>OU830596.1:22773163-25173163 GCA_917563855.2 Limnephilus lunatus
AAGAGGGTAATTATTTTGTTGGGGGATTATATTTTTGAACTTCTTAGGCGGGAAATCCTTTCTTGCGGGAAACATATTAAACGGGAACAAAATGCGTGTTTTGTATGGGAATTTTTCGGGGTTGAAAAAACTGCACTTTTTAGGCGGGAAAACATATTAAACGGGAACTTCTTAAGCGGGTTTGACTGTATTAAAATTAAGAATGCAAACATAAAAAAAATGTAAAAATGACACACATGATGTTTTTATGTGAAAACGGTAGGTACTAGAATCACGGATTATGTAAAAAACAATACTTATTGTATCGTATAAATGTATAATAAACAATTCAGTCACCTCAATTTTTTTATCATTTCATACAAGAATATTTAATAAAAAAGTATTGTAATGTTGGCGATTTGGCAGATAAAATATGTATCTGACAGAATAGGTCTTTTAATGTATTTCTATGGACAAGTTGAATAAAGATGTGCAGCTTAATTTATTATGGACCTTCTACTTTTTGTTTTAGGGATGTCACTAGAACAATAACGGAGTTATAACGATTTCTGTTGAAACACACGCGTTGATGTGAAAACGCACTTATTGTACTTGACTGCTATTGTTATATTATCGTGTATACACGCTTACGTATCTGAGTGATTAATATTGAAAGAATCGCCCCCTTAACCATAATAAAATTATCCCCCCCCCCCCCACCTCTATGATTTGCTAAAAGTTTTTCTGCGTTATAATTGATTTGGTGGTGTTTATGAGTAATCTGAGTATTGTTCCAGAAAGAGGGTACACTACTATATTTAATTTCATACTCAACTCAAAATGTCTGACTAATCAACTGGACAATGGATATGCATAGACAGAATAACTAACCTCAAATGCACGGGGTAGGATTCCATGACGAGTATTGTGACCCCCACGTAAGCCATCACTAGAAAGCCAACGAAGATGGCGCAGTAGATGTCTATGGAGTCCTCTGATTGCAGGAAGTATATGCCCGGAGTGGATATGGAGGCAATCACAAGGGCGCCAACTAAAAATAACACAATTGGATTAAGAGGCGGATCTCCGAATTTCTACCGATTTCTTGCAAACCTCCCTTAAACATTTGAAGTTTTTAAGATCTTAAAAAAATATATGTTATTCTTGAAGATAATATCTAGACATTTATCGCGCCGAAACGCAAATTATATAAAATTCCCTTGATAGAAAAAAATCGCAAAGTGTGCTCCAAAAATGATTATAAACACGTTTGTTTCGGTTATTTTACAAGTAATATGCATGAAAAAATTGACAGCGTTTCTTTAAATAAAATTAAAGATAATTATCGCGAGATTTTTGCTCTTTTTTTAACGAGTCGTGTTTTATTAAAGATTTTCATGATTTTTGAATCAATTTTATCGCTGTAAATGTTAGCGCGCTCTTCTAACATTCGTAATTTCATATCTCTCCATCTTCTTCTTTATGGGGCCGGGAACTGAGCCTTAATTACAGTGGAACCCTCTTAAGAAGTTTTCAAAGGGACCAGAAAAAACAATCTTCTTAAGCAGGAAAAC
The DNA here is from genome assembly GCA_917563855.2 of Limnephilus lunatus. Lineage (NCBI taxonomy): Eukaryota > Metazoa > Arthropoda > Insecta > Trichoptera > Limnephilidae > Limnephilus > Limnephilus lunatus. The sequence continues at coordinate 22,774,717 of OU830596.1, forward strand.
CTTATATGTGGGAAAAATTGGGCCAATTTTGGGCCGATGGACCAAAAAAACCAAACTTCTTAAGCCAAAAAAACTTCTTAAAAAAGAACTTCTTAAGAGGGTTTCACTGTATATTCATTTCTTACAAATTTAATTTACTTATTATGCTGTATAAGTAGAGGTAAAGTCACAAGGAAGAAATCCATAATTGGTTTTATTTTGGCTATATTACTCATGTACAAACTGAAAAAATGTAAACTGTTGATTTTCCGAAAATTAATAAATAAAAAAATAAGATAAAAAAATACATAAAAAAGTTTTTAAAATGGCTCCCCTTACTAATCTAAAATCTCTACATATTATAAATTAAAATCTCTACATATTATAAATTAAAGTCCTCCACTGCATCCGTCTGTTCACAATAAAATCAAAAACTACTGAACGGATTTTCATGCGGTTTTCACCAATAGAGAGTGATTCATGAGGAAGGTTTAAGTATATAATTTGTCAAAGTTTTGTGTAAATTGGTTGAAATGTATAATATATAAAGCAGAATGTCTGTATGTGGTGGACGAGCGGGCTGGTAAGTGGGCGGTGTGGATTTGATTTGTATCTACAGTTTTATGCTGAGGTTGATGAAACTTTGCACATGTGACCTTCAAAACAAGAGGTAGGTCACTGTCTATATTTGATTTGGAAAACTGGGCATCGCCGGGGACTTCAGCTGAAATAAGGGAGACAACGATTTCTATGAGACATTTAAGAGTTGTTCCGAAAGCGCACAAAATAGCCGAAGACACGTGATAATGTGTGTAATACAGTAATAACAGTATTATAGTACCTGTGGAGGGGACAACGGGTGCCACGGTCATGAGCAGACAGGCCACGAGGGAAGCGCCGGCGATGGCAGCATGGCTGCGGATGACCTCGCCGGTGTAGATGTTGTGGTCAGCCTCCAGCGGGCAGGCGGGCGACAGGCCCAAGATGGTGCTGTTGACGAGGCGGCACCCGGCGTCCATGTGGCGTGCCGTGTTCAGGTCCGTGTCTATGAATCTACCGGATATAAAAGGCATTGCAGGTCAAATCCTTAATCCGTCGTGTGCACCAATTCATTGTCATTTTTTAAATTTTATGCGATTTTTTACTGTCCAAGAGAACGGTTTCCAGCCATCTGAGAGTGAGACTATGGCATCCCCAATTAGGGTGAATTATTATTATTATTATTGTTTATTTTATTTAGATATAAAATTTGACATTTTATATCTAATGTTTTCTTATCTATGACTACTACAATATTATTTACTACTTACTGACTAAAATTTGGACTTTACAACATTAAGACATAATCCACGAAAAACTGCAAGACTTTTAGCCTCCTTAACATTTACAGGGAGTTCATTGAACATTTTAAAACCTTTATGATAAATATTATTTTGTGTTCCCGATAAATTTGTTTTAGGAAGCCTAAAATCGTTGCAGTTTCTCGTAGGATAACAATGAACTGTACTGTTGATTCTAACATTATTCGACATATAATCTGGTAACATTTTATTTTTTAACTTATAAATAAAAACTAGGGTATTGAAAACTAATCTTTGCCACACACTTAATATATTGAGTTGGCGTTGCATGGTTTTTATCCTGGTATATCTGCTACAGCACAATATAGACCTCATGCCTCTGTTCTGAATTATTTCCATTCTTTTAATTTGTGTTTTATTGCTCAGAAAGATTACACTTGAGCAATAATTCAGATGGGATGCTACAGTTGTGTTATAGACCAATTTCCTAGTTTTAATGTCTGATTTTCCCTTTATTCTACTTAAGAAATTAATCTTTTTGGCAATTTTTTTAGTTAGCATTTCAAAGTTAGAGTTAAGTTTTAACTTATTATCGATAATGATTCCCAAATATTTAATTTCTTCTACCTCTTCAATATTTTGATTGTCTATATTTAGGGTAATAAGTTCATTTTGTTTTTTCCCCAATACCATGAATTTACTTTTAGTTACATTTAATTTGAGTTTATTTATGCTTAACCATTTAGATATTTCATTAAGTTCGCTTTGTATTTTTGACAATGCATCTTCAATATTATTTGCTATAATATATAAAAGTGTGTCATCAGCAAACAGTTTGATGGAACAGTACTTTAGGCACTTCACTATATCATTAATATATATAATAAAAAGTAGTGGTCCCAAGACCGATCCTTGAGGAATTCCAAGGTTTACTTGTTGCTCTTCAGAGATAGCATCTCCAAATTTGGTTCTTTGTTTTCTGTTTTTTAGGTAATCAGTAAACCACTGCAATTCTTTACCATGAATTCCCATGTCTTTCAATTTCATTATTAGTCTTTCTCTGTCTATCGTTTCAAAAGCACGTCTAAAGTCTAAGAATACTGCTATGATGATTTTCTTCTGATCCATGGTGGCTGAAGATAGTGAGGAGAGGAAAGAGATGGAAAAGATAAAGGTGGGAAATGGGCTGGCTGTTACATGGATAACAGCACAATATTTTCCTCAAATTGATTTAAATATGTAAATAAAAAAAAATTACCTGGTCCCTTGAAACAGGCTCCCCTCAAAGAAAGTATATGAGCTCATTATGTTGGAAAACTCCACATCCGTGAAGGCGCAGAACTTGAACACGACATGCGAGAACGTCACGTCGCGGAACGTGCAGTTGACAAACGTGGAGTTCTCGTAGATCACATTCTCGATAGAGGACTCGTTGAACAGTTCGTTCTCGTAGCTGGCGTTGTAGACGCGACTGGTGTTGGCCTGGAAAGCGGCGTTCTTGTTGCGGATGATCAGGCCCGGCGAGTAGATGGTGAGGCCCACTTGGCAGAAGAGCACGCAGCACAGGATGGATGCCAGAATGCCGGTGGTGCGCGCAAATGGAGGGGAGAATAGTTGGAGGAATGAGTTCCAGAACTGAAAAAAAAATAATAAAGGCAATGTCAATCTTTCAATGTATTCTGAGATGTTCTAACTACCAAGAAATGGAAGAAGTACAGCATCTCTTATTTAAAAAATTTTTTAATGTGAATACCACAGAAGGGTCCCAAATGCTCCCGTCTGGAGCCTTGGAGACCGTGACAACCCCAATTGGGGTAAGTTGTGAGGCTGAAGGTAATAGGGAGGGGAAGGAGATGGGAAAGTGGAAAGTACCTGGCTATTCAGATCTGGTCACCAAACACGTTAGCGGGGAAGGGAAGAAGAGAAAGTTTGGGAAACACTTGACTATTTAGATCTGGTCAAAAAACACAGCTAATGCTGCTTCAAGCAACGTTTCAATTGAGAAATGGTGGTGTTCCACCAGGGCGATACTGAGAGTACCAACCATAAAGAACAAAGAAGGAGGGAATGGGGAACCCATGGCCCGACACAACAATGTATTATTTATTTATTTACACCCATTTTAGGGGCTTTTACATATGAATAGTAAAAATTATACAGTAAATTTACAGTAAAACCCCTATTTTACGATTTTTAAGGGACCGAAAAAAATAAACCTAAACGGAGGGAAAATGTAAATGGGGGGGTATTGAAGAAAAGAACATTTTAAATTTGTTTTTTATTTATTTAATCATTTATATTGGTGAATTGAAGAAAAGAACCCTTTAAATTTTATTTTTTATTAATTTAATCATGTATATGAAGAAAAAAATAAGAAGCAATAAAGTACATCGAGGGTCTTAAAATCTATTTTTCCAGCATTGTTTGCTTTCAAGACGAAATTTTTAAATGTGTATACATGATTGAAAAAAAATTAGAACAGAAAAAAATGTAACAAACTAATCTATGTGATTTTTTAATAAAAAATAAAATGTTCTTTTCTTCAATACTGGGGGTATAGATATTCTAAGTAAATTCGTCGAAATACGATATATTTCCTCATAAATCGAAATTTCGCAGCCGACTCTCTAAATTTAGATACCTCTTTGAAATAAATTTTTAAAATTCCGCATTATGTCCGCGTAAATCAAATTTTCACGGCTGATTTGTAAAAATATGATAAATTTCCTCGTAAATCGAATTTTTGCAGCCGATTTCCGCCGCAGCCGGCCATTTAAATTCATATATACGAAGTAAATTTGTAAAAATACGACATTCTAGTGTAAACCGAATCAATTTAAAACTAACCAACTTGTTTTATCAACTTTTTCGAGAATGTTCCTTTTCTCGCACTGAACTGACAGTTTTTCATTGTTGAGACATTACGAACGTAATTAACTTAACGAAAACAAAACAAGAAACGTAAAAACTGTGTGTAAACGATTATCACGAATAATGTCGGAAAAAAGCGTCTCAAATCACAAATCGAGTCAAAACCAAATGACAGATGCGTAAATAAACAAACTGACAGATGCTGTAGCATTTTACACATGGCTAAAGTCGAAAGATGTCAGCCAATCGCCGCGTTGCGAGCAGTACGCCGACCAATGACGGCCGGCTAAAAATGGAAAGATGTCGGCCAATCACCACGTTTCGCGCAGTTTGCCGACCAATCACTGCTCGGCCGTGTCAAGCGCGCGTAACTCACATATTTTGAATATTTTCGACGTAAATTGCGGGAAAAAAAACGTAAAAAGGGGGTATAAATGTACTAAAATATATCGGGACCGAAATAATTACACGTAATTGGCGGGAAAACGTTAAATCTGGGGACGTAAAATTCGGGTTTCACTGTATTATATGTAACTGAATTGGCTCGGTAAAAATATTTTACATTTGTTTAAAGATAAATTGAAGATGTCCACTGACTTGGTATAATTGTTTCCCTCCATTAGTATTCTGTGCAAATAGGAATACATATGGTAGTTAGTCCCAGAATTTCTGCACTGAAATAAATCCTGACTTCTAGTATTATGTAGCAGAATCTGGAAACATCAATGCAAGATATACCGGACTATCAACTAAATCAATTAAAATTTTACATAGAAATATCAAGTCAGTGGAAATCCTATCTGGCAATTTGAACATATTCATATTATTTAAAAGTGTGTTGTAGTTCAACATAATTGCCGGAATACCCATTTTAAAATATAGAAAATGTAAGAATTTGTTTTGTATTCTTTCAACAGCTACATCAATATTATAATGTGGGTTCCAGACGGTAGAATCGTACTCGAGTTGACTTCAGTCTAACAAAGGCAAAATAAACAGTGTAGTATGTATACCTGGTGGACGCTGTACGCCATGTCTGCCAGTACGGAGCTAGGGGGCGCCTGGTTGCGCCCACAGCCGCTGCGCTTGGGGGGCAGCTCCAGCTCGCTGAGCTGATAGCCTGAACCCCCGGCCGCTCCTCCACCCGAGCCCCCCGACCTGTTCTTCTTGTAGATGCGCTGTAATAATACAGAGAGTTAGAGACTGCATTGGAGAGAATGATGAATGGCATTGATAGAAAAATAACGGGCAAAAAAACTATGACTCAGGACTCAGGACAAATTGTAAGTGAGGCCCACTGTAAAATTTAACCCCTTGCAAGCCAGGCGTACTTGGAAAAAACCGCGCGAAATTAGCTTTTTCCCATTCCGGAAACAAATCGAAAAAAATATATTTATACGAAAATGAACTGATTTTTTTATTTCTACACAAACCTGAATAGACACCCTACGTGAAAAAAAACAATCCAAGGGTGTTTTCGAAGAAGTTATGACATTGGTACTTCTTTGAAAATGTAAAATATTTTACATTTTCAAAGTTTACACACCCAAAATGACAGTTGAAGTGACGCCGAGATCGCCAAGTCAACCAAAGATATATTTTTTAAATTATTCCTAGAGGCTAGGCGCTATGCGGCTTATTGTTACGTCAAGAACGAGAACGGCCCAAGCTATTCTGACCTTGTTCTTCATACAATTTCTTTATACATAGGGGACAAAATCGCTTCAAAAATTATTTTTTTATTTGTCCCCATGGTGGGACTCCGGCCAGCTAGAGGTTAACAGTCACCTTAGGACTGGAGCCCATAAACACCTGGAAAAAACCCCTTGACTCCTTGTACATAATTGGACAATCCATTTGGTCAGACCGAATAATGCTCCGAGGAAGTAGCATCATAGTTGACGATGATATTTACAATTTCAAACGTAAAATCGACTTCAAAAATACCCTTAAGGGGATCTTACCGCAATCGCAGCGTATTTGCAGGTTTTTGATGCAGTTTTTAGAAAATTTCTATATTGTTTATTAGAAAATAATATTATGTTTTGAACAAGTAAATTATTCTTCTAAATGGTGAAACAACAAATCGTGTTAAAATGTTTAAAATAATTGCATAAAAAAATATTTACGGAACCTCTAAAAATAGCTTAAAGTTCGATTATATCCTTTAATTCTTAATACAGGAGAATTATAAAAATATACATTATCACCACATCAATGTTTCCTAAAGGGCTAGATAATAAAACTATTTTAAAAAGCATAAAAACAATGCTTATAGAAATAAAAACCGTTTTTCAATATTACGATATCCTCCCGCCATAATATAAAGCAGGAGACGAGATGTTTCCCATTAGTATATGAGATGCGTTCACGGTGGAAGGACGTCAAATTTTGCAAGAAATAAATACGTAAATATGAGAAAAGGGGTCACACTAAAGGCTAGTCATTATGTTATCGTGTATTATTTCAGAACCAAGTTGACTTTTTTACTCGAAATTCCATTTCGCAGCCGTTTGCTACAACCAGCGGCATATAATGTTTTAGAATGCCCCTTCACCAGAATCGTATTCCTAGTTTTATTTATTTACGCCCTACTAAGCTTTTATATAAATTTCTAATTATAGTTATTTCAGTTGTAATAATGGTATATCGAATAAATTATGGTAAAATAAAACGAGTTACAAAGTTATAAAAAGTAACAAAATTGTAAAATAGGTTTGCAAACAAACAAAAAGAAGTCGACACACTCCTAAAAATTAAATAAAGGATTAACGAAAAAAATTGTTGAAACCCATTTTATACATAACATGGGAAAATAAAATAAACAATAAAAAAGTGTGTGCGTGGAATCCACGCGCGACAGAAGTAAAACTTCTTGTTTATTTATTAAAATTCGATTTACGCGAAATATATCGTATTTTTATGAATTCATTCCGAATAGGTGTCTGAATTATGGCCGGCCGTGACGAGATTTGACCGCGAAAATTTAATTTACGCGAAATATATATGTAGTATTTTTTATGAATTTATTCCGAGTATTTTTTATTTATTTAATTTAATTAGCGGTCGCGAAAATTTGATTTACGCAATATATATCGTAGTTTTAAGTATTTATTCCGAAAAAGTGTCTTCATTGTGGCCGGCCGCGACGGGTTCGGCCGCGAAAATTCGGTTTACGCGCAATATATCGTATTTTTATGAATTTATTCCAAATAGGTATATGCATTATGGCCAGCCGCGACGGGATTCGCTCCTGAAATTCGTTTTACGTGAAATATATAAAAATTTTTATGAATTTATTTCGAATTGGCATCTGAATTAGGGCTGGCTGCGATGGGATTCGGCCCCGAAAATTCGATTTCCGCGAAATGTATCGTATTTTTATGAATTTATTTCGAATGGGTATCTGAATTAGTGCCGGCTGCGATGGGATTCGGCGACGAAAATTCGATTTACGCAAAATATATCGTAGTTTTACGAATTTACTTCCAATATTTACATTTGAAGAGCCGGTCGAGGAGGTTATAAGCCGCAAAATTTTGATTTACGCAGAAAATGCGATGTTTTTACGAATTTATTTCGAATATCTGTATTTAGTGGGCCGGCCGCGACGGGATTTTGTCGTGAAATTTCGGTTTATGCGAAATTTATCGTGTTTTTAAGATTTTTTCGAGTATCTGAATTCAAATGGCCAGCTGCATCGGAAATAGGCTGCCAAATTTCGATTTACGCGGTAATATATCACATTTTTATGAGTTTAAAGGGATGGCCGCGACGGTAATCGCCAACGAAAATTTGATTTACTCGGTATATCGTATTTTTGTGAATTTAGTTCGAATAGAGGGTCGCTCTAATACGGCTGCGAAAATTCGACTTACCCAGGGAATAAGTCGTATTATTACGAATTTATTCCGAAGAACCTACCCGAATTGGAATTTGCGGCCGAGAAATTCAATTTTCGGCGCTTGTTAACGTTTTTTTTCATAGAATTTTGAATTACGTGGGAATTCGTTAATTCGAAATTTTTTTTTTGATGACCCTTGGATTTCGAGTTTACGGGGTTCTACTGTATTTAGATTATTTTTAGTATTCCTTACTGATATAATAATAATAAATTATGGCGTTTATACAGGGTGTCCGGGGATAAAGTGCATTAACTTCGGGAGGTGATTCTACATGATGGTAGGAGTAAAAAAGATTAAGAACTTTTTCCGAAATTCCCATACAAAAAGACGTACCTACTAAAAATCCTTAGTTTGAGGTACGATCTTACTTGCTGAAAGACTGCCTGGCACGATTGTGGCAAAATTTATGGTTGTGATTGGTCCGTATCGTAACAGTGGAAAGTAATAAAGCTGGCCGCACACGCAGGTCGTATTTTATCTTTTTACTACAAAACTACCCCTAAAAGTTGGATTTTCGAAAAAAGTATTTTATCTTTTTTTCTTATAGTATCGTGGAGAATCAACTTCAGAAGTTGATACACTTTATCCCCGGACACCGCTTTATAAAAAAAAGTCTTTTACTGTACTTTACATAATTTTTTGTTATATGTAGCTTTTTGTAAACAATAATAATAATTATTGAAAATGACTGATATTATATTTATCTTGCCAATATTTTCAGACATAATTAGGATCACATTTTATGAAAATGATGCGTAATTAAATACCGTATTATTTTGACATCTGTCAACGAAGAACGTGTCGGTTACGAGTCAAAAGCTACTGCCTGCCGTCTAGCAGTTTAGTTGATTGTATCGAATAATTTATCAAACAAGTTTGATCGAAATCTGATAAGAGTCATAAAATCATGAGCTCCTTCTGCAATAGGTAATGTTTCTATCTAAATTTACCTAAAACATGCACATTTAACTTAATAAACACAATTTGAAAGATGTGCATTATTTATTAAACGTTTCATGTTCAAACCTTACTCAAGGGCACTATCTAGTCTATATTTCTTTGCTGCTCTGAACGGCAAGCGCGTAGCGGCCGCAGCGTGTTCCCCGTTCCAACTTACCCACTCCATTCCTCTCCACCCCGAAATATTATTTCGGTTTGCGTAAATTACCCCTTAATAAGTTGGTATGAATATCAAACGAATTTATACAGTGTTGATTCTTTGTACTTATGCGCTGGTAATACATAGTACAGTGAAACCCTATTAAGAAGTTCTCTCTTAAGACGTTTCGTGGCTTAAGAAGTTTGGTTTTTTCGGACCCTCAGCTCAAAATTGGCCTAATTTTTCCCACATATAAGGTTTTCCTGCTTAAGAAGTTGGTTTTTTCCGGTCCCTTGGAAAACTTCTTAAGAGGGTTTCACTGTATATAGAAAAGCAGATTTTTCCTTGATGCATTTGCATGACAAATATGTTTTATACTTTTGTTATTCGGCGGTACATCCTCTCTGCACATCCCTTCAGGGTCACTTAGTTATATTTTGTGTAATTAGGTATACCGTATTTTCCCTAAACCGACTGCACATTGTATATAAATACCCCGCGGGGCCAATTGTCGGCAGATCGACTGTCATGGAACTATAATTGACATTTATAACATGAGAATACTTCATTTTTATAACTCGTTATTGGGTTCAACAGCTCGGCTGTGGAATGATTTGACGGTCTCTGTGTTTTCTTCCTCCAACAGCATTCTTCAAGACCCAAGTTCACTCCTTTTCTTCAAAAATACTAAAAATCTCAAAAAATGACATACCCAGGCCTTGAGGGATATTATTTGTGGAAATTTTTAATCTTTAATTTAAAAAAAAAGCCTTTTGAAAATTAGTAAAGAGGTACTATAAATAATGTTGGTATTGGACCTGATAAATCATGAGAGCCTCCACTTCCCTCCCGCACTCCAGGAGGTAGCGAGGGGACTCGTGCGCCCACACCAGGCCGGCCAGGGCGAATATGGTGGGCAGGGAACACAGCAACAGATACCTGCAACCAACACAATATCATTACTTCACAAACTATACCTCAAACTCATTGTCATCACAGAGTTAAATACCCCTTCCATCTCTTCCGTCTTCCATCAGGGCAATGTTGAGAATATCTATATCTACTACCAAGGATACTAACGAATAGTGTTTTAAATAACTTAGACATTTTTTTTCCTAAAGGATGATTCTGTATATTTTGCGACAGTATAATGCATGTATTCCGTATCGCACTAATGAGGTAAATACTGCGATTGTGTTAAGACACTGGCTCTTAAAAGTAGTTACCTTAATAACGCCAGAGATGAAGGTGCATTTTTCTAGTTAATCCCTCATTTAATTTGGGAGACGGGTATGGGTACCGCAGCCTCGGTAACCATTTATTGGATAACCAACACCTCTGCCATAGGTCACTCCAAGTGGTTTGCTACGTTTGGTGACTTAGCAGGGGTGCCCGGGTTCATGGGGGTGATGTTTGTCCAGGTCTTGGCGGTGGATGCATCTCCCCACCTGCTGCATGGTGGGCCGGATCGAGAGAGACTGGTTGAGCTTTTGACCTTTCCATCTCTCAACCCATCGCCTTGCACCGCAGTTGGAGGGATGGATTCATACATCTGTAACTCCTGGGCACACTGACCCCAGATTCCTATCCACCCCTATACCTTTTTCCTTCCCACGACTTCCTCTCCTTCCTTTCCTTTAAAAGACCCTCCACACAGCATCCCAAAGACGACATAGGCACTGAGGGGAATTATTTTCCTCAAGGCCTCCTGCGTGGAGCTAATGTAAAAAAAAAGGCCTCAACGATATTTTGTCAGAGGATCAAAGTATTTCTACTTTACAATAAAATCCATGTAAATGGAATATTTCTGAATGCATCCGAAAAATAAAAACTGTGTTTCTGAAAGGTAAATACATTTTATAAATCAGAATAAACATATAAAAAATTTTAAATATAAAATTATAAAAAAACATAAAAATATTTTAAAAATGGCTCACCTTAAGTTTTTTCTAACTAAAATCACTGATAACGAAGAAAAAAAATCCGTACATATTTTATTAAACAAATGTATTACAAATGTTATTGTCATCTGAGTTTTTTGTCATTTCGTGTGAAAATAACTAATAAAAAAATTGCAAAGTTTCATAAATTTATTTTAAATTGCAATTCGTTACTTTGGTTTCATAAAGGTCCACATTTTAACTTCTTTGTGATTATTTTTTTATATTTGAATATATAGCTTGGTATTTCTTCTTTCTAACACTATTTCTCACTATGATAGTAAGGGAGACACAACGATTTCTATAAGAGTTGTTCTGAAAACCAAACAAATGGACTTTAAGGGTTAAGAGAGATCAGTCACGGGAAATTTGCGAATTGAGTGTCATTGCTTACAAACATCAAAATAATATGGCAAACGGATAGTCATTTATGAATGCCTATTAGGCTTATATGCAAATAATTTAAATAACTAATAAACAGTAATTTGTGTTTTTAAGTAGGTAATTAATCCATTCAACACACAATAATCATATACAAGCCATTGAAAGCCACAGAAAAATTTGACAATCGATAAGGCAAGACGGACGCCTTCATACATCCCACGGATTTAGATTGTTTGGCTTAAAGCAAAAGATAACACAAAAAATACAGAATCATTATTTTGTATTGAAGAAATTGCTGTTCTGGTGACTTTATCAGTCAGAAGATACAGTGGAAGAAGTGTGAAAGTCACATCACCTGTGCCACGCGCTGAAGTGTTCCCTATTCTCAATTAGCGTTTCGGGGCCTGTGCGGGGCAGCACTAGCGCCGCCAGCCCCGCGCAGCTGAGTGCCCCCAGACAGGCACAAGCCAGCAGCGGGGGCAGGCTGAACATGCGGCGAGTGCGCCCGCCTGCCAGCTCCGCCAGGGCTCCCACGGCGGACACGGGGGCACCGCCGATGCCGATTGCCGAACAGAATCTGAATACAGAATAAAAAAACTTATTAATAAAAGATAATTTCTTTTTCAAATTTTAAGGAACTTACGTTTAATGCTTTTTTTTGCGCTGTCACGGTACCTTAATCGTGAATCATCGCAGAACTAATAAAAGCGCTCAATGTGTTTGTAAATTTATAAAAATTTTTAAAAAAATATTTAAATAAGTACAGGAAAATAATTACGTTATAAGTATAGGTATAAATATCGTGGCTGGGCGCGTAATACATCACAATTTGAAAAAAATAAAAATTCAGGGAGTGAAAAAACATATTTTAAAACGGGAACATGAAGAGGGGTTTCCATTTATTTTTATTTGTTGGGAACATTAATAATAATAATTATAAATATTATTAAGTGAAAACTTCTTTAGCACCATTGTGATTTGAAACTCGATGGAATGAAAAATAGCGACACTAAAAAGAGACAAACACATACATCTATAGGATTTAGCTTGCGAGAGAACTAGATAATTGGTCTCCTCTTTGTTCGGTGCTTCGTGGCTACGAAGAGAGGCTACCTGGGGAGGCTTCCCCACTCTTGTCTACTTTAATTTTCACTTCTATCGCATGTGAATTGCACTCTGTTTTTTTGGAGGTTCACCTTCATTTTATTGCTTCAAAATTAGTTTTTTCATCCTCTTTGAAAATCTTCTACCATTCAAACTACTCTAAACACTCCTGGCACTAATAAAAACAAACTTTGAAATTTTCAGCGAAATCGGTCAAGTAGTTTTTGAGAGCACAAACTTACGAACATTGCCCTTTATTTTGATAGATTTAGACATCTGATTAGATACATAACTTGTCCATGAACATTTTAGAGAAATTTTATATATTCTCGGGGTAATGAAATTTCAGTACACGTAAAACAACGACGATAGCCATCATCGAATAAGTGCTCGAGCCACCACTGCATTTGTGTGCAGCTTCAAAGTTGTACGCCAGAAGGCTCATGAAGAAGTAGGAGAAGAAAAGTGGATGTTACCTGGCCATCATAAAGGGTCCCAGGGTGGGCATGAAGGCAGCTATGACGCTGAAGACAGCGTTGACCCCGAGGCAGGACAGGAGAGTCCGCCTGCGCCCCATGCGATCCGACAGGTTGCCCCACACTATGGAGCCGCAGGCTATTCCCACCAGGGTTATGGAACCTGCAAAGGGACAAATAAACAATCAATATTATGAGCCTTGCAGAGACTAGAAGCACATATAGACTGTGTCAGACATTTGTTGCCCTTTACCAAAAGCTAACCTTTCTTTCACATACCATGACATTGAACTTACTTACATCGATCAGCCGAGCGATTCTATATCTTTTGTGGATCGTTATCGAGATAACGGATGTGATTTCCTGTCAGATTTGTGTGATTTTTACATATTTACTGTCATATATTTTAGTTTGGATTGTTAAACACGAATTCCCGCAAGTATGCACGATTATTTATTGATTTAATGTACGTTGTATATAGAAAAAGTAAATAAATCACACAAATCTGACAGGAGATCACGTCTGTTATCTCGATAATGATCCCACAAAAGATGTAGAATCGCTCATCAGTACATATTTATATTACAGGTAATATCCTAGATCCAGTACATAATATAATGAGACCAGTGCTTAGACCTATACTTTTGCTTAACTGCATTGCATTGTTAGGTTTTTAACTAGTTGAATAGATAATAAGCAGTGAGACATACCCAGCCACCACTTCTGACGGCTCGTCATGCAGAACTCGACATGCGCCGACGGCAGCACGTAAGGAATGGAGGCGTACTCCACCCCGGAGGCGGCCAGCGCCAGGCCTAGCACTCCGCCCATCATCAGCTGGTGGGCACCAAATCCCGCCTGAAATAAATAAAAAACCACCAATTAGAAAACTGAATATAGCTTTATACGCCGACAGGTTGGGTTACTCTAACATACTTAATAATTACCACCGCTTTCTTTTTTTTTTACATTAGCTCCACACAGGCGGCTCTGAGGAAAATAATTCCCATTAGGGCCTATGTCATCTTTGGGGACGCTGTGTGGAGGGTCTTTTTAGGAAAGAAGAGGAAGTTCAGGGGTAGAGATGCCACGAATCGTGATTTTGCCGAATACCGAATATGCGGCTAGGCTCTTGGCCGAATACCGGATATTCGGCGACAATTAGTACATTTTGCGGGTGACAGGTTCCGACCTGCATCATTGAAGTGCGTGTTGTAACTACATATGTGTTTCATTTGCGAGCAGGTCGATTCACAACACACATTATTTGTTGATTGCTACATCAAATTTTGTTACTTATAGTTTGTAAGACGTCTGTTCGCGAAAAGCTTTACGAAATGGCACCATTTAATAAAAAAATCACGTATTTGAGAATATTATGAAATTTGTAGTGAAGACAATAAATATTAAATTTTTAAGCATTTTTTTCATAAATTGGTATTCGGCCGAATGGTTCGCAATATTCAGCCTAATACCGAATAGTAGCCGAGGGTGGGTAGGAATCTGGGGGTCAGTGTGTCCAGGAGTGGCGGACGTATGAATCCATCCCTCCCACTGCGGTGCAAGGCGACATTCCAAGAGAGTACGGCTGGAGAAGTCAAAGGGACTTCCGCAACCATTCTCACCAGATCAGGCCTGTCATGCAGCTGGTGGGCAGATGCACCCGCCGCCAAGACCCGGACAAACCTCACTCCATGAACCCGGGCACCGCTGCTAAGTCACCAAATGTAGCAAAACATTATGGGGGGGAAGACCCTGACTTTCATGATGATTCTCACCAGCTTTCATGACGACCGGTGAGAGATTCATTGTAAGCTATCTTCTGTTGTTACATGCCAAGGATTTTCATGACAAGGATTGAGAGGTTATAACAGAGCTACAAGCGGTACCCACATAAGTGAAAAAAAAACAAAACAACCAGTAGACAAAAATGACCCCAGCACAGTGGAAAAAAGAATTCAGGGAAAATAACTTTACTCGAGATTAAATATGTATGTATTTATAAAATGACACAAGTTTTGTTACCTGTCTAATTGCATCCTCATGAAACTGCGCCAAGACATTAACATCCTGGTACTGGATCAGCTCCCCACTGTCCCCCATCTCCATGTGGGGGCCCACCTGCGAATCCTGCAGGGCTGCGGCAGGGGCGGGGGTCCCGTCCCCCTGGCCTGCCTGGCCGCCCTCCGAGTACGCCATGGCGCGGCCTATGCTGCCAAAACCTGTGGTTAGTCAAGCTTTTACGGTCTCCGTAGAGTTTATACAGGGGTTTTAGTATTATGATAGAGAAATCATTAGGAATCGGGATAATATGCATTGTGAGTGTTATGAACAAATCAAGGATAAAATAAACCCTCAACACCTGTTTAGTTCCACAGCAACATCATTTTATTTTTATTCTTTGTTTCAACCTTTATGCACCTGACATACACAGCTATAAAAGCGCGAGCAGATATCTGTTGAACCGCGAGTACTTATGTGTTGTACCGTCACACGACGCTATCAAATATTTCTTCCTGTGGTAGGAGGGGGGTCAGATGAATTAGGGAGCGCCACGAAATGCCATTTCTTTGTACTGAATCTATGAACTTGATAGCTGTCATTCGCCCGTTTAGGCAGCTCCCTAATTAAAATGACCACTCTCCTGTTTTCAGAGGAGAGGGGGTTGCATAAATTTTCACATATCGCCTCAGGAGCGGTTACGGCGTAAGATCTGTATTGTCTATAGTTGATCTGCGCATAAACCGCTTAGGTGTGATAGGTCTGAAGGGATTGTATGGAGAGCGTTATTTGGCATGCGATGATTTTATATATTTTATAGCTGTGTGTGGTAGGGGTTTTATTGTTGAATTCTGCATGTGACTGCACCTATTCTTAGAATTTACTCAGTGTAAAAACCAAAAAAGACAATTACCTTAACCCCCAGGGGTAGGAGTCTTGCATTTGCAGTATTGAAGAACTGAATCCACGCACGGTATAAAGCACTGCAATTGCAGTGTCAATATTAAATATTCATTTTGCCTTTGGATATTACCTCTACTGGGTTCGTTAAAGACAAAATTAAAAATGTGACTTTATCAAGTATAGTGTTGCCTACATGTTGGCTTTAACATGAATTTATTGAAGTTTCTTGCCGGCCTAAATAATAATATTATCTTTAAATACTTTTCTATGGGTTTCACATGTTTAACTTAAATAACAAGCCCCATAACTACCGCAATTTGATTCACCAGCTTCTAAACGGTCTAATATAACACTTTTTTCTTCAATTGAAAAAAACTTTCGCTTCACAGAATTCATTGTGTCGAGCTTTTAACCTAGTCACAATGGATAATCTAGATCCGTGGTCGTCAATCCCGTCCCCCTCCCCAATTCCAGAAATGTGCGGCCCGCGCCCTGTCTCTAATTGTCCAATGTGGCCCTTGACCAGAAAAGTGTGACGACCACTGATCTAGATGATAAATAATGACTGTGATTTACAAGCGCTAATAAGGATAGGTGTTAGCGCGCGGGGAGTAGTCAGGCACGAGGAGTAGGCGAGGCGTGGGGCGGCGAGGTATTGATGCGTAGTTTTTGTAAACAAAACACTGGGCGTCATTCTAACCGGACGAATTATCATTAAAATAGGTCGCTATAAGCAGTTGGTCGCTTAAAACGGAGTTGTACTAAACGGATATGTTTTCCTAGTACCTAACTATAAAACCTAACTTAAGTTTACATTGTCATCGCTAAAAATGGTGTGGTAGCCCTCTATCCCCCTTCCATGAAGAAGCTTCCCGTTTTTACCTGAAGGGCGTGCTTTTGAAGATATAAGGGCTGGAAGTTTCGCCCTCTAGAAATTTCTAGACATTTAAGAGTATTCAAGAGCATTCCACAACATTCCGGAACGTTCGAAAACATCTCGGAACATCCCAGATCATTATGGAACATTCCAGAACACTCTCGAACGTTGTCGAATGTTCTAGAACATTGTGGACCATCAGAAACCTTTTTTGTATGGGTGGGGCTACCCATTGGTAGAGGTATATATAGAAGAACTGTCGTGGGTTCGAACGTCAGTTCAATCTCATATCAAAGCCGGGTACCCCAGCTAGTATCCAATAACACCTGTGGTTAACCACTCCGATACATCGCGAATATGCACTTTTTACGTCTTAAACGACATGTCAGATTTATGAAAACTTTATGTTATTTCCGCTTCACAATTAAAGCTCTATAAATGAAACATTTCCGAACTTAGCCGAATACTAAAAACTGTTTTTGAAAGGATATGAAATAAGCTTTCAAATTTTTATGTTACAAACAAATATTAACATTTGTAAACATAAAAATTTAGAATGCAAAACATAAAAAAAATGAAAAAATGACTCACGTGATGTTTTTATGTGAAAACGGTACTAAAATCACGGATTATATAAAAGACAATATTTATTGTATCTTATAAATGTATACTAAACAATTTGGTCACCTCACTTTTTTATCATTTCATACAAGAATATTTAATAAAAAAATAACGATGTCGAACAGTGGATAGGCAATTTGGCGGTCTATCATGTATCTGACAGAAAAGATTTTTTTATTTATTTCTATGGACATCTTGAATAGTGATGGATAGCTTGATTTATTATGGAGCTTCTCCTTTTTGTTTTAGGGATGTCACTAGAACAATAACGGAGTTATGACGATTTCTGTATAAACATACGCGTTGACGTGTAAACAAGCTTATTGTACTTAACTGATGTCGGCATATTAACGTGTATATCTGCTTATGTTGCTGAGTGGTTAATAAAGCTTTCAGTTTTGCTGTGCTGAGATTATGGGGACCGGCCAACTGAGAATGAAACCAACTCAGAAAGGTCATGAAGAGTGTTGATAAAACATATAAAAAAATGATTAAATAGGTTAAGTTAGGTTAGGGTTACCGGCTATTTTAAAATAATTTTTTCATAGTTTTTAATGATCTTTCTGAGGTGGTTCTGAGTTGGTTTCATTCCGAGTTGGCATGGAATCATAATAACAAATTTATACCATTGCTGCATTGGAGCACTCCTGTACCATTGCAATGCTATATAAGATAATATGATGGCTGATTTTGTGAGCAGTGAATGGGTTA
The DNA here is from genome assembly GCA_917563855.2 of Limnephilus lunatus. NCBI lineage: Eukaryota > Metazoa > Arthropoda > Insecta > Trichoptera > Limnephilidae > Limnephilus > Limnephilus lunatus. The sequence goes on from OU830596.1 coordinate 22,792,889, forward strand.
AATATTTCATTTACAAAAGTGAAATATTGTCACACTTTTTATGAATACATATTTTTTGTTTTAAACTATGGAATTTATAAACCACTGTTTGAAAATAATGTTATGATACGCAACAATGAGCTTCCTGCATGAGTAGCCGTATGACTTTTTCCATGAAGCTATCTGAAAATACGGATTCAAAATCTGAAATCGAGTAGTGCAGTAACTTTATAATTCTATTCAGAATCAATGATTAAAAAGACATTAGCTGTGAGCCAGTCATCTGGCTTTTGGAAAACTCCATTATTTCAATCAGGAAAATGATATTTCGTTTATTTATGTCTCTTTTGGGAAATTCTTAGGACGTAAGGAGGAAATAAATAAGATAAGTAAGTACTTTACCCGAATAGGTAAATACTCGTAAAAATATTTGTTTGCATTGTACTCATGAAAGAGAGCTTTTATTATTACCGTGATGATCCACGATTACATTACATACTGTGGTGGCATAAAAAAAGCATAAAACGTATGCTCTTTATCCTAATACTTCTGCAGCTCTTTCTTACACATTGAATAATGGCGAGGTAAAAGATGAGACACACAATATACAGGTGTCTGTGTCCTCGAAAGTACTAATTTTTCTTTTGGAGGAAACAGATATGTATATCTTTATTATAAGTAATAATTATTAGCCTGAAACACTCATCTACATTGAAAAAATCTCCCGAGAAAAGATACATGCCGCCGATGGGACTTGAACCCGTGTCCTTCTGATTTCAAGTCAACTACTCTTATCCACTTAGCTACGTCGGCTTATCTCCTGCCCGCCAAATAATTCAATATATACTAGTGTTTCATTCAACAATTACTGCTTATTACATTTTTCCACCTGCAAACAACCAAATTTATTTTTATATGAGAAAGGCATTGCAAGTGCCAAATCTCCCAGTAGGTGGCGTCGAGACAAATTATGTCTACATTTTTTGGTGAAATACTTTAACAGGTCAAATATTAATTATTATTTTTTTTAAATTGATAAACTAATGTTTAAGAGAAGATTTTTATGCATTGCACAAAGGGTAACAATTATTATAAGTAATAATCATTTGCCTGAAACACTCATCTAAATTGAAAAAATCTATCTATCGAGAAAAGATTTATCTTATTGCAGCAATGGGAATTGCATTTCATTTTCTTTATACGATTTAGGGAGATGTATGATAATGATGGTATGTTTCCTTTGGGCGGGGATGCAGACATACGTTCACTGTTTGTCTCATTTTCGACTGTTGTTATTTGTGTATAAGAAAGAGATGCAGCATTATATGTTAAAGAACAAAAGCAAAACCATCAGCGCATTGACGTTTGACGTTCTCGAATTAGAACTTTTTTTTTTAATAATTATTTTGGGTTTATTTGAAGTACAGAACCCTAAACTAATTATTCAACTACCAAGTATGATAATATGTCAAATATACACTTTTAAACTTCAGTACGTCTATAAGACGTATCATTAACTTTAACGTAGGCCAAAATAAGATTATCTTTCTAGGGTTAATAAATAAAAAAAATCTCACCACTCAAAATCCTTCCGGAATTCTCTGAATCGCTTCTGGCCCTCACCAGGCAGGCCTGTTCCTCTGCAGACATGGTGAATAAGTGAATGGCGTGGCGACAATGTCTGTCTGGTGGTTGCTGTCGACGCTGGTGAAGATGGACTCTTCGAGGAAGTGAAAGGATCCACTGCTGCTACTGCCGTGGCTCAGGATGTGGGAGACGGATGAACCTTGGTAGATATCATTTTGGTTGTGATCGGAGGGTAATTGTAATAAGGTGCACATCTGTAAAAAGAAGAAATATTTTTAACCAATTATTTAATTTTAATGTCTTGACCACGGACGTACAAAATATATGAATTTGCCCTTACGTGCTAAAAGGCGTGTTATTTACCCCTCCCATTGGAACCATTTTTCGGAACCGGCTGGGCTTGCGAGAGCCCCGCGTTAATCTAAAAAATGTGACGTCATCATTCTTGTCCGGAGCAGTGTCGAGCTCTTATCGTTCATTTTACGCACGGACGTTGTATGCTATGGAACATATACTAATGACATCGAGATACATGGCGACGCGAAACACAAGCCGCTGTTTACTGGGGTAAGTAAATCATGAACCATTTGTAAAAGTGTCTACGGAAACAAAATATTCGACTATGAAAATACTCAGAACCTTACTTTGCGAATTTGGACTTGACACATCTGTTCATAACGTGGCATGCAATTCGCGCTCCCATATAAAAAGGTCTATTCATTCACAAGCAAATTTTACTTTCAAGAACTAAATGGTGATATTATAGTGCGAGGTGCCTATATACTCTTTCCTCTCTTCGTCCCGCCATAGTTGGTTTTTACCCCTCATCTGTAAGTTCTCGTCTAGTTATTTGTATGTCTATGGTCTTGACTATATTTTGTCAGAAGGTCAAAATATTTCTTAATAATACATTTTACTTCTTTTGTGGTTAATTTTCAGATTTGAATGTAAAGCATAGTGTTTTCTCTTTCTAACACTGTTTATATACTATTTCTCACTACGATAGTGAGGGAGATACAACGATTTCTATGAGACCGAGAAAGTCCTGCTGAAGAGGTCAAAAGGTCTGCCTCAACCAGTCTCTCCTGATCTGGCCTGCCACGCAGTTGGTGGGCAGATGCATATGCCGCAAAGACCTGGAAAAATCTCACTCCACAAACCTGGGCACCCCTGCTATGTTGCTAATTTTGTAGTCCACCTACAATTACCTGCAGGTGGACTACAAAATACACGAGCGCTCTGGCTTGTGTATGATTTAAAAGCGGATAGCCTCGTGATCTGGCAAGTTACGTCAATAGTGAAACCACATTCGCGGTGGAACGCCTGCGTCTAAATTATTGAAAAAACCGAGTGCGGCACCCGAGAGAGAATCACTTTACATTTTTTAATTGTAATGTGAATTGCGAAATCTCTGATTAAAAAGCACGATTCTACATTAACACGTCTGCTTGTTTAGGAATAAATACATCCCAAAACACGTAATAACGTACACACAAGACCAAAAACGTCCCTGAACGACCTTACATTTTAAAAGCTATGTATCTCTCTTCCTCTCATGCAAACATATGTATTTTCTTTTAATCAGAAATATAACGAAATAATGCTTCTTATTATCTTTGAAATATGAAAGCTACCTGCATAGGTATTTTACAATCTCGATCCAAAGTGACGGTTTGACCGGTTTGGCGCGAAACCGAGGCTTCCGGATTGTGAGGTGCGAATATATTGAACCAAGCAGCAAGGGTTAAATAAGAAGAACGGAAAAAAAACGTTGACTCTCGGAATGCGGTCTACCTCTCTGGGCCTCACTCCAACAAGTGAAGCGCTTGCCTTTCCAAACCTCTGATGTTTATTATTTTTAAAAAATAATTGTTTAATCACGTTTAAAATAAAGTTTACTGACGTTTCACCTAGACAATTATTTTTAAAATGTGGTACTGGACTAGCCTTGTGGTAAAATAAACATTAGCGAACCACTAGGAGTGACCTATGGCAGACGTGTTGGTTATACAATATAGGGTTCCCGGGGCGGATGAGTTTTGGGTCAACTCCTCAATAGAAATGATATGTACTAGAATTGATAGGTATTTTTAAGCAGAACATATGTTCTGATTTACACATTCTCACCAAGTTATCATTATCTGACATGTAAGCATCGGCCACACGTAGCATTAAAAGCACGAGCACTTATCTGTTGCACCGCGAGCGCTTATGTGTTGTACCGACACAATATTAAAAATTTCTTCCTACGGTAGGAGAGGGGGTCCGTTGAATTAGGGAGCTGCCGCAAAATATCATTTCTATGTACTGGATCTGTCAAGTTTACAGCTGTCATCTGCACGTTTACGCAGCTCCTTAATTAAAATGACCTCCTCTCCTCTTTACGGCGGAGAGGGGGTCGCATAATGTTTTGCATATCGAGTGAGCAGCAGGTATGGCGTATAACATTGAGCTTAGAGCTCATCATCCGCCTAGGTGTGGTGTGGGTCTGTATGGGAATGTATGGCAAGCGATAATGTGCGTGCGATGATCTTAATCCTCCGTCAGGCGCACCTACTGGCGATCAGAAATCAGGCGCACCCAGCCTGAGCGGCCACCCTCACCCTACCCTAACAATATTAATTCTAATACAAAATTCTTGCCGGGTAGTCTTTACCAGTCAAATTTAACCAAAAAGAACCACATTAACCTGTCGAATGGCAGGAGACAATATTCGTCCCAACGCACATAGGTCTCGTATAAAAAGCTATAACTCCCTTACTATCATAGTGAGAAATATGTTTTAAACGGTGTTAGAAAGGGAAAACACCACGCATTATATTCCAATCTAAAAAATAATCTAAAGAATTCGTAGCTTGAACCTCAACCCATATTATACAAGTAATAATTCGAAGTAAGTACTTTTTTGTTTTTATTTTGAACAGCATTTATTTTATAAGGTTAGTACTTCCGAAAAATGTCATATTTGATTGTCTATTAATTAAAAACGGAACGCTCCGTATTATCCGTGTATCGACTTCGACAACACGAACAATCTGTATTATCCGTGAGGTGGACTCTATGCATATTTACCAAAGATTGGTAAATGTTCCGCTATTGAGTCCACGCTCAAAACACCCTTAAAAAAATTAAAATAAATTGTAATAGGTAGATAATAGTTAGTTATAAGTAATTCAATAAGCGGAATTGAAAAATATTGCGTTTTAATGGTTATTTTGTTAACTTTAAATACGCGAAATGTCATTTTTCAAGGACCGCCATGTTATTAATTACGACGGTAAATTCATATTTTTAGGAAAAATCACTTTGTTTCAGTTAGATAATAATAAGAAGTTCATATTTCAATCTTTGTAAATGATAAATAATGCGTATTAATTATTATTTTGTTCGGTTTCATAAACACGAAAAATTATTACTCAGTATGCAATGTATGCATGCCGTATTAAATTGTGCCGTGTGAAACTGCGATGTACAAATCGCAAATAGATACTACCAACCTATAAACGAGTGGCTAGAAATAAAACACAGTCAATTTAATTACTATAATGAAGTACTTAATTTGAATTATTTCACCCCTCACATGTAGAGTTCGGAGCGAATGTGCTCCACGGCACTTCAGGTTCAAAGATCGAATAACGATTTACAACACAATTCACTGTGAGACTTTTCTGTTCGGCAGTCTGAAGTGGCACGGGGCGTGTATTTCCTTTTCCGTGTTCAATACGAGGCAACCATGCCTCGAACTCAACACGGGTTTGTAATGCCATTTTTCTCCAAACCTGTGTCCAGTAGAAGGCAACCGGCATCCTACTGTGCACGGGTTTGTAACGCCAATTCCCCTCCCAAACCCGTGTTCAGTATGAGGCATGTTAAGTGAATGCATTTTAGACATGTTTGTACCTGTATTTATAACAGAAGAACATGGAAAGAAATGTATTAGAATAATTACACATACCCGCTAGACAAACCCTGCTTTGCCAAACAAACCATTCAAAACCTGGGATGTTTTTTAAAATTATGATGACATGCGAGTTTATTTTAGAGAATTTATTTTATAATATTATGTTTCACATGGCCCAAGTTCATATTATTTTCATATTTCACATGGGCTCGCAGCTCGCGTTTCGCGTCATGCACGCGTAATAAGTAATGATTTTTCGTGTTCATGAAACCGAACAAAATAATGATTAATACGCATTATTTATCATTTCCGAAGATTGCAATTCGTACTTCTTATTATTGTGTAACTGACAGAAAGTGATTTTTCCTTTAAAAAGTGCATATTTCATCGTCGTAATTAATAACATGGCGGTCCTTGAAAAATGACATTTCACGTTTTTAAAGATAACAAAATAACCATTAAAACGCAATATTTTTCAGAATTACTGAATTAATTATTACTAGACATCGGATTATATGCACTAACAAAGTGCCAAAATATGCATGCAAATATGCACTAAAAAAGGCCGAAATATGCACTAAAAACTCTTGATATGCCCAAAATATGCACAATGCAAAATCAAAAAACCATTTTTATTTGTATATATTTTAATTAAAGATGGTACTTCTTAAAATTATGCATAGTTTTTGTGACAATATACAATTAAGTGTTTTTCCAAATTTTCGAGCGCAAATTTGTGACATTTGTCACCCAGTATTAATTTGTACGCCGAAAACTGATGTCATTGGACAAAATTTAAAAATTGGAGTCATTTCTAGAGATACTTTTAGGCAGGATATGACCTGTACCGATGATGCAAGCATTAATGTTCTTCATGTCTTCCAGACTCGGGTTAAAGCAAAATAGCGTCTAACTTTTTACGAATCTTTTCCGATATTGAATTAGGAAGGGCGTTAGCGAGTTCGATAATTGTTTCCATTATTTCTATTGATTTAAATAGAGGAAGGTTTTTTGTTTCCAATTTATCTATGGCATCTGGTAACTTGTGGAAATGTGTCGAGATGAGGATGATATTCTGTTTAGCGGATGCGTCTTCAAATGCTAGCTTGTTGACTGAATTCCAATGGCCTCAGGATTGTCAAATTAATGAAAACGAAACGAAATATGTACAATTGGGAAAAAAGGCTTAAAATATGCATAAACGTCGTAATTAGCGAGTTATTTGCATATGCAAATGCATAAAATCCGATATCTACTTATTACTAACTATTATCTACCTAGTACAATTTATTTTAATTTTTTAAAGTGTGTTTTGGGCGTGGACTCAATAGCGGAACATTTACCCAAAGATTTTTAAACTCATTAACGCATCTTCACTCTAAATTATTCATTAAAAGATGGGTTTTTGGTTTTTTTGGTGAATCCAGTGCGAGACTTCCACGTCTTCCTCTTCCCTATCTTCGCCCCTTCCCCACTCCCTTTAGCCTCACAACATACCCTGATTGGGAATGCCATAGTCTCAGTAGCTCCAAGCGTTGGGTCTCTTGTGCGGCATTCATAAAAAAATATATTGAAAAGTGAAGGGAATCCTAGAAGAAAAGTCAAAGGGTGCGCGTCGACTAAGAAGACCAAGAATGAGGTGTTTTGAAAAATATTGAAGCTGCTAGAGTAGGTCTTACTAACAGGCAATAGAATAAGGGAAGTAAATGTTCAAAAATCAATTTCACAGTGACCATTCTTACAGCAAGCGTGCAGATTATTCAAAATTCATTTGTTTTTTTCTTCCACGCAAAACAAAACAATTCCAGCGCTCCTCGGTTCTATTTCCGACCGTATTGTCCGCAGATATCGACCTTTGTTCCCCCCTAAATGCGTCGTATTCAACAAAATGCATCATTAATTCAACTATGTATATCAATTAAGTGCATCCGCGACATGTAAATAATAAAAACAAAACGCACCTTGACGAATTAGATCACAAATCTGTGACCGAACACCAAATTGAAAAGATAACTCCGAGCTGTCAGGCGGCCCGGGAAAAATCTATTTTCCCCCGCAAAACTACCGAACTAAGAACTTGTGTTCATTTAGAACTCGAACAATACATTTTTGCACAATTTTCCACGCATAACTTAATCGAAATAGTGTTTAAATGTTTATAAAACGCACAAATGCACGAACCACGACCACCAAAGCAAAATTCGACAAATTGTGTGTTGCCATATGGGCGGGGATGCTGAGATGAAAAATTAAATTAAGTAGGTGTGGAGATTAAATCCGTCAGTACTTACCTACCCACATGCAATTTGGTGGGAGATTTAAATTTCAAAAAAGTTTCTTAGAAATAATACCCCTTTTTACCCCCATACTAAGTAGTGCATTAAAAAAAACATAAAAAGATTAGTTAAAAATATTAGTTTTTAAAAAAATATGCGGCATTTGTACAAAGATGTGCATTTTTTTAATGCACAACGATAAGTTTGTTAGTTCCCCTTTTGGCCGCTTGCACGAAAAGTTTATAAACATGTTTATTTTGGTGGGAAAATACACATTTAAAATATTTTCTATTCTTTATACAGTGCGTGTAGATTAATAAAAATATTTTTATTAGTTGACAAGTAAAACAATTTCAAGTTTACCTATTAATGACATTTTTTGTTCCTGGGTGACACTCAAAAGTACCTTGAAAAATTAGCTTTCGTAAATTTCACAAAACGAGCCACAATATAATATAAAGCGCTTTGTTGAAGGCATACCACTTTAACACATAAAACAACACAACATGTTAATAATTTATCGAAAAGTAATTCACGTAGAAACAATGTATTTTTTTCACACACTCCATTAGCGACATACTGGGATTTCAGCCTAGATTCCCGCCGGGTTAATCCATTCTATATTGTTTGAATCTCCCAAAATATTACTTCACGACATTCGGCGGTGACATCACTTTGTTTTTATTAGTCACAATCAATGTTGGATTTCTAAGTTAGATTATCTAATTTAATATTTATGATAGTTTTCACTGTAACTTTCGCTATAATCTTATAAAGTAACCCTATCCTATCCGCGATTTTCCGTAATCTGACCCCGACGGCGAACTACAACGACTATAATGATAATTCACCCCTGACCCCCCCAGGTGTACCACCCCCCCACCCCTCCCCCCTTAGTGTACACCCCCCCCCCCCACTGGGTGTATACCCCTCCTCGTACCCCTCTCTCCGCACCCCTGAACGGCCTATGACCTTACCCACAGAAGCGAACAACGAAATACCAAGTCAGTCGATACGACTACATTGCCTTCATTATTATGTGTAGGTACCTATTATTGGGTTTGATGATGGGGTAGGGGAACAAAGAGAAAAGTCTTTTTTAAAATCATTTTTCCAAATGGGTAAATAACGAGTGATGATCACAGGAAAATAGCGTAATTTTGACTCAATTGCCGTACTTATAGGCGGGTAGGAACAGTTTAACAGATATATATTAATAATATTATAAAGAGAAAAGGATCTACAACCTTTAAATTTATTCTATGGAAACTACAAAATGTTTCAAAAGCTTGAAAAAAATATACATTTAAAAACGGTTTCATGACTTAACCGAGCACTGTCAAAGCAGAACACTTTTGAAAAGTGACATAAAATCATTAGAAGTGATTTTAAGTGATATAATTTAAAAAAAGGAGTTAGACTCAAGGTTCGCAGAAAATACGTTAGCTTATCGAGAGGGTACAGCAGTGATTGGCTAAAAAATGTGACGTAGCTTGACGTCCACGTTCCACTGGGGGATGTGAATTAACTTCAATACAAGTGGCAGTGTTTTACTTCAAGCTACGTCACGCGTTCGAAATTTCGAAAGCGGCCGGGCCAGTTTTTTTTTCGAAAAATGCCTGTATGAACTAACATTGTTAAACTTATTTTCTACGAACTTTGAGTTATACCTACGGATTTAGTCTACTTATTATGTCATGCCTCAATGTCGTCATAGATCAGAGCTTTAATCGGAACTATCTATTTTGATAGATGAACTATCTATCAAAATAAAAAATAAAATATATTTTTGTTAAAAACGGACTTAGCGTCCCATTCCTTCGACGTTTTAGTTACAAGTTACCCGCCTACCGTACAATCTGTAGACATAGCGCCATCCATTGTGATTTTAATGAAGTTCGCTAAGTTTACAAATCAAATGTCAGCGGCTGTCATAAAGGTTGGCGGCTCAGCAATTTATACCCAACAACATAAATCACCGCTTCCGTGGGAGTGGGCAGAGAACAAAAAACACCAAAAAAATCTAATGGCGTGACCCACTGAAAAGAAAATCGAAAGTGCGATTTATAATAGCTGGGTACTGGGCACATATCAATTTGAAACAAATCTGATGTTGCTTCTTCAATCAGGTCTATACCATCCAAGCCAGAGTCAAGTTAGCCTCTCAGAAGTTGGACTTACTGCACAGGGTCTGCAGATAATTTAATAGTAGGTACACAACTGCTGAGTGCTGACCCTGTTCAAATAGCAAGTCACCCCACTGTTTGTTGAATTTGGCAGCACTTCTGGTCTGGAGCTCCAAAATACCTGAAAAACCCTTTACTGTGCAGAAACGGGCGGTCCGTTTGATTGATTGATTACCCTAGCGGATTACAATCTTTGTAGCACAGGCGTTAGATAGGTTTGCTATCCCTGTTCTACCGGTATTACAACGAAAGATCCTCCGAGGAACTACCGTTATCGATCCCTTCTGCACCGGTGCAAAGTCGGAAAACACGCATATCGTCGCCTCACTTCTTAATTGTCCAAACGACCAGGCAGTGGCGGACTAAGGGGGGGGCGGCCCGCCCCGGGCCCCCGGTCCTGGGGGGCCCCCAAACGCCTCCATGTTCCCTTGACCAAATTCTAAACAAGGCTTTAAGGCACACTGTAAAAAAAAAAGTTTTTATTTCATTTTTTGATTGATGCACTTGTTAAGAATGCTCTCACCAAATTTATTAAAAATAAATGCAACATTTTATGTGAAACCGTTTGAAACAGTTTGTATGTTGAATTATCCTTCAGCAAAACTTAGAATGCGTTTTATTTTTGAATGAATTTTATTTTCGTTTTTTTATGGTAGATTTTCACCCTTCATAAAAAAAATAAAATAGAACGGGGACATCTACAAAACAATCCCTACGTAGGGTCATAGTCATAGCCGGATTAAACATGTCGGGGCCCCTAGACAATGGCCCCGCATTGGGTAGGGGCCCCTAAGCAGTGTCCTACACTGCCTTATGGACAATAGGGCCCTGCCAGAGCCGGCTTAAACTTGTCGGGGGCCCTAGGCATTACACGTCTTGGGGCCCCTTTATCCTAGGGGCACCTACCCAATGCGGGGCCCCTAGGCAGTTGCCTTTACGTCTTACGGATAGTACGGAATATATGTTTTTTTTTTCGATTTTTAATGTAAATTTCATGGCATCGTTCATAAAAATAAAAATAAATGGAAGAGGGGCATTTATAAAACAATCCCTACGTAGGGTCATAGGCAGGGCTGGATTAAACATGTCGGGGCCCCAAGGCAATGCACGCCTCGGGGCCCTTTTCCCCCTATGGGCCCCTACCTGATGTGGGCCTTATGGCCACTTGGGCCCTGTCAAGGTCGGCTTAAATATGTCGGGGCCCCTAGGCAATCAACGTCTCAGGGCCCCTACCCAATGCAAGCCCCCTAGGCAGTGGCCTACACTGCCTTATGGACAAAAGAGCCCTGCTAGAGCCGGTTTAAACATGTCGGGGCCCCTAGGCAATGCACTTCTTGGGGCCCCTTTATCCTAGGGGCCCCTATCTAATGCGGGGACCCTAGGAGGTTGCCTATACGTCTTATGGTTAATACGGAATATAATGAATTTCATTTTCGATTTTTTATGGTAAATTTCATGGCATCGTAAATAAAAAAAATGGAAGGGGCCATTTTTTAAACAATCCCCTACGCAGGGTCATAGTCAGGGCGGTATTAAACATGTCGGGTCCCCTAGGAAATGCACGCCTCGGGGCCCCTTTACCTTAGGGGCCCCTGAACGATGTGGACCCCTAGGCAGAGGCCTACACTGCCTTATGGACAATAGGGCCCTATCAAGGCCGGCTTAAACTTGTCGGGGCCCCTAGGCAATGCACGTCTCGGGGCCCCTGCCCGATCGATGCGGGGCCCCTAGACAGTGGGCCTAGCCTAGGTATTCAGTTATTTTACAAGTAAATATGTATGGAAAAATTCACAGTGTTTCTTTAAATGCTATTTTAGATAGAGAGATTTTTTCTCTATTTTCAACGAGTCGTGTTTTATGAAACATTTTCACAATTTTCGCTTCAATTTTACCCTTTTAAATATTAGCGAACTCTCTCCAACATTCGTAATTACATATCTCTGCATTTTCTTCTCATTGAGCGGGGATACTGTAAAAAAAATGTTTATAATTTTTTTTTTTTTAATTTTCCGAAGTTAGCAATGCTCTCACCAAATGTTTTTTACAGCATTTTATATGAAACCGTTTGAAACTGCGTATATTGAATTATCCTTCAGCAAAACTTTGAATGCTTTTTTCTCGAAAAATTTTTAACTCGTTTTTTAACGTGGTTGACAACATATTAAAAAAACTATACATCCGCCTGTATGCATTTTTATTGCATTTGCATTTTCATTTGCATGTACAAACTCTTAAACTGTTCGAAAATCCGGTTTCTATGGCACCACGGAGGGGAATTTTCATATCTAAATAAAAAAGAAAAAATGGCGGACCAGCGAATGTTATATTCGATTTTTTATGGAATATTTTCAGCGTTCTTAAAAAAAAATAGGAGATGGCAAAATTAGAAACCCGGAGGCCCTTTATTAAAAAAATCCCTATGTGGTGCCATAGTGACTGTATTTTATAACAGTTTAAGACTTAGTGCATGCAAATCGGATCTATAGTTTTTCTAAGATGTCGTCAACCAGGTAGAAAAACGTAGTTTCGAGAAAAATGCGTTGAATGCTTTTTTTCCAACATACAAACGGTTTAAAACTTTCTTGAATTTTTTTAGAATTTCCTTAAAACATTAGGTGATAGCATTATTAACAAATGCACTTTTTAGAAAATGAAATACCAAAAAAAACATTTTTTACAGTGAGGCCCCCCAGGACCAGAGGCCCGTGTGAACTGAATAAAATCTTGCAAAATTACATAAACTTTTTATACTAGGGGTGGGGGGGGGGGCTCATTCGCTTTTGCCGCCCGGGGCCTCTGACGGGCTTAGTCCGCCACTGCGACCAGGGCCGGATTAACCATGTCGGGGCCCCTAGGCAATGCACAACTCGGGGCCCCTTTACCAATGGTGGACTAATAACGGGGGGGGGGGAGGGGCTGCCCGCCCCGTGCCTCTGGTCCTGGGGCCTCCAAACGCCCCCTTTTTCCCTTGATCAAATCCTAAACAAGGCTTTAAGGCACCAGGACACGATAAAAAAAAGTATTTTTTTTAATTTCATTTTCTGAAAGATGCATTTGTTAAAAACGCTCCCACCAAATGTTTTAAAGAAATTCTAAATATTGGCGGCGATAGAGTATTTTATGTGAAACCGTTTGAAACAGTTGTATGCTGAATTATCATTCGGCAAAACTATGAATGCTTTTTTCTCGAAACTTCTTTAACATTTAGCCTGATTGACTACATATTAAAAAAAAACTATATATTCCATTTACATGCAGCAAGTCAACTGTATGAAAATCTAGTGTCTATGGCACCACGTAGGGGATTTTTGATACCTAAAAAAAATAAAAATTGCGGACCATCGGATTTTATTATCGATTTTCTATGGAAAATTTTCATTTCATGAAAGAAAAATAGAGGGGGGCCCTTTATAAAAAAATCCCTTAGTGGTTTCATAGTGACTGGATTTTCTAACAGTTTAAGACTTAGTGCGTGCAAATCGGATGTATGGTTTTTCTAATATGTTGTCAACCAGGTTGAAAAATGTAATTTAGAGAAAAATGCGTTCAAAGTTTTGCTGAAGGATAATTCAACATATGTACAAACTGTTTAAAGCTATTTCATATAAGATGCTGTATCTCCGTCAATTTCACGAATTTCCTTAAAACATTTGTTGAGAGCTTATCAACAAATACATCTATCAGAAAATGATTTAAAAAAAATACGTTTTTTTACAGTGTCCTGGTGCCTTAAAGCCTTGTTTAGGGTTTGATCAAGGGAACATGGAGGCCTTTGCCCCCCCCCCCCAGACTCAGAGGCCCGTGTGAACTGAATAAAAAGCTTGTAAAATTACATCAACTTCTTAAACTATACCCGGGCCTCTGATGAGCGTCCGCCACTGCACTTTACCATTTTCTAACTTCCAAAATTATTTTTTTCTACCACAATGTAATTTTATTCATACTTAATCTGTTTTTAACTACATCACGAAGGCATGCCATCACCCCATTCAATAAAAAAAACGAATAAAATACAATACAATAACTCTTTATTGCACATAAAAGGACACATTCATAAAAACAAAAATATTAAAAAAAAAAAAAAAAAACAGTACAATGAGCGGTCATATCACTAATGTGATCCCTTCCAGACAACCTTGGTACGAAGAGAAAAAAAGAATTTTAGCAAGCAGATAGGTAGTGCACACTTAAGCTTGTAGGTACAACATTTATATTTTAAACATGTAATTAGAAATAAAAGCAAAAAAAAACTCAAACAAAACACATGCCAAAACAAACCACACACGGCACCTACAATCACATCTCCATTGATACTAAGTAATGCTGCTTAATGAATTGAAGCAAAATAAAATGCAACTACGTTTAAATATTTATTTTAATTGTTGACTTTTTTTTATTATTTGTGCGTGATGTGAACATTGGTTATTGGGTTATAATTTATAACCTAATTATTATAATTTGTTGTTTTCTTTAATGCATGTAATGTTGTTAAACTGTAAATATTCCTGATAAAAAAAAATTGAAAACATCTTGAAAGCTGACTTTTTCCAAAATCGCGAGTTGCTCACTAATTGAGAGTAAGTATTGGCTCACCATTGACGTAAGTCATTTTTTCTCGGGGCGCGGGGCCCCTAGCCGTTGCCTACTCTAACTCTGCCTAAAGGATAATCCGGTACTGCAAACGACCATTTGAACATTATGCAGGAGGAGGTTTTCTTTCATTATTTCAATGAAACATTATGATAGGTGTTTAAGATAAAGAAAGCTATTTCCGTTTTTGTTTTTTTTTGTTTTTTTTTATTATTTTTATCTTTTGGCACATTTAACAGGTAAATACATAATAACAAAAAATATATATATATAAGTTAAAAAAAAATCCCACAAAGGCGAAGCCTGTGTGTGGGTATTATATTATGTGGAGAACAGTGGTAGTTAAAATAAAATTAAAATATATATATGTATGTATAGTGTCTATAGAGATCACTCAACATGATGAACTGGAGTTAAAAAATTTTATTTCTTCTTTTTTTTATTTGAATATATACACATATACCTACACATTTATACCCTTACAAAAATACACACGTACATACGCGTATATAAATTTTATTTTTTTAATCTAAATATTCAGAAAGACATGGAATATTTTAGTAATTTGGAAACTGTTAGTTTGAATTACAGAAAAAAATTACTTAGTTCCAAATTATTTTTTACTCAGATTTTAACATTTTTTTATATTCGTTCACATTTTGACACATGTTGGTGGAGTGGGGTAGGGAATTGAACAATTTTGGGTCATGGTAGGTAAAGGTCTCATTAGTTTAAATAATTCTTAGTTAAGTGATAAACTATCATTATTTATGCTTTATTTTCAGTTTTAAAGTCGAGATTGAACAAAAACTAAAATGATCGTTTGGACAATTAAAAACTGAGGCGACGATATGTAGGTACAATTTGTCATTTGAAAACGGGTCGCTTCTACGACTCGTTCTTGAGTATTAACAGCTCGGCTGTGGAACGATTTGCCGGCCTCTGTGTTTACGTTTACCCCCTCCTACAACATCGGTCTCTTCAAGACCACAGCAAGGGCCTTGAGGGGAAATTAAATTAAAAAACAAACAAAAAATACTGATTTGAAACAAAACTGACGTCGCGGTCGTGCCGTTCAATTGGGTCTTTTCCCCCTTCGAGAAAGAGTTTTGATATTTAAAAAAGTTCACACGAACTAAGGAACAATAAATAAATGACCTTACTTGTGGCACGCAAGGAATATGGAAATCGCTAGAAAAATGTTTTTATGTTTGGTTCATAAGTATATGAGCATATTTTTTTGCAATAAATTATTGCTTGCATCTACGATTGAATCATGAAATTTGTAATACTTTTACAAGAATTTGGTCGCTCGTGTGGGGGGCCGTTTTTTTTTATGTTTTTGTATTATTGTTAAACTTTTTCGTTATGATGTAGTCGGAAAAACATTAAAGCTTGTTTCAGAAATTACCGATGCGATTTCTTTTAATTTGCAAAATAAAAACAAAAATATTTTGTGATGCAAGTAGTAGGTAGAACTGTTTTGCTAAATAACACAGAAAATGAGTTTGTATGAAGCAGATAAAATTTGCAGTTGGCTCTTTCGCGTCGTCACGAAATCCTGAGACAGATTAAAAAAAGGGGTAAATTTGAAAATGCGTCGGGAAATTGAATAAAAGTTTTGAATCTGAAAAATTCCAAGTAGCGCAAATTTTCTTTCAGACATTTTCTCATCGGGGATGTTGTTTGAAAACTTCAACAGTTCTTTTTGAAAATAATAGAGGGCGCCACTTCCGCTTACAACTATCAAATCAGATTAGTGTTGAAACATGACGCTCGGAGCTCGGACGAAGCCTGGTGGTACCTAATTAGACTTGTTGTGAAAAGCTTAGGATTGCTAAGACCAATAAAATTAAAAAAGAATATTAATTGAAATAAGATATGCATTTCGGTAGAGCGAAAAATTAAGTTAAAAACGTAACGCTGCGCTGGTAAAAAATAAATCCAGTTCGAGTTATATTCCTTACACGCGATCCGATATAAAGCACTGCCTGCAGGACTGCATGCAGAATCTCTGCAAATCAGATTGTTAGTAGGCACAAGCGCCAGCGGAATTATTATTATTCCCTTTGTCGGGCCGTCGGAATAATAGGTACTAAATCGGCTGGGGGTTGTGCATGCAGTCCTACAGGCAGTGCGTCATGTCGGATCGTGTGTAAGGCGTTTTAGTTTCAGGTAAATCATTTTATAGAGAGAGGACTGTTTGAATGTGCACACGCGACGTATATCAATTTCCTTTTAATTTAGACTCGCGAGTTTCAATTTGGGAGGCGGTGTGGATACGTCTCGGGTACCATTTATTAGATAACCATCATCTCTCATTCACATGTTACCCCAACTAGTTGGCTACGTTTGGTGACTTAGCAGGGGTTCCCGCATCCACGGCAAGGTTTGTTGGCGGATGCGTCTGCCCACCAGCTGAGAGCAGGGCCGGTCCGTGAGACTTTGAATTTAATGTTTTTATGGTTGGGATTTAAAAATAATAAAAAATTATATGAATACCGAACAAAAGTCCCAACCAGTCGTCTGAATCCAGTGAGACTATGGCATACCCAAATTGGTATTGTATGTTTAAGGCTGAAGGTAGTGGAGTGAAGGAGATGTAGAAGAGAAAGGTGAGGAAGTACCTGGCTATTCAGATCTAGTCACCAAACATGGCTAAAGCCCTGAATGGTGGTCTTACACCAGGGCGATATTGAGATCATCTTCCACTTTGGAACGTGCCGCAAATTACCTACTATTTTAAATTAATTAATTGTGAGATGGTGGGGGTCGACCCTAAGGGAGAGTCAATCCTAGGGGGGGGGGGGGCAAGGGAGATGCCCCCATCCCATTTAGGGTGGGGGGACATTTCCCTTCCTTTCCAACTTATGGGGGATATAAGTTGGAAAGTATATTTTTAACCATTTGGTTAAAAAAAATATTAGAAAGTTTTTTGGGACCATTACTTACGACAACCTACACATTCATAAAAGATATGGTGCAAATAATATTTTAGTATTTTAAAGGAAAGTAATAGAGAGGGGAGGGGGTTGAACCTCCTAATCACCCCTTATATACTATAGGAACTGTTTCGTACCAACTTTGCTTCTAAGTTTTCCGTACGGAGACCTCACAGCTTTGGTATACATATACATACACACCTGTGAATATTTTTTGAAGTCACGAATTTACTGCAAAACAAAGTTCAAATTAATTGGTGAACTCTTACTATAAAAGTATAAACCTGGTCTGTTACTTTCCTACTAGAGATTACATGAGATTTCATTTTTTTATCTTATTTTTGTTCATTGTATTCATATTCATATGTCTATGATTGTATTATTATTGTAACAAGCAAGCAAACATACATTGATTCATATATATAGAGATTTTCAAACCCGTTATTGGAATTGCAACACATTGGAATTTATGATGGAGTTATTTAAAAAAAAATCATTTTCATCCGTGCTGGCTCCGGTTGATAGGCAATTTACTTAGCACGGCTTAAGTAGAAAATTATAAAGCTCGTTAATCAAAGGAAATTATATAAGCTAAACCCCTCAGGCCTCGGGCCTATTTTGTTGGAAGGTCAAAATATTTCCGCTTTGCAATAAAATCCAAATAAATTGTATATTTCTGAAGGCATCGGAAAACTAAACTAAAAACTGTTTTTGAAATACGCTTGCAAATCTTATAAATCGAAATAAACGTATAATTTTTATACAAATGTTTTAAATGCAAATATAAGAAAGTTTTAAAAATGGTTAGCCTTACGTTTTTCCTAACTAAAATTACTGATAACGAAAAAAAACAAAAAACACTCACACATAAAATTAGGCAAATGTATTATAAACGTTATCGTCAACTCACTTTTTGTCGTTTCATGTAAAAATATTTAATTAAAAAAATCCCAAAGTTTCATTTTTTTTTCAAATTGTGGTTGGAAACTTTGGTTTCATAAAGGTGTACATTTCAATTAATTTGCGGTTAACTTTTAGATTTGAATATAAAGCATTAGATCATACTTCTAACCATGATAATAAGGGAGACACAACGATTTCCATGAGACCTATATGAGTTGGTTCAAAAACCGAACAAATTAACCCGAGGGCACCGCGTCGAGTAAAATTTGGAATAGGGTTGCTTACAATTTCTCTTCTTATATAGATGACAGTAAGGTAAAAAAATCGCGCTTAACACCAGTTGCCAAAATTTGCCACATTATTCAATAAAACCATTACCAAAAAGGGCTTTGTAAGTAGGAGAGTTTGAACTTCAAAGTCATTTTCATTTTCCTGATACTTAATTTTTTTCTGGGATTATAAAAAGATTTATCAAAAATTACTCGATCATTTCAAAGGCCAAGATGAGTTTTACTCGTAGTATTTAATTAAAACAACTAAAATATTTCTAAATGATCAATTTTTCAAACCAAAAAAACATGATTTTGCATTGCTTCGTAGTGCTTCGCCTTAAACATGTTTCTTTGACCTAGAAATTTCACAGAGAAAAGTAGTGCAATTTTCATGCCTCCAGAGTTTTAGTTGAGACACTCACTTACCTAAACATTTTTTTTTGCTTCAGAGAAAATTATTATCTAAGGGAATTATTTTTTACTACGGAAAAGAAGTCTGCTTTGTGCAAAACGTACAAATTATTGAAATTACACATTTCGATTTTTCAACAATTACTACAAGAAACAACTATTTATGTCAGTGAGATGGGAAATCATGCACAAAATAAGTTATTAGGCTCTTAGTTTGGGTTATTGAAATAAACTACATGTATTTCCTAACCTTCAAACTTAACACGGACCATACAAACAAACAAAAAAATATCGGAACAAATCACGAATTTTTATAATAACTAATAGTTAAAACAAATATTGATCATAATAAAGTTTATAAAATTGCAGATTTACCTTGAGTAAAAACACACATTTCACCTCCGCAGGTATTCTGTTTTCAGTTGAACATAAATTCCATCATTTTGCACTGACAACAAAACACATTAATTATATTTTCATAATACGATAACTTGAAAAACACTGATATCGTATTTTAACAATTTAATAAAATTAAGTGGAAAACGCGGTTAGTATGCCAAACAAACACATGAGATAAGATTTATAATAAACAAAACCGTAAATTTAACTGGATTACATATTATTTTCACTGTTTCGTGTGGCATTGAATATTATCTGTGAAAATATGACACTGTCAAAATAACATGGCGAACGCAAATACATGTTTTCCCTCTAAAAGTTACTAATCGACCCCTTGATTTAAGAATGATCCATCTGGCATAGCAATGTCATGCAATAATGGGCTATAGAGAAAAATACGTTAGAGTTCAATATCGCATAACACTGCTGTGTCAGATGAAATATTGTTTTTCTAAGGGGTCGTAATGGAAAACACTTTTGAAGACAATAGAGAAGCTCCGTGGAAAATTTTACTTCACGAAACACTAGCGTTTCTAGCGGCTTGGATTAGAGCTAAAAGAGAAAAGCTAGAGCAAGATTTTGCATAAGCATCTTTATGGCACTTTTAAGTACACTCCGCTAGATGACACTAGTAAATGTTTAATCCTCGTTTGTATCGGATTTTCAGACAGCTTCTTGAATTTTCTTCCATTGTAGTTTCAAGCGGTGCCGCGGGGTGCAATTTTGCGTCTCTCTCTAACACACAGCAGCGATAAGGGGGATGGTGAAATGCAATATGTTTAATTTGTGCAGAATTATTGATTTGAAAATGAGGATGAATTTCGGAACTGCGCATGCTCGCTAGATATTGGGGTAATTTTCTTGAAAAATTCGATTGCCTAATAAGAAATGAAATTTTGTCGGTTTATTTACATGTGTCAATGTATTTATGCAATGAAGTATAGTATTATACATTTACGTACAAATTATTGTTTGTTAATAAAAACACTAGCAATTACCCATAGTTCCTAATAAGTATAAACACTAACTACAGACGACATTCAGAATCGACAATTTCTCGAAATACTGTTTGTCGCTAACGTAATCTAATGTGCCGTTTCCACGCTTGCCAAGCCTACGCAAACCTCCACAAACGCCAGCGTGGAAACAGGTCGTTTGTCTTGGCTTGCGTAGGGTTGCGTAGGGTTTGCGTAAGCTTGCAAGAGCTTGCCGCCGATCCAGTCGGGGTCGGATCCAGCGGCAAGCTTCGGCAAACGCTCAGTGTAATTTCAGAACTGACGGCGGATGCACGCCGTTTTTGCTCCATGCGGTATATCGATAATTAACATTACGAGACATATGTATGACGAAAGAGGCATGCCTGACTTATTAAAATGTATAAGAACATAATTTGAATGCACTAATTTAATTTATTGGATTTACCTAAAAAGTCAATATAAATAAATAATCTTTTATTGATGATTTATTATTTATTACAATAAAAAACATATGATTTTTGTTGGAATAACTTTTTTTTATAATACAAGACAATTATATTGTTTTTTTATACTTTGCTTGTATTTCAAATAAAAGTATGTTAAACCAAACGCAATAGCCTACACAAATTCGGCGTCCGCCATGCTCGGGTGTTGGTAGCTCACTGACGCAGTCACAAGCGTGTAAACGGCTTCCAAATGCCAGGCGAGATTTGCGTACGCTTGGAGCGTGTGGAGGTTTGCGTAGGCTTGGCAAGCATGGAAATGTACCATAAAAGCTTCCCGTCTGGGAGGCTTCATTTCGTGCTAGCCGAACTTTTCCGAACACTTCCGGAAAACCCCGAATGCTATAAATATGATTATTATGTTTTATTATTTTTCTTTACGCTTAACAACACCACAAGGACTTTTTTTACAAACTTATAGTAAATTCGTTACTACTTATAAACAACACGTCGTTTACCCGCAGGGGTAGGCAGAGAGGAGGGATGGCCACACAACTTTTGCATACAGTTTGATTAATTCACATTCATAAATCGTCTCAAACATATCACTCTGCCGTTTTTCTGAATCTTGTCATGACCCGACCCTAATCCTACTACCCATATCTTCCTCGGGTGTGCCCTACTTCTTTTAACACTCACTTTCGCATCATATACTCTCATAACTTTCCTTTCTTTATTTATTTAATCGTTATACATGTCTAAAGCATCTAATGGGGTATTTCCAGAAACGAGGGATTCTGTTGAAAATGTATGGAATATTTAAAGATTTCAATCATCCGACTAAAAATTATTGTTTTTTGTTTTCATTCAATATTATTGATTTTAAAAACGCTCGAAAACTGACAAAATCAAAACGGCCAATTGGGTTTGTGACGTCACAAGAAATACCCCAAGATTTAGATCCTAGACATGACTTTATACGTGGTTTGTAACCGGATCTGAGTAGCAAGTTATTACCCAATCTTTCTCTGTCTTATCTTCTTCCCAGTGACTCAGCCACAGCCTTACTGGCTTCCACGGGTAGTTGGGACATTTGTACGGTAATTCACATTGGAAAAATATAATTTTATTTAAAAACAGTCGCTGGCCGCAGAGTAATAATATTTGTATTCCGTGCAAAAAATTACGACGTTGTTCAGCACGACAATATCATCGGTGTCCGGATTTAATTAAAATAAAAGCATAAAAGCATTCATAACGGTCATTATAGTAATTACTGTTTGTATGAAACCCATGGAAGCTAGGAGCACAGATTGACGACATCACGCTAGGCTCATTGGCGCCAAATCTATCTGGGAAAACGGAAGCAGTATCTTATTTATGAACTATATTATAACATAAGGAAAAAATGTTCTTGAAAAATGTTCTTCAAAGTGTGCAGGGGGTTCCGCGACTTTTCATCCCGTGACAAAATATCCCCGACAAAATATCCTACAAACAAAACATTCCCCTACAAAATATTTACTAAAACCTAACCTAATTAAAAATAGGACAAAAATAATAGAGACATCCTATAAAGAACATAAATTATTGTTCATTATTATTTTTAATTGATAAACTAGTGTTTAAGAAAAGATTTTTATGCATGGCACAAAGGGTGACAATTATTATAAGTAATAATTATTAGCCTGAAAAACTTATCTACATTGAAAAAATCTCCCGAGAAAAGATACATGCCGCCAATTTCCGGTTAACTGTTCTTACCACTGAGCTACGTCGGCTTATCTCCTGCCCGCCAAATAATTCAATATATAGGTACTAGTGTTTCATTCAACAACTACTGCTTATTAAATTTTTCCACCTGCAAGCAACCAACTTTATTTTTATATGAGAAAGGCATTGTAAGTGCTAAATCTACCACTAGGTTAATGTTTCGGTATGGTGGATTGAATGCATATTGGTCTGTAATTACAAACATCACTTTTATCACCCTTTTTGAAAATTGGAGTCAAATAACTCATTTTCCACTTCGGGAAAAATTCCACTGGTTAAAGAATAAAAGGTTAATAGAAGAGCAATTACTTTGATACATTCTTTAATAAATATTTAGGGATATTATCGGACAGATTTTTTTTATTTTTTTTTATTTAGGAAACAAACAGTCATACAAAATGATAATATAACAAAGAACATTCATGTGTTGTAGACCAATTAAGTTCCATTAAGATAAATTTTTGATATAGTATTTTTACCTATTCAACTTATGTGACAAAAAAATAAACATAATAAGGAAAAACATATAAAAGAAAAACATAAAACGTAATAAAGAAAAAAAGTAAAGTTATTAACAAACAAAGTTATACTATTTGCTACGGATAACAATAATATCATAAATTTTCACAAAAAAGAAGAAAAAAAAAGTATTTTAAGTTATTAATATGTTAAGCTGCATTTTATATGATTTCAAATCATGGTTGAAAATGTCTACATCTCGTAAGGCATTGTAAGTTTCACAGATACGTATTATTACAGAGTTTTGCGCGTATTTTGATTTACTGTGTGGTATTCTAAATAAGTCGTTTGATCTGGTATTTTGTTTGGGGCAACGAAATGCAATATTTTCTAACAGATATAATGAATCAACACGGCAGTTTATGATTTTGTATAAGAATAATGCATCAAAGATTTGTGGATATATCTAAGGATTTAACTTTAGTAATTACATCAGACTTATGGTATACTGTGAAATATCAAGAATTTCATCTAAAGTTGTTGTTGGAACCGGAGCATTGTTTGAGTCTGTTGAATAAACACTTTTTAAAAAATTTGCAAATAAGTTAACAAAACCATCAGTATTATTGCTATGGCTGCCATTTAGGTCCATAATACTCAGGAAATCAGAATCATATTCTTTGAAATTTCGAGTATTTCCAAACATAACTAACATTATTTATTATGCAGTTTTGAATTTCATTTATATAGTTAAATTAGCAGGTTAAAGACATTTTTTTACATGAAGTTCTTAAATCTTTAAATTCAATGAAATCAATTTTTTTTTCATATAATTTATATTCCATGTTTAAGTTTTTTGGTGGTAAGTAGATTTATAAGTCCTTTGGAGTACCATTTTGGATAGGTGTTTGGCTTATAGTTCGTGGTTGGAATATACATGCTAATAGCTTTTCCAAAACAGAATAAAGTTTATTGGTAGCTGCGTTGATATCATCATCTTACACAGGTTACCAATCAGAAGAGAGAATATAATTACAAATTTTCTCGTAATTAGTTTTGAAAAAAAAAATGGTAACTGAAAGACAGTTTACAAGTATTAACGTGTACATTAGAAATAATAACTTTCAGTGGAGGATGATAAGCATCAATGGGCACCAGCGGTTCACTACACTCTTCGATTACTAGTGACTCTAAGTTAGAAAAACACAAGTCTAGATAACGGTTATTTTAATTTGATAAAGTATTTGCCTGATTCAGACCTAGAAATAACGCCCTGTATATAATAATGCGTTCAGACTCACTAAAAAAGATATAACTTCCACTTCCTCAATATGGCACCTGTATACTTCATTGCTTGAATTTGGTGGGATATAAATACAGCCCACAATAATCTTTTTGTTCATGGCAACAGTCACTTGTACGAAAATTTGCTCAAGTTGTTTGTGTTTTGTTGTAATTAAGTTTGATTTATATTTCTTGCTGATCGCGATTAAAATCCCACCACCTCTGCTTTTAGCACTTGTCAATGTATTTCTGTCTAATCTATGCATATTATGATTTATTTTGACGACCTCCGTAGTCCAGTGGCTAAGACTCTTGACTCACAATTCGGAGGTCGCGGGTTCGAACCCGGCGTGCGCAAATAAATTGTATTTGATTAATTTGTGTTATTTCACAATTAATTCATTTAAAATAATATATAGTGTATTTGCGGCACGTTCCAGAGTGGAAGATACTATCAGTATCGCCCTGGTGTAAGACCACCATTCAGAATTGAAACGTTGCTTGAAAATGGCTTTAGCCGTGTTTGGTGACCAGATCTGAATAGCCAGGTACTTCCCAACCTTCCTCTTCCCACCTCCTTCCCCTCCCCACTACCTTCAGCCTCACAACATACCCCCATTGGGAATGCCATAGTCTCACTGGCTCCAGACGGGGCAGTTGAGATTCTTGTGCGGTATTCACTGTAAAAAAAAAAAAAGTCGTGCCCAAACAATGGTAAAGTCGTGCCCAAACATAAAAGCAGAGCAGACTGAAGTAAACTTAATTTTGTTTTAAGACCTCTGACATTCTGGTAGTACATTTTCAATTCGTTTAGTTTTATCCTATGACCTCTCCTTTTCTGATTTGACGTCGCGTAAGAAAGTAGGGGAGTGTGAATGTTTATTAGTGGAGTTTTTTTTAGTGGCATAAAAATCAATTATCTTTTTACTGTTTCAATTTCTCTCAAATGTAATGAATATTCATCACTCGAGGCATAATGGTCGGTTGGCCATTTTAATTTTAGTTTTTCATTCTTTTTTTGCAGTTAATGCACTGAATATCATTTTTAAGTTTTCATTGTTACGTGCTTCGGAACATCACTATGGAACATCACAACAAGCATGCTTATTCACTTCTGCAGTCTTGTGCTTTGTGCAAATAGCCATTGCACTTGTAACATTTTAGAAGTGAGATCCAATATTAACTTTACCTTCTTGTAACATTCTGTCGTATGTTTTTCCATCAACTTCCGTGAAAATGGTGTAGTTAACATTACCTCGTTTGGTTTTCACTTCTTTTATAAATTTTAGATTCAAATGTATCCAGGTAATCATTTTGCATCTTAATTTTTGAGACAATTTCTTCAGGAGTATATTTATCAGAAAATCTAATAATTTGGGATACTTAGGTTTTGGGGTATTCACATCATATTTTTATCCCATCTTTGAAATTATTTGTTCTTCCATTTTTTTAGTTGCAGCTACATTCTACTTATACCGTCCCTTATTTAAAGTTTCTAATTCCGGTAACATCAAAATTAACAGGATCTATTTTGTTTTGTTTGTTTTTTGTTTTATTTCATCTTCTGTAACTGAATATTTATCCTTTATTATTTATCCTTATTTTTTGGCTTAATGTACGATAATATATATGGACGATAGATTCATGTTTTTTACATTTTGTTGTTTCTTCTTTGATTTTACCAATTTTTGTAATTTCAGCATAAGGTTAAGATTCCGTATTTAATTTTAAACATTCAATGTTTTTTTTATCTAATTAAATAATTAAAAACACTTTGTTTTTACCACAATATTCTTTATTTAAAAAGTCGACATGTTTCGAGAACGATGTTCTCTTCATCAGGACAATATATGTACTAAAAACTAAATTATCAAGCATAGAAAGACAGGCGTGGATGGAAATGGAAGAAGTTGGAGGGGAGGGGAAGAGGGGTGGAAAGAGAAGGAGCTTAGAAGATAGACAGGGGGGAGGGGGTTGCTTAGAAGATCATAGACAAAATTACAATGGAAATGGAGTTGACCACTTAAAATATTTGGAAATCCCCGATAATGCATTATTAGTATCTTTTGACGTCGTTAACCTGTTTCCAAGTGTCCCAGTTAAAGAAAGCAAAACAATTATAAATAACTTAGGTACTTAATTCCTCAAAATTACCTAATGACTTAGCCCAGGATTTACTTAAATGTCTTAATGTAGTTTTAAACCAAAATTTCTTTCAATTTAATAATAACATTTTCAAACAAAAAGACGGTTTGGCAATGGGGTCAAGTACCGGTGGCTTGGTAGCTGATATATTTTTAAACCATATATAAAATAAAATCTTTAATAGTTCTGCCTTATTACTTAAATATGGATATTTTTATAAACGTTACGTAGATGATGTTTTTTGTATATGGACCGGTACCAAAAGACAACTTCAAGTGTTCCTTAATTTTTTGAACAAAATTCATAAAAACATTAAATTTACATTAGAAATAGGAATTAATTGTAGCATAAATTTCTTAGATTTAAACCTAACTGTAATTAAAAATAAGATTGAATTTAATATTTTTTGAAAAGAAACATACGCTGATATAATTATACACAACTCATCTAACCATCCATTTTCACAAAAACTCTTAGCTTTCCATTATTTGATCAATCGATTAATTAATACCCCGCTATCCCCAAATAATTTCAAAGCTGAACAATTAAAATAATTGCATCTAATAATGGTTGTAACCCCAAATTAATAGATGACTTATTGAACAAAAAATATAAGAAAAAATTTCATTTGTCCTACATTTACCCATTGCTTAGTGATAATATTAAAAGACAATGGAGAAAAATATTGTTTGTAAATCATCAAACCTCCAATTTAATCGGGAAAAAAATCCCTAATACAATACAGCCAGCTTTTTATACCAATAATAAATTGAAAAATTATATTTTAAATAACAAGGACGAAGACCAAAAAATGAAAAAATCCGGAGTTTACCAATTGAATTGTAATGATTGCAATCATTTTTACCTAGGTAAAACTTGCAGAAATTTTGAAACGAGGATTAAGGAACACTTGAAATGTCTAAATAGCAATAATTATTCGGAATTTGCTAACCTTCTAATTGAATTTAACCATTCATTTGATATAAATACTGGTTTTAAAATTTTACACACTAACGTTAGTGGTTTTCAGTTAGATCTTTTAGAAATATTAGAAATTAGAAAAAATGTCAATAGAAATTTAAATATTATTAATAACCAAATTAATTTTGTGAATAACCCTATCTTAAACATATTTCTATTGTAATTTTGTCTATGATCTTCTAAGCAACCCCCTCCCCCTGTCTATCTTCTAAGCTCCTCCTCTTTCCACCCCTCTCCCCCCCCCTCCAACTACTTCCATTTCCACCCACGCCTGTCTTTCTATGCTTGATAATTTAGTTTTTAGTACATATAATATCCTGATGAAGAGAACATCGTTCTCGAAACATGTCGCCTTTTTAAATAAAAATTATTGTGGTAAAAACAAAGTGTTTTTAATTATTTAATTAATAAAATGGTGCCACAAAGTGAATTTGCAAAATTTGAAGAAGTTTTTTTTACCTATTTTAGATAACGATTGGCACAATCTGTCGAGTCCCTTTTCTTCTTTGTTGGTTAGTGCCTTGTATTCTTGGGCCATGGCCTCAATATGGGCCATAATCTCGCACATTGCCTCAGTAAGGGAGCTCTTTTGATCTTTTGACAAAATGTTAGAAGCTAAGGCGCCGCAATCGGGCTCAAAAAGAAGAACATGGATACATATGAAATTACGAATGTTAGGGGAGTCCGCTAACATTTAAAGCGACAAATTCGATGTGAAAATTGGGAAAATGTTTAATAAAACACGACTCGTTTAAAATAGAGCAAAAATCTCGCGGGGTTGTCCTAAACAGCATTTAAAGAAACATTTAAAAAGGTGTTTTTTTTCCATACATATAACTTGTAAAATAACTGAAACAAACGTGTTTATAATAATTTTTGGAGCATACTTAGCGATTTTTTTCTATCGAGGGAATTCTATATAATTTGCGTTTCGGCGCGGGGAATGTCTAGATATTATATTAGAATAACATATATATTTTTTAAGAGCTTTACAAATTAACGTGTTTAAGGGAGATAGGTATGTAGAAATTCGGGTAGCGGCGGCTGTTTTATTTTTAAAAATTACTATTTATTTGCATTTTTCAGCCTCTATTCTGGTGACAGGGAAGGCCTTTTGAATTATTAAATTGTATTTATAAAAAAATATTTTTTGTTGTTTATAAAAGTATCATAGTTTGTTTGTATTCAAACAGTATTTTCTTTTGCAAAAGTAAGTTAGTCCTAGGTACCTATTTAAAATTATAAAAAAACACACCTTAACCATTATCCCACCCGTTTTAACAGGCTAAAAAGGTCTGAACGTGAAGGCCTCTCCTTTCAGTATTTCACTCAATTGATTTTGATAAACTACACCGGATTATTCAACCATTAGTCTGTGCGTGCCTTTACCCGTTACCGCGAAACTTCACAATTCTGTGCATAGTAATTTATAACTCCTGTTAAAATTGAGTTTATCAAGGGTTAATAGTTTTACGGTCTTAGAGCTGTAAGCTCCTTGTATCTGAACCTAAAGATCGAGGGTTTGAATCCCAGTGCGGGCAATTTTTAATTATTTTTTTAATGCTCACAAGAGTCCCCCTGCTCGAAACCAGTGAGACTATGGTATTCCCTATTAGTTGTGAGGCTGAAGGAGTGGGGAAGAGATTACATGAGGGAGAGGAAGTAAAGAAGGTATTCGGCTACCCAGATCTGAACATTAAACACAAATAATGCTATTTCAGGCAATGTTTTGACTCGGAATGGGGGTCCAACACCAGGGCAATTCTGAGATTTTAATATTCTGTAAAGTGCCTCGAATATTATTATCTAACCAGGGCAATACTCTCAATATTTATTCTCTCGTAGAATTGTTGTCTGAATTGGCTTTAGCCTTGTTTATTGGCCAGATTTGAGAGCCAGACAACTAACTCCTAACCTTCATATCTCATTTCTCCATCCCTTATTTCAATCTCACAACTATCTTGAGTCATCATATTTTAATTTTAAATTTAAACATATAAAAGTGAGAATAATATGCTTACATTATTGTGTTAGACCAGGGCTGGGGAACCTTTTTATCTGCCAAGGAGTCCAGCAGTACAACAGATAAAGTAAATTATATTCTATATACCAAGTAAATTATACTGTATTCAGAACACATGAATGGCTTTCCTGTATTTTAAATAAATTATTTTGTCTGCAATTACATTTCTATAGTATGTTTTTTATTTAACTATCTTTTTATGGCAGAAGTGTTGCAATATATAAAGAAAGGACGTCATTTTTCTTTCTGATTAGAGTAGATAGTCACCAATACGGAATTTTTAAAAAATAATATTCTAATATATATGTAAAAGAATAGGTACCTACCTAGAAATGCATAGGATTCCTTTATGTTCGAATTTTAAATAGGTGTTGTCATGGAGACAGAAAATGATAGATGATTATTGTTTTGTTGTCTAGCTGGGTAGCACAGATTGAAGTAATAAGAAGATTGAAAAATAAGTTTATAATTACAAAGTGATATAATATTTTGAAGACGGACAAATAACTTTAATTGTAGTTTCTGTTGTCAGCAAAGCAACTCATGATATTTGTATGTCACATTATTAATAAAAAATTACAACAAATAGACAAATTGTCTTATATATATTATTTCACAAAATACTCAATTTCGTTTAATAAGTAAAATTTTCAAAATTTAAGCAACCCCCGACACAAAAAAAGCTGATGACCTTGAAACGCCTAAACCGATTTTCATGAATTGTAGCTAAGAACCATCTCGATCACGTCAGCTTTCAAACAAAACTTTCTCAAAACGCATCACAATCGGTCGATTCGTTTAGGAGCTACGATGCCACAAACAGACACACACACTGACAGACAGAGACACAGAAAGTCAAACTGATAACTTATAACACTGCTCCTTGCGTCGGGGGTTAAAAATGAGAAATCGAAAAAAAAACTATAACAGGATATTGGATAAACTGATTTCTACTAAGTATAAGTAAGCACATACGTATCAGCTATGTTAAAACTTTCTCTGAGTTTTGTAATAATAACTTTAAAATGTATCTGAAACACCGTGAAACAAACCAGTTCTCGCTTTCTGAGTGTAATTTTTTGAGGTGGTTTTAGCAAACCGCACCAAAAGTGGTCGCGGTCTAACTAACGGAACTTTATTTTTTTCGATTTGTAGCCTAGTTTGTGATTTTTATTATTAATTTATTAAAATATTTTATTTAACTTTGTACATTATATCCTACATGGTTATATGTATTTCATTATTTATAATATAATATTTTACAGTAAGTATGTATTACAATTTTTTTAATTTATTCATTTTTCTTTTATTATTCAAACACTCAGGCCTCATCGTATATGTTTAGTCCTTTGTACATTGAGCAGTTCTGTGTTTTTCTCACGCGGAAATCTAATTCTATTTACATTTCTGGTTTCAGAATTATGTATTAAAAATGTATATATATTAGGGTGTCCCAAGACATAAGGGAGAATTTTTTTTTCATGAATTTAAAAACGCATACCCTCTTATTTTTTTCCATTTGATCCCAATAACTCATATAATAAATATTATTTTGATCAAACACCGGCAACCCGTGCCGACTTGATGCCAAACATATGGTACAAAAATTTGTACTGAGTTAATACGGAAGGATTTTAAACTTTAATTTTTCTCGGATAAATAAAACTAAAAACTGCACAAATGTTCTGTTATGTAGTATTTTATATTTAAAAATGGTTTATTGATTAAATTTTTGCTTCAAAGTTTGTTTTTTACAGTCTTCCGGTGTTCCTGAACGCATCGTAACAATTTTTTTTTCGTAAGCCTTCATCGATTTCAAAAAGCCTGGTAAGGTGCTTTAACTGCTATATAACATTGTAGCCATGGCTTGACATTGGATGTTACTATGAACAAGCAAACGTCTAAAAGTGCCGCCTTATCCTTACCGGTAATATAATAATATTTTAAACTAATAAAGCGCCCTTGCCATCCATTGAGCATGGTGCATAGCACCTGGAGGCCGAATCGTAAATTTTCTCTCTACATATATCTCCGCCTAAAAACATCACAGAGAGCTCTAACAACTCTCGATAATCATCTTGAAGTAGGTATTTTTGTTGTCGGTGCGGTACCTACGGTAAAAGTCAAGCAAATCATGGATTTCGGAAGCGATTAGGTGCAATGTGAGATTTTCTCTGTAGCACCGAATTTTATCGGGATTAGCATTTTTCCAGTTATCTCTAAACTTTTTGAAGAGTGGGATGTCAGGACTTGTAGTCACTTGATTGATTTTTAATTCAAACACAGCTTTTAATACCAACTCATACACGTGATGGCGGAAAGCAAAAATAAGCATTTCTCTGTTAAGCTTTTGTTCAAGAAGCACACAAGCACCATTAAACTGGCCTGTATTTGAAGCTGTTGTATCACAACACAGAATTTGCCCTTTATCTTCCAGATTCCAGTCTACAATCGCATTTCATACAGCCTGCGCTTGTTCCTTCGTGGAACAGCAACTATCCAATCGTGGCACAGCAATAAGTTGTTCGTTATTCCCATATGATATAACAGTTGGAAGATGTTCTTCTTTTGATTTTCGAGGATCTAAAGCAGGCAACAGTTTGTTGTCCCAGTGAAGAGTCACAGCATTTGGTACCTCGTTTTAAAAAAATAACTTTTATGGCCTTTCGTTTTTCCTTTCGAATTTTTTGAGTTGAAGACTTACTTATTGGAAACTGATCAATATTATATCCAAGCGCCTCAATAGTAGCTTCATGAATGAAAACAGAATCTCTCATACATCACTGGCACCTGTCTAGCACAGCGACTAACTTTGAAGTAATTCGCATCGACGTTTTACTGGTTTCAGGTTTAGTGTTCTGTAGCGGTTTTTAAAAACTTCTGAATATGTGAATCAGAAGATGAGTAGTTTTTTTGACGGTTCGTAAGAGGATGTTGAAGGAGTTGCAGATAAATATTTGGATCGCCGCTTTTTTTGCTCGATTGTTCTAAGTCGCGCTCTCTCCTCTTTATCTGTCAGTTTTTTGTCCACCCCCGCTAAGTAGCCAGGACGACCTGTCTCTGTTTGCCGCTGCAAGAAGATTCTATCTTCATTTATTTTTATTAATTTAAGGGCATCGTCGTGTGCCATGTCAAATAAATTATGAATTAGTTTTTGACAAACTTTTGACGACATTGTTCAAATATGTCTTGCGTTTTCTGCGCATTTTTTTGCGCAAATCCCTCCAAACTTGATGCAAGTTTCAAGATACAAATTTCACCACACAATTAGGTAAATATTTGGTTTGCATACGCGCCTTTTCCCAATAGATAATACACTTGCAAATACTTGCAAATAGTGAGATTAGCACTTTCATTGACAGTTAAATTCACTTCTCGGATATTGTAGAACAAAACTTCAAGGACTTGTTCATTAGAGGGTAGTTAAGAATCCAATATTTGGTGTTTTACGACTCCTCTTAAAAATATACCCTTTTTAGAATTGCGTATATCTAACAACATCTTGCCTGAATGAGTAATATGCGTTCATTAACAAAAAAGCAAGATACTACAAGCGCATTAACACATTTGCTCGCGGGCGTCTTAATATAAAAGTACTAATAACTTTCGACGCAAGTCGGCACGGGTTGCCGTGGTCCCAAGTAAACGAAATTTTTTTTATAAGTGTTTTGTCATTATTGAAACAAAATTAGAGGGTATGCGTTGAAAAATAACAACTTTAATTTTTTTGGGACACCCTAATATATATCAATGTTAAAAAGCCATTTAACTGTTTATATTTTTTTTTTTAAAGATAAAAATACCCAACTCGATAAAAAAAACATTTCTAGTTTTTATTAGTAATTTTTAATAGTCTAATTTGCAATGTTTTAGCCACTGGAGCTATTTCGGTCGAAAAATGGACCACTTTTATTTTTCTGCGATTGATTTCGGTCCAAAAATGGACCACGTTTTCCTACCATTCGTAAAACATTTATTGTAATTATTTGAAACCTTTCCTTGGCTAGCCGGAAGCTATTGAAATGCTTTATCTATTATGACCATATATGTCGGAAATCTGTACTTCGTAGACTATTTTAGAACAATGTTAAAAATAAATTTTAAAAATATTTTTTTCCCGCCGAATTTTTAACAGTTGTTTACGGATAAAATTAAGCACTTTTTCCATGGATATGCACCTTTTATTATTAAGTATACCACAGACAACATACAGAAATCGAAAATATTCTATGTTGACTCAAATAAGTACCCCCTCACGGCAGTTTCAGATTATAAACTGTATGTTTTTATAAATCCTACAAATATGAGATAAACGGTAAAATACAGGGTAATTCATTGGCTATAGCACTATAATAAGTTTTTATGTCTCCATGTTAAAATTCGTAGATATGATTTTTTAAATGTTGGCGAAAGCTGAATGAGCCCCCCCCCCCCGTGTTGAAGAAGTTGATGTAATTTTACAAGTAAATAAATTGAAAAAACGCATTCAAAGTTTTGCTGAAGGATAATTCAACACACAAACTGTTTCAAACGGTTTCACATGAAATGCTGTATCTATGTACGTCAACTTTTCGAATTTCTTAAAAACATTTGGTGAGAGCATTCTTAACAAATGCATCTTTCGGAATATGAAATTTAAGAAATTACCAAAAAAAATTACAGTGTCCCGGTGCCTTAAAGCCTTGTTCAGGATTTGATCAAGGGAACATGGAGGCCTCCTAGAATCAGAGACCCGGGGCGGGCCGCCCCTTCCGCCTCCCCCTTAGTCCGCCACTGTGTATTTGTTTGTTGATAAATTGAAGATGTCCACTAAGTTTAATTATTTCCCTCCATCAGTATTCTTTATGGATTTAATCTTTAAATATACATTATCTTTGATCGAATTTCAGATGTATTGATATGTATATTCACAGGTAGATAGGTACCTACTTTGATGGCAGGTGTGGAGGACCGTTAATCTAAGTATAGATAATTATGAATATTATTACCGGTTTACCTTGTGGCCATGTGGTTATCCACGTGAGTAATTCCCCGAGCATTACTAAGTTAAAAATAAGGGAATTCCACGAAAGATAAAACGTGGCATGTTCGTTGTGGCTCAATTACACAGAGAGGTAAATAATTAACTTGTTTGTGACATTGGCAAGATAAATGATTTATTGTACGTAAGTGAATCACTTTACATTCGCGATCTGATGCCTTAGAAAGTATTTACAAGGGCTAATTTGTTCGCTTTTGGGAACTTATTTGACTTTTTTAAATTATGGCATACAGCTGAGCGATTCTATATCTTTTGTGGGATCGTTATCGAGATAACGGACGTGATCTCTTGTCAGATATGTGTGATTTATTTGCTTTTTCTATGTACAAAATAATCATGCATTCTTGCAGGAATTCGTGTTTAAAACGATCTAAACAAAAATATGTGATAGTGAATATGTAAAAATCACACAAATCTGACAGGAGATCACGCCCGTTATCTCGAAAACGATCACACAAAAGATATAGAATCGCTCGCCAGAGCTCCGGGCCAAAAAGGCCCTTTCCTCTTTTATCATAATATACGGTTGTTGAAAAAATTGTTTATTTTATTGTTTGGTAAAAATATTTTTTTATGGGTCATGGTTGCAATATGGGGAGGTTAATGTTTACGGAGGATTTGTTTAGGTTTTTTATGTGTGGTAGCTACGTACGATTTTGTCGACGCGTTTTCATGGGTGGATATTCCCGCATAAAATGTTTCCGCGAGACTTAAGATGTGTTTTTTTAATAAGGTGATTTCAGAATCTTTGTGGAGTTGGGATACCCTTATCCATTTGGGGGCACCCAGGGCTATACGTATGGCTTATTCCTGGAATGTTTTCAAATGATACTCTGAAGCGTGGGCACCGATGAAGCTTGTTGCTTTTGGGAACAACTCACATAGGTCTCAAAGAATCGTTTTTTTTTACTGTCATGTTTAGAAATATGTTACGCTGTGAGACCACGCTTTATATTCGAATGTATAAATAAACCGCAGAAAAATGAAAATGTGCACCTCTATTAAAACTATAGTTTCCGATCGCAATTTGAGAAAAACTAATGAAACTTCGTGAATTTTTCAATGAAACGATAAAAAAGTGGGATTACTGTAACGTTTATTATACATTTTTCTAATAAAGCATGTGTGTGTGTTTTTTTTCGTTATCAGTCATTTTAGTAAAAACATAAGGTGAGCCATTTTTAAAACTTTTTATGTTTGCGTTAAAAATTTCAATATTTCAAAAATTGCTTGCTTTTGGCGGCCGCCGTGGTCGAGGGGTAATTCTCTCGACTAGCAATCCGGAGGTTGCGGGTGCGAATTCCGGTGTGTGCAAGTAAATTTTATTTAAATAATTTGTGTTTTTTCACAATTGATTCAATAAAAATAACATCCAGAGTGGAAGATACTCTCAGTATCGCCCTGATCCGTGTTGTAAGACCAGCATTCAGAATTGAAACGTTGCTTGAAATGGCTTTGGCCGTGTTTGGTGACCAGATTCGAATAGCTGGTATTTCCCCATATTGCCCTTTCCTTCCCTTCCCCACTACCTTTAGCCTAACAACATACCTCAATTGTGGATACCATAGTCTCATCGGCTCCTGACTAGGGAATGCAATCTCGCGAGATCTCGGCCTTTTTTAGCGAGATTGATCTCGGACGAAAAAAGGGCGAGATCTCGCGAGTTTAACGAGATTGCACTCGAGCATAAAAACGTCTTATTCGAAGCACGGACTGACACGGACGGATATCTCAGTTGAATAGTCAACTCAACTTAGATAATAAGTTTCTTTTTTTTTTACTGCTCGTTGTTTTGTTTTTTATAAAATATAAAAGAATTGTTTTATTGCAAAAGATTTTGGTTTGATATTAGAAGACTGGTTGTTTCTTTCATTTGTTATTTGATAGATACTTACGTCAAAGTTTACTACTTAGAAGTTTATTTGAACATTTTTTTTATTTTTCATGAACAATGTTTGATGCATAAAATTCCATTGAAAAATTCGTGAAAATAAATGTTTATCTTATAATACTTATAATTTTTTTCCTAATTTAATCAAATATTGTGATTATTTGCAAAAAAAAACACACACAAAACTGCCAATCTCGCGAGATCTCGCAGTATTGATATTCATAAACTCGCGAGATCTCGCTTGAGCCCCAATCTCGCGAGATTTGCATTCCCTACTCCTGACTCTTGTTCGGAATTCACATTAATAATAGAAATACCGCCGTTGAAAATCTAAATGTCGCTTGAAACGGCTCTAACCGTGTTTGATGACTAAATCTGAATAACCAGGTGCTTTCCAATCTTCATCTTCTAATCCTCTCCACCTTTCCACAACTTCTTTCAACACAACAACACACCCCAAATTAGGGATGCCATCTTCCGGACACTTGGGACTTGTGCGGTAACCCCATAATCTAAAACCCACTAAACATCACTCCATTTCAAATATTTTAAGAATTGTCCTGGAGACCTCAATTCATAATTGGTATTCTGCTGTTTTAGACCGGTCAGTGGTTGAGTGGGCATACCGCTTGGGTCCCACCAAAACCTCCGTGGGTGACTGTCCTACCCAAAACCTCCTAGACTCCACGTCCCATCCGTGCGTCGCGTGTTCGATTCCTCGGCTGGCTAAGTCCTCCATCACAACACGAGCAACATTTTCGGCTTTCTGTGGTGGTATTAGGAGATTTTCAAACATTGTCGGGTTATTCTTCTTCTATCCCATCTCCTTTTTCTTCTTATATCCTTGTGCATCAAAACAAACCCCAATATTTTTTCCAGTCCCACTGGCTCCGGATACGATAAGATACGGCCGGTCAGTGGTTTTCATCGTGTTTGTCCCACCCAGGCGTTCCGCGTTCGATTCCTTGGCTGGCTAAGTCCTCCCTCATGACTCTAGCAACATTTTCGGCTTACTGTGATGGTATTAGGAGATTTTCAAATATTGTCGGGTTATTTCTTAACCCGGGAATGTTTGTCTTTCTTTTAAAAAATTTTTACTTAAAAAAAAACATTAGTTCCCAACAGAATACCCTGAGGAAAAAAATATCGCTCAGGGCCTATGTCATCTTTGGGGATGCCTGTGGAGGCTTTTTATGGAAAGAATGGAGAGGAGGTTCTGGGAAGGAAAAAAGTGTAAGGGGTGGTTAGGAATCTGGGGACAACGTTTCCAGAAATGACTGACGTAAGAATCCATCCTTCCTACCAGGTGGACGAGAGAATCCGGCTAGAGAAGACAAAAGGTCTCCCTCAATCATTCTCGCCCGATCACATCTACTACGCTGTAGGTGGGCAAACGCATCCGCCGCTAAGACCTAGACAAACCTAACCCCATAAGCCCGGGCACCCCTGCAAAGTCACCACACGTAGCGAACTACTTGGGGCAACCAAGCCAAGCAAGGGTGTTGGTTATCCAATAATATAAATATCTGTGTATCTACATTCGCATACCCGTCTCCCAAATTAAATGTCAGTATTATTTACATGTCAAAATTTTGATCAGAAAGCCAAGTTCTTGCCACTTAATTCAAACGCATTACCTGCCTTATGCACTATTAAAGTGATGACATGAAGTATTTTAAATTTCATTGGTTGCTGCATGCACCGTTCTTCTGCATTCAGTTACATTGTGTCATTTCTCTGTCAAGTTTACACTAAATTGTCTTCTGAATGGGACCAGAAAAAAGTACCGACTGGTAGGTACTGGAAGGTGCATAATATTTATTAAAACACCTGTACTGTTCTGTCTAGAGATTGGAGACTTTTTACTGGGAGTTCTTGTGAGCACTCAGGCTATCGGCTGATTGTGCTACCTCCCACCTCCTTTAATAGTTACCTGGTCACTTTGATAAGGTTCATCAGGGTTATAATTGCAAATTTGGTTATGTCTCCTGGTTATACAACGTGTTTTCCCAGTTATCTGAGCCTTGATCCCACCAGGGCGGGACGTTGACACGATAGGTTAATTGGACTCTCTTCATCATCTTCAAATTTCCTGCATCTATTGGTTTTTCCACTCCCCTGTGTCCATGTGTCTTCTGAGATGGAAGTGTTCTGTTAGTAGTCCCACCAGTTCCCTCAGTGAGTTTCAGTCTGTATTGAGTAGTTGCCTGATATGTCTGGGGTCTGGTCTTTGTTTGTTTTTGAATTATTATTTAGATGTACGCACATTTTTCATACATTTAGTAGGAAAATATAAAAAAATACAATTTACGAGATACAGTAACATTTAAAAATACATTTTTAGAAAAATAAAGATAACCAGAAAAAAATACATTATGTAAGATAACTAGATGACTAAAATAATATTGGTGAGTATGTTCAACAATCAAAAATTATTTTTTACACATAAAGCACATGTCCTACGAAAAGTGCTAATGCTTGAGGAGTCTTTTACAGCATTTGGTATGTTATTTTTCCTTTATAAAACGCGCTGTTTTGTGTGTACGAAAGTTTAGTTTTGGGAAGCCTAAAATCTCTGCGTCTTCTCGTAGGATAAATGTCTGTGGCATTCAATCTACTTTCATTTCTTTCTCTGCCAGTTCCACGTCGTACTACCCTATATCAGGGTTGGTAAGTTGGTATCATCATTCCACTTCACACTGCTAACTTCAAATCTTTGGACAACTTTTATTGGTGACTACCGTTTTCAGTCGTTTCCAAATTAAATAAATATTGGTTTAAACATAATATCAAAACAACGCTACATTTTTTAATCTCAAAAAATCAAAATGTAGACTCAAAAGTCGTACTTCCTTTTACCACTTATTATGAAAAGTTTCAGATAGCTAATCAGAAGCTCTCGCGATGAAGCGCAACACACAAAATCTATATAAGGTAGGTACATTATTCACACAAAATAACAAAAAAATCTATTTCTCAGATAAAGCCCAGCAATGGACAACGATGACGTTCTGTTGGCGAGGAATTTCTCATCATGGATGAATCTGACTGAAGACCTTCTTCCTGGAGGCTATGACCCTAATCTCGAGGTCGAGGATACCAATTGGATCCTCACCTCGAGCTTCATCATATTCACCATGCAGACTGGTAAGTGACGTGACACCTAATCAAAATATCATATTTATTTAATTGATTGAGCAAGCTTTACTCTGACTATATGGCTAACTTTGACTAGAAAGTTGACTGATTTGCGTTTTCGAAAATCTGCTGCATCCACTTTATTATTCTATCAAGCCTTTATTTGACTAGATGGATAACTTTGTCTAGGTGGTTAACTTTCACTAGATAGTTGACCGATTTGCATTTTCGAATATCTGCTGCAACCACTTTATTATTCAAGCAATCCTTATTTTAACTAGGTGGCTAATTTTGACTAGGTGCCTAACTTTGACTAGGTGGCCAACTTTCACTGGATAGTTGACTGATTTGTGTTTTCGAAAATCTGCTGTATCTATGTTATTATTCAAGTAATCCATACTTTTTCTAGATGGCTAACTTTCACTAGAAGTTGACCGATTTGCGTTTTCGAATATCTGCTGCAACTATTATTCAAACAATCCTTAGTTTGACTAGGTGGCTAACTTTGACTAGGTGGGTAACTTTCACTAGATTTTGACTAGGTGGCTACTTTTCACTAGATAATTGATTGATTTAAGTTTTCGAAAATCCATTGCTGCATCCATTTTATTATTCAAGCAACCCTTACTTTGACTAGATGGCTAAATTTCACCTGATAGTTGATCGATTTGCGTTTTCGAATATCTGCTGCAACCACTTTATTATTCAAGCAATCCTTAGTTTGACTAGATGGTTAACTTGACTAGGTGGCTAACTTTGACGATATAGTTGACTGATTTGTATAGATTTGTATAGTTTTAGAAAGTCTGTTGCTTGCACTTTATTCTTTTAACAAGCCTTACTTTGA
Organism: Limnephilus lunatus; assembly: GCA_917563855.2. NCBI lineage: Eukaryota > Metazoa > Arthropoda > Insecta > Trichoptera > Limnephilidae > Limnephilus > Limnephilus lunatus. The sequence continues at coordinate 22,833,337 of OU830596.1, forward strand.
CTAGATGGCTAACTTTAACTAGATGGTTGATTGATTTACGTTTTCGAATATCTGCTGCAACCACTTTAATAAAGCTAACCTTACTTTGACTAGATTGCTAACTATGACGAGATAATAGACTGATTGCGTTTAAGAAAATCTGTTCCATCCACTTTACTATTCTAGCAAGCCTTACTTTGACTAGATGGATAACTTTGACAAGATGGCTAACTTTCACTGGATAGTTTTTATTTTTATTTTTTTTATTTAGATATAAAATTTGACATCTTATATTTAATGTTTTCTTTTCTATGACTACTACAATATTATTTACTACCTACTGACTCAAATTTGGACTTTACAACATTAAGACATAATCCACGAAAAACTGCAAGACTTTTAGCCACCTTAACATTTACAGGGAGTTCATTGAACATTTTAAAAAATTTATGATAAATATTATTTTGTGTTCCCGATAAATTTGTTTTAGGAAGCCTAAAATCGTTGCAGTTTCTCGTAGGATAACAATGAACTGTACTGTTGATTCTAACATTATTCAACATATAATCTGGTAACATTTTATTTTTTAACTTATAAATAAAAACTAGGGTATTGAAAACTAATCTTTGCCACACACTTAATATATTGAGTTGGCGTTGCATGGTTTTTATCCTGGTATATCTGCTACAGCACAATATAGACCTCATGCCTCTGTTCTGAATTATTTCCATTCTTTTAATTTGTGTTTTATTGCTCAGAAAGATAACACTTGAGCAATAATTCATATGGGATGCTACAGTTGTGTTATAGACCAATTTCCTAGTTTTAATGTCTAATTTTCCCTTCATTCTACTTAAGAAATTAATCTTTTTGGCAATTTTTTTAGTTAGCATTTCAAAGTTAGAGTTAAGTTTTAACTTATTATCGATTATGATTCCCAAATATTTTCTTCTACCTCTTCAATATTTTGATTGTCTATATTTAGAGTAATAAGTTCATTTTGTTTTTTCCCTAATACCATGAATTTACTTTTAGTGACATTTAATTTGAGTTTATTTATGCTTAACCATTTGTTGACTGATTTGCGTTTTCGCAAATCTGCTGCATCCACTTTATTACGCAAGCAATCCTTACTTTGAATAGATTGCTAACATTGACTGAGCTTTTCCATATAATGGTATCTACCAATCAGCCTGAAGAAAGTTTAAAAAAAAAGAATTGACATTGAAATATTGACATTTGTTTGGAAAAATTGTATAATTCCTTACTAGATTTTTTTAAATGCTACATATAACATATGGTTAAAAATTAAGCAATGGGTATTTAAGAACCTATTTACAAATCTTATATATAGAAAATATTGGTTTATATTTATTAAATAAGAGAAAATTAGAATTTTTTTTTTTGGATCGAGGTCTATCGTTTACAATACTACCTACTATTTATAGTTTTATATGTTTTTTTGGTGCTTCCACAGCCGTTTTGCTCTCATAAAGCATGAATGGGGCGTTAGAGGGTCGTCTCAATTTTTTTGATGAGGGCGGGATTTTTCCAAATCGGATGCTCAGATATCCCGGACGCGTAATTCATTTATTAACCGTATCGTTTATGGGCGATCGCCGTATCTCTTTCTCAGAGCTGTTTTTATGCTGACCACAATGTTAAAAAAATAAAACATTATTTGTACGTATTTTAATCGTTTGACGTGCTAATGGTTGCTAATGGAAAATATATGTATTTGTATGTTACCTAATATTTTATTACATTATCACGATATTCCACTATTTGTATAATCCACGAAGTAGATAAGCAGTGTGAAACGACATTGTGTGCATGTACACTTCCACTGTGATTGTTTTACGAACAGAATGGCATCAAAGCTAGAAAATATTAATTTTAGACTAATGGACGTACTAATAATCACCATGCCCACTACTAGTACCTATATGCATTTAACCAGGGCCGGCGCAATAGGAACACTCCGTCCCGAGCAAATGAAAAAAAACCATCTGTCATATTGATCCAGGACATTATTCAGATTTTTAAATAACAACATTTGAATTATATAACACGATGATGATGATGGAGGCGTAGAGGCTAACAGAGGAGTTTAAATCTGAGAACGTTGGATAAGGAATAACCCTACGCGTTAGTTCACCCTACCACACATGATTATCAAATCTGTTACAATGTTCTTTTATATTGCCCCCAAAATGCTTAACTCGCTGAGTAGGTATACCAGGATCCACGATATCGAAAACTGATATTCTTTATATCATAAATGTTCAGAATTGGTTATTTATGTAGGGAAGAAAGTAGTTTAAAGAATACCTAACAACATAACAATGCAAATTCTAAAAAAATATGGTACGAATTAATTATTGTTCATTATTTTCACTACTTATTTATAAAAGTACTCATTAAATTATTTATTTACCTATTTTTATTTATTATCTTTAAGCGAAATCAACATTCTACAATAGGATTGGTTTATTTATTGTTTCTTCACAATTAAAATACATTGTTTAGCATGTAATTACAAACCCCACCAGGGATCGCCTGTATCGGGGTTAATAATGATTTCACAATTTAATAAAAGTAACTAACCTAAAAATCGGGTATTACCAAACAGTTAAGTAAAAGCAAAATAAAAGATAAAATGATAAATGGAGGAAATTTGTAGAAAAAATAACATATGAATTAACAAAGTGTTGAGAGATCAAAAAATATAATGTTATTATTTATTGTGTCAATAGTTCATACCATTTTCAACAATAGAGAAAATTAAAAAACATATACCCTTATGTTATGTGCTTGTGATGAGAAACCACACAAAGAATTCCTTGTTATACAAAAATATTGTATCTACTTAACAAAACTATATATTTAACGAAATAACAATTATTACATTATATAATCACAAATACATAGTTCAACTACCATAATATGCATGTGCCTAGGCTGGTAGTCGAAAAACATGTTAAACACCGTATATGTATATAAAAGTTATTTTATGAATCAAAAAAAAAAAAAAAGAATTAATGGAATGATTTTTGGCAGGTTTCGGAATGCTAGAATCTGGATGCGTCTCCATCAAGAATGAAGTCAACATCATGATGAAAAATGTCGTCGATATTGTTCTTGGGGGTAAGTTAAGTATTTTTTTATATTTAAAATAACTTAATTTGTTCTCAATATTATTCTCTTGATTTGAGTAATTTTAATATATTTCTTGGCCGATTTCAGCCCTGGCTTTCCATCAGAGGCGTTCCGTGATTTTAATAAAACATTGTCTGTGTGAATGTAGAGGTATCGAAATCAGAGTTGCAACGAGTAAAGTGCTCACATAATGTACCTTACTTAAAACATGAAAAAAAACATTCATTGATTGAATGTAGGGAATAGGGAAGTACTGTTTTACTCGAGCATTTGACATTTTATCTGTCTGTAAATTTCTTTGTTACGTTCCGGTTCCTTTCAAGATGGTGTCGCCGTAGTGAACACTACCTATTTATCTCGCCAGAATTCGCATGACCGTCGTTCCTACTACGAGCTGTCAAATATTATAGTACTTTCCGGCGTGAAGAAAGTTTGAAAAAAGAATTGTCGTTGATGATAACATCTCCTTGGACAAATTGTACAATTCCTTATTTGAAATTTTATTTATTTTATATCAACGGTATACTCGGAAATATACCATAAACACTGATTATATATTATTATATAACATATATGTTAAAAATTCATAGGAAATATATTGAAAATAATAAAATATATATATATAACAGTTAAGTGTGACATTTGATTCAGAAATGACACCAGATTACAATTACATCCAAAAATCTATAGTACAAATAAAATAAATATTTATTAAAAAAAATTGATAGCATTGCCCCTTTAGTGCCGTTAAATAGATCTACCACATCTGCATATCTATTAGTAAGTAACTTCATGCGACCTAGGTACAAGCGAGTGTTTCGAATACTCAGTCCTGGTATTGTTGCATGTAAACAGGACTTTAGAACGAGTGGCTCTCGTAGGTACATGGAATTCAATGAGGCTAATTAAATTCTACCATTTTGACATAAATATTAAGTCGGATGTAATTGTTTGATCTGAGAGTCTTAATAAACTTAATGCTTTCATCAATTCAATTTGGGACGAGGGTATGGGTACCGCCGCCCGGGAACCATTTATTGGATAACCAACACCTCTGCCATAGGTCACCCCAGTGATTCGCTACGTTTGGTGACTTTGTGAGGTTTGTCCGGGTCTTAGCGGTGGATACATCTGCCCACCAACTGCAAGGCAGGCCGGATCGAGAGAGAAAGGTTGTCCAAAGGGAGTCCTCATACCCTTTTCCTTCCCAGAACTCCATCTCTTCCTTTCCCAAAAAGACCCTCTACACAGCATACACAAAGATGACATAGGCCTTGAAGGGAATTATCTTCCTGAAGCCTCCCGTGTGGAGCTAATGTTAAAAAAAGTAAATTATAATTTATGTTTTCAATTGGAAAATTAAAAAAAAAATTTAAACAGTATTACTTGAAATATGTATGTTTTATAATTAAGTAGGTAACTTCTTATTTTAGTTCCTACCTACTTACAAATCTAATGATATCCGAAGAAATTTTGGTTTTGATATAAGTAATTATATGATAAATTAATTATTCCAAGATGATTTTTTGTGCATGATAAAGAAGTCACAATTCTTGCTTTGGTGGGAACATAAAATTAATTTTTTTATAAGAAAAACTCTCTTTTTTTAAAACTTTTGAAGGTTATTCCCATCAATGTAATATATCATTGAAATAGATGATAACAATAATAATCTAAACGAAAATATGAAAGAGAACAAGACACAGGAAAATAGAAAAAAATAATGCGTTTACCAAATCCACCATTGCCGCCTTCTGTCAAACACCGTCATATTTTTCAATCTCATACGAGTAGGTATATTAAATTTTAGAATTAACAAAATTATCTTCAGAAATGATTTAAGATTTTCACGGTCAAAAGTTTTTTCGTTATTTATTTTTAGGGTGTTGGCTAAAAAAGGAGGTTGCACAACACGGCATAACACCCCAAAAATAAATAACGTTCAACAATTTTTTTCCATATTATCTACAGGCAACTACCCTTTTTATTGGAAACAATTATTCTAAGATTTGGTTTGTAACACCAATTGTTTGTAAACTTACAAAATATTTATTTTAGGTTACAAACCAAATTCTGAGAATAATAAAATTTTTAGAAATTTAATTAAATTTAAATTTGATATGTTATTATCGAGTTCTGCAAGTATTTAAGAAAGTATTTTAGTTACAGATGTTTCGACTTGTAAGGTCATTTTCAAACTGAGCTTGAAAATGACCTTACAAGTCAAAACAGCTGTAACTAAAATACTTGCAGAACTCGATAATAACATATCAAATTTAAATTTAATTAAATTTCTAAAAATTAAAATGGAGTTCTACGAATTAAACACAAAAACAATTAATAATAATAAAATTGTTTTCAATAAAAAGGGTAGTTGCCAAGGGCGAATTTACCCCCCCAGGATGGTATTTTTGTGTACTGTGGAGATTCCATCACAGTACATACTTAGAAGCAAATCAAATTATCAGAGTTGTTAAAATATATTAATAAAATAACATAAAGAACAGTCAAACTCTTGTCTATTTCTGGCTGGAATTGCGAATTATGTTCGTTGCATCCCATTCATGCTCTTGCAAATGAAAGATGATATAATCAGCGTTTGTAAGAGTGCTACGGTTGGGGGAAAGCGCGGTCGGAAAAGCCCCCCCCCCCCCCCATTAAAGTTGACAAACACAAATTTTTCGACTTGGATAAAAAATTGGTCCGTTCGGGGGGGGGGGGATTATGCTCTTGAGGGGCACACCCCCTCCGCCCCTTGTGCCCCCCCCAGAAAAAAATCCTGGATCCGCCCTTGGTAGTTGCCTATAATATGTAAAAAAAATTATTGAAGATAATATTGTTAATTCTAAGTAAAATTTGAAATATGAGATTGACAAATATGTCGATTTGATTGTAGATGGCAATGGCGGAATTGGTAAACGCGCAAGACCCGGTTAGACGAGAGGTTCTAGGTTCGAGTCCCAGTTGCAACCGTTATCTTTTTCTATTTTCCTGTGCCTTGTTCTCTTTCATATTTTCGTTTAGATTATTATTGTTATCTACTTCTTCAATGATATATTACATAATATTTCTTACGTTTCTATTTATAAATGTTTCCTAACTTGAAGTATTAAAATTGAATATTGCCAGGTCTGACGTACTGGATGTTCGGTTATGGCCTTTCGTTCGGCAAAGGTCCACTAACTAACCCCTTCATCGCCATCGGGGGCTTCTGCATCGACCCCTCCGTGGGCAACCCCGCCATGGGACCAGTGTTCGCAGCCTTCCTCTTCCAGCTCAGCTTCGCCACCACGGCTACCACCATCGTCAGCGGGGCCATGGCGGAGAGGTACAACAACAGTTAGCAAGCAGCACACGAACACACATCTTTTTCATTGACCCATCTGTGGGCAACCCACAGCACGGTACAGTACACGACACACAACACCACAATATACACAAGACACACAACACACACAACATACGCTACAGATGATTCACACACCAGAAATACAGAAATACAACCTATCACAGGCCACTCGATTGTTCTGAAGGCCATCTTGTAACACGTGGTATAAACAGCATTGCACAGTAATTGACAGTAAGGTTTGAGAGTTAATTTTGTACTTTGACATACACGATAATACAACATAAATATGCAACATACACAATACAAGCAGCACATACAACACACAACATTCATAATATAAATAACATACACACAACACATACAACACACGCAACACACAAAACACCCACATCATAACACAACAAACACAACACACCTAAAACATACAACATACTCAATCCACGCAATACACACACGATGCACATGCGATGACGCTACACACACAACACACACAATACACGCAACACATCACACACAAGAAACACAGGACGCAAAATGCGTGCAACACATGCAATACACAAACACAAACATCACTCACAACACACGCCACATACGCTACACACGCAAAACACGCAACACATTACAACAAACAACATTAAAATTGTGCCGTGCCCCTGCACGTGGCACAAGTAGAGGGTATTGAGAATAATAATTTAATGAAACCTTCAGTATTTAGTTTATGTACTTATTTTTACACTAAAACAAAATATGTTACTAATAAGCTTTCTTCCGCGGTCACGTGTGAAAATGCATTGAATGTATTTTATATCTGGCAACGTTGTATATAGTTATAAGTTACTTGATCAAAAGTTAAGGATATAAGCAGGTACAATACAGGTGGGTATGTTATTTAATTATTATGTTAAGTTGTACAAAGGAGTTAATAAGTTTAAGTATAAGTAAGAGTAAAACAGAAGTGCTATAAACTTAAACCTGAATAGTTTGTTGTAAAGCAAGTTTTAAAGAACATTAGCTAAATTAACAGAGCGTATGACAGTACACATGAAAAAAAAAGTTTAGTTCATTTAATACAAGTTAGGACCAATCTGGTCCAAAACGGTTTTGGATATTGTTAGGTGCCCTTGACTAGCCCAATTGGTTAATCACCGCATATCCTAATAAATTCCTCTCTATTTGCAGAACTGACTTTAAGGCCTACTGCATCTTCTCCCTTCTCAACACGCTGGTGTACTGCATCCCCGCTGGCTGGGTGTGGGGCGAACATGGCTTCCTCTACAACTTGGGAGCGGTGGATATAGCTGGGTCTGGACCAGTACACTTAATAGGTAGTCTTGGGAATCCACCCATTCATATCACAGCTCATCTATTCTCTGACTGACTTTTACCAGGGATTTTTGAGGTTATTTTAGGTTTAAAAAAATGCAGACGGCATTTCGCTCTCGATGACTTTTTTATCACAAAAATAAATGAGGTGAGCATTTCTCACGAAACTCGTAAGTTGTATCAAAACAAGATTAATCAAGGAGTAATTTTGCAGGTGGTTCTGCAGCCTTCGCCTCCGCCGCCATGTTGGGCCCCCGTATCGGGCGCTACTCCAACGGGCGCGCAGCCCTGCCCCCGGGCTCCCCTGTTAACGCAGTGCTGGGCCTCTTCGTGCTCTGGTGGGGCTGGCTTGCCTTCAACTCTGGCAGTACTTACGGGGTATGAGATCTGACCACCATCACCATTGCTTTACGTTCGAAGGACTACCTTTCCGCCCTATTGTTCACTGTTTCCCGCCAGAAACTATAGTCGCTGTTCTTGTATTGGACACTGCCATAGGAACGTAGTTGATTTTGCTTTTCCTTTCTATTGTATGCTCCTCTTTATATATGTTGTTTCTACACTGCCTTCATTTTTTGGGTTGCGGGTATTGGTACTGCTGCTCCGGGAAACATTTATTGGAAAGCCAACAACTCTGCCATAGGTTACACCAAGTGGTTCGCTATATTTGGTGATTTAGCAGGGGTGCTTGGGTTCATGGGGTGAGGTTTTTCCTGGTCTTGGCGGCCGATGCATCTGCCTACCTGCTGCATGGAGGGTCGGATCGAGAGAAACTGGTTGAGGAGGTCTTTTGACCTCTCCAGTCAGAATCCGTCGACCCATTGCCTTGCACCGTAGTTGGAGGGATGGATTCATACGTCCGTCACTCCTGGACACACTCACCCCCAGATTCCTACCCTTCCCTCATACCTATTTCCTTCCCAGAACTTCGTCTCATTAAAAAAACCCTCCACAAAGAATCCCCTAAGATGACATTATTAAAAAAAAACCTCCAGGCAGTAGCCCCTAAGATGGCATTACACAAAGAAAATTATTTTCCTCGGGGCCTCCTGTCACCTGTGTGGAGCTAATGTAAAGAACAAAATGTTTTGGATGCTTCTATCAACAAAGACCTCACGGGGCGTGTGGATGTTAAAAATGGCATCGAAACCTAAATTAATGGTTCTAAACTTTGGGTTTTATTCACAGAAGATCACAAGAAGAGTTGCTATTTACCTGTTGTTAGCTGCAGTGGCGTAGCTAGCATGTGTGGCACCCGGTGCGTATAATATGGTGTAACCCCAATAATAAACGTGGTGTCACCCCAAGAATTAGTAATCCTCAAACAAAATTTTGGGGAATCCCCGTACGACCGAGCCATAGAGCTACGAACATATAAATAACAGACAGTGATCGTGCGTAAAATGTTTTTGTGGCAATATTCTACCTTTGTAAGTTTTTTGCATGATGCGGGCCGTCCTCGTCGCCCCCCTAGCTATGCCACTGGTTGGTTGCAAGGAGCTTATTTGTTTCCCAAGATCAAGATGATGAAGATTCTTTTGAAGCGTGGTAATGAAGTCAGATGATAAGGTTTATTATAGAATTACTCATTAGTGGGCCAAATTATTAGGCCATATCTAGAGTTGAAATATATCGACGCTTGGAGGAGAACACTTAAACGTTTTTGGTATGTATACATTTATGTTGTGCTGTGTATGGTCGGGGACCTTTAGAATCATTTAATAGTGACTTCATATATTTTTAAAGTGGAATCTCGACGTGTAAACCGATATTAAACCCATCTGGTCCTTATAACGGTTCGGCAAAGTGGTGGTTGCCTTCGACTCCTCTATAAGAGTGGAGTTATTCCTCATCTACACCAGTTCTGGCCTCTCGTCAATCACCATTCGCGTCTTCGTCCAGCGCTAATTCCATATCCTCGCTGGTGGAGTCAGTCCCCCGTCCACCCGTTCCTCGATCTGCCTTTCGGTCGTTTTTAATTTTGCCCCCCTTGGCTAGTAATTTTGAATGGACATTAAACAGAAAGCGGCAAACAGTGGTAGCCCACGAGATGGAAGATTTCAAAGGAGAAATCACTGCTTTTGGAGCACTGCGCAAGTGAAGAGTTAACTTTCCTTTGATTAGGAAAGTGAGTGGGATGAGGGTCCATTTTTTTCCAAATTTACGTCAAAAAGCGTGTACTAGCGTTCACTACAATAAATTTCTCCCCGAAAATTTCGCAGCACGATTGTGGCGTTCACGAGGTAAATAAAGTTCATTCGGGTCTTGGCGTGCTTGACAACTGCGTGGAGGACCAGATTTGGAGACCCTTTGACCTTTCCAGCCGTATTCTCTCTATCCATCGTTTTGCTATCATCTATCCTATGCTGCCTCCTCAGATCTTCATCTCCATCTTTTATTTAAAGTCTTCCACAAGCCAAAGATGACATAATGCTTGAAGGAAATTTATCTTTCTCCGGGCCTCCTGTGAGGAGTCAGTGTAAAGAAGACAAAATATAATAACACATACATTCAGTATTCTTCAAGTTACGATGACGTCTGATGACTCTGTCGCCATCATCCATAAATAATCGTATGCGGAAAACTTCTCCCACATTATCGACCTCAAGTTCATGCCTTATTCAGTGACTTGTGATTCCGTGCCGTAGTTTTTAACCTCCTCCCCCCCCCCTCCCCTCCCGCGCACTTGGCATGACATTTCACTATTATTATTGGCAGTAGTTCTCCCCTTTGACCGTACCGGCCTCGATTCGCCGATGGTTTGGGTGATTTGGCGGTCACGCTATCGCATCGCGAGACCGAGGTCTGATGAAGACCAATCGGCTAACTGTGGGGTGCGCCGGGATTGAACTCTGGACACTGCAGGAGATGTTTGAGCACAGAGGCGTGCTATATATTTAAAAGTAAATAAAATGTTAAAGGAACTAAATTGGCTAACCGTGAAATAGATGTTGACCATGAACACTATGATATTTATCCATAAAATAGTAAACAACCTGTTACCAAAGTACTTCTACTATCTACTTCTACTTCTACTACACTATATAAAGAGGTAAGGTTTGTTTGTTTGTTTGTTTGTTTGCATCGAATAGGCTCTGAAACTACTTAACCGATTTAAAAAATTCTTTCGCTGTTGGGAAGCTACACTATCCCTGAGTGACATAGGCTATATAATATTTTCAAAATAATTAGGGATCATTACTAAAACTCCAATAATGCAACCCAAGGTGTAAAAAAATTACCTAAAATATTCTTTACATCGCGTGCGCTGCGAAAACTATTGATGATAGAATAAAATAATGAACTACGACTTTGTAGAACACATCATTATTTACAAAAAAGGTCGCGACAGCATATGTCTAACTATTATGGTTATGACACAATAAGTATTCTTTTATTTTAAAAATTTAATTAATATGTCGCCGCTTGAAAAGGCTCTTTATTTGTATCTTGGTGTTAATCCTTATCAAAATAAATTAATTCATATTCAAGACAGCTTCAATACCTTTATTTAACTTTTTGAATTTTTCAATTCGGATATTTAATTAGAAAGATATCACGAGTTTAATAATGTTAGTATTAGAAAAAAGTTTCGGCTACGGGCCGGGCGGGAAAGGAGTCAAGAAATGAAGTGCCAGGGGGGTTGGCGGGACGGGGGAGCGGGAGAGCGGTGGCGGGGAAGGTGGAAGTGGAACGCTGGAGGGGAACGCACGGGAAAAGACATGCAAGGAGTAACATTTTATTTATTTGAATATGGCATTACAACGCATGCCGGGAAACAGCTATATATTATAAAAGAAAATCAAAAAAAAGGTACGAACCGCAAAAACTCAGAAACGAGTCCCGGTACGATCAAGGGAGTTATAAGGTGTGATAGATCTCTGTCCCTCGGGAAAAAAGGTACCCGATCTCTGTCTCTCGGGAAAAAAGGTAAAAGGTTTTTAAATAAAGGGAGTGCTTTTGAAGATATAAAGGCTGGAAGTTTCGCCCTCTTGAAATTTCGGAAAGTTCAAGAAGGTTCTATAGAACTCTAGAATGTTATGGAAGGGGTGGCGGAGTATGTCGTGGAATGTTCGGGAATAGGGAATCGGGATCATCATTGTGAAACATTCCATAACACTCTTAAATGATTTCCTGAGCGAAGCCGGGTAACCCAGCTAGTATCAAATAAAATTAAACACAACAAGGACATTCACAAACATGACACAAGGACGTGCAAGGAAATCAGGCTACAAAAAAGGACAAAGCGAATACGCAGAATAGTTTACTGTACAAAGGAATGAAGTTTTATAACACGCTACCAGAAACGGAAGGTTGAAGATGTATTGTAGGAACTACATCAAACTGTAAAAAATATAGTATACATTATGTAATGTTATAATTAAGTAGGTAATTAGCAATTTGTAAAGTTTAATGTACAAATTACTAAAATAAAATTAATAAATAAATATAATATTAAGAGCTTTTCCTATTATTAATGAACGTACTTTTTTCAAACTGACATATAAGTTTTTTATGTGAATACAGTACAAGAGACTGATTCCTGTGGGACATATGTTTATGTTGTCATACTGAAGGACTGAAGTGGAAGGTACGTCCGTAACTTGTAACCATTCCATAGGATGTCCATTGGTCTTCTTCTTCTTCATTGCATTTCCTGTCGTCATTGCCTAGGTAGGCTGCTAAATTTAAAGCAACAACGTTTCGATTCTGAATGGTGGTCTTTCACCAGGACGACACCTTGTGTATTGCTTGCGTATAACATGTTTTAAACTTGTTAATCTATCTTGTCACTTTTCCGATAAAACTATAAGAGTTAAAGACAAAACGCTGTTTTTCAGTTACGCTTATCAAGCATCGCTATTGGAAGTGTGTGGAAGACGTGTACAACACACAAACCTAAACTATATGATGTAATTGAAGATTTTAACCGTCTCAGAACAGACATAGCCTAGTGAGGCGGGTTACTTACTTGTTTGTATACCATAATTTAAAACAATAAAGGCAAATAAAGGCAATAAACAAACAAGTGAAGGCGTGGCTAAGGATTAATTAGGAGTGGGTGGGGGAACATATCCATGATTGGGCTATATGATAATATTTTTTGTTTGTTAATAATGGGTTCATTATTTTTCACCCACTCCTAATTAATCCTTAGCCACGCCTTCACCCCTACCACAACACTCTGTAATAATATATTGTACCCACCTACTATTTTATAATTGTCATGTCAGTAGGTATACGTTTGCCCTGAGGAAGGAACGGTCGTTCCGAAACCGGTCGGCTTTAAACAAATATACAAGTGGTTCAAACAAAGTAACATTGTTTCATTTATCTATAATGGATAACCACAAAGTTATAGCTACATTCAAAAGTATATACTTTTAATTAGTTTATATTATCACTTTTCAAAGGTGATTTTTCGTTGCCGGTAAAAATGATTAAAAAAATCAGAGTGTGCAATCCACATGCAGTAAAAGTGAAACTAGAAAGTCGCTAGATGTCGCTTTCTTTTATTTTGCCTGTTTATTTTAAAGTGGTTTGAAGATTGGATATTGATTTCACAAAAATAAAAACGTTTATTTTTTGTGATGTCGTAGGATTCGAACATCCGTTCGCTTGACTCTGAGACTTGTCGAGCGCCTTGCCCACTGCGCTATCGAAGGCCCGCGCCGACGCGTGAATTTACCGCATTATACTAGAAGCGAGTTTTTGTGACGAATTTCATTCGAATTTCAAATCGCTAACGGGGCTAAAAAAGTTTCACTTCAAAAAAAATCACATTGTGGTTTATATGAGATAGTTATAGAGATATTTTATAACCTCAACAACAAATTATTGCATAATTTTTTTTTTATGAACGCCACTGTAAATCTAAGGGACCTAGCAATACTATCTTTAGATTTTTAAATCAATTTTCCGTCGATGCGACAAACTAGTTTCGAGGAGTGTTCCACGGGCTATTTTGGGATGATTGCCGAGTGAAAATGTTCTCTGAGAATGATATTTGTTCTTATTCTGTAGAAATCTTAATTATCGAATTGTTTTTTATGTGATTATCGGCATAAGAGATCAACTTCACAACTTCCCGTAACCAGTTGGACTATGGCAATCCATTTATGGGGTATGTTGTAAGGATGAAGGGAATGGGTCAATAACACAAAATGCAAATAAAATAAATAAAAATTAATCTTTATACGATCCTTCAAAAAATCTCTAAAAATTAGCATTTGTGGAATAATCATTATTGTAAGTCTTGGGGTCGATCTTCAATAGACGTTTTCTCAGGCTCAGAGGCACCGAACCTCCTGAAATATTGGATTCCTTCTAAAAATTATGGGCTCTATAGGAATCCATCTAAAAATCTGCGTAATGCAGTAGATATTTATGGAAAAATCATAATTTTAATGGGAGTAATGTAAGACTTGGGGTCGATCTTCAATTGACGTTTTCTCAGGCTCTGAGGTACCAAACGTTTTAAAATTTTGGATTCTTCCTTAAAACTAAGGTCTTTATAGGAACCAATCAAAAAATCTCAAAAAATAGCATTTGTGGAATAGCATGTGTTACCCATGGTGTGACCGGTAACACCCCGGTGTTGCTATTTTTTATTGAAACGCTGAGGTCATAATTAATGAGCGGAAAAAATGCAAGGAAAACATTAAAATATGCGCATTTCAATGCAAAAAAACTTGACGAAACATGCAAGGGTTTAGAAAAAATGCAAGAAATACGCTGAATTCCCTATAATTCCCATAACTTATATTTATGTACTTTTTTTAATTGATTTTTATGCTATTTATTTATTTTGATACATTATTTTACATTTCAATAGTAATCCAGTAATGTTGGCCTTACTGGGTGACTTACCCGTGCTGAGGCCTCCACTTTATAAAATAAAATAAAAAATGAGAAAATGTAAAAATAGAAATAATTATGTACTCTGTTCGACGATAAACAAAAAGCAGAAAAAAAATAATTTCCTGGCAACGGGCGATTCCGTCATGAAGAGGTTAAAATTGAATGCATCAGCCTTTCGATAATATACTTTTTTTCACATAATAATTTTTTTTTTTCAAAAAATGCAAAAATTGCACGTTTTACGAAATAATGCACATTGCATTTTTCCAGTCTGTAGTCATAATTTAACAATGGTCAAATAATACACAGGTAAAAATATTTGATGATTTGATGATTGTTTCTAGGTGAGTGGAGCCAAGTGGCAATTTGCAGCTCGAGCCGCTGTCATGACTATGATCGGCTCCTTTGGAGGTGGAATATTCGGTCTCGTGTAAGATTAAATATCTCACATTCTATTATAGCTCTATTATACATAACTTACAAACACATACGTTGGAAGGCTGGAGGCCTTCAGAGCGAAAATCCGAAACAGAAAAATCAGCAAAGATACGGTCACATCTGTGACTCGAATCCAGGACGGGTTGCCGGCTCAGTGCTCTACCAACTGAGCTAATGTGTCCTTATCCGATTCGGTCATATTTAACTGTATCATTCTTCGACTAAGAACTATCAGCATTATCTTCATTTTCTTAACGCATATTTTTATCGGCTGCTATCTTTATATATGATTGCAAGATTCAACCCGAACTAAGGCCAAGACACTATCTAGATGGCATCATGCATGATCTTAACATGTTCTAGCACTAAATAAAATCTCTTCGGAAGGATGATGGTCTTGAAGACACCATGATGAGAGATAATAATGAATTTCGTGGGTCGGGTGTGACTAACGGATTTGCTGTTCATTTTGAATCAGTCTACAATAAAGACTCTCCACTTCTAGATATTAATAATGCGGCCACATGTAATACCAGAGGAGCACGTCGATTTAAGTATTTTTATAAGACTCATAAAGAACTCACACTCTATCGGACCAGACTTCGATCCCTTATTTTTTTTTATTAAAGGGTGCGCCGAATTCCTTAAAACACCATTATATCTTTAGCCTAGATACTAACCTAGTACTTCCAAATGTACGGAAAACTTTTAAAATATTTAATTTCTTTAAGAATGGCTCCAAAAAGTCAAACAAAAGTTTTAGATCAATTTGAAACATTAATTTATACATTCATTAGTCCACAGCGTATTCACATACATTATCCTAGAACTGCACCAATCTGATAATATCCACTGACCATGTTATATATATATAGACAGAGCGTACCAAGTATACTATTAGTATAACCATTTTTCCAAAGCCTTTGATGCCGTGAATCAAGATTCTTACTCACGAAACTCAGATGCAAAAGTTTTTTAAAAGGTACCTCAAGAACAGAAACCATTTTTTCACACATGGATCTTCCAATGTGCTGAGTTTTTTTAGGGGGTTCCGCAAGGATTAATCCTAGTGCCTGTTCTCTTTTCTATTTTCATTAATGGCATTTTTTTTGCAAATGGGTTTCTCCCATCGGATGCAAAAGTTTTTTAAAAGTTACCTCAAGAACAGTAACCATTTTGTTATACATGGAATCTTCCAAAACGATGGGTATGTTTTTTTTATTTTTTCAGGAGTTCCTCAAGGTTCAATACTATGACCTTTTCTCTTTTCTATTTTCATTAATGATATTGCTAGAGCCGTCCGTTTTTCAAGCTTTCTCCTTTTCGCAAGCGATATCAAATTATTTCTAATAATTAGTCTGATTATAAATTCAACCAGCTTCATTTCAATGTCTTGAAATTTGTGGTCTTAACTTTACCAAAGCATTATTATATTGTTTGCAGATACTCATTGGCCCGTTTCAAGGGAAAACTGGATTTGATAGACCTTATCAATAGTGTGCTAGGAGCCCTTGTTTCTATAACAGGTAAATAGACATAACTACTTTCTTTCTTTGACTGAGCAGCATAGCGATGTCCTTTTGTAACTCGACTGTTTTGCATTTCGTCTATCTGTTAATTTGTTTGTACGGTCCGTTTCCAGTTAACGATGGTGTCCGTTTTAAAGGTATCTACCCACAGTAAATATTATTTTCTCAAATGTGATTTCGTCATGTTTATTTAGATTTTCTTATTCTCATGTAATGTTACATATGTAGGTACCTGCCTGAAGTGAGTTTGAAAAAAGAACTACCGTTATTGAGACAGTGACGTTATTTTGAAAAAAAAACATGATTCTTAATTTGAAATGAAAAAAAAAGTTTACTTACGTATGACTTACAAATCTTATGATTTAAAAGGAATTGGTTTTAATGTATTTAATAAGAGAAAACTAGAAATATACTTTTTGGACGCATGGTCTATGTTTTACTTATCAAATAATTTCACCTGATTTTCCAACAAATAATTTTACCAAAAAGAATAAATATTTTCGAAGTCGACCCATTTTACGGTAAGAGTTTATTTTTATCGTGTTTCAGCCGGATGTTTCCTCTACCACTCGTGGGAGGCCCTACTTATAGGGGTGATAGGAGGGGCTATAGCCTGTCTCACCATGCCGCTGGTGGACATGATGAAGGTGGATGACCCAGTCGGAGCCTCCTCGGTTCATGGATTCTGTGGGATATGGGGTAAACAGCAAACATCCTCATTTCAAAAGCTTTTTTTATTTAATTAGATGAAAACAATATAAGCGAAACTCAATCAAAAATCTGAAAAGAGAAAAAGATATTGGCACCTCTGGGACTGGAACCCAGGGCTTCTCGCTTTCCAGGCAAACGCGCTACCACTGCGCCAAGGTGTCGATATCCAATTCGGTCATTTCTAACTATATCATATACTTACTTAGACTAAGAACCACCCACATTATCTTCATTTTCTTAACGTATATTTTATTGACTGCTATCTTTATGTATGATCGCAAGATTCAAACCCGAACTAAATGCTTTCTTGAAAGTGTCTGGATAAATTTTTATCCATTTTATTTAATATGCGACATCTATTGACTTTTCTGCAAGTCTAAGATGAAGTTTTACTCATAAAGTTAAAATAAAAATAAAGTTTTTTTTGCATTAGCTCCAAACAGGAGGCCCGAGGAAAATAATTCTCTTAGGGCCTATGTCTTATTTGGGGATGTTCTGTGGACAGTCTCTTTAGGAGAGTAAGTTCTGGAAAGGAAATAGGAATGAGGACTGGATAGAAATCTGGGGGTCAGTGTGTCCAGCAATGACGGACGCATGAATCTATCCCTCCCACGGCGGTGCAAGGCGATATTCCAAGAGTCATGCTGGAGAGGTCAAAAGGTCTCCCTCAATCAGTCTCTCCCAATCCGGCCCGCCACGTGGTGGAAAAATGCATTCGCTGCCAAGACCTAGAATGAACCCGGGCACTACTGCTAAGTCATCATGATTCACTTGGAGTGACCTAAGGCACGGGTGATGGTTATCCAATAAATGGTACCCGGAGCGGCGGTACCAATTAATAATTCAGATTGTATTATAAATAACCTCTTTTTTATCCAGGAGTGATAGCGGTCGGCTTATTTGCCGACAATCCTGCGCCACTGGATACGACTCGTGGAAGATGCGGTTTGTTCAAAGGTGAGACAAAAAAATCTCTTTGTTCATCATTATCGTAAACAAAAACCTTTCCCATATCCTTCCCCTTCAGCCTAATAACCAGTAGCGTGCATTGCTCCATAAGCAGTGGCATGCACAGAGTTTTTAGTAGGGGTAGGTTCTAGGAATTAATTATTGATATAAAATTATAACAACTTTTTGGTTGCTGGCTTTAGTGGTTGATATTATTACCCAACCACTCTATATGCTTTTCAGACATAACATGGTTTTCAGTAGCGCTTAAAAAGTTATTATTTATTATTATTATGAAGAAAAAAAAAACAGTATGATTTATTGACCTCACAAGTGCCTGGAAGAAAGTCCACTCAACCAAAATATTATCAAGTACTTACTTTTTTTTATTTTTTTATTTATAATAAAAAAGTATATTTAAATTGTTTTTTTTTTTATGCCTGTCTCACTAGGATTCGAGTTATTAATAGAGGTAGGTAGTGTAGGTACCAACAGATTAATGTTACTGATTTCTATTGAATTTATTCTGAACAGCAGTACCTAGACCATAGGTTCTCAACCTTAATTGGCTCACTGCCCACTTTGATTTTTATTAACTAGAGCCCCCCATTTTTTTTACTTACGGGGTGGGGTGGGGGGATTCAACTGTCACGAAATCAATAAATTGATTAAAAATATATTAAATTATCTATTAGGTATACCTTTTTGTTTAGCAAGTTAAAAAAAAAAACTTTTGTATTTTAAGTACTGGGTTGCTACCGAATTTAAAATTAATTTTAGTTTCTCTTCTTTTTAAAAGAACAATAAATTTAATCGGGTCAAGCAGTTATGGGACAACCCCCCCCCCCCCCACATGATGTTTTCCGGATGAATTTTACTGAAAGTTGAATATTTGAAAATTACCATTTTATAAATATTTGTTCTTTTTATACAGCACATATCTATATGTAAATAATCACTGTAAATAAATAGTCGGTCTGTTCGCGATAAACTCAAAAACTACTGAACGGATTTTCATGCGGTTCTCACCAATAGATAGAGTGATTCATGAGGAAGATTTAGGTATAATTTGTCAAGGTTTTGTGTAAATTGGTTGAAATATCTTTTTAATATATAAAACAAAGTCGGGTTAGTTACAGTATTTATAGCTCGAGAACGGCAGTTCGATTTTGATGAACTTTGATTTGTTGAATTTGTCTCCGCCCCGGATAAAATAACTGTTAAAACATCACAAAAATTAACGAAAAAAGTAGTTATTAAGAAAATTCTTTTCCCCATACATTTTGTATGGAACGAATTCTCATATTTTAAAAGAGCTGCGGGAATTTTGTGATAAGTACCTACAATATTGAGTAGTGAGTGAGTTCCAAAAATTCAAAAACGTCAAATGTCAACTGGTTGTTTTGCTTTTGTTATTAAACATATAATGCTGCTTCTCTTTCTTACACACTAAATGTCAATAGTCGAAAATGAGACAAACGGTGAACGCATGTCTCCACCCATCCAAAGGAAAGATACAATAATTATAATAAAAATCCCTCACACGTATAAAGAAAATAAAAAGCATTTGTTTTTTACATCAGCTCACACATGAGGCCACGAAGAAAATTATTTTCCTCAGGACCTATGTCATCTTAGGGGATGCTGTATGGAGTGTATTTTTAAGAATGGAAGGATAGGAAGTTCTGGGAAGGAAAAAGGTAAAAAGGTGGGTAGGAATCTGGGGTCAGTGTGGCCGGGAGTGACGGACAATGACGTTATATATTATTGGTGACGGACGTATGAATCCATCCCTTCAACTGCGGTGCAAGGCGATGGGTCGAGAGAGTCCAGCTGGAAAGGTCAAAAGGCCTCCCTCAACCCCTCTCTCTTGATCGGCTCGCCACGCAGCGGGTGGGCAGACGCATCCGCCGCCAAAGACCCGGACAAACGTCACCCCATGAACCCGGGCAACCAAACGTAGCGAACCACTTGGGGTGACGTATGACAGAGGTGTTGGTTATCCAATAAATGGTTCCCAGGGCGGCGGCACCATACCCGCCTCCCGAATTCCCGTAAGTAATAGGAAAAATAAGAAAACCACAAAAAATATAAATCCGTACACAATGTCATCTCTGATACTGACAAAAACAAAACACGGACAGTTGCGCATTGATGATTGCTTCATTGTGTAATTTTTAACTTAATTTAATTCAACAGTTATTGATTCTGAGGCGGTACGAAGTTCATCGGGTGAGCTAGTATAATATATAAAGAAGAATTTCTGTGTGTGTTTGACGAGCGGGCTGGTAAGCGAGCGATGTGGATTTGATTTGTATGCAAAGAAAGGTCACTGTCTACATCTGATTTCGATAACTCCTTGTAAAGCCCGGGCATCGCCCGGGACTTCAGTTAGTATATAATTATAATAATACGTATATAGTAAATTTTTTGAGTGACTTGCGCAATTTATCCCATTTGATAAAGCTAAATAATATACTTTCTTGAGGAAGATAGCAACTGATAAATGGAATATTTTTTTACGGTACAACGATTATGATGTAAAAATATATTTTTTTAAATTACTCTCATTTTTATTCTTGTAGGCACAGCTCTTCAGCTTTCATGGACTGCACACCACTGCTCATAATCTACCTCGAACGAGGATGCCATAGTTTTACTGGCTCCGGAAAATTTAGACTCTTCCTCTTGTGCTCTATTCAAGCATTCCTTCATTAAAAAGACCTAGGCACGTACAAAAATAGAGGTTACAGCGGACCTCTCAGTGACTCTCGGTGACAGGAATATGAACTGGTGGACATATTGACCTTGTTCTAGGAGGCGGATGGTACCTGCTAGGAGTCCAGACCCTGACGGTGGTCTGCCTGACCGTCTGGGGCCTGGCCAGCACCGCGCTGCTGCTCTGGATAATTGGCAAGTTCCGCAACATCCGCATGACCGAGATGGAGGAACTGCTCGGGGCTGATGTCACCGAGCACATGATCAGGCATGGACAGGTGGGCCAGGTTTTGTATTGTCATCGTGTCATCCTTTCATCATGTCTTCCTCCCAACCTGTCACCCTTTCATCTTGTCATCCTGTCTTCTTCCCAACCTGTCATCCTTTCATAATGTCATTCAGTCTTCTTCCCAACCTGTCATCCTTGCATCACGTCATCCTGTCTTCTTCCCAACCTGTCATTCTTTCATCATGTTGTTCTGTCTTATTCCCAACCTGCCATCCTTTCATCATGTCATCCTGTCTTCTTCCCGACCTGTTATCCTTTCATCATTTCTTCCTGTTTCCTCCCAACCTCTCATCCTTTCATCATGTCATCCTGTCTTTATCCCAACCTGTCTTCTTTCATCATGTCTTTCTCACAACCTGTCATCCTTTCATCATGTCTTCCTGACTTCTTCCCAACCTTTCATTCTTTCATCATGTTATCCTGTCTTCTTCCCAACCTGTCATCCTTCATCATGTCACCCTGTTTTCCTCCCAACTTGTCATTTTTTCATCATGTCATCCTGTCTTCTTCCCAACCTGTCATTCTTTCATCATGTCATCCTGTCTTCCTCCCAACCTGTCATCCTTTCATCATGTCATCCTGTCTTCTTCCCGACCCGTCATCCTTTCATCATTTCTTCCTGTCTTCTTCCCAACCTGTCATCCTTTCATCATGTTTTCTTTACTTCCTCCCAACCTGTCATCATTTCATCATGTCATCCTGTCTTCTTCCCAACCTGTCATTCTTTCATCATGTTATCCTGTCTTCTTCCCAACCTGTCATCCTTTCATCATGACACCCTGTCTTCCTCCCAACCTGTCATCCTTTCATCATGTCATCCTGTCTTCTTCCTGACCTGTCATCCTTTCATCATTACTTCCTGACTTTTTCCCAACCTGTCATCCTTTCATCATGTCATCCTGTATTCTTCCCAAGCTGTCATTCTTTCATCATGTCATCCTGCCTTCTTCCTGACCTGTCATCATGTCATCATTTCTTCCTGTCTTCCTCCCAACCTGTCATCCTTTCATCATGTCATCCTGTCTTCCTCCCAACCTGTCATCAGGTCATCCCGCTATCCTGTCATCCTATCATCCAGTCAGCCAGTCACCCCGGCATTCCATCTACCCGCCATTACGACCTCCCACCATCCCGCCGTCCTGCCGTCCATCGTGCTGTCATGCAGGCAAGCTGCTTACTGTCATGTATGCTGCCATGGTGCCATGCAGCCAAGTTGCCATCCTGTCAAGCGGTTATACCATCATGCAGTATATAGTTCATGTTGTTAATTTTTTTGAAGTATTTAACAATATTTAATATGTACTAGGTTAATTTGACAATGATTCTATTTTACTATTGTTTCGCAGGATGACGTGACGACAGCTCTGAACGTCTTAGAGAGGTATATGGACGTGGAAGAGTTCAAAAACATGATTCCAATTGGCTCCAACCCCGGACACAAAACTCACATGCTCAAAAAATACGCCGTAAGAAAAAATATTTATTAGATAATATCTTTGATGACATTGTATAATCAAAGGATAATAATTATGCATACAAATAACCCTCGGTGACATTTTGTTTAATAATATAATTATTTCCATTTTAATTTGTCGACGAGACAAAATAATAGTTGTAAGTTTCGAAGGAAGCAGGTGGTTAAATAACAGTAATTTGTTTCAGGATAACATACAATCTACTCCAAACCCAACGATTGAAGTAAAAAATATTACAAATTATGGAAATGTTCCAGATTTTTCAAAGAAATCATCAACAATCATACAGCCTTCGAACTTAAATCACGAAAAATTATTGACATTTAGTCCTCAAATGCGACAATTTTTAGAAGCAAGACGGCAAAGTCGTTCGATCAACAAACGCATAACGCCATCTCGCGAATTAATTGCCAACGAATTACCAAATAATAAAGATTATAGATCCCTGTTTTATATTGATAAAGGAAAAGACAAAAACGATATTGAATATAGCGGAGACACATTTCAAGTTCTGAAGCTGCCAAGGATAAAGGGAATCGAATCAATCTCGATAGATGGCGGCAGTGTACAAAACCGAAGCAAAAATAGAAAAGAAAATAAAAGGAAGAGAATGGGAATTGCCAATGAAGGATTCATACAAAACGGTTGGATTGATTGAAAGTGTAGAAATGTAATTCTTGTAGGAACTTCATTATAATCTGCAGAAATTAATTATCATCATTGTTCCTTACGAATGTGTAATATATGGTGACTCGACAGTTGTTCCCCCGACAGTTGGCCCCCGAAATGATATTTATGTTAAAATTATAATTTTGATTATTTACCAATTTCAAACCTAAAATTGACTTAGGTATAATAAGTTGGTACGGATTACGAATTTATTGACAGTGTCGATTTTTTGTACTTACACGCTGGTACATAATATGTTTCATACTTTTGTTATTCGGCGGTACATACTCACTGCACACCCCTTCTGGGATACTTAGTTATATTTTGTGTCATTAGGTATACCTGTTTTACCTAAACTAAACCGACTACATATTTTCATTGTTCCATCCAGTGACGATGGCACATCCGGCAGATCCGAAGATGGCACATCTGCCAGATGCCTGTGGAAAAGGAGGTAGCGCAACACGGCATAACACCCCAAAAACAAACAATGAAAATGCTTTTGGCCGTAAAAATCTAAAAAAGTATCCGACTGCATATTGTATGTAGGTATGTACACCAGTTACAGTAAACCATGAAACCAACTGTCGGGGATCAACCAAAGTAAACGATTGGTTTATTTATGCAAAATACTGACACTGTAATGGAGCTGCCACCAATGCCACCTATATTGCCACCTATGATCAGTGATAGAAAGCTTTTTAGTAAATTTACAACGAAACTAATAATGGGTAATTTAGTGTACACTTTTAAACACAGATGCCACTAAACACTTTATTTATAAGCTCTGCTGATAGATGGCAGTAGTCGCTCCTAATTTTCATGAAAATTCTATGAAAATTAATAAATTGTTGGTATATTGAAGATATCCGGAGGTAACTTCGGGAAATGATTCTACTTGATAGTATGCACTTCAACCAACAATTAAATAACTTTTTTTCTAAATTTCAACGTTTCAGGCGATACTTAAAAGAATTCATAAGCTGCTCTTTCATAAATGGCGGTAGTTTAATTATTTTATGGAAAAACATAAGTCATGATTTTTTTTTATTCATATGTTGTAAAAAGTGTTATTTCTTAAAATAATTAAACTAGCGCCATCTATGAAAGAGCAGTTTATGAATTCTTCTAAGAATTCCCGGTAGTGTTCACAATTGCATTTCGAAAAGGTAATTTATATTTTTAATTACCTACTTACATCTATTTGAATTTCACATCTTGTTTTATGGATGAAGGAACGAATGAAATGGAATCTTAAAAGTGAAAATTAACCCACTTCCGATCGAGCTGAAACTCAGCAGATACGGCCGGCGTGGTCTAGCGGCGAGGCTCTTGACTTGGGATCGAATCCCGGCGTGGAATATAAATTTTATGTGATTAATTTGTGTTATTTCATAATTAATTAATTAAAAATAATATATAGTATCTATATTTGCGGCACGTTCCAGAGTGGAAGATACTCTTAATATCGCCCTGGTATAAGACTACCATTAAGAATTGAATCGTTGCTTGAAATGACCAGATCTGAATAGCCAGGTACCTAAGTACTTCCCTACCTTCCTCTGCCCCATCTCCTTCTCCTCCCCACTACCTTCAGCTTCACAACACAACCCAATTGGGGATGACGGGAGCAGGTGGGACTCTTGCGTGGTGTTCATATTTAAAAAAAAGATAGACTCGATGTCGATGACAATGCATTTTGTTAACATTGTTGGCAATCACGAGTACACACGCGAACATTTACGCGTTGCTCTGAAATTGGATGACATTTATACGAAATAAATCTCAGTCCCTTACAATAGGGAATTGACTAAAATAAGTTAGGTTTGCACTGGGAGAGTAGTTTAGTCTAATTCTTTATTTATGCTGCTCCATCTCTTTTCGTGTCCAAAGGTTTTTTTTTATTTTCATCTCGCAAATTTATTTTTCCACCTCTTAATCTATTTACCTTTTTGCGTGGCATCTCGTTATCTTGCAACGCGCGACTCACCAATAAACTCTTCTTGAACGTAATGCGAACGCTTTTCGGCGAGTCAAGTAGCAATTTACTCGCTACTCGACTAAACTACTCTCCAAATGCGAACAAGCCATTAGCGGTGTTAGTTACTAACTGTAGTCAATCCCTGGGGAAGAAGGTTCAATCCTAAGCCAAACAATTTTTTTAAGTCATTTGAAAATAGTACTCGTATCATGGTACATATTAAATTATAATGCAGTAAAATTTGATTTTTACGGGTTGATTTTTTTACTTCTATCATCATGTAGAATCACCACCCGAAGTAAGTGCACTTTACACCGGACATCCTGTATTATATAAACGTATTATTGCAAGTAGGTATAGCTAACATATACAAGACTGTAACCGACGTGTTACGTACCCTCAAAAGTTCTTTCAACGAAAAACATCCTTGGCGGTATCCTCTACAGTTCAGTGGTCATTTTTTGAGATTTCGCTCGAAATCCAAAAATCCGCTTGCCCACTGAGCTCGTTAGTACCGTACCGCCAGCGATCTTTTTTCGTTGAAAATATTTTTATGTTTGTTTTCCAATTAGAATTTAAAAGTTATTCTAATTGTAATATTGAATTAATAAAATACTTTCATTTTTATATGTACAATGCCCCCGGTGCAACAAATAAACGCTATCATGCTCAGGTTGCCACCAGGGACATTTTTCAATTTATAATTTCAAACGTATTTTTTATGTTTCCTTTTTTTTGACATATTGTTAAATATTTTAACTTACGATCCTTGTAGGATAATGAAACTAAGAAATTTCATTCCGCAGTCCTACAAGGCATCGAGGGAAAGAGAGCCTGAGTCTCTAGCCCTTAAATTACTCAAACTAGGGCAATAAATGACCCTCAAAAAACACTTAGAAAAATTTCGGTAAAAATACGTTTTTCCGATTTTAAAAATCCAGGTGCCCCGTAAGATGGTGAAACAAACAGGTTTCATTAACACATCTTACGGGGGACCTCGTAAAAATAACATTGTAACTATAAATAACCAGATATTCAGCCAAACGGCAAATCAATTTATATTTTATGCGATTTAGCTCAAAAATGAGCTAAACGTCTCTAACTAAAAATCTAGCAATAGACAATTGGTTTATTTCATGATTACTGTATAATAACGAACACATATGTACACAATTAACTCTGTAGAATTATTATAAAAAAATACATTTTAAGCGACCGCCTTCAACGGTGACACCGGCAAAATAGGGTGCCCACATAATGACCGCCCTATTTATACCATTTGGTCTGAGGACGAAAACCCCTCCACTTTTTCATAAAAACACTGCCCGAACGCTGTCGGGTACAAGTACCCCTTAAATGTTATGAAAATTTGTCAATAAATATGTTGTGTTCAGTTCAAAGTTCAATTCTACTCTTCCTGTTTTACTACTTCCTACCTCTGGAAGTCCTACGACCTGCTGCCTCCTGCTGAAGTTCTGCCTGGACGAGTACCTGGTGCCTGCCGCCATAGCCGGCCCTAACTCTGGGTACTCCCAAGGCAACCAGGCCCAGGCAGAAACTAGGCGCATCCAGGGCCACCACCCACTGGATGTAGGGAGGCCAGCTTTAAATCAGCTTCAATCATCATCATTGGCACACAAAAGGGAAGGAGTGCACAGCCACCGGTGCCCTCATAATTTACAGTCTTGTAAGGACGACGACACGTCCGTTACAAGTGGTCCTTCGAGCCGGATCAGCTGCACTCCACGCCCACGCCTGATGCCACGCCTGATGTCACATCATGCCTGAAGCTGCCTCACGCCACGCCTGACGTCACGCCTGAATGCCACGTCTGAAGCCACGCCTGAGGTCACGCCTGATGCTACGCCTGACGCCACGCCTGGATGCCATGCCTGAGCCTACGCCCGACGCTACGCCTGACGCTACGCCTGACGTCACGCCTGACGCCACGCCTAGATGCCACGCCTGAGCCTTCGCCTGACGTATCGTCTGAATGCCATGCTTGACGCCACGTTTGCGTGCCACGCCTGATGACACATCACGCCTGAAGCCACGCCTACGTGCCACGCCTGACATCACGCCTAAATGCCACGCCTGATGCCACGCCTCATGCCAGGGCTAATGCCACGTCTGATGTCACGCCTCATGCCAGGGCTATTGTCACGTCTGATGCCACGCCTACATGCCATGCCTGACGTATCGTCTGAATGCCATGCTTGACGCCACGCCTACGTGCCACGCCTGAGGTCACGCCTGATGCCACGCCTCATGCCAGGGTTAATGCCACGCCTGAGCCACGACTACGTGCCACGCCTGACATCACGCCTCATGCCACGCCTGATGTCACATCACGCCTGAAGCTACGCCTCACGCCACGCCTGACGTCACGCCCTAATGCCACGCCTGACGTCACGCCCGAGGTCACGCCTGCTACGTGGATTACGTGCCATGCCTGACGTATCGTCTAATGCCACGCCTGATGCCACGCCTGATGCCACGCCTCATGCTAGGGCTAATGCCACGCCTGATGCCATGCCTACATGCCACGCTTGACGTCACGCCTAGATGCCACGCCTGATACCATGTCACGCCTAATGCCGCGTCTCATGCCAGGGCTGACACCACACCTGTTGCCACGAGTGCCCACGCTCGTGCCCCCGCCAAGCTCTACTACTGAGATGGCACGCTCCACAGAAGAGAGCAACAATGAGCGAACACCACCCTCTACATCTATTGAGGACACGCTGCGCCAGCTGCAACGACAGCTGCGCAGCCAACAAAAACGTATTGATTGGCTGAATGCAGCCCTTCAATTACAAACCCGTGTAGGGCCGGCACAAGATGCGACAGGGCCTGCACAACCCCGTGCTGGGATCCTGCCGGCAAAAGATTCGACAGGGCCCGCACAACCCGGCGCCGCAGGGCTGGCACAACCCAGTACTGCAGGGCTGGCACAACCCGGTGCCGCAGGGCTGGCACAACTCGTCGCAGCGAGTACTGCCTCGGAGCCAACCAGCCATGGACATCCGGACCAAGGAGAACCTTGGCAACTACAAGCATCATGGATGCACCCTGGACCTTCCGGCCCCGTACCGCCCTTGCCTCTGCACAATTCAAGGCAACAAGAAGCTGTACGAGAGATGCCCGTTGGACCTGTGCCTCTGATAAACCAGAGGCACCCCTCACCGCAGCCCCCTCACTCTGATGGGGGCCCCGGATGGATGCAGCCTGGACCTTCCGGCCCCGTACCGCCCTTGCCTCTGCACAATTCAAGGCAACAAGAAGCCGTACGAGAGATGCCCGTCGGACCTGTGCTTCTGGTAAACCAGAGGTACGCATCACCGGCGCAGCCAGGGCCTGGAGGCCCCGCGCCGCAGCCCCCTCATTACAATGGGAGCTTTGGATGGCTGCAACCTGGACCTTCCGGCCCCGTACCGCCCTTGCCTCTGCACAATTCAAGGCAACAAGAAGCCGTACGAGAGATGCCCGTCGGACCTGTGCTTCTGGTAAACCAGAGGTACGCAACACCGGCGCAGCCAGGGCCTGGAGGCCCCGCGCCGCAGCCCCCTCACTCTGATGGGGACCCCGGATGGATGCAGCCTGGACCTTCCGGCCCCGTACCGCCCTTGCCTCTGCACAATTCAAGGCAACAAGAAGCCGTACGAGAGATGCCCGTCGGACCTGTGCTTCTGGTAAACCAGAGGTACGCATCACCGGCGCAGCCAGGGCCTGGAGGCCCCGCGCCGCAGCCCCCTCATTACAATGGGAGCTTTGGATGGCTGCAACCTGGACCTTCCGGCCACGTACCGCCCTTGCCTCTGCACAATTCAAGGCAACAAGAAGCCGTACGAGAGATGCCCGTCGGACCTGTGCTTCTGGTAAACCAGAGGTACGCATCACCAGCGCAGCCAGGGCCTGGAGGCCCCGCGCCGCAGCCCCTTCATTACAATGGGAGCTTTGGATGGCTGCAACCTGGACCTTCCGGCCCCGTACCGCCCTTGCCTCTGCACAATACAAGGCAACCAGAAGCTGTACGTGAAATGCCTGTTGGACCTGTACCTCTGGAAAACCAGAAGTAGGGTAGACTGGGGACGATTGAAACACGTTATGATTGAAACATCTCAATTTACTCGAAAACTATAATACCTAAGAGTGTGATACAATACTCGAAACTCCGTCAGGTCTGTTGGGACGTTTCTACAAAAGCGCAGTAGCCAGCGAGTGACTCAATCGTGCATAGGGGACATTATTGAATTTCGCACTAAAACGTAAATATTTAAGACATTATTGCTTATCTTATAACTCATTTTACTCTCGCAGCTTGACGAAATGTTTCATTACATTCTCTTCTTTATCTATTTAAGAGTATTTATAATGCATTTGCGTGGCGTTAATGTCTATTTAAAAGGCATGTTTTTGACTTTGAAGCAGAAAAT
Organism: Limnephilus lunatus; assembly: GCA_917563855.2. Classification (NCBI taxonomy): domain Eukaryota; kingdom Metazoa; phylum Arthropoda; class Insecta; order Trichoptera; family Limnephilidae; genus Limnephilus; species Limnephilus lunatus. Next base: position 22,863,202 of record OU830596.1, read on the forward strand.
GCAGCGTGGGGATGTTTGAAACAACTCGTGTGGGGATGATTGCAACGTTTCAATCATAACCATGTTTCAATCGTCCACACTGAGAGAAAATTTAAAAGTTATAATGAAAAAAGGTCAGAAATTTAAATCATTAAGTATTATTCAAATTCAAATCATTAAGTCTAATGTACTTCTGTGATCTTGCATGGTGAACTTCTGTGATCTTGGTTGATGAAGTCGATCTCATTCTACCACATTCGACGTCACACACCCTCACGTGACAATTTCGTAATAACATATCTTTATTGATTTTCTTACATTTATAACTAAAAAAAAAAATCAATGTTAATAGTATACATTGTTTTATCAATTATGTAAGTACAAAACAACAGAGAAAAAAATTATGTTATGAAGAAAGTGTGTTCCCCTTCTCAAGAAACCGAGGTGGCAAACTATGCTAAAAAAACAGCCAACATTTATCTATTTTGGGCTATCTTCAAAAGATTTAAGACAATTGGCATTTGATTTGACCACACAAGGCCAGATTCATGGTATACAAATGGGATGGCCGGAATAGAATGGCTCCGAGGATTTTTGCGCGCCATCCAGAATTTATTATCTATAAGATGTGCTCAAGCCACGAGTAGGTATGGCACAAGCAACAAGTTTTAATTGACATAATGTTGATGAATTTTTCAACAATTTAGCGAACGTTATGGATAGTTTTAAATTTGAACCAAAGGACGTCTATAACGTAGATGAGACAGGTGTCTCAACTGTTCAAAAACCTAATCGGTTTATAGCCAGGAGAGGAACTCGGCAAGTAGATACAGTAACGTCGGCCGAACGAGGAACTTTCATAACTGTCTGTAGCGGCAAATGCAATTGGCAACTCAATTCCGCCGATGTTCACATTTCTACGTATCAATTAAGCCATTTCTTAAAAGATAGTCTGATTGGTAGTATCGATACCACGAATAAATCTGTCTGGATGCAAGAAGGAGATTTTACCAAATTTCTTATTCATTTTCAAAAATTCACCATTTCGTCCTTTGATCGCAAAGTTCTTTTATAACTTTATAATCATTCATCGCGGGCGAATCCTACGAAATCAAAAAAGAATATTATTTTGTAAAATCAATATTTAGTCTTCAAACCATTCCGAAATGAACAGGCAAATAAAAACTACACCTAGAGACTCCGAAGAAGAAACCACAAACAAGATGACCAATGTATAGGAAAAGGTGCACTGGAATCCTAGGACAAAAATATGAAAAAAAATCACCCTTCACATTGATAAAAAAAAGTGCGTCGTAGTCTCCACTCTTGTCTACTTTGGTTTTCTGTATATTTCACTTCTACCGCATGTGAATTGCACATCCAGATTTTTCTTTTCTTTTAATAGATAATATTTACTTGTTTAATAGATTTTAATGCCACTTAACAGATTATTTTTTAAAAAAAAATCTAAAATATTGCGATATTTTGTATAATGATGTCACATCCCAAACCATAAATTCAATAAATTTTTATTTTTTCGACTTCTTAATTGTTGAATTTTACACACAAAAAATGCTCTTAATTCAGAGGTAAATTCTACATTGTTATGATTGAAACAGTGTGATGGTTGAAACAAGCACTTTTGTATGAAAGCAAAAAACTTATTTTAATACCGTTCTATTCTGCTCCAGGATAATATCGCAGTAAAAGTATGTTGATTATGCCAAATACTCATAATAAGTATAACTAAGAGCACGTAAACATAAATAATAAAAAATATATTTAAAGTTGTTTCATTTCAAGACATTTATGTTTATAATTTTTTAAATACTTGTGATATGTTTAATCACTATTCATGATCTCATTGAGTACTGTTTTAATAATGAAAATGTTGAACATTGATTAAAATTATTCCAATTATTCCATAGATATTTAGAGTGTTTCAATTATCCCCACATACTGTTTCAATCGTCCACACTATGGGGATAATTGAAACAGTTTTCCCCATCGTCTTTAAGTGGTCATTGTAGCTTACCTGTACGAGTTGTGGCCATACAATAAATTTAATTTGATAACTAGATAGATCATAGAACATCTGGTATAAATATCTTTTCCATAAATACATAAGAAATATTACTAGGCCTAGTTAAAGTAAAAGTGTTTCAACCATCCCCAGTCTCCCCTACGCATCACCAGAAGCCGCAACTACAGCGCCTTCCAACCCTGATGCAATCCTGGAGTCAACTGGCCACAAAGATCCAGGCCAAGAAGAAGCTTGGCGACTCCAGGGAAGATGTATGCAGCCTGGACCTTCCAGCCCCGTGCCGCCCGTACCTCTGCTCAACCTGAGGCAACGAGAAGCCGTACGCGATGAGCTTGTTGGACCTGTACCTCTGATGGACCAGAGGTACGCATCACCAGCGCAGCAAGGGCCAGGAGGCCCTGCGCCACCGGCCCCTTACTACAAGAGGGACCCAACCACGATACCGCCCGGACCTTCTGGTCCTGGGCCGCCATTACCTCTGCTCCACCAGAGGCAGCCAGCCGACCAGCAGACAACAGCTGCCGGATCCGCTCCGCTGCCAGAGCAGTGGTCCCCACTGCCGCCTGGACCGTCTGGTCCCGGGCCGCCCTCACCTCTGCTCCATCAAAGACAGCCAGCCGACCAGCAGACAACAGCTGCCGGATCCGCTCCGCTGCCAGAGCAGTGGTCCTTACTGCCGCCAGGACCTTCTGGTCCCGGGCCGCCCTCACCTCTGCTCCACCAGAGGCAGCCAGCCGACCAGCAGACAACAGCTGCCGGATCCGCTCCGCTGCCAGAGCATTGGTCCTCACTGCCGCCTGGACCTTCTGGTCCCGGGCCGCCCTCACCTCTGCTCCATCAAAGGCAGCCAGCCGATCAGCAGAGAACAGCTGCCGGATCCGCTCCGCTGCCAGAACAGTGGTCCTTACTGCCGCCAGGACCTTCTGGTCCCGGGCCGCCCTCACCTCTGCTCCACCAGAGGCAGCCAGCCGATCAGCAGAGAACAGCTGCCGGATCCGCTCCACTGCTTGGACAAAGATACCAAGCGCCAGCACAGATGGATGACCAACCACATCCCGCAGCAACGACGAGCCCGTCCTGCCCCAGCAGTACCACTGTCATAGACGTGGTGCTCCTCATCGGCGCAGCGAAGACGAGCCCGTCCTGCCCCAGCAGTACCACTGTCATAGACGTGGTACTCCTCATCGGCGCAGCAAAGACGAGCCCGCCCTGCCCCAGCAGTGCCACCGTCAATGACGTGGTGCTCCTCAACGGCGCAGCGAAGACGAGCCCGTCCTGCCCCAGCAGTACCACTGTCATAGACGTGGTACTCCTCATCGGCGCAGCAAAGACGAGCCCGCCCTGCCCCAGCAGTGCCACTGTCAAAGACGTGGTGCTCCTCAACGGCGCAGCGAAAACGAGCCCGTCCTGCCCCAGCAGTATCACTGTCATGAACGTGGTGCTCTTCAACGGCGCAGCGAAGACGAGCCCGCCCTGCCCCAGCAGTGCCACCGTCAATGACGTGGTGCTCTTCAACGGCGCAGCGAAGACGAGCGCGCCCTGCCCCAGCAGTGCCACTGTCAATGACGTGGTACTCCTCATCGGCGCAGTGAAGATGAGCCTGCCCTGCCCCAGCAGTGCCACTGTCAATGACGTGGTACTCCTCATCGGCGCAGTGAAGATGAGCCCATCCTGCCCCAGCAGTGCCGCTGTCAAGGAAGTGGTGCTCCTCAATGGCGCAGTGAAGACGAGCCCGTCCTGCCCCAGCAGTGCCGCTGTCATAGACGTGGTGCTCCTCATCGGCGCAGCGAAGACGAATCCGTCCTGCTCCAGCAGTGCCACTATCAAGGAAGTGGCGCTCCTCACACGGGGGGAGTCCGTCAACCTCATCATGGTTGTCATGGACCCCGTGTCATGGTTGTCATGGACCCACATCAGCCGGACACACGGCCGAGTCCTTGACACCATCCCTGCTGAAGACGACCAAGTAAGGACCGCCGGGACCCAGACGAGAACCAGAGTCTACGTTCGACCTGCCGAGAACCAGAGTCTACGTCCGACCTGCCGTGAAGGTCGCTGTGATCCTGCCGCCCGCGTCTACCGATGCAGCTTCACCTACTCATCCTACTACACGTCGTGATGACTAGTACAGCATAGCTGCACGGGGGGAGTGTAACCGACGTGTTACGTACCCTCAAAAGTTCTTTCAACGAAAAACATCCTTGGCGGTATCCTCTACAGTTCAGTGGTCATTTTTTGAGATTTCGCTCGAAATCCAAAAATCCGCTTGCCCACTGAGCTCGTTAGTACCGTACCGCCAGCGATCTTTTTTCGTTGAAAATATTTTTATGTTTGTTTTCCAATTAGAATTTAAAAGTTATTCTAATTGTAATATTGAATTAATAAAATACTTTCATTTTTATATGTACAATGCCCCCGGTGCAACAAATAAACGCTATCATGCTCAGGTTGCCACCAGGGACATTTTTCAATTTATAATTTCAAACGTATTTTTTATGTTTCCTTTTTTTTGACATATTGTTAAATATTTTAACTTACGATCCTTGTAGGATAATGAAACTAAGAAATTTCATTCCGCAGTCCTACAAGGCATCGAGGGAAAGAGAGCCTGAGTCTCTAGCCCTTAAATTACTCAAACTAGGGCAATAAATGACCCTCAAAAAACACTTAGAAAAATTTCGGTAAAAATACGTTTTTCCGATTTTAAAAATCCAGGTGCCCCGTAAGATGGTGAAACAAACAGGTTTCATTAACACATCTTACGGGGGACCTCGTAAAAATAACATTGTAACTATAAATAACCAGATATTCAGCCAAACGGCAAATCAATTTATATTTTATGCGATTTAGCTCAAAAATGAGCTAAACGTCTCTAACTAAAAATCTAGCAATAGACAATTGGTTTATTTCATGATTACTGTATAATAACGAACACATATGTACACAATTAACTCTGTAGAATTATTATAAAAAAATACATTTTAAGCGACCGCCTTCAACGGTGACACCGGCAAAATAGGGTGCCCACATAATGACCGCCCTATTTATACCATTTGGTCTGAGGACGAAAACCCCTCCACTTTTTCATAAAAACACTGCCCGAACGCTGTCGGGTACAAGTACCCCTTAAATGTTATGAAAATTTGTCAATAAATATGTTGTGTTCAGTTCAAAGTTCAATTCTACTCTTCCTGTTTTACTACTTCCTACCTCTGGAAGTCCTACGACCTGCTGCCTCCTGCTGAAGTTCTGCCTGGACGAGTACCTGGTGCCTGCCGCCATAGCCGGCCCTAACTCTGGGTACTCCCAAGGCAACCAGGCCCAGGCAGAAACTAGGCGCATCCAGGGCCACCACCCACTGGATGTAGGGAGGCCAGCTTTAAATCAGCTTCAATCATCATCATTGGCACACAAAAGGGAAGGAGTGCACAGCCACCGGTGCCCTCATAATTTACAGTCTTGTAAGGACGACGACACGTCCGTTACAAAGACAATAGTTTATTTATTTATTTTATAAATGAGCTCATTTATTAAATTCAAATGAATAAAATGCTTAGTTTTTATCACTTTTATTGTTTATAACAACCGATATGTTTCGTGAGCAACGCTTACTTCTTCAGGGTTTTAATAATATTCATTTTAAATAATAGACATAGACAATGGTGTCAATGGAAAAATAATAGACATAGAAAATGGTAACAATGGAAAGATGAGGATGGGTAGGGGACGAGGGGCAATATGGAACAATTTACAAAGGAAATAGGTTTAATATTGGTTCATTTAAAAAAAAAAAATTTATTATTAATAATATTCAAATTCGCATTCACACTCTTTCTGATCTCTAAAATGTCTAGTTTATCCAACCGAATGCCATTGACATTACAATGTATTAATTCTATTCCACTGTTGAAGTTACAGGTGTGACTAGTTTCCAACAAATGGTTGGCAAACTCCGAGAAACTGGTATTGTTTAAAGATTTCAAATGCTAAAATATATGAAGTGAGCGTTGCTCACGAAACAAGTAAAAACTGAGTAGGTATTTTATTAATTTGAATTAAAATGGTGCCACAAAATAAGTTTGCTGTTATAGAAGAAATCCTTTATTCAATTTATTTGATGTATTATCTATTGTTGTAATGATGTACAAATCATTGTAGATGTATTCATCAATGTTATTTGTATATTTTGTTGTATTACCATAAGTAGAGCTTTGCTGTACCTACTGAACAACTAACCTCTGAAAGAAATAAATTATATTCTCGGGTTTGAGCATAATCTAACCTCCGAAATCTTGTAACCTTTTACAAACATTTTTTTTACATTAGCTCCAAACAGAAGGCCCTGAGGAAAATAATTCCCCTTAAGGCCTTTGTCATTTTTGGGGATGCTATGTGGAGGGTCTTTTGAGGAAAAGAAGGAGAGGAAGTTTTGGGAAGGAAAATGGTGTAAGGGATGGGTAGGAATCAGGGGAGCAATGTGTCCAGGAGTGACGGACGTACGAATCCATCCCTCCCACAGCGGAGCATCGGCGATATTCTGAGAGAGTCCTGCTGGAGAGATCAAAGGGACTCCCTTAACCGTTCTCTCTCGATCAGGCCTGCCATGCAGTTGCTGGGCAGACGCATCCGCCACCAAAACCCGGACAAACCTCACCCCATGAATCAAGGCATCTCTGCTAAGTCACCAATCTTAGCAAACCACTTGGGGTGACCTATGGCAGAGGAGTTGGTTATTTAATAAATGGTTACCGGGGCGGCGGTACCCTTTCCCACCTCCAAAATTGTTTGTTATCAAAATAAATAATGTTTAATTTTTACTTAACGGAGATATGTGAAGCATCATGAAATTTTTAAAAATCGAGTGCAGTTTACACGCGGTAGAAGCAAAGCTTTACCAAAACAATCTCAACCAATACTTCAAAAGTGAGGTCATAATCAAAGCGACCAATGATCGCAGACCTAGCGTGATTTCCGTTTCATATCTCAACCAATAGGAGCCTTTAAAAGTGACTTCATAATCAAAGCGGCCAATGAACGCAATTGATGCGTCGCAGGTGTAGTAATCCTCATTTCCGTTCCATCCGAAATCCAAATCACAGCGGGGCCATAGAAGTTTCACTTCAAAAATATTCTTTCGGATACAGTAGCGCTCCGACTTCACAGATAAGAATGTTGGTCTGTATTTGCGTTCATTTCCAACCCCCGCTCATAATAGCTGGAAATCTAATCCTAATTTGGAGAACCTTCGCAGGCTGTGTGTTTGTGAAGGTGTGAGATTTTCAGATATTTAAGTTACAGCTGAGAGGAGGAACGAGGAGTTAAGGGGTGCATACTTACAGGGTTTGTGTGGGTAGATCGCAGTGTGGAGCAGAGGTCACCAAGCTATCAATTCTGAGGAAGTTTTCAATTGAAATCAAAGGTAGATCTACTTATCTGATAACCAATATAATGAATCGGGTGAGGGATACATCTAATTATAAAGGGCATAACAATAAATCATAATTTATTTATCATTAACTGAATCTATTATTAGATATGGAATTACAGCTTGGGGAATTTCCTGTAAATCATGTTCAATCAATTAAAAAATCATTAGTTAAATTATTAGCTCATAAAAGTTTATACGAACAAAGGCATAATACTTTTACCAAAATCTCAAAATTGTCTCAGTAAGAGCAATTCTGTTGTATAAAATTATATTTCAACATTTTAATAATCCTATACACACATTTAAATAGACTGGACCACACTCAAAACAATTTTCAATGTTATATAATTTTAATTATGTGAAAATCTTTTATTGAATATTATTATGTGTTATTAATGTTATTAGTTATTATATTATAAATGTAAAATATCTGTTAATTTTCCTTATAAATAAATTAAAAATAAAACACTCGTTTTACGTTAAATGAAGACCTAATCATACCTAAGCATTTAAACAAACACGGACCGTAATTTTTCCTTAATATTTTTTTTCTCCTGTCATATTGTATAGGTTTTTCTTTATTTCAAGTAATTATTATATTTACCTACACCTAATTATTATAACTAACTTAAAAAACTCACCTTTTCTCAAAGTCAACCCAAGTCACTATTATTTCGACAATTCTTTCTTTAAACTTTCTTCGGGCAGGTATTTATGTACAATTTGAAAAAAAAAAATTAAGTATGTGAATTTTTTAAGAATTTCTTTTACATGAAACGATAAAAAGTGAGATCACAATAACGTTTATACATTTGTCTAGTAAAATACGTATGTGTTTTTTTTCCTTATCAGTAATTTTAGTTAGAAAAAACTTCGAATGAGCAATTTTTAAAAGTTTGCATTGAAATTTTTTAATTTTTACATTTAAAAAATGACCTGGTTATTTCTAATAATAAATTTTGAAAGCGTATTTCATCACTTTTCTAAAACAATTTTTAGTTTTCGGATACGTTCACAAAAAACCCGTATAATAAATAGTAAGAGTCCCAACTGCCCCAAAAGACTACAGCCTTCCCATTTGTGGTATATTTTGGGACTGTAGAAAGAAGGGAAGAGAAGAGTAAGATTGGGTAGGAAAAAATCTATATCACACGATCGATTGAAAGTAGGTATCGGTTAAAAGTTTTATTATCTGCGATGTGAGGAAGATTACAGAACAGGAGTACAGAAGTACGGGAAGGTTAGGTGTTAGGTGGTTTGTGTCTCCTGACTGCTTTAAGGAGTAAGAAGCGCGGTGCAGGAGGGAGAGAGGGAGGGAGGGGTAGGTACTGATGGACAGGAGCCGGATAGGAGGAGGGTAGGGGGAGGAGGTCAGAGGGCGAGATTAAATTCTCTGCTAAATCTCGGAGGTATAGCATATTATTACTCAACCAGATACAGCCAGGGAGGAAACCATGTTTAAGAATAATACGCTTACAATTACATGGGGAAACCATATTAATTTTTTAAATATATCAATATGAATTCCGATTTTTTATTCTTGAATGACTGAATGCGAATCTTGGAAGTGGAAATTAACCCATTTTCCGACATCCGATTTAGCTGAAACTCGGCAGGTAGATCCTTGTCGTTGACAATGTGGGCTTGTTTTATTACCGTGACGATCCACGGTTACGGTACAGTGAAGGCAAAAAAGGCAATAAACATATGCGTTTCTTACCGCAATAATGTTGCAGCTCTTTAAAAAGATGAGATATGTACACAATGTATGTAGGTCTGTTTCCTTTAAAAAAAAAAAGTAATCATTTTCTTACATCTCTTTACCACACCGTGACGTTTCCGTAGACACGTACAATACTATTAGCCGTGACGATAATTTTGAAAGTATGGAATATAGTTACAAGGATAATATTGAAGTGTGAGTGAATTCCAAAAACTAAAAAACGCCAAATGTCAATGCGCTGATGGTTTTGTTTTTGTTTTTAAACAAACAACGCTGCAGTTCTTTTTTACACTCTAAATAACAACAGTCGAAAATTAGAGAAACGATGAACGTATGTCTGCACCCCCCAAAGGAAACATTCAATCATTATCATATCTACATCTCCCTCACACGTATAAAGAAAATGATACGCAAAGAAAAAATAGTACTTTTGGAAACAGTCACACTGTTTTGTGTGTTTCATATTTTGTCTCAACGTTATTTAATGTTTAAGAAAGGGCTGCAACATTAAAACGATAAGCAACGTATGTTTATTGCCTTTTTTATGTGAATCGTCACGGTAATTATTATTAATTAGCGCTCAATCCAAAAAAAAAAAATAACCATTTTGCCATTAATTTGATGATATTGTTATGTTTTTATTGACTAACCAAACTTTTGTTGCAGCGAATTGAAATAAAGGGTAAATTCTAACCTAAAAAAATACAGTTATTTATGTATAAATAAAGCTCTTAATGGTGCTCCGTTATATAGGCAATATACTTAGCACCATTTTAAAATAATTCTTTCTGAATAGTCTCTTTACAGAGAATCGAAAAGAAGAAGATGGAGAGATACGAAATTACGAATGTTAGAGGAGTGCGCTAATATTTGAAGCGAGAAAATCGATGCGAAAATTGAGAAAATGTTTAATAAAACACGACTAGTTTAGAATAAAGCAAAAATCTCGTGGAACGTACCTTAATCATTTGAAGAAACATTGTGAATTTTTTCAAATATACAACTTGTAAAATAACTGAAATAAACGTGTTTATAATTATTTTCGAAGCATACTTAGCGATTTTTTTCTATCGAGGGAATTTTATATAATTTGCATTTTGGCGTGGAACGCGTCTAAATAATTATCTTCAAAAATAACATATATTTTTTAAGAGCTAAAAATTTCAAATGTTTAAGGGAGACATGTAATCGGAAAAAAAATCGGGTAGCGGAGGCTTAATACCTAGATTCTATTAAGCCGTCAAGTCTACTTGTTCGGTTTCGGTACAACTCATAAAGGACTCATTGAAATCGTTATAATAATAATAATAATAATATTTGGCTAATTTATATAGCGCCGTTTTCGTGAAAAATCACCTCAAGGGCGCTGTTGTGTGTTATAGTGAGATATTTGATATAAACGGTGAAAGAAAAAGAAAACACCACACTTAATATTCAAATATAAAAGTTAACCACAAAATAAGTAAATTGTAAACCTTTATAAAACCAAAATTTCAGATCAAACTTTTAAAAAATTATGAATTAATAATTTTTTGCCTGAGCTTCTGTAAGAAAGATAAAGTTTTTTGGCGATGATTTTTTGATTTGTGTCCCAAAATAAATCGGTCATTTGTAAATAAAAATTTACGCCTATCAAAATGTTTCTTTACAGTCAATTTGACTGACCTAGAACGGGAGACTCCTAGTTGGACATTCAAAGCTTCTTTGCGCTGATGTATTGTTTGTAACAAAAACAAATAAATCAATAAAAAATTCTAGAAATCTATATTTATAAAAATTTAGGTTCCGTATGTTTGTGTTCGCAAATCGCGAAAAGTAATCAATGGATTGACTTAATTTTTTTACAGAACATTTCTTTTCAGCAGAATAGTGTTTGTATATATAATGGTAAGCGCTAGCCTTATGAAATTTGTATTAAAAAAATACAAATGTAGGTTCCGAATGTTTGGGTCCGAAAATCTCGGAAAGCAATCGGTGGATTGACTCAAAATTTTTACAGAACATTGCATTTTAGCAGAAGAGTATTTCTATACATAATCGTAAGCTCTGGCGTTATGAAATTTGAAAAAAAAAACATTTGGTGCACCAGTGCCAGTGGTTTAAAAATGCAGGGAGGGAAGACAGGAGGGGGAAGGCGGGGAAGGTGGTAGGAAAACTCAGAAGAGGAAGGGGGGGGGAACGTGGACGCAAGAGAATGGACATGAAGGGAGAAACAATTTATTTCTTTGAATGGCATAGCGAAGCATGCCGGGAATCAGCTAGTTTTATATCCTCACTATACACAGTAAGGTAAATTACCAATTAACGCTAGATGAATTCTGGAATACAGAATTCAAAAAACCTGTAAACCACAAATACCCTACTAGGCATAGAGAAGCACAAATGTTTAATATCAATGAATCTCAAAATGTATACGGAGATAGAACCAAAAGTAATAAAATTCCGGAAATATTTAATGCATTACCTGAAAATATCAAAAATGAGACATCTTACTCAAAAATCAAAACAAAAGTTAAATCTTTCTACCTCCGAAGAACATGAAATCAAATAATATAGTTCCTTTCTATTTTTTTTCTCACCGTATGTTTGTACTGTGTAAAATATTTTTACTACAACGCAATTCATAAACATTATAATAATTAGTTTGTCGTAATAATTAGTATTTTAATATTAAGTATTATATTTAGTATTTACTATATAAAACTGAAAAGTATACTGTATTAAATAATTAGAAAATAAATTAGAGATTTCTTACAATCAAACTGATTGATCAGTTTCGTAAGTTTTGTAAAATAAAATATTGTAAAATTAAAACTGAATAAACATATTAAAAAAATATATATATATGTATTTTTCTCAAATTCCAATCGGAAACTTTGGTTTCATAGAGACGCACATATAATTTTTTCTATTGTTTAAAACTTGATTTGAATATAAAGCGTGGAGTTTTCTGTTTTCGCTTTCTAACACCGCTTAGATCACATTTATCACCATGAACGTAGGAAGGTACAAAGATTTATTTGAGACCTATGTGAGCTGGGACGAATTTGGTCTCCAGTGATTATATGGGTTTTAAAGGTAAAACCATAAATAAATTTTTTTTTATATTACTTATCACCCCAGAGGCGATTTCAAAACGATAAAAAAAAACTTGCGCAATTTGTGTTTTTTGATATTTTTTGCATAACATTATCATTTCACCATTTTGAAAAAACATGCTTTCCTCCGGTGTGTCCAACCCACCGCTTTCTCCGTTCGTAATATTCAATTATTAAACAATAATCCGGCGTTTAGAGGGCCCGGGGGAGACGGGCAAGAATGGGGCAGATTGGGGGGGGGGGTATCCCCAACATCCCCACATCCCCCAACTAGCTTCAACACCTGCCCCCCTTACATGATTCTAGACAGGAAGGGTGGAAAATCAACATTCATATTTTGCACTTGCGAACTTCAACAAGTCTCTTTCTTCAAGACTCTATGGTCTTGATTCATTGTTTTGGAGAATAGAGGTTATATCCACCACTTACCCGCCCTGGTATAAGTAACCGATGGTTACTCCTTCAAGGCTCTCGCAAAGATTCTTTTTTTTTTTTTAATGAACTAATGTTTACTATATAATCTACATTTAATTTTTTTTTTTTAATTTTTTTTAAATTTATTTATTTATTTGTTGACGCCCTATTGGGCTTTAACATATAAAATACAAATAACATTTATAACAACAGAACATAACAAACTTAAAAAAAGATTACAAAATATACAAATAAAGCATAAACTCAATAAAAAAATTGGAGTACACACATCTAAAGCTAATTCCACTTGGATGACTTTAGAGAACTCGTAGATACAACAATTCATATACCTACGAACAACAAAAACATAAAAAAATCAAAACACATAAATTTTTACTTAATTACTCATATGCTTTTGGAATAAGAACAATAAAAAAAAAACAACAAACAAAAGAAAATCGAAATAAAATAAAAATTTCTCATTCATTATTTACATCTAAAAAGTGGTGGACTAATTTGGCTTTAAATGAATCTAAGTTTGAATTATATATGTCAGCGACATCAGTCAGTTCATTACCCAACCTATGTATTCTTTCTACTGCAGAATTCGTAGCGAAGTTATTGTTGCAAAATAAAATATTCCGTCTAGTATATTTTGGAGGTATGTGTAAGGATAACAAGTTTATAGCGTCAGGGCAGTCCAACCTTGAATGAATGATTTTATACAATAAAAGTAGATCAAATATTTTTCGCCTTTCCGATAATTTTGGTAAGTTAAGTTTACTGCGTAAACTGACATAATTGATTTCAATAATAGGAATACCAATTTTGAAATTAATAAAACGTAAAAAATTATTTTGAATTTTTTCAATTTGTAAACAATGAGAGTTGAAATGAGGACACCAAATACTTGAATTGTATTCAACCTGACTTCTAACCAAAGACGTGTATAACAATTTTATGATTTTTATGTTATTAAAGTCTTTAGCAATTCTGAGAATAAATCCAAGCATTTGTAATCCTTTACTGGTTATACTAATAATGTGATTCAAGAAGCGTAATTTGGAGTCAAAGATAACACCAAGATCGTTGAATTCAAAGACTCTTTTTAGAATGGCATTGTTAATTGTGTAGTCGAATAATAAAGGGGTTTTAGATCTATGGAACCTGATCGTTTGACATTTGTTGATATTAAGATATAATTTGTTTACGATGCACCATTCATAAAGTTAATTTAAGTTCCTTTGTAGAGTTAAACAATCAGAAGAATTTTCGATAGATTTAAACAGCTTTAGATCGTCAGCGAATAGAAGAAAGTGAATATTATCGAAAATTAATGATATGTCGTTAATAAATAGTAGGAAAAGAGATGGTCCTAGGTGGGAACCTTGGTGGACTCCACTTAAGGCAAAAAAAGTGTATGAAGTTGTGGAGTTAATTTTTACAGATAGTTTTCTATATGATAAGTAGCTTCTAATCCATTCGAGAAAGTTGCCGCTTATTCCCAAATGTTCTAATTTTTCCATTAAAATGCGATGAGAAACAGAATCAAAGGCTTTGCTAAAATCAGTATAGTGTCAACTTGATAACCCTTGGACAGTGCATTAGAAATAAAATTTTCGTAAAGCAAAAAGTTAGATGACGTAGATCTGCCTGGCATAAAACCATGTTGAAATATTGATATAAGTGATTTGATGCATGATTTTACTTAAAATAATCTTTTCAAAAAGTTTAGGTAGTGATGACATAATACATATGGGTCTATAATTTTCAATTTGACTTTTATCTCCTTTTTTAAAAATAGGTGTTATAAAGCTACTTTTCCAAATTTCAGGAAAACATCCTGTAGATAAAGATAAATTGAAAATTATAGTAATAGGAAGAGCTAGAACATGAACACAGTTTTTAAGTAATATTGAGGGAATCATATCTGGCCCCGAATTCGACCTGATATCCAGCTGTTTGATAAAAGTCACAACATCCTTTACTTCCACATGGATGTTATGCAAGTTGAGTGAGCTTTCGATAAATTGGGATTTTTTAGATAAAATTTTGTCATTGTCTTCAATATATACACTCTTAAAGAAATCTGCAAATAAATTTACAATGTCGTTTTTGTCATGACCCACCCTTTTTCCGTAAAACATTGTACCAGGAAAGTTAGAGTTATTTTTCCGAAAGGAGTTAGCGTAATTCAAAAATTTATTAATATTTGTTAAAATAGAATTTTCAACATTGTCGGTGCATTTCTTAAAACATACTTTCGATTTCCTGTTGCAATTCTTACGCAAAACAGAGAATGCGATATAATTATCTAGCGTTCTATTTATTTTATAACGTTTGTGAGCAATTTTTTTATCGTATGTTAGATTAATTAGTTCAGAATCAAACCATTTAGGGAATTTAGAAGTGTAATATTTTTGTAGGGGAACAAAGTTATCGATTGCTTCATAAATTACATTGTAAAAATATTCTAAGACCTCATTTAAATTTGTGCTTTTACAAGTGAGATCATAAGCCCAATTATTATTAGATAAAAAATCTATAATCTTTGGGTAATCCGCTTTTTCAAAATTACATTTGACAATCGCAGGATCAATTACCTTAACATAAGTATTGATGTAAGTGATTATTAGGGTTGGGTGGTATTTATCGATTGGAAGAATCATTTCATCAGAGGCACAAACATTAACACTAGAAGAATTTTTAAAAACAATTTTGAACGAATCTAGACCTCCAGTGTCCCTGCATACGTTGTTAGTACAATAAGTATTAGTATGACTAGACAAGACAAAGAGACAGGTTGGTTTTGGAAATGTGCGTTTAATTCTAGTGCAATCGAAGATAATAGAAACAAGTAAGATGACCCATGAACCATTTATTGGCGCAAGACGCGTGTCGCCAACATTGTTCGGCCGTACTGTATCCTACTGCAAATTGTATCTACGCACAGCTGGGCTCAGCCTTTTAAAGTGAAACTTCTATAATCCCGTTTTGATTTGGAATTCGGATGAAACTGAAATGACGCATACAGCACCTGCGAAGCATCAAACTCCTATCAAGGCTCCAATTGGTTTAGATATAAAACGGAAATGACGCCAGAACTGCGCTTTTAGGTCGCTTTGATTATTAATTATGACCTCACTTTTCAAGGCTCCTTGGTTGTTCATTGGTTGGGATTGTTTTGGTAAAGTTTCGCTTCTACAGCGTGTTAACTGCACTCGGTTTTTTCTATCTAAACACCAAACGTACGATTTTCATTGCATAGCCACACTTTGATAATCCGTGCAGTTTGGCCGTAGTTCGACAATAGTCGGCGTGTTCGGTGCCTTTGCACAGAAGGCCCTGAGGTAAAAATCCCTCAGGGCCTTTGTCATCTTTGGGTATGCTGTTAAGAGGGTCTTTGTAAGGTAAGGAAGCAGAGGAAGTTCTGAGAAGGAAAAAGGTATGACGCGTGGATAGGAATCTGAGAGTCAATGTTTCCTACCTTTTGTAAAACAGAACAAAATATTTTTTCAAAATTCGTTAACGCATTTAAATATTTTACAGTATACGCATAAAAAAGCTCAATAAATAATACACTAACATTTTTTCTACCTACCTTAAGCTTTACTTATTTGGGACCCATATATCCATATCCACCTCCCAACGTCCGTGTGCACACATCATAAGAGTATCAATTGCTCCCAGGAGTCCCAGGAGCTCCGGAACTATTGAGACTTTCGCATCACTTAATGGGGTATGTTGGGATTCTGAACGAAGTTGGTGAAAGAAAATGGGAAAGCGAAGTACCTGGCTGTTTAAATCTGGTCATTAAACACAGATTAAGCCATTTAAAGCAACAATTCTGAATTCTGAATGCTTGTCTTTCACCAGGGCAATACTGAGAGTATCACTTACTCTGGATGCCGCAATCAATGGCTTAATTAATCTGTAATGGTAATGAATAAGCTGACACTTTAGTGGCATCTATCGGCCCATTAGGGAACTGTTCACATTCCTTCAGATGCCAGACTTTATGGTCGGAATTACGCAACAGGAGCGATGTTTGGAACCACGTTACTTTTTAGTTATCAACATTTCATTACATAGTATAATATATATTTCATTACATATATTATACAAGGTGGCAATTTTGTTCAATAGACAAGTGAGAATTAAAATTGATGAGATGAGATTGTTTCCATCGTCGTTATTAAGAAAGTTATTATAAATAGGTAAATATACATATAGACATTGTACTCGTGCATGTGTAATTTTTTAAATTATTATTTTGAATTATCGTAGGAAACGTGGGGAAGGAATGTAGTAGGGTTTGGGAAAGGATGGGGAAATTGAAAAGGAATTGGGGAAGGAATAAGGAAGGGTACATGATGGTACATGAGCATCGGGAAGGAATGGATGTTGATAAAAATATGTGTATGTAACAATAACAATTTAATTTGAACTGTTGAGCAGTAATCAGTTTGTCTGAATCGCATATTATGTATCATATACAGGGCGTGGAAGGAACGTACGTGACTTATTTATTATTTGGAGTAAAAAATTATAACATAATTTTGGTGTCTAGTGATTTTTGAAATGTTTTTTTTTCTCATTTTATTGTCTTCAATACCTTTAAAAAAAACAAATTCTTTCATTTTTTATTTATTTTTTATTTATATATAATTTGTACATTTATTTATTACAAATTACAGGGTAATATAACCTAAGACGTTATAATTGTACCATTTATGCAGTGTATATGCAATGCCAAAAATCTTACAAATGCGCTATAGGACACAAAAAATAAATCTATTTTTTTATCCACTTCATTCAAAAAGCACGTAGCTCTCCCCACAGGTGAGTTCATAAATAAATTAGTGCGGCTTGCTCTACCATATAGGAGGTTGTGATGACGTCCTCGAGAGTGAGACTCTGGTACACAGAGTCTCACTCTGTATGTTATAACAGGTCACTGAGCTGGGAAAACGCCCAAGCACTTACCCCGACCCTGGCCTACTGATTTTTTAATGTTATAAGTCGACATCAACAACAAAAATAAACATCAAAATGTAACCGGATACAAAAATTTAATTAAATTTTTACTCCAAATGATGTCAGGAATCACCGCTTAAAGTAAGTCCGGTCGCCGATAAATTTGAACAATAGGTATTTTACCAAACTGTTGCTGTCACTGTCGTTTCACTCTAACTCCTGAATACTGGGGATAAGGAACAACTGCACCAGGCTGATAAAACCTAAATAAAATCATCAAAATCAAAGTTTTGTATTCCCCATTTTTCTCCTAAAAAATTGGAACGATTTTTAAGATATTTTACTAAGCGTATTTGAAGAAAATACTAACAGTGTTTGTACGTTGTGCTTTTTAAAAAATACATTAATAATAATAATTGGACAATTTGTGGAGCGCCGTTTTTGTGAAAAATCACCTCAAGGGCGCTTAAATTAGCTAGTTAGCATTATCTAGTTTGTATACTGAAAGTCTGTTGATGGCGTTCAAACCAAAAATTTTAGCGGTTTTTGGAAGGTCCTACCTCCCATAAGTAACTTTTCAAAAAAAGCAAAATGTACTGATACGTTAGTGGTCGATATCTATATTATATTAAAAAATATTTGCACTGGTGTCAAAACCCGGAGAGAAAGTTGGAGAATACATTTGTATGGGCAAAACGCCGCCTGATTTCCTCTTAATGCCCTACCTAAAAGCCCTAAATAAAGAACTAAAGGTGAATTTCAGCTCACAACGTCATTTCCGTCATAAGCTTTGGAGCTTGAACCATTTATTAATCTGCCTAAAATGAGACAAAATAAACCGTTTCTTTATTATTCTCTATTATTTATTCGTGAATTAAAAATTCTTCTTCTTCTTCCTTGCGCAATCCCAAGTCATTGCCTAGGTAGGCTGTTGGGGTTGGTTCTTCTCGTTCTCAGGTTGTAGCTTCTTTGGTTCTGAGTATTGCCTTCATCCAGGCCGTTTCTCCAAAGTATTTTCGAGCATTGAGTCATCCAGGAGTTTTTTGGTCTTCCTTTGGATGGCTGTCGATGAAGCTCCATAGACATTGCCTGCTTCACTATGTGGTCTGATGGTCTCCATCTTATGTGCCCATACCATCTCAACTATCGTTCCTCCAGCTTGCTGTTAATATCCGTGACACCCAGGCTACCACGAATGCGTAAACTTTTAATCTTATCTTTTAGTGATACTCCTGCCGACCATCTAAGCATTCGCATTTCTGCTGTTTCGAGTTGCCTAGAGTAGGAGTTGTACATAGTCCAGCATTCGGAGCCATACATTATCGCGGGTCTAACAATAGTCTGGTATATCTTTCCTCTAAGTTTTATAGGCATTTTGGAGTCACACAATATTCCCGTTACGGATCTGAATTTAATCCATCCCACACCCATTCTATGGGTGACATCCGCCGCACATCCTCCGTCTCTGTGGATGAGTAAGCCCAGATACTTAAAAAATGAGCCACAGTTGGCTAATGTTACTCCATCCAGTTGCATCGAAGGAGTTACAGCATTTGTGTCTTTAAAAGGCAAATACAAATATTCAGTCTTTTTCCTGCTAACTTTTAGGCCATTATCCTCCAGGATCTTTCTCCACCTTTCCAGGCTATTCTGTAAGACATAGTATTCTGTAGGTGAATTAAAAATTAAACATATGTATTTCAGTGCGTGGGTGCATGAGTTATTTGAAATTTTATTCCTGCGAAGTGCGTAAAATTATTCAAGTTCAATGAAATGAAGTTAATTTTAAATCATTTCAGACAACCGATAGAGTTGATACCAAAATTATTTCATTAACAAAAAAATGATTATTTGAAATGGCAGAAGGGGCAGGTGAATTCAGAGAAAAAGTTTATGCTTGGATAAGAGGATACATGGATATAGGATACAGAATACATGGATATAGGATACTTGTATAGGTACTTGGATAGGATACGATATAGACTTTGAAGCCAGAGAACATTTAGTACCCGCTCAAAAAGAAGAAGAAGGACAGATATGTAAATACGAATGTTAGAGGAAGCGCGCTAATTAAAAACGATAATATTTAAGCGAAAATAAAATGTTTAATAAAACACGACTCTTAAAATAGAGTAAAAATCTCGCGGGAATGTCTAAAATAGCATTACGGTGAATTATTTCGTATTGTAAAATAAAACTTGTAAAATAACTAAAAAAACGTGTATTTTAAGAATTTTCAATGCTTATTTTGCGATTTTATTCTATCGAGAGAATTTCATATAATTGCCGTTTCGGCGCGGCGTGGGGAATGTATACCTAAATATTATCTTCAAGAACAACTTATATTTTTTTAAGAGCTTTAAAACTACTGTTTCAGGAAAATATATAATAAATCGGTAGAAATGCGTGAAGTCGGGCCTTAAAACGCTGCGTAGGTAGGTATGTACGTATTGCATGATTTACAGATGCCATTTTTTCCGCCATCGTATTTCTCACTATTTTTTCAACAAAAACATATAATTATATTATTAATAAAACTTGTATTAAATCTACTTGATTTGGCTTTTTACGTGTTGCAGTCTCCTTTCGAAATATCGTCTTTGGCATTATCAGCCTATTAAAGTAGATAGTAAAGCAGAGGCCGCGAGTGCTGTTCATTTGAGACATTTAAAAAACATAAACACCCCAACTGAGGACCCCTAATTGCCCGGGAAATGTTCAGGAAGTGATTTGGTTTATAAAAAGACCAAGAGAGTACTGTACTGGGTAAATTAAAATAAATAATTTAAAAAAATATATAAACGCGTTTCTTTTTTTGTTTTTATTTTATTTCTTCTTCTTTCTTTGCATAACCTTTATTTTTAGTTTTTTTTTACTAGTCTACCTATGTAGGTATCTATTTATTGTAAAACATTTCGACTGTATTTTAACAAAATGATAACTTGGAGACGATAAAAACAAGTATTTACGGATTCGTTAACTTAATTTAAAATGTTGAAGATTGTACTATGGAAGTGTTTTGTTTGTTTTTTTTTTTTTTTTTCATGTTAAATATTGCAAATCTACCTATTTATAATTATGGGAGATTTAACGGTCGAGTGTCTTTCATGGTTGGTTTAATGAAGTTTTGTAAATTCTATAATCCATTTTTGAAATTTTGTGAGTGCGTTTGGTGTCACATGTTTGACTATAGCTTAGAACCATAGTTGGGATGCAGTGTAGAGGGACTTTTTATGGAAAGGAAGGAGAGGGAGTTCTGAGAAAAAAGGCATGAGGAGTGGGTAGAAATCTGGGGGTCAGAGTGCCCAGAAGTGATGGAATTCATCCCTTCCATTGTGGTCTGGTTTGGATTTTAAGATAATTTTTATAATTTGATAATAATTTACCAAGTGCCTACACATTTCAGTTTCATTTTTTAGAGTTTCCCACTCATAAAAAATAATTATGAATAGCCCGCTCATAATTATTAATTTAATTTCAATAAATCACACGGCCCTGTATTTAAGACAGGCGCCAGAATAAAACATCTCCAAACAACTAAATTAAAAATATACTTGCAAGTTTTGGTTTCGTATGGGATCTTTTATTTCTAGGAAGTCACCACTTAGCTCACTAGTGACTGGGTAGGTGGATTTCCCCCTCATATATAGATAGGTACCTAAGTGTTTATTGGCTTATTATGGTCGGCATATTATCGACAAAGGAAGAATGGAGGAGAACCATTAAAAAAATTATGAACCAAAAACAATCCATAGGTAAGTATTATTTATTTACATTTATTTGGAAAACTAACAGTTTACAATATTTTATAAGGAGTGGCAAAATATTAATATAAACAAACCGGTTCCATGACAGTTGATCCGCCGACAATTGTTCCCCGGCATACTTACGAGTTACGAGTATATTATAATATACGAAAACACCGTATAAGACAAATAACCATATATTCCCATTGGGAATGTACCGCGAGCGATATGTAGAAATACTCGTACGTTAAGACAAGTGATCTTTTATCTTTTACTAGCTGACCCGGAACGCGTTGCTGTGGCTAACGAAACACAACGCCATCTACTGGATGGTTACCCAACCCTTATATCCAAATGTTATTAACTCACACCGCCATCTGTTAATTTGCATACAAATCAAAACTAAACCGCCCGCTTGCCAGCCCGCTCGTCCACCACATACAGACATTCTCCTTTAATTATATATTTCAACACATTTACACAAAAACCTTGAAATTATATACCTAAACCTTCCGCATAAATCACTCTATCTATCGGTGAAAACCGCTTGAAAATCCATTTAGTAGTTTTTGAGTTAATCGCGAACAGACAGACAGATGCGGCGGAGGACTTTAATCTTCTATATATAAATAAAAATGAATGAAATAATGAGAAATGAATCGCCGAAATCTATGTGCGCGCATAACTTCCGAACGTCTGCACCACATTGGATAATTTTTGGTTTTTTGTGTTCGTTATTATCAGTTATTATCAGGACAAGGCTTGTATAAAACTACTGGTGAGCTCTGGCATTATGAAATTTGTATAAAAAAATTGCAGCTGTTTTAAAATTTAATGTACCGGAACCGAATGTATGGAATGCGGGAGGGGGGGGGGACCAGGGAGGGGGGAGCGGAACCTGGGAAGGGGGAGGGGAACTCGGGAGGGAGGTCGCAGGACAGGGGAAGGGGATGCGGGAGAGGAAGCGGAGGCGGAAGGGGAACGGGACGAATCGGAAAGGACACGCAGGGAGAAACAATTTCTTTTCAAATGGCTTAGCAACGCATGCCGGGTACCTACCAGCTAGTTTATAATATGTATAGATAGCTGAGTCTATCGGCCCTATGAAGGGTTAAATTCATTTTAATTTTAATACAATAAAAACTCAAGGTAATTGGAAGTGTGGGTAAACCCAAGAGTATGATCTTACACGTTATGTAGGAAGAGATGAAGTAAAATATTAAATCCTGTCAAATCTAATTAGGTATGTAAGTTAAATTTTGCAGGATTCTAATATTTTATTTTATTTTATATGGGTTAGGTAGTGTGGAAATTGTTGTTTCTGTCTAAATGCAATTTATCGTACTTTATTAATGTGACCACATTTTTTTTCAATTGTCCGAAGCCTACTGGAGCATCCCCATTTGTGGTGTACACTGTGATGGAGTGAGGGGGGAAGGCGATGATAAAGTGAAAGGTTGGGAAGTGATGAACCTGTTTATTCAAATCTAAACTAGGCTAAAAAGTCATTGCAAGCAACGTCTTGATTCTGAATTATGGTTTTTCAAAAGTAAAAACCACACTGATCTATAAATAATATTATTTGTTTGTGTTTAGTTTAGACATACGATATATCTAAATAAACCCGAAGGAGTAGACATATAATTGAGGCGTAAATAATTGTCTGCAATAAAATAAAAACCAATTGCAAATTTTACAATCATCCCTAATTCTAATTTCTTTGGAACCAATAAAGACATTAAGGCGGTATTTCGAACCCAGAAATATAATATTTACAAATAGACAATTAGACTACCGTTCTGGGGTAATTTACCACCGGCCATTAGCTCTGTCGGGGTAGGCAGAGGAGACACATTCTTTTAAGAGATCGCTAAATGCCGTTTTATTGGGGCCAGTATAAAATAAGGGATGGTCCATGGTATAGGGTTCTCAAAAATAAACTGATTTTTGTGTTTGGTATATTATTGCATTATTTTATTTTCATTTAATTATTTAACGCCTAGGGGGCGTTTACATGTTTGGTAGTACAATTAATTCATGACAGTGATTTTTAAACAGATAAAGAAATAATAAACATTAAATTAGAATAAAAAATGGACACAAGTCACAAAAATATTTTTAAAATACAGATATGTTTAGGAATAGTTTTGGAATAAGTGTTTTTTACAAGATCCACAAAATTCGCCAAAGTGATGTTAAATATGTCAAAATCGTACTGATTTCCCATAGTGTGAAATCGTTGTATCGGAGAGTGGGCAATCTAGTTCCATTTTTGAATGCTGCAGTAGAATAGTGTATTTTGTCGTGTGGTTACTGTCGGTGTTCGTAAGTTTATGAGTTGCAGGAGTTCGCAACAGTCGAATTTAGAGTTAAGTATTTTGAATAAAAAATTTAAGTCTTTATTTTACGTCTGTATGTATATAAAAATCAAAATATGTTTGCTTGGGTATAATATGTAGATGTTTATGTGATTAGGTATATGAGTGTATGAGATGTCTATGTATTGCTATATTAGGCATAGGAAATGTTTGAAACTTTCCAAACACTTTCCTTAAACCCCAACGAAGGTTTCTGGATTATTACAACCACACGACAATATACCTGAAAAGTTTTTTTAATCATTACAAAAGCTCTTGCAAAACCGTAAAAAATGTCAAAATTAGAGAATGACGTTTTGCAAAACAGTGATTGTTAAATCAAAATTCAATTTTCGAAATTTATTTGAAGTACTCGCCTAATACTTTAAATCGAATAAAAAAAATTTAGATACCTATTTTAAATACGTAGGTGTAGGTACCTTTGTAAGGTATCAAATTTGCTTGATTGTTCTTATAATAAACAAAAAGTGAAATATGTAATCTATGAAAAATGAAAATTTGAATAAAAAAATTTTGATGGTCTTAGTAACAATTTTAGAAAAGCCATATATTCGAACAAAATCCTTGTATAATATTAATAATAATTGGTTACTTTGTAGAGCGCCGTTTTTGTGAAAAATCTCCTCAAGGTATCTCCCCCTCCACCATGTTTGTGAATATAAACCATGAGTTATGAATAATTTGTACAAATTATATTCGTTTTATTGTAGTATACAATAATGGAATTCCATCATGAATTGTGAGACTCAAAAATAGAGATATTAAAAACACATAAATTTGTTATAGATCACTTTTATTTTTATTCACATCATACCGGTTTCGGAAGCACCCTTTCTTCATCAGGAGAATATCAGAACTAACCTATGGCATAGAATATTGACAGACATACAAATTTTAGGGGTTTGAGTGGGAGGTGAGCAAAGGGGAAGGGGTAATTGCGGGATTTCCGGGAAGAACATAGCGGTTTATTGGAAACATGATTAGAATTGGACTAAACGATAAATTAATTTGGTTTTTCAAAATACTAGAAATATTATTTAGGGATTTCCTAATTTGAAGTGTTTCTGAGTTATCTATTTTTTTTCTTTTATTGTTACGGTGAAGAATTTTAATTACTGTGTCCTTATTAAAAGTATAATTTGAGAGAAATAAGATGATTGTCAAACTCACCCTTTTTGTCATCCACCCAAAAAAATTTCCATCCACCCTGTAGGCAAATAGTCAGTCAGTGCAGGATATAGTGGTTGTGTTACTCTAATAGAGAGGTGCAGAGATTGAGAGATGGAAGATGCTGCAATAAACCCATTAAAATGCTGCCAGTTCCGCCTGCCGAAAGTATCTGTATAGGTATGTATGTGTGTACGTTGAGATTAGTAGGGCCTGTTTTTAAAATACCGTTTAGGATATTTTGTCGTAAAGGATTTTAAAGATTTTTCCAATTTTATAAAGTTAGTATAGATAGGTAAATTTGTTATTAATTAATGTTTTTCTTTCCAATTTTATTTGTGTATGTCTACTCAAAATTGACAGAAGTAACAGTAAAGGAAAATCATTAGGAAAATTTTATTTTTTTTAAAGAAAGAAAAAAATTCTCGGGTTACGAATAATTTGACAAAGTTTGAAAATTTCCTACTACCACCACAGTAAGCGGAAAATGTTGCTTGTGTCGTGATGTAGGACTTAGCCAGCCGAGGAATCGAACACGCGACGCAAGGGTGGGACCCAGACGCGATGCCAACTCAGCCACTGATCTTTCAATTTCTTTTTTTCTTTTTTCATTAGCTCCACGCAGGAGGCCTTGAGGAAAATAATTTCCGTTAGGGCCTGTGTAATCTTTGGAGATGATGTGTGGAGGGTCTTTTATATTAGAGAAAGACCTGGAAAGGAAAAGTGCAAAACTGTCGAATTTAAAACATACATTTTCGGACGCAAATTTACTAACTGTTCACAAAACTGCGAACTATTTATCTAGGTTTAAAAAATGTAATTTGCGTTTAAAAACGTATCCCCGTCATCTTAGTAGGCACACCAAAAAAAGTGTTGCCATAAATCATAAACGAGTAAGAACCTACCGACAGTCAACACTACTCACTAAACATACTAGGTCTTTGACGCCGCCGCCTCTCAGCCATATAATAAATAAATAGCACAATGCTAACTGATATTATATTCTAAGACCCTTCCAATGATGGTCGCCGATTTTTATTTCTGTTTACGACAGCCATGTCCAAATAAAGATATTATTATGCAGTGTTTTTCAGCCATGAAATTGGGCAATAAGGCCCTGTCAGCGCTCTGATATTTTTAAAATGGAACTGGCCGCAGACGTCATGGAAACAATCCATAGATAAACGTGACAAAAGACGGGTGACTTGAATTCCCGCGGTTTGTTTGAAATGCTTCCATATTATAGAGATGTTCGTTTTATTTATTGTTCCTACTAAGTTTAGATACGTACCTACTGTCAATTTTCCCTCTTTGTAAGGTAATATTTATTGTTATACGATTATATTACAACTAGATTATAGGTAGTAATGGTGAGAAAACATTAATTCATGCACGTAAGTATCAACAAAGTTCTTCAAAGTGATCTTGCTTTGATTTTTTTTTATTACCTTCTCATACATTAAAAAAAAACTAAATTAATGCATATAAGATCTCCACATGCCAAATATACCATTACGCCTTTAATAAAGTCGCATACATTTGAGTGTATACACAATTCTCCACAGTCATGCAATTGCGAAACCATTGAACTTGTACAAACGTATGTATATTTGGGGATAACAGTAGACAGGCATATGAAATGGGATATTCACATAAGCAACATCTGTAAACGCCTGCGAGCTATTGCGGGACGAATTTACAAAATTAAATATTTTATGCCCATAAGTACATTGAAAATAATTTATTTGTCACTAGCGGAATCTACTATCAGATACGGAATAACTTCTTGGGGAAACTCGTGCAAGACAAATATAGATTACATTCAAACAATTCAGAACTCTATGACTAAGCTCTTGGTAAGCAAAAGCATTTATGCACAAAGAAGAAACATAAAATTATTATATGAGTCAATTAGTATATTACCTGTGCGAGGGATATTATGGTTTAAAATTGTATTCCAAAACCTATTGTCGGATTCAAAGTACAAGGAAAAAGTAGATCATGCATATGGCACTAGATTAATTAAAAATGAGGGGTTGTCCATTCCCAAAATTGTAAATAAATACGGACAACGGACATTCGCTTATCTTGTCCCTACCATATTTAATAAGATGCCAATGAACATAAAAAACGAATCAAATTGCACCACTGATCTAAAAAAAAAACTGAAAAAATTGCTAATAGATCAAGACTTTTTATATTGAATTTTGTTTTAATCTTGTGTATAATATAACTATGAGTAATTTGCCTGTATTATATCTGTCTGTCTGTATTGTAATTACTTAAAAGTTATTCTTCTGTTTCTATTTTCTATATTGTGGTATCTTGTTATAATTGTTCTTTTGTGTTATATTAATATTGTTAAATTGATCTGCTGACAAACTGCTTTGGCGGTTTAGCGGGTGCTTAAAATGAAGAATAAAAAATAATAAAATAAAAAAAATCTAAATCACCATTTCCCGGGTTACCACCTCATCTATTTCAAAGAACGAAAGTTGAATTCGATTCAACTTCTATAACTATCGCATAGAAAGCCTATTCTCGCCGATATATTTCATAGATTTTAAGAAATGAATCAAAGAATAGATGAGATGGGAACCCAGCTTTTACAGATAAAACAAAAAAAAAATCACAAGAAGTGTGTAACATGACATTTGCAAGTTACATTATTTGTGAGGCAAGGAGTGTGTGCCAAGATCGAGTTGTTTGGCGGTTCGTCCTCACTACCTACCCCTTCGGGAAACGGCGTGTTGGTTAGATAGTTACAAATATTGTGTAACATTACTTTGAAATTGGAATAGACGTAGGTAGGTATGTGTTGTGTTGTGTGAAAATAAAAAATAAAATATTTAAAAAAAACAAATTCGAACCAGCGATAAAGTACGTACTTATCTCGGACGTCCTCAACTTTTTCTACCAACTTCCACGACATAATTTAATATCCATATCAGCTAAATATATTATCGTACCGCCGCCTCGGTAACCATTTATTGGATAACCCCTGCCATAGGTCACCCCACTACGTTTGGTGACTTACCAGGGGTGCCCGAGTTGATGGGGTGAGGTTTTCCTAGCTCTAGGATACTGAAGAGTTTACACTTACTGCGTTACGGGCCTTTTGACCTCTCCAGCCGGACTCTCTCGACCCACCGCCTTACACCGCAGTGGGAGGAATAGATTCACACGTTAGTCAATTTTCAACATATTGACTCCCAGATTCATACACACCCCATCATTATACTTTTTTCCTTCCCAGAACTTCCTCTCCCACTATAATATAATATATTAGGAATAATTTAAATAGATTTTATGGGGTTATTCGTAACTCGGGAATGTTTGAATTGCTTTAAAAAACCATAATGAAGTTATGACTAAAACAAATTGAATTCGTCGAATTTATAAATGTAGGTTACTTAGTAGGTACATACACCCTTTGCAAAAACTATACCCAGGTATAAATTGATTAATGTACCTGTCTGTTTATTTTTTTTTCGCAACAAGATTACTAAAGTCCTTCTTTTTTCCACAGTTTAACAGTAATCTACCTGCCAAAACACGTTACAGTAATCCATTGTGAATACCATCGGTAACAAAACGTTGTGGATAAATCGATGGTAATTAGTAAATACCTCGTTACCGGCATTGCCAGAAGTGAGAAAGTGTTAAAATTTTATGTAAATAAAATGATAATTATGATTAGTTAATTAGTTAGGTAGGTATAATCAAGGAATGTTTACTTAGCAAATTATAAAATAAAATTATTGTGATAGTTTTGAAAAGCGCCGTTTAAAAAAATATCTATAGTCTCTACATGATTTTAGAGGAAACTTTGGTAATTATTGGTGAGTTAATTATTTAAGTAAAGTGTTAAAAAATATTTTTGCTTTAATTACTATAGAATTATGATGAAATATTAAAAAAGCTTTGTTATGGATGTAAATGTAAATTACTGATGCACGTTGTAAACACACATTTGTTGTATAAAAAATAAATTTTCTATCCTAAAAAATGCTTTTCTTATGATGTTAAATTTTCTAAAATTATTTTTCATTAGGTTTATTAACTCAGTAGGCAGGGTTAGAGCCTCTGTGGTCGAGGGGCAAGGCTCTCGTCTAGCGATCTGGAGGTCCCAGGTTCAAATCCCGGCGTCTGCAAAAATTTGTTTTTTGATTGATTTGTGATTGACAATTTAATCATTTAAAATAATAAAAAGATATTTGCTTTAACCATTCGAAATTGAAATGTTGCTTAAAACAGCATTAGCCGTGTTTTGTAACTAGATCTGAATAGCCAGATAATTCCCCACCTTCCTCCGCCCCATCTACTTCTCCTTCCACTTGCTTTCATAACATACCCCAATTGGGGGGTGCCATAGTCTCACTGGCTCCAGGCGGGAGCAGTTGGGGACTCTTGTGCGGTAATCGTATAAAAAAAAAACAAACAAAAATCAATAAAATAACACATCCGCACTAGAAATAACTAGGTACTTTTGCTTAAAAAATGATAACTCAGTTTGGTTGGGTATTTTGGCCTCAAATCATGTCTTTTCAAAATAAAGTTTTGTTTAAAAAAGGCCACGCAGTAATCATAGGAGACCACATTTGTCCCGGCTCACGTATAATAATAATAATAATAAATAAAATAAATTTACCCAGAAATTTAGGAGGTAGAGGTATAGTCAAAATAACATCTTTAAAACATAATCAGGTTGAAATGCTAAGAAATTTTTTCCATAGGAAAGCTGATAGTTCAGAAATGCATAAAATAATTTGCAAGGCAGATAGAAATATTTCACCATTAAATTTA
The DNA here is from genome assembly GCA_917563855.2 of Limnephilus lunatus. Classification (NCBI taxonomy): domain Eukaryota; kingdom Metazoa; phylum Arthropoda; class Insecta; order Trichoptera; family Limnephilidae; genus Limnephilus; species Limnephilus lunatus. The sequence goes on from OU830596.1 coordinate 22,892,962, forward strand.
TACGACGAGAATGCCAGCATTCTTATAAATACCAACCAGGAATTATTAGATTCCTGGTCAAATAAAATTCTTCACGCAAAACACTTCAATTATCTCAACCAAACATATGTTGACAAATTTTCGTCAAACAAATGGTTGAGTATTGGAGAGTTGAGCGCAGAAATAGAAGGCTTTATGCTTGCCGTACAAGATAGAGTCATTAATACTAAAAAATATAGGAAGCATATCATCAAAGATGCAAATCAAATTGATGATTTATGTAGAAAATGTTTGGCTTTTCCGGAAACTATAGAACATATTATATCGGGATGTTCTGTATTAGCGCCGTCCGAGTATACATTTAGGCACAATCAAGTTTTAAAAATAATTCACCAAAGTTTGGTAATTAAAAATAACTTGATTGACTGCCGTAATGTACCATATTATGAATATGAACCAAATTCATTTTTAGAAAATGAATTTTATAAAATTTATTATGATAAAACTATTCTGACAGACAGAACAATTAGTCATAATAGACCCGATATAGTTTTACATGACAAAATTAAGAAAATAACTTATATCATTGATGTCGCTATTCCAAATTCTTGTAATATTCAGAAAACTGTTTCTGAAAAAATAAGAAAATATACAGATTTAGGAAATGAAATTAAAAGAATTTGGCATTCTCAGACTATAAAAATATTACCATTTGTTATTTCGGCTACTGGCATTATACCTAGCTCACTCATTCAAAATTTAGGAGTATTAGATTTGTCAAAAAATTTGTACATAAAAATGCAAAAGTCGGTCATTTTAAATACATGTAGGATTACGAAAGATTTTTTAAATATTTATATTGAGGGATCAGTAGGATTTATCGGACCAGTTAGGATTTCATCAGAGCCGAACCCTCTGATATGAAAATATCTGGAGTCGGTGAAATATTTTCCCATTATGTTTCTGGTGGATTGACGTATTGTTCTTGTATTGTTTTATTCTTATATAGTGCAATAGTGCACTTACATTGCGTTAATTTACTAGATATTCATTTGTGGAAAAGTGTGTGGAAGAGTTTAGTCTTTCATTTGGGAAAGATTCAACCCGGACATAAAATCTGGAGCACCGTAAATTGGATAATTTGTAGAGCGCCGTTTTTTGTGAAAAATCACCTCAAGGGCGCTTTACAATTCATTATGAATTCCTAGGTTCTATTAAATATTATTATTTACAGAAAGATACAAAAACATACTTACCTACAGGTCACTTCCGAAAAACACACTTTATTAGAAAGTTTATGCTTGGGAAAGGTACGACTTTGCACGTGGAGGACAATATATTAAAAACACTGGACATTGCATGACTTTGCTACCCTCATCACTGTTGGTTTTACATTAATATTTATAAGAAGATTAATGCCAAAGTTGAGTTAATATTTATTTGAAAGACTGGAGAATTGTAAGAATTTGCTTTATTTTTACAAAATTAGTATGTCTCATAGAAATCGTTGTGTCTTCCTTCCTATCATAGTGAGAAAGATGATCTAAACGGTATTAGAAATAGAAAATAACACGCTTTATATTAGTATCTAAAACTTAACCACAGAATAATTAAAATATGCACTTTTATGAAACCAAAGTTTCCGACAGCCATTTGAAAAAAATAGATTAAAAAGTTCGTTAGGTATTTATGTTTTACTCCGTTTATCGGTCAATACGAAATATTTCTTATTCAAACAGCTAGATTTAGAAATTATTAAAAGCAATAATTATCAACCTGAAACACTCATTTACATTGAAAAAATCTTCCGAGAAAAGATACATGCCGCCAACGGGACCGTGTCCTTCTGATTGCCGGTCAGGTGCTCTTGTCAGGTGGTTAGATTTAGCCTTATTAACACGAAAAGTGAGTATTTTCTACATATTATGTCGGGGAGACGAAAAAATATGCATGTTACATTTTAATTTTGTGAAAATTAATTCACATACGCGGTATGCGAACTTCGCTACGTCATTTTTATATTTTATACTACATTTCATAGACAATCAATGTTGCCTATCATAAAAAAATATTATTGCCATATAAAACAATAATTTATTCATGTTATGAAGTGAATGCACTATTGACAAGTTTGAACCTGTATTCATAACAGAAGAACTTGTAAAGAAATATATTAGAATAATTACACAATAATTAGACAAACCCTGCTTGCCATACAAACTATTAAATACCTGGGATATATATCTTATTAATGGATAACATACAGCTTGAACCTCAACCCAGTAGTAGATACTGTTAGGATAATTCGAAGTTGGTACTTTTTTGTTTTTATTTATACGAGAATTTATTTTATAAGGTTGGTACTTCCGGCAAATTTCGTATTTGATTGTCGAAAATTTAAGAAAGGAATTTTACGTATTATCCGTGTATCGAACTTCGACACGGAACATTCCATATTATCCGTGAGGCCGGCTTATACATTTTTACCAAAAGTTCCTTTAAAGAGGAAATAACCAGACAAAACCGGAAATATGTCTATTTATTGTCATCAAGTTTAATTTGTAGAACTCCATTTTAATTTTTATTTTAAATTTAATTTTTGTATAAAAGAAATAAAAAACGGAAAAATGTGATTTTTAAATAAAATTTTAGCTGTAGATATTGATTCTTTTCCACAAAAAAACTATAAATTGATTTCTTAAGATTGTTCTTTTATCTTGTAAAGCTATGTTTTAAATTATGAGAAAATATGTTTATTGTTAGTACAATAAGGTTACACCGTAGGTCGTCGACAGATTTGTTAAATTTTCAAACTAAATTTTGTATTATACAATACACATTTAAAATCATATAATCATGCAGTAAAATAGATCAATACATTATCTGGGAAAGCTATGTTTCAGAATTTTCATTTTGGTTTAAATAAAATCATTAAAAAAGATCCGCTCAAGTGTTTGGTGACGAAAATACTTCAGTTTGTCTATTTAAGGCAATCCACTAGTACAGGAAAAAATCGAAATCGGAATTCACGCCCTTTTATGGGAGGAGTTTAAAAATACTTGAGAAAAAGATTTTGGAAAGGTTGGAAAAGATATTTGAGAATTTTTTTTACATGTTGATTTCGTAAAGGCCTGTAAAAAACATTAATTCCTTTTTTATGCATTGTTTATTGTAATAAAACGGAATTTTTAAATTGATTTCACGAAAACAAGCGGCGCGGAGCGTAACACGTCGTTTCTCCGCTCCGTCTGGAGGTCCGGGGGAGTAGTGACCGAAAATAGGGGCCGCTGCCAGTCGTTCTTCGGTGGACGGTATAAGGTTCAATTTGATATTACAAATTCGTCGACTGCCGTATTGTCGCCGTGATGTCAAAAATACCAACGCGAAAATGCATATTATATTTTATTTTGTGAGGTTCGGGCGTAAATTTCATTTTTTTTTGCGATTATCATAAAAGAAACTAAATTTGCCACATTAAACATTAAAACCATATCCGAAATGAGGTTAGTAAATAGGAGAGTTTGGACTTCAAAATGTTTTTTATAGACCTTATAATTTATTTTTTTCTAGACTTATTAAAAGACGGTATGTATTTAGTATGGCTTCATCTTAATTACGGTCTTACTGACTAATATATTTGAGATGTTTTTTTACATTCTTATTTTGCTTAGACATTATTGAAAAACTATAAATATCTACTTTTGATCAAAAAATAATTACAAAAACAACATAATTTGAATAGTTTTATCATTACGTTTTTCAACATTTTTGAATGTAGGTAGGTACAAATTAAAGCAGATTTTGAATGAAATAAAATCGATATTGAGTTATTATTTAAAAAAGCTGGTGCGTAGAATAATTAATCTTTCTCATTGTAACCGCCCTGTACGATCGTAAGAACATCTTTCGACGAAATTTGATTTCCTGGCTGCTAGCTGGTTAATGTCCCTTTAAATACCTGAAAGTATATATTTTAGCTAGGTACAGTAACGTAGTAGCGCAAAATAGTTCCAATAACATAAAATAACAACATGAAATCCTTTCCAGCAATTAAAGCGCTAATGAAAATAAATTCTCGAGGAAATTGCGAACAAACCTTCGTCAATTTAATTTTCCCCGACGTTCATTTATGCTCCATAATCTTTGCTTATTCGCGCCCATCTCCTTCTCGGCCAGTTCGGCTATTACGCCACTGGTGCGAGAGAGACGAGGCTTAATTATGTTCATAATCCCTCGGTTACTCTTTCTCTTTCGCGCAAAATCGAATTTTAATTTATAAAATGAGAACTGTGTGTTTGTTTGCTTGTTCGTTATTGCAGTACACAAAAAAATACAAGTGTGCAATTCACACGCGGTAGAAGCGAAACCTTCAGAAAACTAAAGTAGATAAGAGTGGGTAAGCTACAAAGCACCGCACAAAGAGGAGACCGATTATACTATCTCATTCTCTTGTGGACTGAATCCTATAGATGTATTTGTTTGTCTCTTTTTAGTGACGCCATTTTTCGTTTCGTTGAGTTTCAAATCACAACATTCGAAAACTTTTTTAGCACCGTTGTGATTTGAAATTCAATAAAACAAAAAATAGCGACACTAAAAAGAGAACATATACATCTATAGGATTTAGCCTGCAAGATAAAGATTGGTATAATCGGTCTCCTTTTTTTGCGGTGCTTCGTAGCCTTCCTACTCTTGTCTACTTTAGTTTTCTGAAGATTTCACTTGAGACGGTGTAGAGGAAGGTTAGGAAGAAAGTGGTTAGTAAGTTGTAATCGTCAAACGCTTCAAAAGCCAAAAATGACAGTCCACTTCAAACGCTATGCTTTATAGCAACGTTATGCTTTTTGTTCGGAGAATAAACATTTCTAGAGATATGTAGATATATTATTATCTACGACGCCAAAAAAGTACTCTTTTTAATCACAACAAAGCACTCTTTTAAAGGCTAAAATAAAAAAATAAAAAAACATTGTTTCCAAGGTAACAATTTGTTTGACGTTTGCAATAACTCGATTTTGTTAGGGACAGAAAACGTATGATACATAATTTCATAACGCCACAGCTCATTCATAACGCCAGAGCTTACCAATATATAAAGTTGTTACTCGCAAATAATGTAGCTTTCAATTAAAGAAAGAATTTTTAAATTCTATTCGATATTTATTGCGTGAAAGAGTAAGGACCATCCATACAAACTTTCGCATTTATAATATTAGTAAGATTATAGTTCCAAATTTTGTCCTCTGTCTTAATTTCTCTAAATAAACAATAATCTCTAGTGACCTTCCAGGTAAGTATGGTCCTGGAAATAGTTTCTGCATGTACAGTACATTTTTACAGCAGCATCGCGTTCATTGGTCAAATCATTATACATCGTATCGACGATCGATGAACCGATGGATGCAATTTTTAGCCATAAGTTGTTGTAGTGGTTTGTCTTGTTTATAGTTAGAAGTAGGGTAGACTGGGGACGATTGAAACATGTTATGATTGAAACATCTCAATTTACTCGAAAACTATAATACCTAAGAGTGTGATACAATACTCGAAACTCCGTCAGGTCTGTTGGGACGTTTCTACAAAAGCGCAGTAGCCGGCGAGTGACTCAATCGTGCATAGGGGACATTATTGAATTTCGCACTAAAACGTAAATAATTAAGACATTATTGTTTATCTTATATCTCATTTTACTCTCGCAGCTTGACGAAATGTTTCATTACATTATCTTCTTTATATATTTAAGAGTGTTTATAATGCATTTGCGTGGCGTTAATTTCTATTTAAAAGGCATGTTTTTGACTTTGAAGCAGAAAATGCAGCGTGGGGATGTTTGAAACAACTCGTGTGGGGATGATTGCAACGTTTCAATCATAACCATGTTTCAATCGTCCACACTGAGAGAAAATTTAAAAGTTATAATGAAAAAAGGTCAGAAATTTAAATCATTAAGTATTATTCAAATTCAAATTCAAATCATTAAGTCTAATGTATTTCTGTGATCTTGAATGGTGAACTTCTGTGATCTTGGTTGATGAAGTCGATCTCATCCGACCACATTCGACGTCACACACCCTCACGTGATAATTTCGTAATAACATATCTTTATTGATTTTCTTACATTTATAACTAAAAAAAATCAACGTTAATAGTATACATTGTTTTATCAATTATGTAAGTACAGAACAACAGAGAAAAAAAATTATGTTATGAAGAAAGTGAGTTCCCCTTCTCAAGAAACCGAGGTTGCAAACTACGCTAAAAAAACAGCCAACATTTACCTATTTTGGGCTATCTTCAAAAGATTTAAGACAATTGGCATTTGATTTGACCACACAAGGCCAGATTCATGGTACACAAATGGGATGGCCGGAATAGAATGGCTCCGAGGATTTTTGCGCGCCATCCAGAATTTATTATCTATAAGATGTGCCCAAGCCACGAGTAGGTATGGCACAAGCAACAAGTTTTAATTGACATAATGTTGATGAATTTTTCAACAATTTAGCGAACGTTATGGATAGTTTTAAATGTGAACCAAAGGACGTCTATAACGTAGATGAGACCGGTGTCACAACTGTTCAAAAACCTAATCGGTTTATAGCCAGGAGAGGAACTCGGCAAGTAGATGCAGTAACGTCGGCCGAACGAGGAATTTTCATAATTGTCTGTAGCGGCAAATGCAATTGGCAACTCAATTCCGCCGATGTTCACATTTCTACGTATCAATTAAGCCATTTCTTAAAAGAGAGTCCAATTGGTAGTATCGGTACCACGAACAAATCTGTCTGGATCATGGAGGAACGAATAGAGCTTCCTCCGTGGTCTGGATACAAGAAGAAGATTTTACCAAATTTCTTATTCATTTTCAAAAATTCACCATTTCGTCCTTAGATCGCAAAGTTCTTTTATAACTTGATAATCATTCATCGCGGTCGAATCCTACGAAATCAAAAAAGAATATTATTTTGTAAAATCAATATTTAGTCTTCAAACCATTCCAAAATGAACAGGCAAAAAAAAACTACACCTAGAGACTCCGAAGAAGAAACCACAAACAAGATGACCAATGTATAGAAAAAGGTGCACTGGAATCCGAGGACAAAAATATGAAAAAAAATCACCCTTCACATTGATAAAAAAAGTGCTTCGTAGTCTCCACTCTTGTCTACTTTGGTTTTCTGTATATTTCACTTCTACCGCATGTGAATTGCACATCCAGATTTTTCTTTTCTTTTAATAGATAATATTTACTTGTTTAATAGATTTTAATGCCACTTAACAGATTATTTTTAAAAAAATCTAAAATATTGCGATATTTTGTATAATGATGTCACATCCCAAACCATAAATTCAATAAATTTTTATTTTATCGACTTCTTAATTGTTGAATTTTACACACAAAAAATGCTCTTAATTCAGAGGTAAATTCTACATTGTTATGATTGAAACAGTGTGATGGTTGAAACAAGCACTTTTGTATGAAAGCAAAAAACTTATTTTTAATACCGTTCTATTCTGCTCCAGGGTAATATCGCAGTAAAAGTATGTTGATTATGCCAAATACTCATAATAAGTATAACTAAGAGCACGTAAACATTAATAATAAAAAATATATTTAAAGTTGTTTCATTTCAAGACATTTATGTTTATAATTTTTTAAATACTTGTGATATGTTTAATCACTATTCATGATCTCATTGAGTACTGTTTTAATAATGAAAATGTTGAACATTGATTAAAATTATTCCAATTATTCCATATATATTTAGAGTGTTTCAATTATCCCCACATACTGTTTCAATCGTCCACACTATGGGGATAATTGAAACAGTTTTCCGCATGGTCTTTAAGTGATCATTGTAGCTTACCTGTACGAGTTGTGGCAATACAATAAATTTAATTTGATAACTAGATAGATCATAGAACATCTGGTATAAACATCTTTTCCATAAATACATAAGAAATATTACTACGCCTAGTTAAAGTAAAAGTGTTTCAACCATCCCCAGTCTCCCCTACGCTTGTAGAAATGTATTATAAGTTTGCACATCGCCCTTGAGGTGATTTTTCACAAAAACGGCGCTATACAAGTCTTCCAAATATTATTATTATTATTATCTCCCTGGTCGAGGGGCAACGCTCTCGACTAGTGATCCGGAGGTCGTGAGTTCAAATCCCGGAGTGCGCAAGTAAATTCAACTAGATTGATTTGTGTTTTGACAATTTAATCATTTAAAAAAAATATAAGGAATTTGTGCGGCTCGTTGCAGAATGGAAGATACTCTCAGTATCGCCCTGGTATAATACCCATTCAGAATTGAAACGTTGGTTGAAATGTTTTTAGCAGTGTTTTGTGACTAGATCTGAATAGCCAGGTTCTCCCCACATACCTCTTCGCCACTTCCATCTTCTCCCCCCTTACGATCAGCCTCACAACATACTCCAATTGGGGATGACATAGTCTCGCTGGCTAGGAGCAGTTGGGACACTTGTGCGGGATTCACATTAAAAAAGGATGCTTTACATTTTCTTTTTTCGAACTTTTACGCTATCTATACATATTGCATTAGTAAAGATTCGCGGATTCCAATTATTTCTACCGCGCAAAGCCGGGATATCAGTAAGAAATATAAAATCAGAGAGAGAAGGAAATAATCTAATTCCCAAAACAGTTATTATGCCTCTAATATTCCCCGTTGGTTCTGTCCCTCTTGTACGTTAGAAAACGCGATGAGAGCGAGGGAGAGAATACATCATAATGTCAATAATTATCCATCAGTCTATCCTCTTTTAACACCACAAGATCTTAACGTGTAAGAGTGAAATAAAGGATGGGACATTTTCAAAGGCTCTTATTACAAAACCGCCATTGTTGAAAAAATAAAGGATCCGTCTCTTTTACGCGGAGCCTAGACACCGAGGTAATCGGCAAAAGAAAATAATACGTCCTTAATAATTTATTTTATCGAATTTAACTTATCGGTTAGTAGCTTTGCGGGTTCAATCCTATTGACACTAAAAAGAGAGTTAAGTGGTTAATGAGATCTTTAGGCATAGCTATGACATTCTGAACAATTTTCTGAATTCAAGTCCTACACCATTAACTGCTTTTATAATTCCCACTGCACAAAAAGGCAATACCAATACACGAACGTTCATTATCACAATAATGCTGCAGCTCTTTCTTGCACACTAAAAAATAGTGAGACAAATTATGAGAAAAACGCTGTACGTATGTCTGCTTCCTTCAAAGGAAAAAAGGAATGATTTCCTTGGATCTCTCTCACTCGAAATTTAAACTTCCTCATTCGAAATGCCGCGAACCGTTGCCCTCGCCGTGCTGTTTCGTCGGAATTATAGAAACAACCATTACACAATGCATAGGTAAATAAATACTCGCACTAGGGAGGCAGAGATAGGGCCAGCCTCCTGAGGCGCTGATTTCAAGTGGGCGGAGGGAAGTGGGGAAGTCACTCGGAATCGAAATAAAGGTAGCCGTTGCGCGGTTGCGTGTTGTTTAGTGTGAGGCGCGCCTCAAAAACGATCGCTTCCAAAGTGGAACCGATCATTTACCAAGTTTTGTGATTATTTGTGATAGTACGTGGCAATAGATACCTGCGGAGCGCACCTATTTGGATTTATTTGGTAGGGCCAATTTCCAGTGTTTGCATTATAGTTTGACGTAAGTAATAGTTCCAATTTTTTTATCTAGTTTAGGTATCATTGGTAGGTGTTGGTATACATAATATGCTCTACTTACAAAATGATTGTGCCTTCCCACTTTTCAACCCTAGCTATCCAATATTTTTAATCTTGTAAATATCAAATGTACCTACCGTTAAATTTGTAAAACTTAGATTCTGAGACATTATTGCTATTGTGAACACGTGATATATTTTAAATACTTATTTAAAAATGTCAAGGCTAGTTTTTCCTATTTAAAAATAATTAAAATCGTTAATTTAATTATTTGTATGTATTTATTGTACCTTGTCGTCCTGGAAGCTGGAACATCCCCGACTTCTTATTTCAGGCGGCCAAATGAGACTTTTTTGTAAATTCATCGATTTTTAATTATTCATGAAATCAAAATTTTATATTATTAATTTGTCTTAATCCACTATTATTTCATTAAAAACAATATATAATATATTTGCGGCATATTTCAGAGCGGAAGATACTCTCAGTATCACCCTGATGAAAGATCAACATTCAGAATTGTAACGTTGCTTGAAATGGCATTAGCCGTGTTGGGTGACCAGATCTGAATAGCCAGGTCCTTCCCCATCTTTCTCTTTCCATCTCCTTCCCTTCCAGCCTCAGCCTGACAACATATCCCAATTTGGAGATTACAGAATCTCTATTTGCTCCAGACGATTAAGAATAGTCGAGCTCTTGTGCGGTATTCGTTATTCGCATTAAAAAATATATTATCATATTTATGTGGCGGTACACTCTGGCCTACCCCTGGTTGATGACGCGTGATGGTTAGTTATGTAATTATTTTATCTTAATATAAGTATCGCTGCGATATTCCCGTAACAACAAATAAAATCATCCACTCTCTTTCTAAAATCTTTCAATTTTCAATGCAAGCGCCTGAAAGAGAAGGATTTCCTTCGATTTGGTGCGAGAAAACAATCTGTCTTCCCATTGGCCACAGCTTCGGAGGGCGGAGCCCCCGATTTTCAAATTTCGAAGGGAAACCCATTAGACTCCTCCCCTTTCCTTCCGCGGTATATAACCAATGTGGTTAGAAGATTTAATCAGTCGATGACAGAATTAGCAAGTGGGGACATCGAAGTTATTTTACGAAAAAAATCATCTTCGATTTGATACAATATAACCTAAAATTAATTGCATAAAACAGTGTACATTTACCAATTAAAACAAGTTTCTAATCATTAAAATATAAACATTTGTGATTTTAATATTGTAGATAATAATTTCGATAATTTAAAAAAAATTGGAAGTGTTTTTTTGAGTGTGGGACAAAATGTTTTAAAGTGTCTTTCGGTCGTTTCCTGTGTATTTTCTTCGAGTTTTAATTTTTTTGGTTATTGAAACATCGAGAACATTATTTTGAAAATGCAAGGATTCAGAAATTACGGTGTGGATGTTCACAAAAATCCTAATAACCCTTCGATAGTTGTTGATCTGATGCCGCCACAGTATACGGGAATGGGCCCCCATTCGCCTCCGGATTCTCCCAAAAGCAAAGGTATGATTTTTAATATATATTTTTCTAATAATTATATTAAAATACTTATCAGATTTCAAATTTGTTTCGGAAATGTCAAAACAGACATTGGTTGGGTACCTAACCTGTGGCTGTGTAACATATTATGACATTGTCAAACGTAATTTATGTAGGTAGGTACTTTTTATTAGAAGGTATCGAGGAATTTCTTACTTTATGTTTGAAAAATATTTTTTCGATAAATAACGACGAAGTTGAGATAAATATTATAATAATTATTTTGAGAGAGAAAAATAATTTAATAAGTAGGTATCTTCATTCAATTCAACCGTTGCTTGAGATGGCTCTGGCCGTGTTTGATGGCCAGATCTATATAGTCACGTATTTACCAATCTTCCTCTCCCACGTCTCCTTCTCGTCCTCAATACCTTCAGCCTCACAACGTACCCCAATTGGGGATGCCATAATCCCACTGGCTTCAAGCGATTGTGAGCAGTTGGGATTCTTTGTATTGCTGGTACCTACCTATTTATTGTTAGTTTTTAGGAGATTAAAGGTTTATTAATTACTCGTTTATTAATTATTCGTGAGAGTAAATTGATAAATAATCTTTTAAATTAATGCCTTTTGTTAATATAGTATCCACAGTTGTTTGCATGTATGTGTGAATATGAAAAATCACATAATGTTTGGCAAAAAAGTCACAAATAATGTACAGCAGATATTTACGATTACAAATACTGCTTAAACTTTACAAATTACAAAGAATTCAATATTTCATACTCTTCACATATTTCGTCATTCTAGTTTTATAATATATTGGGATATAATAGATACTTATGTTTATGTATTCCAAACAAGAATATTAGGTTGTTAGATCTCGCAGATTTTTTAACTGTCAAAATCTCTTCGATAGTAGGTACCTACTTCGATAGTAGATACCTAGATTACCTGGACAATATTTAATTTACTTAGATTGATTGTTACCTAAAAATAATGAAATGTCTGCCTCCATCAAATAATACACAGGTAGTACCTACATTAGATACTTAATACAAATCAAACTACTCGGACCCATAAGCTTGTTTTCACGATAATATTATAACATACCAGACATGAGGTATCGTATGAGGCCAAGGTATAATATTTTTCGAGTTTTAGATAAAGCACGTGTCATTAGGTCTGTCAATAAAACTTAATATTAAAATTATTTTCACCTTAATAGAAGGCTTTATGCTTGCCATACAAGATAGAGTCATTAATACTAAAAATTATAGGAAGCATATCATCAAAGATGCAAATCAAATTGATGATTTATGTAGAAAATGTTTGGCTTTTCCGGAAACTATAGAACATATTATATCGGGATGTTCTGTATTAGCGCCGTCCGAGTATACATTTAGGCACAATCAAGTTTTAAAAATAATTCACCAAAGTTTGGTAATTAAACATAACTTGATTGACTGCCGTAATGTACCATATTATGAATATGAACCAAATTCATTTTTAGAAAATGAATTTTATAAAATTTATTATGATAAAACTATTCTGACAGACAGAACAATTAGTCATAATAGACCCGATATAGTTTTACATGACAAAATTAAGAAAATAACTTATATCATTGATGTCGCTATTCCAAATTCTTGTAATATTCAGAAAACTGTTTCTGAAAAAATAAGAAAATATACAGATTTAGGAAATGAAATTAAAAGAATTTGGCATTCTCAGACTATAAAAATATTACCATTTGTTATTTCGGCTACTGGCATTATACCTAGCTCTCTCATTCAAAATTTAGGCGTATTAGATTTGTCAAAAAATTTGTACATAAAAATGCAAAAGTCGGTCATTTTAAATACATGTAGGATTACGAAAGATTTTTTAAATATTTATATTGAGGGATCAGTAGGATTTATCGGACCAGTTAGGATTTCATCAGAGCCGAACCCTCTGATATGAAAATATCTGGAGTCAGTGAAATATTTTCCCATTATGTTTCTGGTGGATTGACGTATTGTTCTTGTATTGTTTTATTCTTATATAGTACACTTACATTGCGTTAATTTACTAGATATTCATTTGTGGAAAAGTGTGTGGAAGGGTTTAGTCTTTCATTTGGGAAAGATTCAACCCGGACATAAAATCTGGAGCACCGTAAAATAAATTATTTTCAACATAATTCGTATATGATGAATCAATGAAATTTAAGTTATATGTAATAAACCGTAGAACCATGAAAAAAAAAATGACGATGACTTCCACTTTAAAATAATAAATATAACATCTGTGTATAGTTTTTGGTCTATGTTCATATTTTGATAGGTAGGTATATGTAATAAATGTCTAGTAATATCTGATAATGAATTAGATACATCAAATTTATAAACATTAATTACAATATTTATTTATTTATACCATATCTACGCCCATGGCTTTCAAAACATTATAATGCCTATATTTTTATAAACATCACAAACAATTTGATTGATCTAGATATCTACTAATATCTTTTTTGCATGTGTAGGTACACATTTAATAATATCTTGATTGTAGGTATGTGTACATATTTAGTAACATCTTCATTGCAAGTATGTACCTATACATATTTAATAATATCTCGATTATAGTTAGGTATGTGTACATATTTAATAATATCTTGATTACAGGTATGTACCTATACATATTTAATAATATCTTGATTGTAGGTATGTATATTTTATTCTAAAATTAAACATATTACCTTGCTTTACTTTACATTTCAAATTATAGTTAATAGAATTTAAAAAATTAAAAAGTAGATATACATAAAAACAAACCATCTATAAATTTTTGATCAGCCATCGAAATATTGCAATAAATATATTGAGCTATTATATTCGCGATTATTGTTGATAAATATTGCAACGTACCTACATCTAAAATTTTCCCAAATTTTCAGCTATGTAGGTACCTACGTTGATACATAATGAACTAATATTATGACTGCCCTAAAACGGCAATTTTCTAGCTTATGTACCTATATCTATACATTTTCTTATCTAATGATAAATAAATATAATAATTTATTATCATTTAAGTTAGGATACTTAGATATCGTACCGTATTATACGTACGTATCGTAATATTATGTATATTGCCAATAAGTACCTACACCTGTCAATATAATAAATTCCTTTTATTGATATTATTAAATTTGATTCGCCTAATACATAAAGTAACACCTTTCCTAATGTTATCTTAATTATTAAGAATAAAGCAAAATTGATACTTCATCACTGAACATTTCGGACAGCCAGTGTAAATCATCAGGGAAGGCATAAAATACATACATATAAACAAATCATCCTTCTACAAGTTACTTCGATCTAACTACAATCACCCCAATTTCTACTCTTACAACAACTAGGTACAATAATAATATGATAAAACAGACTCCAAGTGTCCAGCAAACCTAAAGATTTCTACATTCCAGTTTCTGCAATAATGTTTCTACCCCAATAAACTACCCTAGAAATTTTTTGCCCCTCTGTCGGCACTCTTACCAATAAAACAAACAATAACACACTGTAAAGTTAATCTCATTTCTTTTACAGCTGGCAATTAGGACACAGACTTTATTACTTTTTGTTTTTTGAAAAAGTCTTTTAGAAATTTTTGAAAAAGTGCACGTGATCTGTTGCCGCCTTATGTCTACCATTCCCCGGCCTTTCTAAAGATGATAATAATTTTTGGTCGCTACCATAAAACGAGGTATTTTCGAGTTTACAACTCAAAATTTACAAAATGAATTTTATTATTCTTTTGACCTTCTGAAAAATATTTCAGGTAGTAGAACGCGACACCTTTTCTTATCCAAAAATTATGTTATTATTTGAATTGTTGTCATTCAACTGGTGCCTTTTCCCATCGTAGGTTGGCGTTCATCAAGATAATCAACAACTATTCTCAGTAGGTATCGCCCTGGTGAAATATCACCGTTCAAAATAGATACTTTGCTTGAAATGGTGACCAAATTTGAATGGCCAGGTACCTTGATTTAAAACCTATTTTTTCACCACCTTCATCCCCCTCTTCTCTCTTTATCCCATGGGATATGTATTACAACGTATCCCATTTGATTATATATTACTATATTATATAAATATGTATTTCATCGCGGCAGAGCTCACCATTCGAGAGATCTTACTGCTTCATATTTTCGAACATCCCTGTTCTAATTACCTATAGTTTTAAATTCATATTAAAAACTCTGCATTTCAAACCCTATTGTTAGCACCCTAAACGTTAGGTACACTATAGGGAACATGAAACGATAGTAATTAATAATTAATGACATAAATATAGGGATTACCTACATTCAATTTTTAAGAAATTTTGAGAATTAAAACAGTATAACATCAAAACGTAGTATCTGTTACAGATATAAATTTGAATACATAATAAATAAAGTAGGTAGTTAGATTATACGGTACGTACAAATTCGAATACATAATAAATAAAGTCTCTTATATAGGTAGATAATAAAAATAATCTCTTGTACAATTGGTACTTATGGGAACAAATTCGAATACATACAAAATACAGTATCTTGTATAGATACAAATTCGAAAAAATTGTAAATACAGCCGCTTGTATAGGTATCTACAAATTCGAATACATAGTAAATACAGTCTCTTGTATAGCTACAAATTCAAATAAAGAATAAGTACCTTTCGGGTTATTTAGGGTCTACAATACAACAATTTACGTATCAACAAATGCTTCAAATACCTCCAGTAATTCATAGATTTTATCACCGGCAAACCTATTTACGAGGAAAATGGTATAATTACCCACAGAATATCCCACACTTATTTTGATCTTCTTCGACTCATTTTCCTGGTTGAACAGAGGAACACATTTTTCTACCAATATAAATTTATACTCTTGAAGTGTTATGCCGTTTTTTTTTCTTTCAAAGACACGTATTAAATACACATTGGTCCACTATTTGATAATATTGTTATTGGGGTGGATGAAATTTTGATCCGTAACAGGAATCTTGTGTGACCCGAAAATGCCTATAAAACTTAAAGAAATTCCAGACTATTGTTAGACTCGCAATAATGTATGGCTCGGAATGCTGGACTATGTACAATTCCTACTCTAGGCAACTCGAAACAGCAGAAATGCGAATGCTTAGATGTTCGGCAGGAGTATCACTAAAATATAGGATTAAAAGTTCTCGCATTCGTGGTAGCCTGGGTGTCACGGACATAAACAGTAAGCTGGAAGAACGATAGTTGAGATGGTATGAGCACATAAGACGGAGACCACCAGACCACGCGGTGAAGCAGGCAATATCTATGGAGCTTCATCGACAGTCATCCAGAGGAAGACCAAAGAACTCCTGGATGACTCAATGCTCCAAAATATTACAGAAAGCGATACCCAAAACCGAAGAAGATATCTGAGAACGTGAAAAGCCGACCCGAACAGCCTACCTAGGCAATGAGTTTGGACAGTGCAAGGAATAATAAAAATAAATAAAAGGCAGATAGCTTAGCACTACAGATCTTTGCATTTTGTCGCCTTAATATGACAGTTCTTTGAACATACATATTTTTTTTGGCAGAAGGTACCTACCTAACGTGTATTTCAAAGCTACACAGCTCTTGCTAGGAAAATATAGCCCAGCATTCATTCAGCTTAATAGCTACCTTAAATAAAAATTGACCAATGAATAAAATTGAACACCCGCACATTGAATCAATTATCCAATAAATTGGCCAAATACATCTGTCGGCGTTTAATGCAATCTCACCCCAAACGGCCAAACTCCCCATTATACGATCAATGCATTCCGTCCCCATCAATAATGGGACAATTAACCGTATTCCGTATTCATTTATCCGTTGTCCGATCTAATTATCCGCGTGCCCGATTAACCGACAATTGATTATTGCTAAATTGTCACCAGTTCCAGGTTCCAGGCGATTAATTCTTGGGAATTACATCCCGGTTAACTCCGGGAAGCCCCAATATTGGGGTGCTACAAGGGGTGATTTAGTCGCACAAGGGTGACCAACGCGTGGCAGGATTACAATACATAATTCATTTGTATTGATGTTACAGTATCTGTTTTGATTTCATCGACAAGTTGCCGAGATATTTGTGCTTTCAGAATTAGCCATGGATAGGTCCATAGAAAATTCATCCACTGTCGTTTGAGTTAGATGATATTATCTATATTCATAAAATCAATAGAAACATTTCAATAATAACACCAAATGGAAACATTTTCAATTTTTAACTGTTGCAAAGGAAAACCAAAGGAGGCAAAATTTCGATAGTTTAAAAGCAGTTTCAATTTAGGAGGCTGAAATGGTTACCGCTGCCCCGGTAACCATTTAGTGGATAACCAACACCTCTGCCATAGGTCACCCCAAATGATTCGCTACGCAGGGGGGCCCGGGTTCATGGGGTGTCTGGATTTGGCGGCGGATGACCTGGACACGCTAAACCCAGAACTTCCTCTCCTTCCTTTCCTTAAAAAGACCCTCCACACAGCATCCCCAATGATGATACAGGCTCTGAGCGAAATTATTTTTCTCAGAGCCTCCTGTGTGGAGCTAATAAAAAAAAGAAGAGGCCGCTATCCGAATTCCTACCGATTTCTTGCAAACCTCCCTTAAACATTTGAAGTTTTTAATCTCTTAAAAAAATATATGCTATTTTTGAAGATAATATCTATACATTCCCGACGCCGAAACGCAAATTTTATGAAATTCCCTCGATAGAAATAATCGCGAATTATGCTCCAATTTTTTTTTCATGTCTGTTTCCGTTATTTTACAAGTTATATGTATGAAAAAATTCACAGTGTTTTATTAAATACTGTTTTAGACAGCCCCCAAAAGATTTTTGCTCTATTTTAAACGAGTCGTGTTTTATTAAAAAATTTCGCAATTTTTGCATCGATTTTAGCGCTGTAAATGTTAGCGCTCTCCTCTAACATTCATAATTTCGTATCTCTACATCTTTTTCTTTTTGGGGCTGGTTACGGAGCCTTAAGTGTATCCGATATAATCGAATCTCCGAAAAGAAGTAGTGTTTTTTAATAAATGAAAAGATTTATTTATGGTTAACACTCTCAGTAAACAACATAAATTGAGAACATTTTTACGATCTAAATATTGTTAAGTATGAAGAAATGGATTTCACAATTTAATTATTTAAAATATCGCCCTAGTGTAAGACCACCACTCAGAATTAAAACTTTGCTTGAAGTAGCTTAGCAGTGTTTGGTGACCAGATCTAAATAGCCAGGTACTTCCCTATCTTTGTCATCCTACCTTCAGCCTCACAACATACTCCAATTGGAGATGCCTTTGTCTCATTGGCTCCAGACGGCAGCAGTTGGGACTATTGTGAGGTATTCATATAAAAAAAGTATAACAGCAATTAAATATGTACGTTATGTGATCTAAAACAATCGAGTTTTAACATTTCAGTCGGGTTTTCTATCAATTAAAATATGGCTTTATAGAAAACCCAGTAAACACCGTAAAATGAGAATATTCTCACATATAGGAAATATAGTATAGGAAAAAATCGAAATCGGAATTCACGCCCCTTTATGGGAGGAGTTTAAAAATACTTGAGAAAAAGCTTTTGGAAAGGTAGGAAAAGATATTTGAGAATTTTTTTTACGCGTTGATTTCGTAAAGGCCTGTAAAAAACATTAATTCCTGTTTTATGCATTGTTTATTGTAATAAAACGGAATTTTTAAATTGATTTCACGAAAACAAGCAGCGCGGAGCCTAACACGTTGTTTCTCCGCTCCGTCCGGAGGAGTAATGACGGAAGAATATCGTTCTTCGGTGGACGGTATAAGGTTCACTTTGATATAACAAATTCGTCGACTGCAGTATAGTCACTGTGATGTCAAAAATAACAACGCGAAAATGCATAGGTACTATATTTTATTTTGTGAGGTTCGGGCGTAAATTTCAATTTTTTTTGCGATAATTTTATAAGAAACTGAATTTGCCACATTATGCAATAAAATCATATCCGAAAAAGTGTTTATAAGTAGGAGAGTTTGCACTTGAAAATGTTTTTTATAGACCTAATACTTTATTTTTTTCTAAGCTTATTAAAAGACTTTAAAAAAAATGACCGATATTTTTAAGGGCCAAGATATGTTCTACACGCACTATTTAATTGAAGCATCTATAATACTTGTAAGCGGTCAAATTTTCAAAACAAAAACATACGATTTTGTATGATTTTGCATTATTTAGTATGGCTTCATCTTAACTATTACAGAAAACAAATATTTGACCGTATAAAATCAGCGTATTTTTATATTTCCAACCTCAAATATATAAAATCTCAGTTTTTCAATGAATGAAAGGTTTCTTATAATAAAGCCAGTAAACACCATAAACTGAGCAGAGCACCTTTTCGGGTTGGGCATTGAAAAAATATAAAAAAAGAATGGAGGTTTTTTTGATTATCAAAGGAGCCGAAAACTAATAGACCATTAGTATCAGGTCGCTAAGTTCCCCACAGGAGTCGAACCGGGCATTGTAAACTGTAAACACGGGGCTTTATGGGTTTACCACTGAGCCGCCGCGGCTGCACAGTGGCACTATCGCATCATTTCTGTACACAAACCAGGGCCGCGTTCTTTGAATGTTTGATTAAGTTATCAATTCTTTTAGGGCTTGAAGGTTACTTTTCTGTTTATGTTTCTAATATTGATGCGGTACAGAAGGAACCTTCAGATTTTCACAATAATTTGTAGGTAGCTTCAAGTTTTAAATCAAGATATTTCAACAATAAACCTATGAATTGATAGTGTAGGTACCTGGAGCAGCAAATTCTCTTGAACGATGAGATATTGTGTCATGAAATTTTAACAGTTGTAGCTATTTATTAAAATTCTTGATCTAAATATCTAAAAACATGCTGCCAAAAAATTATACAAATCATTGTGATGTTTCTCAAATTTCTCGGTCAACTTCGATCAAATAGGTATTTTACCAAACTGTTGCTATCACTGTCACTCTTGTCCCCCGTGTACAGAGCAAAATGGACAACTGCACCTCGGGTTATAATGCCTAAATAAAATCATCAAATTGAGGTTTTGTACTACCCATTTTTTTCCTCCAAAATAAGACCGTTTAATTTTTGTTTTTTTTACTAACTGTATTCGAAGAAAATACTCTATGTCGGTACGTTTTGCTTTTTCAAAGAATATGTGGTTTAGTTTGTAAACTGAAGATCTATTATTGGTAGATATTTAAACCAGGCAATTTTAACGGTTTTTGGAGGATCCTAACTCCTAAAAGAAGAAACCTATAAAAAACGTACCGACACGCTAGTGATCAATATCTTTAATATTTAAAAAAATATTTGCAAAATTAACAGAGGTAATTGAGAAATCAGTTTATATGGACAAACTGCCGTTTTCCTCTTAAAGCTAAGCGTCCACCTTTCGGCATCGGACGCATCGCATCAAACGGATCGTAGTATTCTTTGTATAAAAAGTCACACAAGTGCGTCCACCAATCAGCAACGTACGGATCGCTCGAATCTGCTCATCGGCAATGCTGACGCCGTTGCTTCGAGAGGCAACTTTTGCGATGCGTGCCGATGACGTCATTCGGAATGCCGGTCAGGTGGACGCACCCCGCGCGCTCGTTCCGCATTCCGCCATTTGTATTTGACGATCGTTCTGACTTGTGACTTGTGATATACTGTCTTTCGGAGCACCGGGCCATATGGCCCCTTTCTCCTTCATCATGAGTTTGTTTAATGGTTGTAGAACTTAGTGATTGTTGATTGTTTTTTTTATTTTATTTTATTGGGGACGTTGAAGAGGGGTAGTGAGTAGTGAGGGGGAGGGGGTAATAAGAGAGATGGAAGGGGGGGTAGGTAGATAGATGTCGGGGCTTGGGGGAAGAGCAGGAAGGCTTGGGGGGGCGGTGGCACGATCGTCCTGTCCACACGCGTCTTTTAGCATCATGGAAGTGGCGTCGGCAATCCGATTGCTGGTAGTTGCGGCGGAAAATTCGATCGCTGCCGATCAGGTGGACGCATTGTGAAAAATTCATCCGTTTGATGCGATGCGTACGATGCCGAAAGGTGGACGCTTAGCTTAAGCCGCCGCTACCCGAATTTCTACATTTTTCTTACATATCTCCTTTAAACAAGTTTTAAAGCTCTTAAAAATGTATATGTTATTCTTGAAGATAATATCTATACATTCCCCGCGCCGAAACGCAAATTATATAAAATTCCCTCGATAGAAAAAAATCGCAAAGTATGCTCCAAAAATTATTATAAACACGTTTGTTTCAGTTATTTTACAAGTTATATGTATGAAAAAATTCACAGTGTTAAATGCTGTTTAAGACAACCCTCGCTATATTTTTGCTCTATTTTAAACGAGTCGTGTTTTATTAAACATTTTCACAATTTTCGCAACGATTTTATCGCTTTAAATATTAGCGCGCTCCTCTAACATTCGTAATTACATATCTCTCCGTCTTCTTCTTCTTTTTCTTCCCGGTTACGGCACCTTGCTAGATTCATAGGCGTGTGTAAATTGTTCACAGTTATAGGTAGAACGAGTAATTCATAACCATGGCAATTGACTTACTTTTACCCGTAAAAAAATCAGAATATGCAGTTCCCACTCGGTATGATTGCAACTGTCAGAAAACTAATGTAGACAGGAGTGGGAAGGCTACGAATCACCGCACAAAGAGGAGACCGATTAAACTATCTCATTCTCTCTCTGGCTAAATCCTATAGATGTGTGTGTCTGTCTCTTTTTAGTGTCACTATTTTTCGTGACATCGAGTTTCAAATCACAACTATGCTAAAGAACTCTTCAGTTCAAAACCGGAGACCAAAATTTCATACATATTTTTTACTCCCAAGTACCTACTCACATACAAGTCAGGAATCATTGGTCAAAGAAAGTTATGTACGTCCCTGGGTATTTGTTTGTATCCAAAAGTTTATTTTTTTTAAATTAAATTCTCTTCATCATTTTAAGTAGGTACTTTTAATTCGTTAATTTCTGTTGATTATTCAACAAAATAAAATAAAACCTTGCAATTAAAAATCCGGAAACGCTTCCACCAAAAGACAGTAAACAAGAAACACTCAAATTCAAATTAGGAACACCCGGCTAATTGCTCGGGAGACGGACTTCCTGTCTGCATTTTCAAATTCAAATATCGAACGTCAAAAAAAAAATCGTCGGAGATTTTCAAAATACACAAAAAAAAAACACTTAAAACATGAGAAAAATAACCCTCGATTGGCTAATAGTAAAAAGGTTGCCACTTTTACGAAACACAAACTAATTAGTGAATGGTATTGTTTTTATTTGCTTACTAAGTGACTTTATTTCTCAAGTGTCTTGTGAAACAGGCGGTCCTTTTACCAATTAGTCGAGAGATAAATTCTTATATTGGGTGGTTTTTTTGTTGGCTACTGATTTTTAGGGATCCTCTTTTGATATATTTTAGAATGGTTTGATATTTTTATCGTCAATGTGGGAATAAGATTCAGAGTTGTAGATGCTCGCCCTGGTTAAAGAGATCATGTCAGAATCGAAGCGTTGAGATGGCATTAGCCGTGTTTTGTCAGATCGATGATGTCATTAGCCCCACTGGTGCCGAATATTTAAGACTCTGCGTAAATCAATAAATATTTTATATCATATTAGAATAAGTTAACAATAATAATCTAAACGAAAATATGAAAGAGAACATGACACAGAAAAACAGAAAAAAGACAATGGTCGCAACTGGGACTCGAACCCAGACCTCTCCGTCTAACCGGGACGAGCGCGTTAACCAATTTCGCTATTGCCACCTTCTGTCAAACCGTCATATTTGTCAATCTCATATTTTCAAATTTTAGAATTAACATTATTTTCAACTAATTATTTTTCTCCATATTAAGGTTAGACGAAGAGGTCTGGGTTCGAGTCCCAGTTGCGACCATTGTCTTTTTTCCGTTTTTCTGTGTCTTGTTCTCTTTCATATTTCCGTTTAGATTATTATTGTTAACTTATTCTAATATAATATATATCACTGATGGGAATAACCTTCAAAAAAGTATAAAAAGAAAGTTTTTCTTATAAAAATTAAATATTTTATAGTTTCTGTAATCTACCTACTTCTTATTTTATAAAGTAAATACGTACATATTTGGTTAGTGAAGTGAAACTTCTTTAGCACCATTGTGATTTGAAAAATAGCGACACTAAAAAGATACAAACACATACATCTATAGGATTTTTGCATGCGAGAGAATGGTCTCCTCTTTGTGCTGTGCTTTGTAGCCTCCCCACTCTTTTCTACTTTAGTTCACTGAAGGTTTCACGTCTACCGCGTGTGAACTACACACTCTGATTTTTTTTAAAGGACCGTATGTGCAGTAACTAAAAAAAGTGGCAAAAACAAGCATGAAGCCGCTTAAAAAGTCAATTCGCTCGTTCATAGATGCGGTATCCAGAACGCACCTATGGTTAGATAATTAATAGAGTAAGAGGTAAGTACCTCTCTATACCTAGGGCCAACATAATATTTTAATTTAGTCGCGGTGTACATTCCACTAGTATTTACCATACATTGTGCACATTATCTACATCAAAGTGTTTATAAAATTTGCCAGACTTCACTTTCGAATAATTTCATATTTGTGTGCGCCTCCGATGAGAGCGAAATACGAGTAGGTACAATAAAAAAATAATATGGATGCAATTTTTTTTTTGCATTCTTGATGCTTAATAAAAAGTTTTAGTAGATTTTTATGTAAATGGAGATTTGAATTAATTCTCTAAACTTTTATTGAACTCCCATTGAGAGTGACCACGAATTGCTACTGGTGGCAAAGGAACAAAGCACTTAAAATTTAGTCGGAATGAAATCGGCAAAGAAACAAAAATATTTTGTAGATTTGTAATAATAATAATAATTACTTGCGAGTCTAGACAAATTTTGTTTAATTTACAAGTGGTTTTAGGTTGTTAGTTGTTAGGGTGATTGAGAGGTCTAAAATATGACCCAATTTAGCATCTGTCTCCTGTCATTGGATTCTTCCGTGTAGTTTTGTGAAAACAATCAATAAAACAAACCGTAAAAAATTTTTTTTTTCGTTCTTAATTTATGAAGACAACATTAGCGAAACTCAGTGGAAAATCTGAAACAGAAAAGATACGGTCACATCTGGGACTCGAACCCAGAACCTATGACTTGCCAGGTCAGTGATCTACCAACTGAGCTAATGCGTCCCTATCCGAATCGGTCATATTAAACTGTATCATTCTTCGACCAAGAACTACCAGTATTATCTTTATTTTCTTAGCTTCAAGTTATCAAGTTATGTCTTAGCTTCTTTATTTGCAAGTCTAGGATGAATATTTATTTTTATCGTGAGTAAAACCTCAAATTGTAATGTAATAGTTGACCCTAGACCAAATTCACCTAATTTCAGAGAAATGCGTGTGTGTACGTAATTGTCATCGACAACGCGAAAGGACAAAAAGAAAATCTGCCGAGTTTCAGCCGATCAGAGAAATAGTAACTTTGTACTTAATAATTTTCACATTTAAATTTCTACAATTTTGATTATTTTTTTTTCAGATTGCATGTCCCCAGGACCGGATTCACACCTGGCGGGCGGCGCGGGCGACCCGAATATCCGCCGCTACAGGACCGCATTCACGCGAGAACAATTGGCGCGCCTGGAGAAGGAGTTCTTCAAGGAGAACTACGTCAGCAGGCCGCGGCGCTGTGAGCTGGCCGCGCAGCTTAACCTGCCGGAGAGCACCATCAAGGTATTTACTAATTATTGGCAATCATTGGTACTTAATAAAGAAATTGTTTCTTCCTGTGTGTCCTTTCCTATTCGTCCCTTTCCCCTTCCAACTCCGCCTTCGCTCTCCCCACTCCCCTCTCCCGCTTCCCCCGTCCCGCGAATTCCCCTCCCGAATTCCCCTCCCGCATTCCATACATCCAGTCCCGGTACATTCAGTTTTCAAACAGCTCGCGTGCCACCTATTGCAATTTTATACAAATTCTATAATGCCAGAGCTCACCAGTATACATAGAAACCATCGCGGGTATGCACACATCATATCCCCAAAGTTTCATAGCAATCGGATGAATTGTTAGCAACGCATAATTTCATGATGTCAGAACTCCATAATATAGAAACCATCGTTTCATATCAATTGGATGAATGGTTTAGCAACGTAGAGACATCTCACATATCCCAAAGCATGTTTTGATTTTTATATATACTCGTAGATGATGAAAAGCTCATGACGAAAAATTAATTGAGGCTGAAAATAGTTGCGATGACTTAGAAAATCTTGTTAGAAATAGCAGTGCCATTGTCATGTCGCTAAAGCTCGCCGTTCATGAGTGTAAAGTTTTAACCTTTATTCGACCATACGACAATCCTGTTCCAAAGACTGACTGGAATTTGGACTAGAAACTGGACAAATGGAATGTCGTCATCAGTTGACCACTCGTCATCATCGAAATAGTCCATAAATATTTCGCTTTGAAATTGCGGCCTGGTAAATTTTCAATTCGTACGTCATTTTCATATCCAGTAACTATATCATAAAGGTCAGAATTGGCCTTTACTGGTTTGGTCGCAATCGTCATACTCATCACCTTCTTCCAGAAAAGACATTTTT
Organism: Limnephilus lunatus; assembly: GCA_917563855.2. Lineage (NCBI taxonomy): Eukaryota > Metazoa > Arthropoda > Insecta > Trichoptera > Limnephilidae > Limnephilus > Limnephilus lunatus. Next base: position 22,918,864 of record OU830596.1, read on the forward strand.
GACAAACTAACAATCAACTAAAAAAGAATTTAATGAAAACACATTTGTCACAATATGGAGTATTTTACTACCTTTTGGCAGTTTCGAAGCTCCATCGCTCTTGATAGAAGATATTTTGTGGGCTGAAAGTAATAACAATGAAACAGAATTTTAGATCTCTACTACCTACCTAAAAGCTGTGAAAACTTTACGTCGCCAACCCGGTTTTATCCCGAGATCCAAAATCTTGACTTCTTCTTGACATTATTGGAAGTAAAAATATACATGAAATTTTGGTCTCCGGTGACATTTTCAATATTTTTTTCTACAAAAACATAAAAAGTAGGCGTTGGACAGTGGGGGCGTGGTAAGAGGTTGGGTGTTTAGTTGGCTAAGTGACCAGTGACTTTTTTTATTTGAATTTGAAGAAAAAAAATGTCATAAAAAAAGACGCGGGAGACCTAAATTTCATTTACATTTTTTACTCCAAATAATTTCAGAAAACACTGGTTAAAGTAAGTCAATTACGTCCCTTGACACCCTGTATATTAATTTACAGTAGAAAATATCGGATATAACCAGTGATTGATATTTTTCCTGTTAAATATTTGGTATTTTCATTTTTATGACGAATGAATTGAAGACTCAGGGCGATCGTAAATACGGAGAAGACAAAAGGCCGCTAAAACCGTTGAGAGATTTCCAAATAACAAACTTGCTATACAAATAATAATAATTGTACATCCCGTCCAATTATCACCCTTATGACAAATGAACGCTGCGATCACCATTCAATGAACACCTTCAATAAAACACAAGGAGCTACGACTCCACGGAAAGACGCTAGAGTCTAGAATTCTGTGACCACAAGTCTTAAATCTGTAATATAAATAAACAATAATAGAATGATTTTCTTATCTTGTTCAATTTCTACAATGGCTAAAAGATGGTGCAGTTCACGTGTATTGGTAGTACGTTTTATTCGTAGTATATGAGCTTTGCCATAAAAAAATCACCAGAATTAGCATTTGTCTTAATGAAATAAGATAATTACTTAAACACAATGCAGAGTTTTAACAGTAAACACAATTAAAATCAATTTGCAAGTATGACACAGTTCAATACAGTAAAATAAACTCATTATGGGTTCACTCCCAAAGGAAACTTAATTGTTTTCTCAACTGCTCGTCTCACCTTTTACCAAAAGGGTTACAACGAGTCTATTCACTCTAGGTTAGCTGAAGTTTAATTAGAAGGTATTTTACAATAAGTCATACATTTCCTACAAACATATTGATTTATATCGTAATTTGGTCCTTCAAGCCAGCTTTTTTAACACGAAAAATATAATTATGCAACAAAATCATTCGTTTTTAGCGTTTTAAAGTTCTACAATGGGGTATCTCCACAAACGAGGGATTCTGTTGAAAATGTACGGAATATTTAAAGATCATTTTTTTGATTTTAATCATCTTACTAAAGTGTTTGTATTTTATGTTTTCATTCAATATTATTGATTTTAAAAACGGTCTAAAACTGATAAAATCAAAACGGCTCGTTTTTTGCAAATGGGTTTGTGTGACGGTACAAGCGTAGCTCAGCCTAACCAGCATAAATAAACACTGTCATTGAGCATCCGCACTCCTGACGTCACACGATAGCCACGCCCCAAAATATCGTTTTAGCGATAATTCAAAAATGGGAAACTTTAACTCGCAGTAGAAAATTTATTCGTCAACATAAATATAAAATAAAAATTCTATAATCATCTTAATCTTTTGCTTTTTTTTAAGCAATAAAAAAAACTTGCAAATACCCGTCTATAATTGAATGAAAGGTAACTATGGTAAATAATAGTTTATCCTGGTAGATGTCATCCACTCTTTGAAATGTGTGATGAAATGGAAGCAAATGTGGCAGCTTTTATTAGCCGTGCAATAAATGCCGTAATTGCCCGCGGCGCCTTTGAAGTGGCCATAAAGCTGCCTTCCTATTGTGGGTCTTATGTGTAGGTATGTAGAGGTGATAATTGCCTGTATAATGTGCTATGATAAAAAGCTGATTAGCACCAGCTTTTAGAATATTTTTATATTTATGCAAAACGAAATAGCGGCATTTTTGATTTATATAATGTGTACTTGGATAATAAATTGGGAAGTACCTAATTCGCATTATTTTATTGTAATCTAAGATGGTAGCCGGTATTTAGTCATTATTGTGAAATTATAAATCTCTTTGAACACACTCAGTTGATCAACTCGGTCATGCTAAATCTTCTGTAGAGCATCTTTCTGTTGCAGTCATCCGCGCATTCTGTGTATTAGTCCCCGTATATTTCATTCACTGTTCAAGTCAATCGTCCCTACAATTACACCATCCTTGCATTTTTTCCCGATCTCATTTCTACCGCATTCTGTCTACTTGAATATTTCCTGTGCAAGCTATATCCCTTTAATGATAATAATATTTGGATGACAAGCTACATGGCTCTGAATGCTGGACTATCTACAACTCCTACTCTAGGCAACTCGAAACAGCGGAAATGCCAATGCTTAGATGATCGGCAGGAGTATCACTAAATAAAAGTCACGCATTCGTGATAGCCTGACATAAACAGTAAGCTGAAGGAACGACAGTTGAGATGGTATAGGCACATACGGCATCACTAGACCACACAGTGAAGCAGATAATGTCTATGAAGCTTTATCGAAAGTCATCCAGAAGAAGACAAAAGAAATCCTGGATGACTCAATGCTCCAAAATATTACAGAGAAATGGCCTGGATGAAAGCGATACCGATACAGAGAACGAGAAGAGCCGACCCCAACAGCCCATCTAGGTAATGAGTTGGGACATTGCAAGGAAGAAGAATATTTGGATGATTTGTAAAGCGCCGTTTTTGTGAAAAATCACACAAATTTATGATATAATTCTTTAATCTCACTTCTAACTACAGACCATTACAACAACATATGGCTAAAAGATTGCACAACAAAACTGTACGTTCAATGCATTGGACCAATGAACGCAATTCTGCATAAAAATGTATGTATGTATAATTAATGTGTTATTTATACTCTGTACAAACAGAAAATATACAAGACCATACTTACCTGGTAGGTCTCTTGAGTTTAATTTATTGTTTATTTAGAGAAATTTCGATACAGTTTGCTTGCAGAGGACATAATTGGGAACACATGTCATTGTAAATGCAATTTTTAATCCTGACATATATTTTAATAACAATATAAAATATGTTCTTTCTATGAGAGCTGGTATCAGAAATGCAAAATGAAATGCAAAAACCACAAACACAAAAAGTATTTTTTTTATGTACATCCACTATTCTTGGTCAAAAGGTTTAAAAGTCCCTTTCACAATTCGGTTCGCAGTATTTGAAGCCTCTTGCCAAATTTTCTCATTCGCAAGTCTCACTACAAAAGTAGGTATATTGACAGCAATGCTGAAAACACTTTTCTTTCTTTCTTCAACAGCGTTCAGATTAGATTTTGCATTCAGTAATTTGAGGAAAGATTTATTTGATATGGGCAGCTATCTCTTGTTTGAATCAAACCCAAATGTAATGTTTGAGCATTTATCCAACCAATCATTTACCATCAAAGTTCTAAGCACCACCTCTCCAAAACAAGTGTTTTGAATAACAATAATCCATAAACGCTACAATGTGGGAATGAATTTAACGTACAAATTAAATAAAATCATAGATACAGATGGTGTGAAGTCCGATAGGAGAGTCCGGTGGCCATTTATTTGGATTCAAAAGCTTTGTTGGGCGATCAAAGATGGAAGCCGCCCACTTAACACGGGAGTGATAAATTCTGAATGCGCAACAATAATGCTGTACATTGGCGCCCAACGTGGGGCCCGTTCAAATTGTTGGCCCATATAGAACAGGACACAAAATTCACAAAAATGCACTTAATAATGACGTTCATAGTTATTTCAATATACAATAATTAAAAAACTTGGATAATAATTAATAAACTTCATTGCTTACTTAATACTGTTTATTTTCAATGTGTTGTCTTTGGTCTGTTTGGTGAGTGCGAAAGTAGTACTTAATTTGGCAATAATTAGTCATTTAACTCATAGTTCCTCAACAAAATAATATCACCACATATTCCAGCTTGACATTAAATTTCAGATAGATTCGATGTTTTTATAGGGATTTCAAAATAAATGACTGTTTTTGAAAGCAGATGACAGACTCTTTCAGATTTTAGTAATGCAATTTAAAATTTCAACGTGAAAAACGTAAAGGCTTTATCGATTTTACGCGAAACTAAAAAGGTCAATTAAATAAAGGTCTTATAAAAGTTTTGCCGCTCCACTTTTATCGTTTTATGTAAACAAGTTTCTTTGAATTATTTTTAAAACTTCTGAAAACTTTTAAATACGAAGCGTGTAGTTCTCTCTTTTTAACACTGTTATCATTTATCAAAACGCAATAAATATCGAGTAAAAAAAGCTCTATAAGTTCATACATTTTTTCGTCCTCTTTCAATTGGTTTGAGGATAGTAACGCTATATTACCTACACACAAATCGTACATATCTATGTACCTAATGATAACCTAAAAAGTCGCCACTACTCTCATTACCTGCTTTTCGATTTACAGGGACCACAATAACAGAAAAAAAAATTGAAGGAGTGTTCTAAGATATGTCAGTTTTGCACAATTATCATATTTTGTACTTGAATTTTTATACAGGCATCATTCGTGATGATTGTTTAAATTGTTTCATTAATATTAAATATTTATGATGAGAGCTTCCTTTAGAATTCATGGTTATATATCTACTCATTTATCAGCAATGTGAACTAATGGTCAATTTAATAAGTGAGAAAATAAATTCGCATTTCCGTCGGGTTCCACGATTTATTGCTCAAATTATAGATTTTATCTATTTTTCATCAAGAAATTGGCCAATTGCCAAAACACCAACTCATCCCCAAGTATCTATGAGATAATGGATAATCACAAAAGAAGCGATATTTTAAGCAAATGAAACATAAACTTGGAGCTCAGGGTCGGTATATCAGTGGTGTTTTTATGCTCGTTATGGGCCGGTATATCATCAGTTGCCTTTATGCTCGCTATGGGCCGGTATTTCAGTTGCTTTTGGTGCTTGCTATGGACCGGTGTATCAGTTTCTTTTTATGCTAGCTATAGGCCGGTAGGTTAGTTTCTTTTTATGCCAACCATAGGCCGGTACATCAGTTGCTTTTTATGCTTATGGGCCGGTATATCATTTTCTTTTTAAGCCAACTATGGGCCGGTATATCAGTTGTTTTTTATGCTAGCTATGGGCCGGTATATCAGTTGCTGTTTATGGTAGCTATGGGCCGGTATTTCAATTGCTGTTTGTACTAGCTATGGGCCGGCATATCATCAGTAGTTTTTTATGCTCGCTATGGGCCGGTAAATCAGTTGCTTTTTATGCACGCTATGGGCCGATATATAATCATTTCCTTTTTTTTCGCTATGAGAGAAATTTACGTCCGTCAATTTGCTCTCTGGTAGGAATCCTAGCAAGAAAAGCCTGATAATAATAATAATAATATTTGGACGATTTATATAGCGCCGTTTTTGTGAAAAATCACCTCAAGGGCGCTGTACAAACTTACCATACATGCCTAAAATCTAAAAAGACTACAAGCTAGACTAACAATTAAAAACAACTTATGGCTAAAAATTGCATACACCGGTTCATTGATCACCGATACGAAAATATATGTATAATATTTTGACCAATGAACGCGATGCTGCCAAAAAATGAATTAATACAGGACCATACTTACCTGGGAGGTCGCTTGAAATTAACACTGTTTATTGTCTATTTAAAGAAATTTAGATAGAGTTCGCACGCAGAGGACATAATTGTGAACACATGTTGTTTAATCCTGAAAATATTTTAATATTAATATGTAATATATTCTTTAATGAGTGTACTTTGGAAAGAAAAAGCAACATTTAATGGTGGGCGGTGCAGTAGTACAAGGATTTGATCTTCCTAGATACAGATTGATGTGTAAGGATTCGAGTAATTTTAATTCAGTAAGAAAAGTGTGATTAAGATATATCATAGGCAATACAAGTATGATACTCTCAGATAGGTATATTTTAATTAAGTTAAGTGTATGAAAGCCCGAAAAGGTAGGTTTTTAGTTTGGACCTAAACTCTGTTGGGCTTTGTATGCATCTTAATTCCGGAGGGAGTCTATTCCAAGCCTTAGACCCAGATACTCCGAAAGCACGATCTCCGAACTTAGTATTTGGCTTTCGTTTGGGTTCTATTACACCCGTATTCAGAGTCGATACTTAAAAGTTGTCTTAGTCAAGTGTCGGACTTACCTAAGCAGAGGTAAGAGCCGTACTTACCTTTAACGCTTCTATACAGAGTCCACACTTTGAGCTTCCTTTCCTAAGGTAGAGACCTTTTGTCTACGCCGAAAGAAAGGTGTGACGTCATCCGAAACTTGTCGATGTCCGGCTTCTACGGAAACAACATGCCCCGTTTTGGGACAATCTGTGTGTTTATCTATGGATTTAATTCAAGCGTCTGTCGTAAATAACATCGGTCTGTCAAAAGTCTCTTGTCACCTCTTCGGTTGCGTTTCTCCCAGTTTCTCCAAAGTTTCCTTTACAATGAATTCGCGGACTCTGATCACGCCGAGTGAAAAGCAATGTTTATTGGATTTAATAAACACATATCCTGCCGTTGCCAGCATTTCGACGAACCATCTGCAGCTTGGCGAGAAGAAAAATGCGTGGGCCAAGTTGACAGATGATTTCAACTCAATCGCCGGCAATCAAAAGGTTTGTATCTTTTGTAATTGAAATACTAACTAGCCATCACGCCGTTTTACCGCAGGGATACTCTTTTTTCATTCATATACATACTCTTTTATTGTTCCGACTCCGTGATACTATTACAATACTATATTATTGAATTCCTTCTTAGCGGACCCAAGCGCAGCTTAAAAAATGCTGGGACAACATAAAGTCAAAAAGGAAGATGGAGCTTTGCCAGGAGAAGAGGAGCAGGATGAAGACGGGCGGGGGCAGGCTGTCACCAAGTGTCTCCGATGAGCATCATCCCGTTGACAGCGTGCTGGACTTGGCCACCAACATTGAACTGAGTTTTTGCAACGACAGCGATCGCGGTTAGTTTAAGAAAGTTATGTGAAATATTTTGGCTACTTGTTTATTTAACTTTGATCTTATTTCTTATTCAAAGTATTGTTTGTTTCAGATACCGCTGTGCCCAGCACGTCTGCATTGTTCAGCATGCCATGGACTGACCAGTCGACGGAAGTGCCGGTGTTTGGTAAGTCAATTTTTGATAATGTAATTGATTCTTTTCAATTTAAAATTAATGTGATTTATAGTTAGATGGTAGCATTTGCATTTCTCTGTAGGAACTTATTACATAATTTTATCAGTTGTCATGCTAAATCTTAAATAATTTTCGAGATAGTATTATTGCAAAAGTGTTTTTAATTTTCAGATATAACAAAAACACCGGAGGAAAGATCAACGCCCCAGCTCAAGACGAAGACACGGCACATTATGCCCAAGAAAGGTGACTATATTTACATCTATATTTGCTAAGATTACTTGCACTTTCCTATAAAGGTTCAAATAATGCTCGAAGAGCTTTATTTTAACCTCTCGTTCTCTACCATAAAGAAAGAGGGGCCCTGTTGAAGATGCTGTGTGAGGGGTGTTTTGAGGAAGGAGTGAAAATGGGCCTTGAAGGGACATATGTTGTAGGAGGGAGGAAAAACAGAGGCCGGCAAATCGTTCCACAGCCGAGCTGATGATGACAAATGTCATCCATGTACATCCTAATATCGATCACGTTGCCGGTAATCCGGCCTCATACAAAAGACGCATTAAACTTAATTTGTTTGCTAATAACACGTAAACATAATATGCCTACCAGTACTTCACTTCAAAACTATTAATGTACTAGAAATCATAGGTACTTGTAAAATTTATCATATCGGATAACATAATCCAGGATTTCTTACTTTTTATATTTAAATCTTTGCAGGTACCTTTTAGAGATAATTTATATTTCAACATTTTACTTTTTACTGCTTTATTTCTCACTTAAAATTTTTATTTTTACCTAATAATTTATATTTTGTACTTTATCCTTACTTTACACTTTATAATTTTCTTTTATACATTTTACCTTTTGTTCACTACTTATTACATTTTTTCTTAAATTTCACTTACTGTTATTCTTCGTGTTGTTGTACTATTCATAAGTATGTCAATTATGTTAATGGCACGTGTTGTGCCGTATGTGAGTAAATAAATAAATATGTTGGGCGCGTATTTGGCGTGTTTCCCGACTATGCACTATGTCATGGGGCACAGAGTGGCATAAACATGTTATTTACATTGATGACTAATCAGCTTGTAATTTTGTGTTGTTTCAGACTTGATATCATCTAGTGGGCAGGTGGTTCGCGACGAGGGCCAAGTGCGTTGCCTAAGAAGCACCAATCTAACGAAGTACGATGAAGAAATGCACATAGTGAGGTTGGAGACTGCCCGGGAGCAGAGAGAGACTGCCCGGGAGCAGAAGGAGACTGCCCGGATGCAGAGGGAGACTGCCCAGGAGATTGCCCGGGAGCAGATCGAGACTGCCCGGGAGCAGAGGGAGACTGCCCAGGAGATTGCCCGGGAGCAGTTGAAAGGAGCCCGTCTGCAGAACGAGCTCTTAGAACTAAAAGTAAAAAAAGCGAAGGCAGAACTTGAAAAAGCGCTGGCGAATAGTCTTGAATAAAAAATATATTAATCTCCAATAAATGTTTTATTTATTTTCCGTTCTGTTTCAATTTTTTTGATAACGGAGAGAGTTTACACACATTATTAAAACACATAGGGATATATTTAAGATAAACCCTTGTGCTCTTTCATAATTCAATACACAGCATAATTTTAACATACTATAAAAATATGACTTCATTAGTCATTACATTGGATATATTATGGTGTCCTTTCACAGTTCATTACACAGCACAATTACTATACATTACAAAAATATGACTTCACTATTCATTACATTAGATATGGTGTCCTATCACAGTTCATTACACAGCACAATTACTATGCATTAAAAAAATATGACTTCAATATTCATTACATTAAATATGGTGTCCTTTCACAGTTCATTACACAGCACAATGACTACACATTATAAAAATATGAGTCACTATTCATTACATATGGTGTCCTTTCACAGTTCATTAAACATCACGTAAAATGTCTTTGGATAAACGCATCTCTTATCGTTCTGCCTGAAGCAGACTGCACCACCGAATTGACAGGTATATTTATACCCTCAAACTGCCCAAAATGCTGGTCGTTTGACGATATACATAGGTTATGCAAAATGGCACACGCAACTATAATGTTTGTAGTATTAGTTAATTTGTTTTCTAATTTCCTCCTCAGGCAAGGAAATCTCCTCTTCCATACACCAAATAATCTTTCGACTACATTCCGTGTGGAAATTTGAGATTTATTATATTTTTCCTGCCCTTCATTTGCAGGATTTAATACTGGTGTGAACATATAATTTGTCTGGCCATATCCGCTGTCCCCGAGAAGAATGCCTGTAATTCTTTTCTCCTCAAACTTTAGGCGGCACGCGCTATTTTGGAATATCCTGGAATCATGGGTAGAACCAGGCCACCTGGCAACTATGTCCAAAAATTCCAAACGTGGACCTGACACAGCTTGCACATTCAAGGAGAACCATCCTTTCCTGTTGCGAAAAGATTCACCTATTGTTCGGCTTGGGCTCTTGATGGCAATATGCGTACAGTCGATACATCCGACGACTCCTGGAAATTGGGCTCTTGAATAAAAGAGTTTTCGATTTTCAGCGTAGTCCTCGGGCCGTTGAGGAAAATGAATAAATTCAGTTAACCGTTGGGCCAATCTGGAGGAAATCTTTTGCACCACTCTGCTGGAGGTTGGTTGGCTCAGTTTGTGTAGATCTCCCGCAACAATCTGGAATCATATATAAATATGAAGGTAGTTAATGAACATTGAAAATAATACAAGATGAACATCTAGATATTTTTTACATCTAAGGGCATCTGGATAATTTTAGGTTAACATCATGTTTTCATTATAATGAATGCATTATTTCATTCTTTGTCGATTTCAAATCAGTACAGACATAATGCAAACAACAAGTTTCACCACAGCTGCATCAAAAAATGTTATATTTTCGTTTCACAAAAGTAGAACACAATTTTACAATAGATATCTAGTAAAAAGACGCATTTACCTGATAATTACCAGTAGCGTAGAATCGCAGCGCGATAGCTACCTGAATAACAGGAGGTATGGGCAAGCCTCTATTATTCACTAAAGCGTAATTCGGAAATAATAGAGGAATTAATACATGCATTACAGTAGTTTTCTCCAACCGATAACGATCCTTAAATTGGCGGTCACTGTAAAACTCCACGGGATTTTCAAAATCGCGTAAATAACGCCGCACGCTGCCCATATTGCCCGTGCCAATGTCGTCATGTGTATTGTATGGATCAACGATATAATCCAAAAACTCGTTATCCATTTCCATCATCTCCATTTCCATAATCTCCATCTCCATTGTTTTTTGTTTTCGACAGCAACAACTGGGAACAAATCACCGACTTAGCAAGGCAAAGGTACCCTACCCACCAACCTCGAGTTTTGACAGCTAAAAGTCAAAGTAAGCAAGAATGCGCGTGCGCAGTGTCGTAGAGACTTCCATAGTGACGTCTCTGAATACAAAAATTTTGGAAATCTCAAGTAAGGTAGCTTCCTAACTAAGTGACGTCACACCGGCCTTAGGCGTGTCTCTGAAAACAAAACGGTGTTTCTTAAAGGAAAGGAAGGCTTCTTGAACTAAAGGATCGACTCTGAATACGGGTGTTAGTCTGCCTATAGCAGATGAAGTTGCCGATCTAAGGGTTAATTGCCTCGGACCAGTATTTTCCGGGACGCATAATTCTGATGATATCATTACTAAAAAAATACTGATATACCGGCCTTAAATATTCTAGAAATTTATCTAATTGATTTTTTTTTCATTGCCTCTTGTAGCAACACCAAGATACTTACTTTTTCTTTGAAATTTTTTCTTCAAATTCATTTTTTTTCTCGCATTCGAGTTTGACAGTTACACAAACTGGTAAACAACATATCGATTTTAATGTTATTTCAAGTTAATTAAATTTTTGTTCATACGAGAATGAAGCAGATACTTTGTGATGTGACATTATAATTTAAAATAAAACAATAACTTTGTAAACACCACTTTTATAGTTGTGTTTACAAAGTTATTGTTTTATTTTTAATTAAATTTTATTTCCTTTGGATTTAACATCCATTAAATGGCGGTTTCAATAGAAAGATTTTAAAAGAAAATTGTCTCAGAATAAGATGTAGAATCAATTCCTTTCGAAAACTATATCATTAATTTCTGAACACGATTTGGTAGTCAAAATATATGCACTTTAACCATTTTTCTGCGAGCCGTATTGGTGTTGCTATTTAAAAAATTTTGCTTATCATTAAATGTCAGATTACAAGTACCAATGTTTTTAGTGATTACAATTTTTTTCGACCGCAAACCCCGGTTGAAAGTCCGCGGAACCAGGTGTATTTCGGCAAACAGTTTCCTCCCAAAAGAACCGGTATCTAACACATATAAAATTAACTTTTACACTTTTTCTTTTGTTCGTCGGGCCGTTTCTTGTGATTATTCAACCGGAAAGAAATCAGTTTAACATTTAAAAACAATAGTGGGTACCTACCTGCATTATACATACAGTAGGTACCTACTGATAGCATTATAAATGCCTGGTTACTGATAGCGCCCCAAGCGAAAGAATTTCGTACCGGAACTGTTCAGGTTTATGGATGCTGTGTGGAGGGTGTTTTTTAGAAGGGGAGGAAGTTCTGGGAAGGAAAAAGTTATGACGAGCTGGTAGGAATCGGGGGGTCAGTGTCTCTAGGAGGGAAATACGTATAAATCCATCCATCTCGCTGCGTAGCAAGACCATGGGTCGAGAGTGACCAGCTGGAGAGATCAAAGGATATCTTGTCTGCTTGATCTGCCGCCAAGTCCTAAACACACCTCACCCGATGAAACCGGGCACCCCTGTTAAGTCACAAAACGTAGCGAACCACCTGGGGTGACATATGGGGGAGGGGCTGGTTATCGGAGGCGGTACACGTACCGCCATATAAATTGGTTACGTAAATTAATTATTTAATTCCATTGGGCATTTCCACTGATAGTTAAATGCTTTTTAACCTTTTATTAATAATAATAACGTAGTATTTATTTAGCGCAGTTTTGTGATATTTCACTTCAAGTGTGCTTAATTATAGTAAACTTAAAGTTAATCCTATAGTGTTCCTTACGAGTCCTTACAAAAATTGATTAAATAATTTGAAACAAAGATTATACAGTATATACAAAGCAATTCCAAAAGAACAATATTAACAACAATAGTGAGTGCTGTTTTGGCACAAGACAATAGATAAACCATAACGGTGCCATTCAACAAGAATCATTAAAACTAAAATATAATAAGGAACAGGAAACATTTACATTTAGAAATAATACAAATTCGGAGTGCACATAAAACTACAGTAAGGAGTAATCGACACCAAACAATTACCAGAAATTGAGAAACATGGCGTATTATAGTATATTGAAAAATTATTGGTTTATGTCACACATTCTCTCGCCCTTTTGTCTGTCCATCATTATGCCGCGTCAAAATAATAACGATGTTAATTCGGGTGCCTTAAAATCTCCACATTTGTGCAATCAACCGTTGGCAGCCATTAACCACAGGTAAATAACAACCGTTGGTATAAAGCCATTAGTGTGAAGCTACCGGGGATACGCACCCAGCAATCTTGCACATCGGCCTTTACGACAGAGGCCATGCTTTCATCTTTTAATTAGCGCAAGGTATCAATTATACTTCTCATTTATTTTATTATCGGTGTTTACTGGCAAGAGTCGTTAATTTTTGACTTTATTTAGCGTGCTCAACGCAATTCAGTAAATTCTGTTGTTCTTTATTCGTGGATTTTATTGGTTCTTGTGTAATTTGTTCACACATTGATCGTCTTCAGTGGCATAGCTTACATAAAGCTTTCATTTTATGTACAAATTTAACTCGTTTCTAATCATATTAAAAGTATTATGGGTCTATGGGGGTATGTATGGTTGTGTATAAATCAAATAAGCATTTAACACTGTATATACAACTCACAAGTTTATTATAACAATTTACATCCGTACTATAATTTATATTTATAAAATATTAGTATATGAAAAGTGGGAGCGAACAAGTAGAGGCAATTTGAAACAGAATGGTTCCTCTTAGTTTGTCCCGGCAGTCGGTGACTATGTGGAAATGTTGAGGGATCGATATTGGCGTGTGCGGAACCAATAGGATCGCAGGTCTTACAAAGACTGGTCTACTGGTCTTACGAATGTGTGGTAGACCTAGTCATAAAGCAGATAATGTGTCTTTTTTGTCCACTTTAAACAACGCGAACTGCATCAACAGGCGCACATCTTTTGAAATATCATGTCAACACAACTATTTACAGCACGATACATTCATGACGAGCATTATAATCATCGTTTTTCGTTGGATCTCATTCCTTGTACTTTGGTAACACTCCACTAATCTTAATTTTCTTTTGTTTTCAGGTTTGGTTCCAAAACCGTCGTATGAAGGATAAGCGTCAAAGGATAGCCGTAGCCTGGCCCTATGCAGCCGTGTACAGCGACCCCGCCTTCGCCGCATCCATCCTGCAAGCCGCCGCCACCTCTGTCGCCCTTCCTTACGCCTACCCAGGCCTCGGACACCCGGGTCTCCCAAATCCCGCTCTCCACGCCCATTTCCCCAACCAGATGCTCAACCACACAGGAAACTTGCTAGGACACCCGAACCATTTTAGTCCTTACAACCACTACGCCAGATACGCTCCTTACCCCATCCCAGCAAACTCAATGAACCCCAGCTCGCAAGGACTTCAAAACTCTTCAAACACAAGACCACACAGCCCCGGAAGATCAGCATCAGGATATCCAGCAAACCTGCTACACTCCATCAACTTATCCCATCAGATGAACCCAGCGCAGTCTTCCTACTTGAATCACATTGGGTCCGGATTGAACTTGAATAGATCAAACCAAAAAGATCTGGACACTTCTAGAAACTCCTCGTCTCCTGTCACCGTTTCATCGAGCAGGATGAAGAACAACGAAAGCCCATGCAATTCAGAGATCAGCGTCAACTCAAATTTGAGCATGTCTCCGGGAAGCGCAGATCAGCACTCAGAATCAAAACCTCAAATGGATAAGATCCTTAGCCACCTCGGTCAGAAGACGTACCCTCAATATTCAGATGTTTTGAGGCATCACCAAAACCATGACTCATATGCTATCCAAGGATCTGGGAGAGATCTTTCAGTACATGGATCTTTACTCGAGTATGACCAGGGAGCAAGCCAAAAAATTGAAGGACAAACCGGGCTCGTTCAAGAAAAACCAAAGCTTTTCAAGCCTTACAAAAGCGAAGCCTAAATTTGTCGATTTTTTTAAATGCTCTTTTCGTCGTACTTAATCCAAACCTGTAAAGATTTTTAATACTTCTGTTGACTGATAGTTTTATTTGTGTTTTTAAATACTTTTATTTGTAATCTAATCGAAAATATTGTTGTTAAAAAAAAGCTCCAAAACTAAATTCAAACTTAATTTTTTTATAAATTTGCTGGCAAATTAAATCGTTTTAACCTCCTTTATTATATTAGTGTGATAAAATCTGTATTATTTTTTTTGTTTAATGGGTTCAAAAATATTATTTATTTTTTAGTTTGCTGGCAACTTAAACTTTTTAAATCATCAATATATTATTATACATATTTTATTATTGTAAATATTTAAGTTTATATGATTAAATTGAGTTGATCTCTTTTTCATGTTTTTGTTGACTAGTTTGTAAGCTTTAGATAACATTTAAATTAATAATAATAATATTAAAAAAAAAACATGTTCAATTAATTTATTTAATAATGTTAGTTTTTGGATAACTACCTTATTTCTAATGCATAATAAATAGTACGTAAGTTCAGTTTGGTATTAATACTCTGTTCTTGTAAAAATGACTTCACACCACGCAGGCGTTGATAAATTTAATAATAATATAATAAATTGAATGTGATTGACGAGAGTACTTAGTAATATACTTAGCTTGAATTAAAATTATAAATATTAAACCTGTATTATATAAATTAGTGTAAACCTCTTTGTTAGACACAAATAAATATTTATAAGTAATTTGTTCATTAGTTTATTTAACATTAATGTAAATAAATAATAAATAATGAGGACGTAAATGTTCATAATATATTTCGAGTAAATTCTGCTTTGTGTACCTAACATTTATTTATTGATGTTTTCTGTACATAGTAGGTAGTATATACCTAATGATATTATGAAAATAAAAATGTTAGAGAAATTAAAATATTTTTTTTAATTGAAAACTTTTTAATTCTATTAAACATCTACAAATACATGAATAGTAATAATTTTTATTATTGGGGTATGTTACATTATTTATGGAAAAATCAAGGCCCTTTTTAGGAATGATATAATGAAAAAAAGAGAAGATTCCACTTTGAGGGAAGAGAAGTGTTTAGGTATTAATAATGGTATGCCTGTAAAAAATATTATCAAAATATCAACCAAGAAGCGAACAAAGGTTCTAGGGTTTAGAGTGCATTAGGGCAGACATTTGGGTTTCCAGTGAATTATCACGTTTTATATTGTTTACCTATATTCATATCCAGGTAAATGGTTATAGCAAGTAACGAAATTGGCGAACAAATGATTTGAGGTCTTCACATCTCCCAACGTATGAACTACTCCCAATCGTCTAGGGCCGGTGAAACTATGGCATTCCCAGTTGGGGTATGAGCTGGAAGTATCTGGCTATTCAGATCTGGTCACGAAATACGGCTAAAGCCATTTCGAGCAACGCTTCGATTGTGAGTGGTGGTCTTTCGCCAGGACGATACTGAAAGTATCTAGAACGTGCCGCAGACAAATGCAAAGGAATAAATTGTAAAATAACACAAAATAATAAAAGAAAACTTACTTGCGCACGCCGAGATTTGAACCTGTGACCTCGGGATTCGTAGCCAAGTACCATAACCACTCAACTACGGAGACCGTCTGATATAACAATATGTGACGAATATTATCTATTTATCTTGCATTATTTATTTAAATCAATGCGGATATCTTATATAGATACATTTTCACCTACACAAAGAAATAATAATATACCTATCCAATGTCTATTTTTTAACATACAACTTAAATTTGACTAATCTAACAAGGGCGAGGACATACTCTGATTTGAATGAAGGGATGATTAGATTTTGATAAATGTGAATGACGCACCCAGGAGGCAGTTGGACTATGGCATCCCGAATTGAAGCATGTAATGAGGCTGAAAAGAGTGATAACAGAAAGAAGATGGGTAAGAGAAAGTTTGGAATCACCTGTCTTATAACACGGCTGAAGTCATTTGAAGCAAAGTTTGTATATTTCTGTATAATACCTACATACCAGGAGTTTTATGCTGGGGGTTAGTACCTACCTAAAGAGTCACTTTGTAAGAGGTCAGAAAACGTCACATACCTACTTGTTAAATTGCAGGTATCATTCGATTAAAGAGGGTGATGACTGTAATTATAGAGGGGTTAGCAGAGAGGATGGACCGCATTTTTTTACTGAATAAATTTTCAATGTAAAAATAAGTTTAAAAAAAAGCGGTCCATCCTACCTGCTACCCCCCTATATTTACGGTCATCACCTTCACAGAAACAGATAGAACAACAAAGCGCGTAGGCGACTGAAACGAGGTTTGTTTGTAAGGTGATTCTACCGCGTTTCAGTCGGTAGCGCGACTGAAACGCGGTAGGGATTGGAAATACGCAACCCGGTAGCCGAGAAATTTGAAAAAAAGATATTTTACAAAACTATTGCTGTCACTGTCGCTTACTGCCCCGAATAATGAGCGAAAGGGACAACTGCACCCCAGTCTGACAATAACTAAATAAAATCATCAGAATCGAGATTTTGTATTCCCCGTTTTTCTCCTCCAAAACTGGGCTGATTTTTAAGTTTTTTTATTTCTAACTGTGTTAGAAGAAAATATTTTATGTCTTTACTATTTTGTATTTTTGTCTATTTTGTATGCTGAACTTCTGTTGACGGCGTTTAAATCAGGCAATTTTATAGATTTTTGGAGGGTCCTAACAAAGTACTTATCTTACAAAAAAGCAAAACATACTGGCACTCTAGTGGTTGATATCTATCTTATATTAAAAAAAAATATTTGTACTAATATCAAAATACAGAAAGAAAATTGGGAAATACGTTTATATCGACAAAACGCTGCCCAGTTTTCCCTTAAACAATTGAGTCGTTCTGTTGATTGGCGCTTTCTGATAGACAGAAGTCCTCGCATTCGGAGCATAAAAGAGTGCGTGTGATCTCCCACGTATGCCATGGGATCACCCATTATATGCTCATCTTTAGGTAGGAGAGTTGAGAATAGTTCCACAGATTATTTAATAATATAATATCTGTCACAGATTTTTTCACAATCACACATTGTCCCATAATTATTTACAAGAAGTAAGTAGCAATTTCATTAAATTATCACTCTTGTCTTTGATTTGAATTATCTCTAGCAATATGAAATCAATAAGTTTACGATGACAGAAGTAACTTCCCATGATTTTATATATATCCCGAGGAGGCTTTCAACGTTGACAGCCGAACCGATATTAACAGGGAATAAATAAGAAATCGATATACGCTGGCAATACTGAAGGTTTTTTCCTTGAATTGACACTACGAAATGTGAAACACCAGGCAATTACGTAAGAATATTAATAAATTGGCAATATTGGATTGAAATACTAATGTAGATAGTTAAAAAGGTCTTTAGTCATATTTCATTTTAGTTGAATAATCGCGTCTTAGATTAATTATTTAAGTCTGGATCGCGTGAACGATTTCTTTTAATTCCAAGAGCTTCGTTAGTTCACCTCAATGCATTAATAAGTCAGTTATTTAGCATAGCGGACGACATTATTCAAAATGTTCTGCAAATTGACAACTTACTTGACACTAACACAGGAGGCCGCGATAAAATTTGCCATGGATTATTCGAAATTGAATAAAACTCATATAAAAACTAATTTTTCCATCTCTTAACTCTTGACATGACAGGAATCACGAGTTTGTGCCAACTATATTACATCTTTGGCTCGCGATATCAGTTGATTATAAGCTCGGTTTGGTTGGAATATCGAGCTTAGCACAACTTGGAACATAAACCGTATGTAGAAAGCCCAGATGTCACCAATATTACGTATATTATCTATGAATAGGAACATGTTTCTTTTTCTTTGAAAAAAAAATCTACTGTCGACACGTGTGGTACATCTATGCTCTCTATTGTCATTTTCATCTGGACATCTCTCTGCACCGGGAAATCGCAATATTTTGATCGCTATCTTTTTTGATTAAGTTCCCCACTTCAATCAGCATGGTGCTTTATGAGAGAACACTAATTTTAATTAGTATTTGTTTTGCTAGAGTCAGTGCACTATTAATAAAATTAACCGCTGAAAACAAAACTGTCCCCACGTTGAAACTTTTAAAATCCCTTATCAGACTATTCTTGATTGATTATCAATTAATAACATCGTCATTCCTCATGGCTAGATGAAAATAATAGTATATTCTTTTAAAAATAGGTAATTTACTTAAATTTCAGTAGGAAGTATTAAAATATTATTTACGTAAATGTCAGATTTAGCGTGTAGCGATTGCTAGCGCCTCAGCGTCATAAATAGGAACTATTCTGCGGCTTATCAAAGCTTAAGCGGTAGATTTAGCTCGCTTAAATTGTAGCGAGGAATGTCGTACCTACATAGCAAGTATACGAACTGGCTGATGATATATCGGACCTATTCGTCTTTCTTCATATATTTCCATCAATTCACCTGGCAACTGTAGCGATTATTTACAATGCTAATGTTATTTGTTTAGTACCCTCTAATTCTGGACTTCCCAAAATTAGAGAAATTTCAAAAACATTAGTCGAATCCTAGAAGTCATAATATTTGGCCGGTATACATTTGACTTTACCTGGAAAACGATGAATATGGCATAACCGTCTTTGACCCCTTTACTACAAATTGTAATTAGGCACTTTGTTGTGGCATTGATAATGGTGCCTAATGCTCTGTTTACTGTAATGCCAATACATTGTTAGCAGGTAAAACCAGGAATTGCCTTATTAAAACTTAATTACAGGTAATGGAGGTGATAACAGAGAAGAATTGTGGGAACTCGGTAATGGAAGTAAGTGTAGTAATAATGTTTTGTAATAGTGCCCTGTTTAATCTTGCCAATAAAAATATAGCATTGTTAACATTTTACCTGAAATTTCTAATAACGTTGACAGGTTTAAAATCGAAATAGTTGCAGCCACGTGGTTTAAAAGTGAAAAAAATGTATTTATCACAATTATTTTTCACTAACGAGTTCCCGGCATGCTTTGCAATGACCTTTATCTAATAAAGAAATTGTTTCTCCCTGCGTCTCCTTTCCCATCACGCGTTCCCCTTCCACCTTTCTTACCTTCCCTCTCTCCTCTCCCGCTCTCTCGTCCCGCCAACCCCCCTCCTGCCAACCCCCCTCCCGCTTTCCCCTCCCCATCCCCGCGTTCCATATGTTCAGTCCTGGTACATTCAGTTTTCAAACGGCTCGCATCCACCTATTGAAATTTTTTATACAAATTTTAATTTTTCAAATATTACATTTACAAACATTATTTTTTGTATTTTATAAGAACAATCAATCAAATACCTAACATAGGTACCTATTTAAAGTACCTACCTATAATTCTTAAATAGATTCAAAGTTTTCGATTTTGGTTTGTATTTTGTATCATAGGTGAGTACTTCAAATAAATTCATTAAATTAAGAGTTTATTCAAAAATTAATTTTGATTGATCAATCGATGGTTTGCAAAATTTCATTCTCAAATTGTGACATTTTTGACAGTTTCATAAGAGTTTTTGTAATGATTAAAAATCTTTTCAGATGTGGTTGTAATAATCCAAAATGATTCGTGAGGGTGGAAAGAAAGTATTTTGAAAGTTTCAAACATTTCCTACGCTTAATATAGCAATACATTAACAACAAACATACATACACATATGCAAGCAAGCAAATATACATTCGTTTTTACATATATAGATGTAATTAACAATCGAAGTCGATCAAAATATAGGTGCCTACACATTGACCAGCTCAGGCACGGGGGCTCCATCGAAGACAAAGTCAAGCTGGGCGTACTGTACAGGGCACGCAGATGCCATATCTGGTCTGGAGCCCCAAAATATTTGAAAAAAACCCTCGACTCTGTGCAGAAACGGGCGGCCTGTTTGATAAAATTGAATTTCAATCATTATATCACAGGCGTCAGGTAGGTATGCCGTCCATATTCTACCAGTATTACAATGGAAGGTGCTCCGAGGAAATAGCGTCATTGATATCCAGTGACGTTTTGCAAGGACTGTGAAGAAAAAATAAGATGTTTAAAATAAATATATTTTTTTAAATAATATGCACCAATACCATAATCCTATAGTTATTTGTTGGTGACCTCAACTTGCGACCTTATAATATACCTACTACCTAATATCTAAAACTATATATTATTTAGTGAATATCTCATCTCTAGGGTAATAAAGGCGATAAGCTGCATACATCCCATCCCTTATTCCGTTTTATCAGCGCCACGCTCATCCCTCCCCCCCCCCAAATATTATGACTTCAAAAATAATATCGCGTAATGTCAATTTTATACTAGCTGGAGAGTATTACCAGTAATAAAAACGCAGTGGCGTGCGATTGTATAGGTTTATTATAATACTAGCTGCAGTCCCCGGCGATGACCGGGCTTTACGCAGAGTTTTCGAAACCAAATGTCGACAGTGACCTTCCTCTTGTTTTGATGGTCACACGTGCAAAATTTCATAAACCTCAGCATAAAACTGTAGATTTGCAAACAAATCAAATCCACACCGCCCGCTTGCCATCCCGCTCGTCCACCACATATAAACATTCTAAAACGGAATAAGGGATGGGAAGTATGCAGCTTTATATATTATATATGTATTTCAACCAATTTACACAAACCCTTGACAAATTATATACCTAAATCTTCTTCATTAATCACTGTATCTTTTTGAGTTTATCGCGAACAGACAGACAGACGTGGCGGAGGACTTTTATTTATAATATTATGTAGAGATTACCTTGAATTAACTTATTTTAACTATAAATTATCATATTTAGTTTTGGGTCGTAATGGCTCTACCTAGGAAAATTGTGGAGAAGGGTGTGGGCCAGCTGTTTTTGTTTTGTTTTTATTTACTTGAAAACTAGCTTTACCATCGGGTTTCACCAAAACCACTCCAAGCTAAAGGTAGGAACACTAAATCAAATCGGCCTCTTAACGAGGTCTTACTATATTTTTTTAATTTAAAAAAAAAAATTATATTTATTAAAACATTTTAAAATGTTTTTAAAAGATTATGGGTTATTTCCTTGTAGGGTATACTATTATAATACTACTAAGGTTATACGAAGATAAAATAACAGTATTAAAGAAGGAAAAATTATATATGTATGTACAGAAAAAATAAAGTAATTGCTTAATTAGTTTTACAAAACAACAGCAACAGCATTACTCTCGCTTTTTTTCTAATACCTAATTCTTATATATGAATACCTCACAAGTGTCCCAGATGCTCCCATCTGAAGCCAGAGAGTCTACTGCATCCCCAATCGGGGTAGGTATGTTGCGAGGCTGAAGGAAGTGGGGAAGGACAGGAGATGGGGAAGAGGAAGTAAGGGAAGTACCTGGCAATTCAGAACTTGTCATCAAACACGACTAAAGCCATTTCAAGCAACGTTTCAAGTCTGAATGATGGTCTTATACCAGGGCGATACTAACTGGAATGTGCTGCAAATATACCTACTATATTATTTTAAATTAATTAATCGTGAAATAACACAAATTAATCAAATAAAATTTATTTGCCCACACCGAAATTCGATCCCGCGACTTTCCGATTGCGAGTCTAAAGCCTTACCGCTAGACCACGCTGGCTGTAATAATATTATATGTGCATAACAAACTTAGTAGTTAATTAAAGTATTTACTGATGTATCGATGTCCTTCTCTGTTGCACGAATAATTAGCATACGCGCTCTCTTTCAATTAATATTTTTTAAAATAATCATAGTTTTGCCAGGAATTTTTTAGACAACTCACTCGAGATATATTTTTTAATTTATAAAATTTGATATAAAATACTTTTCATCCATTAAACAGATGGGTGAAGGTCGTTTCTAGTTCGGATCTCAGACTAACCCCAAAATTAATAGGCAAAGAAAACATACAAGAAAGCGACATCTAGCGACCAGACGAAGAAAACACAAATACTAATAAGATGACCAAACGTATAGGAAAAGGTGCACTGGAATTCAACGACAAATATATGAGAAAAATCATAATTCACATTCATAAAATAGGAGGTTCGTAGTCATTCCACGTCTGTTTAGTTTACTGAAGGTTTCGCATTTGATTTTTTTTTTAAATACAAAATGATATTATCGCACATCACTGCCTGTAAGTGGGTAGGTACCTACGCAATGCACATATTATCAACAACTATTAGCCCCCTCTAACAATATTACAATATAATAACATGACTTGATATACGATCGACCCTCCGATATGAAATATAATTTGTTTTGACAAATTCTAATCCAGTTTGTACAAAGGGGGGTTCAAAACGCATCCCCTATTTCATACACAGTAATCAAAATCAGTTTATTTCCTTTTGTTGGAGTATTATTATATTCTATTGTAGGTGTTATTATTTAACAAACACTTGTCGCGATTGTTTTTTAATGGTCAAAGCAAAGGGGTGACATCTGTAGTTGAGTAGTTGAATTAATCACTCGATTCTTTGAATAAAATGAATTCATTATTATTACTAGCTAACCAACTAACCATCACGCCGTTTTAGCAGGGGTAGGCAGAGAGAACGGACCGCCAAACAACTCGGTCTTTCTACATACTCTTCTATTATTCTGACTCTTGACACGGCCCGACTCAAGTATTTGATTCACTTGGTCGTGTCATGTCTTCCTCGGGCTTTCCCGACTTCTTCTACCATTCACATTAGCGTCACTACGTGTTTCATAATTATTGAAGTGAAAACTTCTTTAGCACCGTTGTGATTTGAAACTCTATGAAACCAAAAATAGCGACACTAAAAAGAAAGAAACATATACATCTATAGGATTTAGCCTACGAGAGAATGACATAGTATAATCGGTCTCCTCTTTCTGACGTGCTTCGTATCCTACTGGTCTTCTCTTTGTGCGGTGCTTCGTAGCCTCCCAACTTTTGTCTAATTTAGTTTTCTGAAGGTTTTACTTCCACCGCGTGTGAATTGCAGATTCTGTTTTCTTTATTTTCTGCCACATCGCCAAGTATTAGATACATCGATGATCTGCATACATTATATTTATTTAGATTGGTATCCGACCTCCGTGGTGGAGCGGATAAGATGCTCGACTACGAATCTAAAGATCGTACGTGGCGGGCCGGATCGGGAGAGAACGATAGGAGGGGTAAATTCATTCATTCCTAAACACACTGCCTCACACTTCCCTCCTGCTTACCCTCCATACCTTCAAAATAAACGAAGACCTACAAAATATATCAAAATGGCTGAAATTAAACAAATTGAAACTGAACGTAAACAAAACTAAATATATGGAAATAGGCAATAAAAAGCGTAACACAGCGTTAAATTTGATAATTAATGTTGAAAAAATTGGAAAAGTAAATGAAATCAAATACCTGGGTGTAATACTCGATTCAAAACTGACTTTCACAGCAAACTTTGAATATGTGCTAAAAAGGTATCCAAAAAAGGTAAATTTTCTTAAAAGACTAAGACATAAATTAAATAGAAACACTACGGAGCTTATTTATAAAACTATTGTTGCTCCACATTTGGATTACTGCTCTACGAGGTTTATTTGGCCAATAAAGGAAAT
Source organism: Limnephilus lunatus (assembly GCA_917563855.2). Taxonomy (NCBI): domain Eukaryota; kingdom Metazoa; phylum Arthropoda; class Insecta; order Trichoptera; family Limnephilidae; genus Limnephilus; species Limnephilus lunatus. Next base: position 22,943,157 of record OU830596.1, read on the forward strand.
TTAAACAAACTAGAAGTTATACAGAACAGAGCTATGAGATGTATACTGGGGAAAGGCAAATACGCAAGGATTAATCAAATGAGAGAGAAGCATCCAATAAAAAAGACTACTATTTAATGTGCTAATTTTTGTTCATAAAATTATGAAAAATCAAATGCCAAAATACTTTAAGGATGAAATGTTTTTAATAGAGACGTACATAATTACGAAACAAGAAATATAAACAGAGTTCGATTGCCACAAATCAAGAAATCAAAATCACAGAACTGCCTAATGTATAGAGGACTAAAGATTTATGATGAAATGCCTGAAAGTGTGAAGAATAAAGAAAGAAGAAAGAATGTATGTATTTAAAGATAAATGTTATGCTTACTGTAAAAATATTTAAATTGATCAAATGAAATGTTACATTGTGCTTATTAGCAGTGGCGGCTGGTGTTCATAAAATAGGTGGTGCGCTAAAATAATAATAATAATGGTCTTTATTTCAAGATGTGGGAAGGTGAGTGCAATCCCACACATACAATAGAGATATCCCATAAATCTTGGACCTACCTACTCTAATTAAAATAAATTCAATTATGAAAAAATCCTACCTATTTGTAAATTAGGTCGATCCTCCATTATCTCTGGGTGCATGCAACACATTGAGTCTAAATTAATTTTATTTATTAAGATAGATTAAATTCTTTTAAAGTTTAACAACATCGTTCAATCTAAACAGATGTCATAAGGACTGTGAGGAACAACTCACTGAAAAAGCATTCCATATTCCATTATTTTAAAAGAGTTCTAGTAAAATAAATATTGATCCATCACCATTTGTAAAGTCGCCGCGATTGTAAATTCAAATTCAATAACAGTTGACTCCTATCCAGAAAATTGTATGTAGATACTTATTGGCACGAAAATCGAGTTAAAAAATCGTTCAGTTTATCACACATCCGAAAGTCTTCCTTACGCTCCGTAACTCCAATGAAATATATAGGTACTGTCATAACTCATAACAAATAATGTCCGCAATGCTTAATAAGCATTGCATTGCATAATATGTTGTTATGCTGTCGTTGGTCGATGCTGAGTGAAACATAGCATGAAAAAGAGTAGATATTAAAATAAAGACACGATATGGATAATAATATGACACAAACGTGTCACCGTTTAACATGCTACAGAACGAACCATTCCTTTTGATGTGGTGGAAATTTTTGGATCGTTACCCGCGATTTCGTAAAATTTGCAAAGCATTCAACCTACCTACGATTTTGGCTCATCATAGAATTATAGAAGAACTCCTGTGATCGCTTTGCAAAATGAACCACCACTCTGAATATAGGCACACAACGACAGGGCCGGATCTACGAAATCTGGCGCCCTGTGCAGTAGGTACCGATGGCGCCCCCCCCCCTACATATTTATTTTGATTAAAAATTCGTTCACCCCAATTTTTATATTTTTTTTATTTAATTATTTTTTTGGTTTACATTAATTTATCAAATAAAATCAAGACATATAAAGGGTGTAACTTTTCCAAGTGACCTGGCGGTAGCTCTCACAATCAATCTATGTAATTATTCTCCATTAGGCAGTTTCTTGTAATAATACTAAATTTACGCTTGTTCGTAATAGGAAAATCAAAATCTTTCAATTGTACAGGACCTTCCTGAACTAATAAACTAATGGAATTTTGAGATAACTTTGGCCAGCATCCGGGATCTTTCAATTCAAGCTCTGAAAACAGAATTAAATTTAAACTGCTATCAGTAACGTTATTTTTATCTTCTTATAATTGAACCGTAGGAATTTGTGCGAAAGATATAGATGTTCTCGGGACAATTGTAACGTCATTGCGCGGGACATAATTTTTTTATCGGTGCTGGAGAAATCGGAATAAAAAAATTCCTAATGGAAACGAGTTTTTTAATGTCATTCTGCTTTTTAATTCTACGTTTTAGATTCTGCGAGCCTGAAAGTTTTTATTTTATTATTATTCTATTCATTGTAATCCACAGCACTTTTATATTTAGTTATAAATTTAAAAATCTAATAAGAATATAACCTCAAATTTGTACCTTGCATTTCCCCTGTGTTGACGTGTTGAGAGAACAAACACCATACAAATTTACTATCACTAAATGGTGATAAAACATTTGTAATTCCATTTGCAATACACAAAAATGATACCCCTAAAAACATTGATATCATCATCCATGATAATTCTACAACACATAGTAAAAATTATTGTATCCAAAACTGCACAATATTAAAAACAACAAACACAATAAAATATTTAGGAGTTATTATCGATAAAAATTTAAAATGGAAGGAACAAATTTGTCAAGTTGTAAAAAAAATTAGAAAATTGATTTACATATTTTTAAGAATCAGAAATTTTTTATCTGTAAAAAATTTATATCTAATATATTACGCTTTGGTTCAATCAACTTTACAATATGCTATCATTAGCTGGGGATCCGCATACAAAACTAATCTTTCCCCAATTGAAGTTGTGCAGAGGCTAATTATTAAAATCATATTAAAAAAACCATCTGACTACCCAACGGATAAATTATTTAAGGAATTCCAAGTACCTTCTTTCAAAGATCTGTACAATAGAAAAACATTGATTCAAATTATAAAAGAAAAAGAAAAGTATCAATTTATAACTGAAAATCGTACTAGACATAAATATATTTTTTCATGCCCAAAATTAAACACTTCCTTCGCACAAAATTATTATACTTATTAAGGAAGACTTATTTTCAACCGATTACCGGATGAAATTAGAAAAATTAATGATAAAATCCAATTAACAAACTCTATTAAAAATTTTTTTAAAGATAATCTCAAAAAAAAAAAAGTTTCCGACTAATCTAATCTCAAGAACAACTTATAACTCAGTTTCCAAGTGATACCCCGTTTTTCAAATAAGGTAAATTTTGTTTTGTTTTTAACAACTAATTACAATTACTCAAGATACTTTATTCTAACAGTAAAATTGTTTATTAGTAGAAAAATACTTTTAATTACATATCACCGAACTTACAACTTATTGTTTTTTACATTCACATAGTAATTTAAGAACTCATAACATAATATAGCATTAAAAAATGTACACTACTCTTCTAGACACAAGCTAATGCTTCTATGGAAGAGTGGTATTAACATTCGAACATGAACATGTATGCTAATTATAACATTATATAAATGTATACTATAATTTAATTTATATGCTAAAAATAAAATGTAATGTTTTTGAAAGAATAAAAAAAAAATAAAATAAAAAATATTTAACAATTTAACGAACTTCAAATAATATGTCAAACAGTCAGTCCTAGAAATCGTACAAAATAAAACAACTAAAATTGTCAGCATTTTGAAGGCGCAAGTCGGTTTATTTGATTCTTTTGAACAAAACTACGGCGCTGTGATTGGTTATAGAATTTGGATCGCACCCATTCGTCGTAAAATACGGTAAAAGATATATGGAAAAATAGATCTTACGTTTAAAGTAAATATATGGAATTTTAAATAAAATTCTGAAACTGACTATAAATTCGTAAACCGTTGACACCAACCAGATGCGCGCGCATTGTTTCTTTGGAAAGTGTTGCTAGAGCGTAATAATTATGTCGTACTATGGGTAATTTTTAAACGATTCAGGGAATATCATAACTAAATTTTAATACTAAATTTATTTTCTTACGGCGCCCCTTCGGAGTTGGCGCCAGGTTTTTGCACGTTTTTGAACGTATGGCAGATCCGGCGCTGCACAACGATCTGCTTTGTTAGGCGCGCAGTCCAGTAGGCACCTATATTACGCATGCATTATAACCGAGTGTACCTATATTGTGAACTGTGTTGAGGCGTGTCGGAAATAAGTATGTTTTTTGGCGCTCGGGAATTTTTTAGATTTAAATTAATTAATTAGATTAGATTTAAATTAATAGATATATTTTGGGAGTGCGGCGCTCCTCCGCACCTTAGAGCTGGCCGCCACTGCTTATTAGTTTATATTCATGTAGTGTAAACTAACTCAATAAATAATAAAATAAAATTTTTTTAAAAAAAAAACGGGAATTTTCTCTCCTTCACCCTACATAGAATCCCCTAGGATGATAAGTGTGAAACTAATGTAAAAAAAAAATGAACAGATCTATATAATAAGCAGGTACTTCCCGACCTTTCTCTTCCCCATCCATTACACTTCCCCACTCTCTTAAGCCGAAACACGTTCCTTAATTGGGTATGGCATAGTACCACTGGCCCCAGACGACAGGAAACGATAAGATTCACATGAATATATATTTTTATTAATAGAGGATTTTTATACGTATTACTAGAAACTAGTAAGCTCTCCAGTTGTTAGTTACTTGGGAGGCGTGTATGGGGGGTATTGGATAACCTACCCTTCTGCCGTAGGTCACCCTAAGGGGTTTCTACGTTTGGTGACTTAACAGGGGTGCCTGGGTGCATGGTGGTAAGGTTTGTTCGGGTATTTGCGGCAGATGCATCTGCCCACCTGCTGCGTGGCTGACTGTATCGAGAGAGACTGGTTGAGGGAAGCCTTTTGACTTCTCCAGCCGGAGTCACCACAATGGGAGCTATGGATTCATAACTCTGTCACACCTGGACATTGATCCCCATATTCCTACCTACCCCTCATACTTTTTGACCTATGACATGGGCCTTAAAGGATTGTTTTCCTCTCAAGGCCTCCTGTGTGGAATAATTTAAAAAAAAAGACGAAATACGGCGTCTGTTCTCCAAAAACACCTGCGCAACAGCGTACCAATCTAAAAATGTTATTTTTTACCTACCCCTCATACTTTTTGACCTATGACATGGGCCTTAAAGGATTGTTTTCCTCTCAACACCTCCTGTGTGGAATAATTTAAAAAAAAAGACGAAATACGGCGTCTGTTCTCCAAAAACACCTGCGCAACAGCGTACCAATCTAAAAATGTTATTTTTTAGCTGATCATTTCCATCAAGTGTGCAAAAACAATTTCATCACAAAATACCAACTTGACAAGTGTAATCCCTCCATTTACAGCGGGCTTTGTACCTCCCCTAAAAGGCGAAAATATCAACTGAAATAAGCACAAATCTGGTCCCAATTGCCCGGGCCCTGTTCCAATTAACACCCCTCCCCCCTGGGACCAAACCCGTGACTCAGGTGCCTAATCCACTACGGAACTGTGAGTCTAATCCACTACCCTCTGCCCCTGTTTTCACCCCTTCGGAATATTTTAATATTTATTTATTTAGCAGCGAGGAGTAATGGTGTGATTTATCGGATTATTTTTGATCATTTGAAATTATTTGGGGGGTTGGTGTCAGTCTTCTGTCCCCGTGTAGAGATAATATTTGTATTTTATTGTGAGCCAACTGAATTTGATATTTTGCCTGTAAATGTTATGATGAGGTTTTATTAAGGCCCGGTATATCAGTTGATTGTAAGCTCGGCTTGGTTGGAATGTCGAGCTTAGCACAGCTTGCAACATAATCCGTTTGTCTATGAATTTAATGGAGGAATGTGTTTATTTTGTCTTTGAAAAACAAATCTACTGCCTGTATGAGTGGTATACCTATATTGTGATCGCGATCTTTCAAAAAACGACGGCAGTTAATTTTTAGGTGGGTTAAATTTTTGATAAAGTTCCCCACTTCAATCAGCATGGTGCTATATTCGAGTACACTAATTGAAATGAAAAATTCTTTAGCACCATTGTGATTTGAAACTAGATGAAACGAAAAAGCGACTCTAAAAAGAGACAAACACATAAGGATTCAGCCAGCTAGAGAATGAGGTAAAATAATCGGTCTCCTCTTTGTGCGGTGCTTCGTAGCCTCCCCACTCTTGTCTACTTTAGTTTTCTGAAGGTTTTACTTCTACCGCGTGTAAACTGCACACTTGTAATTTTTTTTAAAATTAGTATTTGTTTTTCGCGAGTCAGTGCACTAATAATGAAATTAACCGTTGAAAACAAACTGTCCTGACGTTCACCCTTTTAAAATCTCTTATCAGACTATTTTTGATTAATTATTAATTAATAACATCGTCATTCCTCATGGCTCAATGAATATAATAAGTCCACACTTGTAAAATTAGGCAATTTACTTATATTTCAGTTGGAAGTATTATATTTGGCGTGTGGCTGCTAGTGCCTCGGCATCTAAAATAGGATCTATTAGAACTATTCTGAGGATCATCAAAGCTTGAGCAGTAGATTTAGCCCGCTTAAATTGGAGCAAGGAATGTCGTACATAGCAAGGTTGCGGACTGGCTCTTATACTGGGCCTAAGGGAGTTAAACCTTTCCGGATTCCAAATAACTGGACAATATTTGAATTCCTTCTACACAATCATTAAAAGCGCTGAAATGTTTTTTGTGCATTGGTGGAGGACTTGGCAAAGAGAGGAATAGTGGGAACCCAGTGCATTTGTCGAGTCAGCCACTAACCGATCGATTAATATTTTAATTCAAACAGCATTAGTAGTACAAAAAATATTAATATTCAGTAGCTGTATGTGAAAAGGTTAGTTGTAGCATTTTGTGAATACCTCACTGGGAGAACCTGTGCTGTGTTCATGCATGCATGCATCTTTAGGATTGAGGCTATTCTGTCGACATAATGTAAAACACAGTATCCTCCTTGATATTGTCAAGAAGGTCACTGTGAGTCGACCCATGGCGGAGTATCGTGTACATAAATTGAAGATTAGTAGCAGTTAAAGTTAGATAAATAATTATCTTGAAAAGCAGGTAGGTATATTTTTCTATGGACCACACATGTATAAATTATACTGTGGTAATATTTTCTGTCTCGAAATTCAGTTTTTTTTTTTTAAATATTATATTTTAATTGTTTGGGTTGGGTTATATTTAGTTATCTACCTGTTATAATGTGTTGATTTGAGTAAAGTGAATACCTTTTTTTATCCAGTCTGTGATATGTTTTTTGTGAATAATTGTAGATACATTTGAAGTTAGTAGTTGCTTCAGTGTGGTGGTCATGCAGTTATATGTATAGTTAGATTGCGTAGTACTTAAAGTTTCTCTGCCCGTATGAGGTATGTGTTATATGTGATTTAGTGTTTTTTTGTAGAGGCCCTGGTTTTAATTTCTCTTTGAGGTTTACTAACATAGTATCCCGTGATTTTTCACCGGTCTGCGCTGGTATATAACAATGTCAATTTGTTATAATGCACTACTCTTTTATTTTTTACGACTTTATGCCCGGGTTAAATATTCCCCGCAGGAAAAACTAAACCCTTACACACACTTTTCCACAAATGATCATCTAGTCAATCCACGCTATGTAAGTGCACTATATAAGTATAATAAATACAAAACAATACAAGAACAACATGTCAACCTATCAGAGACCAAATGGGAAAATAATTCACCGATTCTAGATAATTTCATATCAGAGGGTTCGGCTCGGTAGAACTCCTAACTGAACCGATAAATCTTACTGATCCCTCAAAATAAATATTAAAAAAATATTTAGTAATCCTACAAGTTTTTAAAATGAATGATTTTTGCATTTTTATTTATAAATTATTTGACAAATCTAATAAGCCTAAATTTGAATGAGAGAGCTAGATATAATGCCAGTAGCCGAAATAACAAATTTTAATATTTTTATAGTCTGAGAATGCCAAATGCTTTTAATATCATTTCCTAAATCTGATTTTCTTATTTTTTCAGAAACTTTCATTTAAAAACATCATTTTCTAAGAATGAATTTGATTAATTTTTTTATAATATGGTACTATGTTACGGCGGTCAATCAAGTTATGTTTAATTACCAAACTTTTGTGAATTATTTTTAAAACCTGATTGTACCTAAATGTAAACTCTGACGGCGCTAATACAGAACATCCCGATATAACATGTTCTATAGTTTCCGGAAAAGCCAAATATTTTCTACATAAATCGTCAATTTGGTTTGTATCTTTGATTAAGTGCTTCCTATAATTTTTAGTATTAATATATTAATGACTATATCTTGAATGGCAAACTCAACCATTTGTTTGACGAAAGTTTGTCAACATACGTTTGGTTGAGATAGTTGAAGTGTTTTGCGTGAATAATTTTATTTGACCAGAAATCTAATAATTCCTTGTTGGTATTTATAAAAATGTTGGCATTCTTGTCGTATAAATTTAAATGTGTAATGTTTCTATCTGCCATGCAAATTGTTTTGTGCATTTCTGAGCTATTAGCTATTGAAAAAAGCTTCTAATATTACATTTGAACAATAATTATACGAAATGACTGCCAATTATTCAATTCAAATTCCTTAACAAAAATAAGATTGCCTTAGGCCCTCGGGGAAAATGAGTATTTAGGTTTACAAGATGGCTAGACTGATAAACTTCCCTTTGACCGTGCAAGCCCGTCGATAAGTGCATAATACTTTGACATACATACACCTGCATTATAATAATAATATTTGGATGACTTGTATAGCGCCGTTTTTGTGAAAAACCACCTCAAGGGCGCTGGTATAACACGTCGAGTGTTTTTTAACCTCTAGTGATCCAAAAAATTCACAGTGGTTTTGCCACAATGGTAAGTCTCCGCACTTCCCTCGGTTTTGTAGTATATTTATTTGTTATGAATTAACGGAGATTAACAGCTTTTATATAAACTGACGATGAAAGTGAAATGGATCTTTTTGGCCCAAGGCTCTGTATGCATTTTTTTAAGTAGCGAACCACTCTGGATGACTTATGGCAGAGGTATTGATAGTCCAAAAACTTCTTCTTCTTCTTCTTCGATGGCGCTACAGCCCATATCGAGCTTTGGCCTCCTGCAACATTTGCCTGCAACTCCCCCTGTCCTCAGCGGCTGACTTCCAGTTTGGTACTTGGAGAAGCTGTGCTGCATCCCCTCTTAACTCGTCTTCCCATCTCAGTCTGGGTCTTCCTACTTTTCTCTTTCCAATAAATAGTCCAATAACAGCCTCCAAAATTATCTAGGTACCTACCTACTAATTAGAACTATTCATAAAGTTTATTAGTTTTTAAAACGACTGCTTCTCAGCGAACAACCAACAGCTTATAATAACGATAATAATGCAATAGAAACTGCACGTTTCAACTGAACTTATCATTAATCTAATAACTGTCTAAAGCACGGTTATAAAACAAGTTAATACCAAGTAGGTACCTACCAGCTATCCTCAGTAGTTTAACGCCACGTCCATAAACCCACATTTACTTCATCTCCTTCCCCTCCCTTAACTCACCCGCCTACCCAGCTCGCTCTACCTAATGGGTAAAGAAATTGCTATCCTGATTTTCCGGATTATGAAAACTTCGGATTTTCAGAGTATTTACAGTGGAATCCGTTTATCCGGATTTGAATTATGTATATATACAATGTCCCTTGAAATGAACGCTCCCTGCAGACTAATGCGCCCCGGAGACGATCAATATCAATATTATTAATTAGTAGTTACGTCTATCTACGTATTTGACGAGATTCACAATTATATTTTGTCATCTTATGGGAAGCTGTGTGGGGGGTGTGTTAAGAAAATGAGAGGAAAATTAAGAAAAAAGAAATGAGGAATGTGTAGGAATCTGTCTTCAGTTCATGTCCAGAAGTGACAGAGATATGAAACCATTCTTTCCACTGCGGTGCAAGGCGATGGGTCGATAAAGTCCGGCTGGATAAGTCGAAGGGTCTCCCAAGGGTGGACAGACGCTTCTGCTGCCAAAACCTAGACAAACCTCCCCCAATGAACCCGGGCACCTCGGCACCATTCACCAAATTTAATGTAGCGAAGCAATTGGGGTGACTTATGGCAGAGGTGTTGGCTATCCAATAAATGGTTCCATCAAGTTTTACTACTTATAAAAGAAAAAAGGATTTAACTGGTTTATTTATTTTTTGTGCCAATTTTTTAAATTTTAAGTATTTATTGGATAACCAACACATCTGCCGTAGGTAACCCCCTAGTGGTTCGCTACGTTTGGTGACTTAACAGGGGTGTCCGGGTTCATGAGGTGAGGTCTGATCTTGGCGGTAGATTTGTCCGTCACTCCTGGACACACTCATTTTATTCATTCTTAGTATATTTACACTACAAAGGTATAGTACATTGTCCTCCACACTAGGAGTTCACCTGTATTGTAGAGGATATTTTTCAGTTGTAAATTATAAAATGTAAGTAGTAAGTAGTAAATTTCATTAAATTATTCTATAAATTATATCAACCCAATTATACCAACACTGACCTCCAGATTCCTACCCACCCCTTATCCCTTGCAGAACTTCATCTCTTTTCTTTCCAAAAAGACCCCTCCACACAGCATTCCCAAAACGACATAGGCCCTGAAGGGAATTATTTTCCTCGGGGTCTGCTGTGTGGAATTAATAAAAAACAGGTATTTTTTCGAAAGTCAGGATTTAATCCGAATATCCGGATTTTGAGTTTCAATAAATCAGGATTTTCCAAAACCGCTCCGGATTGCAATCTCTATATATATATATATATATACATGTCTGCTTGATTTGATACCCATATAACTACTGTCTACGTATACCCGGTACGAGTAACTATACCTAATAATGGTAGTACGGTGGCCCGGGACGATATTAGTTTTATTATCGCCGAAGGAAAATACCTATTTAGGTGGCTCGTAAGTGCATAATAAGGGTTTACGTAGAGTTTTTCGAAGACAGATGTAGACAGTGACCTTCCTCTTGATTCGAAGGTCAAGTGTGCAAATTTCATCAATCTCGGAATAAAACTATAGATAGGTATCTATTAAAATCAAATCCACGCCGCCCGCCGATATTCGCTGGCCAGCCACAAACCTCCTTCTGTATAAATGACAATCTTCATGGTCGAGGGGTAAGGCTCTCCACTAGCAAGTCGAAGGTCGCGGGTTCAAATCCCTTGAAATTATTTTATGTTTATTTGATTAATTTGTTTTATTTCATAATTTATTCATTTAAAATAATCTGTAGTATACTAGTATTTGGAGCACGTTCCTGAGTGGAAGATACTGTCAGTATCGCCCTGGTGAAAGATTAGCATTCAGAATTGAAATATTGCTTGAAAAGACTTTGGCCGTGTTTGATGAACAGGTCTGAATAGTTAGGTACTTCCCCACCTTCCTCTTTCCATCTCTGCCGCCGTTCAGGGTAGATACTTATTCGAGTCAACATAGAATATTTTCGATTTCGGTATGTTCTCTGTGGTATACTTGATAATGAAAGGTGCATATCTATGGAAAAGGGACTTAATTTTAACCGTAAACAGCTGATCAAAAATTCGGCGGGAAATAAATAAATCTAAAAAAATTATTTTGTACATTGTTCTAAAATAGTCTGCGAAGTTAGGATTTGGGATATATAGATAAATAAGATAGAGCATTTCAATAGCTTCGTTTAAAAATAAATGGCTGGCCATGGAAATGTTTTAAATAATTACCTACATTAATTTTTTTACGAAAGGTAGGAAAATGTGATCCAATTTTGGACCGCTATCAATCGCAAAAAATAAAAGTGGTCCATTTTTCGACCATAATCGCTCCAGTGGATGTTATTAAAACTAACTTTTAAGAATGTATTTTTTCAATGGTACGTTGACGATTGTCTGTTATTTGTTAAATGTAATATTGTGTTATTTTTTGTATTTTTATTGTATGTGTTATTATTATAAACTGCTCATGTTTTAAAGTGCCAGCTCTCAACAGAGGTTTTCCTAGTGAGACAGGCAAAAGACATCACAAATTTGTAAGTCTAGAATGAAAAAAAGATGAATAAAAAAAAAGTTTCGTAAAAGATTGTTTATGAGTTGTGTACAGTTGAAAAACGTTTATTAGAAAGGGTATAACCTACTTGGAGTATGTTGTGACTATGTGAAGCTAAATAAAGTGGTGCAGGGGAGTATAAGAGCTGTTCAAATCTGATAACCAAACAAGGCTCAAGCCATTTCAAGCAACATTTCACAAATTAAAAATCAGATTTTCCGATAGTTCATATTCTTCTTTATAACACAGCGAGCCAAATCTTTATTGCCAGCGGTTAGCTAAATTAAATGTTTCCACGTCAGCGAGTACCGTCCCAACCCCATCAACGGCGCATGCCAATATAAACCTTATTTACTTCCCATAAAGCTCTTATTCCTTTGAATATCTTCCGCCTCTTACACCGTTTCAAAATTAAACCAAAAACTAAATTAACTGAGTCTTTCCCCGCCAAGAGAAATTCGCCTTAATTTGTATTAACAATATGGGTTATTTTACTTTGAAGTTGGCCGTTTGAGCAAAATCTTTAATAAGCTTTACATTTATTACCAAGCTAAATTAGATCTTATTAATAGAACAAAAATGGTTCATACTTGCTTGCGATTTTTGCGCAATTTGGTCCTTCGAACCGTATTATGTTCATTTAGGTTAGTTATTTTTTTCATGTAATTTTGCGCTTTATGCATACTATGAATAGGGTTGGGTTTCGTTTGAGTGTTTGAGGAACTTTGTGAAATTTTTGGTAGTTTGAATCACACATCTTAACCCATTATATTAGATATTTTATTAAGCGATTTTGGGCTTTGTTAGTATCGTTTATAGGGTTGTGTTTTGTTTGAGGTGTTTGCGGAGCTTTGCACAATTTGGTCCTTCGAGCCGGATAAATTAGGTTTTATACCAATATAGCTCGCTTGGTAACAATAAATTAGTAAGGATTTATTGCGCGTTCGCGGTAGTTCAGTAGCACGGTGGATTGATTGACTGCCTAAGTAGTTAATGCGGGTTTGAATCCCATTTAAGGCGATGTTTATAAACTACCTGTGAGCTGAAAACTAAATAATTATATTAATTCAATAGGTATAAATCGAAGACATTCATTTTCGAAGGTTCAAATTAACAAATTTGCACACAATTCGTAACTGTAAAGAAGAAAATATTTTTTGAGGGCTAACTCCGCGCAAAAGTCTCAACTGCCCTGATCCATTGGAACTCTGGCGTCTTAAAATAGGCAATAATAATAATAATAATAATTGGACAATTTGTAGAGCGCCGTTTTTGTGAAAAATCACTACATTATGAATTCCTAGGTTAATATTGTGAAGCTGAAGGGAGTGAGGAGTTTTAAAAAGTTTTTTTTACATTAGCCCCACGTTGGAGGTCCTGAAGAAAAAAAGATTCCCTAAGGGCATGTCATCTTTGGGGATGCTGTATGGAGGGTTTTTTTAGGTACACGAAGGAGAGGAAGTTCGGGGAAGGAAAAGGGTATGACGAGTGGGTAGGAATCTAGGGGTAATGTGACGATGAGTAATGGGGTAAGGTTTGTTCAGGTCTTGGCGGCGGAAGCGTCTGACCACCTGCTGCGTGGCGGACCGGAACGAGAGAGACCGGTTGAGGTTTGACCTTTCCAGCCGGACTCTTTCGACCCATCGCCTTGCACCGCAGTTGGAGGGATAGATTCATACGTACGTCACCCTGACACACTGACCTCAAGATTCCTACTCACCCCTAATACCGTTTTGCTTCCCAGAACTTTCTCTCCTTCCTTTCCTAAAAAAACCCTCCACACAGCATCCCCAAAGATGACAAATATGAGGGGAATTATTTTCCTCAGGGCCTCCTGTGTGGAACTAATGTAAAAAAATACATATCCATTTAGTTTATTTTATGTGCGTTAGATAATGTATGTACCTACTATTAGATTAAAATAAAGCTGTACACTGACCATGGACTGATCCATATAAAACGGGTTTAACTCATTCTCAAATGCTCGCAATTAGGGGTAGGTACCTATTATTTAATATTTTTAATAGAGCATAGAATAAGCTATTTGAGAAGTCCGAAAATACGAAATGGAACAATAAAAGAAATTGGGCAATATAAAACGTACTTATGCCACATAATTTTCCATCAGCCGGGAATAAAAATATCTAATAAAGCTGAACAATGAAACCAAATAGACAGGCATTATCGGGTGATGTTTTACTTCAAATTACAACAAAAAGTTCTTTTCGGGGGCAATTCTCGATTTAAAAGTCGTGATAAAAAATCGTGACGCATCGTTTTGTACAATTTACCAACTTGGGAGGTGGTTATGGTTAACATCGTCCTGGGAACCGTTTGTTGGATAACTAACACCTCTGCCATAGGTCACCTCAAGTGGTTCGCTACGTTTGATGACTTAGCAGGGGTGCCCGGGTTCGAGGGTGAGGTTTGTCCAGGACTTGGCGGCGGAAGCGTCTGCCACTGATAGCGTGGCAGGCCGGGTAGAGAGAGACTGGTTGCGGGAAATCTTTTGACCTCTCCAGCAGGACTCTCTCGGAAAATTGCCTGGACTCACTGACCCCCGAATTCCTACCCACCCCTTGTACCTTTTTCCTCCCCAGAACTTCCTATCCTTCCCTTCCTTAAAAAGACCCTCCACACGGTATCCCCTAAGATAACATATGGGCCTCCTGTGTGGAGCTAATGTAAAAAAAACACTAAAACATACGTCCCTGGGCACTCCTGGGCAAATTGACCCTCAGATTCGTACCCACTCCATAGATATAGGTACCTTTTTACTTACCAGGACTTCCTCTCCTTTTTTCCCTAAAAATACCCTCCCTACAGCATTTCCAAAGATGACATAGGCCCTGAGAGCTTTTTTTCATGTGAAGCTGTGTGGAGCTATTGTAAAAAAAAAATAGGGGGTACGAAAATTATTTGGTATTTTAATTATATGAATGCATGTGTGGGAAAGGGAAGGAAATATTCAGATCTGGCTACCAAAAACGGCTATACCTATTTCAAGCAACGTTTCAGTTCAGACGAGTCGCAAATATTCTATACTAGCTGGGGTACCCGGCTTCGCTCAGGACAACATTAGAGTGTTCTGGAATGTTCCTTCAAGAGCATTAGCGAATGATCCACGACGTTCTCAAAACTTTTAGACCTACCGACATACTCCGCCACTCCTTCCAGAACTTTCTAGAGTTTTATCAAACATTCTAAAACTTTCCGGAAGACTGTTCTTTAAATTTCTAGAGGGCTAAACTTTCAGCCCTTATATCTTCAAAAGCATGCCGTTTAGGTAAAAACGGATACCCTCGTCCTGGAGGGGGATAGAGATCTACCACACCATATAACTCCCTTGATCGTACCGGGACTCGTTTCTGATTTTTGGCGGTCCGCACATTTTTTTGGACTTTCTTTTGTAATATATATTGATTATACTCTTTTATATTAATTAAACTTGAAATACATACCTAATTTAAATTATTATAATTTGCGCATGACGGGATTCGAACCCGCGATCGCAGTCGAGGATCTTATCCGCTCGATCTTATTGTCGTAATTTTTAAGAAAATCTGTAAAAGGAAAACTTTATCATTTCTCTGCATTGGAGTATAAATTTTAATGTAATTGGCACGCAGCCCGGATAGCTCAGTCGGTAGAGCATTGGACTTTTAATCCAAGGGTCCAGGGTTCAAGTCCCTGTTCGGGCGACTGTTTTTTTTTGTATTTTTTGCCGCGTTGCGTCTTGTATCGCTAGTGACTATACTAGACCTATAACATTTTTTGCAAGCAAATATTTTACAGTTCTTACATGTCAATTTGCAATTAATTTCAAGGCAAATTTTAAAAAGGCCGCACACAAGTTTATTTAAGAATCAATTTAAAAAAAATTAAAATTTAAAGTATAGTATGTATAAACGTATATTTATCTACATATGTATTATACAATGTACATTTTCAAAATTTCAGTAATTTAATAAAAAAAATTTTAATTTACGCAATCATGCCACTGCCCCACTACAATACATCTGTATTATATATCTAGAAACATAACATATCTCGGCATTGAAATCGATGAAAATCTTTGATGGGACTCCCACATAAATAGCATTACAAAGAAACTTACAAAGCTCACGTACTACTTTAGAAACATACGCAATATACTGAATAAAAATGATCTGTATAAAGTATATTATTCTCTTTGCCAATCACGCATAGAATATGGGATTATAGGTTGGGGATCTGCCACAAACATCTAAACGAAGCAGCTAGTTAAAACGCAAAAGGGAATAATAAAAATAACCCTGAAAGTACCCGTAAGAACTCCAACAAAAGAAATTTAAAAAAACTTTAATGTGTTCAGCATTACTAAACTATAAAAAAAAATGCACTTCTTAAATTTAAAGAAAATTGTGACCAACACACCTACACTAGAAGGACGATATCCTCAAAACTACTAACACCATGGAGACACAAAAGTTTGAAAAACACATCAAATTATGGCTAAGTAACAAGTAAGCATGAAGATGAGGAAATAATCAAAATTTTGCAGTAACCCCAACGCAACCTACAGACAACAAACATAAATACTTTTTTTATTTTATTTAGTGTTTATTTTGTGAAAATCAAAAAAAGATGAGGCAATCATGATCAGCACCTTTACAACAACATACAGTCCGCCTCGGAACAGGAATACCTAGTGAGGAGGACTGTGAACAACCTGTTTTACCTTGTATTTTTATATTGTCATTAAATAAATAAAAATCAGTAATATCATGAGTAAAGCTTTGAAAATGGTGGGTTCATACACAGAATAATTATTCTCGTGACCTATTTAACTTTCACCTGGCCGCTCGTGTTATTTGTTGAACCGCCTTTGGGTTTTATTTTTGCGGGTGGCAACGTTAGTTTCTAGTTTCCGGCACTTTTTGAATATCCGCCGTTACGGCAGCCGACGGATATTCGACTCGTCAATTAGGTGTCAGTTTTTACAAGTTTTTAACATGGGATAATCCCTTATATTGATATTTTATTATTTAAAACCACGAGCCGGATCATTAAAGATGATTTTTGATAAACGCGACCCGGAGTAATTAAGCGGGCGTTACGGCTGTCGGTGGGAGAATTACTTGTGCCACGCGATGTTCGCATTGACATAAATCCGCGTAATCGTTTGTCGAAGAGTGACATGAAACGCGACGGAACACCTTTGTGCCCTTGCCTGCCGTCTGCCTCGAGTAGTTGTGGCGAATTCCTGGCGGAAAGCCTTTGACGTGGCTCTTGCTTTGTGCTTGACAAAATGCCCAGAGTCCCTTGATGACTTCAGCCGGAATCCTGGTCATCCGGTGGAACCTGCTGCCCGGCTGTCCGGATAGCCAGAGTCAGCGGGATATGCGCTGGCGATTTGCAGTTGGCGCAGTTGCGTCCCATGGATGCGCTCCCCGATTACTTTCCCACGTCTTCGCGGCGACAGTTCAAATAAGCGTTCTTGAGTGTTAGAATTATTTTAGGAAACATGACTTGGTCCAACAGGTATGCGATTTGCTTTTTGTTTTATTGTTGATTTGGTCGCCCTTACCGGTGTTGTTTTGGGGAAATTGAAACCCCCTGGCTATATGTTTTTTTTGAAATACACAATTAATATTGTTATTTAGTAAAGAACTCTTTTATTTCAAACAAAAAAGATAAACCTAATCATGCTGGGGAGAATCCCGTATTTCCATCCACAATCCTGAGGAGACTCGCTTGCTCTACCTATTTATGTATAATACTAGTAAATGGTTCCCCGGAACTATTTACGTTACACCATTCAAAAATCCCCAATCCAATATAACCTTAAGCAACTCGTTGGTTAGAAGCAAATTGGAATATGAGAGTGTTAGATATCTGGAACCCACACTGTTTAAAATATTCAAAAATTGATTCTGAACAAAAAAAAATCTAACACTGTTATCATTTAAACTTGGAAGAAATGCCTTACTCCGCTATCTTACGAGGAACGACTCCAACAATTTCATTTTACAACCCTGGAAAGAAGAAGACAATTTGTTGACTTGTTCATGATAAGCTTCAAACCACTCATTGTCTGAGCAATACATATATTAAGGTTCCTAATGGACGTAATATAATATATTCCATCTTGAATTATTCAATAACAATATTACATTTTTCAATCCACTGTCTCGAATGTGTCGTCTGTGTAATTTCATTGAATGTGATCGTATTTAAGCAAACGGTCTAAAATATTAAAAAAAAAAAAACAAATTGACAATCTTTTACTATGACACTTCGTGGAGAACAGTTATGCATTGTTATTGGTTTATAATCATGTCTTTTCTCTCTTTTTTTCTTCTCTTTATTAAAATAATAATAATAATTGGATAATTTATAGAGCGCCGTTTTTGTGTTGCTCTTTTCTAGTTGGTCGAGTCTATAGTTATTAAGTTGTGGGAACATATTATAAATTTGTACAGCCACCTTGAGGTGATTTTTACAAAAATAGCGCAGTACAAATCATCCAAATATTATTATTATCACACAAAATTCCAAATCCACTCCCAGATCCGAACGTTTTCATTTTTCGCCGAAATCTGTTTTAATTACCCAATTTAAACTGACAAAGTCCAACATTTTGTAGAAATATTTCCACCATTTTGACAATAATCACAAGATTTATTAGTTTGTGTGCTTGTCTAAAATGTCTACATTTCGTCCATTGTTCGTAGCATTTTTGGGTCAATAAAGGCAAATGACGGTAGCTCTACTCCTGAACGAGAATATTAACCATTGTTTGAAATTTGTGCCATTTTGTTAGGGAAGCCTAATAAATAAATAAATATATCACAATACTTTTTTTTACCATATTTTGCTTTTGTTTGTTTTTGGACAAGTGACTAGGTTTAAACAGACTGTCTGGACGCCTTTTGTGCATCCTGCGTAGGTTTTAAGTAAGCGCTAAATTGAACAACTAACGAGTTCCGGGCATGAGTTGCAATGCCACTTAAACAAATAAATTGTTTCTCTCTGCGTATCCTTTCCCATTCATCCCCGTTCCCCCTTCCTCTCCCACGATGCTCTGCCACCTTCCTCGCCTTTGCCCACCCCTTCCCATTTTTTGCGTTCCCTTCCACCTTCCCTCCCCCCTCATCCCCCCTCATTCGTTCCCCACTCCCTCCCGAATTCCCTTTCATCCATGTTGCTAAACTACATGAAATAAACACACCCTTCAAACTATTCGCGCGCTACCTATCACATTTTTTATACAAATTTCATAACACACAAAGTTTCATCGCAATATAATAATATAGGAAATTATTTCATAACGCCAGAGCGATAATAGTTTAGGAAAGCTAATGGATAAAAAACATTCATTTTTATATAGATACTAGCTGGTACCCGGCATGCGTTGCAATGACATTCAAAGAAATAAATTGATTCTCCGTGCATGTCCTTTCCCGTTCGTCCCCGATCGCTTCCACCTTCCCCGCCTTCCCCCTCCCTTGTCTCTCCCCTCTCCGCGAAACCCACCTCCCCACTACCTTTCCTCCCTACCGCAAAAATATATGAAATACACACACTTTCATTTATATAAATTTCGTAACGCCAGAGCTTACCATTATATACAGCATGCGCACTTTCGCATTTATAATATTGGGATGGATATTCATTTATCAATTTCAGCAAGGGCCGGTTCTGCGCAATTGGAGTGGTCCGCTCCGGGTGCTGACTTGCAAAGGCGCCAAGGAGCCAAGGAGCCGAGGCGCTGATAACCTAACATAACACCTAATGCTGCGTATATAATTAGCGTAAAAATTGCTTCGTTCCTTTCCCACAATTCCTGGTTCGATAGATTCATATGCCCGTCACTCTTGGACACACTGACCCCCAGATTCCTAATCACCCCTCATACCTTTTTTCCTTCCCAGAACTTCCTCTCTTTCCTTTACTAAAAATACCCTCAAAACAGCAACCCTAAAGATTCCCAGAACTGTCTCCCCTTCTTTTCCTAAAAATACCCTCCAAACAGCATCATGACGACACATGCATCGACTCCAATTTTGAAAATGTTCAACCAGTAGGCAAGGTTCGAAGAAAATGCGTTTAACAAGGTTGGTTCATCATGGGCGTAGAGAAGTGATTTGCTAAAAAATCGTGACGTAGCTTGAAGTCCATGTTCCACTGAGAGATTTGAATACAAGAATTGGCAGTGTTTTATTTCAAGCTACGTCACGCGTTCAAAATTTCGAAATTGGCCGGACAAGTTTTTTTTTCGAAAAAGGCCCGTATTTCTAAAAACGTTGATTAGTAGGTAAATAGGTACCCACGCACAGAAAATTATATTGCTTAATATTATTGTGCGAAGGATAACCGACAATTATTTAGAATATAATGCGGATGGTGTGTCTAAACCTAAACGTTCGCGTGGCGGGTATTTAAGTAATCCGTGACAATTGATGATGGTATCTGTAGGGATAAGGCAGAAGAGACTGGGCTAGGGTAAGGGAGGACGCGATTAAGGAATGTTTTCATAGTGTACACGAGTATTTTCGTAGCGGGAGAATGGTTCAGAGGAAAATCACACAAACCAAATAATTATTTTTATTATATTACCTAGGTAGTAGGCATTTATATGGCGGTCTGCTGAGACACTGGGTCACTGGAGCCAGGCGGCTAATGACCGCAGCAATTCCTGAGTGAGCGCTGGGCCCGAGGTCACCCCAGACCACGTCCTACATAATAAATGGAAATTTATTTTAATGTTTATTTTATCCTATTCTATTTATTTACTTATACTGGGTTTACAGATGTTCGCACTTACGTGAGAACAATCCAGTTATAAAACTCAGTTATTACACAATTATAAGAGTCTACAATTACATACAATTAAATACAAATACATACAAAGAGAAAAACAAAAACATCACAAATAAAAATACAGAATTATACACAAATACATACATTTACAAAAGCAAAACATCACAAATAAAAATACAGAATAATATACAAGGTCACTCAAGTAACACATTACAATGAGTGGTAAAAGACATATGAAATACGCGAGCATGCATAGAGAGACAATTCACACAATATAACTAGTTAGTACTTTTTAACGGCGCCTTAAACACTGGGAATTGGGGACATTTATTTCAATACTGTTAAGACATAATGTAGTATCAATATGGCCGTGAATAATTTTATGTAAACATATTAGATCAGTCATTTGCCTTCTAGTTTTAAGTTTATCAATCTTGAAGTAATCACGACGTACATCGTATGACCTGAGATGGTCATGTACATAGTCCACATTTGAAGGATAACATTCTTAGTATTTTTTTTGAACTTTTGAACTGTTTTCATATTTGCAGTAATGTTGATTCCAAATAGTACTTCTATGTAATTGATTATTTTTTCAAATCTGTTGTGTAAATATCTATAACTTTTGGGACGTGTGGGATTACATTATCCTCCCCACATCCTGGAATAAAACATTATTATTATATGTGTTTGGTGATCAGATCTGAATATCCTTGAGTTTGGTTGTAGATAGTTACCTACTTCTAAACCTTCCTTTCAACACCCTCCCCCCCATTTCCTACAGCATCGTAACACACCCCACGTGGGAATGCCGTAGTCTCACTGACTCCGGGCAGGGGCCTTTTGAGAGCCCCAACTGCTCTCAACTCTCCAGAGCCGATGGGACTACGGCATCCCCAAGTGGGGTTTGTTGTGAGGCTGGAGGTAGTGGAGATAGGAAGGAGATATGAAAGTACTTACACTTACTCGGCTATTCGAATCTGGTCACCATACCCCTCTATTGTCATTTCAAGCAACGCGTTGCAAGCAAACATTGCAACGTTTCAATTTTGAAAGGTTTAGACCAGCGGTACGGTTTACAATTATTGTGATACCGGGACATTCAATGCTAGAAGACATCAACTGACTATACATGCGCCCATGTGTCCTTTGCACTCACCCTCCACTTATTAAAATAAGGTAAATATATCTACTATAATCTACTAGTTAGAAATGATTGCGAAATTAATTCCTAGTGTGGCCATGTGCCTGGCATTTTTTGAGCATTAAATCAAAAACCCCATCGACAGTCTTAGCTCTAATAACAAAAAAGTTCTAATTTCGCAAAATATAACATGTATAAATGTGATAAATTTACGAGTACGATTTATTAATTTTTTTTTTAAAAATAGGTTCCAAAATCCAAGACACAGAAATTTGAAGACTTCATTTTGGGCTGCAAAAAATATTCAATTGGCCACAGGTTAGTCAAGGCTGGTTTAAACGAACCAGGGCGAACCTTTTATGATTTTTAAGGTAATCGCCCCGGAAACCATTTATTGGATTATCAACACCTCTGCCATAAGTCCTGCCATAGGTCCTCCCAAGTGGTTCACTACGTTTGGTAACCTAGAAGGGATGCCCAGGTTCATGGGGTGAGGTTTTGGGTGGCGGATGCGTCTGCCGACCTGTTGCGTGGCGAGCCGGATCGAGAGAGACTGGGCGAGGGAGGCATTTTGATCTTTCCAGCCGGACTCTCTCGATCGTCGCCTTGCACCGTAGTTGGAGGGATGAAATACTCTCTTAGATTTGGATTACGTCACTCCTATACACACTGATCTCCAGATTCCTACCCATACCTTTTTTCTTCCCAGAACTTCCTATCCTTCACTTCCTTAAAAAGACCCTCCACAAATCATCCCCTGAGATGACATAGACCCTGAAGGAAATTATTTTCCTCCGGGTCTCCTGTGTAGAGCTAGTGTAAAAAAAAACTTATTTAAGATTGTGTGAATTATGATGTTTTTCCTGTGAGCCAGGACAGTTATCTCTGGAATAAGGGGTGTTTAATTCGGATACGAACATTAATTCTCCCCTGCGACTGGCTGTTGGCGCATCTCTATAATGGGGTGTAATAGATACCTCTGTATTATACACAGTACAATGGACTCGCGTTACAAGCGTTTGCGCGATAACCTCGGTTAACAATAATAAAAATATAACAGGGCGTTTCTGAAAGTTGACAGAAAATTTACATGAATTGCCTATGCATATCTATATACTTTTGTAACTTTTTGTAATCAAAATATCATCGAATGGGATAGAGAAACAGGGCATGCCCACAAATGAGTTTTTTTTTTTAATTATTTCTACATTAGTTGCACACAACAGGCTCTGAGGAAAATAATTTCCCTCTTTCCCTGTCATCTTTGGAGATACTGTGTGGAAGGTATTTTGAAGTGAAACTTCTTTAGCACCGCTGTGATTCGAAACCCAATGGAAATGACACTAAAAAGAGACAAACAATAAATCTATAGGATTTAGCCTGCGAGATAATAAGATAGAATGCAACCTTATCTACCTATTGGCTGCTTTGATTATGAGCTCATTTTTTAAGGCTATTGGTTGAGATTGTGTGGGTGATGTATCACTTCTTCCGCGTTTGATCTGCACTCGATATTTTTTAGGAAAGGAGAAAGGAAGGAGATAAATATCTGGGAAGGATGAGGTACGAGTCAGTTTATCCAGAACTGACGGATGTATGAATCCATCCTTCAAGGCGATGTTAGACGTAAATAACTAATTTTAAGACAGTTGCAAATCATAATTCAAATAGAACAGCAACAATACTGCTCTATTCGTATTATGACTTCGTATTATGACAGTAATCATAACAATACGTGATTATAAATGTAAATAAGTATGTTAGTCGTAAATAACTCATTTTAAGAGAGTTGCAGGTCATAATACGAATAGAGCAGTAACAATACTGCTCTGTTCGTTTCGTATTGTAGTATGGCTTGCAATTACATGTACAAACTCGGTTATACAAATAAGTATAGTTCTAAATCACTAGTCATAGAAGTCTTAGTTGTAAGTCATTAGTTATAAATCTTAGTTATAATATAAGCCACTTGTAGTATATAGGTATAGATTAAATGTATAAATGAATTTATAATGCGCCCTTGAGGTGATTTTCTCACGAAAATGGCGCTATAAAAATCATCCAATAATAATTATTATTGGATGATTTTTATAAAAATTTTTGTTGTAAATCATATTACACACTCAAAAACAGAGGCACCACTACGCTTCCGTAAACCACTGTCATAATACAAGACAAGGGCGGATTTAGGGGGGGGGGGCACGGGGGCACGTGCCCCCCCCAGGACGGTATTTTTGTGTACTGTGGAGATTCCATCACAGTACATATTTGGAAGCAAATCAAATTATCAGAGTTGTTAAAATATATGAATAAAATAACTGACAAAACATGAGTCAAACTCTTGTCTATTTCTGGCCGGAATTGCGAATTTCGTTCGTTGCATCCCTTTCGTACACTTGCAAATGAAATATGATAATCAGCATTTGCGAGAGCGGTACGGTCGGGGGAAAGCGCGGTCGGAAAAGTCCCCCCCACCCCCGATTAAAGTTGACAAAGGGGCCGTTCAAGTATTATGTAACGCACTTGGGGAGGGGGGGGGGGGGGGGGTTCGAACAACGCGTTACATAACATTTTTTTTCTATTAAAATAAAAAATAGGAATTAGAAACTTAATGCACATTCTTTAGGCTACGTCAATGTTTGGGTAAATTGTTTTAACCTAAAATGTAAAATCGCTTTGATTTTTCGGGGCAGTTCTCCATCTCAAGCTATCGCTGTTAAATAATATTGTAGATGGATACATTTATCAAAAAAGCACTTTTCTAAACCTCCAAATTTATGTCGTTACTAACATACTTACTATTTTGAACTTCTTCAGTGTTCAAATTTTGATGGAATAAAATTTTCTGATAAAGGGTTTTTTCCTCTGTTGGTAAATATAAGATTTTTTAGATATCCATTTGTAGTACATGAATAGTTGCAGTCAGAACACGAAAAAGGTTACTCTCCGCCGTGAATCAGCGAGTGCGTTCTTGTACGTCCCTTTTGAGAACATGATTAGTTGCAGTCGGGACACGAAAAAGGTTTTTGTCCACTGTGGGTTAACACGTGATTAAATTTATTTATTAATTTATTTATTTATTACACGCCCTAGTGGGCTTTTATTATAATTTTTTTACAAAATATTTTAAGTAAAAACTTAAAAATTTAAACAATAAAGAAAAATATATAGATAATGACAAAGAACGTTGAAACAAAACACAAAACAAAATACATAGATAAAAATTTAAACAGAAACTAATAATCCTCACAATTGAATTTAAAAGATTCTACAAAACAAAATAGTAGCAGCATAGTAGCAGCATAGAAGTTATTTGGTAGTACGAGTATGTACCTACCAAATAACTTCTATGCTATGGTCTACTTGTGTCTTAAAGAATAAAAGTGATAAAATAAACAACATTTATACTGATTAGTTTTGAGATGAAATATATCGCCCAGATCAGAATATTTATTTCCGAGACTGTGAAGTCTCGGAATCGGAGAATTTTGATAAGCTAGTGTCCTGGTGTTATTGAAGTAAAAGGGTAATAAATGTCGGCATGATTTTTTAGGAACATGGATATTGATAAATTGAAGTAATTCAGGACAGTCAATTTTGTAATGCAGTATTTTATGTAATAGTATTAAATCTGTGCTTATTCTTCTTTCTGAAAGTTTCAATAGTGAAATTTTATCCAGGAGGTAATTGTAATCAACGTTTTGTATAGGAATATGCAATTTAAAGTTTATAAACCTAAGAAACTTACGTTGAATTTTTTCAATGTTATCTGAATGAATATTGTAAAAGGGAGACCATAACGTAGAGTTATACTCAAGTTGGCACCTGACAAGGGTTTTATATAACATGATAAATGTACCCAAATAATTGAAATCTTTTGCAGCTCTCAACACAAAACCAAGAGTCTTAAGAGCCTTATTGATAATATTATTAATATGACATACTAAGGTGAGTTTACTGTCGAATATAATGCCTAGATCAATAATTTCACTAACACAATTTAAATTTTCATCATTTAATGAATACTGAAATAATATAGGATTATTTATTTTGGAAAAACAAATGAACTGACATTTATTTATGTTCAATGCTAGTTTGTTGACAGTGCACCATTCAAAAAGATATCTCAAGTTTGTTTGTAGTGTAATGCAATTATTAATGTGGTTAATCTCTTTATATAGTTTCATGTCATCTGCAAACAATAGAACGTTTATATCAGTAAATACATCAACAATATCATTTATGAATATTAAAAACAAAATGGGCCCTAAATGAGAGCCTTGTGGCACTCCACTTGTCGCCATAAATTCGTATGAATTTGTGCCATTTATTTTTACACTAATACTTCTTTTGAACAAATAACTAGCAAACCAATTTAGTAAATTCCAAGTTTTTCTAATTTATTCATTAATATTTTGAGACACACCTTGTCAAATGCCTTGCTGAAGTCAGTGTATACTGAGTCTACCTGGCATCTGTTTGCTAAGGATTTAGATATAAAGTTTTCATATATTAGTAAATTATTTAATGTTGATTTATTTGAACAAAAGCCATGTTGGTGGGGAGTTATAATTTTGTTTATGAATGTAGATATTTTATCGAGTACTATTTTTTCAAAAAGTTTAGGTATCGATGACTGGATACATATTGGTCTGTAATTTGTAACATCCGTTTTGTCTCCCTTTTTAAAAATAGGTGTAAGAAAACTATGTTTCCATATATTAGGGAAACAACCTGTCTTTAATAATTGGTTAAAAATTAGACAAAGAGGAACAGATAAGCTGTTTAGACATTCTTTTATTAACACAGGTGAAATGTTGTCAGGTCCAGCACTTTTTCTAGCATCTAACAAATTGACATGCTTTTTAATATCATTAATTTCAATGTGTATTTCAGATATGTTCAGACTAAGATTAGTCGAGAATTTGGGAATTTCATTATCAGGTATATCCTTTTCATAGACAGACTTAAAATAATCAGCGAATAAATTTACAATATTTTGAACACTACATCCAATTTTTCCATTGAAATTCATAGAAGTTGGAATACCCGAATTATTATTTTTTTGTGAATTAGTGTAGTTCCAAAATTGTTTAATGTTCACATGAATATCATTTTCAATTTTATCAATGAAATTTTTATAACACATTTTAGACATTTTACAACACTCCTTTCTTAATAATTGAAATTCATTATAATCACTTGACAATCTCGATCGCTTGTAATTTTTATGAGCAATTTTTTTATTGTATATTAAAGTGATCAATTCAGCACTAAACCAATTTGGAAAATTAACAATTTTATTTTGTCGAAGGGGCACAAAATTTGCAATGGCATCCTTTAGAATATCATAAAATTTATTTACGTTGTTATTAATGTCTGTGTTTTCCAGAAAGGACCAATCAGTTGTATTTAAGTAATCAGAAATATTTGGAAAATTTGCTTTAAAGAAGTTATAACATGACTTGACATTTTTATGATCATTATCGTTAACGAGGGAGATATTTATGTCCAGAGGAGGATGATAGGCGTCTACAGGTAATAGCTCTTCTACAGATTTACATACCGTAGCAGAAGTACTGCAGAAAACTAAATCAAGAACACGGTTATTCACATTAGCGATAGTATTTAATTGTGGGATTGATAAGTAATTAGACATAGCCAGTATCTCCATCTCACTAGGATTAGCAGTAGACATATTGATATCAGATAATTGAGGGTCATCATGGTTCCAAGATACATTTGGTAAATTATAGTCTCCTATTACAATAAGTTTGGCACTGGGGTACTTAAATCTTAAAATTTCCACATCTTCAACATGATTCATATATTGTTGTGGAGCAGAGGATGGTGGGAAATATACGCATCCTATTATAAACTTGCCGGCGTTTTTATTTTGAAGCATCACAAAAAGTTGTTCAACATCATGATGTTTGTGTTTAATAATCTTAGAACACATTTTTTTTATTTATGGCGATGAGTACTCCACCACCCCGCATCTTCCTACTGGTGGACGAATTTCTATCAAGGCGATATACGTTGTAGTTAGACATGCCTAACTCTGCTGTGTTTATATCGGGGTCGAGCCAGGTTTCTGTCAATATTAAGATGCTATGATGAATAGTAGGTCTGGATAATCTGAAGTTCTGTAGCTTAGTGCGCATTCCTCTCACATTTTGGTAGTACATCGGAATTTGCTGTTTAGAGGAGTTGTTTGTTAGTTTTTTGCAGTATTTTTAGCTATTATCCTCGGAATGTCCCTTGCGATAAAATGAATAGTGGCAATCGGGACATGAAAAAGATTTTTCTCCTCTGTGGTTAAATATGTGATGTTTCATTTGTTATTTTGTAGAACATGTATATTTGCAGCGAAAAAGGTTTTTATCCACTATGGGAAAACATGCGATTTTTTTAAATTTCTCTTCGTATAAGCATAGTTACACTCACAACATGAAAGGGTTTTTTTTCACTATGAATCGCGCTGTGGATTTTTAAATCTCCCTGTCGAGAACTTGAATAACTGCATTCGGGACATGAAAAGGGTTTTGTCCACTATGTATAAACATGTGATTTTCTTGGTACCTCTTTGAAGAACGTGAATACTCGCAGTAGAAACATGTAAAAGGTTTTATGTCAATATGAGTCAGAAAATGAATTGTAAGAAGTTCCTTTGTACAACATGAATACTTGCAGTTGGGAGATGAAAAAGGTTATTGTCCAGTGTGGATATGTGAAATTTTAGATACCGTTTTGTAGCACATGAATAGTCGCCGTCGAGACATGAAAAAGGTTTTTTATCGCTGTGAGTCAGCAATTGCCGTTTTAGTTTTTTTTTTGAGAAAAAGAATAGTTGCAGTCAGGACATGAAATAGGTTTTTCTCCACTGTGGTTAAACATGTGAATTTTAGATTTTTGTTTACTTCGTAGTACATGAATAGTGTAATTACTTCGTAGTACATAAATAGTTGCAGTCGGAGAATTTTCTCCACTACGAGTCAGCAAGTGACTTCTTAGGTATCTCTTTTGAGAACACGAGTAGTTGCAGTCAGGACATGAAAAAGGTTTTTCTCTTCTGTGAATCATACTGTAGATTTTTAAATCTTCCTTTTGAGAACTTGTAAAACTGCATTTGGGACATGAGGAAAGACTGTTAAATTGTGGAGATCCGGAAGGAATACAAGGCGGATAAAAATAACAATAATTCAACATTTTTTATATATGGCAACTTGCATAAATAAAATAAACAATATACGCATGTAGGTATCGCGAGTTAAAAAACTCTTCTTTTATTTATTACCGCAAACGCGATTAAAACAAGAAAAAAGGTACAATATATATGCGACTTTACATAC
This sequence comes from Limnephilus lunatus, assembly GCA_917563855.2. Classification (NCBI taxonomy): domain Eukaryota; kingdom Metazoa; phylum Arthropoda; class Insecta; order Trichoptera; family Limnephilidae; genus Limnephilus; species Limnephilus lunatus. The sequence goes on from OU830596.1 coordinate 22,972,239, forward strand.
TTTGCGCAACTAAATTGTGACTTTCAGGTTAAAATTATCACTTGGGCATTACGTAACGTTTAGGGGGGGGGGGGGGGTGTATAAGAAAACGTTACTGCGCGTTAGATGGGGGGAGGGGGGGTCAAAAATCTTCAAAAATTGCATTACGCAATACTTGAACGCCCCCAAACACAAATTTCGACTTCATAAAAAATTGGTCCGTCCCAGGGGGGGGGGGGGGGGCAATGTGCCCTTGAGTGGCACCCCCCCCCCCCCCATCGGGTGGCACCTAGGGCGGGCCCCCTCCGCCCCTTGTGCCCCCCCCAGAAAAAAATCCTGGATCCGCCCTTGATACAAGACATGCAAAAAAAAAACCAATAGTTCCGCCCACCACTTCCTCATCTTTAGCACAGAGACAATTCTCATACCTAGGCCCTAAATTCCTCAATCTCATACCTGATGCATGGAAGGCAATGAGTACTAATATTCTGCGTATGCAGGTAACCAATTGGCTTCTGGTCTTGGGGAGAGCTGAATGCGAGAATATGCTAAACAACAGTAATCGAATTGTAATTTTTGTTTTTCTTTACATTTTAATTTATAGGTATTGGTATTATATTAGCAATACAGTAACTGTATTTTTACATAAAGTAAATTCGAAAATTGCTCAATTCTTCGTGATATTTTTCCTTAAAGGAAAAGTTCCTTCTTTACTTTCATTTTTATTTTTCAATTTCTTGTTTTATCTATTAACATTTCTTTAGTTTATTATGTCAGCTAAACAATAGCAAAAAAATGTCGTGATATAACTGAAAGTATACTAGTGTATTATTTTACCAACAGAATTTCTTCATTCATTTTCATTTTCAAATTCATTTTTCTTGTTTTATCTATTAATATTTCTTTAGTTTATTATGTCAGCTAAACAATAGTAAAAAATGTCGTGGTATAACTGAAAGTATTCTAGAATATGAATATACATATGTATTATTTTACCAACAGAATAGTCAACACTATGATTTACTAAAATTTACATGTAAAAACATTATCATACTGGAATGTCCTAAAACGGGCAATTGCCTAGTTGGACATTTTAAGTTCACTATATTGTATTATGTAATATTTACAAACAATAAATAAATAAATATTATGATGGTTCTGCTCGAGAAATAAAGACACCTAGCACAGTCGATCGATAAAGGTTGTATCGATAACTTTCGATAACTTCTTATCGCATAACTGCAGATCGCCAACGAATAAATAACAGTTCACAATAACTAAGTGTACTTAACATATTCGACGTCAACTGTTGTTTGTATGTTAGCGATCTGCAGTTGTCCTAGGGAACAATGGAAGTTACCGAAAGTTATCCTATCAATTATTAACGATCGATCATACTATAGGGGGGGGGGGGGGGGTGAGGCGATGTCCTGCTGGAAAGGTCAAAGGGTCTCTCTCAACCAGTTTCTCGAGAATCTGCCATGCAGTTGGTAAGACCAGGGGCGTAGCTACCGCCGTATAACGATACGGGGCCCCCGGGCTACGGGGGCCCCTAACGTGTGTAAGAAAAATTAGTATAATGTTATCCACAATGTCACTTCATTCAGAAATGACAAAAGTCAAAAAAAGCAATCTCTTTTTTTCCCGGGTTAAGCGTGCGCCCAAAAGTTGGCAATAACCGATGCACAATGACAAACCATGGAGAGCAATATTTACGCGTTTTATTTCATTCCGGTTCAAACGTTATTTATTACATTGTAATACAATACAATCTTGTTCTTCTGATTATATTATTTATTGGTTAATTAGATTGATTTGTGAAAAGAATAAGTTAAAGTAAAAGAGATTATCCCAGTGGAGCTATGAAAAGAAAAAGTAAAAAGAAAAGGGAGGAGGTTATAAAAAAAATGCCCAAAATTACTTCCTTTTTTCAGCAATCAGCTTCTGTGAGTGATTTAGATTGCAATGGTAAATACTACCAATTTTTTACCAGTAGCGAAGAATAATTTTATTTTTTGAAAGAACAAAGGTAACCTTCAATACATGAAAATACCTGATCACGTATTGTACCGAGCAATAACAAGGGCCCCAACTAATTTCGATACAGGGCCCCTCCAAGGCATGCTACGCCACTGGGTAAGACCCAGACAAGCCTCACCCCATGAACCCGGGCACCCCTGCTAAGTCAACAAACGTAGCGAACTACTTGATGTTATCAATTTAATTCAGCTAACAAGTTAACATATCAGTTATTGATTCTGAGGCGGTACGAAGTTCGCCGAGTCAGCTAAGAATAAGTAGTTTTATTTTGATATTCGAACCACCGTGTATTTTGAGGGGTTGCAAAAATTGTATAATTGGCTAGAAATTTTGACTTGTCGGATAATTGTATCGAGGGGGTGTTATATGGTCCATCGTCTATTATCCCCTCCACTCCCCGACACTGGTATTATTACTTCAATCGGTTCACTATTGAAGGGATGTCTCTATAATTATTTCACAGAATCTATCTGTCTTTAAGGATTAATTAATTAATTTATTTATTTATTTATCATATTATTTATTTATTTACTCTTTTATAAGCCCATGGTAACATCTCTACATATATTTACATAGTATAAAATGAAGTCGCTCCCGCTGTCTGTGCGCTTAGATCTTATAAACTACGCAACGGATTTTCATGCGGCTTTCACCAATAGATATTGTGATTAATGAGGAAGGTTTTTAGGTTTATATTTTGTTAAGGTTTTGTGTAAATTGGTTGAAATATGTAATATATCTGGCCAAGCGGCAGCGGGCAGCGGACTGGAAATCGGGCGGTGTGGATATGATGTATCAGATGGCGTTGGTTATAAAGGTTGGGTAATGGCGTAGTGTTGTGTTTCGTTAGCTACAGTAACGTGTGGCCGGGTCTGCTAATGTATTTTAAATTAAGTCGTGCCGCGCGCCGTGTCTGTCAGTCCGTTCGCGATAAACTCAAAAACTACTGGACGGATTTTCATGCGGTTTCCACCAATATATAGAGTGATTCATGAGGAAGGTTTAGGTATATAATTTTTCAAGGTTTTGTGTAAATTGGTTAAAATATATAATAGATATATAAAGGACACTGCCTGTATGTGGTAGACGAGCGGGCTGGCAAGCGGGCGGTGCGGATTTGATTTGTATGCAAATTAAGAGATGGCGGTGGTTATAAAGGTTAGGTAACCATCCAGTAGATGGCGTTGTGTTTCGTTAGCCACAGCAACGCGTGGCCGGGTCAGCTAGTTGTGTATTTAACACACCTTACATAATTTCTCACATTATAGTGGTTTACAATTTGTAGGATTTATGAAAATATCGGAAAGTTTATAACCGCGCAAATCCTGCGTATTTGTTAGTATGAAACTCCGTTAGAGGTAGGTACTTATTCGTATCAACATAGAATATTTTCGTTTTCTATATGTTGTCTGTGGTATACACGATAATGAAAGGTGCATATCTATGGAAAAAGGACTCCGTGAGCAGCTGATCAAAAATTCGGTGTTAAAAAATAATATTAAAAAAATTATTTGTGACGTTGTTCTAAAATAGTCTACGAAGTCCGGATTTGCGACATCTATGGTCATCTACTTCTACTACACTATATAAAGAGGTAATATTTGTTTGTTTGCATCGAATAGGCTCCGAAACTACAGAACCGATCGCTGTTGGGAAGCTACACTATCCCTGGGTGACATAGGCTATATTATATATTTTTTTATTAGGCATCTGTTTGGTTTTGAAGTGATAATGTGCACAGTACCTACCGGGATGTCATTTTATCCTTCCTACCTTCCCCAACCATGTCACATTGCTGAAGAAAGCTGGGAACCGTGACAACAATAACAACCAACGTTTGACTACTACAAGTCGACTTGTGACATTGGAAGGAAGTGTTTTTTGTAAGTTATGTGTTCGCCTTCTAATTTGGTAAGTGCCTTGGTTTACCATACTTCCTTGTAGTCCACAATTTACCAGCACACATATAAGCATTCAGCTGCAATCAATTTTCTTTTTCGTATTTCGTAATTTACAGTCCATATCGCCAGTTGCATTTGAGGCTGTCATTTTCGAAGGTAGCTTCGGATGCAACATTTTTGTTCCAATCGTGCCGGATTTCGTGAGCCTTTGGAGTTGGATGCTTGTATGTGTTTTTCCAATAACCTTGATCCCGTGTTCCTAATATTCCTGGCATTTCGGCCTTCGAATTGGGCATATTGTCACCTCAAAGGGGATAAAATTCGTGGTAAATTGCGCATTTTTCGTTTGTTGAATTCTATTTTCAAATATTAGCAAGGGATTATTATTATTCAATCTTTGTATAAAATGGCTGCTTCTGCTATTGTTCGTAATAAATTGGCCATTCTAGGTCTTCGGGAAATTCATGAATCATCAATCAAAGCAGTTATTTCTGGTAATTTAATAGATAGAAATAGTTTACTGGTTAGAATCAAAGATATCGAAAAGCAAAGGAATGACTTTGTTGAATCTTATGTGATCTTAGAAACGTCAAAGAGTAAAGAGTTAGACTTAACCGATTTGGAAAATAAATATAAAACCTTTATGAAAATGTATTTTGAAATTCATACGAATTATCTAGCAGTTTTTCCACCAAAGGAAGATTCAATAAAAACATCAAATAGTCTCGGTTTTTCACTTCCAAAAATTAGCTTGCCAACTTTTTCGGGTGGAATTACTGAATGGATAAATTTTATAAATACGTTCGATGCAATTATTCATAATAATGAGTCTCTTAGTGACATACATAAACTGCATTATTTGTTAGGAGTGCTATCGGGTGACGCGTTGAATATTATAAAGCATCTTCCGGTTTCCGCAATCAATTATCCAATTGCTTACAATTTGTTGAGAGATCGTTTTCATAACAAACGAATAATTGCAGACAGACATCTAGAGAACATTATCTCATGCCCCATAATAAAAAAGGATTCGCTCAGATCTGTCGTTAATGTTTTGAAGGAAAATATTCAGGCTTTAGAAGCCTTACATTTTCCAACAGATCAGTGGTCATTTTTATTACTACATATTGTTCTGAAGAAAATTCCTGATGACCTCAGAACTAACTTCGAGATAATGGGTCACAAGGACGAAATTCCTTCATTTTCGCAGTTATTGTCGTTTTTAGATTCACAATCTAAAATTTATGAATCGGTTCATGGGTATGGTGTGAAAAACGTAGCACCAAAAGCAAAACCAAATCGCTTATTAAATTCTTTTGTCAGTACACAAAAATCGGTGTGCTTAATATGTAAAGGTGGACATTTTCTCTCAAAGTGTGACCAGTTTTTAAAGCTACAGCCACGTGCTAGATTCGATGTTGTGAAGAAATATAAATTGTGTCAGAATTGTCTTTCCGGTCAGCATTTGGTCAAGAACTGTTCGTCGCGTTTTAATTGTTTTCGGTGTCATAAAAATCATCATTCGTTGTTGCATTTTTCTTGTGACGTAAACAGCCAAGTACAGGCTTCAAATAGCAACAATTTCGATAAAACTTCTAGACAAGAGATACTTGATTCCCCACCTGAAACCATCGATCCAATCGTATCGGCCATCGCGGCAACAACACCTCATTTGGAGAGGTTTAATAATCCCAACGTTTTATCGAGCTCTAGCCAATCATCAGTTTTGTTAGCAACGGCTATCGTAGAAGCTCGTGATAAAAAGGGTAACTTTCACAAGGTTCGTGTATTATTGGACTGTGCAAGTCAGGCAAATTTTATTTCAAATGATTGTGCAATTCGTTTGGGCCTCGACTGTTCTAATAAACAAATTCCTATTCGAGGAATTGGACAGTTGTCGGCCATCGCGCAGAAGGGACTGGTCAAGTGTCGGATCCGTCCTCTATGTTCGAATGAGCTTTTTGATGCGGAATTCGTCGTGTTATCAAGCATTTGTGCACAGTTGCCTAGTTCTCCCATTCGTCGGGGAGACTGGGATCATTTGAGAAATTTAACTTTGGCAGATCCAAATTTCGATAAACCCTCTGCAATAGATATTTTATTGGGTGCTGGATTGTTTTCGTCAGTACTTCGTTCGGGGCAGGTGGTAGGAAAAGTGAATGAACCGATAGCTTTGAACACGGCTTTTGGTTGGATTTTAATGGGAAATGTCGATCACAGCACATCTCCTATTAATTCGTTTTTGACAATATTAGATTCATCAATTGAAACTAATGTGAAGATAACTTGTGAAATTGAGGACATTCCCAATCATCCTTCACTGTTATCTCCAGAAAAGTTGCTTTTTGATAACATATTTTCAACTCAGCATTATAGAGACGATGCGGGACGGTACGTTGTTTCACTTCCATTCGGGGAAGTTAAATCGGCTCTTGGTGATTCATATCACTCGGCAGTATCTCGTCTGCATCACCTCGAACGCCGTTTCTCTCCGCATCCAGATATAAAATCTGATTACATTCAATTCATGAGAGAATATGAATCTTTGGGCCACATGATAGATGTGACAAGTTCATCAGTTTCGACTGGAAAATATTTCATTCCTCATCATTGTGTGATTAAGGATACTGGATCCATTAAAAAGCTTAGAGTTGTTTTTGACGCAAGTTCAAAAACATCTTCTAACCAGTCGTTAAATGATATACTTTTAGTAGGACCTAAACTTCAGCAAGATATTGTGAAGTTAATTTCAAATTTCAGAACGCACAAAATTGTCTTTACAACAGATATTTGCAAAATGTATAGACAAATGTTGGTTCGACCAGAGGATAGATCCTATCAAAATATTTTATGGCGTGAATCACCAGAACAAATGATAAACGAATTTGAACTGCAAACTGTTACGTACGGAACGGCTTGCGCACCGTTTCTCGCGATACGTAGTTTACAGCAACTCGCATCGGAAGCAGATGCCAAATTTTCGACAGCATCAAAAGTTTTATTAGAAAATACGTACGTTGACGATATTTTAACTGGAGCATCCACACTTGAATCGGCGCGTAAATTGCAGCGAGACTTGGTGGAACTACTTAATCTTGGCGGTTTTGAATTGAGCAAGTGGTCGACTAATTGTCATGAACTGCTTTCTGATATTCCAATCTCACACCAGGAAGCACCTATAGAAATTGATTTAGATCATGCCAATAACATTAAGATTTTAGGTATTGTTTGGGATTCGCAAACTGATTCATCCTCGTATCTAGTAAAAACATCTTCTAACCATTCGTTGAATGATGTATTTTTGATTGAGCCTAAACTTCAACAAGATATTGTGAAGTTAATATTGTATTTCAGAGCTCACCAAATTGCCTGTAAGTTAACTGCTGAAGAACTTCGTTCAGTTCTAAAATCGTGGTTTATGAAAGTGCAATTCGTGCAATTTCATCCAGTTACAGGCAAACCTTGTCAAAATTTGTCTCACGTTTGGCAGATTATACCTTTTTTGAATTCGATTTGTTTATTCAGAGGTGGTGGGCGATTGCAGCATGTCCATATCACCTTTAATGTCCAACATTTTGAACTTTTGCCCAAGAAAAGTCATTTTACAAATTTGATTATTGACTCGTACCATAAAAATTATTTACATGTGGGGCCTAGGACGTTGTTTTCAATTTCACAATCAAAACATTTAATTGTTTACGCTCGAAACGCCATTCGGTCGCATCTTGGTAAATGCATAACATGTTTTAAAGCTCGTCCTGTTGGTGTACAGCCTATGATGGGAGATTTGTCCCAAATTAGATTTCGTGAAGGTCGTCCTTCCCTCAATCTTGGGGTAGATTTTGGTAATCTATTTTCAATAAAGAAAAGTAGGCGTAGAGGAGCCAAAGTTTTGAAGGCTTATCTGTGCTTATTCATTTGTTTAAGTACTAAGGCAGTACACTTAGATGTTGAATCTGAATTATCCACAGAAGCCTTTTTAGTGACTTTGGATCGCTTTTTAGCCAGAAGGGGATTACCTTCTTGTATCATTAGTGATAACCACACAAACTTCGTTCTTTACTTATCAGCTCGTGATTACCTCACATCTGCTGCCACCACGCGGCAAATCAAATGGTATTTTCACCCCCCTTCTGCACCTCACTTTGGAGGCATATATGAGTCAGGAATAAAATCTTCAAAATATCACCTAAAACGAGTAACATGTGAACAAGTACTCACGTTTGAGGAATTAGCAACATTTTTTAGTCGAATAGAAGCCATCTTGAATTCTCGTCCATTATCTCAATTGTCTTCTGATCCATCTGAACTTGAAGCATTGACGCCTGGTCATTTTTTGATAGGGGCTCCTCTTACATCGGTTCCGGAACCTGATTGGTCTGAAGTACCGATGAATAGGTTATCACGTTGGCAATTGTTGCAAAAAATAACTCAGGCATTTTGGAATCGATGGAGAAAAGAATATTTGCACACCCTTCAACAACGTGGAAAGTGGATAACTTCATCACCTAATCTTAATGTTGGAGATTTGGTGCTATTAAATGATGGAAGAATTCCATCTATGCATTGGCCACTGGGACGTATCGAGGAATGTCATCCGGGTCCTGATCAAATCGTACGGGTTGTGACAGTTAAAACTGCTCAGGGAACTTTTCGTCGACCAGTTGTCAAACTTTATCCATTACCACTCTGAAACATTTTACTCGTAATTTTATTTTTAATTTTATATTTATCGTTTTCATTCTCGTTTGTTTTCTCCTTTCTTTTTGTTCGATTTACCGCAGTGTCGGTTGCTATGAAAGATAGTTCTTAGATAACTTATCTTAGGAACATATTCGTTATGTACTAATTTTAGCTTTATTTTAGACTTACGTTCCTATTTTTTAATTTCGTTAAAGTTTTTCGTTGCACAAAGATTGAATAATTGTTTGTCGTTTGTTAATTATAGGTTGTTATTAGATTCATTTGTTTGTTGTCAGTATTCGGAAATGTGTGATTTATCATCGGTCGTAGATAAGAGATTTCAATCTCTTCTCGGGGGCGGGAATGTTTGGTTTTGAAGTGATAATGTGCACAGTACCTACCGGGATGTCATTTTATCCTTCCTACCTTCCCCAACCATGTCACATTGCTGAAGAAAGCTGGGAACCGTGACAACAATAACAACCAACGTTTGACTACTACAAGTCGACTTGTGACATTGGAAGGAAGTGTTTTTTGTAAGTTATGTGTTCGCCTTCTAATTTGGTAAGTGCCTTGGTTTACCATACTTCCTTGTAGTCCACAATTTACCAGCACACATATAAGCATTCAGCTGCAATCAATTTTCTTTTTCGTATTTCGTAATTTACAGTCCATATCGCCAGTTGCATTTGAGGCTGTCATTTTCGAAGGTAGCTTCGGATGCAACAGCATCCTTACTAAAACTTCAATAATGTAACCCAGGGTGTAAAAAAATTACCTAAAATATTCTTTAAATCGCGTGCGCTGCGAAAAATATTGATGATAGAATAAAATAATGTACTACGACTTTATAGAACACATTATTATTTACAAAAAAGGTCTGGACAGCATATGTCTAACAATTATGGTTATGCCACAATAAGTATTCTTTATTTTAAAAATTTAATTTAAATGTCGCCGCTTGAAAAGGCTCTTTATTTGTATCTTGGTTTTAATCATTATCAAAATAAATTACTTTATATTCAAGACAGCTTCAACACCTTTATTTAAATTTTTGAATTTTTCAATTCGGATATTTAATTAGAAAGATATCACGAGTTTAAAATTGTTAGTATTAGAAAAAAGTTTCGGCTACGGGCCGGGCGGGAGAGGAGCTTAGGGAGAGCGGTGGCGGGGAAGGTGGAAGTGGAACGCTGGAGGGGAACGCACGGGAAAGGACATATAAGGAGTAACATTTCATTTATTTGAATATGGCATATATTATAAAAGAAAGTCCAAAAAATCGTGCAGCTCGCAAATACTCAGAAACGAATCCCGGTTCGATCAAGGGAGTTATATGGTGTGGTAGATCTCTATCCCCCCTAGGGAATAAGGGTATCCGTTTTTACCTAAAGGGCGTGCTTTTAAAGATATAAGGGCTGAAAGTTTCGCCCTCTTGAAATTTCTAGAACAGTCTTCCGGAAAGTTCTAGAAGGTTCCATAGAGCTGTAGAAAGTTGTGGAAGGAATGGCGGAGTATGTCGTGGAATGATTAGGAATAGGGAATCGGGAACATCATTGTGCAACATTCCAGAACAATATCTTATTGTCCTGAGCGAAGCCGGGTAACCCAGCTAATAATAAAATAATAATCATAATCGCTCCAATAGATAAAGCATTATAGCTTCGTTTTAAAGTAAATGGCTGGACAAGGAAATTTTTTAAATAATTACAATAAATGTTTTACGAATGGTAGGAAAATTTGGTTCAATTTTGGACCGCCATCAATCGCAGAAAAATAAAAGTGGTCCATTTTTCGACCATAATCGCTCCAGTGGGGCAATTTTCAAACCCTAGACCTCTGAATCCAAACCAACCACACAACCGTTGGGCCACCGATAATATTACGTATTCCCTTCGTCCATCAATAATGAAGGTAGAGCCGCATCATCTGCCGTTACAGTAACCAGTGGCGCACTCAGCCATAGTAATAAATGCGTACCCCTCCCGCAGCAGTATTCCAACTACTGTACCCAATACGCCTACTGTACCCGTTATACCTACAGTCAGTGGCGTTCATTGCTCTAAAGGTAGGTGGTGTGTAATTTTTTATTCCGCGCGTTTTCATCCCACGACAAAACATCCCCCGACAAAATATCCCCGATAAAATATCCTGCGGACAATACATCCCTCAACAAAATATAACAAATATGTCAAATATTTTTCAAAATTATAGTTTTAAAGTTAGTGTCATTTCGGGGGGGGGGGGGGGGCAATTGTCGTTGAATCACCATTTCATCCTGCTTTACGTGGCTCCTAGAATGCACTTGAACTCACAAATTGGTGTCAATAGGTTTCCGGCAGCAAACTATAAAACTATTTTATTACTTATTTCGTATTTGATTTTTTTGTTAGCTTGATTTAATCACACAACATGTTATTGCACATCGTGTTGTCTGTGAATGGCCATGTTGTATATTATTTTAATTGAAAAATATTTTGGGAGGAGGTTGTTTATTATTTTATGTAGAGTTATTACTGCATTCAAGTTCGGCATCTGTTTTAATATTAGCCAATTTAGTTCCTTTAACATTTATTTTCTTCTGAAAATCTATTTCCATTGCCCTTTTTGGAGATTTTTTTTTTGATTTTTTTTTTTTTGAGCATCTTCTTTTGTTCTCTGTTGTTAAACAAGAAAATAATCGTCCAGCAGTAACTAAAATATGGAGTTATATCATGGTGGAATTGTACATGTCATATTGATTGTAGTTTTCTGGAAAATTTTTGTCGAATCCTTCCCAAAAAAGAGATCTACTTAACAATTTCCTTCTGTGTATACGTTCTCAGCATTCTTGTTCAGGGTTATTTTAGAATGTAATATAACTCCTGAGTATTTAATATCAGTAAAATTTTCAAAAAATTCACCATCAATTTTATTTTGTATAATTATTCCAATTATCATGCACTTCGTTTTTTTGTATTTAATTTAAATTTATTTATTAAAGCCATCTATCAACATTTGAATGCAATGTGTGTGTGTATGAATTTAATATATATGTAAGTGTGTGTATGTATGTTTATGAGTGGGTATATCTATGTATCTATGTGCTCCATTATGTTATCAATGTTGGGTTTGTCTTTAATTAGTAATAGTATCAACCATGTTCAATGTAATTTTATTTGTAAGAGCTTTGATATTTTTATTATTTTATTTTATTTATTTCTATTGTGGCGACCAGAACGGTCGTCCCCTTTAGCCACAATACAGTCACGCCACTGATACAGCCAGCATATTCTCCAAACGTACAACCTACCTGCAGTTGTAGTGTTTCACGCCGCACACGGCTACACATTTCGGGAAGCGCATCGAAAGGCCTCGACTCAACAGCCGTTACATTCTTACGGCCACGGAATGTTCCAGAGTCTTCTCTACGTTGCGCGGGTGCTCGATATTACTTGGTGCTACGGGTAGTTACTCACACGGTCGGATATATAAAGCGCAGCGACACAGCGCTAGTCAGTCAGTCAGTTCCAGTCTCTTGTACCAGTAACAGTACACCAACACATAGACAGTGCATCAAGTGATAACGTTCCAGTGCGGTAACCACCAGGACCACGGCGACATGTCTGACCAGTGCCGGTGCATCATCAACCTTCGAGGACGCAACATCTCTCAAGAGACACAATTGCCCACGACAAGTCCCGCGGCGGGCCTTCTTGTCACGTGCGCAGCCCATCTCCGCGACTCACCGCGTCGAGCATCCATCCTGGACGTCAAGGTCTTCTCCACCACCACGGTGCGGAACAACATGCTGGCGACATGCAGACCCGTGGTCTGCTACACCACTGCATCACCTACGAGCCTCATCATCATCGCTCCTGTCTGCACCCTGTTACTCTACACTAAATTTACCATCGCTACGTAGCAGCAATAAAGACTGACTCAATATATCGACTGACGCCTTTCATTTAATCGTCCCCGTCTCTGCCGATCCGCGCGTCCGTTCCCTCACTATATATTACAGTTTTTACACCTTATTTTTAACATTTTTACATTTTAATATTACATTTTATTATGTTGGGTGTAAGGTAGGTTTAAGAAGATGAAACTGTTGGTTGATAATATTGTATGATATGAATCACTGTTGACAAAACTCTTCTTTTTTTATATAGAAACAATTTATTCAACAATGTCGAATAATTGTGACATTAAAACAGTTTGTGAAAAAAATCATTTTTATCATAGATTTTTGACATTTTATTTTATTTTTCTGGTCTGTATTTCACAGCTTTTCAGCCTTTAAGGACTGCACGCCACTGATGTATATACTACTACATCTACCTACTCTGTGAATTGTATACAGTAGTAGGTAGAGACAAGGCAATTATCTCGGCTGAGAGAAGATGAATGGACCCATACCGACAATGATGAAATGGTGGAGTAAATTAGATGTGATTTACTTGCTTTTTATGTTTTTTTAGTACTTATGCCGAAGATTGTTTTTATTCGGGAAATTTTACGAAAATCAGCTTCCTGGCCTAAACTAATGTTCTAAGTTCTAACTATTGGATAACTTGATAGGGGTTTGCCTCGAGTGCGTTCGTGCCCTTAGGCTATTTTGTTTACTTGTAGGAGAAATATGATCTTAACGGTATTGAAGAGAACAAAAAGATAACTTAAGAGAGAACACTACGCTATATAATATTTAAATCTAAAAATTATCCACAAATAATTTAAATGTAAACCCCTTTGAAATCAAAATTTCCGACCGCAATTTGTAAAAAAAAAATGAAACATTGTACTTAAATTTTTTATTAATTGTTTTTACATGAAACGATAAAAAAAGTGAGGTGATGATAACGTTTATAATACATTTGTCCAATAAAATATGTATTATTTTCGTAAGTAGTAATTTAAGCTAAAAAAAACTAAAGTGAGCCATTTATAAAACCTTTTGAAGTTTGCTTAAAAAAATTATCTTTGTGAGTAAAACCTCAAATTGTAATACTTAATTAAATGAAGACAATATTAGCGAAACTCAATAAAAAAAACTGGAAACAGAAAAATCAGAAAAAGATTTGTGCACATCTGGATGTGCCCATATTATATTTTTAAACCATCCACGAATCAGTCTGAAGAAATGCGTAGCAATAATAATAATAATAAGAATAAATAAGATTTGTCAAAGAATTTATAGGTACATAAAAATGCAAAAATCAGTCAATTTAAATACATGTAGGATTACGAAAGATTTTTTAAATATTTTTATTGAGGGATCAGTTGGATTTATCAGTACAGTTAGTTAGGAGTTCTACCGAGCCGAACCCTCGGATATGAAAATATCTGGAGTCGGTGAATTATTTTCCCATTTGGTCTCTGGTAGATTGACATGTTGTTCTTGTAATGTTTTGTATTTATTATACTTATATATTGCACTTATATTCTTACATAGCGTGGATTGACTAGATAATCATTTATGGAAAAGTGTGTGGAAGGGTTTAGTTTTTCCTGTGGGGAAGATTTAACTCGAACATAAAGTCGGAAGCATAATAAAATAATTTATAATAATAATTGGCTAATTTATATAGCGTCGTTTTCGTGGAAAATCACCTCAAGGGCACTGAACAAATAAATATATAAAATAATTAATATTACTGGCTTATAACTAAGATTTACAATTATAACTAATGACTTACATCTAAGACTTATAGCTAGTGACCTATATTACAGGCTTACAACTAAGATTTACAATTATAACTAGTGACTTACATCTAAGACTTATAGCTAGTGACATATGAGTAAGACATATAAATTCTGACCTAAAACTAGTGACTTAATAACATACATAGATACATATAACATTAAGATTTGGCACTTCATACATTACATACATTCTGACGCGTAGATGGTTCATTCTGAGCATACTCAAAAGAAAGTCGGTAGGATAAAGTATTCACTTTAAGTTATTAAATTTCCACTTTATCTAAATAATTTCAAGATTTTATTGACAAGCTGAATATTTATGATCTTTACTATTGTTTTAATGAATAGGTACTAAATGCTGATAGTTTACGACAAATGTTACCCTGTTGTGAGTTAAACACACAAGAACCCAATAGTTGGGTACCAAACAAAAAAACAATAAGAAATCGTAACAAAATGCAACAACCCTTCCACTTCTTCAAATCTCCAATTTCCATTCCGTTTCCATTTACTACTGCAATATTATTAGCAAGCGTAACGCAACCTTGGCGGCCATCTTGATTTATCTGTCAAGGAATGCCGCCCTCTTATCTCCCATGATTCCGTTTCCAATTTGGCCGCTCGCCAGCGGAGTGGGGCAGGGTGGGGCGGGGGGATAAATGGTGACGGGGGGGGGGGGGACAGGGGGAAAAGAAGATGATTGGGCGGGACCCCCCCCCCCCCCCCCCCCTCCTCCGACGTTGGAGGGAAATCGGTGTGGATACTTGGCAGGGAACACGCAAGGGAAAAACGGCCGAATTAGGGGACGAATACGATTTCATTTTATTTTATTTATTTATATCTATATATAAGTTGCGCAATTACAGTTAATGTAACTAACCCACGCGTAGGTAATAATTGTAAGTCTTTCTGATGCAGCACAGCTTCTCCAGGTTCCAAACTGGAAGTCAGTCGCTGAGGACAGGAGGAGTTGGAGGCGACTGTTTCAGGAGGCCAAAGCTCGATATGGGCTGTAGCGCCATCGAAGAAGAAGAAGAAAACAATAAAAGTAGATATTTAATAAATTTAGTTAGAATTCCCAGAGAATATAACAAAACAAAACACATTTTGGATTCATTGTTTGCAAAATATAAATATTGATTTCCTGGGATTATGTTTACCTACACATGCGTAAGGTATTTATGTTATTAAAAAACATAACTTTAATTGAATTATTACCAAATTTACGCGGTGACAGTCAATTAAAAAATAATATGTCAGAAATAACCTCACTTTTTCAAGATGGGAATCTCGTGTGTCGATCTTCCAAAATGCGACTTTTTCAGAATTCAGAACATAACTTGTACGGTACTTATTTGATGTGTAACAAAAACACGGATTAACGGCTGGGAAGTGTCTTGCTTACGCCAACTAATTGTCTTTGGCAAGAAAGGGACAACAAATAAGTATTCCTTAACACTTAACAGTACATAACCTAAGTATCAGTATTGTCGCATGTCTCGCGACGAACGGTCGTTTAACGTGACTGACACTGCAAAAATAAACTGCTTACAAACATAAATTTAACACCTTCGGGACCATGTTCCAAAATGGAACTCAAAATAAATATTGAAAAAATACTTACGGAACTTAACAAAATTGGCAGTACAAAAGCTGCCAAAGAAGCTAAAACCGAAATTGAATCAATATTAATCAATATCGAAGACTCATGGAAGCTTGAAATAACATCACTACAAAACACAATTATTAGTCTACAAAATAAAGTAATTCTAAATCAAGAGGATTACATAGACAAATTGGAAACATTGATAAAAAAAGCTTCAAGTGAAGAAAAAAAATATGAAGAAAAAAGTTATGCAATGGTGGTAAGGGAGAAATCGCACCCAATACCCAAAGCAAATTTTGCTCTACTAATCTCCTCAAAAAAAGACAAGCCTGCAGATGAAATCGAAAAAATATTAAAAGACAAAATAAAAGTATCCAAATTAGGAATAGGAATTTCTGGACTAAAAAAAACTTATCAAAACAAAATTATACTAACATGTGAGAAACAAAATGATACCGAAAAAATAATAAATGAAATCAACAAAAACCCAGATATTGAAATACAAGCTAATGAAATAAAGAAAAAAAAACCTTGCATTATCATTAAGGGAGTTGATGCTTGCTACAAGGAAGAAGAACTACTTATAGATTTGATAAATCAAAATGAAGATATAAAAAACGCCATGACCTCAGAAACTGAAAATGAACCCATTATTGTCAAGAAAAAGCTCAAGAACAAAAAATCGGAAAAATTATCAAATTTCATTATCGAAACTACAGCAAAACTAAGAAAAATAATAATATCGAAAGAAAGGATCAACATTGGATACTCAAAAGCACACGTAGAAGACTGCTTCCCACTCATGCAATGCTATCATTGTCTTGGATATGGACATACATCACTAAGATGCCTTGAAAACATGAAGAGTCCCAGATGCCTTCACTGTGCAGGAGAGCACAAAATACAAGACTGCCCCAAAAAACAAGAGCCTGCCAAATGCCACAACTGCACTAACAGAAAGGGTTACCAAAATGAACATCCAGGCAACAGTTACTTATGTGAATTCCGCAAGAAAATGTTAAAAAAATGCACAAATGCGAATCGAATACGAGTAAGTTTGCATTTTGCATACTTATTTTTTTATTCCCTTAAATATGAATAATTTTTACACTAAAGAATTAGATGATTCTCTTAATATTGCGGAACATATTTGTGACACTTTAAATGATTGTAATAATATTGTAGATAAAATACCGAATTCATTCTCAATATTACATTTAAATATTAGATCAATGAAACGAAATTTTAATGAATTCTTACTATCAATTAATTTACTAAATCATAAACCGGACGTTATTGTGTTAACTGAGGCATTCACCAGCGATTACAATAAATTTTGTATACCTAGTTATAGTTACTTTATGACACACTTTGCTATCAACCGAAATAGTGGTATTGTTGTATTCGTTAAATCTTGTTATTCAAACATTACAGTGGAAGAAATACCCATGCAGCGAGTTAATTGCTTAGATATTAATGTAACTGTAAATAAAGTATGTTTTAATATTATTGCAATTTACCGAACGCACGGCTCTAATGAGTATATATTCATGGATGAATTACGATGCTTTATTTTATCAAAAAAAAACAAACAGAACATAACAATAATTGGCGATTTTAATTTAGATATTTCTAACGAAAATAATAACAAAATAAAAACTGAATTTATCAATCTTATGACAGAAATGAATTTTATATTATGTATAAAAAATTATACTAGAGAAATTACGGGTCAGCGTCCATCGTGTATTGATCACATATGGTGCAACACTAAACATACCGACAAATTACTTACGATAATATTAAAAAATAATATTACTGACCATCACACTTGCATCTGTATACAACAACTTAATATTAATAAACACAAAATTTCAGAGAGCAATGCTTTTACAAAAAAATCACTAAACCATAATAAATTAAGTATTAAAATAAGTTCGGAAACGTGGAAACCCGTATTAGAATCTACATGTTCTGAAACAAGCGCAAATATTTTTGATAATATTCTTTGCAATTTTATTAGAGCATCGACTGACATTAAAACTATACATATTAAAGCAAAATTCAAAAAAATAAAACCATGGATTTCACATGGCTTAGTCGTTTCCATTAGAAAAAAAGAAGAGTTATATCACCTGACAAAGAAATTTCCCTTAGATAAAAAAATATTTACATATTACAAAAAATATAGGAACAAATTAACCTCTTTAATAAAAATAACTAAAGAAAACTATTACAAAAATGAAATTGACCTGGCTAAACAAAATGTAAAACACATATGGAAAACAATAAATGAAATAAATAGTAAAAAAAACAAAAATACTCTAATTAAAAAAATTTATATCGGAAAAAACTCTGTTGATGCCATAAGGGAACCGACAAAATGTGCTAATGCATTTAATAAATATTTCGCTAACGTCGGTCAAAATTTAGCTACACGGATCGATGAAAATTATAAAATAGATAATTTCGAGAAGGACTGCCTTAAACAAAAAAATCTGTCAGTTTTCCAACCAGTAACAACAAATGACATAAAAAATATTATAAATGAATTAAAAGGGGGATCTGCACCAGGATTTGATGGAATCACAGTAGAAATATTGAAAAAATATAACAATTTTTTAAGCATTCCCATTACACACATTATAAATATTAGTTTGAATAGTGGAATATTCCCTTCCATTTATAAAAAATCTATCGTAACACCCGTTTTTAAATCAGGCAGCCCTGAAGAAATATCAAATTATCGACCTATATCTCTTGTCTCAAACGTGGCAAAAATTTTTGAAAAAATCGTAAAAAAGCAACTCATGTACTACATTGATAATAATAAAATACTTAGTCCTAGCCAATTTGGATTTAGAGAGAAACTCGGCACTCACGATGCCATTGCTAAATTAACATCAACTATATACAATGCATTAGATAAAAAAAACAAATGCCTTGGCATTTTCATTGATTTACGCAAGGCTTTTGATAGTATCTCCCATACAAAACTAATCAATAAATTAAATGATATCGGCATTATTGGTACGGTTAGATATTGGCTACAAAGCTATCTAACTCAAAGAAGTCAAAAAGTAAAATTAAATAACTCACTAAGTGTGGATGAAACTTTAGAATTTGGAATTCCCCAAGGGACTGTTATTGGACCAATTTTATTTATAATATACGTTAACCAAATGTTTAAATTATCACTTAATGGTAAACTTATATCCTTTGCTGACGACACTGCAATAATTATTGAAAAAAAAACGTGGAACGATATTACCATTGCAGCCAATCAAGACATGAAGGTTATAAAAAAATGGTTCGATAATAATTTATTATCACTCAACACAGAAAAAACTTATTGTATTCCATTCTCTCTACAAGAAGATGTACCAAACAATTTAATTAACATAATAATTCATTCCAAAAATTGTACAAATGACGATACATGTAATACGGACTGCGCTAAACTAAATCTTAAATCAAATGTAAAATATCTTGGAATCCTAATAGATAAAAATGTTAAATGGAAAGATCATATCAATCTCACTGTGGAAAGAATAAGAAAACTTATCTACATATTCTATAACATACGAAATATTTTAAATAAAAAAACCATAAAAATGGTGTATTATGCATTAATCCAGTCCTTATTACAGTACGGCATTATTGGGTGGGGAGGGGCCTTTAAATCTTCCTTACAGCCCATTATTATAATTCAAAGAATAATTATAAAAATCATACTTAGGAAACCATACGACTTCCCTACTCTAGAATTATTTCAGGAATTTAATGTACCATCAATCATAGAATTGTATAAGAGAAACGCCTTATATCAAATATATAAAGAATATTTTATTCAAAAAATCCACCCCTCAGATAGCATAAGCAATAGATTTAAAACTAATGGCTTAATAGCCATCCCTGTGCTTAGAACAACTACGGCTCAGCATCACTATTTGTATTTAGGTGTAAGATGGTACAATATATTATTGTCCAAAAACAAAATTAATATAACGGGAACATTGAAATATGAACAATTTAAAAATCAAATTAAGTCCCTGAAATTGGATAATGATATATTGTACCCTTAATTTAATTTACCCTTACTTAAACTGAAATATTTAATATTAAAAGAATATGGTTATATATATATATATATATACTGTTATTGTCCTTCTAAAACTATTTTTTCTAAATTATGTACCTTTGTCAAGTAATATTTGTATTTATTTTCATAATGTTCTTTGATCATTGCTTAAACATCTAATTAAAACACTATTAATTTTTTTTTTTTTTTTTTGCATGTTAATACTCCTCCCATAAACACGAGCTCTTGAGCTCAATTTATGGAGTAGTAGTAATATAAAATGAATTATTGTATAACCTTGCACATGTAATCATTTGTATTGTAAAAACAAAATTTTTGAAATAAATAAATAAAAAAAAAAAATAAATAAAAAATCTAACAGTGATTTCCTGGCGAAGCGTCACTGAAAAACAGCATTTTTCTTTCTTTCCTCAACTTATTTTAAAAGAAAATAAAAGGGAAAACGAAAAAGAGACGGGAGAGTACTAGTGAAGGTACTTGCACATTGTGCAAAAAAATTGTGTCAGTTCTAAAAGGGGTACCTATAGTAGATCATCATCATCATCAAGAGTCTTCCTCCACTAATCACGGTTTTGTGCCAGCTCTCTCCAGTTTACAATCTCCAAGGTGGATAAATCTGTCGGTCTTGAGTTCAGTAGGGTAGGGACTTTGATGCTTGACGCTCAGTCATTCTCTCTACATGACCCAGCCACCGAAGTCTTCCCAGTTTTATAAATTTTGTGTCGTTTAGATCTTTAAACAGCGTATATAGCTCATTTTTATAACGTCTGCGCCAAAATCCATTTACTGAAACCGGTCCGAAGATACCCCTCAAAATTTTCCTTTCAAAAACATCCAGTGCTCGCTCATTCCTCTTAGTTAGCACCCAAGTCTGAGCTGCGTATGTGAGTACTGGTCTGATAAGTGTTTTGTACACTAATATCTTGGTGTTTCTGGACAGTAGTCTGGATTTTATTTGGTTTTGTAGGCGGTAATAACAGCGATTTGCGTTCACTATGCGCTTCTGGATCTCCTCTGTGGTATTATTCTCGTTTGTTATCAGGGAGCCTAGGTATGTGAATCTTGGTACCGTTTCAAAATTTTGGCTTCCAAATGAGAGAGTTGGGGTTTGTTGGGCGCACCAAACCACCTATAGTAGATACCTACCCTAAATATTTTGAAATTTTCGCATTTCTTATTTTGATAACAATTTTAAAAAATTACAATGAAAATCTTTAATTTTAATTTCCTAATTCGCCCTCTGTGTGTGCGAGTAGACACCGTATTCATTCTCCACCCAAAATCTGCAAAATAAATTGGCATCCTACCTCTCGCTCTGCCCGGTTATCCGTCTCCCTCGGCGTTTATACGTCTGTCTCGTTTATCTGCTCGGCGAATAATAAATAAAAGGCAAATGAATTGCCCCCCGCTCCCCATTATCCGCGCTCCCGCTCAACCGTCCGAATGGCTTTTCCAATTTACTCAGCGTACTGGTAATAAACGGACTGTTTTTATTTGCGCTTTATCGGATCGGGTGTTGGGCACCCGGCGTTATCCGGAATATATACATTTAAAAAAAACTTTTATAAATCTATCATAAATACATCACTCCGATGGATGTAAAGAAATTTTGAAAACCTATTAGATAAGGGTAGAAGTTACCTTTTTTGCATCAACTCCACACAGGAGGCCCTGAAGAAAATTATTTCCTCCAGGGCCTATGTCATATTTGTGGATGCTGTGTGGTGGGTATTTTTAGAAGAAGGAGTTCTAGGAAGGAAGGAGGTATGAGAGGTGGGTATGAATCTGAGATTCAGTGTGTCTAGGAGTGACGGTCGTACGAATAAATCCTCCCACTGCGGTGCAAGTCGATTGATCGAGAGACTCCGGCTGGAGAGGCTAAAAGGTATCCATCTCGCCAAGTAGTAGGTAGGCAGACGCATCCGCCCCCAAAACCTAAACAAACCTGACCCCATGAACCCGGGCACCCCTGATAAGTATCGAAACGTAGCGAAACACGTGGGGTGACCTACGGCAGAGGTATATGCCGCCTCCCAAGTTGTAAACAAAATTGAGGATTTATTTTATTTAATATTTATTTATTGTATGTTTTTACAATAATTATACTTTTTTTTACATGTTAAACAGATTTGTAATATGAATGTAATAAAAGCCTTTCCTCACCATAAAGAGACAAGACTGTTGTGTTTGGTGAGTGAATTCATACTCAACTATGTTATCATTTGAGTAGGATATTTGCAGATAATCTTTTTTTTACTTCTTATATTCTATGCTCACCAACTTTGTGTCAACTCTTATAATATAAGTTAAAATATATGTTATACAACCTATAGTTTGTTTCTTATATTTTATGTTACCCGTAAGCAGAGAGGACGGACCGCCAAACAAATCGGTCTTGGCACACACTCCTTGCCATCGTCTCATACATGCTCCTCTATTTATTCTGACTCTATGTTTGACTCTTTTTTTTTTGTTTTTTGTCAAATCTTATATTTTATGTAACCTATATTTGTTTTTTTTATATTTTATGTTACATGTATTTTGACAAAATGAATTTTGACTGGACACCCAGGTGGAAAGAGAAAAGTGGGAAGACCCAGACTGAGGCGGGAAGACGAGGTAAGAAGGGATGCAGCACAGCTTCTCCAGGTACGAAATTGGAAGTCAGCCGCTGAGGACAGGAGGAGTTGGAGGCGACTGTTGCAGGAGGCCAAAGCTCGATATGGGCTGTAGCGCCATCGAAGAAGTATTTTGACAACTCTTTAAAATTTTATTTTCACTGAGTTAATAAAAAAACTCCTTTATATAAAACAAGCTGATTCCCGGCATACGTTGCAATCCCATATTCAAATAAATACACTTTCCTCTCTGATTCACACCTTTCTCGCGCGTCCCCGTTTTAAATTTATAAATTATATAGCCTATGTCAACCGGGGATACTGTAGCTTCCCAACAGTGAAAAAAAATTTCAAATCGGTTCAGTAGTTTCGGAGCCTATTCAATGCAAACAAACAGTCAAATCTTTCCTCTTTATTTAGTGTATTAGATAAATAGAAAAAAAAAACAAAAAATGTAATATATGTATTTATCTTATCTATATGAATTAAAATGAAACGCCGAAATGTACGACTGCACCAAATTGGATTTTTTTTTTCGTGTTCATTATTGTCAGGACAAGGTTTGTTTAAATACTAGTGAGCTCTGGCATTATGAAATTTGTGAGCTGTTTGAAAACTGAATGTACCTGGACTGAATGTATAGAATGCGGGAGGGGGGAGGGGGTAGGGGAACTCTGGTAGGGGGTTCGCGGGAGGGGGGAGGGAAACCCGGGAGGTGGGAGGGGAACCTGGGAGGGGGTAGGGGAACTCGAAGGGGGTTCACGGGACGGGGGAAGGGGGGGAGTGGAGTGGGGAGAGGAAATGTAAAGGAGGCGGAGTTTGAACGCGGGAGGGGAAAGGGCGCGGGAGAGGAAGGGGGACGGGACTAATGGGAAAGGACACGCAGGGAGAAACAATTTCTTTATTAAATGGCATAATAACGCATGCCGGGAACCAGCTGGTTGTAAATATAATCTGACTATGATAATTGTTATTAAAGGTGTTTTGACGTGTATCCAAGTACAGGAAAACGTTAAATGTTTGTGAAAATATTTCCAGTGTGACTAAATTTACGAAGTGGAGTTGACGGTGTCTTCTTCCAAGCACGTATAAATTGAACCACTCTTCTTATAATAATATATTCATTAGCTTCGCTATATCCATACGCCCGGGTAATAAAACATGTGACGGTTCTGATAAGGGAGGATATATAAATTGGCGGAAATCAGGCGAAATCTACCCTTAGCCCCGCGGAATGCAGCTCGAACCTAGTACGCCCCCTCCCCCCCCCCACTGATAGGGGGTTTATTATATTATTATTTATAGGGTGGAAACGAAATGGGCATCAATTTGATGCAATCATACCTAACCAGGGAGGAAAATGCTTACCCTTAAGAAGTGTGCGGTGGTACCTACCACTTTTTATGTGAATTCTACCGCACAAGAGTCCCAACCCTCCGGAGACTATCTCATCCCCAATCCGAAGTATGTTGTGAGGTTAAAGGGAAGGAGACGACAAAGAGGAAGGTTGAAAATTACATGGATATTCAGATCGGGTCCTTTCTGAATGGTGGTCCTTTCACCTATATAATACATAAACAAATTACCTACCTATATTATGACTATGCAATGTTGTCATGTGCATGGTTTTTGCTATGTTTATAAGGTTTATGAGTCATTTATATTATTCACATCTTCATGGTTGTTTGAAAAACCCATGTACTACAATAAGACATGGTTTTTATCGGTCACCAAAAATATGCGCTTTTGACTGAGGAATGTTGTTTTTGAACTTCAGTACGGTTCACAATGTCTCTTTATCTTATTATTATCTTTGTCAATAAATAATATGAAAACATAAAATGAATTTTATATCAAGTCACTTTAATTAGGTACCTAAACCAACTGCTCTAAAATGTGAAAAAATAAATTATAATGGTTTTGGGAGAATTTCTTCCCCCTCTTCTCATAGATTTGAAAAAATATTTTTATTTAATTTAAAATGCAGAATTAAACTTAACTTTTTTATAAAGCATTATAGATAATTTACTCAGGTGACGTGGTTTTCTTATTTAATTTCTCGATAAAAGCTAATGAAAAACATGACTTTTGAGGCAATTTTTTTTATCAGAACATGGTAAAACATCGTTTTATCACCCCTTAAACAGAGTCATGATGATTGAATGTGAATGAGACAAAGAGCGTTTGACTAGACATATTTGTTCGGCAGTTCGTCCTCTCTATCTACCCCTGCGGGAAGCGGCATGATGATTAATTAGTTAGTTTTTTTAACGTTTTTTCTACAAATGAGACCCTGAGGAAAATAATTTCCCTCAGGGCCTGTGTCATCCGACAGTTAGTTTAAACAAGTTAAAATTTTTTTAGGGACATGGATGGCATCATACTATGGTACCTATAAAATTATTTATAACGAGCATGAAGCCTACCTCCCAAAGTTAGAAGAAAATTTATGTTAAATATATTTTCTATGAACCTTGCCTACCTCCTGGATATTTTGGTTTCAAATATGGATGTAAGCATTAATCATAACGTAGACTAATAATTTAAATTTTCATCTTCCTTGAGCATTTATTTATGTTATATAAGATCATAATGACTACTTTTGTTTTTAACCAAATGCCTACCTACGTAATGAAATTTCTATACCTAAATTTAACACATTTAATAAATAAATAGGTATAAATTAATTTTAAAACTTTTTTATATTATTTTTTCAATTCAATTTAGTTCAAACGGTTTAATAGTTCTTAAAAATTCCCCAATATATTTGGTCACGGTTACATATAACAAACACACTTTGTGCATAATAATGAAAAGGGAGTCGTTTAGAACAACACCAAACAGAATTTAATTAGGTGAAAAATAATTCCATCAGCCAATCCGTCCAAATGATTTGCCCGGAGCGAATGGACCAAATCTGCCGGAATTTACGGGACGAGCTGTATTATCAGCTATCATAGCAAGAATCAGGGGAGTAGAAAAATACTTATTTTTATTTTTAACTTAATCAGTAAAATTTAAAATTTTAATATTTAGTTAATGAAAAGATGTGACCGTATCTTCCTCTGATTTTTCTGTTTCAGATTTTCGATTGAGTTTCGCTAATATTCTCTTCATTCATTAAATATTACAATTTGAGGTTTTACTGATTAAGTTAAAAATAAAAATTCATCCTAGACTTCCAGAAAAGTCAATAGATGTCGCATGTTAAATTAACCTTCCAATTCCCATGTCAAAGTTAGATAATAAAGATTTTTCTCTTCTCTATAAATAAAATAGATTACATATATATGGTTACTAAGACAAAAAATATTTTTTTAAAATAATAAAAAATACCCCCACCCTTATTTATGGGTGTGTCATTTTGTGGGGGGATATTTTGTCGTGGAACCATGTAGTTCTGGTTGAATCTTACATAAAGATAGCAGCCAATAAAAAAAGGGTTAAAAAATGAAGATAATGTTGGCAGTTCTTGGTCGAATAATGATACAGTTAAATATAACCGAATAGGATAGGGACACATTAGCACTACTGGTAAACCCTGCAAGTCATGGGTCGAGTTCGAGTTCTAGATGTGATCGTATCTTTTTCTGATTTTTCTGTTTCAGATTTTCGATCGAGTTTCGCTAATGGCGTGTTCATTAATTAAAAAGAAAAATTATTGTTTCACATATTTTTTCGATATTAACTACGGCTTTTAATATTAAGTATGCCGAATAACGTGTTTTCACAATAAATTAATCTAATAAGTAATAAAAAAAAATATATATACAGTCCAGTTTCGTTGTGGTTCGTCTTAAAATAAATACACCTCACGTCCGTGGCCTCCACGGTCGAGGGGTAGGGCCCTAGACTAGCATCCAGGGTTCGCGGTTTCAAATCCCAGCGTGCGTAAGTAATTTTTATTTCAATAATTTGTGTTATTTCGCAATTTATTCGCTTAAAATAATATTATCTAAATTTGCAGCACGTTCCAAAGTGGAAGATACTAATAGCGTATCCCTGGTGTAAGAGCACCATTCAGAATTTAAACTTTGTTTCAAACGTGTTTCGTGACCAGATCTGAATAGCCGGACTTCCTCATCTTCCTCATCCCCATCTCCTTCAATTGGGGATGCCGTAGTTTTACTGACTCCAGGCGGGTGGGAGTTTGGGAGCAGTTAAGAGTTTAGGACCCATGTTCGGTACTAACATAAAAAAATAATAAACAAATAAAATGTCCTAAAAAATAATGTACCGGGAAGTAAAACCATGTTCCACGCTCATATCGTGAAACTTTAAGGGGAGGGAGGGAGGGAGGGAGGGAGGGGGGGGGGCGGTGATTGTTCGAGATAATCTAAGAAATATATCGTAATTAAGTTTTTAAACAAAGCAATTTTAATTAAGTACAAAAAAATGTCCATGAAAATAAAACATTTTTAATTATTTAAAACAATAATTTTAATATTATTTTATTTATGATTGAAGAAACGCCACTGTCGCAAAACCCCATTGCACAAGATTATACCAATTCAAAACGTTCCGCCATTTTGTTTCGGCTGAAGCGAGACGGCAAGATCCGAATCATTCAAGTAACAGCGGGACGGCGCTTGTAGCGTTGCTATATTTGAATTTTTCCTGAAAACGGCCAAATGCCTCCATGGAAATCCGTCTATTTTCGCTCGAAATCGTTTTATTTGCGTGTTTATTTTTTTATTGGCGCTGTAAAATATCCTGATTGTGTTATTTCCCGACATTATTATGTCACTCTCTTTTTTCCGGGCGGGATTTTACAACTCTACGTCCTTTTTAAGTGTTTTTTTCGAATTCGAACGCCGCCATTTAAAAAAAAAAGAATTTCATCATTGTGGAAAAGGGTTGCCAGTAACAGTGACATTATGCTTAATAAAAGGGAAAATCAAAATTAATTACGATATTGTTTGTTCTCTAACTCAATTTTTTCGTGTTCATTCTTTCATTTCCAGTACCTACTTTAATGCAGTTACTACGGTAGGTAGATAATTTAAGGTAGGTAAATTTTGAAATAATATGTACGTATATTACTCCGGTCAGTGTGCTGAGTTGGCATCGCGTTTGGGTCCCACCCGGGCGTCGCGTGTTCGATTCCTCGGCTGGCTAAGTCCTCCATCACAATATGAGCAACATTTTCCACTTCTGTGGTGGTAGTAGGAGATTTTCAAATATTATTGTCGGGTTATTCCTAACCCGGAAATAATTGTCCTTCTTTAAAAAAAAAATAGTGGTAAAATTAAAATCTGCAAGTATTCTAGATACCTCTTACAAATTGTGATGTTCTATGCCTGTCTCACTAGGAACTTCTGTGTTCAGAGCAGGCGCAGTTCATAAGAAAAATATAATTAACAACACAATACAATTAAAAGGCAATCATCATCTTAGCATATTTATATATTGCTTTTGATAAAATCTTTGATGTGAGATCTGTCGTGACATATGATTCAAGACTTGGCGTCTGATTTATATTTAAAATAAGTCTAATGGCCAGTGGAAGTGCGGTGTATAGCTTTGTTGTAAAGTATATGTATCTAATTTTTATTTGGCCAAAAGTTGTTTTAGTAAAAGGGAAAAGTAAGATATTTGGTTTTAGTACCTATATCGAGCAGTTGGAATTTTGTAATTAGCAGTTCTCTGTTTTATGCTAGTATGTTTTAGGTACCTAATGTTTCCTTTTGTCCAAAACACGGATTCTTCAAGATTTCATCCGAACTGCTTGTGATCGGTAATTTTAGAATAAAATTTAAAAATAGTTAATATTTATACTTATGCAAATAGTAGATATGTAGATATGTAGAAACCTATTCTATATCTGGGTAAATACTTTATACAAAGGTAAAGGTAGGTACCTACACTGCCTAATTACTTTTATATCTGAATAAATAAATAAATAGGTACCATTATATTATTTTTTAAATCATTACATTTATACCGATGCGAAATCGACTCGGCTGGTAGAAGTTGCCGCCGTAATATTTGAGTAGGTACGTATAAGTGTTAATATATACCTAACTAACCTAACCTTCACGATTTTTTTTTTAAATCTTACTAGCTATGCGCACCCCCTGTAAAAATCATCTTTTTTAAAAGCCATTCAGTTAAATTTAAGGGAATTTTTTAATTGTTATAATTTCTCAAAAATATAAGTTTCACATATAGTACTGCATAAAAAAGACATGTTAAGGGGACGGCAAATCTCAATTATGAATTTGAGGCCAAAATACAGTTTGGCAAGAAAGTGTAGAAAATAAATGATGGCGCCACGATCGTTTTTTAGGTTTTAAATGGCAACACCAAGATGGCTCATAAGACAATGAATATAAGTTTTAAAAAACACTTTGTTCAAAATGCATATTTCATAATGTATTTGTATTCTCAAAATTTTTGCAAAAAAACTATAATTTAATCGAAGTAAAATTACAATTTACTATAAATAAAGTAACACAAAACAAATTATAAGTGGGCTTGTATTTCGTTATAAGGTAATAATAATAATATTAATATAGGATGGGGCGGCATATGTACCTACAAATCAAAAACAAACAATTTTCATAGGTATCACAAAAATTAATTATAAAAACAACAACCTTACTCATATTCGTCATAACTTTTATTCAAACAATTTAAGGTCAGAAATTTAAGTGCATTATACTTTTATCGTGCAACGTTAAAAAATTTATAAAGATAATATTCAAAATATAGTTGAACCCTTTAAAAATAACAGAAATCTTAGGCAAACCTCAATACTTCCTACTCCGAAATGTAAAAAAAAAAAAAAAAATTCACTACCTGAAAAAATCAGAAACAGGAACACTAATTTAAAAAGATTTAAAACTCAGCTTAAAAATTACAACGAAAATTTGTACTGAACAAAAAAAATAAACCAATATAATAACCCCCTCCCCCCCCCATATACACCAGTCCTACTTATTTATGGGGGTAAATCATCCGTCCGTGCCATTCGTCAAAGAAATCATTTATTTACATAGTACGTAAAGAAGTCCCAACTTTAAGAACTTTACTAACCGTACTCAAAGAAGAAATTGGATTTGATGGTAGCCGGAAAAATTTACGAAAAATTTTGCATTCCATTGGCTTTGTTTATAAAAAAGTGCAAAACAAACAGAACTGCACTTATTGAAAAAAAAGATAGCGGCTAAAAGAGAGCATTACTTAAAAATTAACATAGATATCC
The DNA here is from genome assembly GCA_917563855.2 of Limnephilus lunatus. Classification (NCBI taxonomy): domain Eukaryota; kingdom Metazoa; phylum Arthropoda; class Insecta; order Trichoptera; family Limnephilidae; genus Limnephilus; species Limnephilus lunatus. Next base: position 23,002,057 of record OU830596.1, read on the forward strand.
GAAATTTACCAGAAGAACTGCAAAAAAAATATAATTAACTTAAATGAAAGTTATATCCATTCATCCTACAAGCTAAAGATATGCTGGCAATCTATATATGCGACTGGAGTTCAGCACGATATTTCAAAAGGTAAGCGCTGGATCATGGTTCACGCTGAAAGCCAAATGGGTTTTGTCCCTCATGCTTTTTTCCTTGACGATTCATCTTACCGTTGATTCAGATTTACCCGTGTGTAGAAAATATCATTAAAATTATTATTCTATTGAAGGGAGTTTAAAAAAACACACTAGATAATATTCATTTAGAAAGAAAGACTGAGAAAACTAAGAAAAAAGTAACTTTTCTATGAGTTTAAAGAAGTTGCATATTATTATTATTTTTTTGTTAATTGTGTTATTGCCTTTTTCTTGTGGCCTAATATTAACTGTCAAACGTAAATGTCAATTTCGGATTTTTAAACATAACCTCAAATCAGATTGTAATGGTTATATCGCTCGAAAATTGGCATAAATCTTGTAATACTAATGAAATTCATTAAAAAACGATACTACGTACCAGTCATTTCTGTAGTTCGTTTGTAAAGATCTTACGAATTAGGCATAGGAGCTTCTTCACGCGATAATCGGCTAGGCAGCGTTGAAAACCCAGTACCTATATAACTTCTCTTGCACCACTACGTATTGGTTTGTTCAATTTTATTCAATTCAAACAATGCACAGGCAAACAATCAAAAACCAAACATTAAACGAGTGATTTTCAGCGTTTTCTACACTTTTTAAGTCAGTAAAGCCAAGAGCCATACGAAATGTCATTGAAAAAACGAGTATTTCGGTGTTACCATAGTAATGAAAAAATTTAGTTCCAAAATAATAAATTTCTAGACTTAATTGCCAAACAATACCTAACCAAACTGAAAAATATATCAAATACTAATAGTAAATAGCATTATTGATATATTATTATATAAATAGTATTTGAGTCTCACATCTAAAATTAGGTTTTGTTTGAAAAAGGTGTGCAACCGTTTCTCTTAACCGCTCGGATCCATAAGCTTTTTTACACGTCAATGTAACATTACTAGACATACCTGTGACATCTGAGGCGTTACTGAGATATTAATTAGAACAAAAAACAAGAGTAAAAATTAATTTTAATTTAGGAGGCGGATATGGCCGCCACCTCGGGAACCATTTATTGGATTACCTACACCCCTGCCATAGGTCAGCCCAATTGGTTCGCTACGTTTGGTGACTAAGCAGGTGAGCCCGGGTGAGGTTTGTCTAAGTCTTGGCGGCGGGTGCGTTTGTCCACCTACTGCGTAGCGGACCGGATCGGGAGAAACTGGTGGAGGGGTACCTTTTGACCTCTCCGGCCGGAATCTCTCGAACCATCACCTTGCATCGCAGTGGGAAGAATCGATTCAAACGTCTGTCACTCCTGGACCCACTAACCCCTAGATTTCTACCCAGCCCTTATACCTGTTTCCTTCCTAGAACTTCATCACCTTCCCCTAACAGACCTAGTATGGATCTGATGTAATAAATAAATAATGATAGATAATGAGGGAAAAGAAGAGCGAAATAAATAGAAAAAAAAGAAACAAGGCAGAACAAAACATGTCAAGAAAATTGCAAATTTTCATTTTGAAATGTATTTAAAAAAAAATCTTTAATTAATTTGAAATTTTTTGTTATTCAAGATGATTTTGTACATATCTGGAAATGAATTACAAAGTGCGTAGTCAAAATAGTTCAAATAGATATCTACACAACGGATGAAACCAGATTGTAAAATTAATTTAATCAAACGTACTTACCTACCTATCACTAAATTGGGTAGGTACCCATCTACAGCTAAACACATGTTTTAGCATGCTGCCAAAGTAGAAACTTTTTTTTTATCGACTGATAGTCATATGCAATAAACTTACTCTAACGACGCCACCGACTGCAAAGTTAAGTATGCCGATATCTAAGTGTAGACAGCAACCATAGGTACCGTAGTAAATATTATTTGTACATTATTATTTATTGCGGTTATTGGGATACCTGAGAACACTAAAGAAAAGTGACCGCCATTATGAGAAATGATATTTGTCGTCTTGCCCCACATAAACCAATAAACCCCAAACGCGTTTACAACCAACAGCCTTTCCTCGGGTAATTGTCAATAATTGCTGATATACGACCGGACCATATTATTAGCTAGAACCCGGACTTCTTTACTGCCTCCGAAATTATATGACTTACTTGTAAAATAGGTATTTTTTTACAATCAGCTCCATACAAGAAACCATGAGAAAAAAAATCCCTCAGAGGTCATCTTTGAGGGGGTTCCACGACTTTTCAACCCGCGACAAAATATCCTCGACAAAATATCCTACGGACAAAACATCCCCCAACAAAATATCTACTAAAACCTAACCTAAACTAAGGGGGCATCCATTAACTACGTGAGCTTTTTTTCTTTTTTTCTCAATTTAGACTGACTGAAGGGGAAGCCCCCCCCCCCCCCCCTTGGTGAGATTATTTGGTCGGACCCCCCCTCCCCCTCTCGTGAGATTTACACTACAGTTGTTTTTTAATTATCTCTATAATAATAAATATATATATATATTCTCTTAAAGTTGACATGAGATTTTTATGGCCCCTCCCCCCCCCCCTATTTTGTATTCACGTATTTAATGTATGCCCCCTAACCTAATAAACAAATGGGACAAAAGTAATATAGATGTCCTATAAAGACAATAAATTTTATTGTTCACAAATAGTAAAATGGGAAAGAAATAATAAAGACATCTTGTAAGGGCAATAAATGATTGTTCAAAAATAGTAAAATGAAAAATAAGGTTAGGTCAGGTTTTAGTAGATATTTTGTTGGAGGATGTTTTGTCCATAGGATATTTTGTCGGGGATATTTTGTCGCGGGATGAAAACACACGGTAAGTCTTTGGGGATGCTGTATGGAGGGTGTTTTTAGGGAAAAGAAAGAGAAGAAGTTCTGGGAAGAAAAAATGTATGAGGGGTGGTAGGAATCTAGTGATCAATGTGTCCAGGAGTGACCGATGAAAAATTCATATCTTCCACTGCTGTGCAAGGCGATGGATCGTGAAGATCGTGAAGGCTGGAGAAGTAAAAATGTCTTCCGCAACCAGTCTCTATCGATCAGACCCGCCACGCAGAAAGTGGGCAAATTGATCTGCCGCCAAGATCTAGACAAACCTCTCCCCGTGATTCCGGCACCAAGTCACCAAATGTAGCAAACCAATTTGGGTGACCTACAGCAAGGGTTGCTTATCCAATAAATAGTTTTTGGGGTGGCGGTACCATATCCTCCTCTCAAATTATATAATTTTGTTTGATGTTTAGGGAATGGAACCGTATTAGAATATAGTGTTAAAACTTGAGAAAGACTTAGGTATGTCTACTTATGTCCAAATTGGAAGAAAGAAGGCTTTTTTTAATTTTTTTTATAAACTCACAAGAGTTCCAGCTGCTCCTGTTTGGAGGCAGTGAGATTACGGCATCCCCAATTGTGGGGCTGAAAGTAACGGGGATGATAAGGATATGGGATAAAGGAAGGTGGGAAGTACCTGGCTATTCAGATCTGGTCATCAAACACGGGTAAAGCCATTTCAAACAACGTTTCAATTCTGAATGGTGGTCTGAAGGGTGATACTGAGAGTACCTTCCACTCTGGAACGGAACTATTAAACACCTATCTCAAAACAATACTGTAGGTAGGTATCATTCAGTGGCGTGCATTGCTCTATGAACAGAGGTACCTAGCCCCGAAGGCTAGTTTGTTCACTTTTGGGAATAGCTCACACAGGTCTCATAGAAATCGTTGTATCTCCTTTACTCTCATGGTGAGAAATGTGTTCTAAACGGTGTTAGAATGAAAAAACAAAAAGTGTACCTCCATAAAACTAAAGTTTCTTACCGCAATTTGAGAAAATTTATTAATTTTTTTATGAAACGAAAAAAATAAGATGGCAATAACGTTTATAATACTGTCTTTACTAGAGAAGTCTCTAGTAAAATGTGTAGGTACGTATTTTTCTTTTTTGTTATCTGTAATTTTAGTTAGAAAAAAACGTAGGGTATTTCATTTTTAAAACTTTTTTTTATGTTTGCATTATAAATTTGAATCTTACTATTATTATAAACGCGAATGTTTGTATGGATGCATGTGTGTTTGATACTCTTTCACCCAAAACTACTGAATGAATTTTAATGAAACTTTACAATAAAATAGCTCATAGGTCAGAATAACAAATGTATGTACATAGATATAATTATATAATGGTAAGCTCTGGCGTTATGAAATTATTAATATTAATACGTATACCGTCAAATAATTTTCACGAGAAAAGCGTGTTATTGCTAACGTCAGATAAAAAGCAAAACAAAACGTTGTCGTGGAAACGATGTCGTAGTTAATATGTAACTATATAAATAAAAATGAATCACAGAAATGTATGTAGGTACGCACAGCTTCCGAACGACTGCACCAAATTGGATTTTTTTTGTGTGTTGATATTGTCGGGATAAGGTTTGTATAAAACTACTGGTGAGGACTGATGGCATTTTCAATTTTTATAAAAAAATTGCAGTAGATGGCACGCGAGCTGTTTGAAAACTGAATGTACAGGGACTGAATGTATGTAATGCGGGAGGGGGGGGGGAACTCGAGTAGGGTATTCACGGGAGGGGTGGAGGGGAACCCGGGAGGGGGAGGGGAACCTGGGAGGGGGGAGGAGAACTCGGGAAGGGGGATAGCGGGACGGGGGAAGAGGGGGAGTGGAGTGGGGAGAGGGAAGGTGGAGGAATCGGAGTGCGAAAGTGAGAGGAAAGGGGACGCGGGAGAGAAAGGGGAGGCGGAAGGGGAACGAGACGAATGGAAACAATTTCTTTATTAAATGGCATAGCAACGCCTGCCGGGAACCAGCGAATACTTATCTATAAATGGATAATGTTAATTAATCTGTTTCTGAAAAAAAATATACAGATACAATATATAATATAAAATATAAAAGAAAATATACAGATTTAGGAAATGAGATTAAAAGAATTTGGCATTCTCAGACTATAAAAATATTACCATTTTTTATTTCGGCTACTGGCATTATACCTAGCTCTCTCATTCAAAATTTAGGCGTATTAATGATTTGTCAAAAAATTTGTATATAAACATGCAAAAGTCGGTTATTTTAAATACATGTAGGATTACCTACAGTGCACTTACATTGCGTGAATTTACTAGATAATCATTTGTGGAAAAGTGTGTGGAAGGGTTTAGTCTTTCATTTGGGAAAGATTTAACCCGGACATAAAATCTGGATAACCATACATAAGCAAATGCTTTTAATGGAAGGCCAGTAATATTATAATATGAAGCACTTTTAAGATAAACAAATAAATTAAAAAATTAATAGTTTAATTCGCAAATCGGAATTTTTCTGACCTTCTGACTGAATGTGCTCTAAGACTGAGGAGCTATGAGAGTTCTGCTATGAATTGTGCATCCAATATTTGAAAATGGCCATTCTATCTTATGATCCTTTTCCACTGATGCTAAATACGTCGCTATAAAAATATAAAAGCATTATTAAAACTATTATTTAAGAAGCCATGATTGATTGCTATCTATCCTCTGCACCGAGTACCGACCCAGTGGCATCACCTCGCTATAGTCACTAGTCTCTAGTCACCCTCCCAAACTATGTAGCAATACATCACGTGGTGCTGTTGACAACCAAACAAACTCGAATGGCTACCGAAGTCACGACTAAATAATGGCCACATTGACAGACAAACATCACAGCTTGACGCCACAAATATTTGTGATCCCGTCACTCAAATGGCTTTGTCTAATTTACTAAACACACACCGCAATACCGCAACTGTTGTCAAATATTCAACCTTTAATGTTCATGTCCTGAAAATTTACCAAGGGCAAAGGGATCACAAACTGTTCATGATCGAAAAATGATCTTACCTAAAGTTTGCCTGTCTTTAGAAGGTTATATTCTATCTTTTTCAATGCTGATAAATCGTCTTATCTTTGAATATTATTTTAACAGCTTCATACAGCTGAAAAAGCAATAGAAGTACCTACCTTAATTGGTTCCGCGACAAAAAAACCCCCGACAAAATATCCCCGACAAAATATCCTACGAACAAAACATTATCCAACAAAATATCTAATAAAACCTAACCTAACAAAAAATGGAACAAAAATAATCCAGACAACCTGTAAAAACAATCCAGACAACCTGTAAAAACAATAAATTATTGTTAAAAAATAGTAAAATGAGACAAAAATAATACTTAGAGTCATCCTGTAAAGACAATAAATTATTGTTCAAAAAGAGTAAAATTAGGTTGTTCTTAGTCGAAGTATGATACAGTTAAAAGTGTCCGAATTAGAAATGGGTTCCATAGCTCAGTTGGTAGAGCACTTGTCATGTCAACAAAGGGCCCTGACTTCGAGTCCCAGTGGAACCAATATCTTTTTCTGATTTTTCTGTCTCCAGAATTTCGATTGAATTTCGCTAATATTGTCTTCATTTAATAAAATAAAATATTTATTTAATTCACAAATAAATATTTTATAGCTATCTCATTCTCTCGCTGGCTAAATCCTATAGATGTATGTGTTTGTCTCTTTTCAGTGTCGCTTGTTTCCGTTTGATCGAGTTTCAAATCGGAACGGTGCTAAAAAAGTTTTCATTTCAATAAAACCTTGGTACGCAGGCCAAAGTTTTCCTTCCCCTGTCCCAATAAATTGTAATGTTTTCATGATGTCCAAACAATTAGTTTCGGTCAGTGGGATGGTTTTAATTGTTTCAAATCGTTGCTACCGTCTTTAGTTCGGAGGTAATATTTTGGATAATATGTCTTTGTGAGAATGCGCCGTGTTTCCATTATGACACATTCCCCACTGTTTGTGTTTTATGAAGATGAATGTGGTGGCAATGGTTTTAGGTTCATGTTCAGTAGCAATTATCTATGGATTTCTTTTTGTTTACATTATACAGAATGGTTGGAGCAGAGCAAAGATTTATGGTGCTGTTCCCGACGATTTGTTGAAATATTTTCTGGATGTTGGTATGCAGAGGATAAAAGTCGAGGTCACCTAATAATTGCATTTCATGTGCATGGAAAAATCTACAAAATGACTGTAAAGAAGGTACTTGCCTATTCCCAGCATTTTCCTTATCTTAGCTTTCTCCCACATTTTGCACAGCTATATTTTTCATGTAGATTCCTACTTTTTATATCAAATATTTTTGCATATTTGCACCTAGTTCCGAGTTAAATATGCTCTAAGTATTGTTCCGGTGATAGACAGCCATGCAGTATCTAAATATTGCTTGTAATGGCTTTGGATACCTACAGGATATAAAAATTCAAAGTGTTTTGGGGGTCGCCATAATTTGACTGGTTCCGGCAGCCGGAATTGTTGTTAATATAAATCCTTATCAATCACAATATAATAATCTATCTGTCGATTGACACAACCTAATCGTGTACCTACGCACGGGAAGTCAAAATTCACGTTGTTGTAACCTTCCAATTCAAAATCCTCTTCCAAAACCTTATTTTGTTTTCAAGAAAGGACACAATATAAGAATGTGCAATCGGTTATGCAACCCTAAAATATTATGAAAGGAGACGCACATTTGGTAAAACATGTCCAATATTGTATGGATAGAAAAGGATAACGTACCTAAGCATTCCTTTGAATACCTAGTTATAAAATCTGTTTGACTTTGATACTGAGTATAGTCGTATAATATCTAACAATAATAATAAAAATTGGCTGATTTATAAAGCGCCGTTTTCATGAAAAATTACCTCAAAGGCGCTGTACATGTAAGCATATAAAAAAATAAAATTAATACGATAGGCTAACAACTAAGATTCGAAATTGTAACTATGTAGGGACTTATATGTAGCTAGTGACTTACGACTAACACTTATTACTTCTGACTTAAAACTAGTGACATACATATATATTTGCAACCGTGACTTAAAATTAGAGATTTACAACTAAATTAGGTATTTACATATAACAATAAATATTTTCAGTTTTGCCAGGTATCTAATATTACCAAGTACCTATCAACAAAACTCTACAGATATAGGATAGAAGAAAGTTTTTGCTGTAAGTCGGAGCAGTTTGGGGATTTTATATATACATATTTAGGTACATATTTTACGAATGGCGAATTTATGGAAATGAGTGTTTGAATAAGTGAGTTTTAAGTTTGGATCTAAATTCTGTTGGGCTGGTTATGCATCTTATTCCATAAGAAATTTATTCCAAGCATCACGGCCGGATACTCCGAATGCACGATCACCAAACTTAGTGTTCGTATTTCACTTAGGTTCTTTCAACCTTCCGATTGCAGATGATGTCGCTGATCTAAGAGTTGACTGCCTTAGACCAATATTTTCCGGAATGCATAATTCAGAGATATAGGGTGGAGCCATTTTATTGATAGCTTTAAACACCATCCATCATAACTTATACTGGGTCCTTTCAGGATACTTCAACCAGTGAAGATTTCGAAGGTGTTCCGAAATGTGCGAAAAATTGGGTACCCCAGTAATTAGACGTGCTGCGGCGTTGAACACTGATTGTAGTTTATCAGTTTGGCATGTCTTTGTGGATACTGCAATTATTATTATACGAGTACCTTGCAACAAAATTTCAAACTAAATACATCTACGAGATACCTACAAAACTTATGAAGCGAGAAAGGTTCTGGCAGATATATTTTCAGTACTTATCACGTTACAAAATATGGTGAACCTCATAGAGATATAGTGTACCTAATCTCAAATGCATTTTATTATTTTGGCGCTCTCTCTTATACAATATATAAAATAGCTTTATTGAATGAAATTTTACAAGATTATAACTAAAAAAGTACATAATATTCAGTGTTAATGTTTACAGTAGTTTATAAGTTACATAAGTAAAAAAAGGTTAACAACAGAAAATAATATAAATATCAACCGTAGGTAGGTACTTGAAGAATAGAAAATTGTTATAAATTTAGGTTTTTCATAAACCGCCTCACTAAGCTAACCTGTGTTGAGGCAGTTATTTTCTAAGTCAATTTATAATATCTACTTATCAACATACCTACACTTGTATTAAAATATATGGTTGCATTAATAATAAGTTCGAATAATACCAACAAATGCATTGGTATCATTAATAATTTTGGATTTGGGTGAGTATGCCGGTGAGTGTATCGGAGGTAGACTATCATCAGGACAGTCTACAGACCATAGCAAATTTGTGGAACTGCACGTAACTGCAAGTAAGTATCGGAGCCATCTGGTGAGAAAATCGGTAGGTGTTTGTAAATTTACACAATTTTCATAACGCCCATGGCTTTTGTGTTCTAGATTTATTGCTACTTCATCAAACGATTTTATGTTTTTGAGGTAGCTTCTTAGGTAATTTATATACAATTTTCGAGGTTAGGTAGGTACCCAGATAAAAACATGTATTTTTAACAAATAGGCTACCTACTTCGTATTTAGCGGCCCTCTTCTCGATAGCTCAAGACAATTTAAGTAAAACATCCAAATTTTAAAACCGGGAAATCAATTTTACGCAACAACAAAATATAAAACGCTCCACCCAACCCAACATGCAACACTTTTGTCAAGTTTCTTTGCATGACTCTAATTTTCAAACATTTCCTTCACATCTCATACAATGGCTCAACTTTCAATGGCTTTGCTGCCACAATAAAGCGTCCAAATAAACAGCAATAAACATCGAAAACAATACGTTTATTTGTTATTTGTTTTCTTTAAATAGTCTTCCGACTCCTGTCAACGATTCGTCGCCATTTTAAACAAAAGACCAAAAACAAAACTAAAGTGGACAAGGAAGGGATCCCTGGGGTACTCCCGTATTGGCCATGGAGGGAATTTTATGACATATTTCTTAAGAAAACAATTGGAGTTGTAACCCACGATTTCTAATTTAGTGTGGGAACTAATTTGCCATGATGCGTGTACTAATCCAGTACGACCACTGTTCCATTTAAACTATTTATTATTGCAACGGTAATTGTTCATGTCTTTTGTGGAGTTTGACCATTGCAAGTTGTAGGCAATAAAATAGGTCAAAAAATAATAATATTGGTGTGTTTATAGTTGATTTTTGTCGATCATTTGTTTAGATGTCTAAGTTGTGGAATATATATTTGTACGTATGTTTGAAAATTTTTGCATAGGTAGCTGACGCTCACATTTCTAAACGTAAGATATTAATGTATCTAACGTTCTAACCTATCATTCCCGTTATAGCAAATTTTTAATATTTTGACATTTTTATAGCGTCATTGAAGTGAAATAAACTTCAAAGGCACTCAACAAAGAAAAAATACATAGAAGATATTTAAATAAAAGATACCCACTTACATCATAATTTAATCATGTTTACGTTAGATGCCGAATGAGGTTTCAAAAGTTTAACAAATATTTGTCAAACGCATTTAAAAAAATACGAAAAACATTATCGATTCGACGAAGGTTTTGGTAACGTAGGATTTAAAAAATTTAATAGGTACCTACCTACCTAAAATAATGATTCAGGCGATTCATTGGAAAATTCAACTTTTGTGTTCAGATCTTCGATCAATTAAGTCTAGATAAGCCCTACCTAACTAACTTGCCTGTGAATAATGACGCCATGATATTAATGTTAACAATACAACTCTTCATCGTATTCCACCGCCTCGCTCAAAAAGCCTAGAGAAGCCAGTTCCTAAAACACAAAGTTCGTTCTCAAATCCCATTATGTAGTTTTGACATTCATCAACCAATCAGATGCCTTGAATATCACGCGACACGTATTGTGGAGTTGAATTTATCACTCCTACTTGGTATAAACTAGCCGTACACGCTCGCTAAGTCGCTTGAAGAAATAACCCGAGGGCGTTAAGTGTGTGACAAGATGTGGTCTTTTAATTTTAAACAAGCCGTTATGTTTTGTTTTGAGCCTGTATGTCAATGTATTAGTGAACGAACCGGGCTACGTGGCATGACGTCAGAAATATTGCTCGACCAAAAGTAATTACTTTAACATTATTACGTTTATTGAAACGCTGCCTAAAAGACATCTGTAAGGTATATTTTTTTTTGTTGTATTCAGATAGCTGACTACATTTTCAAAAATAAAGTCCGCGGTGTGTACCTTTTACAATATTCGGAAGTGGTATATTTTTGTGTTTTAAAAAAATTAACTCGGTCCGGACGGCTGACACACAAATTAGTTTCAGTGTAGATCTTGTAGACCGATAAAAGATACAACACAAAGCACTATGCGATCTGAACGGTGCAAAACAATGCAGGCACTTTTTCATAAATTGGCCTTGAGCCTGCTTTTGCTGGCTTCTTGCGTCATTTTGAATTTCACAGGGCTTGTCTAGATATCATACGTCAATGGTTCAGATACATTGTAGGATGAATAATGTTAGTCTGTAAACATATTTAAAAAAAAGTTAAAAAGGCATTCAGTAATCCCAAATTTGCTTAATAGTGCAAAAAATAAATGTGCCTATGGATAGCTGTGAAATAAGGTTTGTAACTCTATCCAAGATAATTTAGTATTTTTACGTAGTAATTTCCAAATTTTAGTATTTTTACCCACTCCCAGTCCATTCGATGTTTTAGTCTTTTTACTTAGTGCTTTCCAAGATTTAGAATTTTATTCTAGTTCATTCAGAGGTTTTTTCGTGTCGTTTTTACCTAGTCTATTAGAAGTTTTAGTAGTTTATCCTACTCCATTCAGAGTTCAGAGTATTGCCTTTTTGCCGATTCTATTCCAAGATTTAGTATTTTATCTTTTTCCATTCAGGGTTAATGTCTTTTTCCCCATCAGTCTATTCCAAGTTCAAGTCTTTTTATCTTTAATTAATGAAGACAACATTAGCGAAAATAATAATAATAGGTAATTATTATTATTGGATGATTTTTATATCGCCAGTTTCGTGGAAAAATCACCTCAAGGGCGCTTTAAAAAGATAGGGTCACATCTGGGACTCGAACCCAGAACCTATGACTTGCCGGGTCAGTTCTCTATCAACTCAGCTAATGTGTCCCTATCCTATTCGGTCATATTTAACTGTAACATTCTTCTACCAAGAACTTCCAACATTTTGTTCATTTTCTTAACGCATATTTTTATTAACTGCTATCTTTATGTATGATTGCAAGATTCAACCAGAACTAAATTCTATCTAGTTAGTGTAAATTTATTAATTTTTCATCTATTGACTTTTCTGCAAGTCTAGGATAAATATTTATTTTTATTTTTAACTTAATGAGTAAAACCTCAAATTGAAATATGTATTTAATTAATTAACCCAATATTAGCGAAACTCAATCGAAAATCTGAAACAGAAAAATTAGAAAAAGATACGGTCACATCTGCGACTCGTACCCAGGACCTATGATTATCTACCGACCTATCTTTTTACCTTCTCTATTCAAGTTTTCAAAATGTTACTTAGTCTGCTCCAAATTTTAGGGGTTTAGAATTGTGCTGCTGATCGGGGATTCGATTTCTATCATAGTAGACTTACGTAACATATTAATAGTTTATACAATTACCCAACCTACGCAAGAAACACAATGTTTTTTCTCAGTAATTACTAAATAGTGAACAAAGAACAAGAACAACTCCCCGCGTAGGTATCTATCTACTATCTACGAGTCTACCTAATCCTATTGCCTTCATCGTGTTTTATTTTCTGCCGGGGGGGCGGTGTGTGCCCCATGGCCGCCCCTTACTGCCCACCCCGCAGCCTTACCGCCCCCGGCCGCGCAGGACGGCTGGTATTACCGGCGACCCTTTTTCTCCATTTGGCGCGAGACATGCCGCCATGATTTTATTTTCATGACTGCCCGGGAAAGGCGTTTGCAACATTTTGTTACGAAAATACTTTATTTAAAGCACTTTATTGAACAAATTAATGCGAAATAAATTTTCCCTACGTAGAAAGTAATTTAATTGGTAATATTTTAGGGTAACTGTTATACATAATGCGATTTTTTTAATGCCACTTCGGTTCAACTTAATTACTCTATTAAGTCTATTAGACAACCATCTACGACATCTACGTCGAGGGAGTTGGAAAATATTGGAATAAAGTTCCATTTTTTTTCTATAAAAATTTTATGCGTTTTGACACTTCGGCCATATTTTTTTCTAGTTTGATGTATTCGTATTGAGTATGGCCAGCGAATCAGTTTATAATTTATATAAAAACACGTGCAGAGTTATTCAGTAAATTACAATGATACAATTGAGTAAAAAGTTCAGAACTTAATGTTTTGACGACTTAGCAGGGATGCTCGGGTTCATGGGGTGAGGTTTATCTAGGTCATGAGGCCGGATGCGTTTGCCCACCTACTGCGTTGCGGGCCGGATTGGGAGAGCCTGGTTGAGGGAGCTCTTTTGATCTCACCAGTTGGACTCTCTCCTTCCAGAACTTCATCTCCTAAAAAGACCCTCCACACAGCATAAGGGATTTTTAATTCCTCAGGGTCTCCTGTGTGGAGGTAAGCAAATGCATCCGCAGCCAAAACGTACACAAACCACACCCCTTGAATTCGGACACTCCTGCTAAGTCACAAAACGTAACGAACCACTGGAGTGACCTATAGCAGGGATGACGATTATCAAATAAATGGTTTCCGAGGCGGCGGTACCCACACCCGCCTCCCAAATTAAAACCTGCCCAAAAGGTCGTCGACCCCATTTAATTCCCTCCTTAGAGAAGCTGGAAATCTCCTAAGGATATTGTCCCCTGGCTGGTGTTGAAATATATAACAGGTAGCTCACCTCCTTCTCCTCCCCACACCGGCTACATACCTCCCCCCTCACTCCTCACACCTCACGCGTCGCCATAGTGACACATTACTAGCGGATAAGGGCAACGGGCGAAGACACGTGTAAAAAGGATATTACATACATAAATCAGCGGACATAAGTCAATTGTTTAGTAGCAGGACAGGAGCACAGAAGGCAACAAGGATTCATTATATTATAATAGGTATTGAATCTATTGGTGTGGTGAACTGCCGAATCATTTCTAATTAAGATATCTGGAGATGGATGACTTATAATTTATACGGGAGCAATGATCCGCTCCACGAGAAAAAGATGGAGAGATATGTAAATAAGAATGTTGGAGAGGGCGTGCTAATATTAAAAACCATAATATTTAAGCGAAAATTATGAAAATGTTTAATAAAACATGACACACTTAAAATAAAGCAAAAATCTAGTGGGGAATGTAAATTAGCATTTAAAGAAACACTGTGATTTTTTTCATTCACATAAATTGTAAAATAACTGAAAACGGCATGTTTATAATAATTTTCGGAGCTTAGTTTGCGATTTTTTTCTTTTGAGGAAATTTCATATAATTGCCGTTTCGGCGTTGGGAATGTTTAGATATTATTTTCAAGATTAACGTATATATTTTTAACCACTCCGACCCGTAAGCGTGTTCAGGACAATATAACAATAGCAGTCAAGTACAATAAGCGTGTTTACACGCTAACGCATGTGTTCCCACAGAAATCGCTATAACTCTGTTATTATTCTAGTGACAACCCTAAAACAAAAAGTAGAAGATTTATATTGAATCAAGCTTCAAATTTCTATTCAAAGTTGTCCATAAAAGTACATAAAAAATACTTATTTTGTAGAAAGAGTTTTCACCCGCCAAATCGCATACGTGCTGTTAGATATTGTTATTTTTTATTAAATATTATTGTATGAAATGGTAAAAAAGCCAGGTGACAAAGTTGTTTATTATACATTTATACAATAGAATAACTGTTTTCTTTACATAATCCGTGATTTTGGTACCGTTTCACATAAAAACATCACGTGAGTAATTTTTACAATTTTTTTATGTTTGCATTCTAAATTTTAATATTTACAAATGTTAATATTTATTTATAATATAACAAATTGAAAGCTTATATCATAACCTTTCAAAAACAGTTTTTAGTATTCGGCTACATTCTGAAATGTTTCATTTATAGAGCTTTAATTGCGAAGCGGAAATAACACAAAGTTTTTATAAATCTGTCACAAATAACTATCTGACGCAAAAAACTTGCACAATCGCAAAATACCTGAGAGGTTAAAAGCTTTAAAATTTAAAGTATTTAAGGAAAATATGTATTAAATCGGTAGAAGTGCGGAACGCCGGTCGCCGATAAATTTTAACTATAGGTATTTCACCAAACTGTTGCTGTCACTGTCACTCTTACTCTTCCGAATACTGAGAGAAAGAGACGACTGCACACTGCACCTCAGGTCGATAATGCCTAAATAAAATCATTAAAATCGAGGTTTTGTATTCTCCATTTTTCTTCTCTAAAACTTTTTTTTACTAACTGAATCAGAAAAAAATACTCTGTACGTTTTTTTATTGATGGCGTTCAAACCAAGCAATTTTAACGATCTTTTGAGGGTCCTAACAAGACAATGATAAAAGGAATAATGACAGAAGGTATATTTAATCATTTTCGAAATAACCTAAAAACTTTTTTGTATCTTTCCACATGTTAAGAATGTAATGTAAGAATGGAAATGTCGTGCAACAATTTCATTAAAAATAAAATTTTAGATTTTATATTAAATTTAATTAGTTTGAATTTGTATGTGAAAACCAACAAGCCGAATAAATAAATGAAAACAATATGTGATTTTACCCTTTTCAATTTGTTGTTCAATTATAAAAAAGATTACTAAAGCATTGTCTTTGTAACTAGGAATTATTATTTTCATCGTTTTAAAGAGTCCTAAATTCTCCAGTCTTTCAAAATATAATCAACTCTACTAGGTAGTTAAAAATGTGAAATCATGGAATGTCCAGTATTTTAAATATACCTAGTGTCCTCTGCGTGCAAAGTCGTAATTTCTCCAAACATAAACTTATTAATAAAAGTGTGTTTCTCAGAAGTGATCTGCCGGGTAAGTATGTTTTCTGTATATGTTTGTAAACAATAAAATTAGTTATAGCCCAAAGATATTGAAATACTAGAGATTTGCAATGATGGCCGCCCAACTGTCGGCCGACTACTACCTAATGGGCATAGTTTGAATACGGAAAGAATTTGCTCATTTAGTTGATTTTTTGAAGGTGTGCGTATTTATTTATTTGTACACGCCCAATTAGGACTTTAACATATGATAAAATTTAGAATACATTTGATATAATCAAAGAATTAAAGAGATATCACAATTAAAATAAGTACCAAGTATAAAAACTTGCACATTCATATAAATTTCGATACATATTGAAAATTTATAAACATTTCAAAGCTATCAAGATAGACATACAGATTTTATTTTTTTTATTGTGTATTTTATTTAGATATAAAATTTGACATCTTATATCTAATGTTTTCTTTTCTATGACTACTACAATATTATTTACTACCTACTGACTAAAATTTGGACTTTACAACATTAAGACATAATCCACGAAAAACTGCAAGACTTTTAGCCTCCTTAACATTTACAGGGAGTTCATTGAACATTTTAAAACCTTTATGATAAATATTATTTTGTGTTCCCGATAAATTTGTTATTTATTTTTGGTTAACAACATAGTTTGATTACGGAAAGAATTCGTTCATTTAGTTTAACGTTCGTTTAGTTTATTCGTTAATTATTCGATCATTTAGTTTAACGTTCGTTCAGTTTATTCGTTAATTATTGGTTGATTTATTTTAACGTTCGTTTAGTTTATTCGTTCATTTAGTTTATTCGTTAATTAGTTAACAATATCGGCGTTAATTGGTTAACAATAGGAAGCACATTCCATTCCCACCCAGTAAAAACTACGGATAGCACATCTACTATATTTCAATATCTTTGATAGAGCCTATTGACTTATAATTAATTATACAGCGCCCTTGTGGTGATTTTTTCACAAAAACGGCGCAATAAAATTATCCAATTATTTTTATTATTGTCAACCTCGTATCTTGTAATAAAAAACCTATTATCTATTAAATAAATTTAGAAATAATTTATTATTTAAGAGTTAATTAGCTATAAATTATATTTGTATAATATGTTATGGATCCTTGCACAGAAAATATCAAATATGTCACTCAATTTCTGCCAATAAAATTAATAATAGTTTTCAAGTACTTCTCATAACATAACTGACAGTAGGTTTTTTTTATGTGAATACCGCACAACAGTCCCAACTGTTCCCGTCTGGAGCCAGTGACACTATGGCATCCCCGTTGGGGTAAGTTGTGAGGCTGAATGTAATTGGGAGGGGAAATAGAAGGTGAACAAGAGGAAAGTGGGGAAGTACGTATTCAGATCTGGTCACCAAATACGGCTAAAGCCATGTCAAGCAACGTTTTAATTCGGATTGGTGTGCTTACACTAGGGCGATACTGAAAGTATCTTCCACTATGGAACGTGCCGCAACAATACTATATATTATATTAATTAATTAATCGTGAAATAACACAAATTAATCCAATAATATTTATTTGCACATGTTGGGATTTGAACCCGCGACCTTCGGATTTGCTTTCGAGAGCCTTAGCTCTCGCCCACGGAGGTGGGTACCTATTGTCCGCTATATACCCACCCGTTACGTCACGCGTAACCCTTGAAGGTAGTGGAAATCAGGTAGGAAGCTATATGTGGGTGGCACACATTCCATGCTATAATATAACGAAGGGGTGTGTGATCTACCCCCCCCCCCCCCCTCAACACCTCCACCCCTCCGATGGCAGGACAACCTTAAATATTCAATAGTCAATCGACACCTCTCAAACCCCAGGAGAAGATGGGAAGGTAATCCCGAAACTGGCACCAACAATGCTAAAACCAATTCGGAAATTATTGTATTTTTCTTTATTCAAACTTTTTTGTTTTACATTACAACACATGAGGCCCTGAGATTAACTTACTTTGGGGAATTCAGTGTGGAGGGTCTTTATAGGGAAAGGAAGGAGAGGAAATAGGGAAGTAGGGTGGGAAGGAAAAAAGTATGAGGGTTGGGTAGGGATCTGGGGGTCAGTGTGTCCAGGAGTGAGGTTTGGGTTTTGATTTATTAAATATAGTGCTTCACGTATAAATTGACGAAAAGGGAGGGCGCTTTCGCCTATGACATAACTATACTTAGTAGGTGTGATTGCCAAATTAAAATATAAATTGTATATAGTTTTCAGGTTTGTGCCACTACCAACCAACATACACGTGTAACATTGACTTTTTTGTTTATTATTTGTGCATGGTGTGAACATTAGTTATTGGGTTATAAGTTATAACCTAATTATTATAATTTGTTTTTTTTCTTTAATGTATGTAATGTTGATAACCTGTAAACGTTCCTAATAAAATTAAAATAGAGAGAGAATTAGAAACATTATTTTTGGACATGAGGTCTATTGTTCACAGACATGTTTATTGAGTCGACAAAGTTGTTCAATGTTCTTGTGAGGTATTTAGCTAAATCAAAATAGAAATTTAAGTATTGCCAAAGAAAAGCAATGCCAAGAGAACAAAATTAACAATAACAGTGCTGTTTTGGCACAGGACAATAGATAAACCATAACGGTGTCATTCAACAAGAATCATTAAAACTAAAATATAATATTGAACAGAAGGCAGTTTACGTTTAGAAGTAATACAAATTAGGATTGCACATAAAAGTAAACTAAGGAGGTAATGGAAACCAAACAATTACTGGAAACTTGAGAAACGTTGCTTATTATAGTAAGTATATTGAAAAGAAGTTAAAATTCATAAAAGGTATGATTTTTTAAAATTTTAGAGCCCTTTTTAATTTAGTCAAGTTCTGGATATTAGTAAGAGCTGAGGGAAGTTTGCGCCAAACGAGCGGGCCAGTTACACGAAAAGATCGATCATATAGTGTTAGGTACTTTTATTTACAGTGTTAGGCACTTTTCTTGCAACAATTTCATCGGTCATGGTGACATCATTTTAAGGATGTGAAGATTAGGTAGATGGGATAATTGCAGGATTTTATTGACATTTGCTATTCACTAAGTCTGCGAATTCATATCTACCAATCCCATACATATTGCGTGAACAGATATCACTTACTGTCAGGTGATATATTTTTTTGTTAAAAACTAAAAAAAAAATCCATCACTCCAACACGTCCCGTCGCGATCACGTGATACGCACGCTGTTTCGTGTGTTACCGTACTGCTGGAATGAGACGGAGCGCTTATCACGGGACCCGCTATGATATACTCGACTACTCAGTTGCGACGTGTGATGGAAAAAAAATCATCGGACAGCAAAACAATATCTACTTTTTTTAATCCAAATATGCTCAGGAATCGCTGGTTAAATCCATCGGGTACGTGTTGTTGCACTCTGTAAACGGCAATTCTAAGGCGAATTTTGTTGGCTATAATTTAAATTATTACACTTACTTAAAAAATTAATCCTCTTTTCCACTCATTTTGATTCCGATATGGACGGTTTCGGGCCTACCCTTCCGCCATGGACTATAAAACCCCGTCTCGTCCCTCAGGTCAGGCGACCAATCAGGGGTCGGTCCGTTTGAAATTGGAATAATTTTTTATCCTGGGGTCCGTCTTGGGACGTACGGTGCCACCTGGTTAATAATTAAGGTAACTGCCGCAGGGAAATCGACGGCGGCAAGGCCGGCCCGTAAATTTCCCGGGCAGCGCCGGGACCGATTTTTCAATGTTTAATTTTAATCTGTCGATGTTTCATTATTCGTTTTTTTTACATGTGACAAATTTTAATAAATGTGGCGCTAATAAAAAAATGTCAACAGAAGCGAAGCTAGCAGTCCGCAATGGAGTGCTGGTACCTACCCTGATGTATGGCAGTGAGGCATGGAACCGAAAGAGGAAAGATGAAGGCAGACTGAATGCTGTTTAAACGAGATCTCTGAGGTGTATGTGTGTAAAAACCATGTATGATCTTGTGAAAAATGTGGAGATCCGCAAAGAATGCAAGGTTGATGCAAACGTAATGAGTAGATATGATTAAGAAAGGGACCCTCAGATGGTTTGGACATGTAGAGCGATTGAACGAAGAAAGAAGTAAGAATGATACATACATATATAGCAGATGTGACGGTAGAAGAAGTCGGGACGCCTGAGGAAGACATGGCACGATCAAGTGAATCAGATACTTGAGACGGGCCATGTCAAGAGTCAGAATAATAAAAGACTACGTATGAGACGATGTATGAATGTGAATGAGGCAAAGAGTGTGTGCTAAGACCGAGTTGTTTGGCAGTCCGTCCTCTATGCTTATCTCTGCGGGGAAACGGCATGATGGTTAGTTATTTAGTTAGTGACAATTTTTGATACCTATATGTATGTTTTGATATACCTGTGTGTCGTAAAATTAGAGCTGATCAGAACATCACATACTTATAAATTTGTGTGTTGGCATACGTATCTACTTCCTATAGTGATGTCCTTGTGAAACATGACTGAGAAACAGCCTCCTGTAATATTAAGGCGATCTACTAGTACAGGAAAAAATCGAAATCGGAATTCACGCCCTTTTATGGGAGGAGTTTAAAAATACTTGAGAAAAAGCTTTTGGAAAGGTTGGAAAAGATATTTGAGATTTTTTTTTACAGGTTGATTTCGTAAAGGCCTGTAAAAAACATTAATTCCTTTTTTATGCATTGTTTATTGTAATAAAACGGAATTTTTAAATTGATTTCACGAAAATAAGCGGCGCGGAGCATAACACGTCTTCTCTCCGCTCCGTTCGGAGTTCGGAGGAGTAATGATAGAAAATCGGGGCGGCTGCCAGTCGTTCTTCGGTGGACGGTACAAGGTTCACTTTGATATAACGAATTCGTCGACTGCCGTATTGTCGCCGTGATGTCAAAAATACCAACGCGAAAATGCATATTATATTTTATTTTGTGAGGTTCGGGCGTAAATATCATTTTTTTTCGCGATAATTATATAAGAAACTAAATTTGCCACATTATGCAATAAAACCAAAGATATTCAAATACAAAAGAGATATGCTATGATGTCCGCGCGACTGTCGCCGAACTACGGCCTAATGCGCGTAGTTTTCATACAAAAAGAATTTGTTCATTTTCTTGATTTTTTGAAGGTGTGCATTATTATTGGTTAACAATATAGTTTGAATACGGAGAGAATTTGATCATTTAGTTTAGCGTTCGTTTAGTTCATTCGTTAATTATTCGTTCGTTTAGTTTATTCGTTAATTGGTAAACAACACCGGCGACACCCGGAAGCTCAGTCTCACCTAGTAAAAACGGCGGATAGCACATCTCCTTATATTTCAATATCTTTGAATAAAACCATATCCGAAAAAGTGTTTAAAGTAGGAGAGTTTTCAGTAAAAAATGTTTTTTATAGACCTAATACTTTATTTTTTTCTAAGCTTATTAAAAGACTTATTAAAAAAAATGATCGATATTTTTAAGGGCCAAGGTATGTTCTACACGCAGTATTTAATTGAAGCATTTATAATACTTCTAAGCAGTCAAATTTTCAAAACTAAAACATACGATTTTGGGTGATTTTGCATTATTTAGTATGGCTTCATCTTAAGCCAAGGTAGATGCCAATTGATTGTAACGAAAAGGGTAGGTATATCATGTTGATATGTAGATGCCTATCTACTGGAAGTATACGTTTGATCGAATTTGAATACATCTTTAATATATATTTAGGTGTATATTTATATATATTACATATATCTACCTATACTAGTTCCAGCGAGAGCTCATACTGACGTCATCGGCGTTCGTCCTCTTCCTTGGTCCTTCCTTCGTGTTTGCAAACGAAAAAGACATACCTACATATGATACTAAAACGACGACGTCACGTACGATCTGTTACTGAGACGAGTATAACTTTAAGTTTTTAAAGAATCGCCGTTTATTCGAATCCATTTTTTAAATAAATTAAGCTTAAAACATCTGGGAATATACTAGGGTCAGTCAAAAACTAATGCCTACAATTTTTTTCTAATTAAATGATGTTAGTTAAATGCAAAAATTGAATTTGGCGCTATTCCTCTAACCTTCATCTACAATCTACTGCAATAGTAAATTTCTGTGTCTACAGGTGGCAGCACTGCAGTCGCTTGCAAAATGGCCGGTATCAATGTTCGTATTATTCAGCGTTCTGTGATCGAATTCTTCAATGCAGAAGGTGAAACGCCTGTTCGCATTCATGAAAGACTGAAAAACGTGTACGGTGATGCAACTGCACAAAAATTGTAGATGTAAATTTATTAATTAATTGTAAATTGTGGAGACGAAACATGGGATTCATGGAACCTGGATCAAAGAGGCAGTCAATGGAATGGCGTCACACAAACTCACCGAAGACGAAAAAATTCAAAACTGTGCGATCGTCAGGGAAAGTTATGGCGACAGTATTCTGGGATGCAGAGGGTTTGATTATGGTTGATGTTTTGGGGAAAGGATGCACAATAAATTCTATCAAATACGTCACAACCCTTAAAAAGCTTAAAGCACATCTTTCGTCCAATAAAAGCTATGGCAGATGGCCTTAGGAAGCAGGACAGTGCTTTTTACCGCTCTGGGATACTTGCCCTTGTTGTACCAAAACTTTGGAAATGGGCGGAGGTTATATTGAAAAGTATCAAATTAATCGTAAATAGTGTGGTTTACGGCCAATGTAGGTAAATGTTTTTTTTTTTTTTTCTTGACAATTAAAGGAGAAAAAATAGGAGGCGTTACTTTTTGACTGACCCTCGTTTATGAACCTAGATGCAACACGACACATGCACCTAGGCCCTATACCTGATTTAATAAACAAACCTATTTTACTGAAATCCAATGGATTGGTTGATTTTATCGATTATTTTCAGATATATTCTGTTGATATTATTATTTGTATTTTTATTTAATGTCCAAAATTTTTTTAATAAGTTTACCTTCTTAGTATTTATAAGCAGCATTTTGTAACTTTATTATTTCTAAATTCGTATTAGTAAATAGACTAGCTCCCCAGTTAGGCCCAAGATTATTTCTCTACTAACTAGGTACTAATTATTAATAAATGTTTTGCAACATATTATTATTCTGTACCTTACTATTTTTATCAACAGATAAACTATACGTGAGTTGTGCATCTGTGTGAGTATTGTGATGAAGTCAAGTAAGGATGATAGACCTATACAACGAATCCTTTTGATCCTTCGAAATCAGGAAGCAAGACCATGAAATAATAATGTATTTAAAGCATTTTCCAAAGGAATTCCATGACGGGGAACCTTGAGAATGCTTGCAACTTGCAATATTGACAAAAGCCCAGTAAACTATAAACTAGTTTATTGTTTTAGGGTGGGTACCTACAGTCTACAGTTGTAAAGATCACTGAGCCCTTCCTAATGTGTCGGCGGCCTTTGCTAGGGCGCTCAGAGACAGCGGAAGATAATGGCATTATTGTAGGTTATAAATAATATTTTATTATTATAAATCTTTACAAATTCGGTTCAGTTTGTTTGAGAGTTTCCTTGAAGAATAATAACTAATAACGTTTTCGAATTTTATGTGATGTTTTTATCACATTACGACGTAACACTTTACTTATGGGATTTTATTATGTCGGTATTTAATATTCAAGCTTAGGTGGTAAGGAATTATTTCTTCCTAACACTTACAATAAAAACTTACAATGTTTCATCAAAAGACGTTCTGCAGTCATGATCTCAACCATGGATTATGAATGCAAATGGTCAGATGCTACGTGTTTTCGGTATTGTTTTATGGAATGAAAATGAAATTAAGAAGACGCAATGAGGAATTAAATAATAGTATAAAATTATTATTGTAGTTCTAATAAAAATCTTGAACATACCATTTTATTTAAATTTACATACGAGTAAATATGTATCCACACGCATTCTTATAAAGGTAGGCCAGCATTGCCAATCAGTGTTAATCTCTAGTGACCTCACAGGTAAGTATGGTCCTGTATATATTTTCTGCCTGTACAGTACATTTTTACGGCAGCATCGGGTTCATTGGTCAAATCATTGTACATATAGTTTCGTATCGGTGATCGATGAACCGGTTGATGCAATTTTTAGCCGTAAATTGTTATAGTGGTTTGTCTAGTTTGTAGTTAGAAGTAAGATTGTAGAAATGTAGGTATTATACAAGTCTTTCAAATATTATTATTATAATATCCAATGCCTAAGTGTGCATCCCACAGTAATACCTCACATTGTCCTATGTGGCCCTTGACCAGAAAAGTGTGATCACTGCTGACTTCCATGATTAAAATCGACACGCATTAAGAATGGATAGGAAAAAAATCGTCATGGGTTACAAAAAAATACAACACATCTCATATATTATTTGTCTAAAATACGTATTTGTTCAAAAATATTTTAATACAAAAAATAAATAAAGTAGCCGAAAAGCTAAATAATGCATTATAATTATAAAAAAATTAGAACCTACCTAATTCGTTACACCTTCATACATAAGCAAAGTTATAATATCTAAAAATGCGGATAGGCAGTCAGCATCCATAAATATATCTGCATGGGTTCTTTGTGTGTTTTGGGTCTCTCCGAGGGACCATTATGGGTCCGGGAGGGACCCAAACTTGCGGCAAGGGTCTAATATAATAATTTAACAATTATTTCACGTTTTTGACATTTAGGACATGGCTGTCGCTTGGTTTTTAAAGAGACGCATAATAATTGTTTATAAAGAGTGTATTTTGGGTAGATTTGAGATTATTTTCAGTGGCGTTGCGATAAGCTCCCAAATCAAAATTTAAATATTTAGAAATAAAATTATGTATCAATTTCTAATATACACATTTTAAAGATTATTTTAACTAGATTTTAGAACAATTTTTGTTTTTTTCAAAATTCCCAAACATTCCCATAGATATATTGTAAATACACCTCTACATATATTGGTTATTTTTTTTAATTATCCTAAAAAAAATAGTTCTAAAATCCAGATAAAATAATCTTTCTATTGTGTATATTAATAATTTGTATAAAATAATTTAAGTAAATTAATAATTTTATTTCTAAATATTGAAATTTCGAAAAGAAATTAAATTCATTTTCAGCTACAACAACATCATTTACATCGAATTTTTCAATCTTAGCACTCTAGCTCACTAAAAACTCTGTGCACGCCACTGTCTGGGACTGGGATGGATCGAGAGAGACCAGCTAAAAAGGTCACAGGGTCTCCCCAAACCGCCCTCTACTAATCCGGTCCGCCCATAGAGATATGGGTCCGCCACGCGGCTGGTGAGTGGGCGCATCCGCCCCTAAGACCTGAACACACCTCACACGTTGAAGCCGGGCACCCCTGCTAAGTCACCAAACCACTTGGGGTGACCTACGGCAGAAGTGTTAGTTATCCAATAAATGGTTCCCGGGGCGGCGGTACCCATACCCGCCTCCCAAATTGGGTTGATATTATGGTCCAGATACTGTATGCCCCGTTTTTAACCTATATTTTTGTTAGACGCTACTTTTTTTTTATCTGAATACCGTATGAGCTGTCCGGAGGAGGTGGCACTATGGCACTCCCAATTCATCGTGTTACCTATTGTGAGGCTAGTAGGGAAGAAAATGAGATGGATTAGAAGAAGATTATTGTTCTACCGGTATTTAAATCGAAGATACTCCGAGGAACTTGATCCCTTCGGCACGGTGCATAGTCGGGAAACACGCCAAACGCGTGCCCAACATATGTACACGGTTGACATTTGTCACATGAGAACGGGTCGCTTCTTCGACTCATTCTTGTGTTCAACAGCTTGGCTGTGGAACGATTTGCCGGCCTTTGTATTTCCTCCGTCCTACAACATGGGTCTCTTCAAGACCAATGTTAATTCCTTCCTCTCCTCAAAAAGACCCCCCACACAGCATCTCAGATGACATAGGCCCTGAAGGAAATTGTTTTCCTCAGGGCCTCCTGTGTGCTAATGTAAAAACAAAAAAAAAGTGAAGTTCCTAGTTATCCCGATCTGAACCCCAAACATGGCTAAAGTTATTTCAAGCAACTTTTCGATTATAAACGGAGTGACATTTTACCAGAACGATCCTGAAAATATCTTTACTACTGTGAAATAAATTCGTACTTTCTTACTTACTTCGAGAGCACTTGGGACTCTTGTGCGGTATTCTTATTACGCACTATAGGAATACCTACCAACCTACTGTAAATACCTCCAGATGAATGGGGCCGTACATTTTTTCCAGAATTTTATAACAGATTCATTTTTTTGTACAAACGCATTTATATATTGGGCATTGGCCCAGACTGCTCGGGCAGCCGCTACGCCAATGAGCGTATTTCATAACCGCAGTAAAATTAATTACCTTGCATTACCACAGATAATTACTTTGGTTTTATTTACAGTTTACTGAATACCCTTACCCGAAGCTTCAAGATTGTAAAAACTTTTTGATGCTTTCTTTTTATTGCAGTTGTATAATATTTGTTGTGCCTTAGACACAAAACAGTTTACTGGTCATTTTATGCTAGGTACAAACGGCGTTTCCCGCAAGGGTAGGCAGAGAGGACGGACCGCTAAAAATCTCGGTCTTGGTACACACTCCTTGATTCATTCACATTCATACATAATCTCATGTTAATCTTCTGTTATTTTGACTCTTGGCAAGACCCGACTATTTGAAGTACCTATTTATTTGGTTAATTTGATCGTGTCATGTGTTCGCCATCAGCTTTACATGCCCAAATCATCTAAGCTTCCCTTTTGTTTGGTTTTGAAATGAGAACATGTTCCTACCGGGATGTCATTTATCCAGTTCCCACCTCTCCCCAATCACATCACCTCGCTGGAAAAGTATTTGAAATTTGGAACAATATCAAGAAAAATAGTGCAAATTCTAGTGCATTTTTTTTTTTAAAAAGAGGAAGATTTGGAAATATCTTTGGAAGTAAGCTTTTGGTGTTTTTCGTGAACAAAATCAGAATCAAAATAAGAGATTTTTCAAAATAAGGGACATGTGACCATTTGCTTCTTCGCAGAGATACGGTGGTGAGTGATCGGTTATTACCTTTCCTTTCATACCTTTTTTTCCTACACATATACTCAATTCCAGCTAAAACCATTTCATTTCGATTCATTTTAAGTATTCAGTGTTACTAGTGCACCGGCCCCCTAGCACAGTCGATCGATAAGGATTAATAGGATAACTTTTGGTAACTTCTCATCGTTCCCTAGCATGACTGCAGATCGCTAACGAATAAGTAACAGTTCACAATTACTTAGTGTTCTTAATATATTCGACGTCAACTGTTGTTTGTACGTAAGCGATCTGCTGTTGTCCTAGAGAACGATGAGAAGTTACCGAAAGTTATCCTATCAATCGAACATGCTAGGACCTCTGGAGCTGTAATTCATAAGCAGTTGCAACACCTTTCTTTACCTTTCTCATTATCATCAGCATTGCATTCTTTGTCTTTGCGAATCTCCACATTTTTCACACGGTCATGCGTGGATTTACCACGCTTACGCCTCAAGGATCCTTTTCCTGCAGCATTCCGAATCTCGTAAAACAATAACGTTTAGGTATTAATTTTGGTATTTATATTTAAATAGTGGTCAAGATGAAAACTGAGGAATTTTGTTTCTACAGATTAAAAAACCTACTGTATCGCATAACTGGAATAAAATTATAAAGATTGTTTTTTTGTGAATTTATTAATTTAAAAAACTTAACACGTCTAACACAGGTTCGAAATTTTAAATAATTTTCACTCCAAATTCTGAGATTTTTTCCCGTGCATTCTGATAGCAGCATGCTACACTAGCGCCCCCTAACGGCGTGAGTTGTGCGCCTTGGTTTTCTTTCATACATTTCAATGGAGTTTGTATTAAATATATTCTTAATTTTACTTTAATAAATTATAGAAATCGAAAAAATAATAATAATCTACCCAAGACCCTGCTGCTTTTTTCCTCATAGGTAAACATGTCTTTCGTTTGTCACACCTTTTACTATGATTCTGAATGGCATATACCTATTAGGTAATTGAATGTTTATTTAATTCATTTTTTATTGATTTTCGGGGTATTACGCCGTGTTTATTAATTCTTCTTCTTCCTTGCACTGTCCCAACTCATTGCCTAGGTTGGTTGTTGGGATCGAGGATCGACTCATTTATTGTGTATTTACTTATTGATGATAATATTGATTTGTATTAATTTTTTAAGTAAAGCTTCTTTACGCACGCTCGACTTGGGGGGTAAGCTGGTGAATGCGTTACGAAAAGTGTGATGCGAACGGTGATCGGGCGAGACGTACATACTGCACAACTAAGGTAAGGCGTACATACTAACCCAAGGTCGTACGTCACCTCAGGTCGTAGGTCACCCCAAGGCCGTAGGTCACCCCAAGGTCGTAGGTCACCCCACGGTCGTAGGTCACCCTAGGGTCATAGGTCACCCCAAGGTCGTAGGTCACCTCACAGTCACCCCATGGTCGTAGGTCACTCCAGGGTCGTAGGTCACCCCATGGTCATGTGTTCTTTTACAAGTTAGTGAAGTTTTACTTCAGTCGTGTGGTCTCGTTTTTTTTAATTATATTTTTACTGGTTAGCACGTTTTGTAGTTCAATCATGGTAAAAAAACAAATTTTCCCCTAAAAATAGTTTATTTAATTACTAGAGACATCTTGTGTAAAATATGTTAACTACATAATTTCAAATGTTCTTCCATAGGTGTCTCTGTATTCCTTTTTAATAAGGATTAATTTCATTCTGAATTATCGCAAACAAATGTTGGCTCACGTAAGACGTACATCTTACGGCGCGCATACATTTTCAAACATTAGCGAGCCGAACCACGAATCATGAGCCTTCCTTTCCCATGATTCATCGTTCGGCTCGCAAGTGTATACTTGCCATTAGAATGCGCAGAACATTACACATTACACTCATGTCCCTCATCGCATTTAGGGAAAGGTCTTTTGTTTTTGGCCGAACTATATAAGGTCTATAATCAGGGGTCTGCGGCTCCAAATACAATATTAGATTGAATCACCGATTCAGTAGGTATTGTATTTTTTAGCCTTTGTGTCATTGACGTATGATATATTGATCGATGCTTTGTGTACAAAATGTACAAAACTATTTATTCATATTCATATTGCGTATGTACGGGCGCAAACCAATAATTCATCTTAAGATGAAGCCATATTAAATAAGAATTTATTATCTAAGATGGCACGAGTTTAATTATTTTAGGGACATTACATATTTTCCTTCTTATTCTTGAAGATAATATCTATACATTCCCCACGCCGAAATAGTAATTATATGAAATTCCCTCGAAAGAAAAAAAGTATGCACAGAAATTTATATGCATTTGTATATAAAAATCAAAATGTTTGCTTGGGTGTATATAAGTATATGAATATGAGATGTCTGTGTTGCTAAACCATTCATCCGATTTCGATGAAATTTTGAGGATTTGATGTGTGCATGTCCTTAATGGTTTCTATATATACATTAATCCGATTTCGATGAAACTTTGAGGATTTGATGTGCGCGTGCCTGCTATGGTTTCTATATACAATAGTGAGCTCTGATATCATGAAATTATGCATTGCTAACCATTCATTCGATTGCGATGAAACTTTAGGGATTTGAAGTGTGCGTACCCGCAATGGTTTCTATATATAATAGTGAGCTCCGGCATCATGAAATTATGCGTTGCTAAACCGTTCATCCGATTGCGATGAAACTTTGGCGAGTTTTTTTTTTTACATTAACTCCACACAGAAAATAATTTCCCTCAGGGCCTATGTCATCTTTGAGGATGCTGTGTGGATTTCTATATATAATGGTCGGGTTTGGCGTTGTGAAATTATGTATTTCTTATTTGATTCAGCGGGTACAGTGCACCTTAAGCAATGCTGGCAATACGATAAGTAAAAATAAAAATACCAGAATATTTATAAATATTTATTCAACATGGCAACAAACTTTTTACAATAATACATACCTACATTGCATCTTAGCGGCCACACCGCAAGTGTTACAATACTTATTGTTAATTAGTTCAGTAGTTTAACTCAATACAAAATACAGACACAGGATGTTCCTGGCAACACTGATTCCAAAATACAAGGGAATATTTTTCAAAATTTGTTATTTCAAATATTTTAACTATAAAGAATCAAGCCAAACTCTTAAATAGTGAATTCTGGCATTGTGAAATTTGCACAATTATTTTGAGCTTTCAATGTAATTTTCATTATGAGTTTTGAAATGTACAAATAATTTGATCCATATTTTTCAATTGTTTAATAAGTGTGCTGAAATTGTGGTGTTACCTTACAGCTGATAATTTGTTATAAAAAAGCAATTTCGTGGTAATTCCATTTTTTGTAAAGTGTACTTGTTAATGTGTGACAACTGTTTTGCCTTCAAATCAATTTAAATAATATTACCAAAAGGCAACTTTAGATTATATTTTTATTCATGTTTGAAATTATGGTAAAAATCGACACTAATGAATTCAATCTGATTCAGTATGTAAAATGAATTAATTTAGTCCGATTTAGTACAGAAAGCAGATTAGTTCAGTCTGATTCAGTATGTAAAATGAATTAATTCAGTCTGATTCAGTACATAAATTGAATTAATTTAGTCTGATGGAGTACGTAGTGTGGTTTAATTCAGTCTGATATAGTACGTAGAGTGGTTTAATTCAGTCTGATTCAGTATGTAAAGTGAATTAATTCATACTGATTCAGTGAATAAAGTGAATTAATTCAGTTTGATTCAGTATGTAAAGTGAAATAATTCAATCTGATTCAGTACATTAAGTAAATATATACAGTCTGATTCAGAACGTAAAGAGAAATTTTTACATTTTGATTTAGTGTGTAAAGTGAATTAATTCAGTGTGATTCAGTATATAAATTGGATAAATTCAGTATGTAAAGTGAATTTATACAGTCTGATTCAGTACGTAAAGTGAATTTATACAGTTTGATTCAGTGTGTAAATTGAATTAATTCAGTCTGATTCAGTATGTAAAGTGAATTAATTCAGTCTGATTCAATGTGTAAAGTGAATTAATTCAGCCTGATTCAGTACGTAAAATGAATTAAATCATTGAATTAATTGATTTGATGCACTTTTTTTTATTTCTTCACAAATTGTAAAAAATGGTATCAATGTTTTAAAGAAACATCCTGTGTGTATGAACAGTCCCTGCAAAAAAAAAACACCCACCTTTAATTTTTATCATTATAATAATGGAACTGCCCAAATAATTAATATACACAATAATAAAAAATAATAATTCTACATTTGCAATTAGGTATAATTTTTTTTTACATTTCTATTTTAATCAAGTAAAAAACAATTTTAAACACACATTTTTTTTTGTTGACATTGAAATATGTATGCATTCATAAATTATTGTATTGTTTGATCGAAGGAACTACAATTTAACCTCTCTGAAAGATGATTCTGTATTTTTTCTGTTATCTTTTGCGTTACTTCAGCGTTATGAGACAATGAAGACAAAAAGGCAAAATCAATCGATTCGAAAGACATCCATTGTGCGTTATTTATTGGTTGTCAAATTTCTGTGATTCTCCACGGCCTTCAATGGCTTGTCTATAGCCTATTGTGTGTTTAATGAATTAATTACCTACTTAAAAACACGAATTAATATAACATATTAGTTATTAAAACTTCTTACTAATAGGCGTTCATAAATGACTTTCCGTATTTCGTATTATTTTGATGTTTGTACGCGATGACACTCCATTTGAAAATTTTCCCATGACAGATATTTCTTAACGAGGATTAAGCGGCGAATGCGCTGTCATCTCTGGTGTTAGGGTAACTATTTTTAAGAGTTGGTATCTTAACACAAGCACATTTTTTAGCTCGTCAGCGCCTTACGCAATACCGCATTTACAAAAACTGTCAAAATGTGTCATAAAAGTCAGATTTAACGCACGTTACACCGTCGCAAAAGATACAGAATCACCCTTCTGACCAAATAATGCTGCAACACCACAAGCTGTTGAATCACATTGTGCTATATCTGTCACCAAATAACACATCCTCGAAAACTTATTTTCTATTATGGTCAGACATATAATATAAACAGATTTAAAAAGAGAGAACATCAATCTTTCTGTTTGCATTTAAAAGTTTACCATCTGCACAGTAATTTTTAAAAAATTAAAGGTCAAGCGGGAATATTTCTAAATAAATCACTAATCTGACAGATATTGTAACTAACATGATATTATATTGTCTAGCCCAGACGGTTAACATACCAACAGTAATTTTAAGTTAATTTAAGTAATTATTCACCTAAATAATATATGGACACCAAAAATAATGAAGGAGCACCAGAAAAAAACATTTAAAACATAATAGTAATCAAAAGGTGCACCAATATATCAATAAATGACCCGACAGCGATATTTTGTATCTTGTATCAATAACATATTTGAATAATTCAATTAATCAAATTTTCGGTAAAAAGGGACACTTCAGCGATATCTATGGACCAGTTGTCGTCATTAAGCAGTTTACAAACACAATACAAATTAATGTCTCCAATAGCTCACAGAGATTGCCATACTACCATTTTGTGACATAAACTGGTTTTTATTTATAATTGAGGTCAAAGAAAAAAAAAATGATGCCTAACCCAATGCCTTCAGAAGGCAGAACAATTGATTGATCAGATTATCGGAACCGGCTGAGAGTATGCACGGCTGTCTGGTCTCTCTTCATTATCATCTGCCATGCGAGATAATACATTTTATTATTATCATCTACAGTATTACCATCCCAATATCACGTAAAGGGCCAATATAAAGAATGCAAATATATTATTATAACTACAGTACAATCTCACTTATCCGGCAGTATTAAAAACCAGAGGGTGCCGGATTATTGGAATGTTCGTATAATTGGATTATAAAGAAAAATTCATAATAAATAAAACTTTCCAGATTCGTATTTTTACGGTATATATAGGTATCTGAATTAGGGCCGGCCGCGATGGGATTCGGCTGCGAAATTTCGATTTACTCGAAATATAACGTATTTTTATGAATTTGTTCCGAATAGGTATCTGAAGTATGGCCGGCCGCGACGATTCGGTCGCGAAAATTCGATTTATGCAAAGTAAACCATATTTTTATGAGTTTAAAGGGATTTGCTGCGAAAATTTGATTTACTCGGAAAATATCGTATTTTTGTTAATTTACTTCGAATAGAGGGCAGTTCGCGGCGGCGGTATACGTCTGCGAAAATTCGATTTACGCAGGGATAAGTCAGGGGGGGCGCGGGCGGAGGGTGCCGGATTATTGGACGTATTGGTCTATTGAAGTGCCAGATTGTACTGTACTTACATACCGGTAATCATATTATTCTGTTAGAATATTATTTCTGTTGGCTATATATAATTTTACCTATAAATTGCTGCACAATTTCTGGTGTTTGAACATTATTTTTGGTGGCTAACGGAAAATATACGGTGCTCGGTTAAATACGTAGCCAATTTATTACAATATGTGTTGGCTGAGAATAAACAAGAGTGTTGCTGTATTATATACTCCAGCCTAACTCAAAAGCATTTTCAATATCATTTAAAATATTAAATTTTTATTTTTCTCTTTTTATAACTTTTGAAGGTTATTCCCATCAATGTTATTTATCATTGAAGAAGAAGATAATAATAATCTAGATGAAAATATGGAAGAAAACAAGACAGAGAAAAATAAATAAATAATGGCGCAAATGGGACTCGAACTTAGAACCTCTCCTCTTACCGGGACAAACGCCTTATCCAATTAGGCCACTACTACCTCTTATTAAACCATCGTATTTGTCAATCTCATATTTCAAATTTCAGAATTAACAATATTATCTTCGACTAATTTTTATTATTATTTTTTCAATATTATTGGCAAATACCTTTTTTATTTCATAAAATCGGATCCTTTTCTCCGAGACACTATCTAGGTTACAAACCAGTTCTCCGACGATTGTTAGTTGTAAATTGTTAGCGTGATTGTTAGCGACAAAAGGTAGTTGCTGATAATATATAAAGAATAAAAATTAGACGAAGATGATATTGTAAATTCTGAAGTTTTAAATATGGGATAAACAAACATGACAGTTTAGTAAGAGGTGGCAGTGGCCTAATTGGATGAGGCATTCGTCCCAGTAAGACGATAGGTTCTAGGTTCGAGTCCCAGTTTCGGCTGTTATCTTTTTATTTTTCTGTGCCTTGTTTTCTTTTATATTGTCGTTTAGATTATTAGTGTTATCTTCTTCTTCAATGATCAATTAGAATATTTGAATAATTTATTATTTATTTATTATTATGTACCTACAGCATTTTTGTAATATTGAATTCAAAATTGATATACAAGCTGGGAATATAAAGACATTATTTGTGACAATCTGTTTGTAAGAATGTGGGTGCAATTTCCCACATCAGATTATACTGACTGACTACTTCTTTGTAAAAAAGTTGATTATTTTCTTAGTGAAAAGATCTATGTGTGTATGTTGCAATGTAATTTTTCATAGCTTCTTTATATTGCAATGTAGAGCTTAAAAAATAATAAAAAAAAAACAAGGTTGAAAATAAATAAATAAAACATATCATTAAACTACCCCATTCCATTAAAAAAAATTCTACAAAAACAAAAATTTTATGTAAAATTTATTTGTTTCGATACTTATTACATAGTTAAAAACCGTAAAAGATTGTTATATTGTTAAAAACCAAATTATTTCTTAAATAATCATAAATTGAATGCTAAAAAATATATACATTATGTTAAATATTTTTAAGAAATACTTTGAGAGAAATAATGTTGATCTTTAGTTGAATTTTGTAAATTTTCTGTAAATAAACAAGAAATCTACGAAAACTCATCAAAATTAAGTAAAATAGTCATCAAACATAATATTGTATAAAATAATTTTTAAATATTTAATTTCAGGCAAATCATTTTAAAGAGCACGTTTGAATGTATTTGTGAACACCAATAGTGGTTCGAATTGATTCCGTAAAGTTTGAAACACCTCCCTGCAGTTCCCTCTTACCCCGCAAGATACAGTGCACCAATATGCAAGAAAGAATCTCTTTAAAATGATTCTGCTGCACAAGTTTGGCATGGTTAACTTTGCAGTGGCAACAATATTATGAATGTCTTTTTATATCAGTTTTAAAAACTCAATTGAATATATTTTTGACAGCAAAATAATTAAAAACATGATGTCTTTAATTCTTCTTGGGGCCGGCTGCAAAGTTAAGCTAGTCAAACTGTATTTTTTAGATAAAGGAATGAAATTCGCAATAATAAATCTTAAAATTAATTATAAGTACATATTATAGTAGAATTAATACTCAAAATTATAATATTTAAGTAAATTAATCAATGGGGTAATTTAACACCACTGAATAAAATGATGAGCAACTACTTCGTCAAGTAAGTTTATTTTTTAGATTAGCTCCACACAGGAGGCTCTGAGAAAAACAATTTACATCAGGGTGTATGTCCTCTTACGGGATGCTGTGTGGAGGGTCTTTTTTTAAGTAATGGAAGGAGAGGAAAGAACATCTTATACAGTAGGCCATTATGCCATACTTTGTCGAAAGCTTTGCTTATGTCAAGCTAAAGTATCACTGTATGTTCTTTTTATATTGAATCCTTCTGGGAAGGAAAAAGGTATGAGAAGTAGGTAGGAATAAGGGGTCAGTGTGTCCAGGAGTGACGGACATATGAATACGTCCCTCCAACTGCCGTGCAAGGTGCAAGGCGAAGGGTCGAGAGAGTCCGAATGGAAAGGTCAAAAGGCCTCCATCTACCAGTCTCTCTCGATCTGGATCTCGACCCGGACAAACCTCACCCCCCATTAACCGGGCACCACTTGGGGTGACCCATGGCAAAGGTGTTGGATATCCAATAAATGGTTCCCGGAGCAGCAGTACCTATACCCGCCTCCAAACTGCAAACACAGTTTAACGAGTAGTGCTAATCGACAGTTTATTCAGAGGTAGTGACATACCCCATAAGTAGGTACTTAGCATAAAGGAAAAAAGATATACAATATTAGCAAAAAATAGGAACAAAATACATAAAAATATATATTTCCACCTTAATTTCAAAATTTTGTGTAAAAATACTAAAAAGTTACATAAATTTACAATGTAAATAAAATAATTAATAATTTTGGTCTGAGCTTTGCAAGCAGTTAAAAAATATATATTAAAGGCATTTTATATCAACCGATTTCTATAAAAATAGGTTTCCATCGATACATACTGTAACCAATAATAAAAAAAAAAAAACACACATTATTTTATGTGACGTCACAAAACTGGTTTCTGGATTTCTTTTTATTTTTAACAAATGGTTTTCGGAAACTCTCGGAAATCATTTTATATAACGTCACTGATTAAAGGTAAAAATAAAATAATACAATAATTATATCAAATAAGCAGATAATTAATTAAACATTGAATACTTTATTGCACAATTTTACTAAAATAATTAGCAATTTCATTTT
The DNA here is from genome assembly GCA_917563855.2 of Limnephilus lunatus. NCBI lineage: Eukaryota > Metazoa > Arthropoda > Insecta > Trichoptera > Limnephilidae > Limnephilus > Limnephilus lunatus. The sequence goes on from OU830596.1 coordinate 23,038,716, forward strand.
GTGACAGTTTTTGTATTTTATAAGTACATACGTACACACTACATAATACAGTAATAAACATATTATTAGCTTAAAGAGGCATTTTATCACCTCTGAGTAAACTAATCGTTAAGTAACTTTTCAGAACGGTAAAAACAAGCATTTACTTGACATGCTTGTTAAGTAACTTTAATCATGGGATTAACATGGCTGTAAAAATAGGCATTTAATTGACAAGCAGCGTTACTAAGAGATGGTGAAACAGATAATATATGCTAATCAACGATCAACTAATCGACAGTTTACTCAGAAGTGGTGAAATCCTTAATTGTTTATAATGAATGCTTTCATCTGATATCAGCGTAACATCATAACATTTATGTAGAATGGGACGGTTAACAATTATTATTCATTATTAATAAAATGTAAGCCATTTTGCCATGCACAAAAAATGTTCCAATCCGTTGAAAAAAAAAAGCCGTCACAAATTTAAAAAAAAATTATTATTTTTTTTTTTTACCCAATCGAATGCAATTATTTTTATTAATTAATTATGAATAAAGTACCCTATTATGACAGCCTTTCCATAATGTAATTTACAAGCATTATAATATAGTTGTGTTATACATTAGATTATTGTTATAGACGTTGCCCTTAAACCATAATACTAGCAAAGAGGTGGCCCTTAAGTGAATAAAACATAAAATCAATAAAATATTTTCAAAAACAAATACTGAAATTTTTCAAAGATAAAAATGAGAACTTCAACCAATTCCTTACGATAGCTGTTAAGTAATTTTTTTATCAACATAGCGATATAAATCATTGTGGAAGAGCGGTAGATCGGTAGAGCGGAAGATCTGTGACTCCAAGTAATTTTTGTATCAATATAGCGATACAAATCATTGTGGAAGAGCGGTTAAGATCTGCGACTCCAAATTCAGAGGTTGCAGGTTTGAAGCCCATAGTGGATACTTAGATTTAATTTAATTTCTATGATTATTTCACGTTATAATGAATATATATTATAATATTTGAAGCATGTTTTAGATTGGTAGATGCTCTTAGTATCGTCGTGGTGAAAGACCACCATTCAGAATGAACACATTGCTTGAAATGGCTTTAGCTATGTTTAGTAATTGACCAGATCAAAATAGCAAGGTATTTTCCTACTGTCTTCTTCACCTTTTTTTTTATGCGAATACGAGTGCTCCCAACCGCCTGGAGCCAGGGAAACTATGACATCCAAAATCGGAGTATGTTGTTAAACTGAAAGGTAGGTGGGAAAGTACCTGGATATTCAGATCTAGCCACCAAACACAGCTAAAGCCATTTCAAGCATCGTTTCAATTCTGAATGGAAAATCTTCCACTTTGGAACGTGCCGCACATATACCTTATATTATTTTAAATTGTGCAAACACAAATCAATCAAATAAAATTTACTTGCGCACGCTTGGATTTGAACCCGCGACCTCAGAATCCCTCGCACCTCAACCTTCTGACAGGAGAGAAATCATTTTTTAACCCATATAACGAATAATAAAAGCTATACTATGCCATATTCGGCGATGCTGTGTGGAGGTTTTTTTTTGACGAAGGAATTAATCAAGTTCTCACAATTTTATTATTATTCATGAAAAATGTAACATCTGAAGGTAGAATGGATTCAGAAAAAGATATGTTAGTAGGTAATTAATAATACCAGAACTTAAATAATAATAATGTGACATTATACCCTTCTTGGCTACGTCTAAGGCAACAAGCCTGCTGGTATATACAGCAATTAATAGCAAATCAAATGAAAATCATTACCAAATATTATACATAATATACTATGAAGCAATAATGTGTTACTATAGTATGTCAGGAATGATATTGTGGCGGTCTATCCGCTCTGCCTGCCCCTGTGGAACAGCGAGAGTATGTTTGTTTGATGTATTATGTACATATTATTACAGGGTGAAAATAATAATATTATTTTTAAATGATCCTTAACATTATTGTGATACGCCGATTACAAAAATAAATGTCCGAATATAATTCACATTTAGATAATGAAGTTTGTTAATTATAATCTGCATTTCTTTAGAAACTTTAGTTTGTTCAATATATTTTGGAGGATATCCGGTAAATTCAGTGCAAACATTCGCCGTGAAACAATTTCCACAGTGAAAATTATTTGGTAATGCATTTTTTTATCGAAATAATTTAGTACAAATAATCATTTTTGGGGCCTTCACTCATGGAGAGACCGTAAACTGGTTGGCAACTCAATATACGGCGCAACTCAACTAAATAAACCAACATGTGCATGCGAAAAAACTGCTTTTAAAAAAAATGATAACTTACTTTCCTCGTTCATTTTTCAATCTCTATGCAAAATTGTACACGGTTCGGTTAAACGAACATTCAAACTAGAAAAGACCCACAATATACAGCACTGCAAATGAAGTCTTACTTTAGTGAATTTTACTTATCTGCGCAGGGTCTAGTTATTTCAATGTGAGCTCTTCGGCGGGTAATGTACGACTGTTGTTGTAGTTTATTCGAAGTGTTCTCTCGAAAATATGGGTCACATGGTTTCCTCCAGCTCGCTATTCAATTTGGTTGTCTATGATTTTGGAATGTGAATTGGGGAGGATCACTAAATGTTTCTGTTTTAGATAAATTAGTTCTTCAGATACCGCAGTTTGTTCATTACATTCAAATAAATTTCTTTGTGTAGTTCTTCAGATACCGCAGTTTGTTCATTATATTCAAATAAATTTCTTTATGTAGTTCTTCAGATACCGCAGTTTGTTCATTACATTAAAATAAATTTCTTTAAGTAGTTCTTCAGATACCGCAGTTTGTTCATTACATTCAAATAAATTTCTTTGTGTAGTTCTTCAGATACCGCAGTTTGTTCATTACATTAGAATAAATTTATTTAAGTAGTTTTTCAGGTACCGCAGTTTGTTCATTATATTCAAATAAATTACTTTAAATAGTTCTTCAGATACCGCAGTTTGTTCATTACATTAGAATAAATTTCTTAAAGTAGTTTTTCAGATTCGCAGTTTGTTCATTACATTCAAATAATTTTTTTTAAGTAGTTCTTCAGATACCGTAGTTTGTTCATTACATTCGAATAAATTTCTGTTAATCGGCGTCCCACGGCTAAAATTACTTTTATAAGGCTTCTCTTTCCTAGTACGCAAAGGCAATAGTTATAATTGGTTGTCCGATGGTTTGGTTGGAGGCTTGGTCCCCGGCGACCCCTAATACCTGTAGTAGTTTGGCTTGAACGGTCCCACCTTGTTGAGGCCGAGGTACTTGGCTTGGTCGTCCGTCAGTTCGGTGAGGTGCGCGTCGAAGGTGGGTAGGTGCAGGCTCGCCACGTACTCGTCCATCTTCTTGGGGAGGAGGTAGACGTCCGCCTGGAATGGGAAAACGTATCCATAACTGTTATATCCTTGATATATCAAGTGGTCTAGCTCGGTGAAATCAATAACTTTACATTATCGAATCGTTAGACGTAACTATCGATGATTTTATACTGCTTTCTCGATAACGGTCATGATCATTTCTGTCTTCCACTCCGCCTTTTTCACTTGGAGTGATACGTCTGAACTAGGAATCAAACGAAAGTGCCGAATGAATTCATTAGTGAACAGATCCGACAATGTTGGATATCGGCATTCGGCATCTTTTACTCGCATGAGGAATGAAGGCAAAATGACACGTCTGAACACGGAGTGAACGCTCGTTCAATCAGTTTCGCATCCTGTACTGAGAGGATGTGATCACGTCGCAGGCAAAACATCAAAATGGTATCCGTTCGGCTAATTTGTCCACTTTTTGGAACAATTGTAGTGAGAAATATGATCTAAAAGGTGTTGGAAAGATAACAACACACTTTCATTCAAATCTAAAAGTGAACCACAAAGTTATTTGTGATGCCCCTTTATGAAACCGAAATTTCCTACTAAAAATTAAAAAAAAAAATTATGAAACTTGGTGAAGTTTTTATGAATTATTTTTTCATGAAACAGCAAAAAAAGTGGGGTGATGATAACGTTTAAAATTCTTTTATCTAATAAAATGTGTTTTTATTTTTTTTTCGTTTTATTTTTAAGGTGTGCATTAAAAAATTTTACATTTAAAAAATTACATGGTTATTTCTAATAATTTATGCTGATGTGAACATAGCGGGTTCTAAAATATTTTTTTAAAAAACATGGAAGATTATTAATCTAAAAGTAAATGTTCCTAGTAAAAAAAGTTAAATAAAATTGTGTTATGGTGACATAAAAAATAAAAAAAGGTTTATAAGACGAAACTACACTGCTTTTTTTATTTAATTGTGCCAGCAAAATTGCGTTAAAACCAATGCATCTGAAGCTCCCAGCACGTTTCTCTTCAGAATTCATGGCCGGACCCACAACCGCCAGCGTTTTCTTTGCTTCTTTTTAGTCAATTCTTCGTTCAAATTATCACAAATCAAATGAATTCCAACATGCACGACTTCGCCCGACGACATTGAGGTGTTGAGTTGACTTGATTCTGGGTTGGCGTGGAACCATACTGGACACGTTATTCACTAAACTGAGAGCTAGAACATGGAGAAATTCATGATCATTGATAAAGTGGAAAATCACCCATGAGTTAGAGCAGGGGTTCCCAAACTTTTCCAAGTCGCGGCACCCTTAGAAAATTTGAATTTTCTCACGGCACCCCTGTCATGTAATGTCTATCTGTGGTAGCCTCGGGACCGAGTGTCACCCCCAAGAGCACAATTCTCTGGGCGCCTCGCGGCACCCCTGACCTCTGTCCGCGGCACCCCAGATTCCCAAAGTGGGATTCACTTTGGGAACCTCTGAGTTAGAGTATTAAAATATCACCCGTGTCCGAAACTTCGGTGTCTCTCCTTGCAGTGCAGGATTGAGAGCAGCAATGAAGCAGTTGATAGCCTATTTTGGATACATAGCTCTTCTAGAACAGACAGAGCAGTGTCCTTGACTGTCCATGGAATCCTGAGTATTCTATCGCTACGTTAAGCTCATCATTATAATCAGACAGGTTGGTTGGTTACCTTATATCTATTGGGCGGCGCGTTGAACAGCTCTATGAGTGCCAGCGCCTGTGTGGCCGCTGTGATGGACACCACGAAGGAAGGCAGTGAGGAGCAGGACAGGTTGGCGAGACGTCCCTCGGCCAGCAGGACTATCCGCTTGCCGTTCTCCCAGATCACGTGATCCACCTGCAACATGACAAATCATCAAACATGTAATATTAGTGGGAAATTAATTATAAAAATTCTGGATAATGCCATGCGCATCTACAGGCTATTTATGATGCCGATCCATCGCTGCTGTATACATTGATCATCCATTTGACATCTACGAAAAATCGAAATTTGAAATGAGTATGCAGTTATATGTAGAAGTTTACCCTCTATCAGGTACAATATTCAGATTACTCCTTTTTAAACTTAAGATTAAACCAAGAAATTTTGTCTTTTTAAGAATATGAAAGAAAAATCATATTACTTCGAGCGGTTGATTCAAAATTTTGGAGAAAAACTGAAGTTTTCCGCTACACCTTTTTGCAAGAATAGGAACTGTTGAATATTCTTTACTGCAAATTTTTGACATTTTATTTAGTTAAGTGAGATTACGCTAAGATTTGTAGGCCACACGAAATGGGCTGACGGAGCACACGTGGGCCGTAGGTTGCTCATCATTGCCATGGATGGTGCAAAACTCAAACTGAAAAATAAATTTGAACCTTTATCCAGCGACATCTATTCTCTAAACAGATTTGAAATTTTTTTTTGTTTATGTTATGAAAGACCTTGTCAAAGTCAAGACTAGAATATTTCCCCACTCAGTAGTTCGAAATTCCCACACTTGTTGATTTGTCAGTCTTCCTTATATTATTTGTACATATGACCAGAGGCGGCCCCTCCCTAAGTGCATTTGCGCACTGCACTTCCAAACTTCGATATCCGTCAGAAGTGTAAATTAGTATATCCTCTCACGAAGAATTCCCGCCAATTCTTTACAAAATCCATACCAATTGACTAGACTCCCTTCCATGAGAGAAAGGAATACGTGCACATTTTGTTATGCCTAGGCGTGACGTCACATGAAGGTATATTTCTACTGGAGTCATCTCCAGATGCTAAAGTGCCCGTGCCCGTGAAATGAGCATGACAGGGATAGACCCATACGAAGATTGACGTGTGAAAGCAGAGAAGACATATGGTGCTGGCGTGCATTGCCGGAGCAAATGACAAAACATTACACTTGCGTAATGCGGTCCCGAATCTTTGGAATGAAATAGTTATGTTTAACGAATTTAGAACTAATTAACAATATTATGTTTTAACGCCATCGGTCTCCAGCCTAGCGCATCATCCTCAGTATTTTTTCGGGGTTTTAGAAAGTTTTATTCTGTAAAAAACCTTATTTAAAATGAGTGCTACTGAAAACATTGCGATTAACGTCGAATTTATCAAATGTAACTTAGCGGAGTGTTTCAGTGAAACGGTTAAACTTTTAAACATAATTTGTACTATTCCAATGACAACTGTTGAGTTCGAACGGTGTTTTTCTACGTTAAAACGTGTAAAAACACTATGTCCCAAGATCGACTTAATGCTTCATCAATGATGAGCATTGGAAAAAGTTTGATATCTTCTATACCAGAGTTTAATAATCGTGTCATTAAAGTATTTTCACAAATGAAAGAGCGACGAATGGATTTTCTCTACAAGTGAAGGTTTGTACTAGGTATGTCGCGCCCTTTAAATCACTTTATTTTCCCATGTTAATGCTACCATTTTTTTGTGAAATGCACTGCTCGCAAATTTTGTCACGGGCCGCCTCTGCATATGACCCCCTGTGAATGGCTAGACGCAACTTGAAGTGTGAAGAAGAAATAAGAGAATATAGTCACGATATTCAATCTGACTACGAATTTAGTGATGATGAGTGTAATTCCATCAGGGTAGTAAGTAGTATAAATGAAGGAGAACACATTGAAACCTTTTTCATACTAATTGAAGCAATGGGTGTTTCGATTTAATTAATATCATTCCTCAAAATATTAATATGGAGACATATGAACTGCTTACTGCAGTGTAAAGCCAATAAATCCACTTAGATTTCACCGCTTATCCCATATTTTGAGGATCTATAAATTTAGCCAAACGATCACTCGAGACGTTTCGCAAACTTGCCGTAATATGCCAAAAATCATCTGCGTGGTTATTTTATACAACTGCATTAACAATTTAATTAAGGGCTTCTCAGGTTTTTTATTTTTTTATTTACCTATGAATACCTCACAGCCTGGAGCAAGTGAGACTATGGCATCCCCAATTGGGGTATGATGTGAGGCTGAAAGTAATGGGGTGGGGAAGGCGATGAGGAAGAGGAAGGTGGGGAAGTACCTGGCTATTGAGATCTGGTCACCAAGCCCGGCTAAAGCCATTTCAACCAACGTTTCAATTCTAAATGGTGGTCTTACACCAGGGCGATACTGAGAGTATCTTCCACTTTGGAACGTGCTGCAAATATACCATTTATTACTTTTAATGAATTAATTATGAAATAACACAAATTAATGAAATAAAATGAATTTGTCCACGCCGGGATTCGATCCCGCGACAATCGGATTGCGAGTCAAGAGCCTTACCCCTAGACCACGAGGCCGTTGGTTATTAATAATTATGTGTGAAAAGACAGTTAATTGTTAAATACCACAAAAAATGTCAATCTGACCCATCTCCAAATTCCACACTTGTCTTAAGTCTACCATAAAAATATATATTAACAAAAATAATACAATAAAATAGTATAAATAAAAAGGGTAATAAATAAAGAACTAAAAAAAGGTGTCATAGATTGGGACGAAAGGGAGACGCCATAACATATAAACTTTAATAAAATGAAGTATGATTGCTCTATAGAACATACCTGTGAGCCAACAAACTGCATTCCAGTTTGGCGGGACAAAAAATAGTTAACCTATTTAAACAAATACCTCTGAAAGAACACTGACACAATCCAAACAATTTTTTTTTTATAATTGAGCCCTTTCCTGGAATAATGTAGTATCCAACAAAACCATCAATGTTGAGTTATGGATGGAATGATGCTGTGCATATTATTATGCACCTTTTAATGTAGGGATTATGGTAATGAAAATTTTTTTAGGCCTGTGGCAGCATTAAAGGATAGTTTGTGGAAGTACGTTGTACAATGTTGTTTATCAAAATCACAGAGCATGTTTTAATTCATGTGAATAAAGGGAAAAAACAACCATTTTATGGCTTCAGTTAGAAAGACTTCAAAGCCAAGAAGCTGAAGAATGCAGGAAAGTAGTATTTGTCCAGAAAAAATAGTATTATTTCTGCTTTTAAGCTGTTGAAACAGGTACGTGGAATAAAGTTGTAAGTTGATCTCATGACAATATCTCAAATGTAAATGATTTGATTTATTTATATCGTTATTTGCTTTTTAAGCTCAAATACATCAATGACATGTGTAAATTTATGTTAAAAGAGCATTTTGCTTAATCCGAGGTACGAAGAGTAAAAAATATTATTTTTTTTCGGAATAACGTTGTATGTGAAATTTTCATATACATTTTCCACTAATTCAGCATAAATTCTTGTAATTAATTCAAATTTAATTGCCTTTCTTCACGACTTTTCATTTAAAACTCTTTTAAGAATTGTATTTTAAATATTAAATGTTATGAAACATAACTGCTTTAGTTTTTTCCATTTTTCTCAGAACAAGAAAATTGTTGGATATAACCCTTTTCCGGGCAAGGGCACAATTGTGTATAAGTCTATTTGTTGGGTCAGCTATCAATGTCAAATTTCAGGGGTAGGTATGTGATTTCTATGGAGCATATAATAATATTTATACACAGTCAAATTTGTCTACTAGTCTGCAGAAAAATCTCTGATAAAAATCTTTAAAAACGCCTTCGATATAAGTTTTGGTAAAATCTGTTATCATAAACAAAATTGACGATGTAAACATTATAAAAGCATTTTTATTAGCGATTGTGCATGCGATCGGTTAATTCAGTATGTCAACTTATATGTTGTCTAGAAACTAAAAATATATAATATTATATTATTATATTGGCACTAGTTAAGAGGAAAGTGGAATGGGAGAAGGTGAATGGGAACAGAGGACAGAGAATGGTGATAAGGGAATGGGAAGTGGGGATGGGGACAGAGAATGGGGAACAGGGGACAGTGAATGGAGAATGGGGAGACGGTGAATGGGGAATACGGAAAAAGGTGAATAGAAAAAAAATGGAATGGCAAGTGGAGATGAGGAAACGGTGGTTGGGGAATGGGGGACAGTGAATGGGGAGAGAGTAAATGTAGAATAGATGAAGGTGAATGGAGATGGGATAGTGGGAAGTGGGAGTGGGGAAAGAGGAAGGTGGAATGGGAGAAGGTGAACAGGAATAAAGGATGGTGAATGGTGACAAGGCAATGGGAAGTGGGGATGGGGACAGAGAGTGGGGAACAGTGAATGTAGAATGGGGAGATGGAGAATGGGGAATACGGAAAAAGGTGAATGGAAAATACCTGGGACCAAAATTACATAACAAAATCCCGTCACAACTAAAACTGTGTGAAGTGTCATCCTTCGGCCCAAAAATAACAAAATGGTTACTAGATTTAGGCAGGACAGAGTCAGAAATATTATTAAAAAATGTCATTTGATAATTATGGATTACTAATTAATTTTTCTTTTCTTTTACTTGCTTTTTTCCTCGTTTAATCACCTCGAATACACTTTTTCTTGTTAATTAATTGATTCTAGAACCTATTACTCCACTGTATAATATATTATAATTATGTAAATGCAAATTGTGAAGCTTAACTTTACTTAATACTTCATGAATCACAATGTAGGTACCTACCAACTTAATATGAATATGTCAATTTGACTGTCCTAGAACAGGAGACCTTCCTAGTTGGACAGTCAAATGTTAAAATTATACTAAATGTATTTTAAATAAAATAAATAAAAAACAAAAAAAATATCGAAAAAAGGAATGGGAAGTGGAGACGGGGAAAGATGAATGAGGAGAGTGTTGGAGAAGCGTCTGCGTACCTGAGAGCGGACCCTCTCCCAGACGAGGTCAGGAGTACGCAGGCTGTGCACGTCTATCTCGGTGTTGGAGTGGCCCATGTTGCACACCACGCAGCCGTTCTTCATGCGCTCCATGTGCTCCCGCGTCACCACACCCTTGTTGCCCGTGGCCGTAATCACCAAGTCTACATTGCGGATCACCTGCAACATTTTCACAAAATAAAATGATGTTGAGATTGCCTCAGAACAGCTAAGCTATTTTATGTAAATTTCACAAAAGATTCCCAACTGCCTGGAACCATTAGGACTGAGGCATTCCTGTGGCGAGTGGTGAGAAGAAGGAAATGGGGATAAGGAATATTGGGAAGAAGAACCTGAATGGTGGTCTTTCAACAGGGCGGAACTGAGGATATCTACCATTAGGGCATGACAACACACTATTCATAGTCTTTATTAATTATAGTACTATGTAATCTGATGTTTTAAGAAATATACTAACCTCATTAAGTTTGACTACTCTGCATCCATCCATGGAACCTTGTAGGGCGCAGATTGGGTCGATTTCCGTTACATACACCTGTAAAACAAAATTATACACATTAGTATTGTCGCATGGTTACAGTACAGGGATTTTAATAAAAAATTTCGCGGCATATTTATTCATTTTGCCGCCCAAATATTTTCTTCCAATAAGTAATTCTGTCAGAAGACACTGACCAAGTGAAGTATTCCCTCGTGTTAAAGAAGGTTCAGAATTTCTGCGATTTCTCTATCTGAGGGAGTATGGCTACTACCCGTGGCTCTATCCTACCGACTTTCTCTTGGATATGCTTGGTATGAACCATCTATGAGTCAGAAGGGATATGCTCATTGTAACATATTTCTTCAGAATGATTCGTGGATGATTCGAAAACTCGACTATCGTGAAGAGCAGTAGTTTCTATGTTCCCAATAGTTATCTCTGTCACCGATAGCATAGATTGTTTAATCTCTCGGCTTGCAGAACTAAATTGCCAATGATCATGCCAGTTGGGAGAGCTGTCTTGTTGTTCAATAGAAACACTTTGAATATCGATATGTTTAACATCAATGAAGCACAATTTAGACGGTAAGCTTTGTTGCTGTTAGTTTAAATCTGTCTATGCTATTTAAATCTTAAATGCTTTGAAATGTTAATTTTGTAATGTTTTAAAAGTGAATAAATTGAATTGAATTGAATACAATGGGCATGTATTAGAATGCCATAACACCGACTTAAAATACTGTGTGCAATTCTACAGAGAAGACGTCCAGTCGACTGCTCCAGACAAAATTAGGAAAAACAACTCATCAGTATTTGCGAGGAGAGACCGTTTTGTATTACTACCCTTCTCAAAAACAGACATTGTCTAGTGAGGCAGGTTAACTTGCAATATCATATTTTATATTATTAAAAGCCCAGGTTGCCGGCAATTTAAATTTATTTATTTATACATTCCAATATTGAGGCTTGGTGAAAGTGGCAGTGTTGAAGTTTGATAAAAGAAAAAAAATACTACTGGTCCAACATTGGACTCTTGTGGTACACCACTTAATTTAATATAAACAAATAAGATCAGTGTTGTTTAACAGGGTAATACTTACAACACATCCGAGGGCCCGGAGTGCCTGACAGCAGCCTTTTCCCACCTCTCCGTATCCACAGACCACCGCCTGCTTGCCCCCGAACATGAGATCGGTGCTGCGCTTCAAAGCGTCTATGATGCTTTCCCTAGACAAAATAATTTTAGTTGTCGAGTTAATTTTCATTGACGATAAATTTTATCAAAAGACAGCAACATCTGTAATTTTTTTGTAATAATGCCTCTTTTTACAGTGCTCCATACTAGCTTTCCATTTGGAATCTTTCCTTTATGGTTCATAACATCTAACTTTCCACTCCATTTATTGGATAACCAACACCTTTGCGGTAGGTCACCCCAAGTGGTTCGCTGAATTTAGTGACTTAGCAGGGGTGCTTGGGTTCATGGGGTGAAGATTGTCTAGGTCTTGGCGGCGGATGCATATGCCCATCTTCTGCGTGTCAGAACGGATCGAGAGAGACTGCTTGAGGGAGGCCTTTTGACCTCTCGAGCCGGACCCATCGCCTTACACTACAGGTGAAGGGATGGTTTCATATTTCTTACACTCGGACCCATGGACCCACAGATTCCTATCCACCCCTCATACCTTTTTCCTTCCCAGAACTTTCCCTCCTTCCTTTCCTTAAAAATACCCTCCACAATCCCCTAAAATGACTTAGGGTCTGAGGGAAATTATTTTAGGCCTCCTGTAACTAATGACAAAAAAAATTTCATTTCTTCAACATTCACAACTTTCAACAATTTTTTTAAATAACTGTACCAATTGTCATCAAGCATCAAAAATGTTCTATTACTGTCAGTTTTAAATCAGGTCTGAGAGGGTTAACTGATTCTGCACATAATTAAGATATATGTGTACATATATATATGTATATACATATAGATAGGTATATGTAGAACAATTTTCTCGGTTTACCCGCGTAAACACGCATAGACACGCGAAAGCGATCAGTTTGAGACAACAACTCAAGACATAAGACCTCTGAAGATGGACAGTGAGATCTGTCTGAAACGTCACGAGTTAAAAAGTCCTTTTAAGGACTAAGTTACGCTGGTAAACTGAAAAAAAAAATTCTACATCTTACACCCGTGAAAACCTTAACAACAACATATTTATATACTTGGGCTTAAAGTGTATAAAATGAATAGATATCTTACCTACAAGAGTAGAGGTTGTCAAACTTGGTTTTGGTGACAGAATCGTTAACATTCATGGCGGGAACGCAGAGTTTCCCCGCTTTGCTGAGCTGATACAGTCTGTGCACCCCCGTCACACTCTCCTCCACTATTCCTGGAATAGAAACCACAATAATCGTTGTTTAATCCAAACATCAAAACTCACTTATCCCTTTCGTCACTTCTTTTTGGATAGGGTTCTAACTTCACTTCACCTTGTTCTTAGATATGAGGAAAGACCTGCACTCATTATCTATTTACCAATTTCCGATTTTGAGGTTGAATCTTATGTATAGTATTTTAATTGAACATATTTTAAAGGAAAATATTTAAATAGGACATAAACTTACCATTTTAGAACATACCTAAACATGCAAATAGAACCATATGCAAGCAGCTAAAGCAGCGTAATAATTCATTGCACAAGGTTCTAATTACATACACCTAATGAAATTCCAAACTAGGGCCTTGTCCTATTTAAATATTTTCTGTTCAAATATGACAAACTAAAACAGTAAAATTGTTAAATGGATTACAAAAATTCGTCTTTGCAAACTTTGAAACCCTAAAACTTGGTAAGGTGAAGTTAGAACCCTATACAACCAAAGTGACGAACCATAATAAGAGAACAGCGCCCTTGAGGTGATTTTTCACAAAAACGGCGCTATTTAAATTATCCAATAATAATAATTATTATTATAATGCGCCTCGTGATAACGATCAATTGTCAGATACAAACAAAATAAATAGTGTAAGTGATGTTAGAACCTTGTAAAATTAATGATTATTTAAAATGCTTGATGTTAGAACTTTGTCATACATATATCTACGAAAATACAACACAGATGGTTCTGAAAATTATTTTGGGTATAGAAATGAGCAAAAGAAATGCTTTGGCATTTAAAAGTAATTTTTGAAAAGAATAGGCCACTTGCATGGATTTCATAACGACTTGGAAAAAATCGTGTGGATAGATTTTTTTTACTAAGATTACGAAAATGTTAGTAGAAATTATAAAACCATTATTTGAGCTCGTGACATCACTACATGCAAATGTCCTGTCTCCGATTATGTTCCCTTAATTTGGTAAAATTCCACACTGATTAATTTTTTTTATATGGCAACACTTCGATTTCTGGCAAATTTTTGAATTTGCGTTTAATGTTCACTAGATTTATTGTTTATTCTATGCGAACTTATCCTTTGTTTTGATTTTTTGATAAAGATGGCGGTGTTTTTACAGATGTTACGAAGAGAACCCCGTACAATTTATTGCTATTCGTGTGGAAAACGTTCTTTTTTTAAAATGATTTTCAGCTATGTAATTATCGTTTTTTCGCACCCATAAAATTATATCCTGTCTTTCCGGTTTATAAAAAATGGTCTGATTTTTCGGATTGAAATTTTCAAAAAATAGCCAGGGTTTCAAAAATAATAAAAAAAAAAAAATACAGAATGTCTTAGAATATTTGCCTAAACCGGAAAATTTTTAAAAAAAATGTGATGCAAGTGGCCTATTCCAGATAGATTTCAAATATATGTACAAATTTAAAAATTCTTCTATATAAGTCTATTAAAATAGGAAATATTTCACCAATGGAGATTGTGGCCTGTCTTTCGCTCCAGTAATGGTGTTAATATTACGTTAGATAGAGTTGCGGCCGCGGCCGACCTACCCTTGATGGCCTTGAAGGCGGCCGGGTGCTTCTTCAGCATGAGGTGAGTGGCGTCTCCCCCGTCGTCCAGGATCATGTTGGGCTGCCAACCCTCGGCGGCTATGCAGCGGTCTATACACCACCAGAAGTCTTCTTCTGTCTCCCCGCGCCACGCAAATACACTATAACCTGAAAATACAATCATTTTATTCAATATTTTAAAGCTGCCTTTACATTATTAAGTTTTTTCCAGTAAGTCGCTTACGTAAGTGACTTATTAAAAGAATTAGTAGAGGCGCCCGTCCCGGTTAGACGATAGGTACTGGTTCGACTCGCAGTTGGGACCATTATCTTTTAAATTTTCTGTGCTTTCATATGTTTGTTTAGATTATTAGTGATATCTTCTTCAAAGATACATAACATTGATGGGAATAACCTTCAAAAGTTTTAAAAATTGAATATTCTAAATGACATTAAAAATGCTTTTGAGTTAGGTTGGAGTATATAACGCAACAACACTCTTGTATATTGTCAGCCAACACATCTTACTAATTACTAATATTATAAATGCGAATGTTTGTTACTCTTTCACGCAATAAATACCGAATGGAATTTAAAAATTCTTTCACTAATCGAAAGCTACATTATTTGCGAGTAATATAGGCTATATACATTGGTAAGCTCTAGCGTTATGAATAAGCTGTGGCGTTATGAAATTAATTATTATAGGTTTATTGGCAAAGCGTGTTGCTAAGTAAATGTTTGACATTCATTTTGTTATTTGTTTAGGTTACTATGGAGATTTCTTTGATAGCAAAAATTCAAATATGAGCATTCTAATATGAATATTTAGTGTACAAATATAAAATAGGTACTAATCTACATTTTGACCTAAACCAACAGCTATACTAATATTATGAATGCGAAACAGCCCGTATTTGATTGTTGATTGATTGGGGGAAGGGAAGGAGAGGGGGGGAGTGGGGGGGGCGAATATGCGAGCAAAGCCGGGGGCAAAAGCTAGTATTGTAATAAATTGGCATTATTAAATTTCATTTATTGAAATTTTTAAAAATTAACATTTTAATCATTTTCTCATTGAATGTTATTATTACCCTAGCATCTGCGTGGTTCAATTTCAGAACCCAGTTTCGAGTGCATGTTGACGCCAAGGCGTACGCGTTGCGCCACAAATAACATCTGTGTACGTGGAATTTCACACAAAGCTACTGTTATAATTCGGTTTCGAATTCAAGAATACGACACAAGATGTCGCTACTTCCGTCAGCAGCTCGCATGTAGACGCGTCTTTCTTAGGTATAAGTACTACCAATTTATAGAATTTAAGTATGTTTCCGGACATGGAGAGATTACAAAGGGCGTCATTGCCTATCACGGTTACTTTAATTCGGTGACTAGCTGTCACTGGATCACAGTGGATCTGAGGAACTGGCTATTTTTGGAACCAGTTCTTATCGGATTTATAAAATGGTTACCTACCCTCAAATTGGGCGAAGCCAAACTAAAAGCTGCCCGCAGGGCCTAGCAGCAAAAACCTGCGGAGCAGGTTTTTAACTGCTAGTTCTAATTAATACCCAATGATATTGAAATACAAAAGAGATTAGCTATGATGTCCGCGCGACTGTCGGCGGACCACTACCTAATTGGAGTTGTTTGCATAAGAAAAGAATTTGTTCATTTCGTTGATTTTTTTAAGGTGTACATTAATATTGGTTAACAATATAGTTTAAATACGGAGAGAATTTGTTCATTAAGGATGGGTTGTTTCAAAAAATTTGATGAATTCATCAAATATTTTGTTAATTTTCACATTCTGTGAAAGTTCTATTCAAGTTCTGTGATTATTTCAGTTTCATACATCAACTGACCTATAATTATTTAATAACAGAACTTGAATAGAACTTCTACAGAACATGAAAATTAACTTCAAATATTTGAAGAATCCATCAAATTTTTTGAAACAACCCGTCCTTAGTTTAACGTTTGTACAGTTTATTCAGTCATTTAGTTTATTCGTTAATTGGTAAACAATATCGGCGACACCCGGAAGCGCAGTCTCACCCAGTAAAAAACTTTCGCACTATGATAGTGAGGGTGACTATTTCTTTATTTCTATGAGATCTATACGAGTTGTTCCTAAAAGTGAACTAAACAGCGTTCCTAGTCTCATTGTCAATGAGGTATTTAATGCACCGTGAACTTAAATCATTGTGACATGATCATCGTAGTGTAGATTTGTAAAGGTGTACGGAAAAAATGGACACACGACTCGTAAAAAGGAAAATTAACTCTAATGATGGTGTTGTGACACAAATAACGAGCATTCAATTACGCAATATTACATATTTCTCATACGCGGAATATTTATTGAAAAAAACTACCTGGATAACAACAGGAAATGGTTGTGCAAATGACAAATGAATATAAAATTATGCTTCCCACGGCTAACGCATGGGCCATTTTGAGCGATTATGGTAAAAAAAATGGACCACTTTTATTTCTCTGCGATTGATAGCGGTCCAAAATTAGACTAAATTTTCCTACCATTCGTAAAACATTTATAGTAATTATTTAAAACTTTCCATGGCCAGCCATTTCTTTTAAAATGAAGCAATTGAAATGCTTTATCTATTATGACCATAGATGTCGCAAATCCTAACTTCGAAGACTATTTTAGAACGATGTTAAAAATAAATTATTAAAAAAATTTTTTCATGCCGAATTTTTTAACAGCTTTTTACGGTTAACACTAAGTCCTTTTTCCATAGCTATGCACCTTTCATTATCAAGTATACTACAGACAACATACAGAAATCGGAAATATTCTATGTTGACTCGAATAAGTACCCCTCACGGCAGTTTCAAAGTAACAAAAACGCAGGATTCGCGCGGTTATAAACTTTACGATTTTTTAATATTTTTTTTATAAATCTTACAAATATGAGATAAATGGTAAAATATAGGTTAATTCACTGCTATATTACCCTATAATAAGTTTTTATGTCTCCATGTGAAAATTCGAAAACGATTTTTTTTAAAACGGACCCTGTCTGAAAGATAAAGGAGCAGTAGCCGAATATTTGATTTTGGACGATGCTGAATCTGTTGTAAAGCGTAGCGCAGTTGATGTTGGCCAAAAATTAAAAAAACTGATATTCTGGGAAATCTCGAGCTATCGAGGCAAATTTATTTATTTTGTGTGGTCGCTCCAGTGGATAAGACGGTTTTCTTACACCACAGCAGGGATGGCGAACCAATGGCACGCGACACAATATTTTGGGCACGACACTGATCAATGATCACAAAATTTATTATGCACTATGAAAAAAGTGTGAAGTGTGTAGGTGAACGAGCAAACCCGAGTGATCCCTGGTGACAAAGCGGTGTGTGTTTTATGTTCTGGAACAGTGGTATGTAGTTCATCGTCTGTGAAATGGCATTTTGAAACAAATCACAAATCCGTTAGTCAAAAAAGCGATCTAGAGCAAAAAGAAGTAATTGCAAGTGCATTGAAAGACAGAAATAAACAGTCAACATCTATGATTAAATATGTTCACAAAAATTGTCATACGAGTGCGGCAAGTTACGCGGCTGCAAAAGTCATAGCTCGGCATAGTAAACCTTTTCAAGAGGATCAACATTGTTTTCACAACAAGGATTTGTTTTGTTTTCGTCTGACGTTGGCAATAACTCGCTTTGGTGAGGTAAATTGGCACGTCTATGATCTCATTAACATTTCTTTATAAATATGGCACGTTGATACGTAAAGCACTACAGTAACTGTAATAATAAAGTGTTTCCTCACCAGCTTCAGCAAGGGCAGCGGCCACCTCGTTCTGTGTAGAGTAGATGTTGCAGGCAGCCCAGCGCACCTGCGCACCCAGAGCCACCAGGGTTTCTATCAGGACCGCGGTCTGTGCGTTTATGTGCGTGCAGCCGACAATCTGGAAATAATAACATTCAAATGTGTTTGTAAATGTGATTTGTGAGGTTATTAATTGATCGAAAAGCTTGTGATCCCAAGAAGACATGACTCCCTGATTGTGGAAATAAAAATAATAAATAAATAAGAATATAAGTAAATAAAACCTGCAATCATTTAATTGATATCAATAAATCATTATTGTGATGCACGTAATCGATACTTAATATCCATACTTAATATTATAGATGCAAAAGTGCGTGTTTATTTGTTACACTTTCACACCTAAACCAATAAACCGATTTTAAAAATCCTTTCGCCAATAGAAAGCTACATTATCAGCGAGTAACATAGGCTGTATATAATGGTAAGCTCTGGCGTTATTAAATTTGTATAAATGAAAATGTGTGTATTTCATACATTTTAGCGGCAGGCAGGAAAAGCAGGGGGAAGGTGGGGTTCGCGGAGAGGGAAGAGACGAGGGAGGGGGAAGGCGGGGAAAGTAGAAGGGAACAGGGACGCAAGGGAAAGGACATGCAGGGAGTATCAATTTATTTCTTTGGGCATTGCAACGCATGCCGGGTACCAGCTAGTATTATTATAAAAGTATCTCTATTGATTTTGAGGTTGAATTAGTTCATATTTTAAAGGAAAATATTAAACCCTTCAGAAATTTGGCGAATTTTTCAGATGGCCAAAATAATTCTGCTTTACAATAAATTTGTATTATTTGCAAATAAATGTAATATTTCTTAACACATCTGAAAACTAAAAACTGTTTTTTAAAGGTGATGATATTACGCTTTCAAATTTTATAATTCAAAATAAACATACAATTTTAGAAATTTACAAATTTTGTATGCAAACATAAAAAAGTTTTTCTAACTAAAATTACTGATAACGATAATATGGGGCAAGTGGAACTATGTCACCCGCAATTATGGGATATGTCTCGAAGATGATGGGATTGAGGGAAGGTTTGGAAATACCTGGCTACTCAGAGATGGTCACTAAACCCTTCTAAAGCCATGTCAAGGAACATTTAAAATTCTAATAGGGATAAGAAGTTGGAGACAAAGTTGTTGGAGTTGGAGAAAACAATTTTGAAAATTCAATGCTCGTTGAATTTGAATAATTTTATGCAATATGTAGGAACATTACACATGAATGCACTGACAAACGAAATTAGGATTATAGAAATGAGATCTCTGGGGCGTATGTGTGGTGAAGAATGCAAGGTTGTGGATGTAAGCGTAATGAGTAAGATTTAGAAAGGAATGCTTAGAAGGTTTGGGCATGTAGAGCGAATGAATGAAGACAGGAGTGTAAGGAGAAAAATACATGATGCGAAAATGAATGGTAGAAGGCGTAACACTATCAAGTGAACCAAATTTTTGAGTCAGGTCATGCCAAGAGTCAGAATAACAGAAGAGTATGAATGAAACAATGTGCGTATGAAGCACGGAGTGTATTCTTTCTATCTACCCCTGAGGTGAAACAGCGTGATGTTTAGTCTAAGAATAAGTGGAAATGGAACCTTGGCATTTTTGAGTGGTTTATCCTCGCTGGCTCTGGTCCTCAGCGCCACGATGCCCGGCATCTCCTGCTCCGCGATCTCTATCTCGCGCCGCCCGAACGCATGCTGCGCGATGTTGCGCACGCAGAAGTCCGCAAAGCCCTTGGAGGACTTCTGCTGCTTCTCGCGCGGAGGCACCTCATCTTCCGAGGAACTGGACCCTGCAAACAATTAATTAAGTATTATTTATTAATTTTTTTACAAATTACAAGATTTACAAGAGATCACGGCGGCCCATTCCACCCCTTACATAAACAATACCAAGTTTGATTAACTCTTTTTTTTAAGTGTGAATACTGCACAAGAGTCCAAACTGCTCCCAGCACAATGCCCCGGGAACCATTTATTGGATAACCAACAACACTGCCATAGGTCACCCCAAGAGGTTCGCTACATTTAGTAACTTAGCAGGGTTGCCCGGGTTCATGGGGTGGGGTTTGTCCGGATCTTGACGGCGGATACGTTTGCTCCCTAGCTGCGTGGCACGCTGGATTGAGAGAAACTGGTGAAGCGAGTCCTTTTGACCTCCCCAGCAGCACTCTCTCGGAACATCGAATTGCAGTGGAAAGATTAGATTCACACATCCGTCACTCCTGGACACACTGACCCCCAGGTTCCTACCCACCCCTCAAACCTTTTTCCTTCCCAAAACTTTCTCTACTTCCTTTCCCTAAAAAGACCTTCCATACAGCATCCCCAAAGAAGGCACAGGCCCTGAGGGGAATTATTTTCCTCAAGGCCTCCTGTGTGGAGCTAATGTCAAAAAAAAAACACCTGGAGCCAGTGAGACTATGGAATCTCCAATTGAGATAGGTTGTGAGGCTTAAGGTAAGTGGGGAAGGGAAAGAGATGGGGAAGAGAAAAGTGGGCAAATACCTGGCTGTTCAGATCTAGTCACCAAACACGACTTAAGCTATTTTAAACATATCAATTCTGAATGGTGGTCCTGCACCAGGACAATACTGAGAGTATCTTCTACGCTGGAAGGTGCCGCAAATATACCTTATATTATTTTAAATGATTAAATTGTGAAAACATAAATCAATCAAATAAAATTTAATTGCGCACGCCGGGATTTGAACCTGCGACCTCAGGATCACTAGTCGAGAATCTTACCCCTGGACCATGGAGGCTACCTCCATTTGTGTCTAGAAATAATAATTATTTATTATTATTAACAAAATTTTGATAGGTTGAAAAAATTTATAAAATCATAGTCAAGATCCTGGAGTGGGTAACACAGCAGTTACTGACTTGAATATCTATATATCTTTCAAAGCATGTCATCCCCTAAAATTTCACCACCTCTAAATAAACTCTTGATTAACTAACTACTATTTTTTTTTTACTATTTTTTTACTAGTATTTATTACTACTAAATTTAATAATAGAATTAACATGACGATGAAAAAAACACTAAGTAGATTTTCAGACATAACCAATCACTCATTATTTTTTTTGTCATGTATACAGGATGTTAAGGGGGTTCCATACCAAGTCAGAATGAAACCAAATCAGAAACACCTTAGAAAAGTCATTAAAAGCTAACCTAACTTAACCTATTTAACCATTTTTTTAATATTTTTTTATCATCACTCTTAATGACCTTTCTGAGGTGCTTCTGAGTTGATTTCATTCTGAGTTGTCCGGTCGCCGTTAAGGGATGTACTATGTACTTAACTAACTTTATCCAGTGGACCCGTAAGCTTGTTTATACGACAATGTAACATTTTTGGAAATAAATGGTTCCCGGGGCGGCGGTACCCATATCCACCTCCCAAATTGGATTATATTACTGTAAGTTGAACATAACATTCGAGCGTATTTCATAACCTAACCTCAAAATAAGTATTGCGAAACTCACACCAAACACGAGCCCATTCGATCGCAAGTAGTAGTAATACATGCACCATAAAACCGCATAATATAACTTTCGGAGTAAATCAATTTATTGCACCACGTGATGCTTTCTCTTTCACTCTTCTTGCATGGAATAACCGTGTGCTAAAGCGAGAAGGGGCATTTCGGCGACCGTGACCTAGTTCGCAGTTCGCTGAATGAACGATTGCGCGACATGAGAGTCAATTTGATTAGCATTATTTTTTAATTGATCCTTATATCTGTATGTATAACGTTCATTAATTCTTATGAACACTCCCTAGTCGTTAAATGCAGCCTTCGTGGCACAGCGGTATACTAGTGCCAGCGAGAGCTATTTATTACGTACGACATCGACGATTGTCCTCTTAAGGCTCCGCAACCGGGCTCGAAAAGAAGAAGATGGAGAGATACGAAATTACGAATGTTAGAGGAGAGCGCTAACATTTACAGCGCCAAAATCGATGCGAAAATTGCTAAAATGTTTAATAAAACACGACTCGTTTAAAAATCTCTTGGGGGGATCTTAAGTATCATTTAAAGAAACATTGTGATTTTTTTCACAAATATAATTCATAAGATAATAGAAACAGACTTTTTTTAAATCATTTTTGGAGCATACTTTGCGATTTTTTTCTATCGAGGGAATTTCATATAATTTGCGTTTCTGCTTGGGCAGCATCTAGAAATTATCTTCAAAAATAACATATATTTTTTTAAGAGCTTAAAAACTTCAAATGTTTAAGGGAGATATGTAAGAAATCGGTAGAAATTCGAGTTGCGTCCACTTAAAGCCCGGCTTCCCGCGTTTCTACCGATTTATTACATATTTTCATTAAATACTTTAATTTTTAAAGCTCATAAAAATATATATATTATTCTTGAAGATAATATCTATACATTCCCCGCGCCGAAACGGTAATTATATGAAATTCCCTAGATAAAAAAAATCGCGAAGTATGCTCCGAAAATTATAATAAAAAATATAACTTCATTTAGTAGATACTTTATAAAATTATAATCATAACTTGTAGAAAAAAATCATATCGATTTTTTATTCAATAAACAAAAAACTTTATAGAATTGCGCTCATCTAAATTGAAAAGATGATTGAAATGACTTTAGCCGTGTTTGGTGACCAGATCTGAATAGCCAGGTACTTCCCAACCTCCATCTTCCTCTTCTCCTTCCTGGCTCCGGATAATTTATTTATATAAATATAATATATTTATTAAAGCCCTTTTAAGGGGCTTTTTCATATGAATCGTAAAAAGTATGCAGTATTTATTATACACAACTGAACTGCCTCAATAACAACATTTTGTATTTGTTCAGTAATAAATTGAAGATGTCCACTGACTTGGTATAATTATTTCTCTCCAGGCAAAGAGGAATATATACCAGTACCAGAATTACTGCACTGAAATAAATTCCGCTTCTAGCATTACGTAGGGGGGCATCCATTAATTACGTGAGCAGTTTTTCTTCCAATCTAGACCCCCCCCCCCCTCCCCCTCGGTGAGATAAATTTGGGCCAATTCGTATATTTTTTTCAAGTAACGTGAAATTTTGCTGGACCCCCCCTCCCCCGTTTGTGCTCACGTAATTAATGGAAGCCCCCTAGTGGAATCCGAAAGCTTATCAATGTAAGCAATACCGGTCTATCAACTATATCATTTAGGATTTTATATAGAAATACCAAGTCAGTGAAAATCAATCTGTCTGACAATTTAGTATTTTGTATGGTTGGAGGTATTCACATAAAATAAAGCATTCAAGAAAAAACTAAAACTTACATCTATGCGACATGCTGAACTCGATGTTATTAATGTTTTTATTTTTCACTGTTTTCACTTGTACATCAAACAAAACTTAGCACTTTATTAAGTTTAATAATCACATTATTTAGATATTATCAATGTCTGTTTTCCATAATAATTTCAGAAGAACACTGCAGCTACGAGTGTAACCGGTCTGGTTTCGAATAAAAGCTATCGGCGTATAAAAATTGTTTATATTTCTTTTAAACGTAACTAATGTATTTGGTAATCTACGGCGAGATTTATCAAAGAACTTTAAACTGGGGTGACATTGATCACTCTGGGGTTACACTGTACAACGGAGTGAGATTACACTCGGGGTTACATTGATTACTCTGAGATGACATTGATCACTTTGTGGTGACATTTATCATTGGGATAGTTACACCGATCACTCTGAGGGTGACATCGATCTCTCTGGGGAGACATTGATCACTCTGAGGGTGACATTCATGACTCCGGGGTGACATTGATTACTCTGAGGTGAAATTTATCACTCTGAGGTGACAATGATCACTCTGGGGGACTCTGACTACGGGATGACATTGATTACTCTGGGGAGAAATTGATCACTTTGAGGTGACATTGATCACTCTGGGGAAACATTGATCACTCTGGGGTAACATTGATCACTCTGCGATAACATAGATCACACCGAGACAACATTAATCACTCTGGTGACATTATCAATCTGGGATGACACTGATCACTCTGGGTGTCATTGATAACTCTGAGGGTGACTTTGATTACTCCGGGGTGTAATTGATCACTCTGAGGTGACATTGATCCCTCTGAGACAACATAGATCACACCGAGACAACATTAATCACTCTGGTGACATTATCAATCTGGGATGACACTGATCACTCTGGGTGTCATTGATAACTCTGGGTGTCACTGATCACTCTGGGGTGACACTGATCATTCGGAGTGATATTTGTCACTCGGGGTAACATTTCTCAATCGGGCGACACTATCACTCGGGGGTGACGAATTTATTTTTATATGGTTAAAAAAATATATTGCTGGAAATAAAAAAAAATTAGGCGTAGATTATTCAAAACATTTTCGAACCCTCCTGGTGCCAAAAATACGGTCACGTGGTTTTCCTCCAGCTCGTCGAAATGATACCCAGATTTGCTCAAACAAGACAGGACACCAAAGAATTATGAATTGCATTATGCGAGTTAGCAAGTTATTTTAAATATTATCTACGAGTATAAAGTCATCAGGATGACTTTTAAATGTATGTTAATTATGTAACCTCGTAATTTTTCACTCCAAATACCCTCCGGTTGTGAATTCTATTATGTTCGCAATTATAAAAAAATATATTGATATAAAAAAAAATACCTTTTGAGTTTATCACGATTTATTTTACTTTTATAATGTCACACCAGTTTACGGTGGGTATACCTATTTGGTCATATCGCGTAATGAGCAAGATACGTATATTGTAATTTGTAATCCAAGTTTTTTTTTTTTCTAAATTATACATGTATTTTGAAGACCTTTATTATCTTACCCATAATGCGGCATTCTATTTATCTGAAACGATTCCATGCCAACTCAGAATAAAGTCAACCCGACACCTCCTTGAAACTCATGAAAAGTTATTATGTAAAAAATATTTTTAAATTAGCTTATAACCCTAACCTAACGTAACCTATTTAACCAATTTTTTTCATTACCTTTATGACTTTTCACATGAGGTTCTGGGTTGATTCAATTCTGAGTTGTTCGGTCAGTCTGAAACAGCATTCGAATAGTGGTATTGTGATTAATTTTTGAGTTATTGTGTCGTGTTGCACTGGCTTCTTCTGTAGCCAACGTTTCGGATAGCGTTACAGTGATCATCCGGGCAGATATGATGATGGACACTGTAAACTGTAACGGCTTAAGGGGGAAACTCCAATAAAGCCATAACCCAAACGGTGACCGGACAACTCAGAATAAAATCAACTCAACACCTCCTTTGAAAAGTCATTAAAAGTGAAGAAAAAATGTATTAAAAATTAGTTAAATAGGTTACGTTATAGGCTATTTTTCAATTATTTTTTTTCATAGCTTTTAATGACTTCAAAGAGGTGTTGAGTTGACTTGATTCTGAATTGGCATGGAACCAACTCAAACATGGCCGTGAAAATTTCTAATCATAATATATCCCGAACGGTGATTTCACAGCATTTTCCGCCTGCATTTCACCAAGGTTTGGATTGAAAGAAAAACAAAATGGTGTCTCGTCTTACTTTTCGACAGGATAATTAATATTTGAATAAAGCTACAGAGATACAAATAGCTCAACAAACGAATATTTTTACTAATACAATCATACTTTCCCCTTTAATGTAGAGATTATTACCTCTTTAAAACGTCAACCCGTAAAAACATTTTTTTTACCACAATACATCACATCTATTCTTATTTTGTAGTGAAATAGTTCAACTTTCCGCCACGGACTTAGTTGCGCCAACTTTTGGGCCGCTAGCAGCCAATTTCAGAGAAATGCATGTGTGTCCGTGAGTGCCGCACTTATAATAATTGATAGAATGCATTATCGTCTGCGAGTTTCAGCTCGATCGGGTGTTGGAAAGTGGGTTAATTTCCACTTCCAAGATTTGCTTTCATTCGAGAAAAAAAAATCGAAATTAAAATACATTATTTAAAAACGTATTTTAAAACGGTTCAAAACTTAGCAAAACTACCAAATTAATAATATATTATGTTTTTTGGTGCTTTTCCGCATTAATAATAATAGATAGAAAAATAGTAGATATGAGAACATGACCATTTTCGTTTTTTTTAAAGATTTTTTAATTTAAAAAAAAGAGTGTTCTGTCGTCTTGTGCATATTTATTTCACATTTCGCGACTATGTTTTAAAGGTATTTTATGGTATTCGGAATAACCAATGTTGAAATTATCGCTGGTAATAAGACCGCGTATGTGCGCCATTAGACAAATGTGCAGTACCTAATTAACCTCTATTGAAAATGCTGGAGGAATATCACGTGAGTAACAACTCCGCAATGTCGCTCTTGGCATCATTGGACTAACTAACATAAAACAAATAATAAAACTATGACATAATTACATAAATATATACAATTTGAGGTTAAGTTTCAAAAAGCATTTTACAAGACGAATGGGTTAGACTTAACCCCTAAGGCCCGACCGTATTATTTCAACGGTTTTAAAGAGAGAGACAGAGAGATTTCAAAATACATCAGCTTTACAATAAAATGGAATATTATTTCTGAATGCATCCGAAAACTAAAAACTGTTTTTGAAAGGTGATAAAATATGCTTTCAAATTTTATAAACCGAAATAAACAAATAATTTTTTATATATAAAAATTTTGCACGCAAACATCAAAAAAAGTTTTAAAAATGGCTCACCTTACGTTTTTTTTTAAATTACTGATAACGAAAAAAAACCAGACATATTTTATTAGACAAATGTATTATAAACGTTATTATCATCTCGCTTTTTTGAGTTCTATGTAGAAAAAATTAATAAAAAATTCCCAAAGTTTCATAAATTTATTTCAAAATGCAATTGGAAACTTTGATTTCATAAAGGTGTAAATTTTAAGTCTTTTATGGTTAACTTTTAGATTTCAATATACAGCATGGTATTTTCTCTTTCCAAAACTGTTTAGATCATATTCCTCACTATGATAGAAAAGGAGATACAACTATTTCTATAAGACCTATATGAGTTGTTCCGAAAATCAAACACATAGAATTTAAGCCGCTGCTATCTGAATTTCTACCGATTTTTTACATGTCTCCTTTAAACATTTGAAGTTTTTAAGCTTTCAAAAAATATATGTTATTTTTGAAGATAATATCTATACCTATACATTCCCCATGCCGAAACGCAAATTATATGAAATTCCCTCGATAGAAAAAAATCGCTAAGTACGCTCCGAAAATTATTATTTTCACGTCTGATTCAGTTATTTTACAAGTTATATGTGTGAAAAAAATCACATTTTAACAATTTTCGCTTCAATTTTACCGTTTTAAATATTAGCGCGCTCTCTCCAACATTCGTAACTACATATCTCTCCACCGTGTTCTTTTTGAGCGGGGAGCCTTAAGGGTTGAGGCGACGCACCAGGTCGTGTAACCTTTAGAACCGGGCCGCTAACAATAACACTCCTTATGTAGATGGTGATAAGGTTTAAATTCCAGCTTAGCATCTGGCGCCTGCTTTGATTTATGCAAGAAAAAACATCGCCAAAAAGTGTGTTTTATTTTATTTTACAAAGTTCAGGGGCAAATATTAAAATGTTTTACGATCATTTTCCAAAGAACTTAATTTGCCACAATATAGGTACCTACAATAAAACCATAACCGAAAGGGGTTCGTAAGTAGGAAATTTTGAACTTAAAAGCGGGTTTTAAGGCCTCAAACATTATTTTTTTTCTGAGCTTATAAATAGACTTATCAAAAAAATGCTGGATCATTTCAAGATGTATTCTACTAGACGTGTTTAATTAAAACATCTAAAAAATTTCTAAGCGATGAAATTTTCAAACCAAAAACATATGATTTTACATTTCTTAGTAGTGCATCGCCTTAAGAGTAAACCCGGTCGTCGAGAAATTTAAATAATAGGTATTTGACAAAACTGTTGCATATTCGCTTTCTCAACAAGAGTGGTTGAAGTTCGTAAGATCTCAATTTTGATCCCAGACGTCAATAGGTTTACCACACAAATGATTTTGAGGAAAAATTTGCGTATGCAAATTACGTGCTCGTTGGGTTCCCAAAATGCTGAAGAGCAAAATCGTACGGAAAGCACTCGGATCTCTTCGAACCGTTTTTTCCAACCAAGGCGAAGCTTTTTTGGGTTGAAACATGGGTTCACCACCTAACCCCGGAATCAAAAAGGCAATCAATGATATGACTTGCATATTTTTCTTCACCTGAAGCAACATTTAGCAGGAAAATCTTTAGAGACCGACTAGGACGCGGAGGGAGAAGTGATAGCATATTTGGCGAGGGAGTTCTGCGATAAGGGAGTCAAGGATCTTGTGCCACGGCTCACCAAGTGCATCGATCATAACGGGGACTACGTCGAAAATAGTACCTAAAATGTCAATATTTTTTTTTTTGTAAATATTATTTTTTCCTGATTTTATAAATTAAACGGTATGGACAACCCTTGTAAACAGTGGTTGAGAAATTGTTTAATGCGTATCATTCAAAGTTAAAATTAGAATAATGTTATATAGGGAGAAAAATCAACGTCTTATCGTGTGGTATCGCGTTGTTTGCTGACTTTGTTTAGAAGCTGGGACGCGATAAGAAAATGATGATTGTTCTAGAAACTAGAGTTTTTATTACTTATTAATAGCTTTAACTTTAAGTTGAAAATGTAATATAAATAACTAGCAGACCCTGCCACACGTTACTGTAGCTAACGAAACACAACGCCATCTACTGACAACGCCATCACCCAACCTTTATAATCAACGCCATCTGTTAATTTGCATACATATCAAATCCACACCGCTCGCTTGCCAGCCCGCTTCCTTTATATATTATATATTTCAACCAATTTACAAAAAACCTTGACAAATTATATACCTAAACCTTCCTCATGAATCATTCTATCTAATGTTGAAAATCGCATGAAAATCCGTTGCGTAGTTTAAAAGATCTATGCGTACAGACAGCGGGAGCGACTTTGCTTTATACTATTTAAAGATTTATTATTAGCCTGAGGTGCAATTGTCCCTTCTGCTCAGTGTTCGGGAGAGTAAAAATAAGCCACAATGACAGCAACACTTTAATAAAATACTTATTGTTCAAATTTATCGGCGACCGGGTTTCCTCTTAAGAGGTGTATCACGATGTACCCAACAGAGGGTAACCGGCGACTCCTGGGCATATTTGAAGTAAAAAATATTGATGGCATTTTGATCAACCTAATTTCTAAGTGTGAAAAGGTTTTATGAAAAGGACAAATAATTCAAAAAACGCGGTTCAACGGCGGGCTCTAAGTGTAAAAAAAAGTTTTTCGGAAGGGGCAAATAAAAAACACCAAATATGTTGATAATTCTAACAGTTTCAATCTTGGAAGATTTCAATGGTGAGCTCTGAAGTTTATATGTAATAGAGGTTTTACAAAAAGAACAAATAAAAAAACATTCTGTTTATTGTTTTAAGTTCTGCGAGTATTTTAGTTTTCATTTTTGTGACAGCTGTTTAGGCTTACAAGGTCATTTCCAAACTGTCGTTTGAAAGTTTTGTCAGTTTGAACCAGTGACGGTTCGTGATTTTTGGGTGTGCTAGAGTGCTGATATTAAAAAATGGCATTATTGATGTTGCAGCCGAAAAAAACAATTTTTTTTTTGTAATTCAGTTTTTTGTATGAAAAATTTCAGGAAGTTTCAGTTTGGCCGTGTGCAGCACGGATTTCCTGAAAAATCTTCGTACAAAACACCGATTTTTGAAAAAAAAAAATTTTTTTTGCGCCTACGACACATCCATCATGCCATTTTTTTATATTAGCACCCTAGCACACCCAAAAGTCACGAGCCGCTAATCGTTTGAAAATGGCCTTGTAAGACGAAACAGCTGTCAAAAAAATAAAAACAAAAATACACGCAGAACTTAATAACATTATTAAATTTAATTTAAATTAATTTAAAAAAATTAAATGGAGTTCTACTAATCAAACGCACGAACAATTAATAATTAATTATGTATGTAGTTGATTTTACCTGATTCGGCGGTGAGCTCTGAAGTGTTAAAAAAAAGTTTAACAAAAAGGAGAAATAAAAAAACAAATCGTGAGTAGATGATTAACAGATTCGACAAAGAGATCTAAGAGCACGGAAGGGGAAAAAAATAACAATGAAAAACCGTTATAATGTTGTTTATTTACATTGGATGAAAATACCAGGAATCGTGTACCAATCGTGTGCCAAGTGTAATAATTTAATAATTTGAAATAATTATAATATTATTACGCAAATCGATAAACATTAAGTTTTTAATATGAAAAATATTTTTTATACATTTTTAAAATTAACATAGGATTAGCATTTATCTAAACCAAATCAGAAATACTACCTTATTTTTAACTGCTGAAGTTCTAATTCTAAATCTTTAGGGGTTTTATTTAAAACCACGAAAAAAAAATTTTTAAAAAAAATCATTTAGTTAAATTTGTTTCATAAAAACCAAAATTTCGTTTTTTTAAACGTTGATTACAAAACTTTGGAACGTTTATTTTAAAAAAAGGTTACAAAAAATTGTTGATATTATATCTCTTTTTTTGTATTGATCTTCCACAGTAGTTTATACTCTCAGTATCGTATTGGTGAAAGACCACCGAAAAGTTGCTTTAAATCATAGGTTTACAACAGTTTACCGTCGAGGGTCATTTGAATTTTTGTAATTATTATTTAAATTTTTATAGTATCAGTAGTATCACCCGGCACTCAGATTTACAGGCTGGGGAACCTCAATTTTACCACCAATTTAAAAAAAAAACCTTTATACATCGCATCCGAAATGAAAGAAAAATTTCACCATCGCAGCGCAGCGCTTTTTTTTACTTATATACCTATGTTTGCTCCATTTTAAAGGTTTCTGTTTTATAAAATACCAAAAGTAGAAGTTTTCAGAATTATGAATATCAATAGTAAATTACCCAAAGTAAGTTATACGTTCTTTAAAATATCAGAGTGATAAAAATCAACAGCATTAATTGCTTTGCATTTTATTCTCCCAATCCCGCCTGCCACACAGTAGGTGGGCAAATGCATCCGCCGCCAAGACCTAGAAAAACTTCAAAACATGAACCCGGGCACCCCTGCTAAGTCACTAAACATAGCGAACCACTTGGGGTGACCAACAGCAAGTGTGTTGGTTGAAAAGAGTAGTGATCTACACCTGCGGTCCGCGATCAAATTAAAAATGGATAAATAATTTCATGGTTCTCCGGCTGAAAAGGTAGAACATCAATGCTTTAAAAGAACCTCCACACAGCAACTTCCAAGATGACAATAGGCCAGAGGGAAATTATTTCCCAGTATTTTTATTTTATTTTTTTTTAATTTTATTTATTTTAGAGAAAGTTGACAGCAAATCAGCGATTACAAAATAATACAATAATTTATGATGTTAATTATGCCAATTATGAACTTTCCACTGGTGGTAGTGAATGATAAAGTGTGACATTATATAGGTATTTTCATAAATAATTTATTTTTAGTTACAATACATGAAAAGAAGGGGGGGGAGGAGGAACATAGGAATGGGAGAGGCAAAGGACGGGAATATATAGGAATTGAACTTACTTTGAGTCAAGTTGCTTAGTGAGATTTCGTTTATTTCACGTAACGTCGAGTTGAAAATGTCAATGTGGTAATATTTAAGTTAAAGGAATGTGTGGATCTGTAGATAAATGAGTTATGTTTCGAGTTAGTCTTGCAAAGAGGGAGATTAAAAGTAAGCGACTGTCTACTGTTGCTATTTGGAACGTGGAATGATAGGCGTTGAAGAAGATCAGGACTATCGATTAAGTTATAAGTAATTTTAAATAACATTACCGAATCTACCGAAATGTGCAGTTAATACCTATATTTTTTAAAAAGCACTATATTTTTTTCACAGGAAGTATTAAAAAAGTATATAAATGATTTGAATAGTTGAAGCATCGTACTACGTGATGGTATTATTATTAGTGGAAGCTACCTGAACCACCTTGATAAATTGGCAAGGTTAGGCACAAAAAAACCTAAGACATGAAAATGCGGGCATCGTAAAGCCAGGCTAAGGCGGTCGTAACTCTCTGCGGAATATTTCCTATAAGCGCTATTTATCTAGCATTTACAGTTTGTGTACTTGATAATATTTTAGAATTCTTTATGTGAAGCGAAAATTACGATAATTAGTATTTAATAAAACACGAGTCATTTAAAATAGAACAAAAATCTCACGGGAAATGTCTTAAATAGAATTTAAAGAAACATTGAATTGAACAATTAAACATTGAAACAAACGTGAATTTAGGTTTACACGTATAACTTGTAAAATAACTGAAAAACGGAGTTTATAATAATGATTATCGGAATATACTTTGCGATTTTTTTTCTATCGAGGGAATCATCATCATCATCAAACAGTATTAATACCCTTCCGTCTACGTGGTTGAATTTCAGAACCCGATTTCGATTGCATGTCTGATGCCATGCCTTACGCGCCGCGCCACGAATAACATCTGTGTACGTAAAATTTCAAGCAAAGCTACCGTTGTAATTCGGTTTTGAATTCAAGAATTCGTAACAAGATGTCGCCACTTACGCGTTAGCAGCGTTTCTTCCCTAGGTATAAGTAGGTACTACGGATTAATAGAATTTAAGTATCTTTCCGGATATGAAGAGATTACATATGGCGTCATTGCCGGTCACGGTTATTTTAACTCGGTGACTAGCGACTAGCTGTCACTGGATCACTGTGGATCCGAGGAACTGGCTATTTTTGCAACCAGTTCCTATCGGATTTATAAAATGGTCACCAACACTCGAACTGGGCGAAGCCGAATTAAAAGCCGCCAGCAGGGCCTCGCAGCAAAAACCTACGGAGCGGGTTTTTAACTGCTAGTTTTATATAATTATCGTTTCGGCGTGGTAAATGTATAGATATTATCTTCAAAAATTACATATATATTTTTTAGAAACTTACATTTCTCAAGAGAAATATATTATAAAACGGAAGTAATTCGGAAGACATGATGTAGATTTTTAGACATAACTGAACTTCCCGATAAGCGTGAAGTAATCGTGAAATACCTAAATTAAACACAATAAAAAAAAAATTAAAAAACTGAATAGAACCCTGAGGTAATTGGTACTATACAAATAACGGAGCCTCAAAGTTATAAAACTTAATAAAATATAAAAAGGTGAGAATGTCTTTCCATGACTCCCGCGGCCTTCACGGTTCGGTAAATTATAGTACGGTTGTAGATTTCCGTACAATATCGTCAATAGGAAATTGAAAATATGCGGAACATTAATGGCGTAAACGAAAAGTATAGTTTTTCGATTAAAATACAAATACATGACGGGAAACGATTATGAAGGCCCTCATCCGAATCTTTTTTTCACACAGGAAGCCCTGAGGGAATAACATTCCATCCATCTTTGAGGGTGCTGTGTGAAGGTTCTTTTTAGAAAAAGGAAGGATAGTAAGTTCTGGGAAGGAGGGGTGGGTAGGAATATGGGGAAGGAATAGGTGTGTCCGGAAGTGACGGAAGCATGCATCCATTCCTCCCACTGCAGTGCAAAGCGATGGATCGAGAGTTCGGATGGAGAAATAAAAAGGTCTCTCTCAACCGGTCTCTCCCGATCCAGGACGCCACAAAATAGGTGGGCAAACGCATTCGCCGCTAATTAAGTCCTAGAGAAATCTCACCCCATGAACCCGGGCGCCTCTGCTATATCACCAAAAGTAGCGAACCACTTGGGTGACCTATGGCAGGGGTGTTGGTTAACTAATAAATGGTTCTAGGGGCAGCGGTACCTATACGCGCCTCCGAATTGTTTTAATGTGAATACCGAACACAAGAGTCCCAAATGCTCCCAGCGGTACGGACCGTAGTCTGGGATGTTCTGGGCTGTTTTAGAAATTTCTAGAGGGCGCAACTTCCAGCCCTTTTATCTTCAATAGCACGCCCTTCAGGTAAAAACGGGAGCTCTTTCCTTCATTGATGAAGGATAGAGGGCTACAACGCCATAAAACTCCCTTGATCGTACCGGGTCTCGTTTCTAAGGGGGTCGCACATTATTGTACAATTTCTTTCATAATATAAATTGATTAAGACAAAGATTAATGCTAATTCATTATTTCTAATGAATCTTTACTAAGAATATGTTTACATCATACAAAAAACATCAAAACATGCTTTAGATAAGTTGAAGCTTCTCTTACGCTCTACATTAAGTAGAATTAAAATAAAATTGCTTACCTATTACTTTATAAAAAACATAAGCGTAAACTACTAAACTTGTATTTTTCATTAGAAATGTATGAACGCATATAAAAAACAACTTGTGGGTAAAATCATCGTTTTTTTTCTTTCTTATAAAATTATTCACAAAATAAATAAAAACCAGTTTTGCGCTTGAAATCGTGACCTACATAAATATAGACACCGTTTGCCAAGCGATTTTTATGCCTATTACCTATTTTAGTGGCGATATAAGGCACACTAAGAATACATACATTTTTGGCTTGTGGTTTCCTCTTAACGCTTTATAATACATCCCACATAGCTCTATTATGATGGCATTTTCCACCAACCAACCCATATTTAAGTCGTTATGCGGGAAAGCTTTGCTGAAAAGGGTTTGTGTCTTGAATAGGCCTATGTACACAACTAAAATACGCCTTAATGCGGCACAAGCAACGCATTTAAAATGTTGCTAGTCTCGTTGTTTTACGTTTTTGCTGGGTGGTAAAGCAGTAGGTAAAAGGCTCTGTTATCTACCGATAAGCTTCAATTTCATACTTCCAATCCAAAAGCATAACGGTTAACGTTGCAGAAAAAACCTTTACAGTCGTTTAGTTTGGTTTTCCACCGTTACACCATATTTATTTAAACTCTTAAAAATAATATACAGAATACCGGGCCAATAGGATTAACATCAATTTTAGAAAATGTAACACTTGTTTCAGATACACATCATAGGTTCAATCTTACACAAGTGTAAACTAGTGGTTAAAAGTATAGCTTCGCAGTTATAAGCCTAGCTTTGTCGATATAGCTTCAATCTTACACAAGTGTAAACTAACAATATTACTTCGAAGTTGTAGTACACCTAGCTTCGTAGGTTCAGGTTATAGCTTAAATCGTACACAAATGTAAGCAAGAAGTTAAAAGAATAGCATGCATTTATAAGCCCAGCTTCGTAGGTTCACATTATAGCTTCAATCTTACATAAATTTAAACTAGAAGTTAAAAATATAGCTTCACAGTTATAAGCCTAGCTTCGTAGGCTAACGTTATAGCTTAAATCGTACACAAATATAAACTAGCAATTAAAAGTATTGCTTCGCAGTTATAAGCCTAGCTACGTACGTCCACGTTATATACACGTGTAAACTAGTAGTTAAAAGTATAACTTCACAGTCATAAGTCTAGCTTCGTAGGCTAACGTTATAGCTTTAACGTTATAACTAAATCGTACACAAATATAAACTAGTAGTTAAAAGTATAGCTTTGCAGTTATAAGCCAGCTTCGTAGGTTCACGTTACAGTTTCAATCTTACACACGTGTAAACCAGTAGTTACAAGTAAAGCTTCGCAGTTATAAGCCTAGCTTCGTGGGTTCACGTTCTAGCTTCAATCTCAACCAAGTGTAAACTAGTAGTTAAAAGAATAACTTCGTAGCTCCACGTTATAGGTTCACTCTTACACAATTATAAACTAGTAGTTAAAAATAGAGCTTCACAGTTATAATCCCGGCTTCATACGTTCGCGTTGTCATACAGTAGTGTAAACGGATAAAGTTTAGCTTCGGAGGCACACGATATATCTTCAATCATACACAAAGGTAAACGAATAGTGTTATGCAGTTAGCGCCGTCATTGCAAGTTGAAACATAAATTTTCCACAGTTAACCCCAGTAGAATTTCAGAAAAGATCAATAATTACACGATTTCACCCAGCAGATATAAGATGAGCTTTTTAATTACACGACAGCTTCAATTTTACACCACTTAACCCAGTAGGCAAAAATTTGCTTTTATTTACACGATTGTTACAGCAGTTTCAATCGTAGCTTCTAATTTACACGCTTGGCTCCGTGTTTTACCTTATTTTATAGCTTTAAGCTTCAAACGAACCAATACAGTTACACATTCCACCATAAAACTAACGTTTTACGTTTTAGCTTAACATGTACATACTTAAGCTTAACATGCATGCGTTTTGGCGTAACATTTACACGGTTTACCTCGAAACATGTACGTTTTATTTAGAATACAGTTCTTTTGATCGTTTTGGCTAAACATTTACGCGATTTACCTCTGAAAGCATTCGTATGTATTTAGAATATCGCGACACTAGATCTACCCGCAAACTAAATACTATTCGATGGATGCTGTGAAAGATCGGTGCGAGCGGCGCTAGTACTAAGTACAGTACATAGGTTAGTAATACGACTAATACATATGCATAATATGTATTGCGTAAGGCGTTGAATACTAAACCCACGAGATCAGGGGCGCCCGACCAGCAGGAGTCGTAAAGTGAGCTTAACATTTTTTTCACACTGATTTTTTTTTTCGATTTGTCAAAGAACATGTTTGTTGTATTTTTCCATGCTGACTTATCTGAATTGCAACCATAAGTTGGTAAAGGAATTTTACTATCTTACCTGTGCAGGCCCTATTATGGTTCAAAATAATGACTCAGCATATATCTAAATCTGAATATAAGAGGAAAGTGGAACATGAATACTAGGTCCACAAAGAATGAAGGAATGCTTGTTCCAAAATATAACAATAACTACGGACGACGAACCCGGAATACAATATATAAAATATTTAACATATTACCAAGTAATATAAAAAATTGCGATTCTACAAATAGATTGAGATATATGCTGAAAATATGGTTACTAAATAGAGATGGTTTATACTAAGTTTGTGTGTTAATTGTGACAATCTTTATAGTTACAGTAATAATATTATGTATGTGTAAATAAATTGTAATTGAAGATTAAAATCCTGTTGACAAACTGCTTAGTTGCGGCTTAACGGGAAAAAAAATAAACAATAAAAAAATCAAATCTTTATAAAAACAACATAAAAATTTGGAAGGCAAATACCTATATAAATTAGAAAAATTGTGCACATAGGTTCAGTGGTTTTATAACTATTACTACATGGACAAAAACGTTTAAATCCTTAGGCACAACGAACCTAGGCCAATCCAAGCTAACCTAAACTAATCTAACTTAACCCAATATAAAGTAAACTTAACCCGACCTAACTAAATAGCCAATGATGGATAGGTAGGTATACATAATATGAAATAAACTCCAAATAATATAAGTAAAATTTTCAAAATTTTAAGCAACCCCCGACACAAAATGGGGCTGATGACCTTGAAACGCCTGAATAGATTTTCATGAATTGTAGATACGAACCATCTCGATCACGACAGTTTTCAAACATAATCGGTCCATTCGTTTAGGAGCTCCGATGCCACAGACAGACAGACACACAGAAAGTCAAACTTATAACACCGCTCCTTGCGTCAGGGGTTAAAAAGGACTATTAGAACTATTTCCCGTAAAAATAAAATAAACCGAAAAATCAACGAAAGTAGAATTATTACATAACAAATAAATTTTTAAATGGAAAGATCATTTCGAGACTGTAATGTTATATTTGTAAGATATAGAAAGACTAATAAGGGTGTACGGTATAGAAAGCTCAAAAAGGAACCCTTAAAAGCAGCACGGTTCACTGACGTTAATCTGAAGAGGTCGGATTTGAGAATCGATCAAGATATGCACCACTGGAAAGAATGTTATGTTTGATAGGCCTCTCCGATTCTCTGGTGCTTGATATATGTAGAAATTGAAGATATCGAACATTCTTTAACACTTAAAATCTATTTGTTCGGTTTTCGCAACAATTTATATATGTCTCATATAAATCATTGTGTCTAAGTGAGAAATAAGGTCTAAACGGTGTTAGAAAGAGAAAACACCACACTTTGTGTACAAATAACCACAAAAGAAGTCAAATGTAGACCTTTATTAAACCAAAGTTTCGAATATCAATTTGAAATAAATTTATGAAACTTTAGGATTTTTTTTATTTAGATATTATTTTTACATTTAACGACAAAAAAGTGTGACGACAGTAACATTTGTTAAATAAAATGTGCATGTGTTTTTTTTACGTTATCAGTAATTTTAGTTAGAAAAAAACGTATTGTGTGCCATTTTTAAAAATTTTTATGTTTGCATACAAAATTTTCATATTTAAAAAATAATATGTTTATACCGTTTAATAAAATTTGAAGGGGTATTTTAACACATATAGTTTTTAGTTTTCGGATACGTTAAAAAATATTCCATTTATGGTAAAGCGGGAATATTTATAAATCGTCGAGGCCTTGGAGGTTAGGAGAAAAAGCTGGCGGCGTTTTGTCCAGACAAACGAATTCCACTATTTCCTCTTTAGATTTTGACTAGATTGCAAAGATTTTTAAGTATAATAAAGATATCAACCACCTTACGTTTTGCGTTTTTTTTTAATAGCATCTTCTTATAGGAGTCAGGATCCTCCAAAAATCCTAAAATTTGCATAGTTTAAACACCATCAACAGACCTTTAGTATACAAATTTGACAAAACCTAGATTTTGGCATTTTCTTTTTTAGTCTGAAACGTAGTTGTCCCATTCGCTCAATATTCAGGGGGGGAGGTAATAGCGACATTGACAGCAACACTTTAAATATTTAAATATCTCGGAGCTGGAAAACAGCAGACTGTGACAACATTGACCCCAAATCCATCAGAAGTTCAGAATTTAATAGCTTTAGGCTTCAAATAAGTTCTATGACACTGTAGGTGGGAACTATGATTTTCTTTGTTATATATTGATTTTTAACAATATCAACATTTATTCCATGGGCACATCTGCGCGAGTGGATTGCGCACGCAACCATAACTGTCACTCGCGCATTGAAGAAATTTAGGAATTATTCAGTGCTGGCCACTGTTATCGAATAAACTTATTCGTTTTTTTAACATAATCAATCCTTTATTTCAATATAACTTAAATGCAGAATTTTTCCTCATGCCAATCACGCTTTATCACAAAAAAGAATCTTAAAAATTCTTAGATGATGTAAATTGTAAAATATTTTATTATAGGGGCAGAATTGTAATTTGCTGAAAAACGGCTCTCTAAAACGGCTTAATACTACCTTTCGTGTGTCATTCTTAGACTTGATATTTTTTGTTACCAAATAATGGACTTTTATTTTTCAATCTGTTTATTTTTTTTTGTAATCGATGTAGGCATTTGACCATGAAAAATAAAAACATTGATACACCATTCAACCCACTTTTAAAACTTTAGTCTATGATTATCGCGTAAATAATGATTTTACACAATATTTTAAATTTAAAATATATACATAATACACACATCTGTAAAAGTACGGCCTCTTATTATCGTTATGATATCTGTGAATATTGATAATTAAATAAATACTTCATTTTTCACCAAAATCGAACACATTTCGTAGCTTCTATTCATTCCGGGCTAGAATCTCCCGTTGGCAGGTAGGGAATCTGTACGCTCCTCGTTTGACAGCGTATATATTTTGAAAATACGGGCGAAATGTTTTATTAATAGCTTTAAACATAGAATACCGACTCACTTGAACCACTGCAGTAAACTCAGTAAGCTACAAAAACAGGAAGTACTCGAAAATTCTCTTTTTTAGTCTAAGTTTGTCGAATTGTATTTTTTCAACCGCCATATTGTATAAATCGTTTAAAATATAACATTTCATGTGCGTTATACTTCCGAAAATGGTTTGTGCGATGTTCATATTGTTCCATGCGTGTGGCGACGGGCACGTTTTGCAAGTATGTGTGAGAATTCAATGCTGCGTACACACACACAGCTATAATATATGTAGCGTGACGTATTTCGGAATATCAGTATTAAGGTGAGCGTCGACCTGTCCGCACGCACGCAACGCACGCACGGCACGCAACGGATTTTTCTATATCTTTATATGAATTAGTACAGCACTGCGTCCACTACCGGCAAATACCGGCCCGCCCGCCGGTATTTTTGAGCAAAAAATGCGTTGCGTGCCGATGACGTCACACGGATTAGCTGACTGAGCAAAAAAATGCGTTGCGTGCCGATGACGTCACACGGATTAGCCGACTGAGCAAAAAAATGCCGGTGACGTCACACGGATTAATTGACTTTAGTTCGCAGCTTGCATCGCTCACTGCCGCAAGTGTTGTTTGGTTTTTTTTTTACATTAACTCCACACAGGAGGCCCTGAGGGAAATTATTTTCCTCAGGGGCTATGTTATCTTTGAGGATGCTATGTGGAGGGTCTTTTTGAGGAAAGGAAGGGGTGAACATGGGTCTTGAAGAGACCCTTGTTGTAGGAGGGAGGAAACACAGATGCCGGTAAATCGTTCCACAGCCGAGTTGTTGAACTCAAGAACGAGTCGTAAAAACGACCAGTTCTCATGTGACTAATGTCAACCATGTACAAATGTTGGTTCCTCGGAGTTCCTCGGAGCATCTTCCATTGTAATACCGGTAGAACAAGGACATCATTCCCACCTGACGCGTGTGCTCTAAAGATTGCAATCCGTCTGTTAAGATGGGAGAATCTGTCAAATGGACCGCCCATTTCTGCACAGAGTCAAGGGTTTTTTTTTTTAAAGGTAATTTGGAGCTCCAGGCCAGAGGTGGCTGCCAAATTCAACCGTGGGGCGCACTTGCGACTTGTGCAGGGTTAGCAGTTGTGTACTATTAAAGTATCTACGGCCATGTACAGTACGCCCAGTTTCTGAGAGGCTAACTTAACTCTGGTTTCGATGGAGCCCCCATACCTGAGCTGGTCACTTAGAGTTACATAAGAGTGACACAGCATATCAATGGAGGTCCTGTTCGGAAGAATGCTTCCGTTGAAGGAGACTAGATTATCATTTCGATCCCTTTTAGACGTTATCAAATATGATTGAGTCTTCGAAACATTAAATTCGACGAGGTTATTCTTACCCCAAGAGAAAACACTCTCGAGGTAACCTTCCATTCTTTTCTTCAAACCGAGCTATTGCGTTTGTGTGCTCTTTGGAGGCTTGGTTGTTTGTTTTAGAAAATTGAATTGAAATTGAAAACCCACAAAAATTAAATTAACCTTCATCATGAAGAAAATCAGGAACAAATAACGAATGATATTCCCCAAACATTGGTCGCTTCAAGTTTATTTTATGAACCCACATTCTACGTTTAGTTTTACGTTTTTCTTCTTCTGCCAACAAGCAACTGATAATGATAATATCTTCGTCAATATCCATGACAGACGACCGTCGTCTACTACAAAAGTACTCAAACTAAATTTAAAATCCGTTTACAGTGGACGCATGCCATCGGCAAATCCGTTCAATCCGTTGCGTGCCGTGCGTGCGTTGCGGCCGGCGCGGACAGGTCGACGCTCACCTTTAGTCTCGTATTAGTTCATTTGTTTGTGTCGTGGACATTCATTCACTCGTCGAACATTTCTCCGTAGGTACATTATGTACGCTGTGTTTGGTAGTAGATACAAAAATTACCTTATATGATTAGTATTAGTATTAAGTATAATAGACAAGATAGGTAAACCCTACGTCATCGAGTATACGAATGAAACTACTTTGTAGTGATAATGGACGTTTATAAAACCTTAAAAAAGCTGGTCTGCCGGTGCGTCTTTTGGCAGGAGCCGCGCTGTCACGGAAATAGTCAGTGATTTTTTTCGAAAAAATTACGACATCAAAACAACGAGAATAATAAAAGTCGATTAGAAAATGAGAAAAAAGCAGGTCTGCCAACCGACAGCCTGGCACGTTCGCAGGCAGCCGGCGTCAAAGTGGGGTAAAAAATAGTAAATTTTACGTCATCGAGTACACGAATTAAACCAATGAATAACTATAGTCCAGATCATTTCATTTAAGAATTTCTTGGTCTGCCGACCAGCAGCCTGGCAGCTTTTTGGGTACGACTTTAAAAAAAAAAAAATTGTAATTTTTCTTTTTCTGAATTATTATTTTTATTTCATTATAGTTTTAAATAAGAATGCCATATTTTTTTTAAATAAGCCAAAACCTGCCGCGGTGCCCCTCACTGCTGTCGCGTGTCCATATTTTTGTACAAATTTATAATAATAATAGTCATTTTAAGATTGCCAAAATAGTCCATACTAGTTGGAAGTTCGAACAACCAACGCACCGTCGCCGTAAGAGCTGTGTTCATCCGTAAAACGACGTAAATTTCCGAACCTCGTCCGTTTCATATCGGTTTC
Organism: Limnephilus lunatus; assembly: GCA_917563855.2. Taxonomy (NCBI): domain Eukaryota; kingdom Metazoa; phylum Arthropoda; class Insecta; order Trichoptera; family Limnephilidae; genus Limnephilus; species Limnephilus lunatus. The sequence continues at coordinate 23,081,577 of OU830596.1, forward strand.
GCATGCCCTGCTGCATCGATTACATCGAACACAAGATCGAAACTAACAAAAAACTGTAATCTAGATCATCCCATTCATGATTTCCTTGGTCTGCCGACCAGCAGCCTGGCAGTTCAAAAATAAAAACACCATAAAATCGACTCCAAATGTGAACCACGAGAATAATTACGAAGCAGAATATGTTTATAATAAACTGTTTTTATTCAATACATAACTACGAAATACATAATCACGAAACAGAACTTGTTTATAATAAACTTTTTTTTATACATTAAATAATAATATTATTGAACATTTAAAAAAAATAAAAAACGATTGTGCAAGACCACACGACTGAAATAAAATTTCACTTATCTTATAAAAGAACATATGACATTGGGGTGACATAGACGTTGACATTCCAGACAATTTGGTTTGTTGCATTTCACACAGTAGTACACACTCAGGCGTCTTTTTTTCGCTGGGCAAAAGTTGCCCCGTTTTCTTTTGCATGCTTCGTTTCCTTTTTTAATAACATTAATCACCGTTCGCATCGATCACTGTTCGCATCGATTACCGTTCGCATCACACTTTTCGTAACGCATTCACCAGTTTACCCCCAAGTGTCGAGCGTGCGTAAAGAAGTTTTACTTTTAAAAAATTATTTATACAATGCATAAATACGAAATACATAATTACGAAGCAGAACTTGTTTATAATAAACTGTTTTTATACATTAAATAATAATATTATTGAACATATAAAAGAAATAAGAAATAAGTAATTAAGGAGTTCTACAAAATAAACTTAATAACAATAAATGCACCACGAGATTCCAAACGTCGCGTCGGTAGTTTATAATGGGAGCTGCGCGAGTGTCATAAATATACCAAACCACCCACTAGATCGATAACTTCGGGCTTTAGTACGTAAATATTTTGGTCACTATTTCACCACCAAAATGCAATAATTTTATCACCTGTGACGTCACACACCATAGACGTAGATAGAGTAAGCAACAACAGAACAATGCGCGACCATAGACAATATAATTTTCTTTCGGGGCCTACCCAATACCACCCAAATCATTAGCCTAAAATATTATTTTAAAAATAAAACTCGTAATTACATGATAAGAATTTTATTGTAAACATGTAGAAAAAAGAAATACAAGAATATATAATTAAAATATGATTATGCGTTCCTACAAAACTACTGAATTTAAAATATTTTCAACTTTTAACAGAAAAATTTAAAACTCAGAATTACATGTACATATATTACAAGGATACAATATAAGCAGGTCATATTTCTGTAGCAAAATTGCCACATGAAGACGTTGTTTTAAAGATAAATTTATCTTTTGGACATACCTATTATGTCTTTCGGCAGGTAAAAATAAATTTATCATATTTCCAAGATCCACGGAGACATTAGTTTGCATAAGATGTTTGATTCTTCATAAGGGGCTCAAAAAAACATTATATTTGTTTATTTGGCATTTTAGCTCAGCTCACCATATTTTCCCTGAAATCATAAAAAATAGGATAAGTTATTTTTCTAAAAACTACATTGGTTCAGTTATGGAAATTTGTAAAATAATGCAATTTTTATTGTATTTGTGTATGTGTATTATAGTACATACCTATGTATGTAGTTACATTTCCTCCCATGTCTTTTAACTTTGAATTTATGATAACTCTCATATTAAACCAAGTTCTAGGATACCTACTTTGACTGACGTTTTTGAAAAATGAAAAATAATAATTACCTCTGCATCATGCACCATGACTGATAGTATTTCCCTTAACCTCATGTAACCATCTCCAGAAACAGAAGCGAATGTATTGAAGTGTGGATAAAGAATGTTATATTGTAAACAAGTAAAGTTTTGTCGGTTCAGATTCCACTGAAAAATATGAATAAATTTATTAATATACTGATATAAATATAAAAAATGTTGAAAATAAGAACAGAAAATGCAATATAGAAAACATATTTACCTTTTTAAGATGTAATCGTGATGTTGGATAGCGTCAATTATTAGATCCCAGGTGAAACATAAATATGTTCTGAAAACGGAAACATGTTCATCAGTTTAAAATACAATTAAGCAATACATTTCAAAAAATACTTTAGGAACACTGAAATAACAACCAAAGGAAGACTCCCACCTGTAATTTTGTTCCAATTGCGGGTCCTGTTCTCCCATTTTTCATTCGATCGTGAATTCCCAAAATTCATAATCGTTACTTATTGCGTATTGCGTCGGAAGTGTAAATGTCAATTGTCAATGAAACGTAAATAAAGCAGAAAAATGCAACAAAAACAAAAGATTCCCATTGGTTGATTTAGTTGCCGGTGACCATAAACAAATCGAAGTGGACTTGTGAAGTCACCCAAAGATTCTGACCACGTTTTGGCTCGGAGTTATACCCGCCTGGCGAGTGTATACGATTGACGTGAACTATGGGAAAAAACCATCAACAAGCAAATAATGAAACATTCGTAAAAAGGATCATACTAAATATTCTACCAAAATAATAAGTTCCATAAATTAAACACACTTTGTTATTGGTTTGGTTTTTACTTCGATATTTAAAAATATTGTGCACGTCATAACATAACACAAGTTGAATGTTGAAGTTTTAAAATTCGCGATGGCATTACTACCGACATCTAGCGATGTAATAATTAATACATTTTGACAGTTTTCGAATTCGGCCGTGGCTAGTACATCCCTTTATTCTTACATAAATTACAGATTAGGTATCTTTAAATAAAAAGATATTACGATGACAATATATAAACCGATGAGGAAAAAAATGGCAGCAGTATGTGAATCAAAAGCCTCGTTAAAATATTCAAGATTAAAAAAATAAAGTCAAACAAATAATTTTTGTAAAGAAAATAATCAATGACAAAACATCTCATCTGAATTTTTGAGAAAAATTGACAACACTAATAACACAATTATATTCAGAGAAGGAATAGATATAAGAAATAATAGATACATCATGTTATGATATCAAATTACAAGACAATATTTCTATACAAACGTGGGTTAGGTCAAGATAAGTAATTAATTTACCCTAAGGAGTTTAAGATTATATAGAGTTTTCACGTTCATATTTTTTTTACCATTAACTTCTTTCAGGAAGCCCTTAGTAAAATAATTTCCCGCAGGGACTATAATAGGGCACTTGCATCACATTAAAAAAAATTCCGGTTTAGGCAAATATCCGTTTTTTTAATCGAATTTTTGAAACCCTGGCGATTTTTGAAAACTTCATTTCCGGTTTATAAAAACTGACCATTTTTTTTATAAACCGGAAAGACGGGACATAATTATACGGGTGCGAAAAAAAAATTACATAGCCGAAAATCATTTTAAAAAAACGACGCATTCCGCACGAATGGCACAGGAGAAAAACGAGGCATACCAAAAATAATTTGTTTCCTTGATCCATCTTATTGATCAATAATAATAATAATGTTCAACGTCTACATATGACTAAATCCAATGTAATAAACCTGTACTTGTAAATTATAATTATATACATATTATAAAATTTGATTTTGTTAAAATCAGCACTATTACCATTATGCTCCTAAGACAGAGGCAGTGGAAAGCATCTATACGATTTTCACTTTATACCATCTGTTAAAACATCAAAATTCGCAAGGTAACAAAAAATAAATCAAGTGAATTTTAAGTATCAAATTGAAAAATTCGCCGGAAATCAAAGTGTTGCCACATAAAAAAATAAATAAGTGTGGAATTTTGCAAAATTAATTGAATATTTCGGAGACGGGATTTTTTCATGTAGTGACGTCACAAGCTCAAAAAACGGATTAAATTATTTAAAAAAAACTATATATATACATTTTTTTTAAATTTGTAACATTTTCGGAATCTATTACTACGAGATATTGCGGTGTAACTATATAAACTATGTTGTGATTGTGTTGTGTACTCCTTCGCAGACGTACAGTGGTATGTGATTGGTTATCCTTCTTCCTTGCAACCCTAGTTTTTCCTAAACATATTATCACCCAATTCCGCCAAACACCTGTTCGTCTCGTTTCATTTTTAGTATTTAAAATCCAATTTGAAGTGCATCTGAAGCTGTAATTCGTAAGCAGTTTCGGATGCAGCATTTTGGTCCTTCGAGCCGGATTAAATATAACATACATATAATAAATAAATCTCCTGTTCGAATTCGATCCGGATGGTTGACAGCCCCTACTTTATAGCAATGTGTACTGCTGAATGCGGTCAGATATTAATATTGTACATACAATCTAGGCGCACACATATAATAGGTGTGTAGGTAGGTACTGTTAGTGCGAATGTCAAGCTATTTCTACGATGATTATAATTGTGTTTTTCTGCAAGTGCAGTCGAGCGCGATCATGATGTAGTGCCGCTCGATTAAAATAGCCTGCGGCGCATCTCCAACAGGTGTACCGTAAATACTCGATTATCCGGACGCCGGTCATATTTATTATCATTTTTAATTTGCAGAATCCCATTTAATTTTAATTTATGAAGAGAAAAATTCTTTAGCCCCGTTGTGATTTGAAACTCGATGAAACAAAAAATAGCGATAATAAAAAGAGACAAATACATAGATACATCTGTAGGATTTAGCCTGCGAGATAATGAGAAAGTATAATCGGTCTCCTCTTTGTGCGGTGCTTCGTAGCCTCTCCACTCTTGTCTACTTTAGTTTTCTGAAGGTTTCACTTCTACCGCATGTAAATTGCATACTCTTAATTTTTTTATATTTAAAAAAAATCAACCCGTAAAAGACAACGTTTTTTATTACTATAATACACTATTTTCAAATGACTATTAAATCTTAAAAAAAAATTTATTTGAGTGAGGATTGAACCTTCCTACTAAGGAAATGGAGTCAACAACGCTACCAAGTATGCCAAATGTTGATTGGATAGAACCGACATTTATAATAATTTTAAAATATATAGATGTATAATAATATTAATAAACATTTTTTTTTAAAGAAAACCGGTTATATTATTTGGCCCGGATGATATTCGATTGTTCGGGAACACTATTAACCGATTATTCGATTTTCCGCGCTTCCGATTAACCGATTATAACACATTTTTATTATTCGATTATATCGCAGCATATGTTCAAACTATCAGTTCAAACTGCCCAGTCCCGACTGTCCACAGCCAGTGTATCTGTGACATCCCAACTTGGGGTACCTAAGTTGTACAGCTGAAGGGAGTGGGGAATGGAAAGAGATGGGGAAGACGAAGGTTGGCAAATACCTGGTTATTCATATCTGGTTACTAAAAAAACGCCATTAAAAGCAAAATTTAAAAAAAATCGAATCCGAGTGGTGATTGAAGGGAAAGGAATAAGATTGGAAAATACCTGGCTATTCAGATCTGGTTACCAAACACAGCTAAAGCCATTTAAAACGAGATTAAAAAAAAAAGTTTCGATTTTGAATTATGATCTTTCACCAGGGCGATACTGAGAGTATCTACCACTTAAGGTAGTTAACAATAATTTTCTGAATTTGAAATAGTTTGTAAACCACTGTTTTTCATCTCAACGTTATCGGGGCCATTATTATTCTTATCATATTGTCAATGTAATAAAACGCACAAGATTGTGCCTTATGCAATGCAAAGAAACCCGGTTTTATGTGTATTTCGTATATGTATAGTATATGCAGTAGGCACCGATCTCACAGTAAAGAAATGACCTTCCATACCAGCGACCAAATTCTCGTAAAAGCAATTCAAACAAAGAAAATTTTTTCATCATTTAAATTACATTTTATATTTATTTATAATATTCATAAAACAGTTGTACACCAATATTTGAACAAAGTCTGTGTGAAACCGCACTCGGATCGGGACTTAATTCAAGGCAATAATTATTAAAAATATTTTTTGTACTTCTCTGTACCTCTCAGGCTAACTTGTTCGCTTTTGGGAACAACTCATCCAGGTCTCATAGATATCTTCGTGTTTCTTTTACTTTCATGATGATAGAATGAGAAAGCACCATGTTTAAATCTAAAAGTTAATCAAAATCACCAATAAATTGCCAAAAAGCTCAAAACGGTGAAAAATTACCAATTAGCACCAAAACGTCAAAATGGTTATAATCTGCCGTCTTGAGCATAAATCGCCAAAATGCTGAAAATGGTGAAAAACTGCCAATTAGCACCAAAACGTCAAAATGGTTATAATCTGCGTTCGTTCGTTAAAATTTTCGTTATTTCGAAATAATTTATCATTACATTCCACCTTAAGCATAAATCTTCAAAAAGAACAAAATGGTGAAAAATTGCCAATTAGCATCAAAATGGTTGTAAACTGCTATCAATGGTTATAAACAGCCGTCAAAATGTTGATATTTACGGTCAGTTGATATGCGTGTGATGTCGATTCAATTCAATTTATTAATTTTAAAAACATTTGTCAATTTAATAAATTAACGTTTCAAAGCGTTTTTACAAGTGAGAAAATATTTACGATAAGATAAGCAGATTTAAACTAACAGCAACAAAGCTTGCCGTCTAAATTGTGCTTCATTGATGTTAAACATATCGATATTCGAAGTGATTCTATTTAACAACAAAGACAGCTCTCCCGACTGGTATGACTATGTCAAAGAACATACAATAAATGGCATAGCAATACTGCAGTCATATAATAAACATTAACAAGTTATTATTTTCCTTAAACACTACATTTAAAAGCTCTTAAAAAAATAAATGTTATTCTTGAATATAACTAGACATTATCTACAAGAATAACATTTATTATATACATTCTTCACGACGAAACGGCAATTATATGAAATTACCTCGATAGAAAAAAATCGCAAAGTATGCTCCAAAAATTATTATAAACACGTTTTTTTTCAACTTATATGCATGAAAAATTCACAGTGTTTCTTTGAATCCTATCTTTGACATTCCCCTCGAGATTTTTGCTCTATTTTAAACGAGTCATGTTTTATTAAACATTTTCACAGTTTTCGCTTAAATATAACCGTTTATAATATTAGCGCGCTCCCTCTAACATTCGTATTTAGATATCTCCCCTTCTTATTCTTTTTGAGCGGGTACTACAGGGTCTTAAAATTTACCTTAATTCACGAAAAAGAAAGTGAGCCACAAGAGCCTATCTAGTGTTTCCTAATTCGGTGGTTAAATGTCTTCATTAAACAATCTACATGCAGTGATAAATACGACGTTCAATGTCTCATTGTATATCATAAAGTAACATTAAAATGTAAAAATAAAATGGTTAGGTACGCGAATATTACAATTTTTTTTTCTGGGAAAAGAAAGGTAAAAGAGAAAATAATCCCCACTATAATATGCCTAATCTTCTAGATACTCTCAGTATCGCCCTGGTAAAAAAACATTTTTTTTTATTTAAATGATTTATTTCATCCAAAAATATCATTAATTATAAAATAACATCATATTACTACATAGTCTACTTTTTACCTTTTTTTTATTTTCTTCCTTTTCTTTTACACAGCAATAATAATAATAACATGTTTTAATGACAATAACAATTCAATTACAAAGTTAGCAACGTACATTAGTAAGTTAATATCTATAAGTTAATAACAATAACATTGTTAAAAGAATAGGAGAAAAAATAAATATGTATGTAAGAACGGTTATATAGAAGCAGGGTGGCCACAAAAAACGGATTTCAAAATTCCCTGATAATTCCAGGTTTTCCAGGGCAGTTTCTACATTTTTCCCTGATATGTTTAATTTGATAAAATGGGATATCGTTCGTTAGATAAATAACAAAGGGAATTCTGTCATCTATAGCATTTATTATTTCTTTGCATCCCAATAATCCATTAAAAACAAAATACACTTGTTACAAATTTATGATATTTCGCCTGAAGACAATTTGTGAATAAATGAAAAGACCAGACAAAAATAGACAAATAAACAAACAAAAAACATTAACATTAGAAGAGATACTAAAAAAATATCGCATGAAACAATATTTTTTACTGCAATCGGTGAAGAAATGGAGAAAAAGCCGCAGTTATTATTGTGAGGTTTGAAAAACATAATTTAGAGTGGTTGTCAGAAATGACAGTTGTCTCCAAATCTTTGGGTAGACCAATAGAAGTATTTCAAGAAAGTGGTTCTAGGTAAAGGAAGAAAAAAAGGGCATGATATGTTAGAGTCTCGCACTCTTGATGAACTCCAGTTAGCAGCAGAAATGAGATTGCACAAATGTATAAATGGGGCTGAGATGGTTATGGTAGTCACAGTCACTTCAAGCAAAGGTATAGTGATGGAGAATATCACGATGACTCGAATCTCCCTACAACGTCGTAAGTGCCACTTCAGCTCTACAGCGAAGGAAACTCAAGAAGCAAGACGATTATATAGCTAAACCCACGGTCTTCATCTGCAAGGAACTTCAGACCAATAAGATTACAATTTAAAAAAGAAACTCCCGAGATAATAAGAAATGAATTTGCATTTTGCGACCACTTCCAAAAAAAAAAAAGGTTCTATTTACCTACTGAAGTTTTAAGTCTACTAAAAATTCGTTCAATGGTTCTGGAAATTTGTGTGATGATTTAGACTCCAACGACAACGCAAACACCTTTAGCACTTTAGATTTTCGGAAAAAATTCGGTTTAGTGGCGAAATTCCTAAAAAATCAAACTAATTATTTTTATACTAACTATGGGCCAGGGAATCCGAATCTGAAAGAATTAGGCGGCGGCAAGCAATATTAACTGAATTACACGACTTTTAAATTTTCAATACACACATACGAAAACAGCCATTTTAAAAGCATTTTGACACATGAAAACCATAGAAACCATAGAAAAACAACAATTTAAGTGTGGCCATTAAACAATAATATCATCGAACATACTTTGGTTTGTGCCCCTTTATACCGCCTGCTCGCGTCAATTTAAAAAAACATCCCAGTTTTCAAGTAGTTTAGCGGCTACGCAAGGTTTGTGTCACATGGTTTGTGCCCCTTTATACCGCCTGCTCGCGTCAATTTAAAAAAACATCCCAGTTTTCAAGTAGTTTAGCGGCTACGCAAGGTTTGTGTCACATGGTTTGTGCCCCTTTATACCGCCTGCTCGCGTCAATTTAAAAAAACATACCAGTTTTCAAGTAGTTTAGCGGCTACGCAAGGTTTGTGTCACATGGTTTGTGCCCCTTTATACCGCCTGCTCGCGTCAATTTAAAAAAACATCCCAGTTTTCAAGTAGTTTAGCGGCTACGCTAGGTTTAGGTAGCATGGTTTGTGATACAAAAGTGAGTAAAATTTATAAAAAGTAAGTACTTAAATTATAAACATGTTATTTTACGTTATTGATATTACTGCTTAATGGCAACACTTAATTTTATGTGGTGTAACATCTTTATTCTTTTTCTATGTTTTCTTGCGACTTCGATAATGTCAAAGTGCTTCCAAAATGTCTTCTTTTTGTGTCTGTTTATAGCAAATTTTAAAGTCGTATAATTCATTTAATATTGCTTGCCGCCGCCTAATTCTTTCAGATTCGGATTCCCCGGCCCAAAGTTAGTATAAAAATAACTAGTTTGATTTTCTAGGAATCAGAATGCTTCCAAAATGGCCATTTTCCTATGTGTGTAAAAAAAAATTTTAAAGTCGTATAATTCAGTTAATATTGCTTGCCGCCGCCTAATTCTTTCAGATTCGTATTCCCCGGCCCATAGTTAGTATAAAAATAACTAGTTTGTATTTTTAGGAATTTCGCCACTAAACCGAACTTTAGCCAGATTTTCTACCATTTTTCGATTAAAATATGTGTGTACCTAATTATTGCCCGTCTTTTTTTGTTTATATATGTGAAATATAATATGTAAAATTTAAAATTAATATGTTTTATTTGCCTAGATATTTGTATATTTTCCCAATGTATTATTTTGTTGTTGTAAATTTCTACGGAAGAGTAAATAATTAATTTTTACTTCAAAATAGTTATAATTCATTAATAAGATCAAAAAAATAAAAATTGCATTAATATTTAGTCAGCAAGGAATTAATTTGTGTTTTTTCTTCATTCCGTCCACTGTGCGTCGCAAGTAAAAGTAATAAAACACAACTTTGGGGTTTCACAAATTGCAAAATAACGAATTTAGTTTTACATATTTTTGGAATTCCCTGATATTATATATATTTTTTGAAATTCCCTGACATTTCCCTGATAATTCCAGGTTCGGTAAAATTCCCTGATAATTCCAGGTTTTCCAGGTTTTCCAGGTCCTGTGGCCACCCTGAAGTAGCATAATATACTATATTTTAAGCTGTGCATAGCCTGCCTCACTAGGCGAACCTGTATTGAGGCAGAATTTTTAGTAAATTGTTTCTCGCATTTTGTCTATGGTTTACTTATAAATGTGTAATATAGGTTCCTATTCAGGAATACTCTATTTTATTTTAAATTATTGCTTCATTGCTTGCATATATACAATACAAAACAAGGTTATTAGTGCAATAACTGTCAATGACAAGGCGTTTGATTCGAAACGTAGCTTTCTATGACTTTAGCCACGTTTGGTGACCAAAACTGGATAGTCAAATTGGAACCGAACGGTTGGGAACTGTTGAGACTCTTGTGCGAGAAACATGCGGGCAAATATACAGGGTAACAGCATGCATGCGTAGGATTTTTACGAGTGATTTCTGAGCATATTTGGAGTAAAACTGTAGATGTCATTTTGCTGTCCGATGATTTTTTTTTCAATTAAAAACATTAAACATATTTTTCCACTTGATAAGCACTGCGCCTCGTTCCAGCAGCATGTTAACACACGAAAAAGCGCGCATCACGTTATCTCGTCGCGACGTACAGGAATGGGATCAGAGGCCACGTGTGATTAAAAATATATTTTTGTTTTTAATAAAAAATTAAATCGGGCAGCAAAATGACATCTACTTTTTTTCCAAAATTGCTCAGGAATAGCTAGTTAAAATTCTTCGGGTACCTACGTGCAGTTACTCCCTGTATACTTATATATATTTTTTTTAATTATGTAGAGGAGATGTACCGAATATGGAATAGCTTATGTAAAAAAAATCTGATTAATTATAATTGAATCGTTTATTAAGATACATTGAAATTTTTGGAAATATAGTTACAGAACTTAAAATGTCAACGAAATAACAAAAAAACGTCTTCATTTTAAACGAAATGTAAAACAATAGAAAAAACGATTATTAAAAAAGTGCTCCTATTATGAAATATACTGATTTTTTAAATTTTGCTTGCAATAATCACACAAAAAATCAATATTATCGGCTCCCGATCACTCCAAATGGCATCAATGGCGGCAGACTAAACATTGGATACACTCTTTGCCTCTGATATCTTACGGTCTTCGATTTTACAGCTTCCATGACTTTTATCATTTTTTTTGTCCAACGTCTTCCGCTGTTTCTTCTGCGATATTTATGTTTCACACTGTTTCGACTACGACAGGCCAAAATACAACCTGGAATAACAAAAAAAAATTGTTCTATTAGAATTCCATATTGGAAACGCTCTTCCTAACATGGGATAGTATTCCATATTAGGGTCATCAAAAAATCCCATATTAGGAACAAGATCAATACAAACAAATATATTCGTAGAATAAAATCTGCTTGAATTTTACTTTAAATTATTACGAAAACATAAAATTTAAATAATAATATTGTCTATCAGTGAAAGATCGACAATTTAGTGGAGAAAATTTTTTGTAAAAATAAAGTGAAACTTACGTAAAAAACAAACAATATTTTTTAAACTTAATCACTCTCAGGTGAGTGTGGTGTGTTCGGCGTCCGGACGAGTAGGTACTTACCTTTTCAAGGTCAGTCGGTGGGGAATCGGGAACGCTGGGTTTTATAGAGGCTTTTCTTACATAAATTTTGAGAAACACAACCATCTCATATTAGGGACGTATGCCATATTCGGTATATCTCCTCAACTTATTATTTTCACTACGCGTTTTAATAAATACATTATAAAATGCACATACGAATACTTTTTATTTCTACATTGCACATTTGCAAAAACCAACATGATCGGACTCCGCTGTTATTGCGGCCGACCCGCAGAAAAATACTTGGACAGTTGTGCGAGGAAAACAGATTCCAAAGTACCCAACAATTAGTTTCTCAGTAAATTGGTTTAACAGGTAAGTAATAAATCAATTTAGACGCCTTCAAAAATTGACATTTTTATAATCGTATAGATAAGTCGTCTCAAAGTGGTTTAACCACAATTTGAAAATGGCCTTTTAAGCCAAAACAGCTGTAACAAAAATAAATAGAATACTGTTAATAACATTATTAAATTTAATTTAAATGAAATTTAAAAAAAATAGCGGAGTTAGAAATCAGGAAAGGAATTAGGAATCAGAAATTAGAGAAAAACAAGAACAAATGTTGTGAATCGGAGCATATTTAAAAAAATATATTTAAATAAATAGAAGATGGCCGTAAATTTTTCCAGAACAATCTAGACAAGATAAAGTATAAATAACTTAAAGTCGGGGTAAACAATGCATGGAAAAACTGGTGGTTAATTTGGACAGAATTGAGTACCCTTGCAGATAACAATGTTAACTTTGGCTCCCCGTGTGGTTAGGCGGAGAAGATAAAAAGCTTTAGTACTGACGTAGAAACTGACACGACTTTGATTTGGTTTTTTTCCAAATTCAGACACTTATCTTGGAAAATATCTTAGTCGTACCCGGTATTATAAAAGTGCAAGAGTCGTTCTACTTACTACAGTAGTATAGGAGAGAGGTCGTATGTAAATCATCGACGACCTTCCTTTTCCTACTAAAAAAAAAAAAAAACAGAAGATACTAGAATGATCACGTCACTGTCGACCTCCCTCCGGGACTACTATAACTGCAGTGCTCGCCGGCTATTATTAACGTAGAAAATATTGATGCAAGGTATTCAGACAGTTGCATTGCCCGCATACAGCATATTTCAAACATTTTTTTTATGTGAATACCTCACAACTCAAAAGAGTCCCAGCTGATCCCGTCTGGAGCCAGTGAGACTATTGCATCCCCAATTGGAGTATGTTGTGAAGCTGAGGTAGTGGGGAGGGGAAGGAGATGAGGAAGAGGAAGGTGGGACCTGGCTATTCAGATCTGCTCACCAAACACGGCTAAAGCCATTTCATGCAACGTTTTAACTGTTAAAACGTGTTTTAAACGTTTCGTTGGTATATAAATATACAGCTTATAAATTTAAAATTTAATTTTTATTATATTATATATTTTTATATTTTATTATATTTACATAGTACATTGGGCAAGTTTATTTTTTTAATAATTATTATGAATTCACAAAAAAATGTCAAAGATGCCTTCAAAATCATCGAAAATTGAATCTTTTAATGACTTTGGCCTATAATTATAATTTTGACCTCAAATCCAAATTTTAGTTTTATATGAAATAGGCCGCGCAGCCCTTTCTTAAAGCGGTCGTAAAACAGTTTTGGCAAATGCTCAGCCACCGCCACTCCTAAAGCAATAAGTACAGAAGATACACACGTATCCACTTTACCGATAATACCCCCCACCTTGAATATACTGGTTCAACTGTACCACACGGGTAAAACCATAACTACGAATATAAAACTTAATTATCTATGAATGATAATTACTACGTTAAAATTCACATACTTCGACTCTATGCTAAATATTTCTCTGCTGACTGTTGTCTAACCTTGTCACCAACATTCTAAATTCTGACACAAATCTATAAATTATCTCCTAGGACAGCGGTCGGCAATCAGTTTTGGTGGTTGGCCGTATGAAAATGTAATTTTTCTTTGGGTCGCGACCGTCGACGTCACTCGTGCGCGTGCGAGCCTGATGCCTGATCAATCAGTCCTCTTGTGACTGCCCAATTTATCGCCCGTCGTCATCGTGCTTCGTGTCGTGCCTAGCAATATCACGACCGACAGGTTGATAGATGGTAGGTTTTGGTCCCCACTCGGGCGTTGCTGGTTTGATCCTCTACTGAGCCCTCCATCATTGCAGAAGGCACATTTTCCACTTGTAATGATGAAAAGGAATCGACTTTCAACATTCTAAGATTATTTCTATATAAAGTATGATAGCAAACACGGAAAAAGCACCGCAGGCGAAATTTTTTTAATGGTCATTACATGTTTTGAAAGGAGGCGTCTACTAATATCTACAGAAATTACAAAAACTGAACAAATCGGACTAATATCTATGAGAACTAAAGTGAGGACGAATATCTACAGGACTGGCAGAGGTTGGATTTGCAATTATGTATGGCATAACGCAATATTGCGTATGCAGTTTAAAAACTAATTTATGTTAAGTTAGGTTAGGTTAGATTATATATAACGCAATATTACGTTATGCCAATATACTATACATAATTGCAAATCCAACCTCTGCCAGTGCTGTAGATATTCGTCGACATCACCTGTTCCATAGATATTAGTCAGCATTTGGAGCTGTGGATATTCGTCCTCACTTTGACTCATAGATATTGGTCAGCAGTTTGAGCTGTAGATATTCGACCGACATACAGGCTGTAGATATTAGTATCTGGAGTCGTTTTGAAATATGACCGACCGGTTAGTAGCGTTGTATCTAGTTATTAAATCCCACTCGGAGGTTGATCGTTCTTAAAAACTTATATTTAGGTATGTTGTCTTTATAAGAATTAAATATTAAAAAAATATATTGTTATCAGAAGGGAGCACTTCGCCGGTCACATCTGGCCCGCGGGCTGCTAATTGCCGATCGCTGTCTAGTATGTAATTTCCAGAGAGATTTTCTCAAAAACATTCCATGAACACAAAACCAGATTTTTACAAAAAACACTAGAATACAGCGTACAAAGCTATCTTCCCAATTTGACCTCAATGCATAGCAATTAAAGTACACAATAACTCACCACAAATAATATTGTGGAGCCGACGACATCGGTGCCAGAGTTGTAACTCACAACGCAGTACACACAGATGAATCGCTTGCATACAGCATGTTTTGTAATATTATTATGTAACTCGGCTTCAGAAAATAACATTATAGTGAAATTGAAAATAAAATCCACCTTTTATTATCTATTTATTATATTAGCGCAGACCTGTAAAAATCATTGAAAAAATTATCACTAGTTAAAAAAATATATATTTACACGTCTGGAAACTAGTGGATACGGGCCTTCGACCAAGTATAACTGTTTTTTTTTCATTTAAAAAATTTCGACATTTTTATTTGTTACAGTTTTCCATTTTTTCGAAACCTAAAAAGTTAAAAAAAAAACTTTAAATCCAAATTCAAATTCGATGAAGATACACCAATCTTACACCTTTTGTTTCCGGACACCATGTACAATAGGTAGGTACTGTCTGAATTCTTCACAAAATCAGTTCCGATTATGAAAATGACACTTAAATTCAAAGCATTTTTTTTTTAATTTTCTTTAGGTATTCATTTTATTTGTTACAGGTTTTTTTTACATGGTTTTTCGACTACGAAACTAGGCAAATGCCCGTTTTGTGGTATTGAACTACATTTTACGCATAACTAACGCACATCACAGAAAATCGAAATTAATATGGTTGATTAAAAGCAACACACTACTTTATAACCTATATTTCGAAAAGCTGTAAAAAATTCAAATTAGAAGGACTTGCTGTCCCTTTTTCGCAAAAAACAATAAGTATGCGTAAGCAAGACAAAATGCTGTTTCTCAGTGACGTTTCGAAAAGGACATTACTTTTTTAAGTGAAAACTTCTTTAGCACCGTTGTGATTTGAAACTTGAGGATACAAAAAGGGACACTAAAAAGAAACAAACAAATACATCTACAGGATTTAGCCTGCGAAAGAATGAGGTAGCATAATCGGTCTCCTCTTTGTGTGGTGCTACGTAGCCTCCCCACTCTCGTCTACTTTAGTTTTCTGTAGGTTTCACTTCTACCGCGAAGGAACTGCACACAATTTTTTTAAAGATATCTAATATCTATATTCTTCTTTAATTTTTTGTGGGTTTCTCTTGTACCGCATGTGAACTGCACACTTGTATTTTTTACACATGAGGCCCTGAGGAAAAAATCCCTCAGGGCCTATGTCATCTTTGGGGATGCTCTGTGGAGGGTCTTTTTAGTGAAAGGAAGAAGAGGAAGTTCTGGGAAGGAAAAAGTATGAGTGGTGGGTAGCAATCTGAGGGTCAATGTGTCCAGGAGTGACAAACATATTAATCCATCCCTCTCACCGCAGTTGCATGGCGATGGGTCGAGAGAGTCCGACTGGAGAGGTTAAATGGTCTCCTTCAACCAGTCTCTCCCGATCCGGCCCGCCACGCATTAGGTGAGCAAACGCATCCGCTACCAAGACCTAGACATACCTCACCCCGTAAACTAAATAGCGAACCCTTGGAGCGACCAATGGCAGAGGTGTTGATTATCCAATAAAGGGTTCCCGGGGTGGTGGTTTAATAATATAACTAAGAAGATACCACAACAAAAAATACTAGGTTCAGTAAGCTATAGACCAAATCATATTATAAACAGTGATTTGTGTAGGAGTCGAAACCTGACTACTAAATCGTTCTAACAACTTATTATAACAATGCCTGTTAAATCGGATAATTATCATATTATGATGTCTGTTAAAACAATCAAGTTCGTGTGTACTAGACCGCCATAATACCACGGGAAGAGATTTGCATCGGTTACGGATCGAAATAATGTATGAATGTGGCTGAAACAAATGGTGATTATATCAATCCATCGTCGCCGCATTGTGTTTAATGTTAATTTTGAATTTACGTTCAATCGCTTTGTCTTTGAAAACACGTGACCGTAAAATATAAAACAGAAAACGCAGAGCCTCTTTCACGAGGGAAGAAAAAATTCCGCATCGTGTTTGTTGCAAATTGTTGTTGCTAAGAGAATTTTTGCTAAAAATGCGGCCTGGGTTGCCCGATTTTTAAGCCGCGGCATTCCGAAGTTCTACCATTTTATAACATAGGTAGTTCCCTTGAACACCTTTTATGATTTTAAAAAAATATTTGTTATTTTTGAAGATAATATCAATGCATTTGTCACGCCGAAAGAGAAATTCTTCTTGTCTCTTCATCACTCTTCTCGATTGTTCTTGGCTCTTCTGTCTCTTTTTCACTGATTTTGGCTTCTATTGGATCATCTTGGCTCGCATTTTCTCTTCTTGTACCTTCTTGCCCCTATTTGACTCGTCTTGGCTCTTTTTGACTCTATGTGGCTTGTCATAATTCCGCATTGTTTTTTTTTCAAAGCAAGTACAGAATGAATTTCAAGTAGTAAGTTTTAACTCAATCACTTGACACTGGCTAGAAAACTCCTTTGGGGTGAAAAGCCATAAGAAAGTATCACAGCGAGAGTTGATGCGCACACAGTACCAACTCGCACGTATGCATTGCTTGCATTTATCACGTTTTAAAATTTTTGTTATTCGAGTTCAGAAAAACACAGAGAAGAAGAACACTCTGTAAAAGCATAATTATTACCCAAACTAAAATGTTAGATCTTGAGCTAATAAGAATATTAATATTTGGATAATTTGCATAGCGCAGTTTAGGTTGAAACTCACCTAAAATCATTCAGTACAGCACCTAGACAATAAAAAAATGCAAAAAGCATGGTAAAATCGCTAGGCTACAATTAGATCGCGTTAATCCTCGTTGCATTCAAAACACGATGGCAGAAAATGTAACACGTCAAATAACTCCTTTTGTGAAGGAGGCTTTAAATTCATAATACGGTCCAATCAACGTGCTCGTACTTACGTCATCGTCCACAATCTATAAAATAGAAAAATTTCCCATGATTATTTATGGTTTTTTGAGGTTAGTTTGTGGAGTAATAATTTGTAATGATAGATTTATTTCTTTAATCTGTGGTTGATACTCTTAGTACCGCCCCGGTGAAAGAATACCATTGGTGAAAGAAGGCGACCGGTGTGGTCGAGCGGTAAGGCTCTTGACTCGTAATCCGAAGGTCGCAGGATCGAATCCCGGCGTGGGCAAATAAATTTTATTTGCTTAATTTATGTTATTTCACAATTAATTCATTTAAAATGATATATAATATATATGCGGCACGTTCCAGAATGGAAGATACTCTCAGAATCGCCTTGGTATAAGACCACCATTCAGAATTGAAACGTTGCTTGAAATGGCTTTAGCCGTGCTTGGTGACCAGATCAAAATAATAGGCAGGAAGTTCCCCAGCATTCTTTACCCCATCTCCTTTCCCTCCCTACTCCTTACAGTCTCAGACAGTTGATCCCTACTAGACAATTAATCCCGCGAAATGATATTTACTATAAAATTATAATTTTTTGTACATTACTTAAAACGTTTAAAAAAATTTCAAACGTAAAAGATATTCTGCTCGACTTCAAAAATGCCCTTAATAATAAGTTGGTATTATGAACATCTAAGGAATTTATACGAAGAGCCGATTTTTCTTTGATGCATTTAAATGAAAATATGGTTTATTCTTTTGTTATTCGGCGGTACGTCCTCTCTGCAGTTCCCTACGGGGTCACTTAGTTATATTTTGTCTAATTATGTATAACGTATTT
Organism: Limnephilus lunatus; assembly: GCA_917563855.2. Taxonomy (NCBI): domain Eukaryota; kingdom Metazoa; phylum Arthropoda; class Insecta; order Trichoptera; family Limnephilidae; genus Limnephilus; species Limnephilus lunatus. The sequence goes on from OU830596.1 coordinate 23,100,211, forward strand.
TCCCTAAAGCGACTGCACATTGTATATAAGAACGCCGGGGGACGAATTGTCACGAAACCCTCACAATATACCCCAATTGGGGATGCGATAGTCTCACTGGCTCCAGACGGAAACAGTTTAATGCGCGGTATTCAAAAATCTGTATTGCGCGATTGCAAAATATACCCAAAACGGGTTTGAACGAGCATAAAACACTATTTTGAATAAACTACAGGCTAGAAAAATGGCTCAAAGGGCGCGAACGCTGGTTTCACGTAAATCTAGGGCATTTGAATAATGTGGCCTGAGCATGAAGTTACCAATTCATCAAAATAATACCTAAATAAGTAATAACACAGCCGACATGACAGATGTCCATAGTCATGTCATTACCATTACGCAAATTACAGGGGAGATGTTTTCGTGTCATGGTTTCGCATTACTGTACAATGGATGGTAATTTATCATGGAAAATGTACCAAAAATTGTAATACCCTCATGACAAATTACAGCAGGTTTTCATTGGCATTGGAATATTAAACAGGGTAAAAATCTGTGGCGGAAAGGGGATGAAAAGAATCAATGCTGTAGAAATTAGAAATGAGACCCCTGAGGCGTATGTGTGGTTACCATGAAATGTGGAAAATTGGAAAAAAATCGAAGCATATTATGCTAACGTGCCGAACAAATAAATTATGAAAGGGAATCTTAGATTGTTTTGATATTTAGAGACGATGAACGAAGAAAGCAGTGTAAGAAGGAAGTATTATTTGACGCAAAGGTAAATTTTAGAAGATGTCGGAGATGCCCAATGAAGACATGATCAAGTGAATCAAATATTTGAGTCAGATATATAATCAGAATAATGTAAGATAATGAATTTTAATTAAATATTTAATGTAAATGAAGCAAGCAGTGTGTGACAAGATAGATAAGTGTAGCGGTTCATCACCCCTGCCTGCCCCTGCGGGGGAAAGGCCGTGATTTTTTAAAAATGAAAATCGTTAACGTCGTTGTGATTTGAAACTCGATGAAACGGAAGCGAGCGACATTAAAAATCGTCTATAGGATTTATCTTGCGAGAATGGATAGTGCAATCAGTCTCCTCTTTGTGCGGTGCTTCGTAGCCTATCAGTCTCCTCCTTGTGCGGTGCTTCGTAGCCTCCCCACTCTTGTCTAATTTAGTTTTTTTAAGGTTTCACTTATACCGCGTGTGAATTGCACACTCTGTGAAGTAAAAACTTATTCAGCACCGTCGTGATTTGAAAACGAAAAGCGACACTAAAAAGAAACAAACACATACATCTAGAGGATATCTCGCAGGTTAAAGATAATGAGATAGTATAATCGGTCTCCTCTTTGTGCGGTGCTTCGTAAATAAACGGTCTCCTATATGTGCGATGCTTCGTAGTCTCCCCACTCTTGTCTACTTTAGTTTTCTGAAGGTTTCACTTCTACCGCGTGTGAACTGCAAATATATTTATAACAACATTCACATTAAAATAAAAACAAATAATTTTCATCGATACTCACATGTATAAAGGCGACCACGACATGAGACAGGGCGGCTATAGCAATCAAATACTGTACAAACATTGCGCAACCGGCAATCGTCTACTGCAGAGTGCAAGCCACTCCACTACACGGGGTTACAACCCCCCCCCCATCCCCCCTCCCCCCCTCTCTCACAACCCCCTTTCTTACCCTTGCCGCTAGGAGGGTAGCAATAGTATCTATAACAAGGCGTAATTAAAGAAACGAGGTTGTCTCTCAAAGGATAGCGAATCGTTTGAATTATACAGTTAAAAAGAATCAGATAGAATAAATCAGAGTGTGCAGTTCACAAGCGGTAGAAGTGGAACCATCAGAAAACTAAAGTAGAAGTAGACAAGAGTGGGGAGATATTTTTTTCGTCGAATTTAGTGCACCTTTTCTTATACATTTGGTCATCTTATTCGTATTTGTATTTTCTTCTTCGGAGTCGCTAGATGTCGCTTTCTTTTGTGTTTTCTTTTGCCTGTTCATTTTGGAGTGGTTTGAAGATTGGATATTGATTAAGCAAAAATATATCAATTTTTTAATCGTAGGATTTAATCCTTGGTCCGCTAAATGTTTGCAGAGGTTCAACAGGCGCTTTACACCACTACACCGAAGGAAACTTGCGTGGGACTGTGAATTTATCGTATTTATTTATTTATTGGAATTAAATAAATATTTTATATCTGTCTCATTCTCTCGCAGGTTAAACCCAATTGAAGTATGTGTTGTCTCTTAGTGTCGCTATATGGCGTTTCTTCGAGTTTCAAATCACAACAGTGCTAAAGTTTCCACTTCAAAAATCAGAGTGTGCAGTTCACACAATGGAAGAAGGGAAACCTTCAGAAAACTAAAATAGACAAGGTAGTAGAGTGGGGAGGCTACGAAGCACCGCACAAAGAGGAGACTGATTATACTATATCATTCTCTCGCAGGCTTGTTCACTTCAAAAACGTTTTCGGGAACATTTCAGAACCATAATTTTACTTTCATTTTATTTTTACTTGAATACCCCACAAGAGTCCCAACCACTCCAGTCTTTACCAAGTGAGATTATGGCATCCTCAATTGGGGTACGTTGTGAGGCTGAACGTAGTGGGGAGAAGGAGATGGGAAAGAGGATGGCGAGAAAGCACCTAACTGGCTATTCAAATCTGGTCACCAAACATGGCTAAAATCAGTTGCTGTACATCATACCACAAGCGGTATGTATCATACAATAAACCAGGGCGTAACATCATAAAAAGGCGCTAATGCATTAAAAATGTTTGCTTATTAGTGCCATCTATCAACACAACGCATAAACTTGAGATGTTTCTTATATTTTATCGCATATCTAATGACGAATAGCTTTAACAGGGCGGGATTGAGGCATAAAATATATCTTTTAACTACTGGAGCGCTAGGCGCCCACAAAGTGGATAGATATCTTTCACACTTGGACGCCAGGCATCCACAATGTGGGCGCCTACAGTACTGCAAGTAGTTATAAGTTGGCGGTGATGTAAACATGAACTAATGCTGTATCTGTATATTATATATTTTAAACTGGCAACCACATCTTTTTGTTATGGACGACAGCGCCCTCCCTTTTCGCCGACTTATACGTGTAGCGTGTAGCATTGTAATGTTCAAAATTAATTAGAATGTTCGTGAGTTGCTAGCTGAGATAATGATTTCAACAATAATTAATAGATGGCAGTGAAACGTTTGCAATGAAATGAGCAACAAGTAGAAATTTGCTAACAGTTTTATTTTATTTTTTATGGCGGTGTCATGATCGTTCGAAAAGCCCGTGGATGTTTATTTTAGGCAAATTCTGTTAAGTATTATACGAGTATATCAACTAGCAGTTAAAAACCCGCTCTGTGGGTTTTTGCTATTAGGCCCTGCGGGCGGCTTTTGGTTCTATCCCCCAGTTTAAGTTTTGGTGACCATTATTTATAATCCCACAGGAACTGGTTCCAAAAATGGCTGTTTCTTCGGATCCAGTGATAGCTAGTCACCGGGAAAAAGTAACTGCGACAGGCAATGCCGTCATGTATAATATACATATAGAAGCGCGGTAGAAGTCACAAGGCGGTATTATTATCCACAACTGCCAGTTACAATAATAATCCAGGGTAGCCACAAAAAACGGATTTCAAATTTTTTTTTTTTTTTTTTTATTGAGTAAATTTTTTTACAATAAGTTTATTTCATTCTAGTATTACATATTTTATATACTCTCCTAATAAAGCAAGTGCTTGTGTTTAGGAGAGGACAACTTGATAATAACTTTTCTTTTTTTTTTTTTCAAATCCTTATAACAAACTTAAAAACTTAACTTATGAATAGATTTATAATATGACAAACTTAAGAACTTAACTTATGAATAGATTTAGACTTAATAACATATTTTTTAAAGATTAATAAGGGTAATTAAACAAAATATATATATAGGATGTACATAAAACCTTTGGAATAAACAGTCAAAAACATATCTAATAAAAGTTAAAATTATATGGTGGGACTACCAAAATATGATTTAATTTTCGTGTTTGTTTTTAATGTTCGCATATCGGCGGGTAATTGATTAAATAATTTTATTCCTTTATATACATAGTGATTCTGTGCTGTTGTGGTTCGTATGGGTGGTATAGTTAGTCCACCAATAGAAGTATTCCTTATGCTAATATTTAGCAGTGGGGTAATATTTTTTTTAAATATATCTTTGTGTAGCTGAAGTAGTGCTATTTTTTCGTAAATTTTTGTAAGTGGGGGAACAGGGAATTCTTGGAATACGTTTATTGTTGGGTAGTAATACGGTTTTTTTAGGATAATTTTTATAAGAATTTTTTGAATTGTTTCGAGTGGGATTCCCTGATAATTCCAGGTTTTCCAGGGCAGTTTCTACATTTTTCCCTGATATGTTTAATTTGATATAGGGGGATATCGTTCGTTAGATAAATAATAAAGGGAATTCCGTCATCTATAGCATTTATTATTTCTTTGCATCCCAATAATCCATTAAACAAAATACACTTGTTACAAATTTATGATATTTCGCCTGAAGACAATTTGTGAATAAATGAAATTTATTATACGCAGTTATTATTGCGAGGTTTGAAAAACATTATTTTTAGAGTGGTTGTCAGAAATGACAGTTGTCTCCAAATTGATGAACTCCAGTTAGCAGCAGAAATGAGATTGCACAAATGTATAAATGGGGCTGCGATGGTTATGGTAGTAGTCACAGTCACTTCAAGCAAAAGTATAGTGATGGAGAATATCATGATGACTCGAATCTCCCTACAACTTCGTAGGTGCCACTTCAGCTCTACAGCGAAGGAAACTCAAGAAGCAAGACTTATATAGCTAAACCCACGGTCTTCATCTACAAGGAACTTCAGACCAATAAGATTACAATTTAAAAAAGAAACTCCCGAGATAATAAGAAACGAATTTGCATTTTGCAACCATTTCCTAAAAAAAGGTTCTACATATTTACCTACTGAAGTTTTAAGTCTACTAAAAATTCGTTTAATTGTTCTGGAAATTTGTGTGATGATTTTGACTCCAACGACAACGTAAACACCTTTAGCACTTAGATTTTCTACCATTTTTCGATTAAAATACGTGTGTGTGTACCTAATTATTGCGCGTCTTTTTTTGTCTATATATGTGAAATATAATATGTAAAATTTAAAATTACTATGTTTTATTTGCCTAGATATTTGTATATTTTCACAATGTATTATTTTGTTGTTGTAAATTTCTACGGAAGAGTAAATTAATAATTTTTACTTCAAAATAGTTATAATTCATTAATAAGATCAAAAAAATAAAAATTGCATTAATATTTAGTCAGCAAGGATTTAATTTGTGTTTTTTCTTCATTCCGTCCACTGTGCGTCGCAAGTAAAAGTAATAAAACAACTTTGGGGTTTCACAAATCGCAAAATAACGAATTAAGTTTTATTTTTGGAATTCCCTGATATTATAAAATTTTTTCGAAATTCCCTAATATTTCCCTGATAATTCCAGGTTCGGTAAAATTCCCTGATAATTCCAGGTTTTCCAGGTTTTCCAGGTCCTGTGGCCACCCTGTAATCATACCTAGATGTGGGTCGTTACGACGTTTTCAAGAAACGTAACGAGACTAGTTTCTTGGTCGGCGTAACCTGTTTCAAAACAGGTTATTTTTGTAACTAGTTATTTTCATTCAGCTACTGTGATTGTTTGTGTAAATACCTCCACTAACTATACAGTTACACACGAAACGAAAATAAATTAAATGACTATCTAGTATCTAAGTGTTTGTAGCTATACAGTGAAATCAATTTTATTACTTTAACAATAGGATTACTTCGGATTTCGTGTCACGCACTCCCGCTGACTCGAAAATTTTCGATCTGCCAACTCGCTCGCTCGGCCGGCCAGCAGGCGCGATGCGAAACTACTCAGTTTCTCAGTTACTCACGTTACACCCAACACCAACAATCACAGTTACAAGAATAACGCATTTACAAAAATAACTACTTGTAATTTTAACGAAACTAGTTATTTCCGTTTCATTAACGAAACTAGTTATTGTATCTAGTTACGTTAAATAACGCGCACGCCTAATCATACCATCCATCTCTCCAAACTGGTTCCAAAAATAGCCGGTTTCTCAAATCCAATGACAGCTAGTCACCGGGATAAAGTAACCGCGACAGACAATAACGTCATATATAATACATAGACGCGTGGTATTATTATTCACTGACAGTTATAATAATAATCATACTACCATCAATCTATCCATACCCGGAGAGATTCACGAAATTACAAATCCAATAGCACTTATGCCTGCCACCGGACATTCCTCACACTAGCTGTTAACGTAAGTGGCGCCATCTTTTGGTGTTATTGGCGACTTTCTTGAATTCGGTTCTAAAAAAAGTAGCTTTTTAACAAACTTCAAATACGAAGATGGTTTTGCATAAGGCGCGGCGTCAGAAATGTATTTGAAGTCGGGTTCTTAAATTTCAACCGTAAAGATGTTAGCGTAATAATAACGTCAGATGTATTCGTTGTTGGATTCTCTGCTTATTTAAAAATATTTCAAAGTGACAAGGAAAGGTCATAGATCCTCAGTAACCGAGAAGAAATGACTATATTCAACGGGAACCCCTATATTTTAAATGTTATCGTCATTATTCATTTCATATTGAATGTTATGGGGCTTGTAACGATTGTTGAAAACATGTACCAGATATAATTTTTTTATAAGTTTATGGGTGTGAGCATTTATCCTATATGTCGAAGGGTCAAGAGGGTATAAACATAGAAAACCAGAAATATATCATTTTTAAATCAGTTTTAGACGTATTGACTCGGAAAAATTATAAATTGATTTCGAAAGATTGTTCTTTTATCTAGTAAACGTACGTTTTAAATTTTGATAAAAAATGATTATTTTTAGTATAATAAGGTTATACCATAGGTCGTTGGCAGATTTGTTAAATTTTCGAACAAGATTTTGTATTATACAACACCCTTTTCAAATCATATAATCATGCATTAAAATAAATCAATACATTATCTGGAAAACGCATGATTCATAATATTAATTTTAGTTCAAATAAAATCATTAAAAAATATATACGTGTGTTTCTTGACGAAAATTGTTCGTTTGTTATTTGCGCACTTACAAACTAATATATTTCAGATTTTTTTACATTCTTATTTTGCTTAGACATTATTGAAAAATGATAAATACTTACTTATGATCAAAAAATAATTACAAAAAGTACATCATTTTAATAGTTTTATCAACACGCCTTTCAACATTTTTGGATGTAGGTATAAATTAAAGCAAATTTGGAATGAAATAAAATTATAGATATTGATTTATAATTTTTAAAAGCTGGTACGGAGAATAATTAATCTTTGTCATTGGAACCGCCCTGTACGATCGTAAAAACGTCTTTCAGCCGCTGGCTGGTTAAGTGCCCTTAAGTGCAGTAACTTAATATTAAAATAATAATATTAATATTAATATTAAAATAATAATATTAAAATATTTTCAGGATTAAACAACATGTGTTCACAATTATGTCCTCTGCGTGCGAACTCTATCGAAATTTCTTTAAATAGACAATAAACAGTGTTAATTTCAAGCGACCTCCCAGGTAAGTATGGTCCTGCATTAATTCATTTTTAGGCAGCATCGCGTTCATTGGTCAAAATATTGTACATATATTTTCGTATCGGTGATCAATGAACCGGTGTATGCAATTTTTAGCCATAAGTTGTTTTTAATTGTTTGTCTAGCTTGTAGTCTTTCTAGATTTTAGGCATGTATGTTAAGTTTGTACAGCGCCCTTGAGGTGATTTTTCACAAAAACGGCGCTATATAAATCGTCCAAATATTATTATTATTATTAACTATGGGAGGTGATTCTGTACGATGATAGTAGGAATAAATAAGATAAATAACTTTCATGGGGAAAATGTGCAAATTTTTGATGTGCGAAGTTGATATTCTTCACTCACGGCGTATTTATCGGTTACGTTCGAACAAATCCAGGCCCTCTAGCACGGTCGATTGATTAGGATTGATTGATAGGATAACTTTAGTTACCTTCTCATCGTTCACTAGCACGATTGCGTATCACCAACAAACAATTAACAGTTTACAATGACTAAGTGTTCTTAATATATTCGACGACAACTGTTTGTACGTTAGCGATCTGCTGTTGTCCTACGGAACGATTAGAAATTACCGAAAGTTATTCTACCAATCCTTATCGATCGACCGTGCTAGGAGGCCCGGTGCACACGAACAACTTTAGTTGCGACAACATTTGTTGCATCGCTGAATCAAAATCCAATGGAAATGGCGTACACGAGACGACGCGACACTAGGGAAATTTTTTTGAAATTGTTTTTTCGACTAAGATACTTGGTCGATGATTTGTATGGATTTTTAAATAATAGCCTACTTTCGCCTTGACTTAAGTTACTCGCATGCGCCTGGCCTTCCATCACAGATTTTTTAATAGGTATGTCTTTTGTATGAAAAAAAAAAAACAAATTGATTTATAAAATAGTTATTAATTATTTGTTTTTTTTGTACTTATCACGTAGAATCACCTCCAGAAGACAGGTACTGCGCTTTACGTATTCTAGACCGGGCGCGTATTCCCAATCCCTAACGCGATTCAGTCGCTCTACCGACTGAAATGCGTTAGGGATTGGAATGCATAAATCACCATTTTTAAGGCGGTACACAATCCTAATAATTTTTGTTTGACCAAAACTCACTTTTTAATCATTTCCGGCGAATTCGTAACTATATTAACTTTTTTATTCAGATGTTGTCCTGGGGATGTAAGTTCTTCGTATTTAAGAATAATAAAAACAATACCTTACCGTTAATATATTTTACGTACAACGCCTTTGAAAAATTGTAATACGTTGTACAACTAAAGTTAGCGGTAAGCACAAGATTTTATTTTTCTAGACGATAAATTAATAACTTCGGCAGTGCGACATCATCCCACATTTTCAATATTTGTAACACGTTCTTCAGAATTAATTAAATTGAACGCGGTGAAAAGGTCTAATCTCCATGCCTGCTAGGGTGAATTCCGCCGTACGTTCATCCAGTACGCCGTGCGGCGGGCGCATATTTGTTTACACGCTTTCTTCACTTACGTCGTTAAGATTCCCACATTATTTGTCTTCTTCTTCTTTTCTTTGATAACGCAAATTCGACAGTAGGTCCGTGCAATACACGGATCGCGAGACTCTATTTGTATACACGGCTTCTTTACTTACGACGTTAAGGTTCTGAATATATTTTAGGGTATATTGTCATCTTAAGTAAAAAAACGCGGTCCATCCACTCTGCTTACCCTTCTATAATTATGGTCCGCACCCTCACAGAAACAGAGAGCCACAAAGCGCGAAGGCGACTGAAACGCGGTAGTGTTTGGAAGGTGATTTATGCATTCCAATCCCTAACGCATTACAGTCGGTAGGGCGACTGAATCGCGGTAGGGATTGGGAATACGCAGCCCAGGCACATGCTTCAGGTTCATCCCTGGCACAGTTGCATGGATAACAGATGCCACATAAAATTATTTAATGGCTTCAATGCGGTAAAGGCAATGCATCTACCTATTACTAGTCTAGTAGCTACTGAAATATTCTGTTAATTATTATAATCACGTGTCAATATTTATCGTTCGATTGGAAAATATGGTTGTTTTAGGTTAACTCCACGTAGCTGAGATTTCTCTCGGGAGCTATGTCATATTTGGGGAAGCTCAATACATAAATTTTTTAAATTTATTTATTTCTACGCTTGTACACACAGTTTACAAGTATTTTTAGTATTCTATATAAGTTCAAGTAAGTAACACAAAATATTTTCATAAAATAGATGACCTCCTCAAGTCCAAATGAACTCAAGTGACCTCCCAGGTACGTATGGTACTGTATTTTTGTTGCATATACAGAGTATGAATATACAGTATATGTACATTTTTTCGCAGCCTCGCGTTCATTGGTCGAATCATTGTACAAGTATTTTCATATCAGTGATCGATGAACCGGTGGCTGCAATTTTTAGCCATAAGTTATTTTTAATTGTTTGTCTAGTTTGTAGTTGGAAGTAAGATTTTTGAAATATATTATAAGTTTCTACAGCGCCCTTGTGGTGATTTTTCACAAAAAACGGCGCTATACGAATCATCAAAATATTATTATTATATTTATAAACTATTGCATGTGTAAAGCCTCGATTACATTGAGCGAGTTTACAAACTACTATCCGGCGAACTCACTATCTGCTAGTAAACTCGCTCAGTGTAATCCATGTGTAATCATATTTACTAGTTAACTAGCAGATTGTGAACAATCGAAAAAAGTTGAAAGGGGGCTACTTTGCTCGCTACTAGCCAGTGTGTGGGCTTGTAGCTAGTAAACTAAACTTGTGTCATCACAGTTGCTAGTGAACTAGCTGCGAGTATCTCAGTTTTCTACAAAATGTCGGCAGAATTAGTTCGCGTTATCAAAAAGGAGTTAAAAAGGAAAGCAAAATGACACAGAAAAGTTTTATAACTATAAGAAAAACAAGTACAATCTGGGAGGCGGGTATGGGTACCGCCGCCCGGAAACCTTTATTGGATAACCTCTGCCATCGGTCACCCTCAAGTGGTTTGCTACGTTTGGTGATTTAGCAGGGGTGCCCGGGTTCATGGGGTGAGATGGTCTAGTTCTTGGCGGCGTATGACCAGGACACACTGAACTCCACATTCCTACCCAACCCTTAAACCCTTTTCCTTCCCAGAACTCTCCTCTCCTTCTTCCTAAAAAAAACCCCCCACACAGCATCACCAAAGATGACATAGGCCCTGAGGGAAATTATTTTCCTATCGGAGGAGACCTATCGTCACGTCATTTGGATAGGGTTCTAACTTCACTTCACCTAGTTCTGAGATATGAGGTGTCAAAGTTTGCAAAGACCTGCACTCATCTATTTACCAATTTCCGATTTTGAGGTTGAATCTTGTGTAAAGTATTTTAATTGAACGTATTTCAGAGGAAAATATTTAAATATGACGTAAACTTACCATTTTAGAACATGCAAATAGAACCATATGCAACCAGCTAGGGCATAATAATTCATTGCACAAGGTTTTAATTACAGTTCCCTAATGCAACTCCAAGCTAGGGCCACGTCCTATTTAAATAGTTTCCATTAAAACATGATAAATTAAAATACTTTTACTAAAATTGTTAAATAGATTACGAAAATTCGTCTTTGCAAACTTTGAAACCTTAAAACGGTAAAGCGAAGTTACAACCCTATACAACCAAACTGTCAAACCACACCGATCAGCTGTCAGATACAAACAAAATAGAGAGGGTAAGTGATGTTAGAACCTTTTAAATAAATAATTATTTAAAATGCTGGTGTTAGAACTAGAAAATACAACACAGAAATGAGCAAAAAAAATGCCAAAGAACCCTACCAAAATGAGGTGACGCTATGTCGATTGTATCACAACATTTATTTCAGATATCCTTAAAAAATAACCTTTTATGATTCTCATTCAAATACGATTTTTTTTTAACATTCACTGCAAATAACTTAACAGGTTGTTTTTTAAAACCATTATAAATTTTATAAACGCAACAAAATTGTCTCGCGGTTTTCAAATGAACAATCACAGATTTGGTACATTTTTCAATTAAACAGCAAATTCACTATAGGTAAGAAAGGCGTGCGGTTAGGACGATCTACTTCAGTTTACTAAAAATTAACCATCAGGAAGGAGTAAGAAGTTTCGATCGGTCCATATTTAGACATATTAATATATTAAACCCAAACACACCTTTTATGCGTATTATAATATTGTGCAATTTTATAGGTCATCCCGAAATAAATACAAAGGTTATCAAGGAGGATGTCAGAAGAGAAGTGGATGATTTTTTCCATATTGTTGTCGTCGAATTCCAGTGCACTTTTTCCTATACATTTGGTCATCTTATTAGTATTTGTGGTTTCTTCTTCGGGGTCGTTAGATGTCGTTTTCTTTTGTGTTTTCTTTTGGCTGTTCAATTTGGAGTGGTTTGAAGATTGTATATTGATTTTACAAAAATAATATTATAATTTTTTTGGATTTCGTAAGATTTGATCTCTGGTCGGCTAAATGTCTGCAAAGGTTCGTCTGGCGCTTTATACCACGACAGTAAAGGGGACTTGCGTGAAATCGTGGATTAATCGTATTATATTGGAACCGAGTACCCGAGTAATTTTTATTTTATTATTACTATCTCATTCTCTCGCAGGCTAAATCCTATAGATGTATGTGTTTATCTCTTTTTAGTGGCGCTCGTTTCCGTTTCATCCAGTTTCAACTCACAACGGTGCTAAAGAAGATTTCACTTAAAAATGAAATAAGACTCCCTTTCAGGAAAAAACCAATGGTCAAAAGTCGTTGATATGCGGAGTAATGAAGGTTATTTGGTGATTTACCAAAGGATATAAACAGAAGAAAATATAAAGAAATTTAAACATAAATTCGCAAAAAACAAAAGAGAACAACCAATTAATGAGCATACACTCAAAGCACATTAATGTAAAACTAATTTCACTGAGATTCACACATTGACAGAACCTCAAAAAACCTAAAAAAGACAATGCTTTATTATGACTCTTTCAGTAAAAAGGTGATTCAATGCATCCTTCAGGATAATGCTAACTTATGACTCTTTCAGAAAAAAATGGTACTTCAAATGCATTATTCAGGATAATGCTAACTTAAGACTCAAGAAAAAATGGTCATTCTATGCATCCTTCAGGTTATTGCTAACTTATCAGCTAACTTATTGCTAACGTATCAGAAAAATGGTAATTCTATGCATTCTTCAGAATAATGCTAACTTATGACTCCTTCAGAAAATGGTAATTCTATGCATTTTTCTCGATAATGCTAAGTTATGACTCCTTCAGAAAAATGCATATGTATGGTATGCATCCTTCATAAGAATTCTAACTTATGACTACTTCAGAAAAATTGTAATTCTATGCATTCTTCACAATAATGCAAATTCTGTACCTCCTTCAGAAAAAAAAATTTATTTCATGCTTCTTTCAAATAAAATGTTAAATCTGTGCCTCTTTCAGAAAAAAGGCAATTCTAAAGTAAGCATAGCACTACGATTTTTCTGTAAATAAATGTGAAGTAGGTATGATAAAAATATCACACTTCTTAAAAATTGTCTATTTTTAGTGTTACGATCGGAAATCTCCACGTAATTCTACCTTTCCGACTACCAATATCTAGCTGGTATGGGAGAAATCTCGGAGTAACTATTAATAGAGCGGCAGTAGCTATCTAAATTAAGCGTAGATTTAAATAAATAGATGGGTCCATAGAATTAGGTAGGTACCCACATTGATGGTCGATGGTTACCCATAGAAAAGGATCGATATTATCTTCGGACCATTGAGCCATACACAATATGTACATACAGCGCCCTTGAGGTGATTTTTCACAAAAACGGCGCTATATAAATCGTCCAAATATTATTATTATTATTTACCCACACAGTAAGGTACGTGAAATGTAAATTTATCTTACAGCTAATTTTCTGGGACGCAGTTTAGTGCTGACTTTGAATCAGTAGGTTACGGGTCAGATTCCAGAAATTTAAAATACATACCAAAGTAAACGTGTATAATATGAATTATGAAACCAGAAGGATCTTTGCAAAGATAATTTATTTATTTATTTATTTATTTATTTATTTATTCAACGCCCAGAGGGCTTTTACAGATAATCTTGCTAATCTTGTCTTACTTTAATATTATAAATGCGAATGTTTGTATAGATGTGTGTTTGTTACTCGCTCAAGCAATAAATACTGAATGGAATTTAAAAATTCTTCCACTAATCAAAAGCTACATTATTTGCGAGTAATATAGGTTATATATTGGTGAGTTCTAGCGTTATGAATAAGCTGTGGCGTTATGAAATTATTTACTATACGTTTATTGTCCAAACGAAAAACAAAGCGTGTTGCTACGTAATTGTTTGATGGGGGCTGTCATTTTGTTATTTGTTTAGGTTACTCTGGAGATTCCTTTGATAGCAAATAAAATAGGTACTAATCTACATTTTGACCTAATGGCGAATATGCGAGCGAAGCCGAGGGCAAAAGCTAGTATGATTATAAACGCGAAAGTTTGTATGGTTTTGGGTGTGTTTGTTACTCTTTCACGCAAAAACTACATAATGGATTTTAATGAAACTTTACAATAATATAGCTCATACATCATAACAACATATAGGCTATATATAATGGTAAGCTCTGGCGTTATGAAATTTGTATAAATGAAAATGTGTGTAAATAAAATTTTAGCGGCATGGGGAATGGGGACGGGGGAGGTGGGGTTTGCAGAGAGGGAAGAGATGAGGGAGGGGGAAGGCGGGGAAGGTGGAAGAAAACGGGGACGCACGGGAAAGGACATGCAGGGAGAATGAATTTATTTTTTTGGATGGCATTGCAACGCTTGCCCGGGACCAGCTAGTATAATATAAGTCAAACGTTAATACAGAAATCGTCGCATTAGGCTAGTTTGAAAAGTGACATGCCTCCCCGCCGACGCCTTTCTCTGTCGCATGTGTGTTTTTCTCTTTCGCTTACGGTCATTGTAAAGTCATATACCTACGCGAGCATGGATCGTATCAAGTTCAGGTCAGCATTAAATTACTGTACTAGTCGCTACATGTCATATAATATATATAAACATTAGCTCCACCCAAGATGCCCGAGGAAAATAATTCCCCTCAGGGCCTATGTCATCTTAGGGGATGCTGTGTGAAGATTATTTCTAGGGAAAGGGGGGAGATGAAGAATTTGGTTACCAAACAAGGCTAAAGCCATTTCAAGCACCGTTTCGATTCCGAATGCTGCTCTTTCACCAAGGCGATACTGAGAGTATCTACAACTCTGATCTGTCCTCTCTGTATACCCCTTCGGGGTGACCGTTTTGCGGTGCGCGTGACCGATTAAACCTAGACCTACAAAGCATGAAGGTAGTCACTGCACACATCATAGGATTATCATTGACAATGTCATTTTATGGATTAAACTTGAATTATTGATAAAAAAAATAATTAATTGATAGCGTGCTCACTCTCTACCCTACTTATGTACAGATTTACATTATGTGACTCTGTGCTTCTCAAACTAGGGCTCACGGCCCTTTTGCGTACCCTAAAATACCTGGCAGGGAAACAAAAATATTCTAAATATTATATTCACAAAAAATTCCTTCTGTTCGTTTATTTAGTAGCAAGTTGCAAAGCCACTCAAAGAAATTGTTTCTCCTTGCGTGTCTTTTCCCTTGCTTCCCAGCCCCTTCCCCTTCCTTTGATCCCCTCCCCCTCCCGCTTTCCCTACCGGCCGCTAAACCATATAAAATACACACATTCTTCAAAACAATTCACGAGCCACATATTGTATTTTTTTAATACAATTTCATAAGGCCATAGCTCACCGTTATATAAAGAAATCTTTGTGGGCGTGCGCACAACAAATCACCAAAGTTTCACCGCAATCTGATGAGTGGTAGAAGAATGCATACGGGACAAACCAAGAAACATTCATTTTTATAAATAAAGAAAATCAAGTATCAACGCCCGGATGTGGGCTTTTACACGATTTTTACATTTTACAAAATTGGAACTGATTTGTCAAGATTTCAATCTATCCCGTGACTTTTCACGTGTCTATTTATTTATTACTAGAATTGGATGCTTTCGTCAATCAAGGTGAACGAACGCCAAGTAAAAAAAATGGCTATACACGTAATCTATCTCTCGACATAAAGACTGCATTTGTAACAAAGGATTACCTATATTAAAGTATTAATAAATATCATTTATGAATCCATTACATTTGCGACAGTTACTAAGCCTAATATTTTCCACATTAACGTACGCCAAGAATTAAACAAGCGATTAATTCTAATTAATTTTTTTTTTTTAAATTGAAAACTTCTTTAGCACTGTTGTTATTTGAAACTTGATGAACCGAAAAAGCGACACTAAAAAGAGACAAAAAAAATATACATCTATAGGATTAAGCCTGCGAGAGAATAAGATAGAATAATCGGTCTCCTCTTTGTGCGGTGCTTCGTAGACTCCCCACTCTTGTCTACTTTAGTTTTCTGAAGGTTTCACTTCTACCGCGTGTGAACTGCACACTTAACTTCATACAGGAGGCCCCGAGGAAAACAATTTATCTCAGGGCCTATGTCATCTTTGGGGATGCTGTGTGAGGGGTATTTTTAGAGAAAGGAAGGAGAGGAAGGTCTGTAGGAATTTAGGGTTCAGTTTGTCCACGAGTGACGGATGTACGAATCCATCCCATCCACTGCAGTGCAAGTCGATAGGTCGAGAGAGTCAGGGTTGAGAGTTCAAAAGGTATCCTTCAACCAGTATCTGCCGATCCGGTCCGCATGCAGTAGGTGGGCAAACGCATTTGCCACCAAGACAAACACAAACCTCACCCCCATGAACCCGGGGACCGTAATAAGTCATTACACGGAGCGAATCATTTGGGGTGACCTATGACAGTAGTGTTGGTTATCCAATAAATGGTTCCCGGGGAAGCGGGAGCCATACCCGCCTTCCAAATTGTTAATTATAATTACGCACCTACGTTAAATTATCTTAACCGTATCGGGTCTGTCAGACATAAAACCAATGGTGACCGGCCAACTCAGAATGAAACCTACCCAGAATCACCTCAGAAAGGTCATTAAGAGTGATGATAAAAAAATATTTTTAAAAAATTGGTTAAATAGGTTATAAATGCCTACAATACACGGCATCTTTTTTCAGCCCGATTCCAATTAGAGATAAAAGTCAACGTTTTTCGCTTTACGCGATCGCAATTTTCATATCTACGATTTAAGTTGGCATCACAGCAAACAGCATGGTTCATGTGTTGTTTGCAGAGATGACAATTGAAATCATTGATATGAAAATAGAGATGAAAATAGCAATCGCTTAAAGCGAAAAATGTTGACTTTGGTCTCTAATTGGAATCGGGCTGAAAAAATATGTCGTGTATTGTAGGCGTAAGTTAGGTTAGGGTTACCGGCTAATTTAAAATTATTTTTTCATCGCTTTTAATGACCTTTCTGAGGTGGTTCTGAGTTGGTTTCATTCTGAGTTGGCATGGAACCAAAACCAATATACACCACTGTTTCTATAAAAAATACACAACGTTTGAACAAACACATCACACGAGATTAGTAAGTAGATCTCGACAAGTTAGTTTAATTGAAATAGATTAGTCAGATACATTCCATTTAGTTCTTGGTAGAACTAATTCAAGTAATATCTACATAATAATAAAAAAATACGTTACTGAAGGGTCAACAACAAGACGGTATGAATGTATGTGTATTAGGTTTGATTGAAACATTTAGTGGACAATGACAAGAGGGGTAATGTTACGAAAACTAAACTAATCGGCAAAACGTTTATCCAGCGGGGTAGGCAGAGGATGGACCGCCACATAACTCTGAATTGGTACAAGCCCCTTGCTTCATTCACCTAGCAGTATACTCGAACATCGTACATTCATGCCTACTCTTTTGTTTTTGACTAAAGTCAATTTTTGTTCATTTATTAATTATTTTAGTTAAAGAAATATCTATACATTTTTTACTTTTTAACTAACTACATAAATAAAAGCTACATAATATTTTATTTCGTTAGCGTTTTTTTAGCCGTTTTTGTATCAGATAACGAAAATAAATAAAAACACATTTTATTAGGCAATTATAAAATTCCAATTTGAGAGGCGGGTATAGGTAGTGCCGCTCCGGGTAGAATTTATTGGATAACCAACACCTCTGCCAAAGGTCAAACCAAGTGGTTCGCTACGCTTGATGACTTAGCAGGGGTTCCCGGGTTCATGGGGTAAGTTTTTCAAGCCGAGCGATTCTATCATTTGTGAGATCTCTTTTGTGGGATTTTGTGAGATCTCCTGTCAGATTGTGTGATTTTATATGGCTGTTGTTTGCTTTTTCTATGGGCCGATGACAGATTTCAACTGTGAGCTGTCACAAATCTGCGAAGCTGGCCTGATACCTATAGAAAAAGCTGTTGACAGTCATAGAAAATCACACAAATCTGGCAGGAGACCTCACAAAAAAGATCCCACAAAAGATATACATAGAATCGCTCGGCTGGTCTTGGCGGCCGATGCGTCAATCCACCTGCCGTGTGGTGGACTGGATCGAGAAAGACTGGTTGAGGGAGATCTTTTATCCTCTCCAGCCGGAATCTCAGGACCAATCGCCTTGCACCGCGGTTGGAGTAATGGATTCATACGTCCGTCACTCCTGGACAAATTGACCGCCATATTACTACCCACCCCTCATACCTACCTATTTCTTTCCCAGAACTTCCTCTCCTTCCTTTCCTTAAAAAAACCCTACACGTAGCATCCTCTGAGATGACATAGGCCCTGAGGGAAATTATTTTCCTAAGGGCCTCCTGTGTGGAGCTAACGTAAAAAAAACACACACACATACACAAATTTGCACTTAGCCGAAATATAAAATGGTCGAGTTAAAACAGTACAATTATGGTGGAATTATGATCACAATCAATAATTTTTCAAAGATAATATATACATATAAACAGCGCTAACATAATGCAAACACTTTATTTTTTTATGATTTCGAATAAAGATAAAATGATAAAATAAAATACATTTTAGGATAAAATTAATCACATGATTTTTTTTCTATACTTTATTATGACTGTGTAAATATGGAACCATAATTATTGAGAATAGTCATGAAGAAAGCAACCAGTCCTCAACAAACACATTCAGAGAAATAAGCACTTTTGTGAAAACTGGGATTATTTGTATCTACATAACCAAACAAACGATAGATTAATAATTGAATTATTAAAACACTTTGTTTTTACCACAATAATCTTTATTTAAAAAGTCGACATGTTTCGAGAACGATGTTCTCTTCATCAGGACAATATATGTACTGATATTGTCCAGTACATATATTGTCCTGATGAAGAGAACATCGTTCTCGAAACATGTCGACTTTTTAAATAAAGATTATTGTGGTAAAAACAAAGTGTTTTAATAATTCAATTAATAAAATGGTGCCACAAAGTGAATTTGCAAAATTTGAAGAAGTGATAGATTAATATTTAAATACACATTTCAAATACTTATGGGTTCCAAAAAAAATTGGTACCCACTATCTGCCGCCTGAATTGTCTCACAATCAGTTAAAATTTTGAAAATGACAGGTTGTTTCACAGAATTAGAACAATTCATCAAATTTCTAATATCAAGTTCTGTGGAAGTTCTATATAAGTTCTGTTATTGTTTTCAATTCTGTGAAGCGACTGGCCCATAATGACGTAATAACAAAACTCGAAAAGAACTTCCACAAAAGTTAAAATGTACCCCTATATTTTACGAATTGTTCAAATTCTGTAAATCAACTGGCCCCTAAATTCGCTCAACCAGAGTTACACACAGAATCACAACCGACAACAGTATTTAAAAAAAATTATATACTTGAAAAGACCGATGGACGTTTAATTAAAAAAAAGATAATATACTTAAATATTCCACAATGAAGTGGTGATATCAACACAGAGGCTTGGAACCAGGGCCGGATTAAACATATCGGGGCCCCTAGGCAATGCTCGTCTCAGGGCCCCTTTACCCTTTAGCCGATGCGGGGCCTCTAGGCAGTTGTCTAGACTGCCTTATGGTCCTGAGGTAGCAGTCAGCGTGCATTTATAATGCATTCAGATTTGAATAAATATTGATAATAATCAATCAACAATAAT
The DNA here is from genome assembly GCA_917563855.2 of Limnephilus lunatus. Lineage (NCBI taxonomy): Eukaryota > Metazoa > Arthropoda > Insecta > Trichoptera > Limnephilidae > Limnephilus > Limnephilus lunatus. Next base: position 23,120,127 of record OU830596.1, read on the forward strand.
AATAAATCAACGACAACAATCAACGATGACTAGATTTTCCTTGAGATCTCTGAATTACCCTGTGTCTAAAAAAAATGAGTGTGCTTTAGACCACACCACTGAAGTAAAACTTCACATTAAATATATGGCGTTTCACATTAAATATATGTGTTTCATAGCGTTTCATGCGTTTCACAGCGTCGCATGCGTTTCAAAGCGTTTCACATTAAATGTATGGTTCTTTTTCATAACGCATTCATCATTTTATCCCCAAGTGTCGAGCGTGCGTAAAGAAGTTTTACTTCAAAAATTAATTACTTTACAATATTTTAACCAGTGTTTTCCTACCTAGCCTCTTTTAGGTCTTTTGCGATTAAAACTCAGGCACTTGCTTACTAATTGAGAGTAAAATCATTGAAGCAAAAATCGGCTCGGGGCCCTAGCCGGTGCGGGACCCCTAGGCAGTTGCCTACACTGCCTTATGGATAATACGGCCCTGAATTGATTGAACTGGCAGTGGAAGAATGCAAGAAGACTGAATACTGTAAAAATTATATCCCTAAGATGTGTTGCACTACCTTCTCTTTAGCCAACATTTCGGACAGCGTTACAGTGTCCATCATCAGGGTAGGTAGATAATGGACACTGTAATGCTCCACTGGGCAGACACTCATTAGGTATCTAAGTACTTTTAATTATTATTATCCACTTTCATGAATATACAATTAATTAATAGTAAGATGTTTGTATCGGTTCCATGTTCCATGCCAACTGAGAATGAAGTCAACTCAACACCTCTTTGAAAAGTCAAAAAATTAATTTTTAAAATAGCCCATAACCCTCGCCTATTATAACCTATTTAACCTTTTTTTCATCACTTCTAATGACTTTTCTGGGGTGGTTTTGAGTTGGTTTCATTCTGACTTATCCGGTCACCGTTTGTGTCAGTGGTAAACAAATATAATATATACATTATTTTCCTTGTAAAATAATTGACAAAGGATAAAAGTAAGAAAAATGCTTAGATTTAGAATATCACTCTCATTTCAGAAGTATGCACTTTCAAGTAAGTAATATGTCCACTAATTTGTGAAAATCAACCACTATTTATGAGAAGAACCCTACAGCAGGAGGAGACAACAGAACAATTCATAAATCACCGAAAGAAAGGTTGAGTTGTTTGAGATGAGTGGGTCGAGTGTTTCATAAACAAATTCTGTATTTAAATAGAATAAATGTTTACCTGTATAAGATGCTGAGCTGTAAGAATCGGCAGATGAAGCCGACAGAGACCTGCTCCTGTATCGTGCCGCCTTTTTGAGAGCCCCAGACTTGTCCATCTTGTTCCTCCCGGCGAAAGCAGCGGACCCGTCCATACTCTTGACGGCAGAGCCCGGATCCGTCACCGGGGAGTCACACACCACAGCCAGATTGTTGGCCGTTTTCTCCCCCAAAACCACTTCAGCAGCCTCGGCCATGATCTAATGATAAAAGCCGCACGAAAACACTAAACAATCGAGTTATTTTTAGATTCCAAAACTTCACAATAGCGCCGGAAAGGGGGCCCAAACATTGACAATTGCACAATCTGATTGATTGATCGAAGGATTTCAGTGTTATTATGAATGTATAAACACGTTACGTATTCACAAACCCGGTTCGCTGTCACGTAATAATAATTAAATTTACAAAAACGTGTAATAATGAGAATTATTATTGAATTTACGACGCTTTAAGTTGAAAATGGAAAATGCAGATCGATCCAGTGTTATGGTGTTCTTCCTCGCGACGAAATGTCAATTTTAGTTACGAAACACGACTACAGAGTACTCAATACAAAAACAGGGTAGACTAGAGATTAGAGATGGTCGATATTTCTGTCACGGTGACTGTTCTGTCACTGAATCACCCGTTATTATTGTTCCGAGAAACTATGTAGTTATTTTTGGAACCGGTTCTTTTCAATATTTTTATTAAGTGGTTGTCCAAAAAATAATGGTAAGCCCACACTGCGGCCAACGTTCCAACTTCAAACGTTTGGACGATCGTGTGGAGGGGTGTTTGTGCGTTGGAAGTACGAGTTGGAAGGTTGATGTTCGAACTCACACGAACCAGCCTGCCGCAGCTGTCCACACATCAGTCTGCGAACGGCAGGCGACCAAGACGCGCGTGCCACCTACTATTAAAATGTCAATATTATTACGGAGAGTTGTATAACAATTGTTTGAAAACATGTCATATATGTAAGTATATAATTATACATATTATGTAATAGTAGTAGGCAACTGATAAGTTATAGAGTAGCTACAGCTGTCCGATGTCCGCCATTTTGAAGTTCGGAATTCGGGGTTGGAGGGTTGGCCGCAGCCACCACACGATCGGCCAACCTTCCAACTCCGAACTAGTTCGGATCGTGTGGAAGAAGCATTACACTCGACAAAATTTCAGAATAAGTTACCTACAGTTGAGTGGTTTACCCGGTTTTTATCTAAGGTTTTTTTACATGTGGGGAGGATAGACTGCATGCGAACAATAGGCTTAACAAGGAAAGGACGGTAGGACGGCCGATTCTTTGGATATGGTGTCGAGTTCAGTTAATATGGCACTTCGGTCGGCCGGGTATTGCAGTGACTGCATTGCCTGACACAATGTTTCGGAAGAACCATTTCCTTTAACTTACCCGGAATTTTGCTAGTTACCCTCTCCGCTCCCCCTTCCAATGAATTAAAAAAAATCCCAATTTTTTCGATAAATTAGCATACCGAGCAACGTTTCAAAAGTAAAAAAAATAATGGCTGATTCTGCGTTCGGTAGCTGGAACCGCAGTGACAGTGACCTCTACCGCTCTACCGTCACCGGTGCAGTGGTGCACAGCTTCGGGTTCCAACAAAACGAGCTTGATATTTATGGCGGGTTCAAACTTACTAAATTATTAAATAAGGAGAAACAAATTAAAAAGCTACTGATTTCAGAAAGGACACAATTCTATTAATACAAAAGGCAGGTGTTAATTATTAATCTGGGGTTAGTCTTATAACTGCGTACTTTTATTTATTTATTTTTTATTATTCAGTTAAAAGAAATATAATATTTCGCTTTCTTACCTTAAATACAGAGCATATAAAGCATAGTAGTAATATTTTAAATTTTGTTCCAACATCTTAAGTTTAAATGGTTTTTTTTTAAAGGTTTTTATATTCTTTTCCGTTTTTAGATTATCTGGAAGGAGATTATACAATATGTGAACTTTTTAAAATATTTTTCGTGACACTTTCAGTCTTGACAGTATTTGTGTATAGGGAATGCAATCTCGTTCTCGCGAGATCTCGGCCTTTTTTAGCGAGATTGATCTCGGACGAAAAAAGGGCGAGATCTCGCGAGTAACGAGATTGCACTCGAGCATAAAAACAAAAACGTCTTATTCGAAGCGTTATTTAATTGATAATAATATCTCAGTTTAATAGTCAACCCAACTTAGATAATGAGTTTAATTTTTTTGATTTCTCGTTGTTTTTTTTGTTGTAAAAGAACTGTTTTATTACTAAAAGATTTTTGTTTGATATTAGAAGAGAAGACTGGTTGTTTTTTTTTCATTTGTTATTTGATAGATACGTTCGTCAAAGTTTACTACTTAGATGTTTATTAAAAAATTATAGACAAATACATTGATATATATGTATATTTTTTGTCACAATATAGATTTTATTTAAGTACTTTCAATAACTGTACAAATCTATTAGTATCAAAATTAAATTATAAATTCTTGTGATTTGACCTCGACTATGTGACCCCCCCCCCCCCCCCCCTGGCGCCAAAGCCGGATCCGCCCTTGTGATGGCGGGTCACTCACTCACAACTCACCCGAAGTTTGCCGAATCTTGCCGAAACCGAAACCGAACCTTCGGTCGGTCACTAATTATAATTTTCTACACATTTGACTAGGTAGAAGTTTTTATTTTTTAAGTCGAAATTGTGGGGGAGGGGGGGGGGGGACGCTGACCCCCCTTTTTTCGCCCTGGATGCCACACATGCTAGTTACGTCACTGCTGCTGAGGCTCAATAATAATTATATATTTGTTTACCTGAAATGTTGTCGGCTGCGTTGACACAACAAGCCCCGGTTTACTTATAATTTTAAACTATTATTTTGGCTTTATTATTTTAATTTGTGTTGTTATTAATATAAGAATTAAAAAAATAAATAACTGTAGTTAATCCAACTGCAATAGCTTATTCAGAAATCAAAACAAAAATAATAAAGGAAACTGTTAAATGGTTCAGCAAAAAAAAAATTCTAAACACGCAATGAAAATAACATTATTTAGTATTGCCATCTATGAAGGAGAAAGTGAATGAATAGTATAAGGGTGTATTTTTTTGAATTTTTATTGTGTTTTCCATAGTTCTACTTCTTACCGCAACGATCGCTACGGCAAATATTTTTCTAATTTATGAAACAGTTTCACGTCTGACATGTTTGTGTGGATATGGCTGGATTCTGCTGGATTGTTGCATGATTGTTGCCCTGTTACCAAATCAGAATCCGTCGGTCGCCATTTTCGATATTCCTGGCAGCACATAAATTTTAACCTTCATTGAGTATTTGACGTCTACATTTGTTATCGGCGGTGGAATTAATGAATAAACTAGTGAATAAGGTAAATTTATAATATTATTAAGTGTGTACAATCGAGAAATCTCAGCATTGTAAGCTTGGCATTTTTTGTACATGGCTTGCTCCTGTTTCGCGACCTTAGAAAATGATTTAGCCCTGGACTTATTTGATTTACTTATTATTTCATGTTTGTTTATATTTTGAATAACGCTTATCTTTCAAAACTTCACATTGAAAGTTTTAAAAAGTGGTTTATTTTTTAAAAATGTGAGTTTTTATGAAAATCCTTTGTTATTCGTGGTCATGAATTACCTCAAAAAATGTAATTTCTTTTTTACCAAAATTATAAACGACAGAAGATAAGTAACCTGTCGACTGTAAATGCTTCCATTTTTTAATGTTGGGTCGGCTCACCCTTTTGATGATTGGAATTGATGCATTTATATCTGACCCTTTGGGCAAATTATAAAAAAATAAGAATGCAATCAGGTAGAATTGAAAGGCCTCATCACTTCTTCGTATGGTGGAGGAGAATTGTCGCAGAAGTTCAAAGGGGGATGCTGAGGTTATTCAGCAAGTCAACTTTAATCGGGAGTCACTTTGTTCAGCACAGATGTTCAACCAAGAAAATAGTGAAGGGAAAATCTTCTACCATGTGTCAATGAATTTTTCAGTGTTCACACAATGCAGATTTCTTTATACCTCATTTGTGCATCATAATGCACTGCGACTGTGACTGCACTGGGTGCTGTTTGGTGTGATCCATGTCCTTGCCAATTTGGAACCCGCAGTACAATGTATACATAGATAGCATAGAACGTTATTAATTCGTTCGAAAAGGTCTGAATATTGGACAAGTAGGATCGACTCTGAGCGTCAAAACCCGCGAAGTCTGTGGAACTCAATAAAGACGGTCGGGGCCGACGTCCGTGCACAAAATGCAACTGACATGGCTCCGGAAATCTTCTCTAATTTTTTTCTTGATAAAATTAAATCAATACGCGCCCAAGGTCTTTTCTAAGGTCCGCCTCACCACCATCATTTACTAAATGCAGTAGCGGAAACTTATCTACCTTCAAACCTACATCCCTTGAAGAATTTAGGAAGTTAATACTCTCTTCACCGAACAAGCAGTGCTCACTCGACCCTATTCCAACGTGGTTATTAAAGAAGTGTTGCAATGAAATTTCTCCCTTTCTGGTTTGTCTTTTCAATAAGTCACTTAGCATGGGTGATTTCCCAAAACCCCTCAAATCAGCCGTCGTAACTCCATTAATAAAAAAACCGCAATTGGACGCTGAAGATCTTTCAAATTACCGACCCGTTTCAAATCTTCCATTAATATCCAAAATCCTAGAAAAAATCACTGCTTCACAGATAATATGTCACTTAAATTCTAATGAACTGCTGACTAAATACCAATCCGCATATAGAAGGTTTCACTCAACGGAAACTGGATTACTACGTGTTTTGTCGGATATAACTCTTGCTATCGAGTCGGGTAAACTGGCACTCCTTTCAGTCTTGGACATGAGTGCCGCTTTTGACACGATTGACCATGATTTCCTGATTAAACGATTAGAAGAATCCTTTGGCTTAAACTGCGGTGTAAAAGACTGGCTGATATCTTACTTGGTCAACCGCGTACAAGTCGTTAAAGTGGGGAAAAACCAATCTAAATATGCAACCCTTTCATCTGGAGTTCCCCAAGGGTCTGTTCTGGGCCCACTTCTCTTCATCCTCTTCACAAATGATGTCGCTAAAATTATCGAATCATTTGGTCTTCTATCTCACTGCAACGCTGACGACCAGCAAGTTTACTTCTACTGCTTACCAAAGGAAATAGGCAGTCTTAAAACTCTCGTAACTGAGTGTCTAGAACATAGGTTCTCAACGTGGGCGATAACGCCCCCTTGGGGGCGTTTCAGACCTTCAGGGGGGCGGTGGAAGACCAAGAGCAAATTGGGGGGCGTTTTAGACTTTCAGGGGGGCGGTAGAAGACCGAGAGAAACCCATCTAACCCTTCAGTGCTCCAGATAGTCCGCCGGCAGGACGTACGTCTTTTTCGCTGCGCGCCGTAATTTTAAAATTATTAAAATGATTTACATGTTTATCCTAATTGATATTAACGAGGAAACTAGTGCGCTTCGTTTGCTAACGACAAGCGGTGGTGGTCGCAAGTATCTGAGAAGTGGTTTTCGAGAGAAGTCATCTCGAATATAGAGATCAAACACGCCCTTCATAAGCGTTGGAAAACTGGAGGCCTTCAGAGTGAATACGATCTGTTTAGTTCTTACCGAGCGTTAATTAGGCGCGAGTTTCGAGTAGCCTATCGAGCCTACGTGTCTGAAATCGAGGAAAACACCACGCATGATCCCAAGATGTTTTGGCACTATATAAAATCCCTTCTGAAGAATGGTAGTCTTGAACACACCATGATAAAAGGTAATCAAGAATTTCGTGGCTTGAGTGTGGCTAACGCATTTGCTGATCATTTTCAATCGGTCTACAATAAAGACCCTCCACTTCTAGAGATTAATAATACGGCCACATTTACTACCAGAGGAGCTTCAAACTTTGATTTCGATATATTTACGAAATCTGACCTTATGAGTGCCATAAGTCTCATGAAGAACTCACCCTCTATCGGACCAGACTTTGTTCCCGTATTTTTTATTAAAGGGTGCACCGTGTTCCTAAAAACACCATTTTATGTCTTATCATTAACTTCGCTATTAGTACTTTCACTTTTTCTGAAGTATGGAAAGCTTCCAAAAATATGTGCTATTTTTAAGAAAGGTTCGAAAAAGTTAATCGAAAATTATAGACCAGTCGCCATACTATCAGCTCATGCTAACAGCTAAACTATTTGAACAATAAATTCCTAAATTCCTTATGCCTCAGAGAGACGCATACATTATCCCCGAACAGCATAGTTTCAGGAAAGGAAGATCCACTAAAACCAATCTGATGGTTTACACCGACTATGTTGCTAGGTCCCTAGATACTGGATACCAAGTAGACTGTTCGTATAACGACTTCTCCAAAGACTTTGATACTATGCATCATGATATCTTACTCATAAAACTTGCCCAGTTGGATTTTTCACTTCGGATGTTAAAGTTTTTTTTTAAAGTTACCTCAAGAACAGAAAGCAATTTGTCACACACGAAATCTTCCAATCAGCTGAATTTCTCGTTTTTTCTGGGGTTCCCTAAGGATCGATCCTAGGGCCTCTTCTCTTTTCTATTTTCATTAATGACATTGCTGGAGTCCTCCGTTTTTCTCGCTTTTTTCTGTTTGCTGAAGATCTAAAATTATTTCTTCTAATAAGAAATATTGAGGACTGCCAGCGCCTTCAAGCTGATGTTGATAACAGATAAGTCAACGAAACCAGCCTCATTTCAATGTCTTGAAATGCGTAGTTCTGACTTTTACCAGAACATACCAGTCTCACCTACCACAGGTACACTATGCTCGGTCATAATCTCAAACGAGTTTCAAATATAAAGGATCTTGGGATTATGTATGAAAGTAAGCTGACATTTCGTCCTCATATAACCGTCAGAGTTTTCGCGATACCCGTGCTCTGAAGATTTTATACTTCTCCCTGGTCCCCAATAGGCTGGAGAGTGGTTCGCTTATCTTGAATTCTCATAAGGTGGGATGATCCCTTATGTTTGAAAGGGTTCAAAAAATGTTTCTAAGATTTCTCTACATGAGGGAGTACGACCACTATCTATGGCTCTACCTGACGAACTTTCTTCTGGGCATGCTGGGACTTTTCACTCCCTGCAGCTCAGAAGAGAGGGGTATGCCACCACCCACTTATTCAGACTACTGCGAGGCTATATTGAGAACTCAGCCATTTTGGAGCGCGTGTGTCTCTATGTTCCAGATGACTAACTTAGACAGCATCATCATGTATTATTCTATCTTCCTGCCTATAGGACTTACTTGCCAATGGTTCTCCCGGTAGGGAGGAGTATATTGCTTCTGAACCAAATCTCCTCCGAGATTGATATATTTGGCGTCAGTGAGGAGAGATTCAAAAGGGAAATTCTTTTGATTCTTGAAAGAGTCTCTCCACATTGACGAAATCTTCACCACCGCCCGAATTTTTTTTGAAATTGCCATATTTCTTACCTTATTTCTTATATATAATAAAGTCAAATTTATAATGGTGTAAGAAATTAATAAAAAAAAATATTATTATATCCCATTTTGGCCCCATCCCATTATTAGAAGAAATAATTTTAGATCGTCAGCGAAGAGCAAAAAGCGATAAAAACGGATGACTCCAGCAATGCCTTTCAATTTTTTTGAAATTGTCATATATCTTGAAATTTAATTTGTGTATATACCCCCCCTCCCCCCACCCCTCCCCACCTTCTACCACCGTTGTGGTAAATATAATCGTGACGACAATTGCTGTTTCAGATTCACGAGTTGGGGGGCGCTAGAAAAATTAATATTCTCAAAGTGGGCGGTGGGCAAAAAAGGTTGAGAATCTATGGTCTAGAAGCAATCACGCGCTGGATGACCTCAAATAGATTGAAACTGAATCCTGCAAAGACTGAGTTTCTCTGGACAGCCACAAGCCGACGTCAGCATAATATTGATAACTCCCCAATAACCATTTCAGGAAGTGACATCACTCCAAAAACATGCATAAAACTACTAGGTGTCAATCTGGACGCTGATTTCTCCCTTAAAACTCAATTGAACAGAACTGTAAGCACGGGGTTCTTTCAATTAAGGCAAATTAAAGCAGTACGGAGAAACTTGACAACAGAGGCGACTAAATTACTAGTCAATTCGTATGTTGTTTCACGTCTAGATTATTTGCAACGGAATGTATGCTAGTCTACCGAAATATCAAATCAACAAATTACAATCTGTGTTCAACGCTGCGGCAAGACTCATCACCGGCGTATCTAAATATTCCCATATTTCTGAGCATCTCAAAAATCTTCACTGGCTCAAGTGTCCTGAAAGAATCCAGTTCAAGCTCTGCTGGATGGTATTCAAATCCCTTAACAGAATGGCTCCGGCTTACTTATCGGAAATGTGTATTCCAGAAAATTCCAATTCGCGACAATCAACCCTCAGGTCAGCAGCAACATCAGCTATCGGAAGGTTGAAGGAACCAAAGCGCACACCAGATACTAAATTCGGTGAGCGTGCTTTCGGAGTGTCAGGACCTAAAGCCTGGAATGGACTGCCACACGAGTTAAGAATGATCACAGATTCAGCGGAATTTAGAGCTAAACTAAAAACTCATCTTTTCAGACAGTCGTATCCATAAGTAAAAAAAAAAAAAAAAACACCTTTCGCAAATTCTTACAATTCTCCAGTCTTTCAAATAAATATTAACTCAACTTTGGCATTAATCTTCGTATAAATGTAAAACCAACAGTGATGAGGGTAGCAAAGGTAAAGTCATGCAATGTCCAGTGTTTTGAATATATTGCCCTCCACATGCAAAGTCGTACCTTTCCCAAGCATAAACTTTCTAATAAAGTGTGTTTTTCGGAAGTGACCTGCAGGTAAGTATGTTTTTGTATCTTTCTGTAAATAATAAAATTAAATAGAACCTAGGAATTCATAATGAATTGTAAAGCGCCCTTGAGGTGATTTTTCACAAAAACGGCGCTCTACAAATTGTCCAATTATTATTATTATTATTATTATTATAGAACATGTTCAAAACAAATTTATAAAATCTTCATATTCAACAATAACTTTGAATGGATATTTCAAACTTTGCAATAAAGGCTAGCATAGCTGATTTAACATTTATACACAAAATTTTATATAATAACATCGACTGTACTAAACTTCTTTCCCTAATTAAGTTTAACATGCCCTTAACCATTCCGATACGTAAGCGGATATTCACGATAATATAACGATAGTAGTCGTGTACAATAAGCATGTTTTCACGTAAATGCGTGTGTTTCCACAGAAATCGTTATAACTCCATTATTGTTCTAGTGACATCCCTAAAACAAAAAGTAGAAGCTCCATAATAAATCAAACTACCCATCACTATCCTAGTTGTCCATAGAAATACACACCATACAGAACTATTCCACATGCTTAATTACAAAACAAATGCAGAAACTAATTCGCCAATTAACCGTGCTCTTCATACATTCAATATTATTTGCTTAATTGCTAACATCGATATTTTCTACGATTCAGTGCCCAAATTTAAAAAGAGCATGTCAGTAATATAAACTGTTCAATGCTCATCCATATCTTTTCACACATCACCACTTCTCACATCATACTCACACATACACACACCTACCCACCCTTGTTTGTCCAATCCCGATTTCGAGGACTTCAACTGGCTACCCGAATTCGAGGTCCTGTTATATTATATAAAGTAGACATGTATTCTACACTTATACGTATACTCAAGTTAATCGTGATCGTTGCTGTCTATTCGGTTTCATCATACACCCGATAAGCACCTAGAAAACGGTCCTCAAAAAACCGGAATACACACCCGGTAACTGAGGACTTCCCATATCCGAGGCCTGTCCACGTATTCAGGATTACACTTACGTAAAATACACGGATCTCGGAAGGTCCTCGTTTTAGTGGTCTGTAGTTTTTGGAGGTCTTGGGTCCTCGAAATAGTGTGGAACGAACTTCTTACACGTATCTTGGAGGCAGGCGCGGCTAGTCCTAACGTTCACTCGTGCGGTGAACAGGTAACAATTATACGCCTCATCGTATTCCTAAATATTTTATTAAAAATATAAATTTGCACAAAACTTAAAAAACGGTTCAAAATAAAATTGAATTGCCTATCTAAATATATGGATTTGGTAAGAGATCATTACGGCTGACACCCGACAGGCAGTGCACCCCTCCACCCGCGCGCCCGGTGCAACAGCAGATCGGCTAGTAATCGGCGTTAGTAATACGGAAAGTACTGAAAACTTCCGAACTGTTCCGACGACAGGTCTCCAGCGAAATAGTATTCTTACTTATAGACTAGGAGGCGTGATAGGTAAACCCTACGTCATCGACTACAGACTACACGGATGAAACTACTTTTAAGTGATTATGGGCATTTAGAAAACCTTTAAAAAGCTGGTCTGCCGGTGCGCCTCTTGGCAGGAGCCGCGCAGTCATGGAAATAGTCAGCAATTTTTTTCGAAAAAATTACGTCATCGACTACACGAACGGGAATGGTTTCATATGATAAAGGTCGATTAGAAAATGAGAAAAAAGCAGATCTGCCAACCGGCAGCCTGGCAAGTTCGCAGGCAGCCGGCGTCAAAGTGGGGTAAAAAATATAAATTTTTACGTCATCGACTACACGAATAAAACCAATGAATAACTATAGTCCAGATCATTCCATATAAGAATTTCGCGGTCTGCCGACCAGCAGCCTGGCAAATTTTTGTGAACGATTTAAATTTTTATTTTTTATTTGTTCGTTTATCTTTATTATTATTTTTAATTTCATTATAGTTTTAAAAACTTAGATTGCCATATTTTAAAAAAATAAGCGACAACGATAAAAAAAATATAATTTGAGAGTTCCGAGTGTACCCATCCGTCGGACGAGCCGTTCAACGTCAAATCACTTACGAAACCTGCTGCGGTGCCCCTCACCGCTGTCGCGTTTCCATATTGTTATACAAATTTATAATAATAATTAATTAATTAATTAAGTAATTTGTACGGATTTAAAAAAAAAGTTCTAGCGCTGTTAAAAAGTACTAATTAATTATGTTGTGTGAATTGTCTTTCTATGCATGCTCGCGTATTTCATATGTCTTTTACCACTCATTGCAATGTGTTACTTGAGTGACCTTGTATATAATTCTGTATTTTTATTTGTGATGTTTTTGGTTTTCTAATTGTATTTATTTGTATTTAATTGTATGTAATTGTAGATTTTTATAATAAGGAACTCCAGTGAAAAATATTATGGTTTTAAAAAAATATGTTCATATAGACCAATAAACGCTGATTCTGAATATATAACTTTTATTTGATAATATTAAACGTAGAATTTTTAAAAAAATATTAAAAAGTGCATTTTTAATATTCCTGTTAAAACACAGCGTCAGGTTGGTATGCTGTGTAATGCTGTGTGGTGACGTCACGATGGAAAATTCACCTGGTGATGGCATTTTGAAATGTATAAGAGCGAGCCGAACGAGCCGTTCAAACACAACATTTCGTGTTTTTTATTTGGTTTATTTACGTACTGTTAGTAAAGATTTAGACATATAATAGTTGTTGTGTTTATTGAAACATTATTTAGGCCTTCACAATTAAAATTATGGCGGAAAAGGACTATATTTGCGGACAATCTGATATTTCCAGGATAATGTTTTTCAAATATAATACGGACTATGTACCTAAGTGCTGAATTTCGTGGGAAAAAGTTGATTAGTAAATAAATCGGTAAATATTCGGAACAAACGTCAACGGTTAATACGCACTTTTTTTTATAAAACCTTTAGATTCTTCTTAATTACCATAAAAGACAACTATTTGCATTGGGGGAGGTTGAAAATGATACATTTTTAATTTTAGTTACGTAAATTGAAAATTTGCTTTCGTATTTAGACACAACGCTTCACCATATGCAATTTGTAATGATTATTGTCATTTTATTATGTTGGTATTACTGATACTATATGGAAGGCTACATCATACCGTAACTGACTTCATGGCAATATATTCAAAGGCGCGTAACCGAAAAAACCTACACGCTAGATTTGTGTAACATGGTTTGTGATTCAAAAGAAAGTGCCCCTTTATAACGCCTACTCACGTCAAGGCAAGAAAAACATCCCAGTTTTCAAGTAGTTTAGCGGCTACGCTAGGTTTGTGTAACATGGAATGTAAAATATCAGTAATACCAACATATTAAAATAACAATAATATTGCAAACAGAGTGATTTGACAGTGTTAAAGCAAATTTTCAATTTACGTAACTAAAATTAAAAATGAATCATTTTCAACCTCCCCCAATGCAAATAGTTGTCTTTTATGGTAATTAAGAAGAATCTAAAAGTTTTATCAAAAAAAGTGCGTATTAACCGTTGACGTTTGTTCCGAAGAATTACCAATAAATCATCTTATTAGTTGTTTTTGAAAGTCGTAGTAAGGCTCTACAAAAAGATTTTTGATCATCTTCTGTGAATGTGGCCTATTTGAGGTTAAAGTCGTGTCAATTTTGATATTTTGTTTATCTACCATAACATCGATCGTATTATCGAATTGGTTTATTATCAAGGGCTTTTTATACAAGTCATGATCAGTGTATTGTAAATACCAGTGTTTCTGTATGTGTTATACATAATACAATGTACTATGTTAAAGCAAAAGTCACACTTGAACACAAAATTCTACGGCTTACGATGTCATTTGTATTTGCAATGAAAAAGATGATTAATTGTCATTGTATTGCACTTTGGTACAATACAATAACAGTAGCGATGAGATGTCGACATTTTACCTAATGTTTTTCTATATTAAAAGCAGTTAATTGTGAAGAAAAAACGCCCCGACTTGTCACACCTAAAGTCATTCGGCCATCGACTTTTCAATATAAAATGAGTAAAATGACAGCACCTGTTGAAAGTGAATAAAACTATCGATGACGTGATGACGTCACACAATGCACCATAGATATGGTGTTTTTCAAGGGATCTTAAAAAATCAAAACTTTGAAAATTATTTTAAATATTAAAACTAACTCTAAAAATAAAAATAAATATGCAGTTATTTAAGCTAGAAGGTTCATTAAAAAAAAATTCATTAAAAAAAAATAAAAAAAATTGGACTGGAGTTCTCTATTGTGTAATAACTGAGTTTTATAACTAGATTGTTCTCATGTAAGTGTAAACATCTGTAAAACCCAGTATAAATAAATAAATAATAGTCCTTTTATGATTGCCGAATAGTCCATAGTCCATAGTAGGTTGAAAGTTCGAAAAACCAACGCACCGTCGCTGTAAGAGCTGCGTTCATCCGTAAAACGAACGGTTCAATAATTTTAATTATAAACGACTTTGTTGTCTTAATTTTTGTGTCAGACTACCTAAAAAATCATAATATTTTAAAACGATTTTGTATGTTTTATTTGATGATAATGTTACTCTGCGTTTAGTAATTTTTTCCGACTCTTCAAGATCCGCATTAATAAAACCCTTCCTACAGCTCCTCCTTAACCCGCTTGACAACATCACCCATCCAGGTGGCGATATTCTTCCCTTGTCCTTAATTCAGAAAGAGGCGTTTTTGTGAGGTGTAGGCAGGGCTGGGCAGTATTTGAAATACAAATACGTATTTTGTATTTGTATTTCAATTACTTCCTAAAAATGTATTTTGTATTTGGTATTTCAATTACCTGATGCTGAGGTATTTTGTAATTTATATTTCAAATACTTATGGCTTCAAAATACATTTAGCGATCTTAATAATGATAATAAAAAAAAATAAATTGACATAGATAATACATAGACTAAAAACGCTAGAATCCAGAGCAAGATATGTTAATATTTATTTGTCGTTTTCATCGTTCGCGGTATTTATTCATGAATACGTGAGTTTATTGATAATGGATGAAAAAGATTATTTTTAATATTTAATTAAATGAAAACAATATTAGCGAAACTCAATCGAAAATCTGGAGACAGAAAAATCAGAAAAAGATATTGGTTCCACTGGGGCTCAAACCCAGGGCCCTTTGCTTACATAGCAAGTGCTCAATCAACTGAGCTATGGAACCCATTTCCAATTCGGTCACTTTTAATTGTATCATAGGTACTTCGACTAAGAATTACCAACATTATCTTCATTTTCTAAACACACATATTGCGCATTATAGGTTGCTATTTTTATATATGATACTCAATTTGGGAACCTTTATTGGATAACCAACTCCTCTGACATAGGTCACCCCAAGTGGTTCGCTACGTTTGGTGATGGGGTGAGGGGTTCATGGGGTGAATTTGTCTAGGTCTTGGAGGCGGATGACCAGGACATACTGAACCCCAGATTCCTACCCACCCATTTAACCCTTTTCCTTCCCAGAACTCTCCTCTCCTTCCTTTCCACAAAATCCCCAAAGATGACATAGGCCCTGATTGAAATTATTTTCCTCAGGGCCTCCTGTATGGAGCTCATGTAAAAAAAAATTATTGCAAGATTCAACCCGAACTAAATGCTATCTAGATTTTTAATACGCGACATCGACATTTCATACATACAATTTGGGAGGCGTAATTAGGGTACCACTGACCCAGGAACCTTTATTGGATAACAAAAACCTCTGCCATAGGTCACCCCAAGTGGTTCGCTACGTTTGGTGATTTAGCAGGGGTTCCCGGGTTCATGGGGTGAGGTTTGTCTAGGTCTTAGAGGCGGATGATCAGGACACACCGAACCCCAGATTCCTACCTACCCCTTAAACCCTTTTCCTTCCAAGAACTCTCCTCTCATTCCTTTCCTTAAAAAAAACCTCCACACAGCATCCCCAAAGATGACATAGGCCCTGAGGGAAATTATTTTCCTCATGGCCTCCTGTGCGGAACTCATATAAAGAAAAAAAAATCTATGGACCTTTTCTGCAAGTCTAGGATGAATATTTTTATTTTTATTCACAAAGTTAAAAATAAAAAATATTTTTAAGTTAATCACAGTAGAGCGCACTTGAAGTGAAATTATACAAAACTGCGCACAAATGTCATATTATTATTATTATCTAACACCTGGGTCCTATACCTTTACAAGTGGAGCGGAGGTGAGATGCATCTTCTGAGCAATATGATTGGTCAATTTTTGCAAGTCTCTGTTTCACTCTGCTCAGCTTTGCTTCTATGAAAACGCACTCTTATACCTATAATACACGATACCTTTTTTCATCCCGATTCCCGCATAGAGACTAGACCATGGACAAAATTTTTCGCTTTTCACGTTCGCTATTTTCATCTCTATTTTCATATCTATGATTTCAATTGGCATCACGGCAAACAGCACATGAACCATATTGTTGCTGTGATGCCAACTAAAATCGCTGATATGAAAATAGCGATCGCGTAAAGCGAAAAATTTTGTCTTAGGTCTCTATACGGGAATCGGGCTTAAAAAAGTTGTCGTGTATTGTAGGCTTTAGATAAGGGCACTTATGTCAATTTATTGCAGCCAAAGGTTCTACCAAAACCAAGTGTATTTTGTATTTGAAATAAAAAAAATGGTTAGAATACTGTATTTTGTATTTCAAATACACGACTCGAAAGTATTTTGTATTTCGTATTTTAAATACATGCGAAAACGTATTTTGTAATTTGTATTTCAATTACAGCAAAGCATGTATTTTGACCAGCCCTGGGTGTAGGTAATAGGGCCATAGAGCGGATTAACGAAGAATGGAGTGAAAGAAAATATGACGCAGATTAATCAAATACTTGAGCAGGTGTCCTAATTTTTTTTATTGTAATTTTTAATAACTTTCAATTATTAAATATTATAATACCGTACAGCGAATTAAACAGTATTACAGAACATAGTTCACAATATGAACTAAACGCAATATTGAATTTTGTTTCGACTGTCAAAAACTGAATTCCTTGTCCGCACAATCTTAATAGTGCAATACTTATTATAATATTAACATGCACGTATGAATTTCGAACGACGGGTCCTCGGTTTAGGGCGTAGGTGAGATTTCTTGACACTCGAGCTTGCAGCGCCTCCTGGTGTTCACATTCCGGTGATCGGCACCTTTTAACACGAAACCGAGGACTTTGAGAGAGTCCTCGGTTTAGGGTCTGTGTGTGATTTCCAGCATTAGCGGCGCCGCCCTGGTGGTCACACACCCGTACTAATGAAACACTAGCCAAATTGAACACGATATTTTTCACCACGAAAATGAGGACTCTCTCCGATTGGCCCAAAATTTCGACAGTTGACCAATCAGAACGCATAGTTTATAAGTACATATTCAGTTTTTCGCATTTCGAATCCGAGGACGTCCTCGGATTCGCGTGAGTCCTCGGATTCTGGGTCTAAAGGCCTGTGAAGGTCCTCGAATAAAGGTGCATACCAACTCACTATGCACATCACCCAGTAATTACTAAATATACATACCATAAATCAGTGGCGGCTCGAGCACTTCTTTAGTGGTGGGGATCGACTTTTTTACGTACCGGAATCTCATCACCCGTAGAATATTATTATTATATATTATTAAATTTCTCAAAAAAATTTTTGATGGTCTAATCATGCTAGTCGGATATATTTAACACAAAATAATATAAAATGTCTATAGAAATATGCCAATTTACAATGAAATATAATAAAAATAAAGCTTTACCTTGCGAGATTATCATCAAACTAATTTGAACGCGAGCGATTCCCGCCCGTAACTTCGCAAACAAATGGTTCTATGGGGATCCAAAGGATTGTCCCCGCAGATGCTTGAACTCACATACTACTGCGCATGCGCAGTTGCATACGATCGCGAAACAACGCAAGGAAAGTATGGGGATAGTTCGGATTGTCCCCCAAGTGCGCAGTAATTCTGCGCACTGAGAAATAGACCTGTTTTTTTTTGCGCCGTACATTGTTCGCTGTACGCGCGTAGGGTCTTATTAAAATCATCCGGAATAATTGTTTGTATTTTATTTCTGCTAATGTTAATTACTTTTATGTTTAAAGAATTCATTCATTTTGGCGGCATCGACTGTTATTTCCTTTAGTAGGTTTTGAGTGTAACTGGTGGGGACTGTCCCCATTGTCCCCCTGTAAAGAACCGCCACTGCCATAAATAAGACATTACAAAGAAACATATCATAGGTCAAGAAACATACCATGAAATATTACTTAATATCTGTAAATATTCTCATCACTGTAACCGATGTACTGTTTGTTTCTATACAAAATAGATTAAAAAAATTGTCTTCCAAATGAGAGAACCCTGAAATTTTAATAGTTGGGTCCACAATTGGGCTTGTTTTGCTTTTCTGATGTCTGCCACTAAGTTCGCAACGATTTGAGAAGAGTGTTGTGACTGGAGCAGGCTCTCAGACGAGCGTCATGTATACATGCCAACCGATCGCGTGCCTAAAAGACGAGCGTTATCTATACATAACGCAAATGTATGAGAATTTAAAATACCAGTCCATGGGTATCGCAAATTCTTTAACAACATAGTCTTTAAAATGTTAATAGAGCAAGAGCCCGTGACGATCAGACCTTCGTTATTTTATAAAACCTGAAAGTTTCTCTGTGTATGTCCCTAATACAGGTAAAGACGGTCTCCGACTATGAAGTTTGGATCACGGTGGCCTTGAAAGATAGCAGGTAACAAAGGTGTATAAAATTGCACCTCAATTTCAAGAGCATTTTGCTCGCACTTTTACAAGGTCTGCTAGCGTCGAAATTTCGCACTATGTCACCCGCATCCGCTTGCATGTATATATCGCGCTCGAACCTACGGTAGACTTTTAATGTGTTTGAAAAGGTGAAGGAACCATCGAAACTGTCTGATTACTGATGAACATATGTTGATAGTTCTTCAAGTAACATATATAAAATTCAGCTTTTATACATTAACGTAAGTACAATTATAATTAATTAATATCTTTCAAAGCCACCGTGATCCAAACTTCATAGTCGGGGATCGTCTTTACCTGTATTAGGAACATGCACAGAGAAACTTACAGGTTTTATAAAATAACGAAGGTCTGATCGTCACGGGCTCTTGGACTATAATATCTGGTAATGTCTTTTACACTGTTGCTTTGTTCTGATTTTTCCATGAAACATTAGCCGTCACAGATTTAATTCATAATTGCTCAAGCAACTTTTCCCGCTCGTTGATGGAAGTAGGGAAATTTAAATATTATTAGGTTATTATAACTGATACGTTCTGTCAGTAATATCCTCACACAGAAAGGCATCATTATAAGTATTTGTAATAATAATTTATTTTTTAACTCTAGATTCAGATGTGCTCCTAGCTGTGAAGATGTCGAAAACCAACCTAGTAATTTGTAATCGCGACTCTGCTGGCGAGGACAGCGGTGAGGAAGGAGAAGGTAAGAACCACCTCGCTGTGGCCAATATTATACTTTTTCCTAAGATCTTATAAGTGTATTTATATAGTAATATTTATATACCTAGTAATATTTAGAGTAATAGTAATTTGTAACATTTTGTCAAATGGTGTAGTTCAACAATTCATCGCCTCAGTTCTTATTTGTCCAACAGACCATTTTAGTTTTTGTTCAATCTCAAATTTAAAAATAAAGTATAAAAAATGATAGTTAATCACTCAACTAAGAATTATTTAAATTAATGAGACATTTACCTTTACGGAAATAGCTTTATCTTAAACACCTATCATACTGATTTATTGAAATAATGAAAGAAAACCTTCTTCTCCTGTAAAATTTCCAATGGTCTGTTGGACAAATACGAACTAAGGCGACGAATTGTCAAAAATGGTATTTAACCCTTTGAACAGTATGGCCCACGTATGCGGCGGCACTCGAAAGATCGATTTAGCGTATCGCCGCGTAAGTGCGGCCGTACGACTTTATTCAAATATTTCCATTGCCATGTTAGTAATTTCAATTAAATTATGATTTATAGATAATACAAATATATTTTTCAAATATTTTTACGTATTAAGTATAACAAAATATAATTAAATGGTAAAAAAATAGCTCACTAATCAAAGGGTTAGAAGACATTTCAATTAAAATTATCAGTTAGGATATGTTGTAATATTTTTATATTGAATTTATTTTAGTTATTATTTGTACATCTGCATTTAAAAATGACAAATTTATTATAATTATAACATACTATTAGATCTTCTCTTGCTTAAGTGGAACGTTTGCGCGGCCCATTTCAGCCCGTTTCATACAAATCTTAATTTTGGATTTAAGATCAAAATACCCAATTAAATGTTTGTCTTTCTTTAAAAAAAAAAAAGGTACACATATCAAATATTTAGTACAGATGTAAGCTATATTATTTATTTTTGTTTTAAATTGTAAGATATAGGCCATTAAAGATTTTAGTGTTTAATGATTTTATAGGCAACTTGGACAATTATATTAAACATTTAGTAAAATGATTTTTAAACATCGTTAAAAATGCATATTTTTTGGGTACCTACTAATTTTAATATATAAATGACAAATTTTGGTTCCTCCATAAATAGGTAATTTGTATTTTAAATTTACACCCATCAAAATGATTTCTTTTATTAATTTTTATTTTTTATTTTATATTTCTTCATATTTTTTTAACTCATTGGCTACAAACCCCGGCAGCCTGTCGGGTGTGCAACTCAGTTACTTAACCACAAACCCCGGCGGGCTTGAGTAGGTCCGCCAAAAAACGGACAACGAGCACGACAGTAATATTTTTTAATAAAATTTTGAATGCCAGACGCTCCGTAAGTGAATAATCATTAATTTCATTGAATTGGCAATAATATGTTTCTTATGTTTTTTCCCTGATATTTGTGTTCCAAGTTTTATATGCCGCCAGCCGCCATTTAATTTCTTCAAAATTGCGAGCGGTTCTAGGCTTTTGGTAGTGACCATTAAAGTCCCTGATTGCTTTGAGGTCTATGAAACCAAATTATTTTATTAGGTATTAGTATATAAGTATATAAAATTCAAAAATTATTATCGTTCGATTTATGAATATTATGTTTTTTTGTAACTTTTCGAATAAAAATGTGGAAAAAAACTTACGAAAAAAGAGAAGGTTGAATTTGTAGCCTTATTTACACATATTTAAATATTTTTTAAATGTTTATTTTTATGTTTTCCTTTACTTTAATCAAATGAGTAATAAAATTTAAAGAAATTAATTCATTTGAATATACGGTTAAAAAGTTACATTAGATTTAGTACACCAATGCAGGTTTCAATTTTTGGTACAAAATTAATTCAGTAGTAAAGGCCAATTTTTTAGCATTCTGTGGCCAATGGGTTTATAAACAAAGTAAATTTTTTTTTTTTATTTACTCACAAATAATTGCCCAAGTTGCCTCTAAAATCATGAAATGCAAAGAAATTTAATAGCCTAATTTAAAGTTATGAAAGAAATTAAATGAATTTCTCATACGTCTGTTCCAGTGGTAGAGCAGTGGGAGTGCGCAGAAGAGGAAGAGGGGCGAGTGGAAGAGCAGCCGCTGGGGCAGCGACACCGCGATGAGATCCGAGCCGCCCTATCGACAGGCCAGAAAACCATCACCCTTTCTGCAGACGACACCAGTCTAGAGGCCAAGATAGCCGAGATAGTCCGCCAGTCCAGGCTGCATGAGCAGGTAAGAACCAGTCACAACTTGGTAATACCCATTACTAATGTATGTATGTGTTTGGTTTTGAAATGATGATATGCATAGTTCCTACCGGGATGTCATTTATCCAGTACCTTCCCTCCCTAACCTGGGCTGGGCTTGACTGTCACGGATTATGCATATGAATGTTATTTGTTATAGCTTCTTGTTTAACAATTTAACAATTTTTTTGTATTTTAAGTATCAGGTTCCTACTTCTTCCTTCTTGTATTCATAATATGTGCCAATTTTCAATAATAATCATACACGTTAGTATGTGATTAGCTTGTTTAATTTTTTTTTGTCTTTTTTAGACCATATTTTTTTACCTGCCCACACCCTCAGTGTGTCATCTCAACGCCCCCTAATTTTCTCTGGGTCTTCTACCGCCCCCCTGATAGTCTGAAACACCCCCTAATTTTCTTTGGGTCTTCTACCGCCTCCCTGAAAGTAAGAAACGCCCCCTAATTTTCTTTGGGTCTTCTACCGCCCCCCTGAAAGTCTGAAACGCCCCCTTATTTTCTCTGGGTCTTCTACCGCCCCCCTGAAAGTCTGAAACGCCCTCTAATTTTCTCTGGGTCTTCTACCGCCCCCCTGAAAGTCTGAAACGCCCCCTAATTTTCTCTGGTTGGTTAGTTGAGGGAGACCTAACCTAGACCTCTCCAGCTGGTCTCTCTTGATCCATCGCCTTGCACCGCAGTTGGAGGGATGAATTCAAACGTCCGTCACTACTAGACACATTGACTCCCAGATTCCAACCCACCCCTCGTATCCCTTTCCTTCCCGGAACTTCCTCTCCTTCCTTTCCCTAAAAAGACCCTCCACACAGCAACTTCAAAGATGACACAGGCCCTGAGGGAGATTATTCTCCTCAGGGCCTCCTGTGTGAAGCTAACGTTTGAAAAATGGCTTTAGCCATGTTTGGTGACCAGATCTGAATAACCGGGTACTTCGCCACCTCCATCTTCCCCATCTCCTCCAACAACCCCATTTGAGGATGCCGTAGTCGCACTGGCTCCAGACGGTTGGGGGTGGTCAGGATTTCTTCCGGACCAGCAATATGAGAGATTTTGATTTTCTCTTTAACACTGTTGCTGGGGCAAAAAACAGTCCGGGAATGAAGTTCTGCAGAGATCGCTTTTTGCTGTAAGTTGTAGTCATCTCTAGAGTAAGAATATTTTTTTTCGCATTTGTACCAATTTTTGTTTGTTTCAGGGCAATCCAAGTCAACAACAGCAACAGTTCATAGAAATAGTGAATGGGTCAGAGGGTGGAGATGAGGTTCAGGGGGAGGAGGAGGAGGGGGGAGGCCAGAGGGTGGTGGAGATTGACCTCATGAACTTCCGACTTGTCAGGTGAGAATGAGCTTAAAGTCAATAAAATAAATAAATTAACAAACCCTTAGAGACTGCACCACTGCATTTGCAGTTTCTTAAAATCGTTTCCGCGGTACCGTACCCTGCAATTGAAGGGTAAAGCTTGTACATAAATATACTATGTAACATTCCATTTTAAAAAATCAATAAAAATAAGTAACAAACCCCAAGCATTTGCAGTGTCGAAAAATTGTTTCCGCGGTACCATACCCTGGAATTGAAGGGATTTGTACATAAACATACGATGTAACATTCCATTTTTAAAAATCAATAAAATAATTAATTTACCCTAGAGAGTACACCACTGCATTTGCAGTGTAGAAAAATAGTGTTCGCAGTATCATAACCTGCAGTTGAAGGGTAAAGCTTATTCATAAACATACTACGTAAAATTCCATTTTTTTTAATCAATAAAATAAGTAATTAACCCCTAGAGACTACACCCCTTCCTTTGCAGTGTTGAAAAATCGTGCCCGTGACACCATATTCTGCAATTCAAGGGTAAATAAAGCTTTTACGTAAACCCATTATGTAAAATTCCATTTTTAAATGTTCACAAGTAAATGATGATTTAAAATAAGAAAAAAAATTACGAATTATTTTGTTGCTTTCTGAAGAAAACAATTATAAATCAGCCGAGCGATTCTATATCTTTTGTGGGATCGTTATTAGATAACGGACGTGATCTCCTGTCAGATTTGTGTTATTTTCTATGGGTATCAGGCCAGCTTCGCCGAATTAAAACGATCTAAACTAAAATATGGGACTAAAATATAAACTGACATCGGCCCATGGAAAAAGCAAATTACAGCCATAGAAAATCACACAAGTCTGACAGGAGATCTCGTCCGTCAGGAGATCTCATCCGTCAGGAGATCTCGATCCCACAAAAGATATAGAATTGCTCGGCTGGTGGCCATAGAATTAGTTCCGTTGCCTTTACACTGTAAAGACAGGGGCGCTGTTGTCACAAAAAGATGAAAAGTGTAAGTTGTTGATGTTTTGGCAGATATGACGAGGAGGGCTCCGGGCAAGTGATGACTACGGAAGAAGCGAACGAGAACAACGAAAGGGAGCACCAGGAAGGAGATAGTTCCCACTATGTACAATTGACAAATAATGTAAGTATTTTATTTATTCTGTTTAATTCCCACTAATTGAGTACTCCCTCCATCAGGACCAGAATCAGGACAGACGAGTGAGAAAGCAATGGTCGAAAAGAGATTATTTTGGTAATTAAAAGAAAAACATTAGGTTTTCTTTTACAATATGCCTATAACACAATAATGCTTCATTTTCATGAATTTTGAATTCCAGTTTTTCGTAAATTTCGGGAAATCGGGCATCATCTGATTTCTTATAGTGCCAGATTAGTGAGAATCACGAATATTCTCTGAAAAGTCATCAGCAAAGTCTTGGCCATTATTTATAAATTACGTCACACGAATTTCATGATTTTTCGATCCCCTTCCCCCCCCGTCTCTGTCACACATCGTCACATTTGTGAGACCCCCTCCTCCCGGCGTGATGTCACATATTTACGTATAAAAATAATAGTTGGTAATATTTTAAAGGTTTTTTGACAACATTTAATATTATAACGATTCCATTTGTCACAACAGAGGGGGCGTAAAAATATTTTTGTGGCAGTCGCATGTGTCACAGTCGTTTTGTGCATGTGATGTCACAAAGCTCATGACCCCCCCATACCCCTTGTCACACTTCTGTCAATGCCCAACAGAATTTAGATCCAAACTTAAAACTCACCTATTTAAACACTCATTTCCATAAATTCGCCATTCCATTCAAATATTGCTATCCAATCTGTTGTTGAGCGATGAATTATCTTATTGCGGTTGAGATCGACGATTAGATTCATTCATTCATTTAAGATACCTATGCTTTCCTTTAAATACAGTTAACCCATTAAAATCATTTTCAAAACCGTGTTATAAAATATTGTAATATTATGTATGAACTTCCTTCTTCTTCTGGCGCTAACAATATTAATATTAAAAAAGGGTATAAAATATTTTGTAAAATGTGTAAAATAAAATATGTATGTATGTATATGTAAAATCATCAAACTGCTTCGACTTGCAGCAATAACTTTCTTCTCTGTCTGTACCTATATCGGTAGAGTTTTGTTGATCATTTGGTAATATTAGACACCTCGCAAAACTAAAAAATATTTATTGTTATATGTAAACACCTATTTTAATTGTAAATCTCTAATTTTAAGTCACATTTGTAAATATATATGTATGCCACTAGTTTTCAGTCAGTAGTAATAAGTCTTAGTCGTAAGTCACTAGCTATGTACATAATATATAAGTCTTAAATGTAAGTACCTAGTTATAATTTTGAATCTTAGTTGTAAGTCTATCGTATTAATTTTATTTTATTGTATGCTTATATGTACAACGCCCTTGAGGTGATTTTTCACGAAAACGGCGCTTTATAAATCAGCCAAATATTATTATTATTATTCTCTACTTCCCTCCTTCCACTGAAGGTGTGACGTAATTTATGGATGGCCCCTAACGTGTACCCATTATGCATTGCAGGAAATAGAAGAAGAGGAAAATGAGGAACTCCAGCGTTCGGACAGTGGAGGAGTGAGAGTTCGCGGGCAGCCATGCCAAATGCAACCAAGTGAGGGAAATTTAAAATGTGTTATACATATACAGTACAACCCTGTTAATTTGAAATCCACGGGAAATCAAATCAAATTTTGAATGAACGAATTGGGTAGGTTATTCGGAGTAAATTCGTTATAAAATGACTCATTCCTGTGAGCTTTCGCTGCCGATTTCCACTGAGGTGGGCCCTTCAAGTTCAGATAATCAAAGTAAATTTGCAAAAATACAATATTTTTCCGCTAAGGAAAATTGGCCCTTACAATTCAGATATTTAAAATAAATTCGTATGAATACCACGTAATTTATGCGTAAATCAAAATTTTGCCAGCCCTAAACTCAGATATTCTAAGTAAATTTGTGAAAATACAATATATTTCACAGACGGCCAATACCGTCTCAGTTGGCCCTTTAAATTCAGATATTGAAAAGAAATTACTGAAAATATATGTTTCCATGTAAATCGAACTTTCACAGCCGAATTCCGCCGCAGATGACCCATTAACGCCTCCGTCGCCGGTCGTTCACCGGTGAGATCAGGAAAAAACAGCATAAAAAAATATTTTTATATGCGATTTTGACCCTAATATATAAAGAAACTGTATGAAAGTCAAGTCCAGAATCGTTTGCGCTAACAGTACTGTTGATACCGCCAAAAGTTTTATTCATCTAGCAGCACTGGAATATTTTAAAAAGCATTTTCTGTGGAGTACGAACGTCATATTTTGCCGCGATTGAAATGTCAAAAGTCCGTCGATGTTTGTTCACAAAAACTTTAAAAAACCTATCAATTCATCAAATAAACACAAGTAATGTTGTTTTTATCGATAGTTTATTGTTCAAAAAATGTGTTTCAGTCAATAAAATATACGATAGCTCAAAATAAATGCACAAAATATTACTTCAAAAGTGCTCTTTCTGAGATTTTATACGAAGTTAACTAATCCTTTTTAAACAAATCCTGGAAAATCATGGCAGACTAGAGGTTGTTAGCGTATAAAAAGCGACCTGAGAAAATGGTTGATTCCTAAATGTACATATTTATTTCCCTTTCCTTGCTTCATTTAATCCTACTGAGATATTTTCCCTTAGAGCATTAAAAAAATAAAAATAATAAAACTGGTAAAGTAAATAAAAGCCAGATGGTAATAATTAAAAGACTATCTCTTGGTCAACATATCTTCGCTGTTGACCCTCCCTAAATCAAGGAGCCAGTCGTTGATTAATTTGCGCAAAACATTTGTACTTTTCGTTTTCCAAGCATTAGGAATGATATTAAATAATTTAGGTCCTAAGTATGAAAATTGCCGTTGTCCAAGGGACGTCGTGGTTCTTATTGGGACTATTGGATTGTTCCTTGAATGTAGGGTGTCGTGAAGGTGGTCAATGGAAGGGTAGTGCTGGTGTTGTTTTTGAGCATGTAATACAATCTTTCTAATATACAATTGTCTAACATCGAGAACTTTTAATTCCGTGAATAATGCATCACTGGGGTACCTGAATGGTTTTTTAAGGATGACTCTTAGTAGAGATTTCTGTGCTTTAGCCATGGAGTCTAATATTGTTTTGGCACATCCACCCCATCCCAGGGATGCATATTAGAGTAAAGAATTACACATGGCATAGTATATTGATTTCATATCTTTTACAGAGAGTATATTTCTGATGGTAATAAAAAGGTGAGTAAGTTTTCTGACTTTTGAGGCAGTTGAGTTAATGTGCTCTTCCCATCTCAGATATTTATCAACGGTGATCACTAGATCTTTTAAACTATCCACGCATTCTAGGTTATTGCAAGTACAAGTGTTCGTTTCAATGCAGATGTGAATAGTAATATTTAGTATTACCTTGGGTTGTCCCGCTTATGTTGCACTAAAACATATAAATTTTGTCTTATCCGTGTTAAGAGTAAGGAGATTATAGTCTAGCCAATGTTTGACATTGTTTATTCCAATTTCTGCTTTTCTATGCGCTTCGTACCAGTTTATGCCCTCAAATAAATATGTTGTTGTTTGCAGATATGCAATATGTGGTTAAAATTTAGTGGATGTTTTTGTTTGCAGATATGCAGTATGTCCAGGTGGTGGAGCGAGACCAGGTGCCCCTGGTGTACTACACGGCCACCCAGCCCACTCCCCCCTTGCCGCACCACCACTCACAGAGCAGCGTCATTCGCCCCGGGTATGTCAAATACAAGACACAACCGTTGTAACAATTGCTACGTACTGCTTTACTGTACACTAAATTACATATTACTATTGCAGACAGATAGTCGCCGGCGGGCTTCCGGCAAATGACAGGTTAAATAATTCTGCATGCATACTTCGTTCGTCTTATGTATGAGGGATGCACTATTAAAGCACACACTCAGATTAAACAAGTATACTGAGTTTATTTTACAATAACACGTTGATTGACTGAGACGGAGATCGGTTGGATCATATAGTAAGTAATTAACCTAAATGACGGTAGGTTTCAGCTAAGCTCCGAACCTAATGCTTTTGAGTTTTTACTCCACAGAGGGGCAATGATAGTTGTTTACAAGGATATTGCTTTTTAAACACTTATTAAACAGTAAGAAAACTCTTTATCACAGACTGACACAGAGATATTTTGGATCATATAGTAAGTAATTAACCTAAATGACGGTAGGTTTCAGCTAAGTTCCGAACCTAATGCTTTTGAGCTTTTACTCCACAGAGGGCAATGACAGTTGTTTATAAGCATATTGCTTTTTATACGATTATATTATTTTTGTTCAATTATTTTAAATGATCTTATTGAAAAATAAACAGATTGTAAAAAAACTTTTCATTAAAGACTGAGACAGAGATCTGTTGGATCATATAGTAAGTAATTAACCTAAATGACTGTAGGTCTCAGCCAAGTTCCGAACCTAATGCTTTTAAGTTTTTACTCCACAGAGGGCATTGATAGTTATTTACAAGCATAATATTGCTTTTTAAATAATTATATCTGTGAAAAATAAGCAGTGCGTCATCAGCATACAACTGGTCATACTGTTACATAATATGTACAAGTTATTAATTGGATTTGTAACAATTTCAGAAGGAGAAAGCGGGGTGAGTTCATCATACCGATACAGTCCCCCAACTTCAAGCTTTTCCTCTACAATTGCAAGATGTGCGACTTCAAATGCAATGCCATTAAAGAACTTACCGCTCACAAGGTAAAATATTCATGCATTACTGTTGTATTAGGTACTAGCGAGTTCCCGGTATGCGTTGCAATACCACTTAAGGTTAAACGTCACGTACGTTATAATCTACGCATTCATAGATGGCGCCAATCAAATTATTTTAAGTCTTTAATGCTTTTTGCATGTTACGCTTTAAAATATTAAGGTAAATTAATTGTTCGCGATCGTACATATTTAATTAGAATTTAAATAAATATTTTTGTCCATAAACAAACCCAAATCTTTTAAGAAAGGCTGAAAAATTCAGTTTTGTATCGGTGACTCAATCCCATATTGTATTTTTCAGCCTTTCTTCAAAGATTTGGGTTTGTTTATGGACAAAACTATTTATTTATATTCTAATTAAATATGTACGATCGCGAACAATTAATTTACCTTAATATTTTAAAGCGTAACATGCAAAAAGCATTAAAAACTTAAAATAATTTGATTGGCGCCATCTATGAATGCGTAGATTATAACGTACGTGACGTTTAACCTTAATAAAGAAATTGTTTCTTCCTGCGTGTCCTTTCCCATTCGTCCCGTTCCCCTTCTGCCTCCCCTTCCTCCCCGCATCCCCTTCTCATGCGTTCCCACTCCGCCTTCCCTCTCCCGCTTCCCCCATCCTACGAACCTCCCTCCTGCGAACCTCCCTCCCGCATTCCCCTCCCACATCCCACATTCCATACATTCAGTCCCGGTACATTCAGTTTTCAAACCTAAATGACGGTATTACACCTATTGCAATTTTTTATACAAATTTCGTAATGCCAGAGCTCACCAGTGTACAAAGAAACCTTTGCAGGCACGCTCACAACAACTCACCAAAGATTCATCGCAATCGGATGAATAGTTTAGAAAATAATTTCATGACGCCAGAACTCACTATTATATATAGAAACCATCAAGGGCATACGCACATCAAATCCCCAACCTCGCAATCAGATGAATGGTTTAGCAATGCATAATTTCATGACGCCAAAGACTATTATATATATAGAAACCATCATTGGCATGCGCACATTGAATCCACAAAGTTTCAGCACTCTCAGATGAATGGTTTAGCAACACGTAATTTCATGATGCCAGAGGTCACTATTATATATAGAAACCATCGCAGGCATGCGCACATCAAATCCCCAAAGTTTCATCGCAATCAGATGAATGGTTTAGCAAAGCATTAGGAACAAACATACATACATACAAGCAAGCAAATATTCATTCATTTTTATATAAATAGAAAACTCTTTAGCTCGATAGTATCATTTTTATATATACAGAATAACTCTTTAGCTCTATAGTATCCCCTTGGCTGTAGTTTAGTTAGTAGTACGATGGTGACTATACGATGGTGTATTACATTTCAGGCCACCCACCCCGGGCTGGGCAGTGGGCGCTACAGGAACCTGGCCAAGCCGCCAGTGGAGAAGGTGGTCAGCGAGACCCCCACCACGCAGTTTGTGGAACACTGCGACCATTGCTCCTTTAAGGCATCCACCAGACTGCAGGTAACAAACAATATACTAACTAACTAACACACAACTCTGTCTTGGCACTCCTTGCTTCAATCATGTCTTCCTTGGGCATTCATGACTTGTTCTACCATTCACTTCCGTTTCATATCGTCACTTCATTTGGATAGGGTTATAACTTCACTTCACCTTGTTCTGAGATATAAGGTGTCAAAGTTTGCAAAGACCTGCACTCATTATCTATTTACCAATTTCCGATTTTGAGGTTGAATCTTGTGTGAAGTATTTTAATTAAATGTATTTTAAAGGAAAGTATTTAAATAGGACGTATACTTACCCTTTTAGAATAAAATAGAACAATATGCAACCAGCCATAATAATTCATTGCACAAGGTTCTAATTACATTTCCCTGATGCAATTCCAAGCTAGGGCCACGTCCTATTTAAATATTTTCCATTAAAATACTTGTAACTAAAATTGTTAAATAGATTATGAAAATTTGTCTTTGGTAGGCGTAGTTAGAACCCTATCCAAATGTAGTGACAAACCATAATGCGCTTCGTAATGGCGCTCAACTGTCAGATTCAAACAAAACGGAGAGGGTAAGTGACATTGAAACCTTGTAAAATAAATTAATGATTAATAAAATGCTTGATATTATAACTTTGTCATACATACATACATATCTACGAAAATACAACACAGATATCGTTCTGAAAATTATTTTGGGTATAGAAATGAGCAAATGGCGTTCAAAGGTCATTTCAGAAAAAAATGCCAGTTAATCGCACGTCCCAGTTAGATGAAAGGTTCTGGGTTCAAGTCCCAGCTGCGACCATTATCTTTTTCTATTTTTCTGTTTCTTGTACTCTTTCATATTTTCGTTTAGATTATATTATTATTAGTGTTATTTTCTTCTTCAATGCTATATTACATTGATGGGAATAATCCTCAAAACTTATAAGAGAGTTGTTTTTAGGCTGGGGTTAGACTAGTAAGTTTTTTCCTGTAAATCGCTCTTGTAAGCAATTACGGCCAAATTACCAATGTAAACGACACCAAAAGTCACTTAACGTAATTTATAGCACGTGTACGGGACAGGCACTGTAGTCGCCAGCCGCACAGACGATGAAGTGGGAAGTTGCCGGCTGGCCGCTTCGACACCTAGGGAGAAAGTGAGGAAAAAATGTAGGGAGAGGGAAAAGTGGGGAGATTTCAGGAAAATTGGGTAAATGTAGGGAGAAAGGTAGAAGGCAAGGGGGGCGGAAGGGGGGTAGAGGTAGAGGGGAAACCTTCGCCTTGAAAAAGGCGATCGACCAATTGTATGTTTCGAAGTCTTCAGGGAGGGCGGTTCGGCCAGGGCCAAGAAGAAGTCCAAGTGTTCCAGGGGTCGATCGGAGAAGGCAGAAGAGAAGGCGAGATGCTGTTGTGGCGATGAGATCTGGAGCTCTACCGATCTGGCAGTCTAACAGCCGTATTTAAAGGGCTCAGAGACGGGAGTCTGCCCATCTCAGTCCTTTGTTCATCTCAATTCTACGAACTGAGATGAAATTCTTAGAATTTTTGGCTGTTAGAGTTGTAAAACGCCACCGCGTTCGTTCCGCTATTGCGCAACGAAGCTGAGAACGCCACAGAGTTTGATCTCGACCTACTCTCGATGCCTCTCCGATCATTCGTTTATTTTGTGAGTTTGCACATTTTACATACATTTACATTGGGTATGAACAGTCTGCACAAATTGGAATGATTTTATATTTGTGCAAAACTGTTATACTGATAAAAATACATAGGTTGCACAAATTTGAATTTGTGCAAGTGTAAATAATGATAAAAATACATAGGTTGCACAAAATTGAATTTGTGCAAGTGTAAATAATAGAGATTTGCACAAATTGGACCCGTGCGAAGGTTTGTATAGGAACGGCTTCGCACAGATCGAATTTGTGCAAAGAAAAGGTTCAATCAAATTTAAGTAGGTGTGTAGGTATTTACACAGAGGGTTGGGGTCAAGCTTTATTTTTTGTCTTAGGCTGACTGCCTGACCCCGTGAATATTTTTATTCTTTCATAAACATTACATAAAAATTACACATTAAATTATACTATAATTAATCTTAAATACGTCCGGTACAGCACGTTACAGAACTTTTTCTTTCGGAAGGTTTGACAGGTCTGATCTCGGCCGCGCGAATTTCCAGCCTTCTTACAGCTTACAAAATCAAGAGACTTCCGCAAGAAATAGTACCGAAATGCCCCGTTGCGAAATGTCAAAAATTAAAAGACAATTGTTTTCATCGGATTTTTTTCCTACAAAACTAGTATTTATTTCCACTTACATATTCAAGTTTTCTGGAAAATGAGCATCCTTCTACTCAATTATCGGTCCAATCCTTTCCAATCTTTAATGTTTCTGTTTTTAACATTTACGTATCTGAAATTTTGAATTCGAAGTCGGTTGTTGTCAGCTGATGTCAGGTAGCTGTCATTTGGATAAAACGAAATTAATTGCCGCCTTTGACGGCACAAAAGCGCGTGGAGAATTGTTTAATCAAAGTCAAAATCTATTTCAACACTTTATTTGGGCCTTTTCGTCTTTATTGACAAAATTGCGTAAATTTGACAGTAGCAGGTCGTTGTTGACAGGAAGCCATCTTACCACAAATAAATTTACAGATGTAAACTGTCGAATGAGCATTTACACAGGTCGAAATTCCGAACAACTTCCGTGATCATTATTTACCACAAGTCGGATGCATATGTAAACGCTCCTGTGAGTAACCTGTCAAAATCTTACGTAATCCGTAAATTTTAATTACGAGTCTAAACCCAGCCTTATAAAAAATTTAAATGAAGTCCTCCAGTTGGAAGTCCCTAATGTTGGGATTCCCTTATATTATTTGGATTGTTATTATTTTTTTTTTAGTGTTTGCGTCAACGTCAGAGTTATTCCCAAGAGTTGACGATAGCCAATGATAGTGGCGTTTTTCGAATTGTCATCAATGCCCAATACTAGTTTGTAATGCTGCAAAAATATTTTGTTACAGATGAATCGCCACATCATGAAGCATCACACCACGCAGAAATCTAAAGCCACAGTGGACGGTAAGCCTTCTCGTATGTATACATTTTTATTATATTATTACATAATGTATAAGAAACTACGGATGGAAAAACCACTCACCACAATGCTTACTAGCTTTAGTTGGGTGTATACTCGGGAATATTCCCCAATCTAATGTAAATTCCTTTAACACTGTTGTGATTTAAAACTCGGAGAAACGAAAAAGAGACAAACACATCTGCCCCGATGATGGAGGTAGCGTAACACGGTACAACACACCAAAAATAAATAAAGAAAATACTTTTCGCCGTGAAAATCTAAAATCATGTCAAACGCTTGCATCTATAAAATTTAGCTTGCGAGAGAATAATCGGCCTCTTTGTGCGGTGCTTCGTAGCCTCCCATCTCTCGTCTACTTTAGTTTTCTGAAGGTTTCACTTCTACCGCGTGTGAATTGCGCCCAATTTTTATTTTTTTACTAACCACTCTGATATGTAAGTGGATATACTTGATAATATAACGATAGCAGTTGAGTACAATAAGCGTGTTTTCACGTCAACGCGTGTGTTTCCACAGAAATCGTTATAACTCCGTTATTGTTCTAGTGACATCCCTAAAACAAAAAGTAGAAGCTCCATAATAAATCAAGCTACCCATCACTATTCAGGTTGTCCATAGAAATGTATAAAAATACCTATTCTGTCAGATACATGGTAGACCGAAAAATCGCATACCAGCCGTTAGACATTGTTATTTTTTTTATTAAATATTCTTGTATGAATTGATAAAAAAGTGAGGTGACTAAATTGACTAAAACGGATCACTAACTAAAGAATGCCACTAGCCTCGAGCGAAAACAGTCTTGTGATGGCAGCATTCCACTTCTGGCAGGGTCCCATCTACAAGCGATGGAGCCACTTCCTGATGACAGATTTAAAACAAAAAGTTAACCTATTTAAAATTTTCTTGTTTTTTTTGTATTATTTTCTTTTACCAAGCAATTATTTTTTTTTGTTCATCTTGAAATGTTTTTATTTTTACTTGATATATATTGTACATGTATAATATGGAACTCGTGGGACTGCACCACCCTCCCCGAGATTTGGATTAAAGGATAAAAAAAATTAAAAAATATACATTTATACCATTATTTTTTTTATGTTTGCATTCTAAATTATAATATTTACAAATGTGAATATTTATTTGTAATATAACAATTTGAAACCTTATTTTTTAGTATTTGGCTACGTTCAGAAATTTTTCATTTATAGAGCTTTAATTGTGAAGCGGAAATAACACAAAGTTTTTGTAAATCTGACATTTCGTTTAAGATGAAAAACTTGCATATTCACGAAAGATCAGAGCGGTTAATGCTCTTAATAAGCAGAGCGGGAAGGGTAGTTCTACCTTTTACGCCAGTCCTACTAGAATGTCTGGAAAGGCATTGCCGTCAAATATTTTGATGTGAATATTGTACACTAATCTCTTTGCAAGTGTCACTATGTCTTATTAGGGAAATATGTCTTTTTAGGGAGGGAGAAACAGTTCTGAGAAGGATAAAGGTATGAGGGGTGGGTAGGAATGTGGGGGTCAATGTGTCCAGGAGTGATGGACACGGTATGAATCCATCCCTCCCATTGCATTGCATGGCAATCCTGAAGAATACTGCTGGAGAGGTCTAGGTTAGGTCTCCCTTAACCAGTCTCCAGTAGGTGGACAAACGCATTCGCCGCCAAGACCTAGAAAAACCTCACCCCATTAACCCTGGAACCTCTCCTAAGTCACCAAACTTAGCAAAGGTATAATGTTTCGATTTTTAATAAAGTAAACCATTTGGGGTGACCTATGGCATGGGTGTGGGTTATCCAAATAATGGTTCGCGGGGCGGCAGTACCCATACCCGCCTTTCAAAAATATTTGTAAATAACGTGAAATATTGACAACCTCATAGGAATTTTACCATTTAGAATAAATTACCACAACATTCTTAACCACTCCGATCTATGGCGAATATGCACTTTTTACGTCTTACGAAATGTCAGATTTACGAAAACTTTGTGTTATTTCCGCTTCACAATTAAAGCTCTATAAATGAAACATTTCTGAACGTAGCCGAATACTAAAAACTGTTTTTGAAAGGTTAGGAAATAAGCTTTCAAATGGTTATATTACAAATAAATATTAACATTTGTAAATATTAAAATTTAGAATGCAAACATAAAAAATGTGTAAAAATGTTTTTATGTGGAAACGGCCCGTAGGCAATTTAGCGATTAAAATATGTATCAACTGTGTATCTGACAGAATAGGTCTTTTTATATATTTCTGTGGACAACTTGAATAGGGATGTGCAGCTTGATTTATTATCGGCCTTTTACTTTTTGTTTTAGGGATGTCACTAGAACAATAGTGGAGTTATAACGATTTCTGTGGAAACATACACGTTGACGTGAAAACACGCGTATTGTACTTGACTGCTATTGTCATATTAACGTGTATATCTGCTTACGTTGCTGAGTGGTTAATGTATAATGAATAATATTATATCCATAGAGTAAATATAAACAGCGCTTCCCATAGCCACTCGAGCGACAGCGCAATTTAAAGCATTTTCCTCCGATTGCTTGGGATTTTTATGAATACTTTCATAAAAAATCATACCTCCTAATTTTAATATGGAGACAAGCAAACTGATTATAGTTCTATATAGTCAATGAATTCACCTATCTTTTGTCGATTATCACATATTCGTAAGATTTAAATCATAAACTTTGTTCCAAAAAATAAAATCGAGTGTGCTTTAGACCACACGACTGAAGTAAAACTTCACTAACTTATAAAAGAAGAGAGAAAGAAAATGTGCGTGTGCACTGCTCTCTCTTGCTCCTACAGTGTGATACAGACAATAGGCCTGCACGAAACGTAACTGGCTATGAGAGAAAGAGAGAAAGAAAATGTGTGCTTGCACCTCTCTCTCTTTCTATCTTCACAACTTATATCATCTCTCTCTCAACTTCCGTTCACACTTTTCGTAATGCTCTCGTCATACATTCCCCAGCTTACTCCCCAAGTCAAGCGTGCGTTAAGAAGTTTTACTTCAAAAATGTGGTCCAATTTTGGGCCGCTGTCAATCGCAGAAAAATAAAAGAGGCCCATATTTTGACCTTAGTCGCTCCAGTGGTTAGAGGTAAGAGAAACAAATTACGCAGGGTGAATGTTGGGCAATTGGCGTGGACCTTTCAGTGATTGGCTAATGATGAATACAATATTTCGCAGACAACTTGCATTTGCAGTACTTGGTCTTCGAAAAAGAAATCTGCTAGAGTTTATGTAAAAAAACGCTTATAATTGATTTAAAAAAAAAATTATTACAGAGACTGATTTCCTGTCCACAGCGCACGGAAAGTCGTATCACACCTACGAGGCCCACACCAGTAGTGGTTTCCAGACCTTCTACTGCTGCAAGATGTGCATCTTCAAGACCACCAGTAAACACCTGCTCAAGAGGCACAACTGCAAGGAAAACGAAGAAGAGACCCAGGAGTTTGTACTTTCCTAATTGGGAGGGGCGCCACATGTTTCCATTGTGACTCCTTGCGACTACGGAGAAGTTCATTAAAACAAAATCGCCGACTTCCCCGTCTTTGTGTAACGGAAGTAAAGGTTTTTGGAAATCAGCGCCTGGATAGCCAGAGTTTTAGATACTCTCAGTCGCCCTGGTGAAATGCCACCTTTTAGTTGAAACGTCACTTGAATGGCTTTAGCCGTCATTTTTGGTGACCAGATTTGAATAGCCGAGTACTTCTCAACCTTCTTCCTTTCCCCACTGCCTTCAGCCTTACAACATACCCCGTATGCCATAGTTCTGCTGACTCGACACAGTTGGGACTCTTGGGCAGTATTAATATTTTTTTAAAAACCTGTGACAAAGTGTACATTATTTTTTAATGTGTATATAATTATCATTTGCAATTATGAGAACCCATGTGCATGTGATATGTAATATGACAATAGCAGTCAAGCACAAAACGCGTGTTTTCACGTCAACGCGTATGTAAGTTTGTATTAAAAGTATATTCTGAGTTATTCATTTGACTGTAAAGAGCATAATTTTGAAAGCCAATAAATTTATATGCAATAAGATAATTCAACTTAGGGATAATACTTTTATTTTTTTTTTATCAATTTATTAAAATGTGAGTGCAACAAAAGCAAAAAAAATCTAAATTGACTTGACTTGACTGTTGGATGAAGTAAAAATTGGCTGTCACTCTTCTGCTTGTACTATCTTCTGTGGTTGATATTTGAAAATGATTTTTGATGTGAAAATATTGTGTGTGATTTTAATGGATATGCACAAGCAGTTTTTCACCATTTGGGTTCAATTAAATAAACAATAATGTTGTCTAGAGTGAAATCATTGATTTCACCCTGGTGAAAGCTTACCGCTCTATATTAAAACGTTGTTGAATTAAAATGGCTTTATTTATGTTTAGTAACCCAGATCTGTAAACCATCCCGCCTCCCAAATTGGATATAATCAGCTATATTCGTAACCGTTTACTATTTATCATGCAATACTACCAATGACACCTATTGAGAAACTTTGAAACTACATATATGTACTAACGACATCTGTTGAGAAACATAGAAACTACATACTCTAACGACATCTGTTGAGGGACATTGGACATTGGAACTACATATATATTTACAAACATAAAACATAACAATAACCTTCAAAATTATTAAAAAAAGGTACATATTACAATAAGTTTGAACTTATATTTTTTTTTTCTCTATCTCACCAAATCCTACCAAATTTGTGTGTCGGTGTGTCTTCATCAGTCACAAAGAGCCTGTGTTTGAGTTAAGATGTTTTTTATTTTTAAGTTTAACCGCTTTTAATATTGAAGAACAGAAGGCAAAATGTCAGCATCTCATCATTATTGTTATTGTATCGTACCAACGTGCAAAAATACACCTGTGACCGCATCTGATAAACAGTTTATGTATCAGTGTTCCAAAATCTGCATTACTACGAACAAAATTGTGTGACTTCAAACTAACCAATAAGAAAAATGCACCTTTATAATTTAGTTTAACTACATTTTGTTGCAGGGATCATTTTGATGCAAGTGCAATTGTTTAATCTATATGATCTAGTTTATATCTCTGGATCTAGTAAATTTTTGCTACAAATTTAACCTATTTTAAAGTTGATTACACTTTGGTGAGTCAAATACATATTTTCTTTTTATATCCAATAGTTTCTGGAATTTTTCCTTTGTGGTACCTATTATTATGTTAGAATTATTATAATCAACAATGATAATGTTATATAATACATAATTATGTAAACAGATTACCATATACATATGATTGTGTTATGATGCCGCTCAAGTATTTAACAACTATGGGAAGATTGCACGACTGTTCTCGAATGTAACCGATTTCTGCAATTTTCCATCCGAATTTTAATTATTGAGGGTCCAGTGGTTCCCAAACTCTCTTGGCCCACGGACCCCATTCCCCAAACTTTTATGACCCACGGATCCCGGGGCGGATAACACAACGGAGGGGGCGGAATGGGATAGGGTGGGACGGCAAATTTACTACAACAGAGGGCGGATATAGATAAATTTTCGTGGATCCCCAATTACACGCCAACGTAGACCCCCGTCGAGCCTCCTGTGGACCCCCCGGGGGTCCACCTGGACCACTTTGGGAATCACTGGTCTAAATTATGTTTCAATTCTGTCAATACTGAAACAACAACAAATAAATCTCTTAACTACATATTTAAATGCAAACATAACATGAGTTTCATTGGTTCAATCTCTATACAAAACCAAAATGAAATGTGGACATTGTGGACCTTTACCCAAACCCATCCCTAACCCAAACCCAATCAAGTGGGGTGTTTTAATGTGATGGTATTTTATTCACTTTTAAATGACAATTTATAAATTCTAAGTAATAAAACTTATGTATTCAGAATCGGCGTTTGTTGATGTGCGTGAATATATATTTTTTACAATTTTTGGTCATTCGAAGAAGAACTTTAGGTTACTCTATCGCGCCAGGATGAATCCATATCTCAATGGTTTCTATCATACGTTTGGACGCTTAATGTAGGGTCCAGGTTTCAATGCCTTCAAGAGGATTAGAGTAAAGATTACAACAAACCATTCTGATTCTTATTTAGACAGAGGGGTCGTCACAAAAAAAATCATGAAATATCACAAGGAGGGGGGGGGGGGTATAATGAGGTACAGTAAAACCCTCTTAAAAAGGTCTCCCTTAAGACGTTTCGTGGCTTAAGAAGTTTGGTTTTTTTCGGTCCCTCGGCTCAAAATTGGCCTAATTTTTCCCACATATAAGGTTTTCCTGCTTAAGAAGTTGGTTTTTTCCGGTCCCTTGGAAAACTTCTTAAGAGGGTTTCACTGTATAATATCACGTATATTTATTTTTCGTAGAATGCACAATTTCTAAACCAAATGCCAGTCAAGAACAATCTGCAACTTTAACACCAAGGGGGAGGAATTAAAAAGTTGGTAAAAAACATCACGTGAAATGGACGACCCCATAGATCGCAGTTACAGAATAATTATAAGGTTATCGCACACATATAATAGTATTCTTTGCATGAAACTTCATATTGCAACGCATACTAAACAGCTCCGTAACGGCATCGCCTCGCCTTGGGACAAGCTAGTGAATGGCATGTGGTGCATGGTCAACTCGCAGTCACCACTTACGCCGTGTTGTCGCTTCGGTACCAAATTCGCGGGGATGGCGCACAGTGCGTAAGTATAATCGCGCAGTAGTCGCACCGATACCTTCTCCGGTGTTGTGCCTGTGTTGAATTGACGGCAAGGCAATGCAGATCTGATGCCGAGCTGTTACGTGTGCGATAACCTTTAGTCACATCTTGAAGACAAGATTTTATGTTCAAAATCATACAATAAAGAATAACGTAAGAAATGCGGCACTAGAACCAAAAGGTACCAAGTGGGTGACAACATTGGTTTCCATCTAAATGTAAGGCATTTCTAATGCGTATTATCGATTCAGTATTCAAAATAAAATTAATTGTATTAAATACATACCTAAATCAAAAATCTTAACAGCATAATTATTTATGTAAATTGTTTCTAATCATGTACACAATATTTATCTGTAAAAGGTAAAAAAAGCCTAACACCCGTATTCAGAGTCGAT
Organism: Limnephilus lunatus; assembly: GCA_917563855.2. Taxonomy (NCBI): domain Eukaryota; kingdom Metazoa; phylum Arthropoda; class Insecta; order Trichoptera; family Limnephilidae; genus Limnephilus; species Limnephilus lunatus. The sequence goes on from OU830596.1 coordinate 23,161,045, forward strand.
CCTTAAAAGTTGTCTAAGTCAAGTGTCGGCCTTACCTTAGAAAGGTAAGTAACGTCCCCGGCCGGCTTTTATACATCTAAAGTCATCTCGTCATAAGGTTTATTTTAGGTTAACATCATGTTTTCTAAATAAGTATGCATTCTTTAATTCTTTATCGATTTCAAATCAGTATAGACATAATAATGTAAATAACAAGTTTCATCATAGCTGCATCACAAAATGCAATATTTAATACTAAAAAGACGCATTTACCTGATAATTACCAGTAGCGTAGAATCTCAGCGCGATAGCTACCTGAATAACAGGAGGTATGGGCAAGCCTCTATTATTTACTAAAGTGTAATTTGGAAATAATAGAGGAATTAATAAATGCATTACAGTTGTTTTCTCCAACCGATATCGCTCCTTAAATTGGCGGTCACTTGGCAAGTTAAAGGTACCTATCCCACTAACCTCGAGTTTTGACAGCTATAAGTCAAAGTAAGTGTCACATCTCTATGAATAAACTATGACTAGATTATTGTAACATGTCTATGGTCTACTTCACTTGTGTAATGTCAGGGAGCTAATAAAGAGCTGAATAAAATGTCGTCTGTGTAATAAGTCACAAGTGTTTTAATATCATAAAACCCACATTGAAACAGTAAGCAAGAATGCGCGTGCGCAGTGTCGTAGAGACTTCCAGACGTCAGTCTCTGAATACAAAAAATGTGCCGAATGTGGCCACATATGCTTGAAATATGGTCACCCGGATGACAATCGGCACTCTGAAGGTAGCTTCCTTACTATGTGACGTCACACCGACCTTAGGTGTGTCTCTGAATACAAAACGGTGTTTCTTAAAGGAAAGGAAGGCTCCTTGAACTAAAGGATCGACTCTGAATTAATTATTACTTCTAAACAATAATATTTCTATGTGCTAAAGGAAAAAGGATATGATTCAAGATCCTTTTTGTGTAAACAAAATCATTATTTTGTTAAATACATACCCCTTAAGGCTAATTTGTTCACTTTTGGAAACAACTCATATTGGTCTTATAAAAATTCTTGTGTCTCCCTAACTCATACACTTATAGTGAGAAATATGATCTGAACGATGTTAGAAAGAGAAAACACCACGCTTTACATTTAAGATAAAAGTTAACCACAAAATAATTAAAATGTACACGTTTATGAAAGCAAAATGTCTGACCACAATTTGAAAAAAAAATCATGTACTTTTGTGAATTTTTTATTAATTATTTTTACATGAAATTACAAAAAATTGAGTTGATGATAACATTTATAATACATTGTCTAATAATATACTTGTGTGTTTTATTTTTTCGTTATCATTTACTGTAGTTTGAAAAAATGTAAGGTGAGCCATTTTTTATGTTTGCATTAAAAAAAATTAGATATTTTTTCTGATATAATTTGAAAGTGTATTTCAATACCTTTCAAAAACAGGTTTTAGTTTTCGAATACATTCAGAAATATTCCATTTATTGCAAAGTGGAAATATTTTGGCCTTCTGACAGAATGTGGCCGAGGCCTGAGGGGTTAAGGAAAACTGAGATAACTGAAAATAATGGAACGACTCGGTATTTGAAAAACACTGCAAACACATTCATGGCAAGATATTTCAAATGGCCATTTAGCACTATTTAGTGTTTTTTACAGTTGAAATGTTCCCGTTGAATAAATTTTGATAAGCAGAAGAGGATAACTATTGTGGTTGTTAAGCTTGTGAATCATGATTGAAAAATCTATTCTAGAATCGCACAATACTTAAGTACTATGGTCGGGGGATGGATGAATTTTTCGTGCAAATATTTGTTAAATTTTGTGATTTCTATTTTCTATTGCGAGATACAACTGATAGAAATTTGTTGTGAGCATATATCGTCTGCCCAAAGTAACAATTTTTCCTTTCTTCTGGTGAAATTAATCAAAAAATTTCAAATATAGAACATCTCACCTTTTTGGTCTGAAGCCCCAAGCAAGATTCTGCGATTCCCCTATCTTAACAGATTGCTATCTTTAAAGCACAGGCATCAGCTGGGAATGCTGTCCTTGTTCCACCAGTATTTTAATGGAAGATGGCTCCAAGGAACTAGCGTCATTGATCGTTTCGGCGCTGGTGCTTAGTCGGAAAATACACCAAACCCTCGCCCTACATTTGTATATAGAAGACATTTGTCACATGAGAACAGGTGTTTTTACGACTTATTCTTGAATTCAGCAGCTCAGCTGTGAAACGATTGGACATAATTTTATGGGTGCGAAAAACCAATAATTACATAGCCGAAAATCATTTAAAAAAAAGAACGTTTTCCAAACGAATAGCAATAAATTGTACGGGGTTCTCTTCGTAACATCTGTAAAAACACCGCCATCTTTATCAAAAAATCAAACCAAAGGATAAGTTCTCATAGAAAAAGCAATAAATCTAGTGAACGTTAAACGCAAATTCAAAAATTCGCCGGAAATCAAAGTGTTGCCATATAAAAAAAAAATTAATCAGTGTGGAATTTTACAAAATTAAGGGAACATAGGGCCGGTATCGGAGACGGGACATTTTCATGTAGTGACGTCATGAGCTCAAATAATGGATTTATTTATCTAAAAAAAAAAAAAAACTATACATGTCTAAAAAAATTTACTAACATTTTCGTAATCTTATGTAGTAAAAAAATCTATCTGCACGATTTTTTCCGAGTCGTTATGAAATCCATGCAAATGGCCTATTGAGATTTTACTCATAAAGTACTACCTACCTACTGTTCGCACTTGTCGTGTTCTGTCAAGCTGTTATTTATACTAAGAAAATACAAGTTCAAACAAATCCGCCGGAAGAAAAAAAACTATTTATCGTAAAAAACAACGAATGTTCAACCTGTGGAAGTGTTATTCTTGTGAATTCTTCGATTTTAAGCATATTTTTATAGTAATAAACTTATCATCCATAATAATTGTTTCTCATACAAAAGTACCACAGTGATGTTTACGGCAGCAAGTGCGTTCATTGGCTGCGTTTGATTATGAGCTCACTGTTCCGGGCTCCAATTGGTTGTTAAGTGTTGTGAACTTTGAATACTTTCATCACAAATTGAAACTAATTGTATTTTGAAGAAAAATACTTTTTTAACATTGAACTAAAGTTACATATGTGTAATAATTATGGGGAAAAAAAAGAACTCTGTTAAAAGCCCTATTATTGCTTCCCCTTACTCCTCCCAATCTGAAGAATCGGACTCAGACGCTGAGGAGATTGAAGCCGAAACCAACCCTGACCTTAGTCATGTATCAGGACACCAGACATTATCCGGTACCCAAATTGCCCTAAAAGCCCTACAGGACGCATTGGCTGAAAAACCATCCAAAGTCTCCAAAGAGCAGCAGCTCAAAGTATCAAGAAACGTGACAAATGTTCTCGGCTCCGTTGCACAACTTTTGCTAGAGAAGGAAGAACTTAGAGGAGATCTAAATTCGGCTCTAGCTAACATCAAGGTCTTGCAAGCTGAGAAGAAAATGGCGGAAAACTATGCAAAGCAACTGCTGGATAAAATACAACAGCTTGAGTCAGATCTGGGTCCAGTAATGCGCCGAGTGGCTGATGCGACAGAGGCTAGCCTTTCTTTCGCTGAAGTCACAAAGAAAAAACTCCCATTGCCCCCACCACTCACTCGTACCAGCATCAAAATAGGGAAACCAAGACCATCTGTATGTTTTTTTCCAAAACTACCGGGGGTTGATGATAGCGATGGCACAAAAAAAATAATTAAGGACATTGTTAAGCCATCGCAGTTAGGAATAAGGATAACGGGAGTAAAAAATATCAAAAACAAAGGAGTCATTATACACACTGCCAGCAGCCAGGAACAAGAAAGGCTTTTAAATGATCCTGTTATATGCAGCTCCGACTTGCTGAGTGCCCGTCTTCCAATTAAGAGGCAGCCTAGAATGATATTCTTTAATGTGCCCCGTGAACTTACGGACGAGAACTTTTTAGAGAAGGCCCTCTCCGGAATCTCTGAATCTAATGACTTCAAAGAGTGTGCATCCAAGTGCAAACTAAGTCATATGGCTGGAGCTCGAACCGGACCGTCTTGCCACAGAGTGTACTCGGTGCCTGCTAACATTCGTCATGCATTGGTGGAACAAGGACGTGTATTTGTGGACTGGACCGTTTGTGGTGTGCGTGACTTTGTTGGACTTACAGTGTGTCTGAATTGCCAAATGGTCGGACATTCGCACAAGTATTGCAAAGATACAAAGAGATGCTCCCACTGCGGTGTAGAAGGACACGCACGTGAGGCCTGCCCCGCTGCTGCTGCAGCACCCAGTTGCGCCACATGCGCACGTTTTGGAAAGCCTGCAGCTTCACGTGCCCACCCCACCGGAGATAAGGATTGCCCGGCCTACAAAGCAGCACTATTGAAGGACCTCTCCACCATTGACTATGGCATCTAACCATACCGAAATAGATGGCGAGGTACTTGCTGTTGATGCATTAAATATATTATATCAAAATGTGAGGGGTATTCGAACAAAGACCGTAAGTGTGCGCAATAATATTTTAATCAATAATTATGACATTATTTGTTTTTCCGAAACATGGCTGAACTCAACAGTATTTAGTGAAGAATTGTTTGATGATAGATATGTAATATTTAGAAGAGATCGTGAGTCAACCAAATCTGTGTCTAAAGAAGGTGGCGGAGTTCTAGCCGCCGTTTCTAAAAAACTTCTTGTGTCAAGAAAAACGGAGTGGGAGAGTGACAATGAAGATTTGTGGCTTGTAATTAAGTCTCGTTCCAACTCGCTCATCTTTATATGCATCCTCTATATTCCTCCTAGTGTAACCGTTGATAATTATTGTAAACATATTGAAAAATTACAGGATCTGTATTTAAAGTATTCAATTTCCAATTCGCAGTTTATTTTTGTTGGTGATTTTAATTTGCCCGAAATTAAATGGTTACCTGACAATTCATTAAAAAATAATGTACTTTCCCCTTCTAATTATAAGAGCATGAAAGCACACAGTCTTGTCAATCTCTCATCGATTTGCAATTTGTATCAATTTAATTATGTACTAAATAGGAATGAAAATTTATTGGATCTTGTTTTTTCTGATAAAGTTAACATTGATATACATATAGCACCAGGCTTAACCAAATTGGATCACTATCACCCTTCATTTGAAATTATAGTGAAACTAAATAAAGATCAATTCCTAGAAATGAATAGAAGTGATTCAAAATATAACTTCAGGAAGGGAAACTTTGATGAATGTCGACAGGATCTATTGTCTGTTAATTGGATAACTCTTTTTAAAAATAAAAATGTGAATAACATGGTAATCTTATTTTATGAAAAATTGTGGGAAATAATTGACAAATACTTTAAAAAATATGGTACTAAAACAAAAAATCAATATCCTGTATGGTTTAATCAGCAATTGATTGCTCTTCTTAAGAAAAAAAACAAAGTTAGACTTAAGGTAAAAAAACACGGTTACGAGTCAGATTATAGGGAATTCTCTTATTTAAGGAAATTTACAAAAAAAATACAAAGCGAATGTTATAAATCATATATCAACTCTGTCGAAAGTGGTCTGCAAGATAACATAAAGTTATTCTGGTCATACTCAAAATCATTACGAAAAACTAATTGTATACCTAAAGTAATGCATCTTGACGATATTTCCGCAAATGACGGTGAAAATATAGCAAACATATTCTCTAAATATTTTTCATCTGTTTATACCAAGTCGGAATCATCTACTAATGATTCAATGCCAAACATAACTGAACACAATCAAAACAATTTGGGTAAAATATATATTAGTGCAGATGAAATAAAATATTTTTTGAGTAAAATAGATCACAATAAGGGCCCAGGACCTGATAATATTCCTCCTTTCTTTGTTAGTTGCTGTGCAAACTCTTTATGTTTACCGCTTTTTATCATTTTTAATGCATCCCTTACCACGGGAACTTTTCCCGATCTGTGGAAAAAAGCACATGTGGTACCAGTATTAAAATCGGGAGACCAATCTTTAATAAAAAATTATAGGCCAATCAGTATACTATCCTGTTTTGCTAAGGTTTTTGAATCTCTGATATATAAAAATATTTTTTCACATTTTAAGCCCCTTCTCTGCACTAGACAACATGGGTTTGTTCCTCAAAGATCGATCAACTCAAATCTTTTGGAATTTTGTAATTATGTTTGTAATTCTTTTAATGATAGATTACAAGTAGATACAATTTATACTGATTTCCAAAAAGCTTTTGATAAAGTTAACCACTCCATCTTACTAAAAAAACTTGAACAAATTGGAATACATGGAGACCTATTACGCTGGGTGAAATCATATTTGTATAACAGAACTCAATTAGTTCTTATTAATGGATACAAATCATCCCCTATAGTTGTAACTTCTGGTGTACCACAGGGTTCAAATCTTGGCCCCTTGCTTTTTCTTATATTCATAAATGACCTTGGCTCGAAATTAAACTGTGATTATGCTTTTTTCGCCGATGATCTTAAAATTTTTCGTAAGATTAAGTCTGTTTCCGATCATCAGCTGCTTCAAAATGACCTCGACACACTCAATAACTGGTGTACTGTCAATGATATGCACTTAAATGTTGAAAAATGTTACATTTTGAACTTTACTAGAAATAGAATTATAAAGGATTTTTCTTATGTTATCAATAATATTATTCTCAAAAAAGTTTCTTCAATAAGGGATCTAGGAATCACTCTTGATTCTAAATTCATATTTGATGTACATATTAACAACATTAAGTGCAAATCATTAAAAATGATGGGATTTATTCACAGAATATATAAACCTTTCAAAGATCCTCGATCAATTCTAACTCTTTACAATGCCTTAATTAGAAGTAAACTTGAATATGGAAGCACTATTTGGAATCCACATTACTGCAAATATGAAAACATTGTAGAATCAGTTCAAAAAAAATTACTAAGAATGTTATCCTTCAAATGTGGACTACACGACCATCTCAGATCATACGATGTACGTCGTGATTACTTCAAGATTGATACACTTAAAACTAGAAGGCAATTGACTGATCTAATATGTTTACATAAAATTATTCACGGCCATCTTGATACTAAATTATGTCTTAACAGTATTAAAATTAATGTCCCCAATTCCCATTGTTTAAGACGCCATAACATTTTTCATATTAATATATTTAAAAATAATATCGCCTACTTCAGCCCTCTGACCCAGATGTGTCGACTGTATAACAAGATAGAGTGCGCTGATGTGGATATTTTCATTGATAATTTGTACAGTTTTAAAAAAAAAGTTCTAGCGCTGTTAAAAAGTACTAACTAATTATATTGTGTGAATTGTCCCTCTATGCATGCTTGCGTATTTCATATGTCTTTTACCACTCATTGTAATGTGTTACTTGATTGACCTTGTATATAATTCTGTATTTTAATTTGTGATGTTTTTGTTTTTCTAATTGTATTTATTTGTATTTAATTGTACGTAATTGTAGATTTTTATAATTGTATAATAACTGAGTTTTATAAGTGGATTGTTCTCATGTAAATGTAAACATCTGTAAAACCCAGTATAAATAAATAAATAAATAAATAAAAAGTTAAAAATAAAAATATTCATCCTAGACTTGCAGAAAAAGTCAATATATGTCGCGTATTAAAATAAAATGGATACATATTTATCCAGACACTATCTAGATAGCATTTATTTCGGGTTGAATCTTGCAATCATAATATATATATAGATAGCAGCCAATAATATGTGCGTTAAGAAAATGAAGATAATGTTGGTAGTTCTTAGTCGAAGTATGATACAGTTAAAAGTGACCGAATTAGAAATGGGTTAAATAGCTCAGTTGGTAGAGCACTTGCCATGTCAACAAAGGGCCCTGGGTTCCAGTCCCAGTGGAACCAAAATCTTTGTCTGATTTTTCTGTCTCCAGATTTTCGATTGAGTTTCGCTAATATTGTCATCATTTAATTAAATATTATAATTTGAGATTTTACTCATAAAGTTAAAAATAAAACTATGAATAATAATCTTGTAAAATTTCATCAACTTTTTAACCTAGGGGGCAGGTAATAACTATTAACAATTTCCGACATGTTACTCGGAAATCAATAAAGGCATAGGTAAATAGAATAAATTCAATAAGTTTTTCATTATAAGTATCTACTTATATCGAAATTATATAAAAATATTTCTCTTAAGTGGCCTAACCACAGATTAATAATGCCTTCAAAAGACGAAAAAGCTATAAAGGTACTTATTATTATTACTTTTATTTTTATTACCTATGCCCTTTGATTTCTTAGTAAAATGTCAGAAATTATTAATGGTTATAAACCCTTTAAAATTTTTTTTTTTAACTTAAAGTAAAAACTCAAATTATAATATTTAATTATGAAGACAATATTAGCGAAACTCAATCAAAATCTGAAGACAGAAAAATCAGAAAAAGATATTTAAAAATAAAAAAAAACTATACATGTCTAAAAAATTTTACTAACATTTTCGTAATATTAGTAAAAAAATCTATCTAAACGATTTTTTCCAAGTCGTTATGAAATCCATGCAAGTGGCCTATTGAGATTTTACTCATAAAGTTAAAAATAAAAATATTAATCCTAGACTTGCAGAAAAAGTCAATAGATGTCGCGTATTAAAAATAAAATGGATAAATATTTCATATTTGTAAAAAGCATTAACTTTGTGGCTCGCCATAATTTACAATAAATACACATATAAATTTGTTGTAGACCACTTTTATTTATGAACACTCTACCGGTTTCGGAAGCACCCTTCCTTCGTCAGGAGAATATTATAACATTCAACAAGTTATAATATTCTCCTGACGAAGGAAGGGTGCTTCCGAAACCGGTAGAGTGTTCATAAATAAAAGTGGTCTACAACAAATTTATATGTGTATTTATTGTGGATAAATATTTATCCAGACAATATCTAGATAGCATTTATTTCGGGTTGAATCTTGCAATCATAATATATATAAAGATAGCAGCAATAATATGTGCGTTAAGAAAATGAAGATAGTGTTGGTAGTTCTTAGTCGAAGTATGATACAGTTAAAAGTGATTGAATTGGAAATGGGTTCCATAGCTCAATCGGTAGAGCAGTTGGCCATGAATGCTAAGGTATCTGGGTTCGAGTCCCAGTGGAACCAATATATTTTTCTGATTTTTCTGTCTTCAGATTTTGATTGAGCCTTTAAAGTTTCCCCAATAACTGCATTGTTTAAATTAAGCTAAATGTCGTTAAGTGAGTTATTCCCAAATGACGACTCAGGGGTTTTTTTCCAGCATAATTTTGGAGGCGGGTCTGGGTACCGCCGCCCCGGGAACCATTTATTGGATAACCAACACTTCTGTCATAGGTCACCCAAGTGGTTCGATACGTTTGATGACTTAACAGGGGTGCCCGGGTTCATGGGATCAGGTTTGTCCGGGTCTTGGCGGTGGATGCGTCTGCCCACCAGCTGCATGGCAGGCCGGATCGGGAGAGAATGGTTGAGGGAGTGCCTTTGACTTCTCCAGCCATACTCTCCCGGAACATTGCCTTGCACTACAGTGGGAGGAATGGATTATACGTCCGTCACTCCTGGGCACACTAATCCCCAGATTCCTACCCACACTAATACCTTTTTCCTTCCCAGAACTTCCTCTTCTTCCTTTCCTAAAAGTACCCTCCACACAGCATCCCCAAAGATGATATAGGCCCTGAGGGAAATTATTTTTATCAAGGCCTCCTTGGTAAGGCTTCTGTTAAAAAAAAAAAATTGTTTTATGGTCTCTAATATTTGAACTTTGCTTACGTTTTTAATTTTTTTTTAAATTATGTTTTAACCCTTCAAAAATTTGGCATTTTTTTCAGATGGTCAAAATATTTTCGCTTTACAATAAAATGCAAATATTTGGAAAAACTGTTTTAGAAAGGTGATGAAATACGCTTTCAAATTACATGTATGATTCTAAACATATATTCTTTTTATTATAAAAATTTTACATACAAACATAAAAAAGGTTTTCAAAATGGCCCACCTTACGTCTTTTCTAACTAAAGTTATTAATAATAAAAAAAAAATAAAAGCCCATTTATATTTTATTAGACCAGGGTTTCCCAAACTTTTTCTGCAATGGAACACTTTTTAACACCGTAAATTTTAATGGAACACTTAGCTTATTTTTTTGGTTGGATACGTTATGTACAAAGCACTCTTTTTAGGGTGAATAGCCTATTTAAAAAATTTCTAATAGTAAAATTTTAAAAAAAGTTATTAAACACTTTAGTCATTAAAAATGGAAAGTAAAAAAAAAGTGGAATAAATAAAGCACCTAATGACCTTGACGATTTTGAGTCCGTGAATTGCATATCTTCTTGAGATCAGACACAATATTGGTAAGTTGGATTCTAATATCTAGTCTGGCATCGAGCCTGTTCCTATACTTTGACTTCATTGCAGCATACTTGGAAAATACCGCTTCGCATAAATAGGTTGTAGAAAACGGAAGTAAAACAATAATAGTTTGTTTCGATAAATTGAGGTACTCTTTTGACAAACTCGCCCAGAAATCATGTATTTTTGGGTTAATCTTTGTATTTTTGTTTCAAGTTAGAGTCACTAATTAAGGACTTGCGCTTAAGCTTACAGATTTAGCTGTCTCGTAAAATGGATTCCGAACCCAGGAATCGTCCTTAATAGTTTTCGGAAAATATTGCAAATTAGTTGTTTTCAAGTTAAGCAGGTTTTCTTAAAATTCTTTGGAAACCTCTTTCAATTCAAACATTCACATAAGGCAGGAAAACAATCAAAATGATTAGATTGAACTGACGAAATTCAAAATTGTTATTTTTTTTACCTTTTCACCCACATTTACAGCACCATGCTCGACTAATTGCTCACAAGGATGTAAGACTGACTGATTTTTACATTATTTTACTTCCAGGTAAAGTCGATATCGTAAAACATATGGTTGGATTCCTTGGGAACGGAAATTTCGTGAAAAAGCAGATCCGTTATCTTGTTGTTATTGTTTCCATATCGCATAGATGTTCATATTATTGACTCTCACCACAGTATTATAAACCATAGTAATAAACTTCAGAGATTTTTTTTAGTATGTAAAATGAAGATTTACTGCAATAACAGTCTAAACGGCTCTTTCAACTTCCATAAAGCTTGGTCTCTCTACCTGGAAGGATCTAGCACCTAACTAACTGTTGTAAAATATAATAATTTCTTGTGAATAAAATCAGTGGTGTTGAAATATGAATACATGTATTTGATATTAAATGAAATTCTTCCGACAAATTGTCGCGTAACCCCTACTTAGGTTCGGCGGAACCCTGGTGTTCCGCGGAACACAGTTTGGGAAACCCTGTTATTAGACAAATGTATAACAAACACATATTGTAACTTCACTTTTTTGTCGCTCTATGTAAAAATAATTTATAAAAAATTCCCGAAGTTTCAAATTTTTTTTTCTATTTGCGATTCAAAACTTTGTATACATAAAAGTGTACATTTTACTTTTTTGGTGGCTATTTTTTAGATTGGAATATAAAGCGTGGTGTTTTCCCTTTCTAACACCGATTAGAACATATTTCTCACTATGATAGTAAGGGAGTTATAGTGTTTTATATGAGACCTATGTGGGTTGGGACAAATATGGTCTCCTGTGATTAAACGGGTTAAATTATAGATTCTCAACCTTTTTTTGCCCACCGCCCACTTTGACACTATTTTTATTTCTAGCGCCCCCTAACCTGTGAATCCGAACGGAGGAGGCGTAATGGGATACCAGGACAGGGTTTGCCACAACGGAGGGGGCGTAACGGGATACCAAGATGGTATATTTGTCACAACGGAGGGGGCGTAATGGGACAGGGAAAATATTTTAAGGTGTGACGTAATTTCGTAATTTATGGATAGGCCCTAATGGGATGGGTTAGGGCAAAATAGGATGGGGTGCGATGGGTTTCTCTGGGTCTCCTAACGCCCCCCTGAAAGTCTGAAACGCCCCCCAATTTACTCTTGGTCTTCTACCGCCCCCCTGAAGGTCTAAAACGCCCCCAAGGGGGCGTTATCACCCACGTTGAGAACCTATAGGTTAAATCTTTAAAAAAACCCTTTTCATGATTATATTAATAATAAATTGTATTGTTTAACCTAAAACTAGTCAGAAAAGGTAAAAACTAATGATTCGACAATAAATTATTGCAATACGCTGATGTCAGTTTTTTCGGTTGGTAACACAAAAAAGTGCATAATACGTTTCTGTGTATCTAACCTTTCACCGGACAAACCTATAATCAAAACACTCAAAAATGTAAGAGGCAACGCATTGTGCTGTTTCTATGTTTACATGCAAATCCAACACTCACACTTCACACTAATGCAACACTCATTGTATTAGTGTGAAGACCATTTTTCAAACACGAAATTGAGGCAGTTAGAAATTTAGTAGGGGCTCTTGCAGACTTTTACCATTAACAATTCAGCCGATTGAATATTTAATAAAAGAAATAAAATATGTATACCGACGTTGGAAAGGAAGAATGGCTAACGAGCTATACAGCAGGATTTTTCTGTATAGCGCTTAAACCATTTTTCTTTCCAGCGTATGGCCTGTTAGCCATTCTTCTTTTCCAACATCGACATATATATTCATGATAGATAGCTACAAGGCGGTGTATCGATAAATGTAACAAATGATAAAAATCTTCTTTCTAGCAAAACTATGTGCAAATCCACAGGTGATTTTGCTACATCACGTAACAAATTACGATAACACTTTTGCCACAAAATGAATGATTTTCGCTGGTTTCGGTTACATTTTTAGAAGCTTTTGCAACAAGATGGGGGGGTTGTATTATGAAATTACTCTTAGGTGGTAGGTATCATTTTTAGGTTTAAATTATAGGTATATGCGGAGATGCGAGTTAATTTTATTGATAGAATCAATTATTATAGTCAGTGTTTCTCCATACTTAAATAAAAAAAAACTCATTTTGTCATCCCTTTCTCAATAAAAACAATAATATAATATAATAAAAGGACGTTTCTCGGTGACATCTCACAGGGACATCAATGTCAGAAATTAATAAACATGCACCAATACACACAAGCAGTGTGTGTTGTTTGGGTCAATTTAAGCATGTCCTGTTTTCCGGTACCAACCTACGGTTCATAAAGTATGGAAAAAATAAACAACAATGAAATATTTTTGATTGTTTTTAATTTTTATCAGTGTTAAAACAAAGTTATAAATTTATTTTCTATTCGTAAATACAAAAAAATAATTTCCCTCAGGGCCCGTGTCATCTTTGAGGATGCTGAATGGCAGTGGCGGTTCTTCACAGGGGGACAATGGGGACAGTCCCCACCAGTTACACTCAAAACCGACTAAAGAAAATAACAGTCGATGCTTTGTCTTCACCAAAATGAATGAATTATTTAAACATAAAAGTAATTAACATTTGCAGAAATAAAATACAAACAATTATTCCGGATGATTTTAATAAGACCCTACGCGCGTACAGCGAACAATGTATGGCGCAAAAAACAGCGGATCTATTTCTCAGTGCGCAGAATCTAATGCGCACTTGGGGGACGATCCGAACTATCCCTATACTTTCCTTGCGTTGTTTCGCGATCGTATGTAACTGCGCATGCGCAGTAGTATGTGAATTCAAATACCAGCGGGGACAACCCTTTGGATCCTCACAGAACCATTTGTTTGCGAAGTTACGGGCGGGAATCGCTCGCGTTCAAATTAGTTTAAAGATAAAGCTTTATTTTTATTATACTATATTGTAAATTAGCATATATCTATAGACATTTTATATTATTTTGTGTTAAATATATCCGACTAGCATGATGAGACCATCAAATTTTTTTTTTGAGAAATTTTATATTATGTTCTACGGGTGGTGAGATTACGGTACAGTACGTAAAAAATGTCGATCCCCACCACTAAAAAAGTGTTCGAGCCGCCACTGCTGAATGGAGTGTTTTTGAAAAGAGGAAGGAGTAAACATGGGTTCTGAGGGAGAAATTCAATTAAAAATGGTCTGATTTTTCGGATTGAAATTTTCAAAAAAAATATCTTAGAATATTTGCCTAAACCGGATTTTTTTTTTAAATGTGATGCAAGTAGCCTATTATAATATTTAATTAAATGAAGACAATATTTCCCTTCCCCCCATATCGATAGGCCCCCTTCTACTTTATTTTTATTTTTATGAACAATGAAAATTTTCCATTAACAACGAAAATAAAATCACTGGTCCGCCATTTTTTATTTTTTTTAGATATCGAAATTCCCCTACATAATGCTATAGATACTGGATTTTCAAACAGTTTAAGAATTGTTGCATGCAAATTGGATATTGTATAGTTTGTTTTATGTTGTCAACCAGATTGAAAAACGTGTTGAAAAAGTTTCGAGAAAAACACATTCGAAGTTTTGCTGATGGATAATTCAACATACAAATTGTTTCAAACGGTTTCACATAAAATGTTGTATCTCCGTCAATTTTTCGAATTTCTTTTTTTTTAAATGGTGAGAGCCAAGGGCGGATCCAGGATTTTTTTCTGGGGGGGGCACAAGGGGCGGAGGGGGGGCGGCCCACCCCGGGTGCCACCCCGATGGGGGGGGGGTACCCCTCAAGAGCACAATTCCCCCCCCCTCCCCCCCCCCCAGGACGGACCAATTTTTTATAAGTTGAAATTTGAGTTTGTCAACTTTAATGGGGGGGGGGGGCATTTCCGACCGCGCTTTCCCCCGACCGTACCGCTATCGCAAACGCTGATTATCATCTTTCATTTGCAAGTGCATGAATAGGATACAACGAACAAAATTCGCAATAGGCCACTTGCATGGATTTCATAACGACTTGGAAAAAATCGTGTGGATAGATTTTTGAACTAAAATTTCGAAAATGTTAGTAAAAATTTTTAGAAAAGTATAGTTTTTTTATTTTTAAATAACTAAATCCATTATTTGAGCTCGTGACGTGACTACATGTAAATGTCCCGTCTCCGATTATGTTCCCTTAACTTTGTAAAATTCCACACTGATTAATTTTTTTTATATGGCAACACTTTAATTTCCGGCGAATTTTTGAATTTTCGTTTAACGTTCACTAGATTTACTGTTTGTTCTGTGCGAACTTATCCTTTGGTTTGATTTTTTGAGAAAGATGGCGGTGTTTTTACAGATGTTACGAAGAGAACCCCGTACAATTTATTGCTATTCGTGTGGGAAACGTTCTTTTTTTAAAATGATTTTCGGCTATGTAATTATCGTTTTTTCACACCCATAAAATTATGTCCCGTATTTCCGGTTTATAAAAAATGGTCTGATTTTTAAGATTGAAATTTTCAAAAAATCGCCAGGGTTTCAAAAATACGATAAAAAAAAATTCGGAATGTCTTATAATATTTGCCTAAACCGGAAAAAAATTTAAAAAAAATGTGATGCAAGTGGCCTATTCCAGCCAGACATAGACAAAAGTTTGACTCATGTTCTTTCTGTTATTTTAACAACTCTGATAATTTGATTTGCTTCTAAGTATGTACTGTGATGGAATCTCCACAGTACACAAAAATACCATCCTGGGGGGGGGGGGGCACGTGCCCCCGTGCCCCCCCCCCTAAATCCGCCCTTGGTGAGAGCGTTTTTAAAAATTGCATCTTTCAAAAAATGATTTTTTTTACAGTGTCCTGGTGCCTTAAAGCTTTGTTTAGGATTTGATCAAGAGAACTTTTGTTCCGACGTAAATAGGTAATTTGTATTTTAAATTTGCCCCCATAAAAATGATTTAATTTATTTATTTTTATGTTTTATTTTATAGTATATCTTCATATTTGTATGATAAATATGATAAAATTATTTTTTTCATGTTTTTCATTTAGTCACAAATAATTACCCAAGTTGCCTCTAAAATCATGAAACATTAAAATCTTTAATGGACTACATCTTATAATTTAAAGCAAAAATAAACAAAGTAGCTAACATCCGTCATCCGTACTAGACATTTGATATAACTTTTGAATACAAAAATAATTTTTCAGTTTGGTTGGCTATTTTGATTTCAAATCCAAAAGTAAAATTTTTATGAAACGGGCCGAAACGAGCCGCGCGAACGTTCCACGTGAAGCATTTCTAAATGATGAAAAATCATAAATCATACACAATCATACGTTTTTGTTTTGAAAATTTGATCGCTTAAATTATAGATGCTTCAATTAAATACTGCGTGTAGAACATATCTTGGCCCTTAAAAATATCGGTCATTTTTTTTATGAGTTTTTTTATAAGGGGCTTCTTTTTCCATGCATAATTAAGTATATTTGTGTTTTGGTGGTCTCTAATAATATAATTGAGCTTAGCAAACAATATCCAGGAGCGGCGAGCGAATTATATTTTTTTGTCATGCAGTTCTATTAAATGGGAGTTCTACAAATTAAACATGAAAACAACAATAACAATAATAGTAGTAATAAATGAATAATTTTTTATTTGAAGTCGAATGAAGTCATTTGCATTTCGTTTAGCGGGTGTTTATTTATAATGAAGAATAAAAAAAAGAATAACAATTTTGAAATGTGTTGTATGAAAGCAATGCATCTGTGTTAGTACTGTGTTAGCATCAACTCTCGCTGCGGTGTACAATTACATATTTATTATAACCACTATGTCTTGGTAAAACCCTTCAATTCACATTTTTTGAGAATGTTACTTTTCAGTGTGGTCTCATGTACCTAACTACCTACCTACCTTGTAGTCTTAGAAGTATAATAATATTTGGTAAAATAATATTTCCTGATTTAGACATTTTTAATACCTAGTATACCCTAAATTTATGCGTACATTTTTTGAAGTTATATCGTAAAAAACTGGATGAAATTACTCAACCCTCGAATCTTTCATAATCTTAATCTTAATATATAAAACAAAGTCGGGTTAGTTACACTATTTATAACTCGAGAACGGTCGGGCCGATTTTGATGATCTTTGATTTGTTGGATTTGTCTCCGCCCCGGAAAGGATAATAACTATTAAAACATCACAAAAAATAACGAAAAATATAATTATTAAGAAAATTCTTTTCCCATACATTTTTTATGGAACGAATTCTCATATTTGAAAGAGCTGCGGGCATTTTGTGATAAGTACCTGTAATGTTGAATAGTGAGTGAGTTCCAAAAATTCAAACCATCAAATGTCAACGCGCTGATTGTTTTGCTTTTGTTATTAAACTTTTTTTAAATTATTTATTTGGCTTTCACCCATTAAGGGTGTCCTTGAACATTTCTTTATTTAAAAAATTATTCACATTTTCATTTTTTACATTATCAGTGTTTTTAAAATTAGTGACATATTCATGTTTTTTAAAATTAGGTACATTTTCAGTTTTTTACGTGGAATAGATAAATTATATTAGCAAATATAGACAATGGGCTAAGACAAATATTCATATGATTATGCAAGTTGTACTAACATACAGAGTTGGTATTGATAATAATTACAAAATAGTAAAGTAGGAAGATGTACAGGTTCCAAAAAATAGGAATTGTACTTATAACACTGCAGGAACAAACGCATACGTATGGAAGAGAAAGAAATGTGATTGATGCTTAAATTTTAAGGCCATTTATACAAATAAATTTAAATAACAAATAGTGAATTTCAGGAGAGTTGATACTAATAAGGCAGGGTACACTGGTAGAGAATTCAATTTTAGGTTTTACCAATTCATGTAGGTATGTAGTTTGGAAATTGGTAATTTATAGGACACTCAAAAAAATTATGGTCTAAAGTGTCCTCTGAACCACAATCACAATAAGGCGAATTGACTATGTGGAATCAGGCCAGATGGCTAAGACAACAAGTGTGACCTAGAAGCATTCGAGTTATGGAAGAGATATATTTTTTAGGAATGGAAGTGTATTTGTGAAACCAGGGCTTGACAGGAAGAGAAGGTTGAATTAATGAGTACTGGTGACCTTTTATCAGAGGGGATGATTTCCATTCAGAGGACTATTGGCGTTGTCCCTTATTTTTTAAAATAGGGAAATAGTGTCTTACAGGAATATGTATACTACTTAATGGTCCATGGACAATGGATTCCTTAGCAATAGAATCAACCTTTTCATTTCCAACAATACCAAAGTGTCATGGGATCCAGGCCAAGACCACTAACACGCTTGAGCCAGCGACATGGAATGCAGGAGGTCTCGGATAGAGCAGGTTAGAGAGTCACTACTGGAATTGAGAAGGGATGCGCTTATTTTTTGTAGTGAACTAAGTGAGCCTGAAAGCATGAGATCATTTCTAATGTTGAGAGATTTGAGGATTCGTAAAGCTTCTATGATATGAGAGCTATGCATTCAGCAGAGAAAATGGAACACTATTTGGGAGGTCTGCGTGGGAAAAACAATTTCCTGTAAGGTGCATAGACACTGGCTCACAATGGGAGTCCGAACTGAGTTTGGAATCATCTGTGAAAATTGTTATATAATTTGGCCAGTTATTTTCATTAATTTTGTTGAATTCTGCATTACTGGATTGAGCTGAGTTTTTTAATATTTTTTTACATATTCCTATAGATTGGTGCACCTTTGGATAGAAAGTAAGACTTTCATAGGGATATGAGTATAAGGGGAGAGATTCATTGCGATAGAAGTTTGTGGATGCATTCAGGAAAGAGTTGAAAGAGGAAAGAATTGAAAGAGGAAAGAGTTTTTGATATTAAACATATAATGCTGCCCTTCTTTCTTACACACTATATGTCAACAGTCAAAATGGGACAAACGGTGAACGTATGTCTACGTCTACACCCCTCCAAAGGAAAAATATAATAATTATAATAAATCTCCGTCACACGTATAAAGAAAATGAAAAGCGATTCCCGAAAGTAAGTCGAAAAGTAAGATAATCACATAAATTATAAATCCGTACACAACGCCATCTCTGATACTGAAAAAAACAAAACGCGTACAGTTACGCATCAATAATTGCTTCATTGTGTAATTTTTAACAAAATAAAAAAACTTAATTTAATTCAGCTAATAAGTTTACACAACAGTTACTGATTCTGATGCGGTACGAAGTTCGCCGGGTCAGCTAGTATATGTATAAAACAAAGTCGGGTTAGTTACAACATTTATAACTCAAGAACAGCTGGACCGATTTTTATGATCTTTGATTTGTTGGATTTGTCTTCGCCCCGAATAGCAGAATAGCTATTAAAACATCGCAAACATTCACGAAAAAAATAATTATGAAGAAAATTCTTTTCCGCATACATTTTGTATGGAACGAATTCTCATATTTTCAAAGAGCTGCAGGAATATTGTGATAAGTATAATATTGAGAAGTGAGTGAATTCCAAAAATTCAAAAATGTCAAATGTCAATGCGCTGATTGTTTTGCTTTTGTTCTTAAATATATAATGCTGACCCTCTTTCTTACACACTAAATGTCAACAGTCGAGAAAATGGGACAAACGATGAACGTACGTCTGCACCCCTCCAAAGGAAAAATACAATAATTATAATAAATCTGAAAATGAAACGCAATTCCCGTAAGTATGTGGAAAAATAAGAAATACACAAAAATTATAAATCCGTACACAACGCCATCTCTGATACTGAGAAAAACACAGCACGGACAGTTGCGCATCGATAATTGCTTCATTGTGTAATTTTTAACTTAATAAAAAAACTGAATTTAATTCAGCTATAGTTAACACAACAGTTATTAATTCTGAGGCGGTGCGAAGTACACCGGGTCGGCTAGCTATGAATAGAATTGCAATATTTTAAATCAAAATTTCACCGTTTTCGTATATACTTTTTTTTATTAGTTTTATGATTTTTTTTTATGTCTCCGGTAAAGTTAACATTTTGTGGTTTGAAGGGTTTTACCAATCCCCAGTCGTACTTATGATAAATTTCGAAGAAGGGCGTGGAAAAACTCGTCGAAGAAAATGGAAAATTAAAAATAGGGTTGATATTACTAATACGGGACCATCTACAAATTACGTCACACTTTAAGGGGGGGGGGGGGTAGAGAAGTGTGACATGTTGGACAAGGGGTATGGGGGGTCACCAGCACTGTGAGGTCACACGTAAAAAAAAATTGAACTACTAACTACTAACTGCTTTGATTTATTTTTATTAATTTTTTATTTATTATAAAGACAAAGTAATAAAATACGACAGGAAAAAATTTAAATATTTTACAGAAAAGAGAAAAGTCCCAATAAACTACTTTTTAGTAGTTTGTCAATGGGTGCTTTTACTTTGAAGATATAACAAAAAAACTTATTTTACTTTATTTTGCAGTTAAGACTTTTTTATGTTAGAGTCTAATACAAATTATTTCTTTCGGCGAGTCAATTCTTCAACATAATATTATTTGTTTTACCACTTGTACATTTTTTAAATTTCAGCAGGAACATATTTAAGCAATTTGATATTGTTATTAGTTCTTTACCCATATTTATTTAAGTGCTTAGGTACAATTAGTCCTTCATTTAACGTAAAACGAGTATTGTAAATGTGGTCCAGTTTATGTATGTATATAGGGATATTCATGTGCTGAAATATAATTTTATACCACAGAATTGCTCTTACTGAGAGAATTTTGAGATTTTGGTAAAAGTACGGAACATTATGCATTTGTTCGTATAAACTTTTATGCGCTAATAATTTAACTAATGAATTTTGAACTTATTGAACATGATTTACATTTGTTTTACAGTTAAGTCCCCAGGCTGTAATTCCATACCTTATAATAGATTCAGCTAATGATAAATAAATTATTCGAAGAGTGCATGTTGGAACATAGAATTTTGGTTTATATAATCTGCTAACAATACATCTGAGTCGTTCACAGACTTTATTTATTTGTAAATCCCATTTGAAAAACAATCAATAATAACTCCTAAATAAACATATTCTTTAGCCAGTTCAATATTTTCACATATACACAATGTAGAGATACCGACATGTAAGCAATCTGAAGTGTGTGTTTTAATTTCAGGTGTAATAATATTTGCCTTGGCATTGGATGATCTAATATGTATCAATTTAGTTTTTTTTGCATTTATGATTAAATCAGAGTCATGAAACCATTTCAAAAGTTCAACGTAATCTTGTTGTAATTGTTATTATAGGGGCAGAATTGTAATTTGCTGAAAAACGGCTCTCTAAAACGGCTTAATACTACCTTTCGTGTGTCATTCTTAGACTTGATATTTTTTGTTACCAAATAATGGACTTTTATTTTTCAATCTGTTTATTTTTTTTTGTAATCGATGTAGGCATTTGACCATGAAAAATAAAAACATTGATACACCATTCAACCCACTTTTAAAACTTTAGTCTATGATTATCGCGTAAATAATGATTTTACACAATATTTTAAATTTAAAATATATACATAATACACACATCTGTAAAAGTACGGCCTCTTATTATCGTTATGATATCTGTGAATATTGATAATTAAATAAATACTTCATTTTTCACCAAAATCGAACACATTTCGTAGCTTCTATTCATTCCGGGCTAGAATCTCCCGTTGGCAGGTAGGGAATCTGTACGCTCCTCGTTTGACAGCGTATATATTTTGAAAATACGGGCGAAATGTTTTATTAATAGCTTTAAACATAGAATACCGACTCACTTGAACCACTGCAGTAAACTCAGTAAGCTACAAAAACAGGAAGTACTCGAAAATTCTCTTTTTTAGTCTAAGTTTGTCGAATTGTATTTTTTCAACCGCCATATTGTATAAATCGTTTAAAATATAACATTTCATGTGCGTTATACTTCCGAAAATGGTTTGTGCGATGTTCATATTGTTCCATGCGTGTGGCGACGGGCACGTTTTGCAAGTATGTGTGAGAATTCAATGCTGCGTACACACACACAGCTATAATATATGTAGCGTGACGTATTTCGGAATATCAGTATTAGTCTCGTATTAGTTCATTTGTTTGTGTCGTGGACATTCATTCACTCGTCGAACATTTCTCCGTAGGTACATTATGTACGCTGTGTTTGGTAGTAGATACAAAAATTACCTTATATGATTAGTATTAGTATTAAGTATAATAGACAAGATAGGTAAACCCTACGTCATCGAGTATACGAATGAAACTACTTTGTAGTGATAATGGACGTTTATAAAACCTTAAAAAAGCTGGTCTGCCGGTGCGTCTTTTGGCAGGAGCCGCGCTGTCACGGAAATAGTCAGTGATTTTTTTCGAAAAAATTACGACATCAAAACAACGAGAATAATAAAAGTCGATTAGAAAATGAGAAAAAAGCAGGTCTGCCAACCGACAGCCTGGCACGTTCGCAGGCAGCCGGCGTCAAAGTGGGGTAAAAAATAGTAAATTTTACGTCATCGAGTACACGAATTAAACCAATGAATAACTATAGTCCAGATCATTTCATTTAAGAATTTCTTGGTCTGCCGACCAGCAGCCTGGCAGCTTTTTGGGTACGACTTTAAAAAAAAAAAAATTGTAATTTTTCTTTTTCTGAATTATTATTTTTATTTCATTATAGTTTTAAATAAGAATGCCATATTTTTTTTAAATAAGCCAAAACCTGCCGCGGTGCCCCTCACTGCTGTCGCGTGTCCATATTTTTGTACAAATTTATAATAATAATAGTCATTTTAAGATTGCCAAAATAGTCCATACTAGTTGGAAGTTCGAACAACCAACGCACCGTCGCCGTAAGAGCTGTGTTCATCCGTAAAACGACGTAAATTTCCGAACCTCGTCCGTTTCATATCGGTTTCGCATGCCCTGCTGCATCGATTACATCGAACACAAGATCGAAACTAACAAAAAACTGTAATCTAGATCATCCCATTCATGATTTCCTTGGTCTGCCGACCAGCAGCCTGGCAGTTCAAAAATAAAAACACCATAAAATCGACTCCAAATGTGAACCACGAGAATAATTACGAAGCAGAATATGTTTATAATAAACTGTTTTTATTCAATACATAACTACGAAATACATAATCACGAAACAGAACTTGTTTATAATAAACTTTTTTTTATACATTAAATAATAATATTATTGAACATTTAAAAAAAATAAAAAACGATTGTGCAAGACCACACGACTGAAATAAAATTTCACTTATCTTATAAAAGAACATATGACATTGGGGTGACATAGACGTTGACATTCCAGACAATTTGGTTTGTTGCATTTCACACAGTAGTACACACTCAGGCGTCTTTTTTTCGCTGGGCAAAAGTTGCCCCGTTTTCTTTTGCATGCTTCGTTTCCTTTTTTAATAACATTAATCACCGTTCGCATCGATCACTGTTCGCATCGATTACCGTTCGCATCACACTTTTCGTAACGCATTCACCAGTTTACCCCCAAGTGTCGAGCGTGCGTAAAGAAGTTTTACTTTTAAAAAATTATTTATACAATGCATAAATACGAAATACATAATTACGAAGCAGAACTTGTTTATAATAAACTGTTTTTATACATTAAATAATAATATTATTGAACATATAAAAGAAATAAGAAATAAGTAATTAAGGAGTTCTACAAAATAAACTTAATAACAATAAATGCACCACGAGATTCCAAACGTCGCGTCGGTAGTTTATAATGGGAGCTGCGCGAGTGTATACGATTGACGTGAACTATGGGAAAAAACCATCAACAAGCAAATAATGAAACATTCGTAAAAAGGATCATACTAAATATTCTACCAAAATAATAAGTTCCATAAATTAAACACACTTTGTTATTGGTTTGGTTTTTACTTCGATATTTAAAAATATTGTGCACGTCATAACATAACACTTGAATGTTGAAGTTTTAAAATTCGCGATGGCATTACTACCGACATCTAGCGATGTAATAATTAATACATTTTGACAGTTTTCGAATTCGGCCGTGGCTAGTACATCCCTTTAATACATAATTGCAGATCACTGCATGAAATTACCAATGCAGTACCTACCCGCGTACACGAAGTGTTTTTGTTTTGTTTACATGTTTAAAAATGTACTAAAAGATACATAAATGATTTATAAAATTGGACCTAATATGGAACCTGGAGGAACGCCTGCTAAAATTCTTCTTTTTTTACTTAACCCATTCAGACCCCTTGAGCATAATTATGCACACTAATTTCAAAGCATAATATAAGGTGTAATTTTATGCTTTTTTTAATGTTTCCCCTGTTTTTATTATACTAGCAACATTATTATTGCCTAAAAATATGACTAGTGGAGACATCTACCAGTGAAAGTTATAAATATTGGTTCTTTCAATTAGTGCAAGAGTGCTGGTAAGTAAATTTAATTTCATTGTTTTTACTAAAATTTCATAAATATTTAACAAAAGGAGTACGCCGATGCAATTTTAAAATATTAATAACTATAATGTATGCATTGAAAATGTAAATATATTTATATATATATATTTTTTTTTATAATGAAATAAATAAGCGTATAGGCGTGTTTGAATTTTGATGTGCGGAATTGTGCACAATCAGTCTCTGTGTCACCTTTCCACGATGTACACAAAATGTTGCACATCTTTGTTTATGATTTGGAAAACTTATTTTGTATTGTTTATTTTAGGAAAAATGTATAATCCTATGAATAAAGAAGACTTGGAGGTAATTTTCTGATTGTTGTAGAATGATTATGACGCAGACCTGAGTGACGATGATGACTTTGAAGTGAAAAACTGAACATTTGGAGGACAGTGCTTTGGAATGTGAACCTTCGACTTCTACAAAACAAGTTAGAATAGGTGCAGATAAAATTTCTACTAATACTGTCATCAACGAAGAGGTATACTAATATAGATAAAACTACTTTTGTAGTTGTGTAACTCTAAGTGACCAGCTCAGATATGGGGGCTCCATCGAAGCCAGAGTAAAGTTAGCCTCTCAAAAACTGGGCGTACTCTACAGGGCCCGCAGATACTTTAATGGTACACAACTGCTAACCCTGTGCAAATCACAAGTGCGCCCCACTGTTGAATTTGGCAGGCACCTCTAGTCTGGAGCACCAAAATACCTGAAAAATACCATCGACTCTGTGCAAAAACGGGCGGTCTGTTTGATAGATTCTCCCATCTAAATAGGCGGATTGAAATCTTTAGAGCACAGGCGTCAGGTGGGAATGCTATACTTGTTCTACCGGTATTACAATGGAAGATGCTCCAATGAACTAGCGTCATTGATCCCTACGGCACCGGTGCATAGTCGGGAAACACGCAAACGCGTGCCCAACATATGTACACGGTTGATATTAAATTTGTCACATGAGAATGGGTCGTTTCTTCGACTCGTTCTTGTGTTCAACAGCTCGGCTGTGAAACGATTTGCCGGCCTCTGTGTTTCCTCTTTCATAGGTTGTTAATAGGTTTTCTGCAACATGGGTCTCTTTAAGACCAATGTTCATTCCTTCCTCTCCTCAAAAAGACCCTCCACACAGCATCTCAGATGACATAGGTCCCGAGTGAAACTATTTTCCTCAGGGCCTCCTGTGTGGAGTTGATGTAAAAAAATTAAAAATTATAATTGTGGAAAATTTTGTATTAAAAATCTATTAAAAACCTATTAACAACCTATTCAACGACATTATCCTTTCAGTCTTCTGCGTACGTTGAGACCTATTGGGCATAATTATGCATATGTTCAATTTCCTAATAAACAATACAAAAAAAATAAATATTTGTTTTATTAAAACCCCAATGAAGCCTAATCCACTCTTAAATATTTTTTTTCTCGCTTAACAATAATTCAGGTCCGGTTGTTCAAGTAATTTTCAAAGAGTTTTAAAAGTCTTCCTCTTATTCCTATGATTTCTAGTATTTGTAACATGGACATACGTATGTCTATGATTTGTAATAATTTTCTATGATTAATAGTGTCAAATGCCTTGGAATAATCTACAAATAAAACTAATACATGATTTTTACTATTTAATTCATTATTTATTAAGCTGGCAAATTTTTGAAGTAGCATTTCAGTGCCTTTTTTTGGAAGCCATATTGATTGGTATCAATAATAGAAAAATCTTGTAAATATTTGATTAATTTCAGCTGAATGTATTTTTCAAGATTTTTTTCAAGTGATGGCAAAATACTAATCGGACTTTAATTTCCCAGTAGAGTGTGATCACCCCCTCTATAAATAGGTCTGATAATACTCCATTTTAAGTCATCTGGAATTTATGCTTCATGTAAGATTCTTTGCTTCAAGTAAGTTATTTTTAGATGTAAAATTGAAAAATATGTGACGTCACAATAGGGGGAGGGGGTCTCACAAATTTGACGATATGTGACATGGACGGAGAGGAGGGCAAAAAAATCATGAAACTCGTGTGAAGTAATTTTTGGATGGTTCTACTTTATAATGGTGTGTTCGTCTAAATCGGTACTTTTCCTAATCAAAATACATTTCATAACCTTATAATTATTATTCGTTTTGCATCCGCTTGCGTTTAATTAAAATAATACGGTGTTGAAGTCTCACAAAAAGTGAACGAAGACCTCGAAAGTGCGCCATTTTGAATTAACTGTCACTTCACGTACTGCAGCTTTTGATGTCGTGCATAATAAGTTCAATAAGCTCTACCGCCAAACCAAAAAAGCCCTTAAAACATATTAATTTATATAGGACACAGAGCTCATTTTAGCTTGAACAAGGTTTTAATGTAACTGTTGATTCCCGCCAATAACCTTACTTTCATAATCTACAGCGAGAAAATAAGCACTAGCATAATAAATGCACCTCACAAAAAGGTTGAAACAGTTATGTGATTATATTCGCTGCGTCATGTATTTGGTATAACCCTTTTAATAGAAATGCGTAGTGATAGGTGTTAGTAAGGAAAACTTTTAAGTTCAGGTGGTCTAGGTAGAATTTTCAAGTCTAGTAATGCCATAAGTAAAAATGTTACTTTTAAAGCAGATAAGCTAGTGTTCCCCACTGCAAAATGGCGCGGTTCTTTTTACTTAGGATGTTACAATAAGTTTTTAGTTGTAAAACCAGTTTCGAAAGAATATTATTTTGACATTTGATTCAAACCGCTTCGAGCTGTCGCGGCCTAGAGAGTAAGAGGTACCTACTTTAGATTGTTTCAAAAATACATAATATTTGTGTACGTCGCGTGCTTTCGATTTAAATACGATTTAAATACAGTTATTAAACAAAGTTAAAGTGTGTTGTGAAGTTAAAAATATGTTTAAAAGTAGTTTAAATTGGATTCTAATAGGAATATGGACCATTTCATTGGCTGAATTTGCCAGTTCCCTCACAGGTAACTAACTGGTTTATAATAATTTAACAGCCACTAATCACTTCCTTATAAGTTCTCCGACGGGCTAGGCAGAAAAATGGGGCAATTCGCCATATTGAATCATAAACAAGTCAATAAGATTATAATACAATATTCTTGCGTATACATTGTTATATTTCACACAATAACGGTTCTTTTAACTTTTACTCCAGTTAAATGAAAGACAATGAGGGATGGACTTAATTGAATGATGATATGGAATATTCTTTTAAGAAAATATTACCTAACATTTTAAAAACATTCTTTAATAATAAATATGTAATGAAATTTGCCGACTATTAATTTTATCAAACGATTGTAGGCTTATAGGATAAAATTGAATATTAAAAAAATATTATATTTTTTTATTAACCGATTTTTTTTAAGTTTCCGAAAACTTCTGTTCCTGATGTCCAAAATCATCATAGTTTTATAATTTAAACGCATTAGTAGTTTTTTTTAAATTCAATCTTCGAACACGACAAAAATGCATTGATTGTTGCTTTTTAAAAAAATTTATTTAATTTACATAAACTTATCTAAGGAGGTCAACAGGAAAAAAATCCCCCTTGGCCTACGCCTACGATACATATATTTTTTATTTATTTATTTTTATTTTTTTTTATTTTTTTTAATTTTTTTTATTTTTTTTAATTTAATGACAATATAAGATAAAGTAAAATTACACAATAAGTAAAAATACCAAGTTATGTGGTTTGTTTACAGTCCTCCTCACTAGGTTTTCCTGTTCCGAGGCGGACTGTATGTTGCTGAATGGGTGCTGATCTTTATTTCCTCATCTTCTAGTTTCTTGATTATAGATAAACAATATAAACAAAATAAACAATAAGTAAAATAAAAGTATTGGCTTGTTGTCTGCAGGTTGCATTGGTGTTACTTCATAATTTTAATGATTTCCTCATCGTCCTGTTTATTTAACCATAATTTGATATCTTTTTTAAACTTTTGTATCTCCATGTGTTGTCAATTGGAAGGGCATTATATAATTTTGTCGCATGGAAATTATGGTTTTTCTGGCTAAAAGATACTGATTCCCTTCTGTGATTTGTAATTTGTAATTTGCATGTGATTTTTAACGATTCTTTTTGATTTTTTGTATTAATTGGGCATTACTATTTCTAGACATTTTGTTTTGAAGAGTTTTACTTTTCATGTACATTTGTTACTTAAAAATCACCCTTCCCACTACCCACACCTAATTAAATCTAATCATTTCTGTACTTGTGTAAAATTTTAAAGTTTGTTAGTGAATGACACGGATGTGTCGAAACCGGTAGCAGAAAAAATAAAATGTAACAAATGTACAAAGTAAAACTCTTCAGAACAATAAGATTCTTTTTGATTTAAATTGCCGGGTAGGTACTATTACCAATAGAACTATAATTTGAAAAAAAATCGCACCTAGGTACTTACCTACCTAGCGTTTTTTTCAGTGTATTGTAATATTTTACCTGAGCGGCGACGGTTTTTTTGGAACAGAAAAAACTCACATCGACCATTCTCGGTAGAGCATCGTAATAATTTTGTAGGTACCTACTTAATAATATTATTATGACTTAGGTAATATATCTGTTTTTCCTGACATTTTAAATATATCTATTCGATGAAGCAAACCTTTCATGATTATCGGAATGAAAATTTAAATAATAATTTAATAATAAAGCGGGAAAATTATATGTGTTACCATGGCGCCATGAAAATCGCACGGTTTTTCCTATCCAGAACTTCCTGCTCAACGCAAATTATTTGTAGCTAGTCAGTTATCTCATAAGCTACGGAAATTTAAAATTGATTTTTACATACTTTTCAACTGCTAACAAGAAAAAGTGAATTGGAAAAGATGTGCACATTTCATAAGTAATATCACCGTTCGAGAGTTATTTATATTTCCATACGAACATTATTATAGAAAACATAAAATAATAAAACATACATACGAATTACATCAATATACGAGTATTCAACTGTAACTCATTACATTTTCAGATTTATTCAAATTTTGTATTTCTTCTCATTACCGCCTTTAGTATTTTATTTTATTTTATTTCATCTCAATTTTATTTAAATTGATTTCAATGTATTATTTTGTTTTTACTAAATCGTAAAAGGGGGACTCAGCACGGGCAAATCACCCGGTGGGGCCCACATTTCCAAATGATACAACACGTAAGTAAATGTATTGTATTAAATATTAAAAAAAAAAAAATAATATGTACCTACCTATACATATATAAAAAAAAAACATTAAAATAATTTAATCAATCAATTATTCGTATTAGGTTAGGTAAAATTTTGATTTAAATAAGATTTGAAGAATCTCGTAGACGTGTAATAATAAGGTTAACAATTAAATATCGAAACCCGTTTCACAGAAGACCATATATGTCCCAGCTCACATAGGTGTCATAGAAATCGTTGTGTCTCCCTTACTACCATAAGCATAATTATGATCTAAACCATAGGTTCTCAACGTGGGCGATAACGCCCCCTTGGGGGCGTTTTAGACCTTCAGGGGGGCGGTAGAAGACCAGGAGAAAATTGGGGGACGTTTCAGACTTTCAGGGGGGCGGTAGGAGACCAAGAGAAATCCATCCCATCCCATCCTATCTTTCCCCATCCCACCCCATTAGGGGCCATCCATAAATTACGTCACACCTAAAAATATTTTCCCTATCCCATTACGCCCCCTCTGTTGTGGCAAATGTAACCCCATCGTGATATCCCATTGTGCCCCCTCCGTTGTGGTATACCGTTACGCCCCTCCGTTGTGGCAAATGTAATCCTGTCGTTCTATCCCATTACGCCCCCTCCGTTCGGATTCGAGTTAGGGGGCAGTAGAAAGAAAAATATTCTAAAAGTGGGCGGTGGGCAAAAAAAGGTTGAGAATCTATGATCTAAACGGTACAGGAAAGAGAAAACAACACGCTAGATATTCAAATCTAAAAGTTAACCACAACATAATTTAAATGTACACCTTTATAAAATCAAAGTTTCCGACCGCAATTTGAAAATAATATATTAAACTTATATTATAAAATATTTTTATTTGAAACTACAAAAAAGTGAGATGTATATAACTTATATATAATTTATTTTTCTAATAAAATATGTTTGTTTTTTTTTATTTTTTATATTTCTTCGTTACCAGTAATTTTAGTTAGAAAAAACGTAAAGTGAGCCATTTTTAAAATTTGCATTTAAAAAAATTACGTGGTTATTTCTAATGATGAAATTTAAAAACGTATTTTATCACCTTTCGAAAACTGTTTTTAGTTTTCGAATACGTTAACAAATATTCCATTTTTTATTTCAAAGCGGAAGTATTGTTATCTACTGATAAAATATGCCCGAATTTCGAAGAGTTATCAGTCATAAGTCATTATACATACTCGTATAATGGGCGATATGAATCTTTATTCACGTGTTCCAAGAACAAATGTGATTTGTTCTGTATCTGATTTTAGGGATGTGGACATAATGAATTGATTCTGTATAATATTCAATGCGTCACTGTACGAAATTATTCATTCGATCTTTTTTGCTTTTCAAAAAAAGGTTCATAACGCTCTTAACTTTTTAAATTACCGACTCGCAAGTTCTTATCAATCTATAAAATAAACTTTGTAGAGCATTAAATGGACAACCAAAATAAGAACTTACTAATGACCAATTTATTTTTACACTTAGGTACTTGTTACCACAATATCCATAAGCGACGCCTCCGTGTGCACAGATAGGTTTGTACAACTGTATATTATATTATGGGTACCTACGCTCCTTTTCCTTAATTGTCGTGGGTCACTAAATCACAGTAAGTTAAGAAAACAGAATCGAATCTGTAATATATAAAAATGTAAATAAATTAACAATTAAATACGTATTCCGGGCCCCGTGAAAGTATAGATAAATGGTGTCTTGCCTGTACCTTCATTATTATTGGTTTTGTCTTGTTTAGCAAGTACCTATCTGCACGCAGAAAATATAGATAAATGGTGCCCTCCCAGTGTTCACGAAGCTAGCAGTCCACAATGGAGTGCTGGTACCTAACCTGATGTATTTCAGAGAGGCATGGAACTGGCAGAGGAAGGATGAAAGCAGACTGAATGCTGTAGAAATGAGATCCCTGAGGCGAATGTGTGGTAAAATCATGTACGATCGTGAGAGAAACGTGGAGATCCGCAAAGAATGCAAGGCTGATGTAAGCGTGATGTGTAAGATTAAGAAAGGGTCGCTCCGATGGTTTGAACATGTAGAGCGAATGAACGAGAAAAAGAGTGTAAGGAGATATGACGCAAATGTGAATGTCAGAAGAAGTTGGGGACACCCGATGAAGACATGGCACGATCAAGAAGTTAATCAGATACTTAAGTCGGGCCATGTCAAGAGTCAGAATAATAGAAGAGCGCGTATAAGACGATGTATGAATGTGAGTGAGGCAAGGAGTGTGTGCCAAGACCGAGTTGTTTGGCGGTCCTCTCTGCCTACCCATACGGGAAAACAGCGTGATGGTTGTAAACCTGTAGTTGATTCGGCCCTGTGCTGAGAGGAAGTAAGTTGATACAGTACCTACTTCTCGAGTGGGATTCAACTCGTCCCACACGGGTGTTTGTCCAACGGCTTAATTCCGTAAACGCCCGGCTATCGACCTCCTATTTTAATATAATATAATTCACTGAAAAAGATAATACTAATAAATCTGAACGAAAATATGTAAAATAGCAAGACACAGAAAAATAAATAGCTAACGGTCGCAACTCGCAACTGGGAATCCAACCCAGGATCTCTTGAACTGGACAAACGCTTCAACCAACTCGGCCATTGAGATCTCTTATTAATAATAATAATAGATAATATTTTTAATTCAGAATTTCAAATATGAGATTGACAAAAATGACATAAAATGACTCCTAGTTGCGACTTGCGACCGTTAGCTTTTTTTTATTTTTCTGTATCTTGTTCTTTTTCATAGTTTCGTTTCGATTTATTAGTATTCTCTTCTCCTTCAATTATATTTATATTACATTGATGGGAATAACCTTCAAAAGTTATTAGAAAGAAAGTTATTGTATTAACAAAATTAACATGATTCACTTCATAGGTTCCGCATGGGCATATCACTGATAAATCGTTGTGACCTCTCATTCATTCTCAGAAACAGTTTTATTCAATATATAAAATGAACGTTTCTTTGTTTGTCTCTTATCAGTTCCTTAACCATTCAACCGATTGCGATGAAACTTTGGTGAGTTGTTGTGCGCACGCCCGCGAATGTTTCTATGTATGGGGAGCGCTGGCTTTATGAAATTTCCATAAAAAATAACAATAGGTTGTTTGAAAAATGTGTGTAGGTACTTCATATAGTTATAGAGGCAGGGGGGAAGGAGGGAAGGGGAATCCGGGAAGGGGGAGGGTAACGGAGGAGGGGATGTTCGCGGGAGGGAAATGCGATAGGAGCGGTGTATTTGCGGGATGAGGGGACGCGGGAGGGTGGAAGACGAGGAAGGTGAAAGGGGACAGCGGAAGGAAAATGGAACGCGAGAGGAGAACGTAGGCGGAAACTAGGACGCATGGGAAAGGACACGCAGGGAGAAACAATTTATTTCTTTATTATTATTTTTTTTATATGAATACCGCACAAGAGTTCCAACTGCTCCCGTCTGAAGCCAGTGAGACTATGGCGTCCCCAATTGGGGCATGTTGTGAGGCTGAAGGTAGTGGAGAGGGGAAGGATATAGTGAAGAGGAAGGTGGGGAAGTACCTGGCTATTCAGATCTGGTCACCAAACACGGATAATGCCATTTCAAGCAACGTTTCAATTCTGAATGGTGGTCTTACACCAGGGCGATACTGAGAGTATCTTCCAATCTGGAGCGTGCCGCAAATATACTATATAGATATTATTTTAAATGAATAAATTGTGAAATAACACAAATTAATCGAATAAAATTTATTTGCCACGCCGGGATTCGATCTCGCTACTTTCGGTGTGCGAGTCAAGAGCTTACCGCTGGACTACGCCGGCCGGCATTGCAACGCGTGCTGGGTACTCGCTAGTTATAATTTAAGATATTATATGTAAAAGAAAGAGACGAGTACAACGGAGCTCTCAGTGGTAGCACTCGGCGGTAGTATGAGGGCCGATAGTTGATTGGTGAGGCCTCCCGACTCCCGACAACCTGACTGAGCGGGTGGGGGAGGGGCGGGGTGAAGGGGGGGGGGGGGAGAGGTTTGATTCATTACGAGTGTCTGCGTTATTGCACTCTTTCAAGGTCTAATTAATTATTTAAACGGTCGATTAAATAGATCTTATAACTGAGGAGGATCAGCATCACTACCAATGTTTTCCAATGGTTGCAGTCAGGTCCGGACTTACGCCACATGCTCTTGCAGAGTCGGTTCCCCTTTTTGGAAATTTACCAAAAAACATACTCTGCTTTTTTAGTATTAGCAATATATTATTGTTATTTGGTTGAATTCAATTTTGAACTGGGGATGTCGACACAACTATTGTATATATATTTCTATTTTAATTTTAATTTTTAACTTTTATGAGTAAAAACCCAAATTATAATATTTAATTAAATGAAGACAATATTAGCGAAACTCAATCAAAATCTGAAGACAGAAAAATCAGAAAAAGATATAAAAGATAGTTTCGCTAATATTGTCTTCATTTAATTAAGTATATAATTCTTTTGAAGAACAACTATAAAAACCACTTACACCGCCCTGTATATTTTTGCATTTAGATTTCTTTTGGGATTTTTTTTTAATATATTTTAGAGTCCATGCTGCCGAAATGAGATACTTGAGAGGAGTGGCAGGTGTTATGAAATGGGATCATATTAGAAACTCGACGATCCGAGATGATCTAAACATTGAACCACTGCTACTCTTCATAAAAAAATCGCAACTGACGTGGCTTGGGCATGTACTAAGAATGTCTGTTCGCAACTCAGTATCTTCCTCGGAAAGAAATTCCGAGGAAGATACTGAGTGCGATTCCAGAGGGTAGACGTCCAGCGGGCCGCCCCAGACACAGTTGGGCGAGGCAACTCCAGAAACTGTGTGAGGAGAGGATGGGTCTACCATGGACAGAGGCCGAACAATCAGCACAAGACAGGGACTTACGGAGGATCCTTGTCGATGCAATGGGTCCCCGACCCGAATAGGACAAGGGGAAGAAGATGATGACGATGATATTTTAATTCAAAAGATGTATGTATTTGTCTCTTTTTAGTGTCGCTTTTTCGTTTCGTCGAGTTTCAAATCACAACAGCAACAGCAGTTTACACGCGGTAGAAGAGAAACTTTACCAAAATAATCTCAACCAATACTTGAAAACTGAGGTCATAATCAAACGACCAATGTGTCATTGGTTGGACCTAGCGTATTTTCCGTTTCATATCTCAACCAATAGGTGCCTTTAAAAGTGACTTCATATTCAAAGCGGCCAATGAGCGCAGTTGATGCGTTGCAAGTGCAGTACCTAATCGACATTTCCGTTTCATCCGAAATCCAAATCACAGCGATGCTATAGAAGTTTCACTTCAAAAACTCTTTTCATAGTGACCATAGGCAACACGTCTCCAGTTCTTGCATCATTGGCCCGATGCGATGTTGACCAAATAACTTGACGATACTATTCCTTAGTTATGGTTCTGCCACACGTTCGCCGTCGCCCGTCAAGGTTTCCATCAATGTTTTCTTTAAAAATTCGTTACAGCAAGTGTTTTTACTGATGATTTAAAAAGCTACAGTTGGCCGCCGCCGATTGGTTTTTATACGCATTTAATAGTTCAGTACCAAAGCGAAATGTTGTGAGTATTTTATTTTTCCAACCGGAACGTTAAAGTTTGGAACATTTTGACAATTTAGATTTAGATCACGAACCGGAACATAGTTACGGATTTACAGAAATTTTGAAAAATCTCTTCCTTAGTTTAATAGTATTTTTAACGATTTTGACCTTGCCCCGAGAGGTTGCAGGTTAAAATATTTTACTCATTATATGGGTACTAAAACTACACCTCATATTTCAAATGGTATTCGTGGCGAACAGCTCCAACAATTTTGAAGTGAAAACTTCTTTAGCACCGTTGTGATTTGAAACTCGATGAAACGAAAAATGGCGACACTAAAAGAAACAAACTCATACATCTGTAGGATTTAGCCTATAAGTATGAGATAGTATAAGCGGTCTCCTTTTTGTGCGGTGCTTCGTGGCCTGTCGGTCTCCTCGTTTTGCGTTGCTTCCTAGCCTCCTCATTCTTGTCTACTTTAGTTTTCTGAAGGTTTCACTTTTACCGCCAGTGAATTGCACACTCCGTTTTCGTCGCATCCGAAAAAATTGTTTTCTAATTTTCTTTTAAGTATTTAATAAATCAAAGCGCTGAGGTGTATAATAATAATTGGACAATTTGTAGAGCGCCGTTTTTGTGAAAAATCACCTCAAGGGCGCTTAAATGTGTGTGTGGTAAAACAATGTACGATCGTGTGAGAAATGTGGATATCCCCAAAGAATGTAAGCATAATGAGTATGATTAAGAAAGGGACCCTCAGATGGTTTGGGCATGTAGAGCGAATGAACGAAGAAAGTAGTGTAAGAAGAAAATACGATGCAAATGAGAAGAAGTCGGGGACGCCCGAGGAAGACATGGCACGATCAAGTGAATCAGATACTTGAGTCGGGCCATGTCAAAAGTCAGAATAATTGAAGAAAATGTATGAGACGATGTATGAAAGTGAGTGAGGCAAAGAGTGTGTGCCAAGACCGAGTTGTTTGGCGGTCCGTCCTCTCTGCCTACCCCTGCGGGGAAACGGCGTGATGGTTAGTTAGTTAAAATGAAAATTTCCCCTGAAATCATAAGTTTTGAGAAGTAGGTGCTTAAATACCTACTCAATTAAAAACCATATAGGTACCGTATAATATTAACCCTGGATTATAAATAATATTTGTTCAAGGAAACTTCATTATCTCGATGACAATTCTTTTTTTCAAACTTTCCTTTGGTAGGTAGGTACCATAAGGTAAAAAATTCTAATAAGAAAGTCCGAAAAAATACAACGATTGTAAACGTAAACGGAAAACACAAAAAATTTACAGACAAGTGAAATACCAAACGATCGAGTTAAATCAGAATTTTACTATGCTCAGTCGATAATGATATACTGCACAATATTTACAGTGGGTTATGGCATCTAGGTTTCTTGGAAAAGTAAGGGGGAGGGGAGATAAGAAAGGCAACAGAGAACCGAGTAGTCTATTTTCTATGTCATTTCAAGTAACTTAATAGTAGTCTATGACTAGGGCGATACTGAATACTGAGAATATCTTGTTTTTATTGATTTAAATCGTAATGTGAAGAGTTAGAATAACAAAAGATGTATTAGACCAGTGGTGGGCAAACTTTCTTCATGGGGGGTCAGATAGTTTTAAGAAATTTCAGAGGAGGGCCACGAGTATGGCCAAAATGCATTTTGTTTTAAAATCTATGTTTTAATTTTAATACTTTACACACAAACGCTAATATAAGTTACAAATTACAATTATTTAACTTTTATTCGAAGGCCCTGCTATGGTAGGTGTATGAGACATGAAATTGTTTTTGATTGGCCATAATGTCTTTAAATGCAGGTTTGACCTGCGATGAAGTAACCTTTAGAAAAGGTGCTCATCAGTTAATCGATTTCTGACGAAGTTTTTCCGCAATTTCATGGTCGTAAAAGTCTGTTCGCAGACAAACGACAACCTATTGTTTTCTGGGCGTGATCAATTATCTTTGGATATTCAGTTTCAAAAATATCAAATTTTTCGGAATTTAAGAACAATTGTTTTAAATGGGGGCTGCCTGTATTTCAAAAATTTCTAACTGAAATCCTGCAGGGACATTCTCCGGGACCACAGGTATTTAAAAAAAAATCTCAACATCTTTTTCAAATTCAAATAATTTACTTTACACAGCTTTTTTTTTTTACATTAACTGCACACAGGAGGCCCTGAGGAAAATAATTTCCCACAGGGCCTATGTCATCTTTGAGGATGTTGTGTAGAGGGTCTTTTTGAGGAAAGGAAGCTGTTGAACTCAAAAAAGAGTCGAAAAAACGACCCGTTCTCATGTGACTAATGTCAACCGTGTACAAATGTTGGGCGCGTGTTTCCCGACTATGCACCGGTTCCGAGGGGATCAATGATGCTAGTTCCTAGGAGCATCTTCCATTGTAATATCGGTAGAACAAGGACAGCATTCCCATCTGACGCCTGTGCTCTAAAGATTGCAATCCGTCTGTTAAGATGGGACAATCTATCAAACGGACCGCCCGTTTCTGCACAGAGTCAAGGGTTTTTTAAGGTATTT
Source organism: Limnephilus lunatus (assembly GCA_917563855.2). Taxonomy (NCBI): domain Eukaryota; kingdom Metazoa; phylum Arthropoda; class Insecta; order Trichoptera; family Limnephilidae; genus Limnephilus; species Limnephilus lunatus. The sequence goes on from OU830596.1 coordinate 23,198,839, forward strand.
TGGAGCTCCAGACCAGAGGTGGCTGCCGAATTCAACCGTGGGGCGCACTTGCGATTTGTACAGGGTAAGCAGTTGTACTATTAAAGTATCTGCGGGCCCTGTACAGTACGCCGTACTGCTGGCTATAATAGCCCGCTATAATTATATTTTGACGCCGACGATCCTTCGAAATTAATAGTATATAATAGGTATACCTATAATTTCGAAAGATCGTTGGCGGGCCGGATGAAATACTTTTGCGGGCCTGAGCTGGCCCGCAGGCCGTACTTTGCCCATCAGTGTATTAGACGATTTATGAAAGAGAATGAAGTAAGAAGTGTTTGCCAAGACAGAGTTGTGTGGCAGTCCATCCCCTCTGCCTACCCCTGCGTGAAAACAGCGTAATGGATTCTTAGTTACTTTGTGTTTTAAAATTGTTTATACAGCTTCCATATTTATCTAAATTAAATCCGACATAACCGGAGCAGCGTTCCGCGTATTTACACGGAGCGATGTTTACACCTATTTAGGTATGGTTAAATCTAACCACGGCTTACAAGAGGAAAAACGATTATCAAAACAATATTTTCAACTTACCGTTAAAGCTATGCTTTCTAAAAAGCAAATAAAATCAACGCAAATGATTCATTCTAACGGGAATTTCGTGGTTTTGACAATTTCCAGATCATAAATGCTACATTGCGGTTACCGTTATCGTTGTTTGTTCAAAGATAAATGCATTGACTAGCCTAAATTTATAAACACTCGAAAATACGTATCTGATTTTACGCCTTCTTATTCCATTTCAATAAATGGCAAGCGAGGTCTACAGTTATCAAAAGCTAAAAATTTATAAAGGAAAAATTTTTACCATTAAAATGGCAATACCGAGTAAAACTGATTTTAGAAGAATATTTTTTTAGATTCAATTGTGAGGTTATGTTTCTCTTCCGAATCTGACAGGTTGAATGGACGTGAACAAGTGTGTAGCTATGGCATTCACATGGGAGGGGGTATTATATTATTGTTATATTTTCCGGGAATTTAATCTAATACTATTAGTGAGTACTATTCTCTATTTCCTACGCAACTGTGGCCGATAGGGGGGTGGGGTTGAATCCCCTATAACCCCCCCCCCTTATATTCGCCCTTGGTATTAAAAAATTACTTTATATCACAATACATTTTTTAAAAATTTTATCAATGCTAAAAGTGTTGATTTTTCCACGTAGTTTTTGTTTTTATCTTGCTAATATTATAAACGCGAAAGTTTGTTTTGATGTATGTGTGTTTGTTACTCTTTCACGCAAAAACTAAAGAATGAATTTTAATAAAACTTTACAATAATATATAGCTCATACATCAGAATAACATACAGGATATAATTTATAAAGCTAGCTAGGAAGGGGACGCGGGAGGGGAACGGGGACGCACGGGAAAGGTGATTCAGGGAGAATAAATGTATTTCTTTGAAAATTGCAACGCATGCCGGGAACCAGCTAGTATATAATAAATGGCTTAGACATCTAATAAATGATATATTAATAATGCAAAATAAATCTATGTGAAAATGTTAATTTTTATCCCCTTTCAGTAATGCTAATTTCTGAAAGCCGTTTGACATTAATTTGATAAATATTCTCTCGAACCATGTGCTTTTAAGTAACATTATTTTTCCTTTAGACCATATAGTATTTAAAATCACGTAAATGCTCTCCATTTTTGTCTAGTACTTAGTTGTCGACAGTATGTACCAAAACCTGATAACTCGATCGTCCAGTTGATTAGTCAGACATCTCGCAAAAAATCGAAATTTTAGTTGAGTATGCCTCTATCTGGAACAGTACGTAAATTACTCATAAACACCACCAAATTATAATGCAGAAAAACTTGTAGTGGATTAAACCAAATGTTTAATCCACTACATGTTTAATGACGTTTTCTGGGTCAATAGTAATATATTTCAAAATGTCATATTAATGTACCGGACCGTAATGCCTCCCGGTATATTTTATTGCATATTTGATTTATGTAAATAATAATGTGACGTGTAAATAATATTTGATTTGTGGTGAGCATTTGATTGCCTTCATTTAATATTGCTTTCCTCATTAACTCACAATTTAGTATTTAAAGTTGTATCGAACTATTGACTTTTCTTATCAGGTTTTTATCTTGTCCGCGCGTCGGTATATTTTCCATCACTGATTCACTTGATTTAGTTATTAGTTTGTTATTATTATCTATGATAGATTGTAGTCGATAATAGATATATATCGTCACCTTAAATGCTGTTCTGAGATAATAGGACTTTTAGGTTTGCGCGAGCTCTAGCAGAATCAAACTAAATAGTGTTCCATATTAATGATATGGTATTAGAGAGGTACCTAAATTATTTAAGATCAACACAAAATTGTAATAAAAGATAAATAATAATTTTTTTCATAATGATTTTGACAAAATATACTTAAATCTGGAAATATCTCACTGTTGCACGGAGTTTTGTAACACAGCCATTTTTTTTACAAAATATCCCAGTAATGCATTATGTAGAGCTCACGATTTTACATCGAACTGCATATTTATCTTAAAAGTGGTTTTTTCGAAGATTTCTCACTATTGCTTTAAGGTGACAATATGTAGATTTTTATCTCTAAATAAATTCCTACACAAAGTGGCATTCCAACCAAAAGACCCTCCACACAGCATACCCAAATATGACAAAGATAAATTATTTTCCTCGGGGCTTCCCGTTTGGGGTTCACGCAAAGACCGAGTATAATATTTATTGATTGGAGAGTTCACGTTAAAAATAAATTAATTCTTAGGTTATGTAATCATTTTTACAATAACAAGGTCGCAAATCTGGGGGACAGTTAAAATGGTGACCGGACAACTATGAATGAAATCAATTTAAGACCTCCTTTGAAAAGTCATTAAAAGTGATGAAAAAAAATGTATAATGACTTTTAAAAGAGGTATTGACTTGACTTGATTCTGAATTGGCAGGGAACGAGTTAAAATATACTAGTGAATCACAATTCAAATTGTTTTCGTTCCTGATTTTAGTTAGTAAAGCATTGTTTATTGTTTCCACATTGTAACAATATTAATTGAAATAGTATATGCAATTAGACTGTTAGCAATAATTGTTATCTTCATCACACAAAGATCTAATTGCTCATTGACTGGAATGTGGAAAGTTGGTAAAGTAATGTGTATCGTAATCGTTTTTAATAAATTAACTTCCAGTGCATTGACCGATTTTATAACATATTGTTCTTCATACGCAGACCATTGCAGACTAGACAACAAGTTATTATTATTTTATGCGAACACGACACTGTGACCAGTGGGTTTATTACATTGGAGTGTTAGATACTCTCAGTATCGCCCTATCGTAAGTCCACCAATCAGTTTCAGATTGTAAACATTATGTACCCAATGTAAAAGCTGGGCGTAAAAATAATTAATAATATATTTTTTAAAGTATGTTGAAATGTTAAGAAATACAAATTTTATTAAATAATACAATAAAATATGTATTTTGTTACTTAATGCTCCGTAGTAAGCGATTAAAAAGAAGAAAAATTTGATTTGAAAGGGAGATATTAGGTAAACATGAATGTGAAAAAATATAAAAAATAACGATTAAAAATATTAGGTGTAAGCGAAAATATTTGATAAAGCATGATTTTTTTTTTACAATTGGTGTGCTATGCCTGTCTCACTGGGAACTACTATGTTTATAACACGATCAGATTATAACAGAAATGCAAATAACAACACAATCTTACTTCTGAAATAAAATACCACCCTCATCGTACCATTGGAAATATATATCTACTTATAAATTGGTTGCTATAAAATCTTTGTTTTTAGTTCTGTCTTGGCTGATGATCCAAACGCCTTGTCATTGACAGCTATTATAGTAATTACCTTGCTGTTTTTGTATTGTGTAAGCCATAATGTAAACTGAAATAAAGTATTGCCGTATAAGAACATATATTATACATTTATAAGTAAACCATAGACAAAATTAGAGAAACAATTTACTAAAAATTCTGCCTCAATACAGGTTCGCCTAGTGAGGCAGGCTATGCACAACTTAAAATATAGTATGTTATGTTACTTCTATATAACAGTTCTTACCTACATATTTATTTTTCCTCATATTTTGATACCTCCTATTTATAACATTATTCTTATAAGAATGTTATTAAGTTATAGATTATAGATTTTAACTTACTAACCCATTATCAAGTTCTTACCTTATGTTTTAAACTTGTAAGGAACTGAATGTTATTGTCATTAAAATATGGTATTATTATTACTGTGTAAAAGAAAAAGAAGAATATATAAAGGGAAAATATACTTAAAATGTAACCAATACACGACTGTAATATGATATTATATTATATGTATATTCATGAATTTTTTTGTTTAATGAAATAAACAAATTTAAAAAAGGATTTGGTGTTTGATTTATATTTCAAATAAATTGTGTTATATTTAATGGCCAGTGGAAGTGCATTGTATAGCTTTGTTGCAATTTATCCAAAATATTAATGACCAGAAGTTATTTTAGCAAAAGGGATAACTAAGAGATTATGCCCTTTCTTTCTAAAATCTAAAAAACAGCAAAAATGTCTTCAGTAGCAAGAAGCACTGCGAATTGTTTTATATTAAAGTGTTCAAGGGAAGTATGTTATGTGGTAACGAACGACGCAGCTATTTTGAATCGCGGAATCATTCGTATTGACTCCTCACACGCCAATAGCCATCCCACAATATTTTCACCTAGTCACCGACTGCCAGTACGAAATGAAGGGGAACCATTCTGTTCCGGATTGCCGACGACGTAACAGCTCGTAAATCGCTACTTGTTCGCTCCCACTGTTCCTTACGAATATTTTGTAAATATACATTATGGTACAGATGTAAATTGTTATAATAAACTTGTAAGTACAGTGTTTATGCTTATTTGATTTATACGACACCACGCATCTTATTCTCCATATTTCGGTAGATATTCGGAATGGAGAATCTTAATTCAATTCTATATTCGTTTATTATAAACACATTAGTAAGTTATAGTAAATTAGTAAGAATAATACAAGTATTAGTGTTTCCTTTCAGTTAATATTCAATAGTTGTTGTCATTGTATTCTCATATTCGGAGCACGTAGCTCGGTGGTACCAAACACCCCGACAGTGAAGATATTGAACCCGATTCACGTCCGAGAATATCTATTTGCGCAAATGAGATGTGTTATGTGTCTAAACCAAACAGGAAAACACCGGCAGCTACTGAAATTTATTAGTTTTGTGCGATCAACCATAACTGATTTAAAATGGCTTAAGTTTCGCGAGCGAACATGAATAATTGAAAGAAATGCTGGAATTTTATGAACGAACATACATGATTCAAAGAAAATAGTTTGAATTTTGTGGAAGAACATACATAATAATTTAAAGAAAATATATTTTAGTAGAAAGCATCAGTTTGTGGTTTGACATAATGAAATAAACAATTACTAACCTTCGTTAATTACTACCTTGTTACAAACAAAGTACCTAAGTAGGTACTTTGTTTGTAACCACGATTTACTTATTTTTTTTTTAGTACCGTCCGGTTTCGCTTAACACAAGCATCTTCAAGATATAAAATTAAACTGACAGGGTATAAAATCAACAGTTTAATTTTATACCTTGACGATGTCGGTATTAAGAAAATTAAATAAATAAATCGTGGTTACATACAAAGTAATTGTTTATTTCATGAAAGAAAATAGCTTGAATTTTGGGAACAAACATACGTAATCGAAAGAAAATAGCTTGAATTTAGGGAACAAACATACGTAATTGAAAGAAATTAGCTTGAATTTTGGGAACAAACATACGAAATAGAAAGAAAATAGCTTGAATTTTGGGAACAAACATACGTAATCGAAAGAAAATAGCTTGAATTTAGGGAACAAACATACGTAATTGAAAGAAATTAGCTTGAATTTTGGGAACAAGCATACGAAATAGAAAGAAAATAGACTGAATTTTGTGAACAAACATACGTAATTGAAGAGAAAATAGCTTGAATTTTGTGAACGAACTTACATAATTGAAAGAAAATAACTTGAATTTTGAGAACCAACATACAATAATTGGAAGAAAATTGCTTGAATTCTGAGAATCAAAGGTACACAAGAAATTGAAAGAAAATAAACTGAATTTCATGAGCCAATGTACATGATAGAAAGAAAATAGCCTTAATTTCTTGAGCAAATCAATTTAAAAGAAAACAGCTTGAAATTCCTGAGAGTCTCAAATCAAACACGTGGCAGAGTTTAGTCTTATGAGATAGTTTCTTCTGTAAAGCGTTCATATTTCCAAAAGTAAATTGTTTTGTATCAGACAGCACGAACTTATACATAAATAAAATATAATCCATATATTTATATAACAGCAATTTGATTTTTTACGTGAAATCAAATGTGATGCAAGGCTAGAAAGTATTCTACTGATAATTAGAGGCTTATCATTTCTGCTTATTTTTAAATTATATCATTTTATAATGTCACAGAGTTTACTTACATTCCTGTGTAGATAATAATATTTTCCCTCTATTATCGCTAACTTCAATAATAAATAAATAAGTCAGTTATTTGCTAACAAACCTTCTTACCCGTCACTATTTCATTTTTAAAACTCACCCGAGAGATAACCGGTGCCTGTCTTTTAGTAATCTAGCTGAAGTACCCGACTTTGCCAGTACTTTACGCAGAGTTTTTAGAATTCTCGTGAAGACAGTGAACTTCCTCTTGTTTTTAAGGTCATTGTGCAAAATTCCAACAATGTCAGAATGGCTGTAGATATGTACGAGTATAAAAGCAAAGCCAGGCTACAAGCCCGCCCGCCCGCTACACCACACAGACACTCTATTTTAGAAATACATATTATTATATGATTAGATATCAGCGGCGCGTGAGTTACCCGTTTCACTTTTAATGACTTTTCAAATGGGTGTTAGGAATGGATTCATGCATTCTTTACTCCTAGACACATTGACCCCCCCTTCATAACTTTTCCTTCCCAGAACTTCCTCTCCTTCCTATTCTAAAAAGATCCTCCACACAGCATCCCTAAAGATGTCAAAGGCCTTTATGATTTTTTTTCCTCAGGACCTCCTGCGATGAGCTTATCTAATAAATTATAAAATTCTAAATAAATAAAAATGTACATTTATCTCCTTTCAGTAATAACCACTAATTTCTGAACGCCTCTGAACAGCTCTGAGGCAAATTATTTTCTTCAGTGCCTTCTGTGTGGAGCTAATGTAAAAAAAAAAACATGATTGAAGTACGCAATGTCATTCATGGGCCATATTGTTTTTATAATATAATTGTTAAGATGAAGCCATAATAAATAATGCAAAATCATATAAAATCATACGTTTTTATTTTGAATATTTGATCGCTTAGATGTATTATAGATGCTTCAATTAAATACTGCGTGTAGAACATATCCTGGCCCTTAAAAATATCGGTAATTCTTTAAGTCTTTTAACAAGCCTAGAAAAAAATATATGTAAGGTCTATAAAAAACACTTTGAAGTCCAAACTCTCCTATTTATAAACCTCTTTTCGGAAATGATTTTATTGGTTAATGTGGCAAATTTAGTTTCTTTTATGATAAAATATAATATACATTTTCGCGTTGTTATTTTTGACATCGGCAGTCGACGAATTTGGAATATCAAAGTGAACCTTGTACCGTCCACCGAAGAACGACTGGTATTTACACCTATTTTCTGTCAGTACTCCTCCAGACGTAGCGGAGAATAGATGTGTTAGGCTCCGCGTCGCTTGTTTTCGTGAAATAAATTTTAAAATTCCGTTTTATTACAACAAACAATGAGTAAAAAAGGAATTAATATTTTTTACGAGCCTTTACGAAATCAACATGTAAAAAATATTCTCAAATATCTTTTCCAACCTTTCCAAAAGCTTTTTCTCAAGTATTTTTAAACCCCTCCCATAAAGGGGCGTGCGATTTCGATTTTTTCCCGTACTATTGGATCGCCTTAATTGTCGTTTATTGTATATTTTTAATATTATAAAACGTAGTAGAAATAAATATATGTTAATACATTTGATTGAACGTTTGTGAGAGTGAGATAATGCTATTTCATATGCAGAAAGGAAGGGAATTTGTCTGATCGAGAAAAGGAAATCTGCATTCTGCTTGGCTTAGTCACTAGTCACATGCTTGCAAATAAAAAGCACTGCCACCGGCACAGTCGTATCACTTCATCACGAAGTTCATTACGAATGGAAAGTTTGGGGTAAAGCAAAAAGTCAGATACGGCGTCTGTCGTCATGCTTGGGGGACCTTGAGGTTGATGAATTGGATCGAGGAGTGTGCCTCTTTTCTCCTTCTATATATTGTCGCCGATCTCCATTTCTACGGACTTCGTAATTAAGGCCCGATAGTGCCCGCTCAAAAATAAGACGAAGTAGAGATATGTAAATACGAATGTTAGAGGGAGCGTGGTAATAATATTTTAAAAACGAAAATTGTGAAAATGTTTATTCAAACACAACTCGTTTAAACAAACAAGAAACACTGCGAGTTTTTTCATATTTTCATAACTTGTAAAACAACTGAAATAAATGTGTTTATAATAATTTTCAGAAGATACTTTGCGTTTTTTTCTATCTTTTTAAGAGCTAAAAAACTTGAATTGTTTAAGGAAAATATGTAATAAATCGGTAGAAATGCGAGAAGTCGGGCCTTGCTCCTCCACTTAAAATCCGGAGATAGCGAGTAAATTTTATTTGATTATTTTGGGTTATTTCAAAAATTATTCATTAAAATAATACTTTTTAGTGTATTTGCGGCATTTTTCGAAGTCGTAGTGGAGTCGAAGATATTCCAGGCAGGTACTTCCACGCCTTCCTCTTCTCCATCTCCTTCCCCTCCCCAATACCTTCAGCCTCACAGCGTACCCTATTTGGGAATGTATCAGTATCACTGGCTCCTGACGAAAAGTTAGAACTCTTTTTTTATTTTTTATTTAAGTATTTATAATTATTTTTTTATTTCATTAAACTTTAATTTAATAATGTTATTATCTTGTTCTGCAAGGATTTTTGTTACAGCTGTTTCCACTTATAAGGTCATTTTCAAACTGTCTTTTGACAGTTTGAAACAGAAACAGAAAACAGAGACAGTTTGAATCAGACATGACCTTGTAAGTCGAAACAGCTGTAACAAGAATACTTGCAGAACTTGATAATAACATTATTAAATTTATTTTTAATTTAATTATTAAAAAATTTTTACAGAACTCATTTTAGGACAGGAGGAAAATTCATGGGTGGGAGGAAAATAAATGGAGTGGAAAATTAAATGGAGTTCTACGAATTAAACACAAAAACAATTAATAAGTTAGAACTCTAATGCGATACTCGCAAAACTGTCATCTCCATGGTACAAAAAAGGAGAATAAATTTACTTAACGAATTTGTAATCCTTTTCAATTAAATTTGTGAGATTCCTGTAAAATAAGAGAGTAGGTCTGTAAAAATACGAAATTCCCATTAAAAATTCGATGTTCCTCAAAAAATTTCGATAATCTTGTAAAAATGTGAAGATTGAAGTAAATAATAAATTTATTGCTACTAGAGATGTTCCACTAGCTTATTAGTTAAGTATTATGTTTATAACATCATACATATGTCTGGTAATGTTATATTATCGTGAAAACAAGCTTATGGGTCCGAGTTGTTAATGAACCAAAAGAAGAAAACAGAGTTAGATGTTCATTCGATATTTTGTTATCGTAACTAAATCTCTGTGAAACAAGAGAGTAACCGTAAAAATCAGGAATTTCAAATAAAAATTGCGATTTTCCCGTAAAAAATAAAGTTTCCCAAAAATGATAAGATTCGTTAAAATTTCGATGTAGAATGTTACGAAAGAATGTTATCGTACCAATAAGGGAGTGCGTACCACTATAAATTAGAGAAATTTTTGTAAAATTGACGAAATCTCTGTAAATATTGGCTTCATTGCGATTTTCATGATTTAAACTCGCTAGTTATGAGCTGTTTGGGTGTTATGACTAAGTCACGGTCTGTATTATAAATACCTCTCCATGGTCTGTGAATCACGCACATTCCTGTCTGCAGCAGGAAGGCAGTTTAAATACAATGACGAATAACAATATAAAGTTGTTTGTACCATATGGAGTGATTTTACATTCCTTTTTGGTTTGCAAGTTTGGCAACACCTAATCGGTAATCCCCGTTGCTGGGTTCATATAACGTTTATGCCCGCTAATCACAGCATGCTGGCCAGCATGCGACGTGACATGTCTTTTTATGTTGTGAATATCGTATAAGAGTCCCAACGGCTCCCAACTGTCCGGAACTAGTGGGACTATGGCATCCTTAATTTGGGTGTTTTGTAAGGCTGAAGGGAGTAGTGAGGAGAAGAAGATTTTGAAGAATATCGTCGTTGCACGCACAAAATATCCCATATGGATTTTAAAACATTAGGAGATAATAAAAAAAAAAAAATTAGGGAACAAATTTTTGAAGTTTAAACTTCGTTGTGATTTGAAACTCGAGGAAAAGAAAAAGCGTCACTAAAAAGAAATTGTGTAAAACGTCCATTAGTCCTATCCAAGATCTTAGTAGATAATAATGATGTAGGTAGGTAAGATCTTATGAAATGATGGCTTAAGTGTTATATTATATCGTCAATTAAGTAGGTGACTGTCTACTATCTACTGACCACCTATGTAGGTGGACAAACCTGATGTTCAGGGTCATCCAGATGTTCCTAAACCATTTCAAATTGCAACGACTCTATGAGAATTAAACACTTTTTATTTGAATACTGTACAATAGTCCCAAATGCTCCCGTCTTTGCAATAATGTAATGAATTCGAACATTATTTATATTAGATGTCGTCGCTTTAGTTCTTAATTTTCCAAACGACCATTTTAGTTTTGGTTCAAAAATAAAGTATAAAAAATGGTAGTTAATCACTTAACAACCATTTTTTATACTTTATTTAAACTAATGAGACCTGTACCTTTACGGAAATAGCTTTATCTTAAACACCTATCTTAATGTTTTATTGAAATAATGAAAGAAAACCTTCTCCTCCTTCAAAATTTTCTAATGGTCTAGGAGTGTTTATGTGCCTATATGGATACACGCCCCTGAATGTAGACCTTTTGGTACTGAGTTGTAGACAATCTCGGTATAGCCCTGGTGAAAGAACACCATTGAAGGATTCCATATCTTTTGTTTTCAAAATACGCTCATTACAGAACATTTTATATATTATAATTATAGTTCCCAATTATGTCCTCTGCGTGCGAACTGTGTCTTAATTGCTCTAAATAAACAATAACAGTGTTAATCTCTAGTGACCCTCCAGGTAAGTATGGTCTTGTATATATTTTCTGCCTCTACAGTGCATTTTTACAGCAGCATCGCGTTCATTGGTCAAATCATTGCACATATAGTTTCGTATCGGTGATCGATGAACCGATGGATGCAATTTTTAACCATAAGATGTTGTTGTATATAGTTTAAAATAAGATTGTATAAACGTTTTATAAATTTGTACAGCGCCCTTGAGGTGATTTTTCACAAAAACGGCGCTATACAAGTCATCCAAATATTATTATTATTATTATTATTAACGGACGTTATCTCCTGTCAGATTTGTGTGATTTTTATGGCGTTTTATATGTAAGTACAAGTACATTAAATAAATAAATAATAATGCATACTTGCAAGAATTCGTTATAAAACGATCTAAATTAAAATGTGTGACAGTAAATATGTAAAAATCACACAAATCTGACAGGAGATAACGTCCGTTATCTAATAACAATCCCACAAAAGATATAGAAGATATAGTTGGTCAGCTGTGAACTATAGGGAGGGTTCTATTTCTGCGGGCGTTGAATAGGTCCGGATTATGTGAAGGAGGAAAAACAGAAGCCGGTAACTCGTACCACATATCTCGATCCAACTTACACAAAAATGAGTCGAAAAAACGACCTGTTCCTGTCCGTCGAGTTTTGCGTATGTGCACCGGTGCAGTGCTGCTAGCTCCTTAAACGTGTATCCCGTTTTATCGACCACCATGACACGGGCATCGCCTAGCATGGTGGTCGAAAAATCCACAAATAATGTATCTAACCATAATATGCAATGAATAAAGAAAAAGAAAAAATGAAGAAAAATAATAAAAAATCACAGGAGATTAAATTTGTCCCAGCTCACGTAGGTTTCATATAAATCGCTGTATCTCCCTTACTATCAACATTAGAAACATAATCTAAACTGTATTTAAAAGAGAGCACACTGCGCTTTATATTCAAATCTATTCAAAAATAACTACAAAAAAGTCAAATATACACCTTTACGAAACCAAAGTTTTGAATCGAAATTTGAAAAAAAAGTTGAAACTTTGAAATTTTTTATTAACTATTCTTACATGGAACGACAAAAAAGTCAGGTGACTATTACGTCTATAATACAATTTTCTTATGAAATATGTATGTGTTTTTTTTTTTTTCGTTATCAGTAATTTTAGTTAGAAAGAACACAAGGTGAGCCGTTGTTAAAACTTTTTTATGTATGTATGAAAAAAATATATATTTCAAATATAATATGTTTATTTCATCACCTTTCAAAAACAGTTTTTAGTTTTCGGATATGTTAAAACATATACCGTTTATTTGGATTTTATTTCAAAGCGAAAATATTTTGACTATCTGAAAAATGAATTCTGAAGGGTTAAGTGATTAAAATTAAAATGTCAGGTACTTCCTCTTCTTCCCCGCCTCTTTCCCTTTCCCAGTCTCTTCAGCCTCAAAAGATTCCCCAAGTTGGGATACCATAGATAATTGGGACTATACTGGCCGATGATTGGAACGTTAGAACAATTTCACATGAAGTACCTACTTTTTAATACTTACATTGTTTTTTTTCTTGTAGGTCCTACCCATGACAAAGTTGTGGTATGCTACGTGGGCACGTGGTCGGTCTACCGCCCGGGTAGGGGCTCCTTCACCCTGGATGACGTAGACCCCATGCTCTGTACCCATCTGGTGTACGCCTTCGCCGGATTGAACGAGACTTCTTCTTCTATTAGGTCTTTGGGTGAGTTTAAAGTTAACTTATTTATTTAATCATTGACAAAGAATATAATACTAATAAATCAAAAGAAATAACAAGATTCATCATAATATGTGAGCCTGGGTTGTGTAAATACCCCCAAACTCGCTGGGCGTAATACCTCAAAAATTAACTGATGAATTTACTTTATGCGGATACCACATATGTAGGTATATTAACAAAATTGCAATCAGCATATTTAAATGTACATCAGACACCAACCATTTAGAGCAGGGGCGGGGAATCTGCGGCCCGCGATGCTTTTTGGTGCGACCCGCGAGTACTTTTCTGAAATAAAATTACACACAGAATGTACCACAAAAAATTACACCCAGAAAGCGAGAACGGTTTTCTCTCGCAGTGTTTCAGCTTTAAAGTTATTTTTACTAAACCCAGAGAAATTTATAACATGGCTGGCAGGTATATGCTTACATATGCACCCATGTTTCTAGGAATCAGGTATACACAAATACATTCGTGATTCAACATCCTTTTTTTGTTTTATTTAAATCTTTTATTATTGTACGGTAGGGAAATTAATATGGAAAAATTATCTTAGTATTGATGATAATTCAATTCCGGATGGAAAAAAAATATGTTGTGCTTTCTCTATATTGCTACACTTCTGCCATAAAAGAATGGTGACTGGACAAGTCAGAATGAAACCAACTCAGAACCACCCCAGAAAAGTCATTAGAAGAAGAATCCATTCCTAAGTTAAAACCACTCTTGTGTGCATAATACAAATTCCTGTTGCAGATTCATCTGCTGACGCAATTTGAAGGAAACCATTCATGAGTCCTGGTGCAAAAAATGGAGGAAAACCATGTTCGTGTTTTGGGTGTAGTTTCAATTAAAGCTGGGGACTCGCATGTCAATTCACTCTTAAGTTAAAACCAGTTTCATGTTCCGAATGATCTTTCAAAATTCCAGTAGCGGATTAATCTGCTGACGCATTTCGAAGGAAACCGTTCTAATATTTCGGTTGTAATTAAAACTTTTGTTTTAAACCATGTGCTGCCAAAATTCGTAATTGGTACCATACGCATATTATGTGAGTAATACTATGATCAAATTCCACTTGTGATACCAGAGAAATCCAAATGGCCCCCGACGACGCCAAAAAGATTCCCTACCCCTGCTTTAGAGTGACGTCTGCTGCATAGGCAGCCCTTTAGATGTTTTCCAGTCCAAGTTAGAATTACATATACAATTTAATAATATTTTGTGATAGATACCGATTAGGTTATCAAGTTGATCCGGAGAAATTCCACAGTTTGCGTTTTTTCATGTTGCATTAACATTTTGCATAATTCACATTTTGTATTGAAAAGGACACTTCAACGCCATCATCTATGGTCTATGGTGGTCTATTCGCATTTCAAAGGAGCACAGCACATTTTAATATCCCTGAAAGCACATAGAGACCGCCAAACAACCACTTTATGATATAAATAGTTTTAATTTATAATCGAGATAAAAAATATTCCTAACCAAAGATAGCATTCGCTACTGGGAATGTCTCACCGGGACAATGCCTCTAACTAACCACTCGGCCATTGTTAACTAATTTTTACGTCATACATATTTTTTAAATTTTTATGACTTGTTATATTTTATGTTTTCATGTTTGATTTATTAATATGTATTATCGTATTCTTCAATGATTAAATTTTTTATAAAGTAGAATAAATTATTGAGTAAAGCCTCAAATTTTTACGTTTGATAATTGAATACAATATTAGCAACTCTCAAACAAAAAATGTTAACAAAAAAAGACAGAAAAAGATTCGGTCACATTTGAGAATTGAACCCAGGACCTCTGCTTTGTCGGGGCATTGCTCAGAAGGGTGATTCTGTATCTGACAAAAAGGCAAAATCCGTCGGATGTCGGAAGGTGTCCATCGTGCGTATCGGCTATCAATTCATTTTCTAGAACCCATAATGAACTGACGTTACAGACAGATACACAACCGAATTTATTGTGACCCATAGAGTCTATTTGTTCGGTTTTCGGAACATCTCATAAAGGTCTCATAGAAATCGTTGAATCTCCCTTACTATCATAGTGAAAATAGTGAAAAATATGATTTAAACGATGTTAAAAAACATAAAGCTTTATTTTCAAATATAAAAATAAACCATAAAAGAAGTAAATAACTTTTTACTACGTAAGTAACCTTCACGAAAAACCAAAGTATCGAATCGTTATTTTGAAATAAATTTATGAATCTTTCGGAATTTTTAATTAATTACACTGGTCTGCAACGAAATCCTCCTTCAAAAAATTACATCATAAATATGAAAATTTTAATGCTCTGAATTTGTTCACGTTGGCCGATTTTTTCTATAACGTCTAGATTTTGTGATATTTTTTATTTATTTTTTAAATATCAATTAAATTCAATTATTTCTTTTTTTTTACAAAATTTTTCTGCCACTACTTCACATAAAGTTGGGACTCATGAAAAACTTTGTAAAAGCTATGAACAAGGTTGGTGCAGGCTTTCAAAACGAAAAATCGAGAACTTCTTCTTGCCAATAAAGCTATAGGATGCAATAGACAAGATACATTTTTCTCGGTGCCGCGGCCGTATCAGATGAGCATGGCGAAAGATTTTATCAGGATATTATGCACATTGAAAGACGCTACAATAGAAAAAGTCAACAGCAATGCTTGCTGATTTCTGTTGGTCGATTCACCGAGAAACTCCGGTCGAAACGACGAAAAGAAAAAAAATTACAAAACAACTTGAATTGTATCACCATAATAGGATAAATTTACTGATATTTTTATGACTTATTACTCTAAAAATAACATTTTTCACTGTGAAACTTAAGCCGTAGTATTTTTTTTACTTTTTTGTAATTGTTGTTACTTTAATAGTATTGTTTTTTTTTATTAAATGGACATAAGATTTCAAATCCATGTGCTGTATTCATTTGCATGTTAAATTCCATGTTTAGAGCAACAAATACAATGTTATCGTATATGAAAACAATGAGGAGGAAAAAAAAAATTTGCAGACCAGTGTTATTTTTACATGGAACGACAAAAAAGTGCGGTAACAATATTATTCGTAATACATTTGTTCAATAAACTGTGTATGTGTTTTAGTTATCAGTAATTTTGGTTAGGAAAACGCAAGATGAGCCCTTTTTAAAACTTTTATTATGTTTGCATGCAAAATTTTAATTTTTCATAAATTATATGTTTATTTCGATTTAAAAATTTGGACAGCATATTTTATCACCTTTCAAAACCAGTTTTTAGTTTTCGAATACGTTCAGAAATTTTCCATTTAATTGAATTTTATTGCAAAATGGAAATATTTTGACCCTCTGACGGTCGACTTTGACTCTATGGTCGAGGCCTGAAGGGTTTAATTTTCAACCTCAGAATTGCCTTACAGGTACGATAGCATCTTTTTCCAGCAAATAAAGGGATTTAAGTTATTTCTCTAATTCCAATAATGGTGTGATTCCAGATCCGTGGCAGGACCTGAAGGACAACTATGGCAAAGGTAACTTTGAGAAGGCCACAGGAATGAAGACACGCTACCCGCACCTCAAGGTGACCCTCGCCATTGGTGGCTGGAACGAGGGTTCCCTCAATTACTCCAAGATGGCCGCCAACCCAAGAGACAGGCAGACCTTCGTAACCTCGGCTGTTGAATTCTTAAAGTAAGGGCATTACTGATTACGAATTTCCGTAGTTTTAACCACATGAAAGATTAGGAAACCAAAATGGAAATCCAAATTACTTACACGCAAAAACCCCGCCTTAAATTTAAGCTCTGCCTTGAAAAATTGTTTTTAATAAACTAGATTTTTGATCTACTTCACCTCAGGCGATGGTATTCTTATTGCTTGTTATAGGTACTTTGTACGAATTCTTGAAATGACTGCTTTAAGGTATTGTTGTAGACAGCGTAATGGGACAGGTCGAGGGTATATGACAAGTAATTAAGAGGAACGTTCTGCGCGGCCCGTTTCGGCCCTTTTCATATAAATCTTAATTTTCGGTTTGAGATAAAAATGCAAAACCAAACTGAAAAATCTTTTTTTGTAATCAAAAGGTATATCAAATATTTAGTAGGTACGGATGCGAGCTATTTTATTTATTCTTATAACTTAAAGCACTTAAAGCTTGCGGCTAAATGGTTTAAAAAAATAATACATAGAAATATCGTTTACCTACGCAAAAAGCATACACAGTACAATCTCACTAATTCGGCATTATTAAAAACCAGAGTGTGCCGGATTATTGGAATGTTCGGATTACTGGATTATAGAGAAAAAAATAATAGATAATAACGCAAAATATATCGTATTATTATGATTTTCTCCGAATAGGTATCTGAATAGGGCCGGCCGCGATGTAATTCGGCCGCGAAAATTCGATTTAAGCGAAATATATCGTATTTTTATGAATTTATTCCGAATAGGTATCTGCTTTATCTGGTGGGATTCGGCCGCGAAAATTCGATTAACACGAAATTTATCGTATTTTTATGAATTTTTCAAAAGAAGCAAACACATTGTGACTTGACATTTTAAATAAATAAAAAGAAAATACTTTGTTTTAGGTCACTTTATTGATATTTTATAGTCTACCGGTTTCGGTACCTCCGTACCATCCTCAGGACTGTTATAACAGGAGTATTTTTATAACAGTCCTGAGGATGGTACGGAGGTACCGAAACCGGTAGACTATAAAATATCAATAAAGTGACCTAAAACAAAGTATTTTTATGAATTTATTCCGAATAGGTATTTGCATTATGGCCGACCGCGACGGGATTTTTATGAGTTTAAAGAGATGGCTGCGACGGCAATCGGCCGCGAAAATTTGATGTACTCGGAAAATATCGTATTTTTGTGACTTTGCTTCGAATAGAGGACCGTCCGCAGCCGTATACGTCTGCGAAAATTCGAGTTACCCAGGGAATAAGGCGTCTTATTACGAATTTATTCCGAAGAACCTACCCGAATTTGAATTTGCGGCCGAAAAACTCAATTTTCGGCCATTTTTTTACGAATTATTTTTTCGTAAAATTTCGAATTACGCGAGTGAGGCGCGGGCAGAGGGTGCCGGATTATTGGACGTATCGGTCTATATTGAAGTGCTAGATTAGTGAGATTGTACTGTAATTATAATAGATAACATCACCAAACTACAAACACAAGGTTTAAAGAAAAGTTATGACATAATGTATATAAGACAATTTGTCTATTGGTTGTAATTTTTTATTAATAATGTGACATACAAATATCATGAGTTGCTTTGCTGACAAAGAAACTACAATTAAAGTTATTTGTCCGTCTTCAAAATATTATATCACTTTGTAATTATAAACTTATTTTTCAATCTTCTTATTACTTCAATCTGTGCTACCCAGCTAGACAACAAAACAAAAAACCTCTCTCATTTTCTGTCTCCATGACAACACCTATTTAAAATTCGAACATAAAGGAATCCTATGCATTTCTAGGTAGGTACCTATTCCTTTACATCTCCCCCCTAGGGTTAGAAAATTTCTCTGGAGATTTTCGTCTCTTTCAATTCCTTTTTCTTCTATCTAATCTTCATTTTCTTCTAGTATGGGGGCAGGAATAAGTTTTGAAATATGGAAAAAATTTGACTCCATCTTTCTTTGTCCTGTATTAATTTTGTATATTGATTGGGATAGTTTATCTTCGATTTTAGATGGACCAATCCTTAACTCATCTAATTTTCTTCTATTTAGTTTGTGACCATTTTCAACATATACCATATCGCCTATTTTAAAATTATGAATTGTTCTTTTTTTATCAATTAACATTTTATTATATTCATGTGACTTAATTGTTCTTTCTAATGCAAATTTTCTATCTCTAATCCAGTCATCTGCTTCTTTTTTTAATTTAAGTTCATTTGGTATGAATGAAACATCAGTACCATCCAATAGGTATCTCGGTGCAAAGCCTGTTATTGAGTGTTCCGTGTTATTATATCTATCAACACAATTATGAGCAATAGTTGTCTATGCTTTAGTATTTAGATTTTCATTTATCTTACACCTTATTTTATTTACGAGTGTTTGGTTTAGCCTTTCGTTCAGTCCATTAGAAAACGGCGAATTTACTGTGAAAATTAGTGTGATTGATCTTTCATTTAAAAAAGTTTTAAACTCTTTTGAGTTAATTCCAGGATATTGGTCGGTGAGAACCATGCCAATTTCATTACAATTTGGTACAATATTTATAAGTTTTATAAAGTCCTTTGCACTCTGTGTCTTTGAGGTTACTATATAAGCATATCGAGTAAAATGGTCGACTAAAAGGTGCAAGTATTTTTTGGTTGATCGAGAGCCACCAAATCCCCCAATTGTATCTATTGAGACAATTTCAAGTGGTTTTGTGGCAGGGCCTAAGTGTGACATTACACCATATTTAGCCTGTCCTCTTGTCTTATTTTTTATACATATTTCACATTGTTTGCATAAATCGGTGATATTTCTAGTTAAATTCTTTGCTGTATAAATGTTTCCTATTTTCTTTTGCATTTGTTTTATACCTATATGACACATATTTTCATGTATCAGTTTTGTAAATTTTATACTGAGTTCCTCTGACAGTAGTATTTTTTCTTGCTTTCTTACCCTCTTATAATATATATTGTTTTTATATATTAACTTGTTATTGTATTTTTTTATATCCTCATTTTTCTCTTGATCTGTTAATATATCATTCAATGTTACTAAGTTTATTATTTTTAATTGTTCATGTACATCTTTATTAGCTTCTAATACTGGGTTTCTGCTCAAGCAATCTGCCTCTAAATTATTTTTTCCTGGTTTATATTTTATTTCGAAGTCATATTGTGATAGGTAATAGGATAAATCTCCTAACTCTTCGTCCGTTCTAGATTTAATATTTAAATTTTCCAATGGTTTGTGGTCGGAATATACTGTGAAAGGTTTGCCTATTAGCCAGTACTGCCAATATCTTATGGCCTCTTTAATAGCTAAGCATTCTAAATATATAGCCTTTTTTTTCTTTTGGACTTCATTTAATTTTTTTGAAAAATATGCTACGGGTTTTTCTTTTCCGTCTTGTTGAGTTTGTTTCAGCACTGCTCCAATACCTTCCAATGATGCATCCGTATATATGTTTATTGATAAGTCTTTATCAAAAATTTCTAAGATTGGTTGTGAACACAATAGTTGTTTAATCTTTTCAAAAGCTTCTTGGCAGTCTATTGACCATATGAATTTTTGGTGCTTCCTTGGTAAATTTTGTAATGGTTCTAAAATTATTGAACTGTTAGGTATGTACTCGTGGTAGAAATTGATTTTTCCTAGAAGTTGTCTAATATTTTTCTGATTCTTTGGTGTTGGGAAATCTCTTATTGAAATTAAGTTATCTCTCACTGGTTTTACTGTATTATCTTGTATTATATGTCCAAGGTATTTTACCCAATTTGTTGCAAATCGACATTTTGTGAGCTTAAGTCGGAAACCTTCTTTTTCTATCGCCTTTAAAATCTGTGGTAAATGATTTATGTGCTCGGTATAGCTTTTTGAAAATATTAAAATGTCGTCAATAAAATTTACAGCAAAATCCGTTAACTTGTACTTTCTCAATATGTTGCTTAGTATTCTTTGAAATATGGCTGGAGAAGTTTTTAAACCGAAGGGTAAACATGTCCATTGGTAGTGGCCTTCCTGGGTTACAAAAGCAGTTTTTTTCTATTTATTTTTTCTGCCTCCTTTAATATCTCGAAACGTTTACATTCATTTTCAAAATCATTGATCCATTGGTGTACATTTGATGTTTTTCCTGAAAACTTCTCGAGTAAAAATCTTTCTGCTATTTTTCGTAGATTTTTATTTTCAGTACTAATATTATTTTCAGAAAGTTTCGTGTCATATATAATTTCTTCCAGGTATTGGTCACCAAATTGTATATTCTCACCTTCATCTAAGTAAATCTTCCTCAAATCTTGGGTTAAGGGAAACCATATTTTCCGTGTTTGATATCTTTTCTTTAGAGAATTCTTAATTTTGTTATAAACATCCGTAGTCGTTATGGCGGTATGTTTGCTTGCATGTTTTAAATCATCGGGAATATCAAATATATGTCCATCGGGTGTCTCGATTGAGGTTACGCAGATCACATTGCTTTTTCCATCCGATGCTGCTGACACTGTAAATGTGAATCTTAATTTTTCCATTTCCAAGGTTATTGTTTCTCTTCACTAAAATTGTAGTTTTATAAGACAATTTGTCTATTGGTTGTAATTTTTTATTAATAATGTGACATACAAATATCATGAGTTGCTTTGCTGACAAAGAAACTACAATTAAAGTTATTTGTCCGTCTTCAAAATATTATATCACTTTGTAATTATAAACTTATTTTTCAATCTTCTTATTACTTCAATCTGTGCTACCCAGCTAGACAACAAAACAAAAAACCTCTATCATTTTCTGTCTCCATGACAACACATATTTAAAATTCGAACATAAAGGAATCCTATGCATTTCTAGGTAGGTACCTATTTCTTTACATGTATACAAAATAGAATCAAGAAAACGCATTGATTCCGTATCCTGGCAGTAAATAGGATATTGCGATATAATAAATATTATTTATACCGCTTTTTGCTATTTAATTCCATAGTCGATAGGTCTTATTTCCATACTAGCGTTATTAATTTTCCAATAATCAGGATGGAAGTGTCAGAGAGTTGATATCAGAGACAAGGTCAATTAAGACTACAATCGTTTTTCCGAGAGGCATTACTAATGTCTTCAAGGGAATTTTTCCAACATTGTCTGCAATCGATAGAAGGTCATGATAATATTCCGGTTCTTATATTAATTGCTCTTTTCTATCATTCCATATCTACAACATCGGCTAAATCTATTTTTGGCTTTATTATTTTTATTTTTATACAAACCCCATGCATGTTTTAATTTTCAGGAAATACAACTTCGACGGTTTGGACCTGGATTGGGAATATCCCGCCAAGAGAGGAGGCGCTCCTCACGACAAGGAAAACTTTGCTTCTTTAGTTAGGGTACGTAAAATATAAATTAAAAAGTGCAATCGATTTGAAATATCAATAAAAAAAGTTCGCCCGCAACACCTTTTACTGTCCATTGATGACGTCACCGTGTGGTACACTTGGAGTGGCAGAAAGTTCTAGCAGGTGGCGAAATGCGAAAGTTTTTGTTGTTGTTTTTAATTGAAAAAAATGTTATCTTCGAGAAAAATGGCGTTTACCCTTGTTATTCCAAGAAAGCTTACAAATAGCTGGTTATCAAGGCATATCAAGACTAATGAAGAAGAAATACATTATATTCTTCTATTCAGACCGATTTGAATTTCCAGCGGTGTTCCAAAAGGATCACATTTGGGACCAGCGATTTTTTTAAACATATTATATCATAATTAATAAATATAGGTACCGTTTATTGGTTCCATGACAACTGTCCGTTGTTAACGTCCTGTTATAATATGTGTACCCATTGAACACAGGTTTATTCCCATTACAGGAACTAAAGACGGAGTTCAAGAAGCACAACTATATCCTGACCGCCGCCCTGGGCGCCAGCAAAGAGACTATTGACATCGGCTACGATGTTGTGCAGCTCTCCAAGTACTTGGACCTCCTGCACCTCATGTGCTACGACTATCACGGGGCCTGGGACCAGCGGGCGGGACCCAACGCACCGCTGCACGGGACTACTGACCAAGATGATCTGAGTGTTGTAAGTACACATTAATACCTAAATCATTGTAGAAAATATTTCTACCATCTTTTACGTGTTGTGTTCATGATAAACCAAGGAAACGAAATAGTTTTTTTCTTGCCAGTTCACCAGGGTTGTCATTGCGTATCCAGGGTTCCACATAGCAACTTTTGTATATCTGAAAATCTCAGCCAACTTCCCATCTGGACAGGACACTGATAACAAAGATCTATTTATGACTCAATGTTTCTTCAACCACTTCATTTTTACTTCAGCTATCGGCGCTTTCCCATAAAAGTATTAGACAGAATTATAGTTAAATAAGCGTCCTTGGATCATGTATCACAGTTCAGCAAAGGACTTGTGTATGTTTTGGGATATTTGGACTTAGTATAGTTCAACCGCGTAAATTTTGTCTAGCCATTTCTTTATACTTATATAACTTCTTTTCTTTTCATCTCAAAGAACCCCACAGCAGCTTGCTAAATAATTGCTTGTTATAGTATTATCGTGAAATGTTTTAAATTCGTGAGATTAAGAAGTAAGCCACTTTCTGACGAACTCCTGCTGGAATTCATCTAACATATTAATAATATTTTATTGCAGGAATTCACCGCTGAATACATGATCAAGCTGGGCGCTAATCCTGACAAACTTGTGCTGGGCGTCCCCTTCTACGGGCGTACTTTCGTCAAGCAAGCGCCCGTCGTGCCCGAAGTGCATATTGGGGCCCTCACGCAGACGCAGGGCTTCCAGGGACCCTTCACGCGTGAGGGTGGCTTCATGGGCTACAATGAGGTAACCACTTTCATTACCTTACTCAATAATAAAAGAAGATAATTGGTTGCGAGATTGCTAAAAAAATGGGTTAGCATGGTGAATGATGACGTCTTAAAAATATGTAGGTAAAATAGAATAGGATTATAGGTACGAGTATATCAAGGTTAATGAAGAAGAAATAGGTTAGATGCTATTCAGACTGATTTGAATTTCCAACGGTGTTCCAAAGGGATCACATTTGGGACAAGTGATTTTTTCTGTAACATATAACATAACTATAATTAATATAAATACCATTTTTGATGATTTTGAGAAAGGCAGTTTTGTTTACTTCTTTCAAATTATTATAATTCTTGAAAATCGAACAGGAATAAAGTTGGTTTATTGACTTCTCGACGGAATAAACGCTGAAACAATATTTTAACGTCTACATTAAATTGGCCAAAATTTCATTTTTCTAGAGCACCTAACATAGGTATTCATAGCATTCCAATAAGGGACGTTTTAGAGTACATTCTTTATATTAGTAAACTAGCTGGGTTACCCGGCTTCGCTCAGGACAATAAGATAGTGTTCTGGAATGTTGCACAATGATGTTCCCGATTTCCTATTCCTGATAATTCCACTCCTTCCACAACTTTCTACAGCTCTATGGAACCTTCTAGAACTTTCCGGAAGACTGTTCTAGAAATTTCAAGAGAGCGAAATTTTCTGGCCTTATATCTTTAAAAGCACGGCCTTTAGGTAAAAACGGATACCCTTATTCCCTAGGGGGGATAGAGATCTACCACACCATATAACTCCCTTGATCGAACCGGGACTCGTTTCTGAGTTTTTGCGAGCTGCACGTTTTTTGGACTTTCTTTTATAATAAATGCCATATTCAAATAAATAAAATGTTACTCCTTACATGTCCTTTCCCGTGCGTTCCCCTCCAGCGTTCCACTTCCACCTTGCACTGCCAACCCCCCTGGCACTGCATTTCTTGACTCCTCTCCCGCGCGGCCCGTGGCCGAAACTTTTTTCTAATACTAACATTTTTAAACTCGTGATATCTTTCTAATTAAATATCCGAATTGAAAAATTCAAAAAGTTAAATAAAGGTATTGAAGCTGTCTTGAATATGAAGTAATTTATTTTGATAAGGATTAAAACCAATATACAAATAAAGAGCCTTTTCAAGCGGCGACATTTTAATTAAAATTTTAAAATAAAAGAATACTTATTGTGGCATAACCATAATAGTTAGACATATGCTGTCGCGACCTTTTTTGTAAATAATGATGTGTTCTATAAAGTCGTTGTACATTATTTTATTCTATCATCAATAGTTTTCGCAGCGCACGCGATTTAAAGAATATTTTAGGTAATTTTTTTACACCCTGGGTTACATTATTGAAGTTTTAGTAAGGATGCCTATTTTTTTTTAAAATATAATATAGCCTATGTCACCCAGGGATAGTGTAACTTCCCAACAGCGAAAGAATTTTTCAAATCGGTTCAGTAGTTTCGGAGCCTATTCGATGCAAACAAACACACAAACAAACAAACAAACAAATATTACCTCTTTATATAGTGTGTTAGATGTTAGATTATCAAAAATTGATGTAAGCACTTCTCGCACTCCCAAAGCTAATCAAAGGAAAGATGCTTGGAAAGCTAAACATAACATAAAATAAAACATAAACCAACCACCCCCGTGATGAACGACGACTTAAAAATATGCAGAGTAACTAAAGGGCATATTCATGAATAAAATAATCTAGACTACAGTTTTTCATTAGTTTCGATCTTGTATTTGATGTAATCGGTGCAGCAGGGCAAGCGAAACCGATATGAAACGAACGGGGTTTCAGAAATTTCCGTCGTTTTACGGACGAACGCAGCTCTTACAGCGATGGTGCGTTAGTTTTTCGAACTTCCAACTACTATGGACTATTAGGCAATTTTAAAAGAACTATTAATATTATAAATTTGTACAATAATATTGACACGCGACAGCGGTGAGGGGCACCGCGGCAGGTTTCGTAAGTGGTTTGGCGTCGAACGGCTCACCTGACGGATGGGTACACTCGGAACTCTCAAATTATTATTTTTTTATCATAATCGTTCATATTTTTAAAATATGGCATTCAAAGTTTTTAAAAATATAATGAAATAAAAAAAAAAATAAAGATAAACGAAAAATTGAAAAAAAAAAAAAAAACTTTAAAAAATCGTACACAAAAATTTGCCAGGCTGCTGGTCGGCAGACCAATAAATTCTTAAACGGAATGATCTGGACTACAGTTATTCATTAGTTTCATTCGTGTACTCGATGACGTAAAAATTACTATTTTTTACCCCACTTTGACGCCGGCTGCCTGCGAACTTGCCAGGCTGCCGGTTGGCAGCCCTGCTTTTTTCTCATTTTCTAATCGACCTTTATCATATGACACCATTCCCGTTCGTGTACTCGATGACGTAATTTTTTCGAAAAAAATCGCTGACTATTTCCATGGCAGCGCGGCTCCTGCCAAGAGGCGCACCGGCAGACCAGCTTTTTTAAGGTTTTCTAAGTGTCAGTTATCACTAAAAAGTAGTTTCATCCGTGTACTCGATTACGTAGGGTTTACCTATGTCGTCTCCTGGTCTATAAGGTTATCGCCCAAAGTAGGAAATGTTGGAAAGGTGGGAAGGAGATGCTTCAGCAATATACCATACCAACGCTAAAAAACAAAGAATTACCATTATCATTACACGCTATTCATAAAGGTTTAAAAAATCCACCGGCGTTCCACAGGGGTCACATTTGGGACTCGTATTACTTTATTCACTTTTTAAATACATTTATACTATCTTTTTGAGATTAAGTTGCGATAGATGGTTACGTTGCCTGTGCTCTTAAAATTTAGAAAACTTTACATACCTACAAAAATTAATTCTTTTGAAATATTCATGTAATGTTGCCGGAGTGTTGCACTGGAATGAATTAATTGTTCCTAATTACGTAACATTTTTTAATATTGTATTATTGCAGATTTGCCTCGAGCTGTCCAACTCATCCTCTGGCTGGACTGCCCACTGGGACGCCAAGTCAAAGACTCCTTACGCCATCAACGAGGACAGAGTTATTGTCTACGATAACCAAAGATCACTTGCTGAGAAAGTCAGGTAAACAATATCATCATTTTACTTCTATCTATTGTCACAATTTCTTTACATAATGCAGGGATGAAATAAGCTACATCCTTTAAGCTACATTTCCTGATCGAAAATCCCCAAGGTTTATGGTCTTTGGCAGATTGCTGCCAAAGACCATAAAATAGCACTTTTCAACCCAGTTTTTGCACACTTAACTTCAAAGCAGGAACAAGGTCACTCTTTATTATTCTATTTCCTTTTCCTACCTCTTAAAGCAGAATGTTGATACTGCTAACTTGACGTTCAAAATAAGAGGAAAATTACTGTCTACGTCTGATTTATAAAAAATCTTCGTTAAGCCCAGAAAATTCCTGGGACTTCAGCTAGTTATTAAGATATAAATGTCTACTCTGCTAGGTACTTAAGTGACAGCCCAGGGGTGGATTTTGCGAATTTAGATCCCTTGTCGCATTGTGTGCCCATCTCTTGACCACTTACTTTTATTTGATTTAATGATTTAATAATAAATATCATATTTTAATGACTTTTTGTCCCTCTTATAATAGATTCGCCCTAACCAAAAAGCTGCGCGGCGTGATGATCTGGAGCATAGACACGGACGACTTCCACGGTGACTGCTCGCCGGAAACAGACACCTTCATCGACTACTTCAGCGACCTCAACGAACTCAAGCAGAACCCTTTCTATAGGGAGGCCTTCCCGGACGTAGACGTCAGAAACAGTTAGTAATACCTAATGACAAATAATAATGATGTCGGGAGTTTTACTATAACATAAATCTTTTACTCAATTTCAGTGTCACCAAATCTGGTTTGTCGGTTTCTGAACTGACCGCAGGTTGCGCAACTGTTGTATCCGCGATTTTTTGGAGCTCAAGGATCTATGGGAGATGAAGAGAATTCGAAATTATGATTAATTAAGATTCAAAACCTAGACAAACCTCGCCCCATGAACGCGGGCACCACTGCTAAGTCACTAAACGCATTGAAATACTTGAGGTGACCTATGGCAAGTGTGTTGGTTATCCATTGAATGCGTAGAGATATACTATAGAGGCGCAATCCCATACATAATTCTCCGAGATTCGTGTTCAAATCTTGAACGAACAAGTGCATTCAAACTGAAGCCGCCGCGTCGAAAGGCTCGGCCGTCAGACCGTCCTTACCTTTTACCCAAGCCCGTGATTTCATCCTTCTTTCATACGTCACACAGAAATGGAGGTACGAACCTACGATTTCGTTGAACCAATTTATTTGCTAAATGTCTCATCTATGTAAATAAATATCAATGATTGAATGGCACCTGCCTCCCAAACTGTATGCCAAAACAGAGGGGAGTGTCACCATGGCGATACTGAGAGTACACGTCACTTGATATGCTCATGTCTATTTATTTATTTTATTTTTATTTATTTCAAGACTTTTTTTTTTTTACATTAAAAAAATGATAACATATGCAAGGTTATACAATTTTTTTTTTTAATTCTACTACTCCATAAATTGAGCTCTAGGAGCTATAGTTTATGGGAGGAGTATTTATACACACGCAAAAAATAAAATAATAATAATGTTCTAATTAAATGTTTAAACAATATTCAAAGAACTTATGAGATAAATACAAATATTAATTGACATAGGTTCGTAATTTAGGAAAAAAATAGTTATACAAGGTCAATACTTTTTAAAAAAAATATCAAATATTACAGTTAAAGTAAGGGTAAATTAAATTAAATTAAGGGTAGAATATATCATTATCCAATTTCAGGGACTTAATTTGTTTTTTGAATTGTTCATATTTCAATGTTTCAGTTACACTAATTTTGTTTTTAGATAATAATATATTGTACCATCTTACATCTAGATACAGATAGTGGTGCTGAGCCGTGGTAGTTCTAAGCATAGGGATGGCTATTAAGCCATTCGTTTAAATATATTCTATTTGTGTGAATAGGTACCCTGTTACGGTAAAAAATGAAGGTGGAATAAGTTATAAATTATTCGATTACTTGTAATTCGTCCATGAAATGTTGACAATATAAAAGGGAGTGATATTATTAACATGAACGTGTTTGCAGGTAACAACTCAATCCAAGGTGTCAATAATGCCTACAACATCCAAAATGTCGGCACATTGGTGGTGCCGATCCGCACCAATGCCAACTTCCCACTCCTCAGGACCCTGAACGAAGCCATCGTCCTGGCAGAGCAGGAGATCCTCATAAAGGAGGAGTTGGAGAAGACAATCAAGGAAAGGGAAAAGGAGAACGAGATTTTGTCCAACAACAAGAAAATGGAGGTCAACGGAGCGGCCCAGCTGTCAGATTTTGGAGGGAAAATCGTCTTTTTAGTTATACCTTTCGTTGCTTCGTATTTTTTGTGATTTGATGTGATATAATATTCTTTTTTGATATGTGTTTTAAGGCCTATTTTTAAATAAACAACTTTAAAAAAAATGTAATTATGTATCTCTGTATATATGCTCTAGAGTGACGAGGAAAACGTTTCTTCGCAGCAGTTTTCAACGATTGACATTGGAGACGTTTCAGATTGCTTTCTTTTTTATGTGTATCATCTGTGAATGTCGCCAAAGATTCCCAACTGCTACAAATTGTCAGCAGCCAGTAGGAATATGGCATCCCCAATTTGAGTATGTTGCGAGGCTGAAGGAAATGAGAAGAGGAAGGAGATGAGGTCATTTTGAGGTCTATTCAGATCTGGTCACTAAACAGGGATATTTACATTTCAAGCCGTGTTTCGATCTGAGTGGTGGTCTTTCACCAGATCGATAGGTACTGAAAGTAAGAAAGAAAAAGAAAACACAAAATAATATTGATATGAAATTCATAGTTCAAATGAAGTTCCTACTCCATATAGATTTTATTGTTTTAGAGAAAACATAACCTCTCTGATGATGAAGTCAAACTTAAATAAATGAATAAAAACACATTGTTGTATGCAAATTGCAGAAAGTTTTATTTTTTTTAGAATCCATTTTTTTTAACATTTTCTTAAAATGACTAAACACGATTAGGTATTTTAAAAAACCAAGTGTAAGTTTTTGAAATGGCAGTTAGATGATGCCTTTGTAAGGCGAAACAGTTGTCAAGCTCAATAAAAATCATTAATAAGCATAATTAGTCGTTTATTAAAAAAAAAGCACAGACGAATTATTTTCGAAACTTTTTTTTTTGATTTGTTGATGTAATAAATCTATATTTACCAGCCTAAATAAAGAGTTTATTTTATAAACGAAAATATAGAATATAGTTTGTAAGAATAATAGTTTCTACAATAGTTAATTTATTAATCTCCAATATTAATATTGTCAAGTCAGCCATTTTTGAAGTGTCGTTTATCCTTAGCGCGCCAAATTCAAATTTTAACCCGCCAATCGCCATCTTTATTACAATTAATTTCGTTTGCCATAATCTACGAAAACAACACCTAATACATGGCAACACCGAGATATTAGGCGCGGTAGAATCAGGAACTACTTACAGATGATGTTAAAAAATTATGTTATATTTCAATCCTATTTTAGTATCAAAATTTTATGTTAGTTCCTGGTTTCGCCGCGGTATGTATCTCGGCAGTCAGAATACAAAATATTTCATAATCAGAGCAGTTTAAAAAAAGAACTGTAGTTTGAATGAACTAAAAAGTGACTACTTTTAGAATGTATTTTTAGGTTGGTATGTATTTAGAATTCCATAGATAGAACCAGATTAGGTTATCAGATAGCGGCATGGCGGGCTTTAGTGTTTTTTCCCTTTACTTGTTTTCTTGTACGGGGAACCAGGATTGGCAGGCTTCGTTGGCGATTTCACACATGGCGGACAGGGCCTTTCCAGCGGTGTCGTAGTCTGGAAAGATAAATGTTTTATTTATTTTTATTTTTAACTTTATGAGTAAAACCTAAAATTGTAATATTTAACTAAATGAAAACAGTATTAGCGAAACTCAATCGAAAATCTGGAGACAGACAAATCAGAAAAAAAACATTGACACCTCTGGGAGTCGAGCCCAGGACCTTCTGCTTTCATGGCAACAGTTTTAGTAAAATACACATTATTAATTAAAATGTATTTGCTGGAATCGAACCCGCAACCTCCCGACTCAAAGTTAAATGCAAAACCACGACCGAACAGGAGGGAAAACGTTTTGCGCCTGTAAATATAGTATTCCAAATTCGATGTCAATAAAATTATTTTAAAATTGCCGATGTAAGGTAGCTATGAATTGCAAGAACAAAACAAGTTAGGTTAGGTTAGTTTGGTACCAGAGGGGTTTCCTCGCTTTCCGAAAATGGATCCGTTGAAAGGGGGCTTCCTGTAGGTGGCATCTCCACCAGACACCAGGCTCAACACCACCAGCGACACAAGCAGGCCGCACACCGCCAACCTGACAAAAGACTTGCTCAATCCGGACATTTCTGCAACAAAGCGCAACAAATAGGTAAATTTATTTATCAATGGACTTACATCCAATTTACAATAAAATAACACAGGAATTTGGAAAAATTAAAAAAACATTAAAAGAATAAAAGATAAATAAACAGAGATAAACAAAAGCAAAAAGAAGTGACAAGTCAAGCCAAGACTTAGCTAGAAGTCAAAATAGTTATAAAATATCTTCAATTGTTTAATGACCGACAAAATTCTTCTTCAAAAGTCTTGACCTTAGTTGACCAGTCTACACATTCTGGACAATGGTGAATAATATCCATAATTAGTCGAATGTTGATTGAGGAAGAGCAGTTCATTATTTCTGAGTTTACGGGAAGGTATATTGAATGGGATGAATTGTAGTAATGTAACATAATCAAATGCTGTTGATAATTTGAAAAAACATAACGCAAAACTAGCATAATATTCAGGATATTCTTGGTAGACTTGTACAATGTCACCAGCCTGCTTCTGACGAAGGACTGGACTCACATTATTAGCATTATCATGATAACAGTAATCGTAAAATAGCACAGTAGAAAAGTACCTATATAAATCTATAATAAGTATGAAAAATACAACTAAAAAAACAACTTTTCCTACTAGTTCCGAAAATCGAATTAATTAGTCTGCTGAGTTAAATACAATCATCAGATGATGATAGTAAAAAAGCCAAATGAGCCACAGTACTAGTCGGCTAGAAACATGAAAGGGAATTGTTATAAGACCTAGATGTTAGAGGATCTAGCAACAATCCAAAAAACAAACAAAAAATCAACAACTTTTTAGGCGAGCGATTTCATATGTATATATTGTGATTATTTTTATTAGGCGATAAAAAGGGCGGGGGGGGGGGGGGTCCAGCAAAATTTCACGGTACTTGAAAAGAACATAAGAAGTGGCCCAAATTTATCTCACAACAGTATTAATTGACTTAAATTTCTAATATCAATTGAAAAAAATATCATTTCAGTTCTATGCATTATTAAACCAATTTAGGGCATATTTTGAATTATTAATTGTATTTTTGAGATTTATTTTTCGATATCATTCTTGAAGATTTTATCCCATAGATTGAAAAAATGGGCTAAACTGAAATGTCATGTGATTTACTTATTAGTGATGATAAAAAGAATACAAGAAATGCGATTTTAGCGTTTTTCTTGATTCAAAAGTCTGACATGCAGAAATTAGCTTTATCCTAATTTATGAAGATTTAATTTCGATGTCAGGCAATAATATAGAAATATAGATGAAAGGTAGGTACTGGGCGGGGTCATTAGTAACATGGGTTTATATTTTAATATTTATGGAAGGCATTTCCAGAGTGAAAGATACTTTCAGAATCGCCCTGTTGGAAGAACACCATTCAGATTAGAAACTTTGCTTGAAATAGATTTAATTGACGTATACCTCTCCCCCTTCTCCTTTCCCTCCCCTATATTCAACCACATAACTTATCGCAATTCTGATGCCATAGTCCAGGTGTGGCGAACCTAGTTCACGCGTGCCCGAGGTGGCACGTTTGATAATTTGGATGGCACACGAACGATTTCAAAGCACAATTTTTTTAAGTTTAAAAAATAAAAAAATTGATTAAATAATCCGTGAAATATTAATTTATTCCATTTCATTGATTATTAAATGATTCCCAAGATAAACGACAGTAGTTTATTGTTTTATCGTGGCAACTTCTAACTGGAAGATGTTGAGAATTTCCAACAAAATTGATGAGTTTGATATCTGCAGGCGGATTAAACAAACGAATTTTTTTGGAATTGTTAAATGACGTAAACTCAGTATATAAAGGTTTACTTATATACAACAATATGCGATGGTTAAGTCGTGGAAAATTTCTTCAAAGATTCATTGAGTGTTTGGAAGAAGTTATGATTTTTTTAATAAATGAGAATCTCATTGAAAAATATAAGGAGTTACCTTAAAATATTTCCTAACTTATTTCAAAACTTATAGCAGAAGAGAAGTCAGATCAAATCAAATTAACACAAGAATTTTCTGTAGTTATTCAATCGATACTCAACGAGTTTTCTTCAAGAATCAAGCAATTCAGGAGATTTGAAAAGCTATAAAAAATTATTTTATATCCAGACACAATATTAGCAGATGACCTCAATATGGAGATTTTGGAGTGGCTAAATCTAGAAGGCTTTGAAATTCAATTTATCGAATTCCAATCGAGTGCGATATGAAAACAAAAATTTGTTGATTTGAGAAATGATTTGGAAATAATTGAAAGCGATCGATTAACGAACATAAATAATAAAAATGCTGAAGAAGAAATAATAAGAACTTGGAAAGCCATTCAAGAAATCTTTAGCGATTTAAAAAAAACTAGCGAGAGCAATATTATCAATTTTCTCTTCTACATATTATTGTGAGTCATTATTTTCAGAATGAATTTCATAAATTCTAATTCAAGAACGAGAATGACTGATGAATCCAGTTGGTCGTGTGTATTACTAAAAGTGACGAAATATGAACCAGATATTAAGAAATTGTCATTGAATGTACAACAGCAAAAATCTCAATGATAAATAGGTAACTAATGTGTATATTTATTGATTACGACTTTTTTATGAAACTCTATTGTAATTTTTAAGCTTGTAAATAAAATGAAAAAAAAACTTTTTTTTATTTTATAAATTTTGTTAATTTTTTTTACTACTTGGGCACGCCACACAATTGAGAAATAATATTTGAGAATTTTCGGCACGCGGATCCAAAAAGGTTCGCCACACCTGCCATAGTCTCACTCTCTCCAGAAAGTTGGAAGAAGTTTTTCTTGTGCGGTATTTACGTAAAAAAAATATGTAGGTATAAATGCGATCTATTCAGTCATGATATTTATGAGGTATTTATTATATTGTATTGTAACCTCACGCATTTACAGAGGGGTGACCATAAAATATTGTATGACATAAAATTACTGTTTTAACAATGGGACGAGTTTCAAAGATAATTAATTGGAGAGTATATTATTACGAAAGAATATTAGCACTGGGATGTGGTATGATATCCACAGAGACTTGTCACAAGATAAGTAAAAGGATAAAAAATAAACTGGCGTCAAGTTATGAAAAATATTTTATTATTTTGTGATTCAGATCAAGAACAAAATGTTGAATTTATTTATTTTCTGTAAGAAATATCAATGTAACAATATTGTTCTTTCAATACCTATATAATTTTGTGTAATTTGTGTTACTTTGTAGAATTATTAACCTCAATACAGTCTTGCCCTAGTGAGGTTAAACATTTTATTGCAAACAGTAATACCTACAATGTAAAGAAACAATAAATAAATAAATTAAATTTCAAGTTTTTAACCCCCTTACTGAATTAACCCCGTTTTTAAATCCCTTACATCAACCCCTTCAAGCACTGAGGTTCGATTGTTTGACATGAGTCTACCTATCCGGAAATTAGTGGAACACACGGGAAACATTTGTTATTACCATATTTTGATTTTTGTTAATTTTTTGTCAATTTTTTTGGTCAAATTTGAATAAATCGATTGCTCCGTTTTGTTGTATTATAAAATGTGTCGAAGAAAAGACCCCGGTCCAAACGTTTGTTTAACCCTATACCGAAAAAAGAAAAACTTATACAAATGAAGTGCTTAGATGGAAAAAAAAACAGTTTTTAGGTTCTTTACATGATTCACGAGTTTCCCACTATTTTCAAGAAATAATCATCAAGTTTTTCATTTTACAAATTTTACCATATTAAATCATTGTGTTTTATTATACAATACGCATCTATTTATAAAATACTTAAATAAAAGGTCAAAAAAAAAATTCAAAGAATAGAAGGGCACAAAAAGGTTGGAATACTTCATATCCTTATTAATTAATTATAATCATAATAATTTATAAAAATTATTTCACTAGATATGTTTTCAATAAATAATATAGTGAATACTCACTGATTTGTGTGTTGGTGGTTGGTTGTTTCGTAGAGAGAACCGTTGGACTTGCAAGGGCAGTGAACAGATGAGAACTGATACTACAGGAACAAGAGTTTTACTATTTATACCCTCAAACAGGGGAGGTTCAGTCACTTGGGAGGGGGAGATGTGGAGGAAAATCTCCCCCCTAAACCATTGTTCCATACATCTTATAATAACATATCTAACGCGAGTCCTTAGATATTTTTTTCTCTTTTAGACCGTTCTTCTGCAACGTCTGTCGTGATATCTATTAATTGAATCTTAAATACAAAATATCCCAGAAAAATCACGGGATGGGATGATTCTCTTTTACAAAAAATGCGACTGTTATCGTTAAAAGATAGAAGAATACTTAATGATCTAATTTTCTTATTTAAAATAAACAATAACTGGTTTGACTCCCCTGAACTAGTTTCATTAATAAATTATCATGTTCCTAGTAGAACAACTCGACTCAAAACACCTTATTATTGCAACAATACTCTCAGTAATGCAGAACAAAATTCAATAATACATCGTTTACACACTTTAGGTAATGAATTTGCTCATATCGATCATGCCGGAAGTCTGTCTTCAAAAGACTGCTAGTACTACCACGTAATCATAAATTAATCATGTAACCTTAATGTGTCCTTCCAGTACGCACTCTAATATCTATGGATTAGAAACATATCATAGTTACTTTAAAACTATTTTATTTTTTTAAAATTTTATATTATTATTTTATTTATTTTTGCTCCTAAGAGCATTTCTAACTCTTTACTTTTTCATATTTATAACTGTTGTGTTTTTTATTATTTTTAAAGATATCTGGTAGTCTATACATTTTACTTTTTACTATATTATTTCCTGTATTTAAACTTTTTACTTTTACATAATACCTCAGATTTTATGCTTTATGTTATAATTTCATTTTATACATCTTACTTTTTTACTACTTATTACCTTAACTCCTTTTTTTACCTTTGTTTTTAGATTTAACTCTACATTTATATGTTACTTTCTCTGTTATTGTATTATAATATATATATATATATATATAAAAATAATTATGTTAATGGTACATGTTGTGCCGTATGCTTTTGAAATAAATAAATAAATAAATAAATAGATAGTATAATTATTGTAGGATTTGTAAAGTTAAAAATATTTGGATTTCATTTTTTTTTTTTATTTGTTTAATTCACGGTCCCAGCTGCTTCCGTCTGGAGCCAGTGAGACTATGGCATCCCCAATTGGGGTATGTTGTAAGTCTGAAGGTAGTTGGGAGGTGAAGGCGATGGGGAAGAGGAAGGTGGGGAAATAACTGGCTATTCCGAACTGGTCACCAAACACGGCAATTTCAAGCAACGCTTCAATTTTGAATGGTGGTCTTACACCAGTGAGATACTGAGAGTATCCTGCCGCACTATATATTATTTTTAAATGGATTAATTCTGAAATAACACAAATTATTCAAATAAAATTTATTTGTTCCTGCCGGGATTCGATCCCGTGACCTTCGAATTGTAAGTCAAGAGCCTTACTCCTAGACCACGGCGGCCGTCGTAAGATGTTGGAAAACTTGAAAAATTACGACATCTATTCAATACTAGATATTTTATATTCATTTTAATCGAACAAAAAATGTGGCACCGCTTTTGAGAAGGATAGACATACAAATGATATGTATATGAACGGCCCGCATTGGTGTCCACTGGACCTAGTTCAGGGAAACCACGCGCAATTCACGCTATTATTTCATCTATCTGAACAAAACAAATAATAGGTATGCTTATTTTGATACCTATTTATCGCTTGTCTGATTTGATAAGTGAATGGTTTTAATTATGGAAATGAAAAGTTCATTGAACTTGAATAATAGTACACATTATACAGGAAATATATATATCAAAATTAATCCCTGTTTCCCTTGGTCACGCCATAACTTCAGAACGACTTTAATTTTCTAATACTTTGTAGAAGATTTTTACGGAAAAAAATTAAGAAAATTGAATAACTTTAGAAAACTTAACGACTATTTTAACTTCGCATGTTTGACAGTTCGCGCGTTTGGTGAAATTTAGCAGGCAGCTGTTTTTTTTTTAATATTAATTATGTATAATTATATTAATCATAATATTTGTCTATGGATTTTTTAAATTATAGATACTTTAAATAGGTACCTATGTTAGATACCACATTTGATTGATTGTTCTTATAAAATAGAAAAATGAACATTATTTTTGTAATATACGAAAAACGAAAATTTTAATAAAAAAATTATAATAGGTGGCACGCGAGCTGTTTGTAAACTGAATGTACCTACTGGAACTGAATATATATAGGGGATGCGGGAGAAACAATTTATTTCTTTGAAATATGGAATTGCAACGCATGCCTAGAACCAGCGCATAATGTATTACATAAATACTTATATAGTAACATTCCGAAAGTATGTAATGCGTTTATTGATAATTGATCTGTACAAGTACAAAGTCGAATTCGAATTACAAAAATGTGCAAAAGCAACCGCGCTTATTGGGTAGTGATTAGGTGTTGACAGCCTCCGTGGTCGAGGGTCGAGTGCTCGACCACCACACCGGAGGTTGCGGGTTCAGATCCTGGCGTGCGCAAATAAATCTTATACGATCAATTTGAGTTATTTCAACATTTACTCATTTAAAATAATATATACCTACTATATCGCCTCGCAATCAATAACTGTTGTGTTAACTTATTATCTGAATTAAATTCAGTTTTTATTGAGTTCCTTCCCAGAACTTCCTCTCCTTCCTTTCCAAAAAAACACTCCACACAGCATCCCCAAAGATGACATAGATCCTAAGGGGAATTATTTTCCTCAGGGCCTCCTGAGTGGAGCTAATGTTGAAAAAAAGTTAAAAATTACCCAATGAAGCAATTGTCGATGCGCAATTGTCCGTGTTTTGTTTTTGTCACTTTCAGGGATGGCGTTGTGTAAGAATTTATATTTTTGTGATTTTCTTACTTTTCCACTTACTTACGGGAATTGCGTTTCTTTTTCTTTATACGTGTGAGGGAGATTTATTATATTATAATTATTGTATTTTTCCTCTGGAGGGTGTAGGCATACGTTCACCGTTTTTCTCATTTTCGACTGTAGCATTTGGTGTGTAAGAAAGAGGGGTAGCATTATATGTTTAAGAACAAAAGCAAAACAATCAGCACATTGACATTTGACGTTTTAGAATTTTTGGAATTCACTCACTATTCAATATTATACTTTTCACAATATTGCTGCAGCTCTTTCAAAATATTAGAATTCGTTCCATACAAAATGTATGAGGAAAAGAATTTTCTTCACAACTTTTTTTTCGTCAATATTCAGCTATTCGGGGCGGAGACATATCCAACAAATCAAAGATCATAAAAATTGGTCCAGCCGTTCTTGAGTTATAAATGGTGTAACTAACCCGACTTTGTTTTATATATTAGAAGACTAGCTGGGTTACCCGGCTTCGCTCAGGACAATAAGATAGTGTTCTGGAATGTTGCACAATGATGTTCCCGATTTCCTATTCCTGATCATTCCACTCCTTCCACAACTTTCTACAGCTCTATGGAACCTTCTAGAACTTTCCGGAAGACTGTTCTAGAAATTTCAAGAGGGCGAAATTTTCAGCCCTTATATCTTTAAAAGCACGGCCTTTAGGTAAAAACGGATACCCTTATTCCCTAGGGGGGATAGAGATCTACCACACCATATAACTCCCTTGATCGAACCGGGACTCGTTTCTGAGTTTTTGCGAGCTGCACGTTTTTTGGACTTTCTTTTATAATACATGCCATATTCAAATAAATAAAATGTTACTCCTTACATGTCCTTTCCCGTGCGTTCCCCTCCAGCGTTCCACTTCCACCTTCCCCGCCACCGCTCACCCGCTCCCCCGTCCCGCCAACCCCCCTGGCACTGCATTTCTTGACTCCTCTCCCGCGCGGCCCGTAGCCGAAACTTTTTTCTAATACTAATATTTTTAAACTCGTGATATCTTTCTAATTAAATATCCGAATTGAAAAATTCAAAAAGGTAAATAAAGGTATTGAAGCTGTCTTGAATATGAAGTAATTTATTTTGATAAGGATTTTTTTTTTTTTTTTTTATTTATTTATATATGTATATTTTTTTTTTTTTTTATCACAAACAAGTCCTGCTAAGCCAATTCAATTGGCTTGTCAGCAGGTGCTTATAATTAAGTTACATATACATTTTAAATGTTATAATTTTACATCTTATATCTACAAATTCAACATTATTCATACAAATCAATCTAAATATAAATATTTTTTTTCCGATAGCCAATTTTTCAGCATATATTTAACCTTATTCATAGAATTACATTGCTTTATAGTATCAGGTAATAAATTAAATATTTTCGGTATGTTGTATTCAAACGTTCTCTGTCCGTACTTATTATTAAATTTCGGAACTATTAACCCGTCGTTGCGCGTGAATCTAGTGCTGTATTTATGTTCTAATTTCTCTTTATGCTGCTGGGTAAATATATACTGAATTATAATTTTGTGCCATAGTATTGCCTTAACAGGTAAAATTTTAGCACTCTGAATCAGTAATGGTGTATCATGTCTCTGTTTGAAAATATTCGGAACAACTAATAATTTTACAATTGCGTTTTGTACAACTTGGACTTGTTTCAGATTTGTTACAGAAGTATTTCCCCATATTGTTAATCCATATCTTATAATGGATTCTGCCAGTGACATATAAATTATTTTTAGTGTTTCAATGGGTAAGAAAAATTTCAATGTGTACATTCTGCCAGCAATTGATCTGAGTCTTTTACAGGTTTTTTTAATATGTTTATCCCATTTAAAAAAACAATCTACGGTAACACCAAGATACACATATTCCGTAACTAATTCTAAACTTTCACATTTACAATTAGTTGGAATATTTTTATGGATGCAATTAAAATTATGAGAAATAATATTAGGATTAAATTGGAATTTGGCATTAGGTGATCTTATATGCATTACTTTGGTTTTTTTGGCATTAATTAATAATCCTGCATCATGAGACCATTTACAAAGTTGATTAAAGTCAATTTGCATGAGTTCAATTGCAGTTTTTAGATCTTTATGTGATATGACCAATGCTGTATCATCTGCAAATACAAAATGTTTAACAAAAGAGAAAAGTTTTTTCATTATAGTTACATAGATTATATACAGTGTAGGTCCCAATATAGAACCTTGTGGAACTCCTGCAGATACATTTTTTGTTTTACTAAAAGTATTATTTATTTTGGTACATATTTTTCTATTTCTAAGATAATCTTTAAATAAATTTAACACATTTCCTCTTATTCCAATTTTTTCTAGAGTTTTTAGCAGTTTTTTTGAGTTAATAGTGTCAAAAGCTTTAGAGTTATCGATAAATAAAATAATGACATGTAATTTATTATTTAATTGATTATTTATGTAATTGGAAAACTCTTGCAGTAGTTTTTCAGTATTTTTTTTTCTTTGGAAGCCATATTGATTTGGGTCTATGATATCGAATTTTTCAATGTAATTATTTAATTTATTTGATAAAAATTTTTCGAGAATTTTTTCTAATGCTGGTAGTATACTAATAGGCCTATAATTTCCTAGTTCAATGTGTTTTCCACCTTTAAATATTGGTCTAGTAATACTACATTTAAACTCTTGTGGAATTTTTGCTTGCTTTATTATCATATTTATTAAATAAGTAATTATTGGCCCAAGGGTTTTTATATTTCTTTTTAAATCAAACATTCTTATATTGTCAATACCTGTGCTTTTAGAGTTTTTCATTTTTTTAACAATGTTTTCAATATCAGTTATAGTAGCTCTTGGTATATATAAACTGTGAGGTAGTTCTTCCAGAACTATATTAGTAGCTTTGTGATTGCATTTATGTAACATGTTGCTGATGCTATCCGAGAAGTAATTCACAAAATCATTTGAGACAGAATCCTCAGTTCTATCTTTTAACATATATCGTGTTATAGTTTCATCACAAACGTTTTTGGGTTTACGTCCTAAGATATTATTTATCTCGTCCCAGGTTTTTTTAGTATCATTAAAACAGTTTTTAAATTTATTATTATAGCAGTTAGTTTTATCTTTATTTATAAGTTTATTGACAAGGTTACGAGTTTTTTTGTATTCTGTTTCATATGTTTTGTTTGTTGGTGTACTTTTCCATTTTTTATAAAGTTTATCCCTTTTATTTATATGACATAATAATTCACTGCTTATCCATTCATTTATTGCATAAGGTCGTGTTTTCGGTTTTTGCACTATCGTTTTAGAACTACTCTTGTAAAATTTGTTAAATAAAGTTTTTATTTTTTCATATAATGAAATACAATCCTTCTCTTCTATAAGTTTACTCCAGTTATAATCTCTGATATATCTATCAATAGCCTTTTGTGAAAGGATTTGAATATACTTATTTGCAAGGTCTACCTGACGTTTATGAGATCTTATATTAATAGCAGTAATAAAATGATCGGCGATATTATTTTCACAGACGCAAGCAGTTATTTTCTTGCCTCTAAATTTGGCAAATATATGGTCAATACACGTACGAGTAATTTGTCCATTTAATACAGCTTCTCTGGTTACTACATTGATGCATTTAGTTAAATAATGGTTAGTAAGTAAGTTTTCATATGAGCTTATGATATAATCTTGGTCATTAAGCAAATTCAGATTTATATCTCCAAGTAAGATAATATTTTCCTTACTATTAATTGTATCAAGATATGATGATAATTCCGTTAAAAATGAAGATTTACTGAAATTAGGGGGTCTATAGATAGCTATTAAGTTAACTTTAGTTTTGTCCTGGAGTATGAGTTTTCCTGTTACATTTTCAAAATGTAGTGATTGGAACGATTTTAGTCTAAACTCAAATTTATTTCTTATATACAATATAATACCTCCTCCTGACTTATCAGTCCTGCAGTAGTTATATGAATTATATCCGGGAATATTATACATAGACGCACTTTCAGTATGAATAGAGGTTTCACATAGCATTAGAATGTCAATATGCTTCAAACAATTAAGTAAATATATATGCAATATATCCCAATATTTTTGTATGGATCTTATATTTAATTGAATACAAACAAGATTATCAGACGCATTTATGTTTTGTTTTTTTATCCAATCTTCTAAATTATTTACTGTACTACTTTCTATTTCATTATCATTATCTATATACGAAAAATTATTCTGTGCCATTTAATTCGTAGTTAAATTTGAAACAATACAGTAAGATTGTGGTACGAAGTTTGGTTAATTTTACAAATAGAAATATTTATATAAGAAATATCTCTACAGAATGCAGTATAAGGTTCAATTTAATACTTGATATAATTACATAATTTTTTTTTCTAACACCTGTTTTTATACTTAGCATATTACAGCAATGAACAGTTATTATACACGATAATATGATAAAGCATTCGTTTTTATCAAAGATACCACAATTATTTTTCTTAAAGTAAAAGTAGGTATAACATAATGATACAAAATGGTTTTCAATGCATTTAGCATTAAATAATATTACATATATTTCATTTATAGATAAAACAATAAAATTTAATATTTTTGTTAGGTTGATTAAATTCCATACATAAATAGTATATTTAACACATATTCTTTTTATCTTTATGGTAAACATGAAAAGAGAGCAATATAAAATAACTCCATTTATGAAACCAGAGTAATTAATATCTTTTGTAGGTTTCAGCCCGTAAGAATGAATTCTTTTCTTGTTTTGTTTAAAATGAGAAGTATTTTGAGTATAGATTGAAGGATTTAATGTTAAATATTTAGCAATATAAAAGTGCTTGTGTCTAGAGCTAATTGGTACAAACACTTTTTGATAAAAACTTAATAAATATAAAATAAATTGAATGTTTACATCTAGGGTTATTTCAGAATATTTATCACATTTTAAGATTTTTTTTAAAAATGTTATATTTATGAATGTGAAATATAGTACACAGTGAATATATACATGTATAGGTAAACAAAAAAATGTTTTTGAAGGTGTCGTTATGATATTACCGTTAAAAAAATAATGAAATATAATAATAATATTTTTGTTAGTTTTTTTGTGATTTTTTATAATTTTTATAACAATATTTATGTAATAAAGTGAAAGTTCAACAACAGAATATGGCGATGTTTGGAAATCTAGAGTCTTTTTACAATGATTTTTTTCTTTAATATAATATAGAAATAGAAATGTGTAATGTTTGGAAATAAAAACGTAAATTGTATTTATTGAAATATAGCAAATTCTACGAGAAAAAATCATACGTATTATAATAACACTATATCTACTTTGAGACAGGTTTATTGTTATTTCTAGTCAATATTCTATTTTTTCTTTTGCTAATATGCTCATTTTTTTATACACATTGCATTTTGTTTTATCGTTTGCAGAATGCCTGGTGTCAATATTCCAGTTCATTTTTTTATTTTTGCTATCACAGTTTTTACACTTAGGTTCTTTATCTTTGTTAGCACAATCTTTGTAGGAATGATCACCAGCACAGTGTGTACACAATGGTACAACCAAGATACAAAT
This sequence comes from Limnephilus lunatus, assembly GCA_917563855.2. Lineage (NCBI taxonomy): Eukaryota > Metazoa > Arthropoda > Insecta > Trichoptera > Limnephilidae > Limnephilus > Limnephilus lunatus. The sequence goes on from OU830596.1 coordinate 23,242,719, forward strand.
AAAGAACCTTTTTCTAGCAGCGGCATTTCAATTAAATTTTTAAAATAAAATAACACTTATTGTGGCATAACTATAATAGTTAGACATATGTTATCACAACACTTTTGTAAATAATGATGTGTTCTGCAAAGTCGTGGTACACTATTTTATTCTATCATCAATAGTTTTCGCAGCGCACGCGATTTAAAGAATATTTTAGGTATTTTTTTTACACCCTGAGTTACATTATTGAAGTTTTAGTAAGGATGCCTATTTTTTTTAAAAATATAATATAGCCTATGTCACCTAGGGATAGTGTAGCTTCCCAACAGCGAAAGAATTTTTCAAATCGGTTCAGTAGTTTCGGAGCCTATTCGATGCAAACAAACACACAAACAAACAAATATTACCTCTTTATATAGTGTATTAGATGTTAGATTAGATGTTAGATGTTAGATTTGCGGCACGTTCCAGAGTGGGAGGTACTCTCATTATCATCGTCCTGGTGTAAGACCACTATTCAGAATTGAAACAGTGCTTGAAATGACTTTTGCCTTGTTTTTTGTCACCATCCTTTTGCTCTTCTCCATCTCCTTCACCTCCTCACTACTTTCAGTCTCACGACATACTCCGATTGGGGATACCGTAGTCTCACTGCCTGCGGGCAGTTAATTCTCATTTTAAAACATACATATGTACGTATCTGTATTTCTTCAGATATTTTCTAAAATATGTTATTTTGGGTGTTATATGTAGTTTTTGAACTCAGTATGGCAATGGGTTCACAATGTCTCTTTATCTAATTATTATCTTTGTCAATTAATAATATGAATAAATTAATAAAATAAAATGATTATAACATCATGTAACTTTAATTACATAGCTATCTAAATTACAGTAAAGTATAGAAAAAAATTATTGGAGTTGTTTGTGAATTTCTTCTCCCAACTATAGATTTGAAAAACAAATATTTATTTAGGTATATTTTTACATATTTAATTTAAAGGGCAGTTCTACAAATTAATCTTGATTACAGAAAAAATATTAAAAAAACCTCGTTTTTATTGTTGTTGTGTTTTATTGGTCAACATTACTATTTTCCTGTTATTCAAAGGAAAGTTAAAATATGAATGTTTTTTATAAAGCACTAGCGAGTTACCGGCATGCGTTGCAATGACACTTAAATAAAGAAATTGTTTCTCCCTGCGTGTCCTTTTCCATTCATTCCCGTTCTCCTTTTTTTATATGAGTTCCACACAGGAGGCCCTGAGGAAAACAATTTCCCTCAGGGCCTATGTCATCTTTGGGGATGCTGTGTGGAGGGTTTTTTAAGGAAAGGAGGGAGAGGAGAGTTCTGGGAAGGAAAATGGTATAGGGGGTGGGTAGGAATCTGGGTTTCAGTGTGTCCAAGTCATCCGCCTCCAAGACCTAGACAAACCTCACCCCATGAACCCGGCCGCCTCTCCTTCCGCCTCCTCTCCCGCATCCCCTTCTCCTCCAGCGTTCCCACTCCGCCTTCCCACTCCCCACTCCCCTCTCCCGCTTCCCCCGTCCCGCGAACTCCCCTTCCAAGTTCCCCTCCCCCTCCCGCATTCCATACATCAGTCCCGGTACATTCAGTTTTCAAACAGCTCCACCCAAGCGTGCCACCTATTGCAATTTTTTTATACAAATTTCATAACGCCAGATCTCATCAGTATATATAGAAACCTTCGCGGGCGTGCGCAGAACAACTCACCAAAGTTTCATTGCAAACGGATAGTATAGGAAATAGTTTCATAACGCCAGAGCTCACTATTATACATGGAAACCATCGCGGTCATGTGCACATTAAATCCCCAAAGTTTCTTCGCAATCGGACGAATGGTTTAGAAGCGCATAAGGGACAAATAAAGAAACATTCATCGGACGTTATTAATAGTCTTGCGTCTGTACGGTTGAAATTTAAGAACCCGTTTTCGAATACATCTGTGAAGCCGCGCCTTATTTAAAACCATCTTCGTACTTGAAGTTTGTTAAAAACCTACTTTTGTAATAGAAGCAAATTCAAGCAAGAAGCCAATAATGCCAATAAATGGCGCCACTTCCGTTAACAGCTAGCGTGAGGAACGTCGGCTGGCAGGGGTAAGTGCTATTGGATTTGGAATCTGTCCGGTTCCGTACAGATTGATGATAATATGATTATTATTGTAACTGGCAGTTGTGAATAACAGTACCACACGTCTGTGATGACATTGCCTGTCACGGTTACTTTGTCCCGGTGACTAGCTGTCACTGGATCCGAGAAACCGACTATTTTTGGAACCAGTTACTATCGGATTTATAAAATGGTCACCCACACTTAAAATGGGCGAAGCCGAATGAAAAGCCGCCTGCAGGGCCTAGTAGCAAAGACCTGCGGAACGGGTATTTGCTACTTGGCTAGTTTATATATTTTATCTAGTTTTTATATATTACTAGCGAGTTCCCGGCATGCGTTGCAATTCCATTTATACAGAAATTGTTTCTCCCTGCGCGTCCTTCCCCATTCGTCCCTGTTGATTTCGAGGCATGGTTACCTCGTATTGAACACTGAAAAGGAAATACGCGTCCCGTTCCCCTTTCGCCTCCCCTTTCCCTCCCAGTTCCCCTTCCCCTCACGCGTTACCCTCCACCTTCGCCGCCTTTCCACTCCCCTCTTTCGCTCCCACGTCCCGCGAACCCCCCTCCCGCGTTCCCGCGTAAAAATAAAAAAATACAAAAATTACATAATTTTTTTGCTAAAGTTAGCTATTCTGGGAAAACCTGTAATGATATTATCATGTAATATATATGAATAATAAGATACATTATCTGGCAAACAGAAAACAATCACAAAAAAAAACAATTCCTTTGTTTTTATACGATATTTGAGCAAAAGCCGGGGCGCTAATTTCGCGCGGTATTTTTCCAAATACGCCTGGCCAGGTTAAAAAAATCATAATCTGCAAAAATACCGCCTAATTCCAAGTAAATATAAATTAATCATTAAAATAAAAAATACAACACAGAAAACTATCAGTACGTCGATTAGTCAATTATAAAAAAATTAAATAAAAAAATATAAAAAGAATAGTCGCCCGAACAGGGACTTGAACCCTGGACCCTTGGATTAAAAGTCCAATGCTCTACCGACTGAGCTATCCGGGCAGATGGATATAGTGCCGATATTTAGTGTCTGCTGATGTTTTCCATTAGAAAAATATTATTTGGATCACGAGATTCCAAACTTTTTAGCATAAATATTAGTTTTTGTAAAGGAAAAGTTTCGACTTAACCATTGTTTTCGTAAATGAGGCATTTCAGCCTTTTTTATTATTATATATTTTAATAATATTTAACGCGTAGCATAATTATTATCTACAAATAAAAGCGTGTTTTACATGAGATTTTTTTTGTCCGCTAAAAGGACTCATTTTTAGCGGTACGGTGATGCGGGTGCTTTTAGCGTTATATGCACGTATTATCATAATACACAATGTCCGGAAACTCGTTGTACAAACGGAAACTGGTGAATCTACATCACAGAGAACCCAAAAAAAATTTTTTTTTCGATCATTTTAAAAGTCATTAAACAGTTGATGATAAGAGAAAACAGGGTCTCAGGCTGATAATACCCAAATAATATAATGATACCTAGATAGTCATAACCGAGGTTTTGTATTCCCTATTTTTCAACGACTGTTGGTGGCGTTCAAACTAGGCAATTTTAACTTTTTTCGGAGGATCCTAACTCCTATAATCAAAAGAATGAAAATTTATCGTCAGAATTTATGGTCGATATCTATATTAGGTATACCAATAAAAAAAAAATTGAGCTAGTGTCCAAATCCAGACAGGAAATTGGGGAGTAGGTATATATGTAGGTCTCGCAAGTCGCAAGTTAAGTTGATTTCATCACAGTAGGAACTCGCACAGATGCAAAATTTTCATACAGCGTGTTTCGTTTTAGGCTTTAAAAAAAAACAATAATTATTTCACTACTGAGAATTCGAAGCCAAAGCGTGTTGAAGTCGGTTATATAAAACTTATTTTGTTTTACAACATTTTTTATTGAAATACTGAAGGTTATCAAAATTAACTACATAGGGCGAGAAATGTTTTTCTTTATTAAATTGGGTAATTTCATTAACAAAAAATTACTTAGTTGTAATTAGTTCCTTGTATGTTTCTTCTGTAAATCTGTCATATGTATGTATTTCAAAAAAAAAAAAATAAAAAAATGAAAATAAATAAAGGTAAATGGGATAATCTTCAGGATTGAACTCAAATGGGTATTGATAAATAACGACAAGGTTAAAAAAGTATTGTGTTAATTAAAAAGATTAATTTATTATAATATAATATATAATTTTATAAAGTTAATAATCCACAAGCCGCCACATGCTGCTACACGTTTAATAGGCATAGATTTTGAAAAGAAAACTACTTTTATACTTAATTACCAAAAGAAACATCGGTTTCAGTCAGGATACACGGAAAAAGAACGGCTCACCTGACGGATGGGTACACTCGGAACTCTCAAATTATTTTTTTTTTAATATTATCGTTCATATTTTTAAAATATGGCATTCAAAGTTTTTAAAAATATAATGAAATAAAAATAATAATAAAGATAAAGATAAACGAAAAATTAAAAAAAAAAACTTAAAAAAATCGTGCACAAAAATTTGCCAGGCTGCTGGTCGGCAGACCAAGAAATTCTTAAACGGAATGATCTGGACTATATAGTTATTCATTAGTTTCATTCGTGTACTCGATGACGTAAAAATTACTATTTTTTACCCCACTTTGACGCCGCTGCCTGCGAACTTGCCAGGCTGCCGGTTGGCAGCCCTGCTTTTTTCTCATTTTCTAATCGACCTTTATCATATGACACCATTCCCGTTCGTGTACTCGATGACGTAATTTTTTCGAAAAAAAACGCTGACTATTTCCATGGCAGCGCGGCTCCTGCCAAGAGGCGCACCGGCAGACCAGCTTTTTTAAGGTTTTCTAAGTGTCCATTATCACTACAAAGCAGTTTCATCCGTGTACTCGATGACGTAGGGTTTACCTATGTCGTCTCCTGGTCTAATACATCAATTAGCATTTTTATTAGCGGTTTCCACTCAACACAAATGTGTGCAACAGGCCACTTGCATGGATTTCGTAACGACTTGGAAAAAATCGTGTGGATAGATTTTTTTACTAAGATTAGGAAAATGTTAGTAAAAATTTTTAGAAATGTATAGTTTTTTTTTATTTTTAAATAAATAAATCCATTATTTGAGCTCGTGACGTCACTTCATGAAAATGTCCCGTCTCCGATTATGTTCCCTTAATTTTGTAAAATTCCACACTGATAATTTTTTTTTTATATGACACTTTTATTTCCGGCGAATTTTTTAATTTGCGTTTAACGTTGACTAGATTTATTGTTTGTTCTATGCGAACTTATCCTTTGGTTTGATTTTTTGATAAAGATGGCGGTGTTTTCACAGATGTTACGAAGAGAACCCCGTACAATTTATTGCTATTCGTATGGAAAACGTACTTTATTTAAATGATTTTCGGCTATGTAATTATCGTTTTTTCGCACCCATAAAATGATGTCCCGTCTTTCCGGTTTATAAAAAATAGTCTGATTTTTCGGATCGAAATTTTCAAAAAATCGCCAGGGTTTCAAAAATACGATAAAAAATACGGAATGTTTTTTCCTAAACCGGAATTTTTTTTTTTAAATGTGATGCAAGTGGCCTTCTGTCATGGAATCTAACTAACATAAATATACCAAACCACCCATCTAACTAAACAGGTAGGTAGGTACTTATTTGCGTTTTATTTTACAAATCTGTAAAATGCCTAATATAACGACTAACGGATTGGGAACCTCTGACTGAATAACGCTGGTGGCTGGTACGACGATAATCGTGTTTATTATTATTTTGTAAACAATATTTCAGTATACCTACGCTTGACCAACAATCGTGATTTTATCAATCAATAATTTTTCTGCGCTTTAAAAATCAGTGGTCTTATCTTAGGTTAACATATTAAAATGATTGGTAAATGTAAAAAAAAGATAATTTTTATGTTGAGTATTTCAATTTTAAAAGTTAGAGGGAATGTATCAAACTGCTTACGCTAGCAACACAAAACACAGCATTATGTGACTTTTATGAAAAATGGCGGTAAAACAAAAGAAAATTTAACGACGCCGTATTTTGAAGAAAATTCAATTTCACGGGCGTCGCGTTCCATTTTAATATTCAAAGGGTTACCAGTATTGCCAGCAGGTGATCTCATAACCTACAATGTTACTTGTTGAATCTCTATTAAATAGGTCTCGCCTCTCGTTAGGTACTTATCTGTCTACCCTCTACTACGAATTCGGAGGTCGTGGATTCTAATTCTTGCGTGCCCAAATAAATTTTATTTAATTTTTATGCTTTTTATCACATATAATTTAAGTATAATAATAATTATTATATTATATATTCGCAGTACGTTCGGTAGTAGATACTTTCAGATTTTTTAAAAACTTATAAATTAATAAATTCTTTTATTATTTACTTACATTTTTTAATTAAGTCCCGTTAAACTGATTGATCAAATTGAGACAGGGATATACACTTAAAATATAGGTTCACTTTATTACATTATAAAAATATACATAAAAACACATTATTTCTAGTAAAAGATCAAAGTTTTCCTCTCGAGTCTTTGAGAGTTCTTTAGAGTAGGTAAAATCATTTAGGAGGCGGTTATGGGTACCGCCGCCCTGGGAACCATTTATTGGACAACCAATACCAAGTCACCCCAAGTGGTTTGCTATTTTTGGTAACTTAGCAGGGGTGCCCAGGTTCATGGGTCTTGGCAGCGGATGCGTCTGCCCATGAAATTTCCATAATCTGAACCAAAAAGTGGGGCGATTAGTGAAATAATTACCTAATTTTTTCATGTATAAGAAGTCCATATTCTATTCTCTTTGATGTTCCGGAATCATTGGTCATCCCTCTCGAACTTCATACTTGGCATTTGGGAAGTAAAAGTTGGTAAATTGCGATAGCTTTTGGACATAATCGTATTATGAAACAATAACAAAGCACAAACATGGCAACATCATCTTCTCTCCACCGTGACAGGCCGTGAGAGCCTCGTAATCGTATTTCCCTTCGTCCGCTTCTAGCAAATATTGATACAGAGACGCACTAAGGACATTTTAATCAGATATTATCTTTATTGGGTGGCTTTATTTTATTTTTATTTTATTTTATTTGGGAGACCAACAGTTTACATTCATAACAGAGCATAATAGTAATTAAGTGACAGTAATTGAACCATTTACAGGTTTCCACATGGGTATTGTATACAAGTGTTGTGGTTCCATAGATATTTGCTAAAGAAGAAAAAAAATTACATTTCAAGAGACAAGTTAATTAGGGGGGAATAGGGAGGGGGTAGGATGGGGGGGGGAGAATGGGTTAGGTTGAGGTATAGTTATAAAAATATGAGTAAACAAAAAATTAAAAGAGAAAAAAAAAAAAAAAAGAATTTAATATAATGGTGACTGGTGGTATTAGAAATTATTGTTGTTATAAAGTGTCGAGAGAGTGTCTGTGTGATTTTAAGGAATGTGGTGCAGAATTAAATATGTCAAATGTTTTGTATTGTGTGTTAAAAGTATTGGACGCACGATGGATGAAAGAGTTCTGCTTAGAATTAGTATTACACCGAGGGAGGCTGAGAATCATGTCTGACCTGGTTCGTCTGTTAGGAACTCGTATCTGTATACGTTGTAGGAGTTCTGGGCAATCAACGACGGATCTGGCTATTTTTTGGAGAAAGAGTACATCGGCCGAGTTTCTTCGAACTTCCAATGATAGTATATTAAAGTGCGCGGCTGAATCTTGGTGACTTAGGTGTGGGCGGTAGCTCCGGAAATCTAAATATCGTAGAAAACGATTTTGAACACGTTCTAGAATTTTTACATATGATATGTATTGCGGGTTCCAAACTTGTGACGCGTATTCTAGTAAGCTGCGGACATAAGCAAAATATAGGATTTTCATTGTTCTAAAGTTATTGAATTTTTTACATGTCCTAAGAATGAATCCTAACATTTTAGAGGCTTTTGATGTGACTGAGTCTATATGAATATCAAAAATAAGCTTAGAGTCCAAAGTCACTCCCAAATCTTTGACTTCAGTTTTGTTGATTAATATTGAGCCGTTCAGATTATATTCATTGATAATGATATTTTTATTTCGTGTGAAATTCACGAAATTTGAAGAATGCTAGAAGACAAACGTGCACTGAAAATAGGTACCTACATACTGAGTTTAATTCTCAAGAGCCTTTCCCTTGGATTTAGGCTAGGGACTCACGGAGCGATTTTTACCCGCGCCCGCCGCGGTTGCGGGATGGAGTTTTATTTTCAAAACTCACGAGACCGGAGTTTTTTGCGGGCCCGCAGCCGCCGCGGTTGCGGTTATCGATCGCAATCTTGGCGGTTGATTACCGCAAGACGGGCGGTTGCAAGACGGGCAGTAAATTTTTTTTTTTATTTGTCTCGTCCAAATTTTCATAATCCTCCTTTAAAATACCGCAGATTTCTTCCCATGCTTTGAGCGTCAAGTTCTTGTACTTATACTCTTCTAAGCTCTTATCCCATATAACTGGCCTTTCTTGAACCAAAGTAATTAGTAGATCGACTTCAATATCAATATCCATTTTGTTGATAAACGTGCACAAACGCGTCACCACGCAACGACTAATAACAAGTCACTGCCACTGGTCACTGCAAAATGCGTCGGGATTTCTCTACACCCCTCCCCGCTGCCCACTGCGGTCGCCCGCCAACCGATCGCAGAGCGCGCGGGAGCAACCCGCCGCGGTTGCGGGACCGCGCCCGCGCCCGCCGGTACAAGATGACCGCCGGTGCAGCGGGACCCGCAAACAATCGCACATGCCGCGGGCGTAAAACGCGTCGTGAAATGTGCTTTAATTTTTTACATAAATATCTGCATTCTACAAAGGCTGCGGGCCCGCAACCGCGGCGGGCGCGGGTAAAAATCGCTCCGTGAGTCCCTAGCCTTCCCTTCACGGAAGGCGCTCAGTGATCCGCCGGGCAAATTTTTGATAATATTCGATTGGTAGGTACCTACCTACTGCAATCATTATCCACGTCCAGGATTTATGATCCTGGTCAAATCGAGGAGTTGGCGCACACAATACAAAAAAGCAACTGCAGAGACTAACTTCTGTTTTTCTTTCGTTGGTCTCTATTTTTGAAGTGAAAACTTCTTTAGCACCGTTATGATTTAAAACTAGACAAACACATACATCTACAGGATTTAGCCTGCGAGAGAACGATATAGTATAATCGGCCTTCTATTTGTGCGGTGCTTCGTAGCCTATCGGTCTCCTCTTTGTGTAGCGCTTCGTACCCTCCCCACTCTTGTCTATTTTATTTTTCTGAAAGTTTCACTTCTACCACGTGTGAATTGCACACTCTGTTTTTTTTTTAACATTAGCTCCGCAAAAAATTTAAAAAAAAATTCCCCTCAGGGCCTACGTCATCTTTAGAGATGCTGAAGGAAAGAAAGGAGAGGAAGTTCTGGAAAGGAAACAATATGAGGGGTGGGTAGGAATCTTAGAGTTAGTGTGTCCAGGAATGACGGGCGTATGCATACATCCCTTCCACTGCGATGCAAGGCGATGTTCCTAGAGTTTTCGGTAGGAGAGTAAAATTCCCTCAACCAGACTCTTTCTACCCCTCCCCCCCTACCATGCAGTTGGTAGGCAAACGCATCTACCGCCAAGACCCGGACAAACCTCACTCCATAAACAAGGGTGCCGCTGCTAAATCACCAAACATGTTTTGTTTCATATCATAGTGTTTCCATACAAACGAAGTATTGAAATCCGTAAGTCTAAGTTTTAACTTTAGGGCACACAGTTTACACCCGCGCTGTGCAAGCGGGTTCCCCACAGAGCATCGGACCATTGGACCATCGGTCATTTGGGATGACCTATGCGTTGGTTAGGCGTTAGACAATAAATGGTTCCTGGGGCGGTGGTACCCATACCCCTCTTCCAATTTGGGAGGGTATTTTTTTTCTCTCCTTGTGGCACGTGCTGGAGACCACGGAACGAAAACTAAAAACCAAACTTTTTTTATTTGGCTTTCTGGAAACTTGTCAATAAGTCGTAGATATATAGGTACTTTTTTTATATAGGCAATTCACCCTAAAGAGAGTGCTTTTTTAGTCTTTTTTCCAACATGAATTTATAAATATAAAGTAATAAAAACGTTAGTGCATGGGACATAAAAAGGAAAACAATTTGCAGCGCGACGGTTTGAATAAAACAGTTTCCCCAGTCCCTAAAACAGTTTCACTTTCCAGTGGGAGCTTTTGTTGCCATTTTGTTTCAGGAAACAACAATATAAATCAATAAACATCGAAGATAATATTAGGTTTCCATGCAGATTGAACGACAGAACAAATGAATGCTCTTGGATGAAGCGCTAATAAATAAGAAAAATAGCACGATTCTAATTTTCCACCATGCGGCCCTGCCCTAGACCGATTCCTTCATCGACCGTGCGGTCATTTCGGCGGGAAAAACTGACAGCTAATGTAATCTCGCGCGACAAATTGCGCCAGCCGAGCGCTAAAAGGGTTTGCGGGGACAAACTCGATTGCCGGGGCTGTTAATATCCAATGCGGGCAGCGGGCACATCCAATATGTCGGCTTCTACGCCTTCCGTCCTGTCCAGTGCCTGGTGATGTGGTGATGAGAGGCTGGCTCCCACGGGAATGCAGCTAAATGGACACAGTCATGACGCATTTAGCGAGAAATCTCTGTTGGACGTCGTAAATAAAATAGTATTTTTTAATCCTCCATACCTACAACATACTGATATATTTTTGTCTTTAACCCTCCCGCACCGGAGGGGGTAAATACACACCGCCCAAACGAGAGTTTTGTGCGATATCGAGTTGATTATACTCTTGTCTTTCTCCGCCTCACGGTTAATACGGAATATTTCTTCTTTAATTATTATTATTAATTTTGGAGGCCGGTATGGGAACCGCCGCCCCGGGAAACATTTATTGGATAACCAACACCCCTGCCATCGGTCACCCCAAGTGGTTCGCCATATTTTTTAGCAGAGGTGCCCGGATTCGTGGGGCGAGGATTGTCTAGGTCTTGGCGGGCCTGATCGGGTGAGGCTGGTGGAGGGAGACCTTTTGATTTCTTCAGCCGGATTCTCGTGACCCATCGCCTTGCAACCACAGTGGGAGGTATGGATTCATACGCCACTGACACCAGATTCCTACCCACCCCTCATACCCTTTTCCTTCCCAGAATTTATTCTCCTTCTTTTCCCTAAAAAATCCCTCCACACAGCACCCCTAAATATGACATAGACCCCTAGGGAAATTGTTTTCGTCAGCGCCTCCTGTGTGGGCTATTGTGAAAAAACAAAAAAAATAATTTTATTTGGGTAGCTTTATTATTACGAAGAGTGGGTATTTATGTCAGGGGAGGCGAAATAATATGCATTTCATGTTTTAATTTTTTAAAGATTAATTCACCTACTCGTGTTTGACGTTACGATTGTTCAAAAGAAGTGGACTTATACAATTTTACCAAAATTTTCCCATAAAGTACTATTTTTCCTGGAAATACAAAAATTTCTATACAATTCAGTCGATTCCTCCTAGGATCCACATCAGTTTTGAAAAAATTCCTCATCACAAACAAACCAACAGTGCATGAGGTCGTAAAAAGTGTATTTATTGGAAAGGGTTTTTTTAATTACCTAAACACAGGAGGGCCTGAAGAATTTTTTTCCTCTGGGCCTAGGTCATCTTTGGAGATGCTGTGTGGAGGGTCTTTTTACAGAAGGAAGTTCTGGGAAGGAAAAAGGTATGAATCCATCCCTCTCCCTCTGCAGTGCAAGGTGATGGATCGAGAGAGTCCGGCTGGAGATGTCAAAAGATCTCGCTCAACAAGTCTCTCCCGATCCAGCCTGCTACGCAGTAAGTGGGCAATCGCATTCATGTGGTGCCCCAAGTGGTTTGGTATGTGCAGCAGTACCCGCCTCCAAAATTAAGGCTACAATCCTCAATAATATGTATTTGAGTTAAGCTCGAGTTTGTACCATCTCTCTTACCATTTTGCATTACTTAATGATATACTGCTGGGCGATATCCGGTTAATACGGTAGGTATAAAAAAATTGTAACTAATATCTGAGTGTTACTGAAAAGACTCAAAGAAACCAAAAGAGAAACAACCACTCTACGATAAACTGGGGTCCCTAGTGACCCCCTTCGGGTGATACATGATTTTTGGTGACCGGACAACTCAGAAACATGCAACTTCAACACCTCCTATGAAAAGTCATTAAAAATGATGAAAAAAATTGGTTAAATAAGTTTAGGGGCATTTTCAATTTTTTTTTCATAACTATCAAACGACTTTTCAAAGGGGTGTTGAAATTGCATGATTCTGAGTTGTAATGGAACCGTTCACAGGATTTCAGTCCTTGCTACATTTAAATTATTTATACATTATCTTACCTATCTCCAGAAAGCGTAGGTAAGTAGAAGATACTCTCACTATAGCCCTGGTGTAAGACCTCCATTCAGAATTGAAACGTTGCTTGAAATGGCTTTAGCCGTGTTTGGTCACCAGATCTGAATAGCCAGGAACTTCTCTCCCCATCTCCTTCCCCTCTCCACCACCTTCAAGCTCACAACATTCCCTAATTGGGGATGCCATAGTCCCACTGGCTCCAGACGGGAACAGATGGGACTCTTGTGAGGTATTTAAAATTAAAATTAAAAAAAAAACATAAATCTATGGAATTCTTAAATTTGGGTAAAATTCTATTACATTTGGGTTATAATCAGGTTAAAAATCAAACTCATATAATTGTATGTAGATATTTCTAAAGATTTGTAATTCAATATAATATATAATATTTATAAATTGCTTAGGAGGATACTTAAAGATAAAATTAGTATATACATATGTAAATGTATATTTTTTATAGTACGATAATTTCATTATAAACTTTTGCTAGCAATATAGTACATACTTATTAAACAGCCATTACATATCAAACTTAATTAGGTTAAATCATATTTATATGATAAAATATTCACATTACAATATATGCATATATTTTATTCAGAATTTTCTATGCTATAAAATAAAATATTGTTCTTCTATTACCATACTAAACTAATTGGTCTAAACGGAGATTCGTGGAAATACTGTATTTTTGATCCAAAGACAATTATTAATGATCTTCTACCTACGATCAGTGTCATTATGAATATTTGAAAAAACCGCCAATTCTCTGCCTGTTATGACGTTTGATCCAATTTTAATCAATCATCAAAGTTATGCGGTTTTGTTTGATTTCTAATTACAACTTGAGAAAAACCTGAAATGGACCGAGAATCGATGATCACTGAGGACTTCCCAAATTTAAAAATGGTGATCGTCAATCAAATCTGACATTGAAACATCCCGATCTTAGAAAAAACTATTAGTCACCTAAATCAAGAAACTTCAGTCATCCGTTAAGAACATTAGGCTATATTGCACAGATCAAAATCAATTTCGATACCCACAGCAGGTACCTGCTTACTTAAACTTCAGATCCAGCTGATTCTTGCAAAGAAATTAAAATGTCAGGTCTTTTACTGTAAAAAAAAAGTGCTCTTCTATCAAGTTGTCGCCGCTTGCATTTCGTACGGTTGACTGCTGCCATCTTTGTTCGTTTCACCATTTTGAACAGTTCTGCCAACGTTATTAGGAAAACCGGGAGAGTTGGCAACATTCTGATTGGATTCGTAACTCTGTCTCGAAACTGGTGACATTTCATTATTGTGTTCGAGGTTTATATTATGAGGACTGTTTTGATTGTACGACAACGCCGGCGACACTGGATTTACTATCTGCCTCGTCATATCCATTCCGGATATAGGTAAATGTCTGGAGGGATGGTAATTAGGTATGGCGGCCGGTCCGAACATGCGTTGCTGCAAATCCCTGAAGTCTCTAAAGAAATTGTGAGGTGTATTTGCCGTCAGCATTTGATGCGCGTAACTCTGTTGCGCTTCGACTGCCGAAGAATTTGAGAGATCTCTGACGCTTAATGGAGATTGGACTGCGTTATAATCTCTGGTTAGGTTTTGATGTTGGTAATTGCGTACAGTTTGCCTCGATAACTCGGCTGTAGCATTATATTTTCTTCTATCTTCTAATTGCTTTTGATTGAACTCTTCTAAATGGTAATTTTTCCTGTTTAAAATATTATCTTCGTCAAAATAATGGCTATATATTCTTTCGTTCAAATTGTCTCTTTGTTGTACGGGTTGTGAAGGTGGATTTAAATTTGCTCTTTGATTAGTTTGTAGTCTATGATTTTGAAAGTTGGAATAGTCTATTTGTTCTGCGGAAGCATCTAGCCTAGGTAACCTACTGAATTCTCCATATCTCTGCAGCATTTCCCTATGTACAGATGTCTTATCCACTGGTTTTGTGCCTAAAAACCATGGATTCATAGCGTGATCAACGCTTGTTTGAATCTGTGGTGGAAAACTATCAAATTTCATGGAATCCTCTACGTTTCTATATGAATTTGATTGCAATAATTTATTGTGTTGTGTGATGGCTGCTACAGGATCGTTGTAAGGTATTCTCATGTAGGGGTTATCATATCTAGGCAACATGGATTTCTGTAATTTAGCATCCAAAGTTGCCGAAGATAAATCTTTGACGCCGTCAGAAAACGGATGTGGAATAGTTATACTACTAGCATTCCTAATTGTATCTGAAACTCTATTTTCTAATAATTCTTTCTTATGAGCACTCGAATTAACACTTTCTCTAGCACCGTCTATTTTATGAAATTCTTTTTTTGCTTCATTATTACTTTCCATTAATTCTACTCCCTTCCCTCTATCATTTATATCTCTAACATCTTCTTTTACCAGGGCTACTTTTTTAATAGGTGGATCCATATTCAATAACCGTGTTAATATATTTGAACCGGCATCTTTATCAATTGATTCAACTATAGGAGCAGCATTTATTTTTTTATCAATACTTGAATCATTGCCAACAGATTTATCAACAGGCACATCAACTTTTTCTGAAATTATAGTTTGCTCAACTACAGGCACTTTGTCTTGCAAATTCTTATCCAGATCTATATGTTCCTTTATTTGTTCTTTTCTAGCAGCTTCCGCAGATATTTTCAAAGTTTCTTGTATCAATTCTTCATCTTTGTCTCTGATTTGTCGTTCTTCAAATTGTTCTATTTGTTCTTTTTCTTGATCTTCTTCGGCTGCCATGCCATCTTTATCTAATTTGGAATCTTCGTGAGGAACTTCTATTGGGATGATGTCTCCCATCACGAGAACAATGTGACTGTCCTTTAAGTGACGGTTCAGTTTGTCCTTCAGCTCGAAGACCTGGGAACAAAAAAATAATAATGATATTTTAATGTTTTTTAAATTAGCTCCACACAAAAGAAAATAATTCCTTTCAGGGCCAATTTTTTAGGGGGGTCTTTTTAGGCAAGGAAAGAGATGAAGTTCTGAGAAGGAGAAGGGTATGAGGGGTGGTTAGAAATCTGGGGGTCAGTGTGTCCAGGAGTGACGGATGTATGAATCCATCACTCCCACTGTGGTGCACAGTGGCGCACACAGAAAAAAAATTGGGGGGGGGGGGTTTTTACAAAACATAAAATGTGTATCCATATCTATTCAAACGTTTATATACCAATGTACAGTGTATATCAGAGGTTCCTAGCCTTATCTGCCTCACTGCGCACTATCCAAGTATAGTATTCTCTTCAACGCCCTTTCCCCTTCATTAAGAAATGCGTGACAAAGAAATTCATGAAAAAGCGCCGCAGGCGAAATTTTTTTGAATGTGAAAGTTACATAACATTTGCAAGGGGAAGCTCATCAACGCTCCAGTCAGTGGTGCGGTATCGCCCCACTTGGGAATCACTGGTGTAAATAAATAAAACACTCCATTAAATTAAATTTTAAATGACAGGAAACATTTTTTTTTTAAGTTGAAACGAGTGCATTTCTTCGCGCGATGCGAAATTATTTGACTCTGAATAAGCCATGACAGTTTACATAAGCAATTAATATAATTATAAAATTATGTAACATAAAATAAGAAGCTCCGATAACAATCCAAAAATAATCTGGCAAATAAATAACTGTGAAATAGAAAAAAAATAAATAAACCAGCCAAAGAAATTGAAGACGAAAATAAAGTTAAAAAAATGCTAATGAAAATCCAAAAATGGGCTAATGTATTCAACTCCTTCTTCACAAAAGTTGGGCTACAAAAGGATCGACTACATTGATGATATACAAAATCTAAACTAATTTTATAATTTATTATGGTAAATAAATATTATTATAATTTTCATACTGATTGAATTAAACAAATAAATAAAAAAGTTAATTCAGTTGAATGTCTAATTTCCTTGGGTTTTCTGCCAGTTTATCTAAAATAGAATCTTTTTTTTTTTTTTTTTTTTTTTTTTTTTATAGGAAGCAATTACTTTGTGGTTAGACATTATATTATAAAAATAAAACAAAACCCGTTGTTGCATGTTGTGAGTCACCAAATTTTAAATTAGCTTCCTTTGTCACTAATGTCTTTAATAATTCCAAAGTGTTTTCCCCCAAACACACGATTAGAAACTCATTAGACCTAATCAATGAGTTGAAAGACCTGGTTATTCCTACTAACAGTAAACTAATATCATTTGATGTTATCAACTTGTTCCCGAACATCCCAGTAAATGAAAGCAAATCTCTTATTAGTAATTTACTAAATAATTCTAAATTGCCAAAAGATTTTTCTAATGATCTCTCTCGTCTGTTTAATGTCTGCTTAAACCAAAAATATTTTAAATTCAACAACATCATCTATGAACAAACTATGGGATTGCCGATGGGGTCTCCAACGTCACCGTTGGTAGCTGATATATTTATGGATAACCTAGAAAATAACATTTTTTCTTGCAAATCCCCTCTCCTCAAAAACGTGCTAGTATGGAAAAGATACGTAGACGATGTGCTTTGCATTTGGTCAGGTACGGATCGACAATTAAATTCCTTCCTCCAGCTTTTAAATTCATTTCACACTCAAATACAATTCACCTTAGAAATAGGTATTAATGCTTCTTTAAATTTTCTGGACCTTACAATCACTTTGTTAAATAATAGACTTGATTTCAACATATACCGCAAACCAACATACACAGACATAACCATCCACAACACATCCAATCGTCCAATCTCCCACAAACACTCAGCTTTTCATTCAATGGTTCACAGATTAGTTTCTGTGCCATTGACTGACAGTAATTTTTCAAAAGAATTATCTCTTATTCAGCAAATAGCGATAAACAATGGCTATGATCCGGATTTAGTTAATAAAATACTTAATAAGAAACTAAAACAAATAGCTACAAATAAATTCCTGTATAAAAGCACCCCGGATAACAATAACGATACACTAAATTACCATTGGCGTAGGATTTTATTTATAAATAACTTTTCTAACCTAAGTGTTAAGAACCTTCCTTTCGATATAAAACCGGCTTTCTACACAAATTGTTAATTAATACCTCGCCAAATTGTTAATTAATACTAAGGACAAAGAAGATAAGTTAAGCTTCTCCGGTATTTATAAACTTAGCTGCAGTGATTGTCCTGCGTTCTATATTGGCAAAACAGCACGTAATGTCAACATTAGAGTAAAAGAACATTTACGCTGCTTAAATGGAAAAGGTTTCTCTGAGCTCGCAAACCACTTGATCTCAACAGATCACACATTTAATAAAATTTCAGGAACTCGCATCTTACATAAAAATAGTATAGGTATAAAACTAGATAACTTAGAAGCTTTAGAAATTAGGAAATCTTTAAATACAAATATGTCAGAATACTTACTTAATAATCAAATTAACTTATCAAATCAAAAAAATACAACCTATAGTCCTATTTTTAACTTATTTCCCGCAATCCATCCTAACCCATGATATTATTTATGTGTTGTAGCGTGATTCATTATTAATATTATCATATATCGAAATATTGTCCTTTAGTTAATGTAAAATACAACAAACTTTTTAATATCTCATAGATTACAGTTAACTGTTGTTTGTTCATTTACTTGTGATTATGATGTGTATTGATGTTTCCCTCCCAGTAATTGATTATTGTATTGTTGTCTCCCTCCCACTGCTTGATTATCCACTTTACCTATGTCAAATACTTTGTCTCCCTCTAATTTTGTTCTTTCTCCCTTTGTCACTCTTATATATTAGCCATAACTCTGTCTTAGCATTTAGTTATTATTTATATCCTGAAGAAGCTTGGTCGAAGTGAAACCGGTCGATATATGCAATAATAAATTCGTGGTTAAATACAAAGTGTTTGTGTTTTATTTTTATAATAAAATAGAATCGACTGTTGGAGTCATGTTTCTGTACACATGCAGAAGAGTCAACCCATTTAACCTATTTTCCGATGTAGAACTCCTTAAATATTTTTTTAATCTACGCAATGTGGAAAATGTTCTTTCATTTTCTGCTGTAGACACGGGTAATACTGCTAATATATGCATCATTGTTTTTATATTCGGCAACATATTATTATCTCCACAATGCTTCAGGGCACTTAAAGCATCTCTTGGCCATTGTCTTTTTCCAGCCTAGCGATTGCTCTGTACCAAAACTTAAGCTCCACCATTAGTTTGTACCATCCGGATCGTTTTTGTAGAATGAAACTAATTTTTTAAATTCGTTCAGTGTTTCATCTGTAAGTGTAGTGGGTTCTGTTGGCATTAAACTTTGGAATCCAATCAAAATGGATTTATGCTTTGAAAATCTTTGATCTAAATTATTTATAGAAGCATCTAAAAATGGGATATAAATTGAGATGCGGTAATAGTCCTCTGGACTCGCAACATTAACATTGCATTTTTGTTTTTGAGTATTTGTGGTTCTTGGTTTGTTCATGGTAAAGTCAATTTTTTCTGCTTTTTCATTAGCTTTTAAAAATAACAGGTTTTGGAGGAGAGAGGTGCCGCGGGCAGGAGGGCAGAGCGGGCGGTGACATCCGGTCATATTGTAAACTTTTGCATTTCACACAACGCACCGTGCGGCGATCGTGAGTGATACTGGTAGCAGGCCGGCCAGCTGTCGCACCGCGAGCTAAGGAGTTCTTCCCTAAGAAATTTTGCGTACAGATTTATCTAAACGTTTCTTATGTTGCTTTTGATTGGTAATATAATATATGCTTGTCGTCGAAATTCGGGGGGGGGTTTAAACCCCAAAACCCCCCTCGTGTGTGCGCCAATGGTGGTGCAAGAAGATGCTCTGAGAGTCCGGCTGGAGAGGTCAAAGGGTTTCCCTCAACCATTCTCTCCCAACCCGGCCTGCCATGCAGCTGGTGGGCTGATATTGGGTTAACACATTTATGAGCAAAAATACTCGAAGTATAAATAATTTAAACTTAAAGAAAAAACTTAAAAAATTTAAAGTATAAACTTAAAAAATTTAAAGTATAAAAAATTTAAATAAACAAAGTAAAAAATTTGTTTAATTTAACTAATTAAACCCAATGACATTAAATACTGTTGACGCGGGGCAGAAATCTCAAAGTGGGAAACCAAAAGCAAGGCAACTGCACTAATCTCGATTTCTAGTGCTTTAGTACTAAACTGTCACTCGTCAAGTAAGGTCGTGTCTTACCAGTAGGAAAATTGCATTTCAAAAGTGCCAAAATGCCCTCCTGTGTGATGAGAAAATGTTTCCATTACACGGCAAACAGTTGTAAAAGTGAAGAAATAACATTTCATTTATATGTACACACAAATTACGTATTATTATCGATTATTATAAGCAATACAATTAATTTTCATGTTTCCCATCCAACAATTTTATGCGTCATTAGAGAAAAAACACACATTCTTTGATTGTCTTATGGTGCGGCCACACTGAGGCCAACTTACAACTTCAAACTTTCAGACAATTGTGTAGAAGGGTAGTTCATGCGTTGGAAGTTCGAGTTGGAAGTTTGGCTTCGGTGTGGAAGTAGCATATCTTTTTAATACGTGAAAAACTTTTGAATTAAGAAATTACTGAAAACCGCTGAAAACAAAAGAGTTTTGCTTACTTGCCACATTATTTTGCGAGTATGTGAGACTATGGCGAGTCTATTTATATAACGTCATTGATTCAACCTCACTTTAACATAATAGTAGATGAAAATAATAGTAGATGAAAATAAAAGTAGATGAAAATTTCAACAGAAAATAAATTCGATTAGTTTAATATTAGATTTATGATAGGAGAGGGCCCAAGAAGAAAGAAAGTGCTTAGATCACCTGTCCACATAGTGTGCAGAGATGCTGTGGTGCAATTTTCGGCACGTCCTCATCTCCATGAACATTAGCCAGATGTTTATTCAGGCTCTGAGCGGAGCGGTATCCCAGCGAGCAGACGAAGCAGGCGTACGGCTTGCCGGCCAGCTCGTGGCGTGCCGAGTGGGCGGCTAGAGCTGCGGCGCTGGCCAGACCGCGGTGGCAAGTGTCGCAGCGAAAGTCCCCGCCGTGAACGGCCGCATGCTTGGCCAGCTCAGCTGCTGAGCTCCGCGTGGCCGGACATAGCGTGCAGCTGTATTTGCGCTTGTTCTCGTGGTTCTGTGAAAAAAAATACATATTATTTTACAATTAATGAATATTATTTTATTTTCAATTTGGGAGGCAGGTATAGGTACCGCCAATTACTGGATAACCAACACCACTGCGCTAGGTCAACCCAGTGGTTCGCTACGTTTGGCGACTTAGCAGGGGGGCCCTGGTTCATGGGGTGAGGTTTATCCAGGTCTTGCCCACCTACCGCATGGCAGGCCGTATCGGAATAGACTGGTTGAGCTCTTTTTACCTCTCCAGCCGGACTCGCTCGACCCATTGCCTTGTACCGCAGAGGGAGGGATGAATTCATACATTCGTCACTCCTGGACACTTTGACACCAGATTCCAACCCATCCCTCATATCTTTTTCCTTCCCGGAATGTACTCTCTTTCCTTTCCCTAAAAAGACCCTCCACACAGCATCCTAAAGATAACATAGAGGGAAATTGTTTTCCCTGAGGGAAAAAGGCAACCCCAGATTCCTAGCCACCCCTCATACCTTTTTCCTTCCCGGAACTTACTCTCCTTCCTTTCCCTAAAAAGACCCTCCACACAGCATCCCCAAAGATGAAGTAGAGGGAAATTGTTTCCTCTGAAGGAAAAAGCGGACCCCAGGTTCCTACCCACCACTCATACCTTTTTCCTTCCTGGAACTTACTCTCCTCCTTAAAAAGACCCTCCTCTAAAAAGATGACGTAGAGGGAAATTAAGGCTCAATGAGGAATAAAAATTTCCTCATTGGGCCTTTTGTGTGGAGCTGATGGAAAAAAAAAGAGAGGTAAGATGTCCAGAAGTAGAGTAGAACAGGGAAGGCTGGAGGCGCCTTGTCAAGGAAGAAGTTGAGATGAAACGAGAGATTTATAGAATTCTATGACCATTACCTTAACGTGGGTGTTGAGCCTGGTCTGCGTGTGGAAACGCTTACCGCAGTGCTCGCACTTGAAGGGACGAGGACCGGCCTGGTGCATGTTCAGGCGGTGGCGTGTCACGGAGGAGGAGGTTGTGAAGCGCATGCCACACACCTCGCAAGAGTACGGCTTCAAGCCCAGGTGGGTGCCAATGTGGTACCTGAAACAAAAAAAAATAACGTAAGTATGCTGTCAAAATTTGAAAACAATGTTGCCTGCTACCTAAAAAGTTCTTTAACCCACCCGAAAGCCTAACACACAGACCTGCTGAGCGATTCTATATCTTTTGTGAGATCGAGATCTCCTGACGGACGAGATCTCCTGTCAGATTTGTGTGATTTTCTAAGGCTGTTATTTGCTTTTTCTATGGGTATAAGGCCTGCTTCGCAGATTTAAAATGATCTAAACTAAAATATGTGACAGCTCACAGTTGAAATCTGACATCAGCCCACAAAAAAAGCAAATAACAGCCATAGAAAATCACACAAATCTGACAGGAGCTCTCGATCCCACAAAAGATACAGAACCACTCGGCAGGTCTGTTTGTTCAGTTGAGGTCTCATAGAACTTGTTGTGTCTTTCTAACTGGTGTTAGAAAGAGAAAATACCACGCTTTATATTTAAATCCAAAAATAAACCGCAAAATAATTGAAATGTACACCTTTATGAATACAAAATTTTCGACCGCAATTTGAAAAAAAAAATTATAAAACTTTTAGAATTTTTTATTAATTATTTTTACATGAAACACAAAAAAATTGAGTTGAAGACAACGTTTACAATACATTTGCCTAATAAATCATACGTGTTATTATTTTTTCATTATCAGTAATTTTAGTCAGAAAAACGTAAGGTGGGCCATTTTTAAAACTTTTTTATGTTTGCACGCAAAACATTTATATTTCAAAAATTATATGTTCATTTCTAATTATAAAATATGAAAGCTTATTTTACAAACTTTCCAAAACAGTTTTAAGTTATCGGATGCATTAATAAATATTCCATTTATTTGAATTTTATTCCAAAACGGAAATATTTTGACCCTTCTGAGGCCTAGGGGTTAACTAATGTAATAATACTGTGTTTGTATTTCCTACCTATTCTAGATAATTCGCTTTAAGCGAATAATAATTTGAAGTTATCATTTTCCAATTGTTGGCAATACTGACTTTGCATGCTATTTTTTTCTTCGAATTCTAGCTATTCATTCAGGCGATAGCCGCCAAATTACATTTTGCCTGGTGATTTTTGTATTTAATCTCGATTTCCACACTGTTGAAATTGTGGGGTTAAGTTTTAACTGCTTTACTGTTTGGAACTTAACAACTCAACAGCTGAGTGGTCAGCTCGTTGGTTTTAGAAACAGAGGTAACCGGCTTGAAATCGCCATGGTAAAAAAATGTATATTTAGTTTCCTAGGTTATTTTTAAAAATTTACACAATAAAGCATAGTTGCCCAACATTTCAGTCTGGAAGATATTCTGTACCATACTAGTGAGAGACCACAAATCAAAATCAAAACATTGTCTGAAATGGACATAGCACTGAATACACACTAGAAATGTCTTCCACGTAGATTTGAATGAAAACCAATAACATAGATAAATTTAAAAAAACAGTAGTGGCTGACCTAATTACTCCTTTTACAACACAACCTGCGAAAATGATAAAGTTTTTCCTAAAATCAAACTATTTTTAACTATTACATTTAATATTTCTTCCAATAGTAAAGTAGTACCTAAAACCACTATTATAAAAAATAATAATATCTAGTAAAAGGCCGGCCAACCCACGGTGCCGTTAGGTGCGGCCTACGGCGCCCTTAGATGCGGCCTGCGGCGTCCTTTTGATTAAGCCATACTAAATAATGCAAAATCATATGCTTTTTGTTTTGAAAGTTTGATCGCTTAGAAGTATTATAGATGCTTCAATTAAATACTGAGTGTAGAACATACCTTGGCCCTTAAAAATATCGGTCATTTTTTTATAAGTCTTTTAATAAGCCTAGAAAAAAGTAAACTATCAGGGTCTATAAAAAACACATTCAAGTGCAAACTCTCCTACTTATAAACCCCTTTTCGGACTTGGTTTTATTGTATAATGTGGCAAATTCAGTTTCTTTTATAATAATCGCAAAAAAAAAAATATTTAGGCACGAACTTCACAAAATAAAACAAAACATGCATTTTCTCATTGTTATTTTTGACATCAATCAATACGGCCCGCACAGCATTCTTGAAGTGACCTTTATGGCATGGGCACAAGAACCATGTACTGGGCACATTTCGTAACAGTCACACCCCGGCCGGAGCGGGAAATAGACGTGTGGCTTCGCGCAGCTTGGTTTCATGAAATCAATTTTAAATTTTTGTTTTATTACAATAAACAATACGTAAAAAAGGAATTAATGTTTTTTACAGGCCTTTACGAAATCAACCTTTAAATAAAATTCTCAAATACCTATTCCAACCTTTCCAAGAGCAGTATTTTTAAACTCCTCCCATAAAGGGGCGTGAAATATGATTTCGTTTTTTTCCTGGACTATTCGATCGCCATAATATAATTTTTTTTTAATGGAAAATTTTAGGTCGTCAATGCGGCCCGTGATGCAATTTGGGTTGGCCAGGGCTGATCTAGTAGGTACCTACCTATTAATGAATTTGAAAGCCATATAAATTACAACTCCAATGTATGTAATATTCTAAATTTAAACTTTATGTAAGTGAGAAGTAAGAATCATCGATATTATTTTAAGCAAGTACCTACCTAAACTACTGAAAATTTTTAATATTAAATATAAATGAAAATAATGAACCTTCTACTGAATACTATGATCTATGGAAATTTGAAATAGAATAACAACATTGGAGGGAACTTTCAAATTTGTGCTGAAAAAAGTTTATTTTGTGTTTAAAGTTGTGTTTTTGATTTTAAACAATGAAAAATCTATTGTTGGATAACGACACAGCTTTCCTTCTGAGGTGTGAAATGGTGAAATACTTAGATGGCTGCGGATACATGAGAATATTGCAAAAAGAGATAGAGAAATACAACTGGATTCTGAAAAACAATCGAACAAGATTCCCGCCATTTAATTTCTCAATCTATCTAGATTATATGGATCTACTTGATAAATCGGGTAATAAAATCAAATATATAAAAGGTGCAATAGACTGATAGCATTATGATCAAGGCTTGTTTAAATTAGTGGTAAAGTTGTATAAGTCCGCTTCACGGATAATACGGAATATTCCTTTCCTTCCGATTAAAGTATAATACAACATTCACGGATGGTGGTATGTAAGAATACAAATACTTAAAGAATCTATGGGGAATCAATTGTCTGAGGGATCAACTGTTGTCCGGGAGATGAACTGTCAGGAGATCAACTATCAGGGTATCCAGTATCAGTGCACCACTTTTTAACACATTGCGGTATTTTAAACTATCTTCTTTTCATTCTATCCCACCAAGCGATACATTTTGAGCCAGTGTAAATGTTTATTGAAACTTTATGGATCTCATATATGCGACATCTGGGTATGGAGATAATCATAGACGGATCACATATGCGCCAGCCGCAAAACTCAGGTTAAAATTATATATTTTCCAAGTGCTTCTAGCCACATGGTTCTCGTTGGAGCCCGTGCGTGTGCGCACTGTACTGCAGGACGTGATAGCCACATGCGTTCGCGAGCATGTAACTCCTCACATGCACCAAGTGCATTCTGGGCAAGTACACTCCGAGCTGCGGTGCTCAAGTGCTGGAGGAAAACTGACAGTACTTAGCAATGTTGTACTGCAGGCCGTGGGACCCAGCGTCAGTTATATGTAAGTAAAGAAAATATTGTAATTTTTGTTTTTTTAAGAGTTTTATTTTATAATGTACACTTGTTACTTATTTTTTATAAGTCACTACCGGTTTCGACATGTTTGTGTCATTTACTTGCGTTTTTAAAACAAATTTGTTGTTAAAATTTCCTAGTAAATGATGGTATGTAAATTTCAGCAACCAATCGGCCTGGATGTGCCTAGAGGAATGTAAGAACACCAATATCGTTTTGCCGTGTATTCCTAAGAAAGGTAAGGCCAAAAAAAGGAATTTATTACATTGAAAGATTGACAAAAATGAGTTAATAATAAGAGACCTCGGGAGCCGAGTTGGTTATGGTGCTTAAGATGAAGCCATACTAAATAATGCAAAATCATACAAAATCATGTATTTTTGTTTTAAAAATTTGATCGCGTAGAAGTATTATAGATGCTTCAATTAAATACTGCGTGTAGAACAAATCTTGGCCCTTAAAAATATCGGTCATTTTTTTATTAGTCTTTTAATAAGCCTAGAAAAAAATAAAGTATAAGGTCTATAAAAAAAACTTTCAAGTAACTCTCCTATTTATAAACCTTTTTTTGGATATGGTTTTATTGCTATGTGGCAAATTTAGTTTCTTTTATGATAAACGCAAAAAAAATTGAAATTTACGCCCGAACCTCACAAAATAAAATACAATATGCATTTTCGCGTTGTTATTTTTAACATCACGGCGACAATATGGCAGTCGACGAATTTGGAATTTCAAAGTGAACCTTATACCGTCCACCAAAGAACGACTAACTAGCCACACCTATTTTCTGTCAGTCCTCCCCCGGACGGAGTGGGGAACAGACGTGTTAGGCTCCGCGTGGTTTGTTTTCGTGAAATCAATTTTAAAATTCAGTTTTATTACAATAAATAATGCATAAAAAAGGAATCAATGTTTTTTACAGGCCTGTAGAAATCAACCTGTAAAAAAACATCTCAAATACCTTTTCCAACCTTTCCAAAAGCTTTTTCTCAAGTATTTTTAAACTCCTCCCATAAAGGGGCGTGAATTCCGATTTCGATTTTTTCCTGTACTAGTGGATCGCCTTAACCTGGTAAGACGAGAGATCTTAGGTTCGAGTCCCAGTTGAGACCGTTAGCTTTTTATTTTTCTGTGCCTCGTCCATTTTTATATTTTCGTTTAGATTTACTAGTATTATCTTCTTTTTCAATAAAAATATTTGAATATATATTATCTCATCTAGCATGATACTGTGATTGATACAATGTTATAAATATATACAATTATTATTTTAGCTCCGCTTTGCGATGGATGTAACACGTCTATGGTAGAGATGAAGACCGGTAGGGACCACGGAACTAGAGTGGTGGCTATATTTTTTAACCCCGAAGTACTGGCCCATAAGGGAAACAATAATACTGGACTGTCATTCGGAAGAGAAGTGTGGATACATGGTAAGTAATAGAAAAAATTATTGGCATGTGGTAGGTAAAAGAAATGTAAAGTAAAACCTAAAAACTTCTGGCATAGTGAAATTTTCTTAGATTTTATGTCTAGTCAACCTAGTGTTAAGTACCTCATACAAGAGGAACCTCAAATGTCCCATACAAAAATGTAAAATGTCCCCCCACCTCATAAAATGTATCTGTACCAACACTTTTTCTTTGTATTACTACAAATGTCATACGAGAACACGGGGACGCCGGCCGGTCACGTCACGTTGTCACGTATGGGACAAATATGAAGGGGGGACAAATATGAGGTGTGAGGTGGTTGGTGTATTGGACTACATTCATGTCATGTCACGTATGGGACAAATATGAGGTGAGGTGGTTGGTGTATTGGACTACATGTCATGTCATGTTGTCACGCATGGGACAAATGTGAGGTGAGGTGTGAGGTGGGACAAATATATGAGGTAGTGAGGTGAGGTGAGGTGAGGTAATTCTCGTATTGCATGACATTTTTGTATTAGATCCATGAGGTATGAGATGGCAAGGTGAATTTTTTTTTTTTTAATATTTTTTTATTGTAAATTATCAAACAGTACTAATAGCTTATCGTCTGTGTGTGGTTGAATTCCAGAACCCGACTTCCATTGCATGTCCGAAGTCACGCCTTATACGCCGCGCCACAAATAACATCTGTGTACGTGGAGTTTCACACAAAGCTACTGTTGTAGTTTGGTTTTAAATTCAAGAATTCGTCACGAGATGTCACTACTTCCGTCAACAATCGCGTGTGATTAATTCCCACCTAGGTATAAGAGCTACGGATTTTACTTCTTCAAGTATCCTTCTGGATTTAGAAAGATTGTCGGCAATGATGAAGTTATTATAAATTACATATAACGTCATTGCGTGTCTCAATTATTTTGTCACTGTTACTTTGTCTCGATGAGTCACCGACAGTGTCTAGCTGTCGCCTGTCAATGGTCACTTGATCACAGTAGATGACTAGATCCGAGGGACTGGCTATTTTAGGAACCAGTTCTTATCGGATTTGTAAAATGGTCACCAACACCTGCGGAGCGGATTTTTAACTGCTAGTTGTTATATGAATACCGCACAAGAGTCCCAACTGCTCCAAATTTTTTTTTTTTAATTATTAGGTTTGTCCAGGTCTTGGAGGAGGATGCATTTAAGGGGAATTATTTTCCTCAGGGCCTCCTGTGTGGAGCTAATGTAAAAATCACATTCTCTGAAATTCTCTAGCCACCCCCCCCCCATTCACACCCGTAAGTTAAAATATTGTCACACCTAACCTCAATTGAGGTGGGACACCTCAACACCTCATTTCAGTATTTGAGTACCTCATACAAACTTATCCTGATGTCGTGTCCTACCCAACACTATAGTCAACAGATGGTCACTACGCATACACTCTGTAGGAACAGCTCACACAGGTCTCATAGAAATCGTTGTATCTCCCTTTCTGAGTTGGTGAGAAAAACAACCTAAATGGTATTAGAAAAAAAAACACCAATTCAAATCTAGAAGTTAACCACAGAAAAATTAAAATGTGCACCTCTATGAATATAAAGTTTCCCGCCGCAATTTGAGAAAAATTTATGAAATGAAAAAAAAGTGAGGTGACAGTAATGTTTATAATTTATTTATTTATTGCTTCTTCACAATTTAAATACATTTTTAGCATGCAATTATTAACCCCACCAGGGTTCCCCTGTATCGGGGTTAATAATTTCATAATTTATTAAAAGTAACACACATAAATATCGGTCATTGCCAAACCTTAAGTACAAGCAAAATAATAAAATAAAAAAAAATATTTAAAAATGACAATGAAAAAAGGAGGAATTTTGTAGAAAAAATATTAAATACATTTTTCTAATAAAAGATGTGCTTGTTGTTATTTTTTTTCGTTATCAGTAATTTTAGTTAGAAAAAATGCAAGCCATTGAGCATTTCAAAAATTTTTTTTTATATGTTGAAAATTTTAATTTTTCAAAAATTATATGTTTATTTCTAATAATAAAATTTGAAAGCATAGTTTGTCACCTTTCGAAAACAGTTTTATATTTTCAGAAAATTTATTTGGATACTTTATTTATAATAAATTTTCTAACCTTCTGACAGAATATGTCCGAGTCCTGAGGGGTTAAGTGCATTGCATAAAGTGCAATGCATAAAGATAGCAGCCAATAAAAATATGGTAAAGAAAAAAATAATTTTGGTAATTCTCAAAGTACGATACAGTTTTATTACAGCAATGGATTGACAAAGTATGATATACTTTGTCAATCCATTGCCACATATGGAATACTGGCCTGGGGAAGTGCTACAAATATAGCAATTGACCCAATTCAAAAGATACAAAAAGCGATAATTAAACTAATCCTGCAAGTGCCATTCTACACAGATTCAAGCGAAATTTACAAAACATTAGAAGTCATGTCAATAAAACAACTTTATGCTAAATCTGCTCTGCTACACCTCCTACAAAACAAACTCCATATTCCAATGCAACCGAAAACCATAAATAAAACAAGGTCCTTAACAAATGTAACCCTGAACATACCGATAACACACACCACACACGGACAAAGACATTTTCAGTATTACGCAACCAAACTTTTTAATTATATGCCCATTACTCTAAAACAATTACTAACTACACATACATACACAAACATTCACAAAAAACATATCACAGCCTGGATCAAAAATCAAGATATTCACTTTATACAAAATTTCCTAATCCCTAACCAAACATAACAAAACTATAAAAAAAGTAAAATAAACAAACATATCTTGCAAGAATTTTACAACTCTTCATATATATGTACATATATATTTATATATAATTTTTTTTTTTTTTCCTTCTAAATAATCCATTACCATTAAAATGTAAAAAAAAAAAAAAAACCAACTTTCTACTACAACACATAAATACCTGTACTTGTCACACTGAATCATAAACACGTAAACACCTCAGCACAGGTTCTCCTAGTGAGGTGTTCACGAAACATACAACATTATAAACCAACAGTTTCACCTTCTCAAACCTACCTTACACCCAACATAATAAAATGTTATATTAATTAAAATGTAAAAATGTGTTCCAAAATATATTATGTTAAAATATTAACTATATAAGGTAAAACTGTAATATATAGAAATAAATAAATAAATAAAATAAAAATAAAAGTTAAATCCATTGAGTATGTTTCCTTGAAATTTGGCGAAACCCCGCAAGCACACTTGTGTGTGGATTTCGTAGAGCTCGGGGACAAACTTAAATCTCCTTGAGATGCAGTATTGGACCGTTTGTTTTAGTTCAAGAAAGTTAAGTTAGTTTCGGGCGGGAATCCCGAATGACGATCGACATTGCTTTTGCAGACTTAGAAACGTTGAACGAGGTTGTGAAACAGAAATGAAAAAAAATGATTTGCAGAACAAAATGTATAAGATATAAATAACGATTTTTTCTATTTTCAATTTCAGATGAGATGGTGCAAAATCTCGAAATAGGCCGGGCATACGACTTAACCTTTTACCCATCATCTCCCCGGCCCACAGCCTGGTACCTCGAGCGGCACAACTTGCCACTGTATCCCCCTGTTCCTAGAAGGGGTAGGCAGATGTCTGGGAATGATCACCCATGGGCAGCTGTGGTTGCAGCAAGCCATTTAGTCTCTCGCCTCTCTGTATTGCCGGAGGGTACCTTCATGCATCTGTGCATGGGGCTGGTGCTTAGTTTGGCCAGTATTCAAGTAACCGAAAACTAACCCGACCAATAAAAATAATTTCATGTTTTCAATAATTTTGTTACATTATATTGTAAATCTACAACCCGTGATCAATATTATTATATCATTGAAGAAGAAAATAATACTAATACATAAATAAAAAAAGAACAAAACATAGAAAAATAAAAAGGTAACAGTCGCAACTGGGACTCGAACCCAAGATATTTTTAAATTTAAAATTAAGAGGGCATAACCAGAGAAAACCAGAAATATGTCATTTTTAAATCAGATTTTATATGTATTGACTCTTTTTCACAAAAAAATTATAAATTGATTTCGAAAGATTGTTCTTTTATCTAGTAAATGTATGTTTTAAATTTTGAGGAAAAATGTTTATTTTTATAATAAGGGGGCATCCATTAATTACGTGAGCAGATTTTCTCCCAATCTAGACCACGACCCCCCTCGCTGAGATAAATTTGGGCCAATTCGTACATTTTTTTCAAGTAACGTGAGATTTTGCTGGACCCCCCCCCCCGTTTGTGCTCACGTAATTAATGGATGCCCCCTAATAAGGTATTTTTAATAAGGTATATTTATAATAAGGTATTTAATATTTTAATAAATTTTCAAAAAAGATTTTGTATTATACAACACCCATTTGAAATCATATAATCATGCAGTAAAATAAATGAATACCTTATCTGGGAAACGTATGTTACAGAATTTTAATTTTAGTTTAAATAAAATCATTAAAAAATATATACGTACTAGAGGTGGGTAAGTTCTGCATTTTGCCGGAAGCTTCCGAGACTTGCTTCCTTTTAAAAGTACATGGGTTCTAGGAGCAGGTCCCGGGTCCGAGTTCTTAGGTGCGGACTGAGCACTGGGTGTTGTTGCGGCGCACCAAACCGGGACGCACGGGTTCAAAGAACTCGGAGCCAGGACCTACTCGTAGAACCCGCACGGGAACTTAGAACCCCGAACCCCGGAGCCGGACAAGACCCGCATGAGGGCTCGGACCCGTCACCCGTGCAATGTAGGTACATTACACGGCTTTTATTGAGAATTTAAATAAGTAAATTAGCTGTAAGCTGTGATGCTTTCTTATAAACTATTATTTTATAATGCACTTCACCCTTTGATTATACCAAGATAACATGCTCTAATTAAAAACGACTCCGTGTCTAGCCAAATATTCAAAAATCTAATATACCTACTAAACAATTCCGCGTTTCCGCGAGAGCAGTATACTGTTACGTCAAGCGGTCACGCACGTCTATGTCGATCAAAGGACAGCGATCGAATGAACGCCCGGCGGCCCGGCCAGTCGCAGTGACGTGGCTCAAGGAGAAGTGGTTGGTGGCTCGCAAGTCGCGGGTCGCGGGGAGTGTCTTGTGGTTCACGCAGTTCCGAGGACCCGAGACTCGCGACTCGGGAGTGGAGTGGAGAGTGGAGCGTGTCGGGGACGCCGAACGGTGATTCCTAGTTCCTACTACTCAGTACTCGCGGCGAACACGGAGACGCCCGCCGGTCGTGTGAGTGGCAGGAATGTATCGTGGTTCGCGAGTCGCGGGAATGACGGGAGTGGCGTGAGAGTGGCGGGTTCTTGGTTCACGTGGCTCGGACCAAGACGCTTGGGTTTGAGCGTACTCGGCGAACTCGGGACTTGTATTCGAATGGTTAGGAAAGCCGGCGCCGCGCTGCGGCTTCGCGCTGCGGCGTTGGGTTTACTCGGACTGCCGGATTTATTTGGATGCGAGTACTGGGCCGGGTTCTCTGGGAGTAGTCGATTTGAAAAAGGAGTGGGAGTAGGAACCGCTTCCCGCAAAGGAGCGGATCACACGAGCCCATTCCAGCTGAACCGACACATCGCTAATACGTACATGCGTGTCATGACGAAAATTGGTCCGTTTGTGTATTTATTTGCGCACTTACAAACTAATATATTTCAGATTTTTTTACATTCTTATTTTGCTTAGACATTTTTTGAAAAATGATAAATACTTATGATCAAAAAATAATTACAAAAAGTACATAATTTTAATAGTTTTATCATCACGCCTTTCAGCATTTTTAGATGTAGGTATAAATTAAAGCAAATTGGGAATGAAATAAAATCGACATTGAGTTATAATTTTAAAAAGCTGGTTCGGAGAATAATTAATCTTTCTTATTGGAACCGCCCTGTACGATCGTAAGAAAATCTTTTGACAAAATGTGGATTTTCGGCCGCTGGCTGGTTAAACTCGCTCAACAAAATTATCTTCTAATTTTTCTAATCTTTTAATTTTTCCCATATTTTTCACTGCTACCTTTTCAAATGATCACAAATTTCTAAAGAATTGGTTTATAATCTAGATAGTCTCGGATAAATCTATCCGATTTTATTTGGGACACCTATTGACCTTTTCTAAAAGTCTAAATGAATAATCTTGGGTTTGAGTCCCAGTTGTGACCGTTACCTTATTATTTTTCTGTGTCTTTTCATTATCAGATTTTTGTTTAAATTTATTAGTTTTATCTTCTTCTTCAATGATATATTACAATGATGGGAATAACCTTCAAAAGTTATTATAACAAGAGTTATTGCAATAAAAATAATTAATCCAATTATGCATTAATTATTTATTATGTATAGGAAGAGGACGAAGAACACCCTCTACAAATTCTGGCTGTTGGACATGATTTTACAAAGCTAAATGTGATCATGGAAAAGGCATCCCAATTTGCTAGAAGGTTTGTCAAACAGATTCTAATATATATTATTCAAAGTCAAAAGGTATCCCGCAACATCTGGCCCGCCAGGCAGTAGGCGGGCAGAGCATCCACTGCCATGATCCAGACAAACCTCACCCTTGAACCCGGGCACCCCTGCTAAGTCACCAAACGTAGCAAACCACTAGGAGTGACCGATGGAAGAGGTGTTGGTTATCCAATAAATGGTTCCCGGGGCGGCGGTACCAAAAATCGCCTCCCAAATTGAAGGTGGATGAAAAAATGATGACATACAAGTGTCTTCTATTTCAACATCAGTGTACATTATTAACCACTGTGTAAGAAGTGTGATCTAAACCGATTTGAAAGCACCCTTGAGGTGATTTTTCACAAAAACGACTCTCTACAAATTATCTAATTATTATTATTATTGAAAGAAAATGGATGTTGCCAATTAACATAAGACTTATCTACTCTTAGGAACTAGACAGGCAAATTAAATTGATCATCTACCAAGAAAGAAAATTGAATTTATTTAAATAATTATTTGGTTGGCAGGGTAACCTATGGCCGCCCAGGGTGTATTCTGTCGGGCCAGGTGCGTAAGGACCGGTCCAGCGAGGCTGGAGCCCTAATCCTGGCCAGGGGCGGAGTCTGCATGATGGGAAACCTCGCACTCCACACTCACTCCAGCAGGGGTGGAATCTTGCGCTCAGGTACTTGCATAAAAGAAAATTTTATAATAACGAGCTTGCTCCAGATCTGACTAGCCAGGTACTTCCCGACTTTCCTCTTCCCTTTTTCCTTCATTTTCAGCCTCACAATGTACCCCGATTGGTGATGCCTTAATCCCTCTGGCTCCGGACAGCTGGGAGCAGTTGGGACGAAAGGTAGTGAGGTAGTGGCGAGGAGAAAGAAGATGGGAAAGAGGAAGGTGTATTCAGATCTAGTTTTCAAACACAGTTATGATAATAATAATATTTGGCTGATTTACACAGCGCCGTTTTCATGAAAACTCCCCCCAAAGGCCTCAAGTTTGTTTTGAAAAAAGTTTATTTTGTACTATTTATATTTTGTACTCAATTCATTTTTTACTAAGTAAATTTTATACTAAGTTCATTTTGTATCAAGTTCATTTTGTACTAGGTTCATTTTGTACTGACTTCATTTGGTACTGAGTACGTTTGGTAAAGTTTCTGATAAAGTTCACTTTTTACTTTGATCACCTTTTACTAAGTTAATTTCATACCAAGTTTCTGAGTTATGGTTTATATGAAAAATCTAAGTTTGTTTTGTACCAAATTCGTTACAAACTTTACTTTGATTTTGCACTAAACACATTTTGCACAAAGTTCATTTTGCACTTAGTACATTTTGCACTAAGAATGGTTTGCACTAAGTACTTTTTGCACTAAGTATATTTTGCACCAAGTACATTTTGCACAAAGTTCATTTTGCACCAAGTAGATTTTGCACTAAGTTCATTTTGTATAGCTATAGATTTATATAGCTCCGCCTTGGTGAAAAATCATCACCATTTCAAGCAACGTCTTTCACCGGGGTTATACTAAGAGCATTGTTGGGTGTCAGGCCCGTTGCAATCCTATTCTTAGTTATATAATATGATGAATATTTTCCGCAGCTGTGGCAACAGGCAGAATAACCCTAGAGAGTGATGCGGGGGACTCCGCCCCTCTCAAGTGCTCCGTGTGGACTTACTGGGATGGTATCTACAAGAACAAGGATAAGATGCTACTCAACACGCTTCACAAGTTAGTATAATACCACCTTACTCATAATCGCAGAATAAGATAATACCACGATAATACGAACGGGTTAGGTGAAATTTATACTACAATTTCACCTAACACATTCGTATTATCGTGGTATTATCTTATTCTGCAATTATGAGTAAGACGGTATAATGTAATGTACAATAAACAGCCAAAAAATAACTGGCATGAGTCGACATTATTACCTTAAAATAATATAATTTATGCTTTAGCCAAAAAAACACCCGAAAACTTACATACCATACCTCAACTCAACATACCTCAATAAATCAATATTAGAACAACACTTACTATTCTTCTGCATGGGTTCTATACAAGGTGTCCGGAAACTCGTAGTACAAGCGGGAAACTGGGGATTCCCCATCCCATTTGGAGTCGATTTTGTGGTATAACTTTTTTTGATTTGAGCTTTCGTTTTCGAGAAAATCGAGTCAGAAGTTGATTTTTTTTTTGGTCTAATTCTTGTAAATTATTACCGACTATCATAGTACCTGACTAATAAAAACAAATTAAAAGAAAAACAAACAAAGAAATCGGTATTTAAAGCATAATTTTGAAATTGCCCATCAATTAATTCAACATGAAAATAAAATATTCGCTCATTTCACGGTTCAACAGCTGATCTACATTTCGCGCACGAGACTGCAGATCCAATCACGACGAGATGGATTCTAGCGCTGTCTCGTTTGTTTAAAGTGCTGTTAAAACGAGACAGCAACGCTTGTCAAATGACCGCGGGCGGCAAAAAGTGTCGTGTGGCCTTGACCCACGAACCAAATTCTGTACCCAAGAAGCATACGGATGCAAGTCCGAAAAGGTAAATGTTCAGGAGATCCAAAAAAATATTTTTTCTCTAACTATGGTCTCATAACTTCGTCGGATATCCATGCTGATAGATAACAAAAAAAATTAATTATTAAATCAATTAGTTTTGTTTTAAAAACTAGCAAATGAAACGAAATTTAAAGCCTTAAAAATAATTAGTTTTTAGACTTTCACGGCCAAAAGCATTTTCGTTGTTAGTTTTTGGGGTGTTATGCCGTGTGGCGCTACCTCCTTCTATTGCCGACGTTTCGGACAGCGTTGCAGTGTCCATCATCAGGGCAGATCTAACGAAATAATGACAAGACTAGAAGAAGTTATAATTACTTTGAAGTGAAAACTTCTTTAGCACCGTTGTGATTTAAACCTGTTTGAAACGAACAAGCGACACCAAAAAGAAAAAGTAAGCAAACGACGAAAATTTAATTTTGTAACAACTTTGAAGTGAAAACTTCTTTAGCACCGTTGTGATTTAAACCTGTTTGAAACGAACAAGCGACACCAAAAAGAAAAAGTAAGCAAACGACGAAAATTTAATTTTGTAACAACTTTGAAGTGAAAACTTCTTTAGCACCGTTGTGATTTGAACCTGGTTGAAACGAAAAAGCGACACTATGTGTGACATCGTCGGATCTACCGGATCTGCCCTGATGATGGACACTGCAACGCTGTCCGAAACGTCGGCTATAGAAGGAGGTAGCGCAACACGGCATAACACCCCAAAAACTAACAACGAAAATTAAAAATAATTGTTTAAAAAATAAAACGCTGACTTGAGTCAAACAAAACCATGGACTTGAGGCCTACTGCCTCTAAATGAAGTGGACTATTTTGTTATGACATGTGGTGTATTATGAAAGGAATAAAGTCCATGGTACACCTTTCTGCTTCTAAGATAGTTGTTGCATCATGGTACTTGCATCCATATGCAATTTTGAAGATCCTATTTTTTCTTCATAATAGGACTTCCATCTTTCTGCCACTGATAAACATGATAATTTACTTCAAGTTTCAAGTCTGTATCAAAAACTCATTTCTGACTTGGATCCGTATAATCCTCGCGTACACAAATAAAGATGGCCGCTTTTCTGTTCCGTGTTAGTTCTTTGTATTACAGTAGTGTTCGAAACGAATGTGAACAAGGTTATTATCATTTTTTTTAATAATGTAATAATTAGATGGAAAAAAAATAGTATACAGCTAATTTTTTCCCCATCAACTACTATCATTCAGAAAAGTGCTTAGCCAAAAGTCCCCGCCCCTAGCCCCCCTTGCTTTCCCCCCTGTGCCCCACCAAACATGAAAAGTGTAAGGGTTTCGTAAATCAAGTCTATCTCCATTACTAAACAACATATCGGATTGCAATTTTTTGTATTCTCTTTGCTGTAATATTGTCTACAATTAATGTCAATCACAACGGTGCTAAAGAAGTTTTCACTTCAAAGTAATTACAAAATAAATTTTTCGTCGTTTGCTTATTATTTCTATTACCTAAGTGTCGCTATTTCGTTTCAACCAGGAACGGTGCTAAAGAAGTTTTCACTTTAAAGTAATAATTAAATAAAATTTTCGTTGTTTGCTTATTACTTCTATTAAGTGTCGCTTTTTCGTTTCAAACAGGTTCAAATCACAACGGTGCTAAAGAAGTTTTCACTTCAAAGTAATTATAACTTATTCTAGTCTTGTCATTATTTCGTTTGTTTTAGTGCACTAAAGCTATGTACAAATCGTGAACGTGAAATACTCGTGTTAGTGCGGGTTATTCATAATGGAGCTAGTTTACACTTCCATTCAATAAATAAAGTTATAGATTTTAAACTGAAATACTATGGCATTTTTAGTTGCTGAAATCTTGAACTGATACCCGTAAGCCTAATTTCACTTCTTCAGTAAAACCAAAATTTAAAACAATTGAGAAAAAATACAATTAACTAGTATAAACATCAATTGGCGGCAATGAATCGGCTGCCGCGGAGCGATGCAGAGATGTTGCACCAAACATTTACGGTTGACATCTGACATTACCTAGCCATAAAGTACACATTAAAATTAATATTATTTTACAGCTCATAGAAAGGGCTACAATCTTTGTAGGAAACATTTTTTTCATAAAATGTCGGCCTGAAAAGTTCTGTGACAAAATGTAAAATAACGTACCAAAAAAAAAAAAAATTTTACCTTTTCATACGAATTACAAACAAACGGTAAAAGTTACGATGAAAGTTAACTAGACATTAATTGTAGACAATGTTACAGCAAATCCTCTCCTTCCTTTTCTTAAAAGACGAGAAAGTGAGCGCTTCCATAAATTAAGGTGTACCGTATTTAAACAAGAAAATCGGTTACTAATTTAATTTTTTTTTAAAAGTTATTGTTTTGATTTAAAGTGTAAAAACGAGCAAATAAACCACAGAATTAAAAAAAAACTTTTGCAATACTAAATCGTAAATGTTGTAAGTTAAAATATGAATGTTAAAATATTTTTTTTTTAAAAAGTATTACCAATGTTCAGCGAAAACTGAATAGTACTGCAGTTCATCACAACAGCACGTGTCAAGTCTCGACAGCGCTGTTGTGATGAATATTTTTTACGCAGTTTCGCTGCGGCCGCCGGCAGCTGCACTTGTGCGTAGATATGGTTTCGTGACGTTTGACATTTATCGAATTATTAAAAACATTTTGCATTAATTTGTCATTAAAATAAAGTACGTGTTTGTGAAGTACAGTGAAATTTAGAGGTTATTGATAATTCTGTGATTTGTGAAGTACAGTGACATTTAACTAG
Source organism: Limnephilus lunatus (assembly GCA_917563855.2). Classification (NCBI taxonomy): domain Eukaryota; kingdom Metazoa; phylum Arthropoda; class Insecta; order Trichoptera; family Limnephilidae; genus Limnephilus; species Limnephilus lunatus. Next base: position 23,281,528 of record OU830596.1, read on the forward strand.
GTACTTACCGGCTATTTTAAAATGATTTTTTCTTAGCTTTTAATGATCTTTCTGAAGTGTTTCTGAGTTAATTTCATTCTGAGTTGCCATGGAATCCTCTGTGCTTGAAAAGTGATCATTTTAAACATTTGTGATGTTGTGTGTTTTGGATTGCAAAAGAAACATTGCACATAATGTAAGTAGTTTCCTTCCTGTTTTAATAAAATGGGTAATCCATAAGCCGCCGCATTTTTTACACAGTTTTTTCAACAATTACTACAAGAAACAACTTATTACGTACACAAAATTGGTTATCAGGTTCTTAGTTTAGGTAAATTAAGTAATTCGTGCGTATTTAGTTTGAAGTCAAATCCAAATGCAATAATAATAATACGGCGGGTTTGTAACTTTTAAGTTGGAATGAAAATCGAATTTTAATGCATATTTTTCCGTCTACCCAGACTGAAACCGATGATTTACTTTGTATTTTACTTTTCAAAATGTATGCCGATGTTACGGCGGGCACCCCGGAAATACACCAGAAATACAATAACGAATAACCCTAAAGTAGCCGAAATTTTTTTTTTTTTACTATTTTTTTTTTTTTTTTTTGCAAAAATGCTCAAATCGAAAAACTATATGTTTATTTGGGTACTCTATGTAATATAGATTCCCCAGTTTCCCGCTTGTACCACGAGTTTTCGGACACCGTGTATAATTTAATTAGAATAATTTATCTCGTGATAACTGTTCCACTATTACGTTCATCACATTGATAGTGGGAATTTGAAATGCTGTAAAGAACAATAAATCCAAAAATGTGTTAAACATGTCAACAGATTTCCTCCGAAATATAAAATTTTTCCCCCACCAGAGTATTCTGAAAACTTTCACGATGCTGACCTAAGTAGAATTTAGTTAAAAATAAAACCGTATTTCATAAGGGACATCAATAAGTGCTCAAAAATCAAAAGAGACCACGGTTTTGCCCAGTGAAATTTACCCAGCAGATGGCACACTTAAGAATCAGGAACTCCAGTGAAAAATATTATGGCTTTAAAAAAATATGTTCATATAGACCAATCTGATTCTGAATATATAAGTTTAATTAAATAATATTAAACATAGAGTTTTAAAAAAATATTAAAAAGTGCATTTTTAATAGTCTCATTGAAACACGCCGTCAAGTTGGTATTACTAAAATGTTTAGTGGTGACGTCACTGATCACTTTAAAGACATTGTACGGGAATGTAGATATGACACAAGCCATCGTATTAACAACATTTCATCTTATTCGTTTATTTACATACTGTTTATAGAGATTTAGTTGTTGTGTTTATTGAAACATTATTTAGGCCTAAATGATTCAGTTTCAAAAATAAAGGTATCTCTATTATTAAAAAATATTCAAAAACTACTGTATAAAAAAAATAGTAATCTTAAAATTCAAATTTCAAAATGGCGGCGAGTCGAACAGCTGATTGATGACGTCACACGATCCACCATAGATATGGTGGTTTTCGGGAGATCTTGAAAAATTAAAACTTTGACAATTATTTTTACTATTAAAAACTTACTCTAAAAATAAAAAAAAATAAAATGCAGTTATTTAAGTTAGAGGGTCATCATTCATTAAAAAAAATTTAAAAAATGGACTGGAGTTCTCTATTCGCAATTTAGCATGCGCATATTAATAATTAAATTTCCCCATTTCTCAGCCTTCCTCTGCCCCATATCCTTATCCTCCCCACTCCCTTCAGCCTCACAATACAACATACCCCAATTGGGGGACGCCATAGTCCTACTGGCTCCAGACAGTTGGGACTCTTGTGCGGTAATATAAAAAATCATACATTTTCTCAACAGTCTCTTCGGTATAGTATTCCCGGCAAAGGATGAAGACATTTTGGATTATTTGTTGGAGCGGGCAGTTAACCCGAGCTTTGTCCAAAACGACGAGGTCCCGACAACCACCGATAACACCGACGGCAAAGATCTAGAGTCACTCATCAGAAACATTGCCAAGTGGAAGGTCACCATGGATCCTGAGGCGGAGGCATTGATGACCAACTATTTTCTGGTGTTGAGAAAGGATCGACCAGGTAAAATACATACCATATATAATAGAAACAAAGGGAGATGGAAGCATGCTGACTGTCGCCAAGCTGACAAACTGCACAGATTATTATCAAAGCAGTGGAGCGTTTGGTGTGAAGATAGAAATAAATTGGGAGTGTCGCTGTTCATAGATGCGATTTGCAGGATGGGCGAACAACGTTGATGATAAGCATTTTGCATGCGGTTTCATACTAACAATAGTTTATGACCCATCTCCTTTGTTTCTATTAGCAGTGATACATACCTACATATTTTTGGAAGTTTATTTATTTATTATAGAAAATGGTTTTTACAGATATTCTCATTCACATGAGAACAATCCAGTTATAAAAACTCAGTTAATACATGAATACACAAATTATACATTTGTAAAACTTGAAATTGTTTCTAAATAAAGATTAAATAACAAAACAATAAAAATAGAAAATTATGAAAATACACAAGAGTATGACAAATAATGTAAACAAGAGGGGAAAGAGACAAAAGAGACACAATTAGAGACACAAATGATTCATTATACATATACATAATTAGCACAACATATCTTATAGCAATCGCAGAACTTTTTTTTTTAATCCATATAGATTATAGACGAAAATTACTTCAGCATACTCCATCTTATATGTATCGTCGACATATTTGGGTCAGAAGGCTAAAATATGTGGTTGGGCGTTTATACAATACATAGCTACACACACATCTACATATATCATAGACCCTATGCTTGTAGCTTGATTGTCACATATCCCATCCCTATGATGTTCCTTTTCCCCAACCTATCCCATCCCTATGTTGTCATTGTTACCATAACAATCAGTTTCGTTAATGAACTCGCCGCGTGAAGAAGTATAATATAACATTCCCGCATCCGCAAACTGCAATAAAAGTGCCGCGACCATAGTCTTACGACTGTACATGAATGGACCCAGACAAGATAGCAGAGTGTCACAAATTCCCACCGCAGTAAGTCCCTTCCTTCCTACTCCTTTATGTGTATTCATTGTTACTTGTGCAGTGGTCTAACATACATCTAAAACACACGCAAGGTCCTTCGACATCCGCAAACTACACCATTTATAGTCAAACCGCAACATCATTTTATAGTCCTTCTAGCCGTACTTTTCATCCGCATTCACACACCAATATGAAATATTATTTTTAAATATAATTCATGTGAAACATGTTATGGCGTCTTGATGTCGTATCAAGATGGCCATGAATTATTTTATATAAATATTAGATCAGTCAATTGCCTTCTAATTTTAAGTGTATTAATTTTGAAGTACATATTCAAATCGCACATCGTATGATCTAAGATGTTCACGTAAAACATTTGAAAGATAAGTCTTAGCATTTTTTTGAACCGATTCTATAATATTTTCTTATTTGCAGTAATGAATTCCAAATAGTGCTTCCATATTCAAGCTTACTTCTAATTGAGGCATTGTAAAGGGATAGAATTGATTGAGGATCTTTGAAAGGCTTACATATTCTGTGAATAAATCACGTAAAGTAATATAATATTATTTTGTGCTAATGTTAGAGAATATATGGCCATTATTTGGCATAATGCAAACCTCGACGGAGTTCATTGACATTGGATTATTCTAATTTTATCAATAATTTTAATTGGATGAAAATAATTAATTATGCAAATATTTTAATGACTGTATTTTCACATTAAATTCAAATAAATTGTAAGCTTCTTAGACATCGAAGAGATAAACCAATAGAAATGCGTTGTGGACGTGTAAGTAAGGTCAACATTCCCTTACTTCGGGTGAAATTGATAAAATATTTTGACATACGAATGAATATTATTGAACAAATAATCAAATTTAACTAAATTTGAGTCAAAAGGTCTTAAGTAAATCGGGGACATCAGTTTTATTTCAAATGGGTGTAGATCACCCATCTAGGGATTTTCGGTTCAGTTCAGTTCGGTTCAGTTCAACACTGGGGTGAAAAAAATAATTATAAATTTTAAAAAATCTGAAATTTTGCATAAATGTTTATTGATATTTAAAAAGAGTTGTCAACTAAGCTACTAACCAGGCAGTATATTTTATCTTTTAGATGAAGTTCCGCAACGCGTCCTGAAAGTGCTGGATAAAATATCCCGGGCGAATGCACGACTTTCCAAGCGCACTGTAGCAACGTGTGATGACGTCCTCTTATCGGCCTTCCTCTACCAGAATAGCCTGAGTGAGGTTTACGGGGACAGTGGCTTACCGGACGCACCCTACGGGGATATGAAAACTATGGATGACGTAAGAGAAAATAAATTAGTCTGGTTTACTCAGTTTTAGCCATAGATAATAAAAACAAAGAGAGATATGGTATGACTGTCACCGAGCTACAGTCAAACTACACAGACTATCAAAGCAGCGGAGGCAATGAAAGTTTTTTGTTAAGAAGTATGGGGCAAACTAACTTATTTGATATACCTTCCACATTTTCCTAGTCTATCTTGACCTACCGCCAACGCTCTTTACCCCTGTGAATTTATTTCACACAGTAAACAAGATTTTTTGAGTTTGTTTTACATTATCTCTTTATTCAGCGTTGTGTAATTTTTTGTTTTTAAATTTACATTTATATATGTAATAAAACGATAGTGCCTGCAGTTTCATACTAATAATGGTTCTTGACTCATCTCCCTTGTTTCCATTATCTATGGTTTTAGCCAATAAATTAATTGTTTTTATTTCCTTTTCAGGTTAACAAGACTATGTGCAGTTTTGAACAATGGTTGGCTGCTTATATGGCGAATGTTAATTAAAAAAAAAAGAAGTTTGAGAATGATTGCATTTATCTCCATAATAAAAACTGTATTTGATGAAAATAATAAAACATATATCTTTTCACATAAACACAGCAAAGTTCTTGATTAAACCTAACACATTTTTTTTATGTGATAACCATTAAAATACCCTTAACCCCTTGGGCAGGGGTCGAAATTTGTGGCTCTTTGCATAGGTGTCTACGGCTCTTCAGAAATCAATTGCAATTTCGCCTCTACTCAACCAGCCTTATGAGATGGAGGCGCCGAACTTTGACTCGATCAGCATCAGTGTTACCAACTGGGCTCATGGAATACTTGATTTATTGAACGAGTCTTCTCAAGTATGACAATGGTTTTGGAACTTTCGGAACACAAGGCTGGTTTAAGGTTTAAACTTAACGGTGATTTTGCGTAAGAGTGCACAAGATTTTATTTATTATTTATTTATTTATTGATCTATATACGTGATGTTTACAATATATTATTCGATGCCTGTCTCGAATGTGGAACAAGTAAATTCGATGGAATGTCCTGTCTTAATGCGGAACAAGTAAACGGTTTCATTCATTTTGCCTTCGGATATTACCTCTACTACTTAGTTAAAGACAAAAATAAACATGTCACTTTATGAAGTTACTATGTACGTTGTCCACGTGTTGGCTTTAACGAAAATAACTTTTTATTTATTGAAATTTCTTGTCGGCCCCTGGTGAGAATATTGTGAGACTATAGGTAACTAGCAGTTAAAAATAGATCCTGACAAACTATCATCTTTATCCAGACTAGAGAGATTAATGAAAATGCAAATCCAAGAGTACTTACGCCTGCCAGCCGACGTTCCTCATGCTACCTGTTAACATAAGTGGCGCCATATTTTGGCATTATTAGCTACTTGCTTTAATTCGGTTCTATTACGATAGTAGCTTAAGTCACAAACTTCACGTTCACAGATGTTTTGATACGGCACGGCGTCAGAGTTGGATTCTTAAATTTCAACCGTACATTCGCTAGGGTATTAATAATGTTCGATTAATGATGAAAGAGGAAGGAAAAAGGATAGAAGAAGATTGGGAGAAACTGACAAATAGCATGACTAAAGTCATCTGAAGCTATAACTTTATTTTATGACATCAATTTTTGTTGTTGTTGTGAATACCGCACAAGAGTCCCAACTGCTCCTAATTAGGCAGTAGGACTATAACATCCCCATTTGGGGTTTGTTGTGAGACTGAAGAAAGTGTAGAAGAGAAGGAGATGGGGAAGAGGAAAGCTGGGCAGCACCCAGCTATGCATATCTATTCACCAAGCATTTCTTATGCTCTTAAGCATCAAATGCTCGGTTTATCTGTGTGTTGTTTGTTAGCTAGAAAATATTTACTTACCTAAAATCGGCAACTCTGGCAAATTTTCTGTCGCACTTGTCACATTCGTAAGGCAGCTCACCAGTGTGAGATCTAAACAAATCATATTTATAAAAAAAAAATTATTGAAACTAAGTGAACATCAAAAACCACTGTTTTATGACAGTATGTATATCAATACGGGAGAAACTGGAAAGAATGGAAGACTATATGTTTTGTATAATTGGACAATAGACCGTTTTAGCAGTTTGACGGTTCCATGCAAACTCAGAATGAAACCAACTCAGAACCACCTCACAAAGGTCATTAAAAGCTATGAAAAAATAATTTGAAAATAGCCGATAACCCTAACATAACCTATTTTACCAATTTTTTTATCATCACTCTTAACCACTCCGATCTATTGCGAATATGCGCTTTTTACGTCTTAAACGAAATGACAGATTTATGAAAACTTTGTGTTATTTTCGCTTCACAATCAAAGCTCTGTAATTGAAACATTTCTGAACATAGCTACATACTAAAAACTGTTTTTGAAAGGTTACGAAATAAGCTTTCAAAATGTTATATTACAAATAAATATTAACATTTGTAAATATTAAAGTTTAGAATGCAAACATAAAAAAATCTAAAAATTACTCACATGGTGTTTTTATGTGAAAACGGTACTAAATAACGGATTATGTAAAAAATAATACTCATTCTATCGTACAAATGTATAATAAACAATTTAGTCACCTCAGTTTTTTATCATTTCATACAAGAATATTTAATTTAAAAAAAAAAAAATGTCTGACGGCAGGAGGCAATTTGTCGGTCTACGATGTATCTGACAGAATAGGTCTTTTTGTTGTATTTCTATGGATAACTTGGATAGTGATGGGTAGCTTGATTTATTATGGAGCTTCTACTTTTTGTGTTAGGGATGTCACTAGAACAATAATGGAATTATAACGATTTCTGTGGAAACATACGTGTTGACGTGAAAACACGCTTATTGTACTTGACTGCTATTGTCATGTTATCGTGTATATCTGCTTACGTTGCTGAGTGGTTAATGACCTTTCTGAGGTGGTTCTGAGTTGGTTTCATTCTGAGTTAATTGGTTACCAAGTTTGACATATATTTGAGGTCACAGTAATAGGTGAGGGAGAGTGTTTAATATACATATCGACAGTCCCGAAGAACAATGTCAGATGTGCGATTTCGAATTTTTTGCAGTGGAGCTTTTTAAAATATCGTTTCTGCATGTTTACTGTTTTTGGTATCAAGAAATGTTTTGTTGTTTTGTTCTTTGATACTTCATCTCATTTCATTAAAAAATCCGAAAATACAGACTTTTAAATCAACAATATAAGCGAATAAATAAGCCAACAGAATGATTTTCAATTTTTGTCAGATCCGACATTGTTCTTCGGGACCGTCGATATATGTTTGAATACTAACCGGTAGTGTTCCTTCAACTTAAAGGGTGTGATGAAACACCTTTGGCAGAGATCGCACTTCCAGGATTCCTGGTGAAGGTTCATGTGGAGCTTCAAGTCCCTCTCGCGGGTAAATACTGCAATAAATTTTAACATTGTCAGCTTTACTAATAAAAAAATACTTCTCAACCTTTAAACGGTGTTTTTATTACACTTTGAGTGACAGTACAAACCCGGTTTTGAAATCTCACTAATAAAAAATGTAATATTTAATTAAATGAAGACAATATTAGCGAAACTCAATCGAAAATCTGGAGACAGAAAAATCAGAAAAAGATATTGGTTCCACTGGGACTCGAACCAAGGGCCCTTTGCTTACATGGTAAGTGCTCTACCAACTGAGCTATGGAACCCATTTACAATTCGGTCACTTTAAACTGAATCATACTGCGATTAAGAACTACCAACATTATCTTAATTTTCTTAACGCACATATTATTGGCTGCTATCTTTATATATGATTGCAAGATTCAACCCAAACTAAATGCAAATATTTATCCATTTTATTTTGAATATGCGACATGTATTGACATTCTGCAAGTCTAGGATGAATATTTTTATTTTAATTTTTAACTTTATGAGTAAAATCTCAAATTATAATATTTAATTAAATGTGTTAAATAACAGTTAAAAGTGACGGAAATGGAAATGGGTTCCATAGCTCAGTTGGTAGAGCACTTGCCATGTAAGCAAAGGGCCCTGGGTTTGAGCCCCAGTGGAACCAATATCTTTTTCTGATTTTTCTGTCTCCAGATTTTCGATTGAGTTTCGCTAATATTGTCTTCATTTAATTAAATATTATAATTTGAGATTTTACTAATAAAGTTAAAAATACAAATAAAAATGTCTTTAACTGGGCTGTGAAGGAGCTGGCAATGTCGCATTTTGGCACATGAGATTTCCATCTTGAAAAAGTTAGATCATTTCTGACATATTATCGAAAGGTAAATTAATATAAATCCAAGAAATCAACGTTTATATGGCGCAAACAATGAATCCAAAATGTCAAACGATTTTGGTTATTCTCTGGATATAATTATAATAAATTTTTTTATTGTATAAACGATATAAAAGGTTAAGTGATAGTTTTCTTGCAAGATTCCTTAAATAAAAGGAATGTTTTCTAAATTTTGTATCATCTACAACTTTTCGACGTTTGGGGTAAAAATATATTAGACGTTTTTTATGGTGACCGGACAACTCAACAATGTACAACTTCATCACTTCTTTAAAAAGTCATTAAAAGTGATAATAAAAAAAAACCTAGTTAAATAGGTTACGCTAGGTTAATGGGTCATGGGCAATTTTTTTCATCTATTTTAATGACTGTTCAAAGGGGTGTTGAATTGTACATGCACTGTATTGAGTTGTCATGGAACCGTTTTTTATATCTTTCCATGAACTATTTTATAGCTGTTAAATGTAAGTATTTATTTTACATTTTTATTAGTAATGTTTTTTCATACATGGTAAGACAAGACTGTAAATAAATAAAGGAATTATGGATGGAAAAACACAGAATAATAAGAGAAAGGTTCAGCTTACATTTTCCGCAGAGTTCACAGTTGATAGGTTTCTCTCCCGTGTGAAGCCTCACATGCTCCTCCAGGCAAGTTGCTGATGAGAGTTGCTGGAACGAAAGGCACATCTTAATTAAGAAGCAAACCATATTATTTTTATTTGGATGAGGCAGCAAAAACTCTTCAAATTTATCATTTAACTATTTCACCTGTTAACTAATTGCATGCGATGGACACTGCCATCTCAGGAGACACATGAAGTTGTTGGGAGAAAACACCAACGAAATGTGTAGAAGATCAATGGATACCAATGTCCTGCTTTTGTGCAATTTTTTCATTCAACCCTTCGGATTGTGTACATTAAGTTGCGTAATTTGATATCCATCTCGGGTACTTTACGGTTACATTAATCAAATATTTATTGAATATTCTGATGCACAATATCCGATCGTTCTGTTCAAAAATTAAACAAAAGGTGCTCTATTTTTTTCAGTAATTATTGATTGAAGATATTTGATTGATACAATAACATACCTTAGAGCAAATATGGCAGCAAAATCCCTTCTTATCGATTGGTCCTTCCCCTTCGGTGTGGAAAATTTTATTATGTTTTTTGAGCGAGGAGGCAGTCTTAAACATCTTACCACATATGTAGCAACTGGAAAGATACAATAATAATATGTTAATTATACACTGTGTTCGGAAACCAGTGGTACAAACAGGAAAATAATGAATCTACATCACAGTACAGAGAATTCTAAAAACCCTTTTTTTCTTTCGAAATTTGTAAATATTTTTTTAACCTTTTTTACTTTTTTTGGGTAATTGTGTAAAATGATTAAACGATTAAACGAAACAAAACAAGCATCGAGATTATTCTTGTTGATAATTTTAGACAGAGAATGTATCTTTCTAATGTTATACCACTTTTTTGTGGTAAACATATTAAATATCCAAATTTAATGCATCCAATTTTGATAATCCGCGAACCCAATTTCCATCAAATATTTTTTGATACAAAACTTTCAAACAGCTGATTATGATTAAAAATTGAGTTTTCAAATATATATTTGTATCTGTGATTATCAAGTAGGCCATAGACAATATACAGAAATCTCTACATATTACAAATTTAAGTCCTCCGCCGCGTCTGTCTGTCTGTTCGCGATAAACTCAAAAACTACTTAACGGATTTTCATGCGGTTTTCACCAATATATAGAGTGATTCATGAGGAAGGTTAAGGTATATAATTTGTCGAGTTTTTGTGTAAATTGATTGAAATATATAATATATAAAGGAGAATGTCTGTATGTGGTGGACGAATTGGTTAACAAGCGGGCGGTGTGGATTTGATTTGTATTCAAATTAACAGATGGCAGTGTGAGTTAAATTATCGTGGTTATAAAGGTTGGGTAACCATCCAGTAGATAGCGTTGTATTTCGTTAGCCACAGCAACGGGTTCCGAGTCAGCTAGTAGAAAATATTTTGAACAAACTAGCATGTAGAATTTGCGTGTTTATAAAGTTAACAATATTTTATTAATTTTTTTATAAATCCTTAAAATATGGGATGAATGGTAAAATATAGGTAGATTAATTGGCTATATAGGCACTATAATTAGTTTATATGTCTCCGATGAAAATATGGAGATGTTTTTTTTGAAGGCGGGAAATTTCGAAATCGAACGCTCAGAAATCCTGGTTGGACTAGTATTTCAATTATGAATGCAATCGCTCAAGTGGTTATATAAATTTGATAATAATGTTATGATAAAATTATTAGGAGACAGCATTTAACATATTATTGGGTCAATATTTTAGAATTTACTATCATTTAATACATAGGTTCTCAACGTGGGCGATAACGCCCCCTTGGGGGCGTTTGAGACCTTCAGGGGGGCGGTAGAAGATCCAGAGACAATTGGGGGGCGTTTAGATGTCACCGGGGGGCGTTGGCAAGTAAAAAAATATGGTATAAAAAAGACAAACAAAACACTCTAATCACGTACTAATAAAGCAAAGTAAACCTAATTATTGGTTAATTTTTGTTATTAAAAACTTATGTCGGAAGTAAAAAAGAAGATACGGCAATATGGTGTGGATTATATTAAATACGGATTTATCGAAAATCCCATAAATCCATCATCGTCAATGTGCTTTATTGGTAGAAAAACATTTTCAAATTAAGCGATGAAGCCTTCTAGGCTCCAAGATCATATTAATAAAATCCACCCGGATAAGAAAGATAAAGATGTGACCTATTTTCAAGACACGAAAAAGAAGTACAAAATTCAGCCAACTATATCAAAACAATTTTAAACAGCTTCTAAGCAAGACAATTTATGGACTTCGAGCTTCGTACAATATCTCATTGATGATTACTGAAACAGGCAAAATACATATTATACTATTGGGGAGGATTTAATTTTACCAGCAGTAAAATAAGTAATAAACACTGTGCTCCATAAACCAGCTGCAGATATTATCCGAATTCCTTTGAGCAATAGTTCTGTGCAAAGACGAATTGATGAAATGGCTGAAAACATTGAAGAATCATTGTGCAATCATCTGCAGTCTGGTCAATTTTCAATTCAGTTGAATGAGTCCACTTTACCAACCAATGAAGCTTTGTTATTGGCAAACGTGAGGTTCATCAAAGATGAGAAAATATGTCAAGAACTGTTGTTTGTTACAAATTTGGAAACAGATACAAAAGGAGAAACCATATTTAATACACTGAAAAAGTTTTGTGACGAAAAGAAAATTCCTTTTAATAATATTATGTCAGCTGCTACGGATGGCGCCCAGCTATGACAGGGCGTCACAAAGGCTTCATAGGGTGCTTAAAAAATAAAGTTCCTGACTTGCTTGCTGTGCATTGCGTAATTCATCTCCAGCATTTGGTTGCGAAAAATTTGAGTGAACGCCTCCATACATCACTGCAATATGTTATCAGAGCAGTTAATAAAATCAGAAGTAACTCATCGAATGACAGATTCTTTGGTCAGCTTTGCATTGCCAATGGTGAAGATTTCAACCGATTGTTGCTTCACACAGAGGTGCGCTGGCTCTCAAAAGGTTCTTGTTTGACTCGATTTTACAATTTATTTGAGTCTGTGATAGAGTTCCTAGGAAACAAGGACACAGAATTGCGCGACAACCTCACCTCATTGAGAAGAATATTATTTATTTGCTTGACCTGTATGAATTGTTTAATGATGTCATTCTCCAACTTCAAGATGGCGACGACTTAAATTTGATTAAGACAAAAAATTGCGTTGCAGTTGTTACGTTGCAAAGTTATAAGAATAGGTTCCTTTATTTCTGTCGCGCGGGAAATAAGTGAATCGGGGCCCAGTGCACAAACTTGCCGCACCGCCCCCCCCTTTCCCTCTGCCTTCCGTACGCAGAGAGGCCGGCCGCCACTCCGGGCAGTCAGCAGTAGATGCCCGCCCGGCCAGCTTGCAACATCTCGCGTCGTGAATAACGCGCCGGAGAGGCAAATTCTCCCGAGTTCGAAATGTTAACTTTCCCCGGTGTTTGTCGACGTACCAAACTGGAGCTAGCTGTAAGTACCATGCTGAATCTTACCCTGTGTGCATTTTAACTTCATCGCCCCTATAAAGAACGTATAGAGAGAGAGAGAGCCTTCCGCAATTAGACAAGTTTTAGGTAGCCTAAAGTAAATCCCCTGTTACCTTGAGCTGAGGCTGGCAATTACCGTGTTAAATATTGTATTCTCAGAGAATAAAAACTATTTGTGCTATGAAACATGTGTTTTGATTGAGGAGAGAGGCTCGGCGATTGTGGGAGAAGGACAACGAACCACAGGCACTCGCCTTGAGGTAAGGAGAATCGTGTTTGTGCCGAATTGAGCTACCCGACTGGCAATTTGTATGATCTTCCATCCGTAGAATTTACTCCTCGTGGCCATGCTTACACAGTTTTTGTATCCAAAACTGCTAGAATACAAAATAAATATTTGCAGACGAGAATTTAATAACTTCCCAAATTTATCAGCAGTATCATTCAAGAACAACGACTTGCTTATTTAATGTCAACACTTGGAAAACCTCCACAATGATTTTAAGGAACGGTTCCGGGATATTTTAAACATGGACATACCAGACTGGGTTTTGGATCCTTTTTCAAATGTCTATTATTCATTAAGCAGGATCATCCCAGTTAGAAGAAGAACTAATAGAACTGACGACAAATGAGGAATTAAAAATTAAATTTAAGAATGGCTACCTAGGTATTGGCTGCAGAAGCCGATTTCACAACTGTACCCAGGATTATTAATAGCATTCCCATCGTCTTATTTAGCTGAACGTGGATTCAGTGCTGTAGCAACGTTGGTAACTAAAAAGAGAAATAGGCTCCATATTACTGAACGCGGCGACCCTAGTTTTTTTTTAAAGTATTATCGAGCCTTATATATACAAACTTCTCAAAACGCATCAAATTCAACAATCTCATTATATAAGTTATAAATTCAATTCGTTTCAACGTTAATAAAAATTCTTATCTTTATAATTAAGTATGCGTTTTAATTGTTCTCATTGAAACAATCTTCTTCTCAGAAATAGGATAGGAGTCATAGCCTTTCTTACGATTACATATTAATATTACAGTGTAATTACACGTTTAAATATAATCGTGGCAATAGCTGTTTCAGATTCGCGACTATTTTTTACATACTAGATACTTAGTATGTAAAAAATTAAATTTCGCTTTTAGGAAAAAAAATAGGACTTTTAGGAAACCCAGAGAAACCAATCACCCCCCCCCCCCCTCATTTGGTATGTAAAAGCAATTGGGGGGCGCTAGAAAAAAATATACTGTCAAAGTGGGCGGTGGGCAAAAAAAGGTTGAGAATCTATGATTTAATACAACTGTAACTGGCATAAAACTGCTAAATACCACATTTATTCAGAAAAACTGTATTACCTATAAGGCCTGTGTCCTGTGTGACTGTTAAAGTGGTCTTCGAGATGAGATCTTTTCCTGAAAGACTTAAGGCATATGGAGCAGTAGAAAGGCTTCTGGTGCACCCTCCTGGAACATTCAATCACATATTTATGTTACACTACACAATAATAAATTGGACTGCCTGGATCCAGTGGAATTCTTATTTATTTTATTTGTACATAAATAATTACAAATTATTAATTTCTTATAACTTGCATAATATGTTTTACATTCTCTCTTGTTCAATGTGGTTCCTATAATCCTTCTGAAATTTACCAATTGGTGCAGACATTATATAAAAGAGACATTTTTTTTTTTAATGTAAAAGTTTGGTTCTGCTTTTGGATTGTGTTTATTTGACAAGATGCTCTATTTTTCTATTAAGTCGAATTATCGGCCAAGTGGCCGCCGCCAGAATTGGTGACCTTATGGGCACGATTGATGGCATTTTCCATCACTCTTTCCAGAACTCGCAGCAATAGTTTCTCGCATTCTTGACGGATATTCTCTTTGAGGGCTTCAAGAGTCTGAGGTTTGTTGACATAGACTCGTGACATAGACTAGATATCCCACAAAAAGAAGTCTGGAACGGTTAAATTGGACGATCTTGCCGGCCAGTGCCAATCACCAAAACGAGAGATTACACTAAAAACACTACCGACGAATTATTACACAAAATAATTTAAACAATTTTTCCGCATTCTTGAGGAGTACAGCTTCTTGTTCGTACAGCTACAGATTCTTGTTAGCGTGTATTTTGTATCTGTTTACTTCACGAATATCAAAGTAGAGCTGACATTTGCCACCACTTGCAAAAATTATGGCATCTTCCAATAGCGCCACCTTTTTTAAGACCCACACGCCTTGCCTAGATATACCTGGTCGAAGACTGTGAGGAAGGTAATAGGGAAGTGATTGAGACAGAGAAGAGAAAGGTTGAGATGTACCTGGCTATTCAGATCTGGCCACCAAACTCAGCTGAAACTGTTTCGATTCTGAATAGAGATTGTTCACCAGGGCTTTACTGAGAATATCTACCACTCTGCGTAGATGTTTGTGTGTAATGCAGGATGCACGGTATATCATATTACACTCACAACAGAAAAATGGTTATAACATAAACAATACTCACGTCATATGTGCGTTGTATCTCGTCAGATTTTTAAAGTCTTTGTTGCAATTGGTGCATCTCAGCTCAGAGGACTTCATTCCTTTCTTGATTCCCTCTTCGATTCCCTCGCCGAGGTCTTCCGCAGTTCCCTTCTCGATTCCCTCGTCAATCTCATCTTCGTTCTCTTCTTCCGACAGTATTTCTTTCTTCACTTTCTTGATTGTAAGCTTCTTTAGTTTACCGCTGAAATAAAATAAAAAGATTTGAATACATTTTGTGGTTATCTTTTAGATTTGAATGTAAAGCTTGGTTTTTTTTTTCTCTTTCTAACACCGTTTAAATCATATTTCTAACCATGACAGTAAGGGCACAAGGATTTCCATGAGACCTATATGAGTTGATCCGAAAATCGAAAAAATAGACTTGACGGGGCTAAACAAAACTAATGTTACATTTTTACCGAAAACCAGGAAACTGATTGATTTTACTAATGTATTTTTGTTTATTATCCAATATTTTAGCTTCTTACCGTATTTTTTTTTAAACTATACCTGCTATTTATAAGAAGTATGTTGTACCTTTATTATTTCTAAATATGGACCAGTAAATAGACTAGATCACCAGTTAGACCCGAGATTATTTCTCTACCATTATTTCTCTGGGTAAATAAAATAAAATGATTAATGAATGTTATATAACATATTATTATTTAAATATATGTACTTGTAATTTCCAATAAAAAATAATAATTAAGAAAAACATACTCGTCAAATGAGCTGTCCCCAATGGCAGAAATGGCGTAGGTCCTTTTAAAAGAATTGCTGTCTTCATTCCAAGAGTCCTTCTTCGATTCAAAACGGGAGAGAGGAACATCGTCGTCTGATTCGTTGTCCGTCTAAAATAATAGAAAAAAAAAAAAAAACAAAGTAGTTAGTTACAGGTCGCACAATTAATTAGAGGAGGCCACCAACACACATACAGTGAAACCTTAAGTAGTTCCCTCTTAAGAAGTTTTCCTGCTTAAGAAGTTTGATTTTTTCGGTCTCTTGATGGCCCAATTTATCCCACTTACAGTCCCTGGCCAAATTATTAGACGCATTGCAAGATTTTATGTAAAATATTAATTACCGGGTGATATTGTACCGTTTTATTATTTTAGATTATCCAATCAATTACCGATTTATTTGACATAAATAAAACAGCATTAATTTAGAAAAGCATAGGTTAATCAAGTTTTAAAGAAAAGTGAAAATTGTGAAAGATCGCCTTTTCTACCCATAATGAAAATAGTCCAATTACTTTTTTAAAACACTGCATACAAAATAAACTAATAACTGAGTAGTATAAAACTGTTAAACAAACAACCACAGTCCATAGGGCCACAGAAACACGTCCGTACCTGACTCGATTCCGATCGCGACTGTTACAGGTTTGTACTTGTTTACGTTCATGTATCACTATGTCAACACAGTGTTGCCATATGTTAAAAATAAATACAAATATGTAGTCTACAACAATTCTTTTAAATAAAAATCAATAATATTGTGGTTAAAATATACCATTATTGCATAAAAACTCTTAAGAAACATAAAATTACAAAAAAAATACACTGCGTATAATAATTTGGCCAGGGACTGTATAAGGTTTTCCGAGGTTGTTTTTTTCGGTCCCTTGGAAAACTTCTTAAGAGGGTTTTACTGTATTTAGGATTGTGTTTTGCTGCATATTAATCTTGTGTACACTAATGGCGGTGATTTCAGTTGCGAAACGTAACTGAGAAACAGCCTTTCACTGAGAAACAGAGATCAGGCCGCTAACACTCCTTATGTAGATGGCGATAAGGTTTAAATTCCCGTTTTACAGCAGCCGCCTGTTTTGAAATATTCAAGAAAAAAACATGTTTTATTTTATTTTCCGAAGCTCAGGCACAAATATTCAAATGTTTTACGATCATTTTCTAAAGAATTTAATTTTCAACATTATACAATAAAACTATATCCGAAAAGCAGACCATAAGTATGATATTTTAAACTTAAAAGCAGTTTTTTTGGACCTGATAAAAAAAAAATTTCTAGGCTTATAAAAAGACAAAAAAGACTCAATTATTTCAAAGGCAAATATGTATTCTACTCGCAATATTTAATTAAAGCATCTAAAATATTTGTAAGTGATATAATTTCCAAACCAAAATCACATGTTTTGCAATACTTAGTAGTGCTTCACCATAAGGTTAAATATTATAATGTTCGCGGTCGGTGGCTGAGTTGGCATCGCGATTGGGTCTCATCCAGGCATCCCGTGTTCGATTCCTCGGCTAGCTCAGTCCACCATTATGACACAAGCAACATTTTCCGCTTACTGTGATGGTAGTAGGAGATTTTCAAATATTGTCAGGTTATTCATAACCCCGGAATGTTTGTCTTTCTTTAAAAAAAAATCATAGATGGGGCTAATCTTTACATAGTATAAAATGAAGTCGTTCAAAATGTTTGTGGGCTTAGATCTTTTAAATTACGCAACGGATTTTCATGCGGTTTTCACCAATAGATAGAGTGATTCAAGAGGAAGGTTTATATGTATAATACATGCTTATTATAGTAGAAAAAAGCATTCAATTCAGGCAACGGGCAGCTGGCAAGCGGGTGGTGTGGATTTTATAAAGGCTGGGTAATGGCATTGTGTTTCGTTAGCCACCACAACGTGTGGCCGGGTCTGCTAGTTAAAATACATAAGAAAAAACACATTTTGAAATTTTTGATTTAAAATATTAAGATAACTTGCTTTGAAATATTAAGTGACGATTGCCATGATGCTAGCCAACCACCGATAGGAGAGGGCACCAGAATAAAATAAATTAACTGACCTTTTCGGCACCGCTCACCAGCTCCTCTTTGATATCCAACCCTTTAAGTATACAGAATTCGAATCCATTCTCTTGCATTGTCCTATCTTTTACGACCTTCTTCAATTTCTTCTTCTTAATTTTCATTTTCATCTTCATCTTTCCCTTCTTCTGCAACTTCTTCATGGCCTTGAGGGTCTTCTTGCTGAGGATGTTATGGTTTTGGCTGACTTGTATCTGCTTTTCTTGGCATATTCGGTCCAATTCTGAAGACAGGATTAGATCGTCTTCGAGTTTTCGACGGATGGTCATCTTACGAGGCTCATTGCTCGGTACCTAGAAATAGAGACATTATACTAGTTACATTTACTTGCTTTCAAAACCATCACAGTTAAATAGGATTTATTCCTTCAGTGAGAATGAAAGGATTTAGAGACGCCCCAGGAAGACATCTCAATAGAGTGAGGTGTGAATTATTTTAAAAATCAGTGTAAATCACATAATAACTTTTCTTTATTATCTACTAGCTGGTTCCCGGCATGCATTGCAATGCCATATTCAAAGAAAAAAATTGTTTCTCCCTGCATGTCCTTTCCTGTGCGTCCCCGTTCCCCTTCCATCTTCCCCGCCTTTCCTCTCACTCCCGCTCCCCCGTCCGGCCAACCCCCCTCCCGCGTTCCCTATATTCAGTCCCAGTACATTCAGTTTTCAAACAGCTCGCGTGCCACCTATTACAATTTTTTATTAAAATTTTATTTTTTCATATGTTACAAATATTCATTTTTATATATTATAAAAAAAATCAATCAAATTTGGTTACCCAACATAGGTACATATTAAAAATAATTATAATTCTTGATTCGATTCAAAGTATTAGGTGAGTACTTCAAATAAATGAATTAATTTAAAGAATTTCGAAAATTGAATTTTGATTCTCAAATTTTGACATTTTTGACAGTTTTGTAAGAGTTTTTGTACTGATTAAAAAACTTTTCAGATGAATTGTCATGTGGTTTTAATAATCCAGAAACCTTCGCGGGGGTTTTAAGAAGGTACCTAATTTGAAAATTTCAAACATTTGCTATGCTTAATATAGCAATACATAGACATCTCATATACTCATATAAATACATATACCCAAGCAAGCATATTTTAATTTTTTATATATATAGATGCAGTGTATATAAGTAATTACCTACATTCAATGAGGTTATATCTACTAACTACTAAACTATATAAAGAGGTAAGATTTGTTTGTTTGTTTGTTTGCATTGAATAGGCTCCGAAACTACTAAACCGATTTGAAAAATTCTTTCACTGTTGGGAAGCTACACTATCCCTGGGTAACATAGGCTATATTATATTTTCAAAAAAATAGGAATCCTTACTAAAACTTCAATAATGTAACCCAGGGTGTAAAAAAATTACCTAAAATATTCTTTACATCGCGTGCGCTGCGAAAACTATTGATGATAGAATAAAATAATGTATTACGACATTTTATAGAACACATCATTATTTACAAAAAAGGTCGCGACAGCATATGTCTAACTATTATGGTTATGCCACAATAAGTATTCTTTTATTTTAAAAATTTAATTAAAATGTCGCCGCTTGAAAAGGCTCTTTATTTGTATCTTGGTTTTAATCCTTATCAAAATAAATTACTTCATATTCAAGACAGCTTCAATACCTTTATTTAACTTTTTGAATTTTTCAATTCGGATATTTCATTAGAAAGATATCACGAGTTTAAAAATGTTAGTATTAGAAAAAAGTTTCGGCTACGGGCCGGGCGGGAGAAGAGTCAAGAAATGAAGTGCCAGGGGGGTTGGCGGGACGGGGGAGTGGGAGAGCGGTGGCGGGGAAGGTAGAAGTGGAACGCTGGAGGGGAACGCACGGGAAAGGACATGCAAGGAGTAACATTTTATTTATTTGAATATGGCATTGCAACGCATGCCGGGAAACAGCTAGTATAATATATAGACGCATGGTAGAAATCTCAAAGTGGTAAGCCAAAAACAAGGCAATTGAATTGTACTCGATTTCGTGCTTCAGTATTAAACTGCCACGTGTCGAGTAAAGTCGTAGTCTACCAGTAAGTAAATTGCATTAAAAAAGCACCAAAATGCCCCTGAGTGTGATGAGAAAATGTTGCCATTGCATGGCAAACACCAGTAACAGACAAAGAATAAAATTTTATTCATAAATACACCCAATTTATTTATTATTATAAAAAATAAAATCATTTCGATTGTATCCGAAAGATTTTTAGCACCATTGGAGAAAGTGAGATGGTAAACGTAGCAACAATTAAGAAGGACAACCTAGGACAGCAGGTCGTCTCATACAGCTTTCCTTTTTCGTCTTAGTGTAAGCGAGTAAGCGTATCTTGGCATCTCAGTTACACCCGTGATGTAGAATACGCCACCCGGTCCAATATCTATGTTGTTCATACACGCACATTCTTTGAATGTCTATCTTTATCATGGATGAATAACTTTTGAATTAAGAAGTCACTGAAAACATGAGAGTGTTTCTTACTTGCCACATTTTATCTTAGAGTTTGTGAGACAATAGTGAATCTATACAGGGTGTCCGGGGGTAAAGTGCATTAACTTCGGGAGGTGATTCTACATGATATTATAAGTAAAAAAGATAAATAACTTTTTTCCAAATTCCATTTTTTAGGGCTTTTATTATTTTCCGCTGTTACGATACGGGCCAGTCACAAACATGCACCGTTGCCACAATAGTGCCCGGCGGGCGCTCAGCAAGTAAGATCGTACCTCACACTAAGGATTTTTAGTAGGTACGTCTTTTTGTATGGGAAAAAAAATGTTGGAATTCCGAAAAAAGTTATTTATCTTTTTTACTCCTACCATCATGTAGAATCACCTCCCGAAGTTAATGCACTTTACCCCCGGACACCTTCTATATTATACACAACGTCATTGCCTATATTAAATAATTAAAGCAGATAATATTACACTTTTTGTGTAATATTTTTAATTTTTTTCGTAAAATTCAAAATAAAATTAAAATTCCGGTACTGTTTGTACAAAACAGTATTAGAACCGGATAGTTGTGTAGTAAATTATGGGTTCTAAGTTCTAACCCAGTCATCGTGGGTTCAATTCTCTGCTAGCTAAGTTCCCCATCATTGCACAAGCAACATCTGACTATAATGATTGTAGTTGGGGAATTCAAATACTGTCAGTTATTTGCAACCTGGGAATGTTTATCTTTCTCCATAAAAAGAAAATATCAAAAAAAATATATATGGCTTGATTCTACTAAAATAAATATATTGAAAAGTAGTACAGGCAGGTAGGTACTTTAATTTCATGATTTCAAAATAAAAATAAAACAATCTAAATTTAAAAATAGAAACAAACCACCTTCAGGTGAGTGACACTTGGGGCCAATAATTTTTCGTTGGAGCTGTCAAAATTTTCAATGTTTTCCTCGATTTGTTTGTGAATTCCCTCCTGTATATCAACAATTGGATAAAACATCTCCTCATCCTCACTGTTCGCCTCCTCTGAGGACATTTTGAAGTGCAATTCACTTATGTATATTAATTTAATCACCGGAGAATGTCATAAACCACAAATCGTGTAAGATGCACTTCAAAATATGATGTTACAGTTTTTTCATTACTTCCAGACATCAAAACAAGCTCACGGGTAATACATTAAATCATTTTAAAGCGTTGATAGATAGAATAATATATATTATAAATATTATTGTATCATCCCATAATTTTTGTAATAAAACTGTCAATTAGGCACTTTTTTATGTAAAAATACAAAATTTGGACTTTGGACGTCAAAACAACAACACTGCTTTCTTGATGAACTGTTATGCAAACAATCACGAGCCATAATGTTATGAACATGAACTAAGCTTTAAAATTGTAATTTTGGAACCGAAACCGAGCCCGCAGATATCGCAACGAAGGCAGATTATACGCCATTGGACCAAGGAGTAAGGAGTAAACAGGTTTATAAAAAAAAAAACACTTGACAAGATTGAAAAATAAACTACGAAACGTTTACGAAATACGGTTGGGGCTATCGGTGGGGGTATTGACATAAGAAATTTTAATATTTGAATTAAATTGTGCCAATTTTTTTGTTTTAATAATATTATATTGGTAATAAAAACAAAATGGCTTTTAAATTCTGACTTTTGACAGTTCTGAAGAAGTGTTGTCAGATCGACAAGAAAAATTGAATTTGGGTTTGAAAAAAAAAGTATTTTTTATGTATTTTGAATAGGTACAGTGTTTATGATTTACTTTTCTGTAAGTTTTTGATTTACGGCAAAATTACCAAAACAACGTTTGTATCTTGCTCGGATGTATCAGGCATGGAAAATGCACATTCTTCTAATGTTTCTGATATTCGACAAGAGCATACCAAACAATAAAAAATATATTATATTGTAAGACCATTCAGTGATGCAGTCGCCTATAGGGCGCTTTTAATTATTTGTTCTTTATTCAGTAAATTAGCTTTTTTACAGATTTTTCATGTTTTGCGACCAGTCCAGACTAGGTACATGCCCATGTTGTGCATGCCGGTCGGCTTACATTAGTTATTAATTATTGCAAAAAGTGTGTTTATTAAAGAAAACTTTCATTACCGGTTTTTGACCTCAGACTTTGTGGCAAGTTATTTCAATAATGTTAACTCACAACCGTGTGGATAAGCAAAAGTATTTTTAAAAACTATTTTTCACACGTCAAATCGTCCGTTATGAACATTATTTAAATTAAATATTCATTTTAATTTATCGTATAACCCGGCAACTATTCTCAAAGCTACTTTCAAATTGATCCGCTAGAGACCACCGCTAGCGCCGCAACTCAACCGTGCATCGAACTACAAATTTCAATTTTCTGTAACGCTATTTTGTAAAAAGACGTAAACCATTGAATGATAAACCGGTTAATTCTTAAACCAAATGATATGACCTTTCCACGAGTTCTAACATGTTTACACCATTTCATAACACAGATCCCTCAGAATAACAAAGTTTCTACTCTCATAACAATGTTAAGCGATAATAATCTCTAACATTACAATTTTTAGAACACATTATCGCAAAAAATTGTTGGGTCAGATTGAATCTTATTATTCCAAGTAGTCGAAACGTCAATTTTCTGTAAAGTCATTTTGTAAAAACCATATAACCATTGAATGAGAAACCAGATAACACATAAGCAAATGAAATGACCTTTTTATTAGTTTTATTATATTCTACTATGGTTTCATAATACTTTTCTACACATCCGATGTATAGGCTGGAATGGAAGAGCTCAAGGTTAGTAACATTTATTTTTCACAACAGTCGAGATTCGAGATTCGAGACGTACCTTGTTTGATGTCAGTGTCAGTGGCTGTTTTTTTATATCAGTTAGTGCGAGTATGTTTTCAATAACGCCAAGTCGTGTGTGATTGTGTCAAAAATCATAATAAATAATTAATTGTTTTCGCGAAGTGTTTTAAAAAAAACATTTTCAAAATGCGGCTCGCAAACCCGATCTTCAGTCATATGACGAAAATGCTGGATTTTTACTCGCAATTCAACCCGTCTCCTCTTTCTATCAAACAGTTCCTCGATTTTGGTAAGTGAAACGTCAATAAAAACGTGCATTATTTACCGATGTTTTGGGTTTACATAAAATAAAACAATTTTAACATATTTTCATATAAAATACAAAAGAAAACAACATGTATGTACTTACCTACAAACTACAAACATCAAAAGAAGAAATAAGTTTGCGTGTGTACTATTTACTACTTATCTAATCTAGAATTCGTTTATTGTTTTGTTCGTTTAGAAAACATGGCATATTGAGAAAGGAATTCAATGTCAAGAGTCATTATAATGTATAATTTACTTTTATTATTCGAGAGGTTTACAGCCCTAAATTTTAATCACCTTCCACTGTCGAAACGCGCGATCGTTATTATTTAATTAATATTTAAGTCAATAGAATAAATAATTGTTAATTTAGCTACGACTTTCCCGACGTCATTGTAAAGACAGGTCCAAAACTATGTTTATTATTTCAAAGTGTTTTTTCACAAATTCAGCAAAAACACGCAATACGCCCGTAGGGATCTGCATAATTGCATTTGTTATTACATCTCTGTACATAGATATAATATAATTATAGTAGTAAATATTCCACTAACCGCCGCACTTTTATTAATTAAAGTATTACAGATTTTGGAAATTTCACTACATTTCAACTTAATTTCTACAAGAAAAACTATTTGTGCTTGGATAGGTACCTAGTTGATAAAAGAAGCATTAAAATCCCATTTTTATTCAAAATATACCTTATAAAACAATTCCTTTGCCGCCATTGATAGTTGCGTGAGTCTTGTTTCAATCTAAATACCTACGCATTAATTACTTAGTTTACCCAAACTAAGAACCTAATAACCTAGTTTGTGCATGTAAATACCTAGTTGTTTTTTTGTAATAATTGTTGAAACGAAGTGTAATTTCTATAATTTGTGCAAGTTCTGCGATTGGAGGAATAATTAATATAATTAGATACCCATATTTCATTGTATTTAAATATTTTTTCATTGCACCATCATTATTATTGAAATCTAAAGTACCTAGTATTTACAGAATTGTTTTGATCGTCTTGTTTGTATTATTTTATTTGATCTATTTAACCTTGGGTTGACTTTGGTACAAATGACATGTTTTTTCTCGAAATATTTCGCATTTCTATGTGACATTTGCAAGTATCTTATATTTTCTAACCTAACTGATCCCGACTGTCCGCAGCCAGTGAGACTATAACTGTGCGGGGAAGGGAAGGAAATTGGGAGAGGAAGGTTGGTTCATATGCATATCTGGCTGTTCGAAACACAGATACTGCCATCAACGCGCAACGTTTCGATTCTGAACAGTGTTCTTTCACCAGGGCGATGTTGAGAGTATCTACCAATACAAATCCATCTTTTGTTGTTGTCTAAAATGGAAAAAAAGGTTGTGTAATTAAAGTTGGGCCGTTAATAGAGAAACGCTCTTTTTGTCACGTAGACCCTTAAATACTAGCTTCGGTACCTTCCTACTTCTCTCTCTATCTTTGACCCCCCTCGGCCCCCTTCTCTTTCTCTCTCCCAAATAGATACCTTTTTGGGCGTCTTGAACAATCTTCGTTCTACTGCAGGTTTCAAGGATTACACTTTTAAAATTTATTTTAAATTTAATTTAAATTAAATTTCCAAATTTTTTTACCGTTTTGACGGCCTTCGTGGTCGAGGGGTAAAACTTCCGACTCGCAATCCGAAAGTCGGGGGTTCGAACCCGGCGCGGCGTGCACAAATAAATTGTATTTGTCAATTTGTGTTATTTCACAATTAAGTAATTGAAAATAATGAAAAGTGTATTTGCGGCATGTTCCAGAGTGGAACATACTTTCAGTATCACCATGGTGTAAGACCACCATTCAGAATTGAAACGTTGTTTGAAATGGTTTTAGCCGTCTTTGGTGACCAGATCTGAATAGCCAGATACTTCCCCACCTTCCTCTTCCCATCTCCTTATTATTCCCACTACCTTTCGCCTCACAACTTACCCCAATTGGGGTTGTCTCACTGGCTCCAGAGGAGAGCAGTGGGAACTCTTGTGCGGTATTCACATAAAAAAATAAGTCTTCATAAGTAAGCTTTGGGACATAATATATTATAATACCTGTGAATTATTAATTCCCTTACTTAATTGAGAATTTATTTAATCCAGGTCATTGGATTGGCTGCGGGCAGTTGGTACTCTTGTGTCCTTGTGCGGTATTCACATAGCGTTTTTTGAGTCACAATGAGGGATCTAACATAATTCATAATTAATACATAAGAACATGGGCGCAGCTAGCTTTTGATTTAGGGTGGGAAAAAAATAAAAATCTAGAGTAGGTACCGAAAAAAATAGGCTTCTACAACATATTCATGCTTTAGGCTCTATGAATACAAAGAATATGAACGAAAGAAGGAAACACGATAGGAATAGCACCTGCTCATCTATTACTAGGGCAGATGTGTGATGTGCATGACTATAAGCAGTTATTATAGCAGTGCACATCTGCCCTGAAGATGGACACTGTAACGCTGTCCGAAACATTAGCTAAAGAAGGATGTAGCGCAACACGGCATAATACTCCAAATATAAATCACGATAAACATGTAGTCGGTTTAGGGAAAACAAGGCAAAAACTACTTACAGCTCGAAGTACCTAGCTAGGTACATTCTTACACAAAATATAATTACTTAAGGTTCCGAAGGGATGTGCAGAGAGGATGTATCGCCGAATAACAAAAGTACTTATAAAACATATTTTCATTCAAATGCACCAAGGATAAAACTACTTGTCTATTTACCGTATTTATCAGCGCATTACTTAATACAAACATCGACACTGTACATAAATTCGTTTAATATCCATACCATCTTATTATTATAGGTATTTTTGATGTTGATTGTGGTTTGAAATTAGTAAAAAATACAAATTATAATTTTATAATTATTATAATTTCCGGAGGCCAACTGTCGGGGATCAAATGTTGGGTCATCCCCTCAGATCACAGAGTTAAGGCTCCGTAGTAAGCAAAAATAAGAAGATATGGCTTGAAAGGGAGATTTATTTATTTATTTATTTATTATTATTGTACAACAGAATAATTCCAATTACAGTACAATTTAGTTACCCTATCAGCATTTAGCCAAGTGACTCTTCAATAATATTTTTAAGGCATATGAAGAACAGTCCCTTACATCCAAATGGTTTGCAATTTCATTTAACAGCACCATTCCCCTCGTCATGCTATGCTTTGCCAAGACGTCTGTTCTGCCGTTCGGTACTTTAAAAATAAGTCATGATGTCGACTTTGGCTGTAGTGGTCTGGTACATATAAATCAGCATCCTAAGAGAAATGAGTTATCGATGAAATTGTTCCAAATTTTGAAAGACAGAATAGCAAGACTTGCTTTCCGCCTAGTTTCTAGTCTCGCAGAATTAGTTTCCTCAAGTAAGTTAATATGGTGCATGAACCTTGGATAGGTTCCATGCTTCCGCATATAAACATACCTGAGGAATTTCTTCTGGATTTGCTCTAACCTATCAATGTACTTCTGGTGGTACGGTGCCCAAACATCGCTCGCGTACTCCAGCTTGCTTCTCAGTATGCCATCGAATAACGCTAGTATAGCTTCTTGGTTATCAAACTGCTTACAATATCAGTTCGGGATCAAAGACGACACCGAGATCCTAAATATATGTAAATACGAATGTTAGAGGGAGCGCGCTAATATAGCGAAAATTGCGAAAATATTTAATAACACACGGCTCGTTTAAAATAGAGCAAAAGTCTATCGGCAAACGTCTAAAGTAGCATTTAATGATACACTGTGAATTTTTTCATACCTAAAACAGTTAAATAATGGAACAACATGTATTTTTAATAATATTCGGAGCATATTTTGCGATGTTTTTCTATCGAGGGAATTTATTATAATTACCGATATTATTTTTGAAGAACTAAAAAAATACGTGTGCAAGGAAAATTATGTTAAAAATAGGAATAAATTCTGAATGCCATATCTTTTTTTGAGGAAAATTTCCTCCTTTCTTTATTGGCTCTGCCTAACTTGTCATAAAAGGCTACATATTTATAATTTATGATGAATTCGATGTTGTATTTTATTATTATTGGCTTCATTACAAACGACAAATAAGCAAACATTACGGCCGCACATAAATAAGTTTCCACGAGGTTCATGATCATTAAATAAATTTACACATAAATCGTTAATTGTAGGTACTTACGAGTATGTATGTCCGTCAAAGTAATTATAACCAAACACTAAAATCTTTTTTATAATGTACTAGCGAGTTCCCAGCATGCGTTGTAGTGGCATAATAAAGAAATTGTTTCTCCCTGCGTGTTTTTTCCCATTTTCCCGTTCCACTTCCGCCTCCCTTACCCCTCCCATGTCCTCTTCCCCTCACGCGTTCCCCCTCATCCTTCCCCGCTTTCCCACTCCCTTCTCCCGCGAACCCCCCTCCTGCGATCCCCTCCCCTCTCCCGCGTTCAATATATTCAGTCCCGGTTGCCATCAGTGATGACATGTGTCAGAATTTTTTTTTCGTGATTTTGAAGAAAAAAAATTGAAAAAAAATAAAGAAAACAAAAAATACAAGTCAAGTACCTACTTAATACTCTGTATATTTTATACCTGCACTTCCGATAATTAAGCATGTTCTTGCGAAACGTCACTGAGAAACAGCCCTTTTGTCTTGCTTTTGTAGTGAAGTGTTTGAATTAGCAAATTTGAATATTCGATAATTTCTTACATTTATTCAGAAATTTTTACAGTTTTCCTTTTCTAAAATCGAATAAGAAGTATGTATGTTACTTTAAAAAAAGAAGTTTATACGTGTTATATTCAAGCACTGCGTCTGATACTATAAGACCAATAGGCAGCGCCCTTGAAGTGATTGTTCACAAAAATGGCGCTATACAAATTATCCAAATATATTATTTATGCTAAGAAATACCCGGTTATTCATGTCTGACCGCTACACAAGCTAAAACAATTTAAAACTTAGTTTCTGAATGGCGGCCTTGCACCACAGGGCGATACTGAGAGTATATATATACCACTCTGGTGCGTGAGTAAATAAATTATAAACAATGTTTAGGTAAGTATACAAAATAAACAGTTTATCGTTTGGCACGTCTTGAATGACTCGAGTTATTGTATTATTCTATCACGAGTATATTTTTCGATAAATCTGCATACAATTATGCACAGTGATGCTAATAAAGTCGTTTTGATGTTGTTGTTATGTTGTTCCTACGATAATAGAATTTTAAAGGTTGTGTTTATACAAATACTAGCGAGTTCCCGGCATGCGTTGCAATGACACTTAATAAATAAATTGTTTCTCTCTGCGTGTCCTTCCCGTTCGTCTCATTCCCCTTCTTCCACCTCTTCCCCTCACGCGTCCCAACTCCGCCTTCCTCTCCCCACTCCCCTCTCCGCCTTCCTCTCCCCTCTCCCCACTCCCCTCTCCCGCTTCCCCCGTCCCGCGATCCCCTCCCCTCTCCCGTGTTCAATATATTCAGTCCCGGTACATTCAGATTTTCAAACAGCTCGCGCGCCACCTATTGCAATTTTTTTTTTTACAAATTTCCATTTTTCATATTAAATTACAAACATTAATTTTTATATATTATAAGAACAATTAATCAAATTTGGTGCCTAACATAGGTACGTATTTAAAATAAATTTAATTTTTCACAGTATCCGACCGAAACAGGACTTTCTACCGAAACCGAATCTTAGTTTTAGCCGAAACCTAAACTTTTTTAGATATGTTAAAAATATATTTTTTACTAAAATTTGGCTTATTTTTTACACTTATGCAGACAGTGAACACGGGTTAAGAGAAATGAAAAAAAAACAATATTTGTAGAATGTGATTTTTTTATATATGCCATAAAATAAACAAAAAATATAAAAAAATAACAAAAGTTGTTAACTACTTCTTGGAACAAAATTTTTATCAATAATAATCAACACTCAATTGAGTATTTTAATTTTAATTGCATTTACAAACACAACATTTTTTACTTCACTTGAACCCAATCACTTCACTTCATGCGATGAAAAGTGACACGCAATTATGATTCGTTTAAATGTGTTAAGAAAATGTGTGTTTTAAAATATATAAATTTGTGAATGGATAATACGATGTGCAATTATTATAGTGGTACACGGCGACCTATACAAAATGTTGCACAGTAGGTAGAGGTTAAAGCGAAAATGATCGTGAAAATCCCATTTTAGATTAATCTTTACTACGAATCGGTTTACATTATGACTACCGAAAAATATGCTTTTAATATGC
The DNA here is from genome assembly GCA_917563855.2 of Limnephilus lunatus. Classification (NCBI taxonomy): domain Eukaryota; kingdom Metazoa; phylum Arthropoda; class Insecta; order Trichoptera; family Limnephilidae; genus Limnephilus; species Limnephilus lunatus. Next base: position 23,311,645 of record OU830596.1, read on the forward strand.
TGATAAACTAAATCTTATTTGAGTGCCAATTTGCGATATTGTGGACAATAAAGTAAAGGGCGGCCATCTCGGAACACCAATTTTTATCGCATTGTTTCATCGTTGTTCTGCATCCTCTACAGACATACAATATTTAAATTTATTTATTTAATATGCATACCTTGACTGCCTTTTCATTTCCCTATTAGAAAAATAAGCATTTTTCATTAAAAGTGAATAACCTACGTTGGTTTTAATTTACTCGAAATGTGAACATTAACAACTAAAAATTGAATACCTATATTCTCAATGGTCCTAAGTATTGCAGGTTATTGATTTTTACAAATTTCTTAATAATTGTAACAATGGAAGTAAGTAAGTACTAAAATAATAACTCTCGCCTTTCAGAAGTACCTACCCATTCAATTTAAATCTAACTGATTGCAGCGTAATGGCCGCTTCACACTATCGACCAGAATCTTGATAAATATGTATAACGAAATTTAAGATTACATATAAAATACATCTCTCTAACATTATAATACTATACATTTGGTCCAACTTCAAAGATAGGATAGTTTTTATCTCGATTATTGACCTCAATATTTATTATTGCGAATTTGTTCATTAAATGTTAATAGGAGAATGCTTTGTAATTAGTTGTAAGTTCCGTAAGTTTCTAACCGATGGCGGTGTAAGTTAATTTATCGACAAAACACTTGGTCATCTAGTTTGGGTAACTATCCAGTAGATGGCGTTGTGTTTTGTTAGCCACAGCAATGCGTGGTCGGGTCAGCTAGTGTATATATCTATTTATACATTAGCTGCATACAGGAGGCCCTCAGTCCTGTGTCGTATTTGGAGATGCTTTTTTACGTAAAGGAAGGAGAGGAAGTTCTGGAAAGGAAAATGTTGTATAGGTATGAGGGGTGGGTTGGAATTTGGGGTCAAAGTGCCAAGTAGTGATGGACGTTTGAATTCATCGTTTCCACTGTAACAGTCGATGGGCCGAGAGTCTGGCTGAAGACGTCTAGGTTAGGTTCTCAATCCTTCTCTCACGATTCGGCCCGCCACGCAGTAGGTGGACAAACGCATCCTCCGCCAAGACCTAGACAAACTTCCCCCCATGAAACCGGGCAGCTCTCCTAGTCACCAAACGTACAAAACAACTTGGGGTGGCAGGAGTGTTGGTTATCCAATAAATGGTTCCCGGGCGGTACCCATACCCGCCTCCCAAATTGAAGTTCTAATTTATATTCGCTGAATAAAGTAGCCCAGAGTGAGGTCATACGTGACGTCATCATTCTAATATTCTGTCTTTTTCATTTTCATGCAACACACGTGAGAAGGAAGATTTTTATGTAAATGTTTTAGGACTTTTGTCAATGGCGTCACGTATGACCTCCCTCGGGGACTACTATAACTTTTAATATAAAACGTCGTGTGCCTTTATCATATCCCGACTATGATGTTCAATATTAGGTGATAGCTAGTTCCCGGCATGCGTTGCAATGCCTCTTAAAGAATTTGTTTCTCTATTGTCACTTAATTATTGCTAACTTTTTTTTATATATAACGCCAGAGCTCACTATTATACATAGAAAGCATCACGGACATGCGCACATCAAATCCCCAAAGTTTTATCGCAATCGGACGAATGGTTTAGGAACGTTTACGGGACAAACAAAGAAACATTCATTTTTATATATTTACCGAATATATATTAGAAATTAAAACATGGAGATCGATAAAGAAATGCATTTATGTTAGGGTAGCAGAGCGGCATTTTTTTCTATTTATCTTAATATATATATATATGAATATATGTATATATATGTCGCGTCACGATGTTTGTTCGAGATAAACTCTGAAACTAGTTAACCGATTTTGATGAAATTTGGCTTACTGTGTGTAATTTGATCCAACTTAAAAGAAAGGAAAGTGTTTATCTCGATTATTGACCTCAATATTTATTATTTCGAATTAAATGTTTGTTATAGGACAATGTTTTGTAAGATCCATAAGTTTCTAACAGATGGCGGTGTGAGTTAATTTATCGACAAAACACTTGGTTATCTAGGTTGGGTAACCATCCAGTAGATAGCGTTGTGTTTCGATTTTACTTCACAGCAACGCGTTCCCGGATCAGCTAGTAGCATATATATATTGGAATTTATAAGGCATTTATATGAGAATTTGATCACTGATCTGAAGAAGGCCGTACCAACGAAGCATAGCTATGGAGGTGTAATGTAATTGATTTATTAGACAATTATTAGACTCGAATAATTAGAGACTCTCACACTTTCAGAGCTACGTCATTTGAAAACAGTGGTGTGCATTGCTAGCTAGAGCAATCCCAGATGACTAAAGGCAGGTTGTGTTTAGTTTTTTTAAGTTCGGATAAGAATTTATTGTGCATTTAATATTTGAAAATGGTAATTATATCTCCCGTTGATCGTTGTATCTAACTGATTAAATGATCCATACAAATCAAAACTTCGCCTAAATAAATCAAATAATATTAAAAAAATTATGCAGTTTTTAAATTTTTTTAAAATTATTATTTATTTATTTATTTGTTGCAATATATTTACATTTTATACACAATTCAATGATGTTGTCCTCACTGGTTGGTTTACCCGTGCTGAGGCCTCCATTTTATTACCTCACATTATTAGCTCACATTAAGTAGATACCTACCTCATATTATTACCTCACAAGAGTCTCAGCTGCTCCCGTCTGGAGTGAGAAATTTTTATTTATTTTTTACATGAGCTCCACGCAGGAGGCCCTGAGGAAAATTTCCCTCAGGACCTATGTCATCGTTGGGGATGCTGTGTGGAGGATTTTTTAAGGAAAGGAAGGAGAGGAGAATTCTGGGAAGGAAAAGGGTTTAAGGGGTGGGTAGGAATCTGGGGTTCAGTGTGTCCTGGTCATCCGCCTCCAAGACCTAAACAAACCTCACCCTATTAACCCGGACACCCCTGCTAAATCACCAAACATAGCGAATCACTTGGGGTGACCTATTGAAGAGGTGTTGGTTATCCAATAAAGGTTCCCAGGCGGCGGTACCCATTCCCGCCTCCCAAATCGCAAATAGACTAAGGCGTCCCTAATTGGGGTATTTTGTGAGTTTGAAGGCAGTGGGAAGGGGAAGGAGATGGTAAGAGGAAGGTGGGGAAGTACCTGGCTATTCAAATCTGGTCACCAAACACAGATAACGTAATTGCAAGCAACGTTTCAATTCTGAACAGTGGTCTTACACCTGGGCGATACTGAGAGTAAGTAGGTATCTTTCACTCTGGAACGTGCTGCAAATATACTGTACACTATTTTTAATTAATTAATTCTGAAATAACGCAAATTATTCAAATAAAATTTATTTGCCCACTCCCACTCGATCCCGCGTCCTTCGGATTGCGAGCCAAAAGCCTTACCGCTAGACCACGCCGGCTGTCAAACGCGGTAGAAGTGAAAACTTCTGAAAACCAAAGTAGACAAGAGTGGGGAGGCTACAAAGCGCCGCACAAAGAGGAAACCGATTATAATATCTCATTCTCTTGCAAAACCATTTCCTTTAAATGTATGTATTTGTGTCTTTTTAGTGTCGCAATTTTTGGTTTATCGAGTTTTAAATCACAAGTTGTCACAACTGCTAACGATTTTTTCGCTTTAAAAAGCTTTAAACTAATTTAAAAAAAAAACAGAGTGTGCAATTCACACGCGGTAGAAGTAAAACGTTCGGAAAACTAAAGTAGGCAAGAGCGGGGATGCTACGAAGCATCGCACAAAGAGGAGACCGATTATACTACGTATCTCGTTCTCTCGCAGGCTTAATCCTATAGATGTATGTGTTTTCTCTTTTTAGTGTTGCTATTTTTCGTTTCATCGAGTTTTAAATCACAACGATGCTAAAGAAGTTTTCACTTCAAAAAAGCTTAAAAAATAAGTTTTTGTGGTTCGTTTTTCTTAGCGTAGGGCACAGTCTTTATGGACTGTACGCTACTGCTCGCCAGTTAGACGGGTACTGGAAAACAAATATAAGTGTTCTTGTACAAAACGTCACTACCTACATCATACATTGGTGGTATTTTATCGATTATTTTGGAGAAAGTGGAGTAGGTACTTGCTATTACGTCAGACTAACTACGACTTTAAGCACAGCCCAATTATCCAGTGCTTGAAAAAAAAACAACTTTATCAACCGCAACGCAGAGTTCATAGGATCATTTTTTGATTAAACTTATTACTAAAAATTGTTTCATTCACCTAATTATTTCTGACAGAAAAAGCTGTGTGAAAATACTTATGACGTCAGCGCTCCCAGTTATATTATTTTTGTAGATAATATCTATACATTTGCCACGCTGAAAAGGTAATATGAAATTCCCTCGATAGAAAAAAATCGCAAAGTATGCTTTGAAAATTATATAAACACGTTTTTACTGTTATTTCACAAGTTACACATATACTTTGAATTTCTACTGATTTCTTACATATCTCCTTTAAAAATTTGAAGTTTTTAAGCTCTTAAAATATATGTTATTTTTGAAGATAATGTCTAGATGCTGCCCACGCCGAAACGCAAATTATATGAAATTCCCTCGATAGAAAAAAATCGCAAAGTATTCTCCGAAATTTTTTATAAACACGTTTGTTTCGGTTATTTTACAAGTTATAGTTGTGAAAAAATCACAATGTTTCTTTAAATGATACTTAAGACGCCCTCCACGAGATTTTTGCTCTATTTTAAACGAGTCGTGTTTTATTAAACATTTTCACAATTTTCGCATAGATTTTATCGCTTTAGTAATTACATATCTCTCCATCCTCTCCTTTTTGAGCGCGGATGTAGAGTCTTAAAAAACTGTCAAAATATGTCGTATACGGCCGATTTAACGCGCGTTTCGCTGTCGCAAAAGATTCGTAATCACCCTTCCTGTCATACATTATTAAAAACTTGTTTATTTGCTTTAAACCTCAATTATGTACTTTTAATGACAACCATCAACCCATCACTCAACCATAGATAATTATAATATATTATGCATGGTAGGCAATTAAAGAATGAGTGGGGAAATGTGTGCAATACCTATGACACATGTCATGTTATATTTATTGTTCATGAATTATGGACAATCCTACCAGGCCATTTATTAATTTATAATTTATGTCAGAAAACAAAAAAAAATTGTCTGAAAGCAAAAATATTAAAAAAACCGTGGTCGAGGACTAGCAATCCGAAGGTCGCGTGTTCAAATCCCGGCTTGCGCAAGTAAATTTTATTCGATTGAATTATGTTATTTCATTTTAAGTAGGTAGATATATTTGTGGCATATTCCAGTGTGGAAGATACTCTCAATTGCAATTTGCAAATTTTGTTTGAATTTTAATTTTTTTACTTGAAGGAGATAAAATGGAACAATTACATAATTAGTCTGCTAAAAGTTCCCTAGCTTTCCCTACTATCTCATTTATTATAAGACGCATGTAGTAAGCAGGTATAGCGAGTTTCCGAGTTTGAAAACTTGGCACAGGATCTAATAGGTCAATTCCATACGGAAGTACTGCGCTCTGAATTTGGACGGAAAACTACCGGAAAATGTAAAAACGCGGTAAATTGATCAAGAAAAACTTTTCATTAACTTTTCAAGGTCACTTACAGACAGTGAAACTATAACCACTAGAGCGATTATGTTCGAAAAATGAACCTCTTTTATTTTTCTGCGATTGATAGCGGTCCAAAATTGGACCACATTTTCCTACCATTCCTAAAACATTCTAATTATTAAAAACATTTCTATGGCTAGCCATTTAAAAGCTTTTGAAATTCTTTATCTATTATGACCACTGATGTCGCAAATCCGAACTTCTTAGACTATTTTATTGAACGATGTTTAAAATAGATTCTTAAAATATTTTTTCACATAGAATTTTTGATCATCTGTTTACGGTTAAAATTAAATCCCTTTTCCAAAGATACGCCATATTTCATTATCAAGTATCTCACAGACAAAGGAAATCGAAAATATTCTATGTTGACTCGAAGAAGTATCGCTAACGGCGCGCGATTTCAAAGTAAAATAACACGCAGGATTCGCGCGGTTATAAACTTTACGATTTTTTTACAAATTCTACAAATATGATATAAATGGTAAAATACAGGTTAATTCATTAGCTATATAGCACTATAATAAGTTTTTATGTCTCCATGTTAAAATTCGAAGGTATGATTTTTTTAATGCTGGCAAAAAATTTAAAAAAATGATCTTCTGGGAAATGAGCAATCGAAGCAAATTTATTTATTTCGCCTAACTACAAAGTTTTGACGTATTTCACAAAATAGTTTAACTGCCCCAAGACATGCTTACATTTACCTCAAATTTGTTATCTTATCCGTGATATATTGGCGAATAACCGTTTTATGAAGAAATAAATCAATTATTTTCTTCACCAGAAAGATAATTGCTTTCAAAATCGAAATTTTTCGTAACGAATTCAATTTTGTTGAACTATAACACTCTTTTAATTGATTTTGATATGATTAAATTGTCGGACAGAAGGATTTTCATCGACTTGGTTTCTGTATAAAATTTTAAAAGATGTAGTTTACAGTCTAGAATTGCTTGCATTGTTAAGCTTTGGGATTCTACTACTTAATTAATACTAGAAGTCTAGATTTATTTCAGTAATTACAGAAATTCTAGGACTAACTGCCATATTATATTAATGATGGGAAATAATTATACCAAGTCAGCGGACATCTTCAATTTATCATTAAACAAATACAAAATTTTGTTAATGAGGCAGTTCAGATTGAATAAATACTGTATAAATGTTACTATTCATATGTAAAATCCACTGAGATGGGCGTTAGTAAACAAATGAATACCTAAATAAATAATTTTTCTAACGTAAATCTACATAACATGTATGTAAATATTAGATTCTATTAGTGAGTTATCTCTATATATAAAAAAAAAAACTCGAATGATGAGAATTGGCGTCATAAAATTTGCAAAATCTTTTCTGCTAGGAATTTCATGGTTAATGCTTTTATTCTCGCCTCAAAATGTATTTTCCATCATGGTCTGTAGAGCTTTCAAATGCCCATTAGAAAACTGTTTTTGAAGTGAAAACTTCTTTAGTACCGTTGTGATTTGAAACTCAGTGAAACGAAAAATAGCCATACTAAAACAAGACAAACACATACATAGTCTGCGAGAGAATGAGAAAGTATAATCGGTCTCCTATTTGTGCGGTAGCCTCCCCTCTCTTGTCTACTTGTTTTCTGAAGGTTTCACTTCTACACCTTTTGAATTGCACACTATGTTTTTTTCATTGGATTTTTGTGTATTGTTGAAACTAGGGCTAAGCTTAATAGTAAATAAGTCCCCGGCGATGCCCGGACTTAACACAGAGTTTTCGAAATCAAACGTAGACAGTGACCTTCCTCTTGTTTTGAAGGTCACGTGTGCAAAATTTCATCAACCTTGGCATAAAACCGTAGATTTGCATACAAATCAAATCCACGCCGTCCGCTTGCCAGCCCGCTCATCCACCACATACAGACATTCTCCTTTATATTTCAACCAATGTACACAAAACCGTGACAAATTATATATATATACCTAAACCTTCCTCTTGAATCACTATATCTATTGGTGAAAACCACATGAAAATGCGTTCAGTAGTTTTTGAGTTTGTCGCGAACAGACAGACAGATGCGGCAGAGGACTTTAATTTTTAATATATAGAGATGTGTAAACGTACATAATTAATTCATTGTTACAGTTAATAAACCAATTAATCCATAGATCCATGACTCCCTATTTCGTCAAACTAAGATCTAAGTCAACACGGTGACCGCCGGTGACAGTCCCTTTAGCGAGTAGGAAGCTACGAAGAGACGTGGTCTATTATTGGCCACCTTGTGGTCAACTTTTAGCCCAACGTTACAAGGGCAAGCGATGTCGTTAGATTTTTTAATAACTTCGTACGTAAGGGCTCCCTCAAAGTATTTTTGGGTAAAGGAAAATGAAACTCGAGATTTCAGAGAGCCACGTTGAAGGAGAGAGAAAAGGCAGAAAACATGAATCACTCTAACTATTGATGAAAACCAGAAAATCCGTTCAGTAGTTTTTGAGTTTATCGCGAACAAACCTTCGCTGCGGAGGACTTTAATTTATAATATGTAGAGATAGTTCCACTGGCTTCTGGCTGTTGAGACTTTAGCGCGGTGTTCACATAAAAACAAAACCGTTTGTAGTGAAAATATATCTCGACTCTAGTTCATTCAATTACACTACAAGTAGTGTGATTGATTCACAAGTCTCGAGATTATAAATTGGAAGTTGACCTACTAAGGGGACCTGTACATATACTCGTACCTGCAGCATATACGCATACAGTAGATCTGAAGTAATAATTTTATGGTAAATATTTATTTAGAAGTAGGTACATAGCCCTTGATATTACATGTAATCTACGACAGTTAAAGTACAGGTAAACAAAGTACAGTCACTTGTGTAATGTATAATTTATATGGGTTTATTCACGTGTATATTTTAATTAAATTATAATTTATTATAAAGCGTTTACTAACCTAGTTGCTTCGGTCTTTGCTCAATCACATTTTTTATTATCATATCTACTGGTTTCTTTCGTTTTTCTGTGATGTGCGTTAGTTATTCCCGTATGAAATTTGGTTCCTGAAACTAGAATTTGCTTTAATTTTTTCGTGGGTTGCGCAAGTTTAATAATATTTGCCAAATAATAAGCAATAACGATGTGTAGGTTTATTTTTTGATATAAGAATATTTGAATTAAGTTGAGCTTGGATTGACTAAAGCTAAAAAAATCAACCCGTAAAAAACTAAGTATTTTTTTACTAGAACCCTATGTATATTCAAGTGTCTTTTAAAAAATGGTTTGATTAAGGACTGAACCTTCCTACCCAAGAACTGGAGTCAATCACGCTCCCAACTGAGCCAAATGTAGAATGGGTAAGACTGAGAGTTATTTCGTACAGTGTTGTAATGTCATCGAATTTCAAGGAAATTCGTATGTGTCGATTGTTAAGATTGGAGAATCTATCAAACGGACCGCCCGTTTCTACGCAGAGTCAAGAGTTTTTCAGGTATTTTGGGGCTCCAGACCAGAGGTGGCTGCCAAATTAAACCTTTGGGCGCACTTGCGGTTTGTACAGGGTTAAGAGATGTGTACTATTAAAGTATTTGCGGGCCCTGTACAGTACGCCTAGTTTTTGCTAATTTAACTCTGACTTCGATGGAGACCCCGTACCTGAGCTGATCACTTATACACTACATGCTCTAACGACATCTGTTGAGAGACATTAAAACTACGTATACATTTACAAACACTGGAGTTGTAGATTACACTTCTATTGATTATCTGTTCAGTGGATCTAGCTATCACATTACCGAATGCAGATTGTTATCGATCATCATTATGAACATAATTACCTTTTTTATTGTCGACCATATCTCATACTTAATACCACCATCAATTTTATTACACGTCACATGTCATCGTATCGTATCTCTAATGCACAAATCGTATAGTTTTTCTATTATAGATAGTTGTTGGTACGCAAGCTTTTGGGAGAAAAATTCTAAAGGAAGCCATTCGGTTGATCCTTAAAACCCCTAAATGAGTAAGGGTGTCCCAATCACATCGATAATATCGATCGTCCAGTCGACTAGTCAGACACTCAGAAAAATCTAAGTTTGAGTGGGGTATTTTTTTATGAAAACTTCTTTAGCACCATTGCGATTTAAAACTCGATGAAAAGAAAAATAGCGACACTAAAAAGAGACAAACACATACATCTACAGGATTTAACCTGCGAGAGAATGAGATAGTATAATCGGTCACCTCTTTGTGCGTTGCTTCGTAGCGTTCCCGTGTTATAAACTTATGTTTATTTCATTTTCTATCAGGCCTCAGCCAAACATCAAAAGTCAAAACTTTAACCAGATAATCTGAACTCTTTGAAAATGCATCAAAATGCATCAATATTAAGACTACTGCTGCCAAATATCGGGGTATCAACTATAGGGTCACCGTCACGCGTACTATGGAATAATCTATTAAAACTGCATGTTATTACATAAATAAAAGAAGAAATTTAAAAAGTAATTTCGGAGTTTCCATGACCTCGGCGGACTGAACCACACAAAACACGCCGCGTACTTTGTAAACTACAATAGGTGCACAATTGTTAATTTATTTACATATGCAATTATGCATTATGATGAGCGTCGTGCATTATCATTGTTCTATGTACTTTTGTAGGGCGTACCAGCAACAATTTATAGACGATTTTTATTTTGAGATATTGTTTTTCTACGGGATGAAGAGATAATGCTCAGGCACTCCACAAGTCGCATACCGATATACTACTCTTTAAAAATGGTTTCCGTACACGATGCTACCCAAAATATATCGAACTTCATCAAGCAAACATACACATGAGATGAGACGATGAAAAGAAATGAACTAACCTTCAGGAAAAAAACACAGAGTCAAAAGGTATTGATGTCCGGAGCATTGAAGATATTTGGAGAATTACCAGAATAAATAAAAGTGGAAGAGAGCATAAAGACATTTAAAATTAAATTGCGAAGATATGTGATTGATTTGGTATAGATGTGTTATTTTAAGTATATGTATATATAAAGATTGTATTAGGACATAAATAACTATGTACCTATTTAAAATACCGCAATAACAATTTTTTCAAATGCAGTCGTTGAATTATTGCGATGTCAAGCGACTCTAGCGACGAAGACAATAATATTGTTCTTCTTTCTTGTACGGGACAGGCACTGTAGTCGCCAGCCGCACAGACGATGAAGTGGGAAGTTGCCGGCTGGCCGCTTCGACACCTAGGGAGAAAGTGGGGAAAAAATGTAGGGAGAGGGAAAAGTGGGGAGATTTCAGGAAAATTGGGTAAATGTAGGGAGAAAGGTAGAAGGCAAGGGGGGCGGAAGGGGGGTAGAGTTAGAGGGGAAGTAGAGGGGAAGAAGGGAGGTAGAGGGGAAATTTGCGCGATCGACCAATTTATTGTAATGCTTTCTTCTTGGAGGGCGGTCCAACCAGGGCGGAGAAGAAGAAGTCCAAGTTTTCCAGGGGTAGATCGGAGAAGGCAGAAGAGAAGGCGAGATGTTGCTGAAGCGGTGAGATCTGGAACTCTGCCGATCTGGCGGTCTAACAGCCGTATTTAAAGGGTCCAGAGACGGGAGTCTGCCCGTCTCAGTCCTTTGTTCATCTCAATTCTACGAACTGAGATGAAATTCTTAGAATTTTGACTGTTAGAGTTGTAAAACGCCACCGCGTTCGTTTCGCTATTGCGCAACGAAGCTGAGAACGCCACAGAGTTTCATCTCGACCTACTCTCGATGCCTCTCCGATCATTCGTTTATTATGTGAGTTTGCACATTTTACATTTTTTATATTTTACATAGGGTATGAACAGTCTGCACAAATTGGAATTATTTTATATTTATGCAAAACTGTTATACGAATACATAGGTTGCATAAATTCGAATTTGTGCAAGTGTTTATAAAGGTAAAAATACATAGGTTGCACAAATTTGAATTTATGCAAGTGTAAATAATAGAGATCTGCACAAATTGGACCCGTGCGAAGGTTTGTATAGGAACGGCTTCGCACAGATCGAATTTGTGCAAAGGAAAAAGTCAATTTAAATAATTTAAATAGTGTAGGTTTGTACACAGAGAGGGTGGGGTCAAGCGTTGTTCTTTTGTCTCAGGTCGACTGCTATGACCCCTGATTAATTTTATTATTTAATTAAGGTAGTGTGTAGGTATGTACACAGAGGGTGGGGCCAAGCTTTATTTTTTGTCTTAGGCTGACTGCCTGACCCCGTGAATATGTTTATTTTGTCATAAAGTATTACATAAAATTAAAAATAAATTATACTATAATTAATCTTAAAATACGTCCGGTACATCCTCCCCCCGGTGCAGTCACGGCTGCGCCTAGCTGTCAGGACGTACAGGTCGGCGGGATCCTCGAAGTCCGGTTCCCTTGGGCTGTTTGGTCCTTGGTCCGGCTGCAGTCGAGGTTGGTACTGGTGCGGGTGCCGGGATGAGGAGAGCCAGTTTTACGGCAGGACGGGTGTAAGTTCCCGTGGCTGTCTGGACTCGGGCGGTCCTTACTTGGCCGTCAGCAGCAGGGATGGCCTCGATGATACGCCCGCGCGGCCTACTGTTGCGTGGTAGCGCGGGGTCCATGATGAGCACCAGGTCACCGACCTTGAGGGGTTCAGTCGGGTGGTGCCATTTCTGTCGGGCACCCAAGGTGGGGAGGTATTCACGGAGCCACCGCCTCCAGAACATATCCGCCAGTTGTTGGCTGATACGCCACTGTCGTCGGAGACATACCTCCTCCTCCTTGTTGTCGTAGAGCGACAGATGCGGGCGGCCTCCTGCAGATCCCATGAGGAAGTGGTTGGGGGTCAAGGGCTCTTCGTCCCGCGGGTCGACAGAGATATGAGTCAGTGGCCGACTATTGACCACAAACTCAGCCTCTGCCAGTGCTGTGCGCAGGGTTTCCTCCCTTGGCGCCCTTTCCTTTAGTGTGGCGCTCAGGGCCAGCTTGACCGAGCGGACCAACCTTTCCCAGGCTCCCCCCATATGAGGACTGAGGGGGGTGTTGAAGCGCCACTCGATGCCCTTGGTGGCCATGGCATCCGTCATCCTGGCATCCTGCTGTAGGTATTCCACGGCATTCCGGATCTCCGTGTCAGCACCACGGAAGTTTGTCCCATTGTCCGAGTACAGCACCGCGGGTTGACCTCTTCGGGCAGTCATCCGTTGCAGCGCCATGATGGCTGAGTCGGCAGACAGTGAGGTCGTCAGTTCTAGATGGATGGCGCGGGTGGAGAGGCAGGTAAAAAGGGCTCCATAGCGCTTCTCTCGGTGTCTGCCAACTGTGACCTCCATCGGCCCGAAGTAGTCTAGCCCGCAGTTTGTAAAGGCCGGGACATGGTGTTCCACGCGAGACGGCGGCAGTATTCCCATCTGTGGTGGAGCGGGCTTGCTCCGTCGTATGTGACAGGTGGGGCAGTCATGATTTATCTTCCTGCTGACGGTGCGGAGTCGCAGGATGAAGAAACTGCATCGGATTTCGGCAACGGTTTTCTCCGTGCTTGGATGGTCTGCCTTCTCGTGGTAGTGGCGGATCAGCAGCCGGGCATATGGGTCTGCGCCATCCAAGATCACGGGAGTCTTCGCCACGCTGGTTGTTCCGGTGAGGTTCCTCAACCGCGAGCCCATCCGCAAAACGTCATCAGGTCCGAGGAAGGGGGCCAGACTGATCAGGCGACTGGCGGCAGGTAGCGCCTGGCCGAGCCTAATGGTGTGCAGGTCGGTGGAGAAGGCGTCTTCTTGGGACCTCCTCACCCATCTGCGCTCGGCCTCCCTCAGCTCCTCCGCGCGTAGCGTGAACTCGGCGGGTCGGTTCGGGCCCATCCGACAGCGCCTGACAAAGCGCAGCATCCACGCTGTAGCGCGGATCAGCCGGTGCCAGGAAGAGAACCTCTCGACCAGAGGTAGCGCCTCTCCGGCCGTGGTGATGTGGCCGACGAAGTGCTGAGGTCTGGTCTCAAGGGTCTGGTCATCTGGTTTGACGAGGGTCCGCTCCTTAGGCCAGTCGCTCTCCGGTGTGGTGAGGAAAGCGGGGCCGCAGAACCATCTTCCTTGGCGAGACAGGTCGGGCAATTCCAAGTCCCGGGTGCCGATGTCGGCCGGGTTTTGCTTGGTAGGGACCCACCTCCAATTGGCAATGGAGGTGAGTTCGTCAATCTCGCCCAACCTGTTGGACACAAACGCAGAGTAGGTGCGCGGGTCCGTGCGCAACCAGCACAGCACTGTGGTCGAGTCCGTCCAGAAGATGGTTGCAGCTATCCTTGCTTGGCTCTCCAACCGGATGGTTCTGGCCAGCCTAGCCGCCATGAGTGCGGATTGCAGCTCAAGGCGGGGTATGGATAGAGGTTTTAGCGGCGCCACCTTGCATTTGCTCGCAATGAAGGTGGCTTGTAGAGCGCCCTGCACTTCCTCCACGAAGTAAGCGACGGCACAGCAGGCTTGCTCCGAGGCGTCACAGAAGAGATGCAGGGTCACGCTGCTCGTCTTCCGCTGCAGAGACTGTCGCGGGACGGAGACGCTGCTCTCCTGTAGCAGGCTCATCCAGTCCCTCCAGCGTTCGGCGTGCTCCGGAGTGATGAGGTCGTCCCACCCAACAGTTGAACGCCACACGGCTTGCAGCAGGATCTTCGACCGTATAGTGAGGCAGGACACGAAGCCCACCGGGTCGAAGATCTTCATCACGATGGAGAGGAGCTGCCGCTTTGTGGGCCGCGTGGCTTCTTCGGGGCTGACCGCTTCAAGGAAGGTGTAGATGAAGCGGTCGGTGGATGGGTCCCACACCAACCCTAGGACCCTCTCAGTCTCGCTGCACCCGCTGTTTATCGCTACCGTGGAGGTGGCGCGGTCATCAGGGGGTACTCCAGCTAGCGCGTCCTGGCTGTTTGAGGCCCAGTTTGTAAGGTGGAACCCTCCCTTTGCAAGGAGGGCCCTTACGTCGCGGACTAGGGCAGCAGCGTCGTCAGGGTTTTCCACAGCGTCCAGGTAGTCGTCCATGTAAAACCGTGAACGAATGGCTGCTGCGGCGGCCGGGTACTGGTCTTCGTACTGCCCGGCCACCCTGTCCCGCACGTACTGGGCACTGCTGGGCGAGCAGGTCGCCCCAAACATCATGGACGCCAGCTGGTAAGTGTGGGGTTCCCTCTGGTTGGGTGCCCTCCATAGGTAGAGCTGGGAGGGCTGGTCCTCTCTCCGGATTTGGATCCGTAGGAACATCTCCTGGATATCGGCAGCAATGGCTATGCTGCCTTCCCGGAATCGGAGGATGTTTCCCAGGAGAGAGGACAACAGGTCGGGGCCGGTCAGGAGCTGGTCATTGAGCGAAGTCCCTCTGCATCGGCTGGCGGCGTCGAACACAACCCTTATCTTCCCTGGTTTGTTCGGGTTGGTGACGGCGAAGTGGGGAAGATACCACTTTCGCGGGGCAGGGAGTGACGCCTCATGTGGAGAGAGGCGTCTGGCGTATCCTTTGGCGACAAGTTGGGCCATCTTGTCGGTGTACGCCGCTGCCAGGTTGGTGTCCGCAGCCAGCTTCTTCTCGAGGGACTGGAGCCGCTTCAGCGCACACTGCCGATTGTCGGGCAGTGTGGCGTCAGGGTGTCTCCAGAGGAGACCAGTTTCCCACCGCCCAGTTGCGAGGGGGCGGGTGGTCTTCTCCATTAATGCCATGGCTTTGGCGTCCATGGCATTGACTCTGGCCGCAGACGTAACGCCGAGGGAGTCGACGGCAAAGTTGGATTTTACCAACTCCCTCAGGCGAGCATCTGCGGCGGTCTCTGACTGGAGGGCCAGTGTGGTAGCTGGCCCGTCATTGTTGAGGTTTGAGCCTCCGTGAGCGACCCACCCCAAAGCGGTCCGTGACAGTATGCGGGAAGTGTTGTTTCGACGGACCTCACTTGATATAATAAGGTGGGCATTATCTTGCCCGATCAAGAGCTTTGGGGTGACGCGTCGTCCAGGAACGCGCTGCTCCGGCAGGCTCAGGTCGGCTACGGTGTTGGCGGTGATGGTGAAGGTGGTCTCCAGACCAGTGCCCCGGACCATCAGCTTCACGCGTTGGGAGTGGGCGTCGGAGCTGCACAATCCCCTCGCTCCATGCAGCCGCAGGTGTTGGACCGGGCCATGGGCGCCGATCTGCGTCGCGGTGTCAGCGTCGATGAGGGTTATGGTGGAACCCGAATCCAACAACGCGAATGTTGACACTTGCCCCCCGGTAGGGCCCCGCAACACGACCGGCACTATCGCCAACAACACGCGGCAGTCCTCTGTCTGGCGTCACATATGAATTTGTTCGTCAACAACAACGCTCTCCCGGTGGAGCAAACGATGGTGCGGGCCTCGGCACAAACCCACACCACACCACACTTTTTCCTTACACTCCCTGGAGTGGTGGGGATCCAGGCACTTCCGACACAAATTGTTTGCACGCACCGTTTCCCACCGGAGGGAAACTGATTTCTCACTAAACTGAGCACAATCACCGAGTTTGTGTTGCTCCCCGCACTGAGCACACAACCTGTTATAGGTTACACTGTTTTTTTTTTTATTGTCACTGTTCCTCCTTCCTGCCGGTGGTGGTGGGCGGTTGGCCGCTCCACCGGATGGCTTGTCCTCCGCACTGGCCAGCACATTTTCCCGGCGCCCTCTGCCAGGCCGCAGGGGATCCACCATCCCGCTGAGCGGGATCATGCCGGTGACGCTCCTGAGGAATGCTGCAAGCTCCATGATGGTGGACTGCGTCGTCTTGCCCAGGTGACGCAGCTCCAGCAGCCAGGCCATCCTCAGGGTGCAAGGCATCTTGGCGGTGATGTCAGCCAGCAGGGTGGGGTTGGTCAGGTAGCCCCCGGTCCGCAGCTCCCGCAGAGAAGTCACCAGGTTTTGGACCGTCCCTGAGAAGTCCGCGACATCCTCCAGGGTGGCTTCCGGTCCGAGGAAGGGTAGCTTCTTTACCTTCTCCAGCATCAGGTTGGCAATGGACCCAGAGCCCCCGTACCGTTCCTTCAAGGTCGCCACGATCTGAGGCACGCACTCCGGGTTCAGCAGAAGGGAGTAGACATTCTCCCTGGCTTTCCCCTTCAGCGCCCGCTGCAACCTGATAAGGTTCTCGCTCATGGTCAGCTTGCAGGTTTCTGTGGATTGCTCATACTGAGCAAACCAAGCTGGCCATTCGAGGGTGTCCCCGGAGAATGTGGGAAGGTCCTTGGCGGTGGACTGCCGGGCGACGAGGGCGGTCAGTCTGATGTTGTCATCTAACGAGGGCCTGGGGCTGTCCTGGTCGCGCGTGGAGCGGATGGCGTCAGCCAGCATGGTGCCGAACTGACGAACCCACTCGCCAGTGTGATGAGCAGTCTCGTCGGCGGTCGGCTGCGGAGGGAACAGCGGTGAGAAGCCCTGAGGTGTGGGCTGTGGTTGGGAGGCAGATGGTTCGCCATGGTAGGCGCCCTCGTAAGCGCCAGAGTGTGCACCAAGGGGCGCGCCAGCATGGGCACCAGGAGGTGCGCCGGGGTAGGCACCAGGGGGCGCTCCAGGGTATCCAACAGGGGGGGCGCCAGGGTATGCACCAGGGGGGGCTCCAGGGGGCGCACCAGCATAGGCACCAGGGGGTGCGCCAGGGTGGGCACCAGGGGGCGCGCCAGGGTGTGCTCCAGGAGGGGCTCCAGGGGGCGCACCAGCATAGGCACCAGGGGGCGCAGCAGCATGAGCACCAGGAGGCGCACCGGGGTAGGCGCCAGGAGGCGCAGCAGCATGGGCACCAGGGTAGGCGCCAGGGGGCGCACCAGCATGGGCACCAGGGGGCGCAGCAGCATGGGCACCAGGGTAGGCGCCAGGGGGCGCACCAGCATGGGCACCAGGAGGCGCACCAGGGTAGGCACCAGGGGGCGCAGCAGCATGGGCACCAGGGGGCACACCAGGGTAGTCACCAGGGGGCGCAGCAGCATGGGCACCAGGGTAGGCGCCAGGGGGCGCACCAGCATGGGCACCAGGGGGCGCAGCAGCATGGGCACCAGGGTAGGCGCCAGGGGGCGCACCAGGGTAGGCACCAGGGGGCGCACCAGGGTAGGCGCCAGGGGGCGCTCCAGTATGGGCACCAGGGGGCGCAGCAGGATGGGCACCAGGGTAGGCGCCAGGGGGCGCACCAGGGTAGGCACCAGGGGGCGCAGCAGCATGGGCACTAGGGGGCGCACCAGGGTAGGCGCCAGGGGGTGCACCAGCATGGGCACCAGGGGGCGCACCAGGGTAGGCGCCAGGGGGCGCACCAGCATGGGCACCAGGGGGCGCAGCAGCATGGGCACCAGGGTAGGCGCCAGGGGGCGCACCAGGGTAGGCACCAGGGGGCGCACCAGGGTAGGCGCCAGGGGGCGCTCCCGTATGGGCACCAGGGGGCGCAGCAGGATGGGCACCAGGGTAGGCGCCAGGGGGCGCACCAGGGTAGGCACCAGGGGGCGCAGCAGCATGGGCACCAGGGGGCGCACCAGGGTAGGCGCCAGGGGGCGCACCAGCATGGGCACCAGGGGGCGCAGCAGGATGGGCACCAGGGTAGGCGCCAGGGGGCGCACCAGGGTAGGCACCAGGGGGCGCAGCAGCATGGGCACCAGGGGGTGCACCAGGGTAGGCGCCAGGGGGCGCACCAGCATGGGCACCAGGGGGCGCAGCAGCATGGGCACCAGGAGGCGCACCGGGGTAGGCGCCAGGGGGCGCACCAGCATGGGCACCAGGGTAGGCGCCAGGGGGCGCACCAGGGAGGTACTGCGTTGCGGTGGGGATGGATGCGAGCAGTGCATCGAGTTGTCTGCTCATCGCTCGGTTGTCCCTCCGGAGCTGCCTGACGGTGTCCTCTGTGGTGGTAGAGTCATCCTCTGCATCCGAGGACGGTACGCTGTCAGGGCTGGCATGATGTGAGTCAGCAGGGCTGGCAGCGTGCGGGCCGGCAGGGGCAGCCCTGGCAGCAGGGCTGGCAGCACCGGCAGGGTGAGGGCCCGCAGGGCTAGCAGCGTGTAGGCCGGCAGGGGCAGCCCTGGCCTCAGGGCTGGCAGCACCGGCAGGGTGAGGGCCCACAGGGCCGGCAGCGTGTAGATCGACAGGGGCAGCCCTGGCAGCAGGGCTGGCAGCACCGGCAGGGGGTAGGGGCAGCCCTGGCTCTACGTCGGGTTGTGAGTCCGAGCTCGAAGCTCGGCGACCGCTTCGCAGGGACGGCATCTCGGGACGTCACTGGACGGCGTGAAGGCGTGAAGGCGTGAAGACGGCGATCCGGCTCGAAGGACCATGTACGGGACAGGCACTGTAGTCGCCAGCCGCACAGACGATGAAGTGGGAAGTTGCCGGCTGGCCGCTTCGACACCTAGGGAGAAAGTGGGGAAAAAATGTAGGGAGAGGGAAAAGTGGGGAGATTTCAGGAAAATTGGGTAAATGTAGGGAGAAAGGTAGAAGGCAAGGGGGGCGGAAGGGGGGTAGAGTTAGAGGGGAAGTAGAGGGGAAGAAGGGAGGTAGAGGGGAAATTTGCGCGATCGACCAATTTATTGTAATGCTTTCTTCTTGGAGGGCGGTCCAACCAGGGCGGAGAAGAAGAAGTCCAAGTTTTCCAGGGGTAGATCGGAGAAGGCAGAAGAGAAGGCGAGATGTTGCTGAAGCGGTGAGATCTGGAACTCTGCCGATCTGGCGGTCTAACAGCCGTATTTAAAGGGTCCAGAGACGGGAGTCTGCCCGTCTCAGTCCTTTGTTCATCTCAATTCTACGAACTGAGATGAAATTCTTAGAATTTTGACTGTTAGAGTTGTAAAACGCCACCGCGTTCGTTTCGCTATTGCGCAACGAAGCTGAGAACGCCACAGAGTTTCATCTCGACCTACTCTCGATGCCTCTCCGATCATTCGTTTATTATGTGAGTTTGCACATTTTACATTTTTTATATTTTACATAGGGTATGAACAGTCTGCACAAATTGGAATTATTTTATATTTATGCAAAACTGTTATACGAATACATAGGTTGCATAAATTCGAATTTGTGCAAGTGTTTATAAAGGTAAAAATACATAGGTTGCACAAATTTGAATTTATGCAAGTGTAAATAATAGAGATCTGCACAAATTGGACCCGTGCGAAGGTTTGTATAGGAACGGCTTCGCACAGATCGAATTTGTGCAAAGGAAAAAGTCAATTTAAATAATTTAAATAGTGTAGGTTTGTACACAGAGAGGGTGGGGTCAAGCGTTGTTCTTTTGTCTCAGGTCGACTGCTATGACCCCTGATTAATTTTATTATTTAATTAAGGTAGTGTGTAGGTATGTACACAGAGGGTGGGGCCAAGCTTTATTTTTTGTCTTAGGCTGACTGCCTGACCCCGTGAATATGTTTATTTTGTCATAAAGTATTACATAAAATTAAAAATAAATTATACTATAATTAATCTTAAAATACGTCCGGTACATCTCTTATCTTTATAAGCGATTATTTCTTATATTTATAAAAAACGATCTTATAGAAGATTTTGGGTTCACCCGTACAACGTATTAAATATTAACTAGCAGATAAAAAACCCGTTACGCAGGTTTTTGCTGCTAGGCCTTGCGGGTGGCTTTTGGGTCATCTTCACTCAGTTCAAGTGTTAGTGACCATTTTATATATCTGATAGGAACTGGTTCCAAAAATAGCCGGTTCCTCGGATCCACTGTGATGCAGTCGCGCAGATGCAGATGCAAGGCGGAGAAGGTGGAGTGGGATCGTGTGAAGGAAAGGGGACGCGTGAGAGGAAGGGGAGGCGAAAGGGTAACGGGACGAATGGGAAAAAACACGCAGAGAAAAATAATTTCTTTATTAAGTGGCTTTGCAACGCTTACCGGGAAATCACAATAGTTATATAAAAATTGATATTTTCCCACCTCCAGAAAAAATATAAAATTCAAATGATGTTCGGACGTTGATAACGAGTAGTAGAGGCGTAGGCAATTCTCGTAGCGCGCTACCAGCATTGTCAATAGCGTGCAACTGACGTCAAACCCGTAGTCGGCGTCGTGTTGTAAATATCCATGTACGAATGGCCTTAGAAGCGTGATCTGTACAAATTTGAGAAGAAAACCGTCTTGAGAATGTTAGATTAATTTTACTAGAAATAAGGAAAAATTGAACTTGGCTCTTATTAACGGGGGCTATCTCTACCTATGCATTTAATTCTAGGATTACTTGCTAAAATTTCAATGCGTTTTCTTTGTGTGTCATTTAATGTTTTTTATTCAAGTTTATTTTAACGAATCTAATAATTTACAACTTAAGGACTTGGCCCCAGCTCAATGCTCAACTGCAGCTTTTGTTTATCTTTGTACTAAATTACAATACGCCTACAACATATATTATTATATTTCTACTGGCTTAAACCGATTGTACGATTGTGAAGCTGAAAGTATGTCTAAAAAATTTGCATCAGAATCATTGCCTGGATACGTTCAGATATTTACCATTCGAATAAATACTGTTGGTACCTCATCTTAAAAAATCCTTATTTAGATTTAAATCTGTCAAACGTAAACGAAAGAAGTACACATTTCAAATATAGAATTGTTATTATTAATAATTAAAATAAAATAATTATGTTAAGTAGGTTTACGTTCATTGAACTTGAACAATTTTACGCATTACACTGGGATATTTCTCATCACACATGCATGCACCGACACCCGAATTTAGAATGCTTAATTAACTAGCTCAATTCCCCGACGCTACCCGGGCTTGACTGACAGTTGATAGAGACAGTGAGCTTCCTCTTGTTTGGAGGTCTAGTGTGCTTACTACATTTCTCTATTTCGAAAGGTCTCCATTAACCAGTCTCACGCAATAGGTGGGCAAACGCGTCCGCCGCCAAGACCTAGACAAACCTCACCAATGAACTCAGGCATCCCTCCTAAGTCACCAAACATAGCGAACCACTTGGGGTGACCTATGGCAGTGTTATTGGTTATCCAACAAATAATTCCCGGGGCGGCAGTACCCACAACCACCTCTCAAATTGTGTCTATAGCAGTGGTTTTTAACCTGGGTTCGATCGAACCCCGGGGGTTCGGTGAGTCAGTCTCGCGGGTTCGGCGGAGGTCAAAACACACCCCGAAGTCACACTGATTTGCAGTAAATATTCATTATGTTTTTGTGTGAAAATCATGTTTTAATGTTTTTGTTTTTAATGGTGTAGTTCATTTTGTGCACCTATGTATAAATACATACCTACCTATGTTTTGAATTTGAAAAATATATATTTTATTCTTCCAATTAAGAAGGGTTCGGTCATAGTGCAGTTGTCTTTGGTTCTGTGAATATGCATATGAATCTGGTGGGGGTCAGTACCTTCAACAAGATTAAGAACCACTCATCTATATCTAATAGCTCTAATTATTAGTGCGAATAAAACCTTGAGCACGACGTAACTTTCGCAGTGTATTCGTGACTAGATTAGATATTGTCTATTCACTTTCATCAAGTACTATGACTTTATGTGGTTTGTGTGACATTCGCAATGAAGCCCACAGACAAAACAGTAGAAATTATATTTACCTCGTCTGGGAAAAGATTAAAAATAAATGTTTAAGGGGAGCAGCCCTTTTAATATAGAACTTAAATTTGGATTGGAGTCCAAAATACAAGTACGGATATATGCTGCTCTAGTAATGTTTGTGCTTTCAATTATAATATATAGAATATAATTGTCTAAATTATTCGGTTTTCGGAGGAACAACTCGTATAGATCTCATAGAAATCGTTGTGTCTGCCTTACTATCATGGTTAGAAATATGAACTAAACGGTGTTAGAAAAAGAAATCATCATGCTTTATGTTCAAAACTAAAAGTTAACCGCAAAATAATTAAAATGTACCTACATATTTATGAAACCTAAGTTTTCGATCGCAATTTGAAAAAAAAAATTACTTTTGTGAATTTTTTATTAATTATTTTTACATGAAACGACAAAAAATGAATTCACGACAACGTTTATAATATATTACCCTAATAAAATATGTATGTGTTTTTTTTTTTTTTCGTTATCACTGATAGAAAAAAACGTAAGATGAGCCATTTTTACAACTTTCTTAAGTTTGCATTAAAAAAAATAATATTTCAATAATTAAATGTTTATTTTGAATTATAAAATTAGAAAGCCTTTTCCATCACCTTTTGGAAACAGTTTTTAGTTTTCGGATGCGTTCATAAATATTCTGTTTATTTGGATTTTATTACAAAGCGGAAATATTTTACCTTCTGAAAAAACTAAGGCCCGAGGCCTGAGGGATTCAAGTATTCAATTTTTAATGATTTTAGAGGCAACTTTTTTACTTTATTTACTACATAAATATGATGAATTATAAAATAAAATTGATAAAAAAGCATTTCGATGTGCGTAAATTCAAATTACAAACGAATTTAATAAAATAAATTAGGTTAGCAAAAATTTGTCATATATAAACTACAATTACTACCAAAGAAAAGCCTTTTTTATGATGTTATTTTTTTTTTAATATAGATCAAGATTATTTTTTTAATGATTATTAACTCGCAAAAAATGTCAAAGATGCCTCTAAAATCGTGCAAAATTGATTTTTTTAATAACCAATATATCATAACATAAAACAATAACATACAAAATAGCCCATATTCGTACTAGATATTTTCTTGTACCTTTTGATTTAAATGTAATGATTCAGTTTGTAATGGGTATTTTGGCCCCAAATCCAAATTTAAGTTTTATATGAAAAAGGCCTCGCAGCCGTTCCTCTTAATGAATGCATTTTCTATTTTGATAAGAGTCGCTCGCTCTTAAAATTACACTGACACCAAAAAGTAATTTACTCTGCTATTTTATAGAGTAAACATTCATTTTACTATTAGATATCTATTGTGGTTTTGTGAAACAAAGTGCTTACCCCGACGTCATCAACGTGTGAGTCATACACCCTTTCTTTTCTTTTTAAAATCTGTAGTTTTATTCCGAGATTGATGAATTTTTTCACACTTGACATTTAAAACATGAGAAAGAGCACTGTCTATGTGAGATCTCCAAAAACTCGCCAATAAACACCCTTTCACTTTTCCCACCCCTTAAAGCAGTATGAAGCCCGGGAAACGCCGGGTTGTTCAGCTAGTACCGTATAAATAATGTCAAGGGTTTTAAAAAATATATCACTTTAATTAAAATTATCACATTTTCCAATAAATTGTTTCATTTACGAAATGTAATAATGCAGAATCATTTTAGCAAATACATAGGCTTACCTAAATACAAATAATGGGTATGTAAATATGATTTTTTAATACGTGCCAAAAACCCCGACCACGGGCAAGATAGGGTAAGTTCACTATATTAGCCGGCACGGGCGATAAATATTACGTCACGAACTTCATACGTGCGCTGCCGGATAAGCTTAGCACACGTGGAAACTCTTGGCCTGAAAAGTATTCTTTTATTAATAATAATAGATCCAAAATCCAAAGATACATTTCTATTTCCATACCACATTAATAAAAATATATTATGCAAAAACGAGATTCGTGACCTTGGCGTGATTTTTGAAGCAAATCTCTCTTTCAAATCCCACATATCTGACATTGTCTCCAGCCCCAACAAAATGCTTGGATTTGTTCTTCGTAATGCGAGATCATTTACTAATGGAATTTCAATACGGAGAACATAATATATGAAGCACTTGTTCGCAGCATCCTTGAATATAGCTCCATTATATGGGCCCCTTCTGAACAAAACCACATCCTAGAAATATAAAAAAGTACAAAAAAGGTTTTTGCTTTACCTGTATATTAGGGAATATACATACTACCCATTCCTGTATCCATCCTTGTACTCGATTTCAAAACCTTAGAAGCCCGCCTAAAAATATTCGTAAGTAAACATTTTTTAAGCTAATCTCTAGTACTGTACTAAATCCGCCTATGTTGAAAGAGATTTACTTATGTATATGTCCCTAATAAGTACACTCGTGGGATATCGCATGCACTTTTTTATGCTCCGAAAGCAAGTGCATATCAGAACGCGCCACAGAGCGACCCAACTGCATAACGATTCTGCATTGACCATCTACATTCTCAATGTCACTTACAGACAGTTCTGCAACTATCTTTTGAGACATGTCTCAAAATAATAAAACCGCCCAATACACTTTTTAATTTTGTAATCTTCTCCATGACGTATTGGTGTATAACCGTTTTACGGAGAACATGAAAAATAAATAAATAAAATAAATAGTAGATAATTGGATAATTTTTAGAGCGTCGTTCTTGTGAAAAATCACATTAAGGGTGTTCTTCTGTTATTAGTTATTACATAAAGCCGGCATTTCAGTTGCTTTGTGTTAGCTTGGTTGGCAAAAGGCAATAATTTACGAATTTAGTTAGTATATTACATGTAAAATGTAGAGAGATGGACTTGTGACATCATCGTGACGCGCAGAATCGACTGATGCCAGCCCGGGTGTGCAACGATTTGAGTCGATTCACTTCATATTATGATACTAAATTTTATGCGTCAGGGTGCAAAGATCGAATCCAAATTTTCAATCAGTCTCTTCTTATTTTGGATGCTGTCCAATAATAAATCTATAAATTTGTACCTACTCTGACGGGGGCGTCACTTCTGTATATACGTATGCATAGATCGTCTATTTTAATGTGAATACCGCACAAGTCCAATTGCTCCCAACCAGTTTGGAGTCGGTGAGACTATGGCATCCCCAATTGGGAGTATTTTGAGGCTGAAGGTAGTGGTGAGAGGAAAGAGATGGGGAAAGAGGACGGTCGGGAAGTACTTACCTGGATATTCAGATCTGGTCACCAAATACGATTTCAAACAATGTTTTGATTTTTTTTCATCATTTTGGAAGTGAGATTTGTATAAGTCTTGATCGGGAAAGACTGGTTGAGGACTAGAGCTACCAGACATCTCCAGCCGATCTCTCTCGATCCTCGCTGGATGGATTCACACGTCCGTCACTCCTGGTCATATTGACCCCCAGATTGCCATCCACCCTCGTACCTTTTTTCTTCCCGGAACTTCCTAACCTTCCTTTCTCTATAAAGACCCCCCACACAGCATCTCCAAAGATGACACAGGCCCTGAGGGAGTTCATGTAAAATAAATCTTTTTTTGCTTTCCGCAGTTTGAATTGAATAACATTAACTTCCTCTTTTTGTTATTAGTGATTTATTGATATCTATTACATGTTTAAATGTAATCCTGGGAAATATTTAAAAAAATAACTTTTTGTAGCGTTGAGTAGATGCACATTACCAGTGCTGTTTATATGCTGTTATTTTATTTTCCTTTTGTTATGGCCTTAAATTTTGAATGTCATTATCTTACTGGTCAATGAGATATAAATAACTGCTGACACTGTCAAATGTCAAGACTGTTTATAAGGCAAATAAATAAAATAGATACATTGATTGATAATTTAATTTCGGAAGAAAATTCCCTTCTCAAAATCTCTGGTATTTAGGCCAACCAGCAATATATTTTGACCTCCACTGTGATGACGTCATAATAATCCTTTTTACGGCGTGTCGTCACATAATATTATCTGTCGTAGCTAGCGGCGTGGGTTCTAATGACGTCAGAACTCATCTGTTCAAAATATGTAGTGTGTTTAGATATTTTGGTTATTTTATTTACTTTTATGTGAGGTTTACACAAAAGTCTCAGCTACTCCGAACCGCCTGGAGCCAGTGAGATTTTCACTTCCAATATAAATTGGGTTGTGTTGTAGGGGGAGGGGAGGATATGGGGTAGGGTAAGGTGGGGAAATACCTGGCTATTCATAT
This sequence comes from Limnephilus lunatus, assembly GCA_917563855.2. Classification (NCBI taxonomy): domain Eukaryota; kingdom Metazoa; phylum Arthropoda; class Insecta; order Trichoptera; family Limnephilidae; genus Limnephilus; species Limnephilus lunatus. The sequence continues at coordinate 23,338,128 of OU830596.1, forward strand.
CTGGTCACCAAACACGACTAAAGTCATTTAAAGCCACGTTTCAATTTTGAATGGTGGTTTTGTATAGGGCGATACCAAAGATATTGAAATATAAGGAGATGTGCTGTCCACGGTTTTTACTAGGTGAGACTGCGCTTCCGGGTGTCGCCGGTGTTGTTTAACAATTAACGAAAAACTAAATGAATGAATAATTAACGAATAAACTAAACGAACGCTAAACTAAATGAACGAATTCTTTCCGTATTCAAACTATATCGTTAACCAATAATAATGCACACCTTCAAAAAATCAAGAAAATGAACAAATTCTTTTTGTATGCAAACTACGCTGATTAGGTCGTAGTTCGGCGACAGTCGCGCGGACATCACAGCATATCTCGTTTGTATTTGAATATCTTTGGGCGATACCGTAAGACTGCGTACGTACACACAAGCCGAACTACGAATTATGGGAAAGGCACGAAGCAAGTGTGCAAAATTTCATCAATCTCGGAATAAAACTGTTGATTTGTATAAAAAAAAACAAAACCAGCCCGTTTGTCCACCGCATACACTAGCTTTATATAAGTTAGATCAGGTGCCAGATCCTTAATTTTTTTATTCCGAATCAACCTTCAAGAAACTATTCACCCTTCTCTGCGTAAGGTCAATCAGAGTTCATAGTGTCAGAGCGTTATCGGTATAACCCCATTTTGAGAGCCCCTACAAGTTTCCAGAATACAAATTAACACCCAAACCTTCATGCTATTTCAATGGGGTATTTTCACTAACTATGAATAATTGAGTAAGATTGGGTTTCTAATATCTTAAGTATGAGTTAAAAATGTACGGAGGATATAAAGTTAATTTTTCTGCTTCTGGCGTAGAGCATCGTGCTAAAAATGTCTAATTTTAATATTTTTATTATTAATTATTATTGACTTAAAAAGGATCTAAAATCGCACATTTCGAAACGATTCTAACTGGCTACAACGTCATTATGACATAGAAAACGCTAATATCGGATAAGAAAGCTTTCAATGTTATCCCGCGTGACGTCAACGCCGTCAATTCTTATTTTACATTAGCTACACGCAAAAAACCCTGAAGAAAATAATTCAACTCAGGGCCTATGTCATCTTTGGGGATATCTGTGTGGGAGGTCTTTTTGGGAAAGGAAGGATAGGAAGTTCCAGGAAGGGAAAAGGTATATAATGTAATTCACGAACAAAAATAAACATGTGGTTTTGACATAAAATCGAAAATGCTACATTTTAAAACGACATAGAAAATTTATTCGTCAACGTAAAAATAAAATCAAAATACATTAATTATCGTATTTTTTTTTCTTTAATAAAAGAAACAGCGATAATATCCTGTTCAGTTGAAACACCACTATTCAGAATAGATTTCTTTAAATAGCTTGACATGTGACTGATGTACTTTCCAACCTTATTTTTCCCCGTCTACCTCCATTCCCCATATCCTTCGGCCTCACAACCTCACACTATACTCCGATAGGGGGTGAAATAGCCCCACTGGCTCCGAACATTCGAAGGCAGTTGGGACTCTCTTATGATATTCACATAAAACCTTTAAGAAAGGATTCATTCACCCTATCTCATACAAGGTTAATCAGAGGTCACATATCCAGAGCACGATTCAAGTTTCCAGAAATAAATTTAACACTTAACTACTTCAATTATCGTTAGATTAATTTCTAGATCTTTCCAGAAAGATCTTCGCAGATGACGTCTTGATTTGGAATCGGTTCATTTTTATGATGAATCAGCTTCGTCGGCATTCGTATCGTATTGCCGTGATCTGAAATATATTATTTCGACATTGGTTTTTATTTTAATTTATTAACGACCCCCCATTTTAATTTTAGTTTATTAGGGAAACAAACAGTTACACATATTATAAGGTAATTACATATTACATGGGTGCATTAACCAGTCAAGTTTCCGCAAAAAATTATATTGTAAAAACATAGATTAAAACACTAAAGAAAACATAAAGTGGTAGAAAAAAGAAAAAAATATATGTGTATACAACAGAAATAAAAAAAGCACAAATTAAAGCATGTGGGAAAGAAAAGATGAAGTTAAACAGTGAACCTATATAAAATTAATACATTTTCACATCATAAGAAAACGTTCAAGGATGAATGATTAGCCATATGCAGCGACCTTGAGGGGATTTTGCACAAACAAAAAAAGGCGCTATATAAATCATCCAAATATCATTATTTTTATAAAAAGAAAGAAAAACAACATAATGAGAACAAAAAAATAACAGCAAGGGTGGAGGGTTCGCAACTAACAATTGGTTTTAATTTTTTCAGTTATGAATTTAATAAATTGGCCTGAGGACAAATGGAAAATATCAGCTTCGTAAAACATATCATTGTATTTTGTGCACGTCCTTCGGAAAAATGAATGTTGTATGTAATATAATCCATGCTTAGTATACAAAAATTCTTGTAAACAAATATGTTACGAAATTTAAGATTCAATCGAAGGTTTGAGATTTTAATCACAAATGAATTTCTGCTTTAACCCTAGAAAGATAATCTTATTTCGACCTACGTTAAAAGCGTCTTTAAGAAGTAGCATTAAACGTCTTAAAGACGTACTGAATTTTAAAAGTGTATATTTGACATATTATCATACTTATACAGTGTAATTAAGAAAATAGTTTAGGGTTTTGTACTAAATAAATAAAACCAATATTTAGTTAATAACCGATCACTTTGTATAAACCACTTTTTAATAAACAATATCGACATCCTGATGAAGATAACATTGTTATTGAAACATGTCGATATTGTTTATTAAAAAGTGGTTTATACAAAGTGATCTGTTATTAATTAAATAATAAATAATGCCACAAAGTATTTTTGCAAAGTTTGAAGAAGTAAAACCTAAATAATTATAAAAAAATATATTGCATTTAAAAAACATAACAAAATGCTTTAAACCTCTTACAAATCAACTATTAACAATTAAGTCTTTTTTAAATGAAAAATAATGTTTTATTTTATGTAAATCGTATTTTTGTATTATAGGATATGATAGTTTAAATGCTAATCAGTCGTTACACTTAAAAATAATAACATTATAAGAAGTCCGAAAGTACGAGTAAGTACATAAAAGATAATCATACGTCTTTAGAACGTATGTTATATGCATATCTCTGTAATTATTGGACTTGTCATGGTGGCAAGTACAATAATTACAGAGAAGGTGTGGCGTGGTGCCCCGCGCAAGCTCTGCTCGGCAACTGAGCTAACTGAGATAGCCAGCGCGCTACGTTGCGAAATAAAAAAAGACAGCAATACTTGTGTTTCGCTTACGTCGCAAAGACGTAGATTGTCTTTCTAGGGTTAAAACAATAGGTCGCGCAATTAGACTAACACACTAATTATCACATCGTTTCCCGCAGGCTGAGAGGAAGGACCACCAAACATCTCGGTCGTGGCATACACTCCTAGCCTCATTCACATTCATACATCGTCTCATTTACAACTCGTCGGGCAATTAAAGTTGACTTAATCAACACACAATATTGTGTGTATTGGTATGTATGTTGAATTTGTCAGCCAGCTCTGGCCTAAAGTCCCAAAATACTTGAAAAAACCGTTGAACTGTGCAGAAACGGGCGGTCCGTTCGATAGATTCGGATTGCAATCTTCAGAGCACTGGCATCTTGTGGGAACTAGGAAATCTGTCCTTGTTCCACCGTTATTTCAAGGAAAGATGCTCCGAGAAACTGGCGTCATAAAACCCTTTGGCACCGGTGCACATGCACAGTCCAGATACACACCAAACGCGCGCCCAACATTTGTACAACACTTGTAACATGAGAACGGGTCGTTTCTACGACTCGTTCTTGAGTTCAACAGCTCGGCTGTGGAACTTTGGCCGTTGGCGGCCTTTGTGTTGTGTTTGGCCTGTGTGTCTCTTCAAGATCCATGTTTACTTCTTCCTCTCCTCAAAAAGACACTCCACACAGCATCCCTAAAGATGACATAGGCTGAGTAGATTTAAGTTTAAAAAAAACATCAGTGGCGGTCCGTGAGTTTTCAGTGAGCTAGAGCGCTAAGCTTGAAAAATATGACGTTATTGACGTTGTTGTAGCTGAAAATGAATTTTATTTTTTTTCAACATTTGAACTTTTTGTATGAAGATCTTAAGGATTCTTTCAGTCAGGGGATGGACCACATCCACATACTGAAAGATCTTCATACAAAAAGTTGATATATTGTATGTCATTCACATAATATATATTGTATGTATCTATTATGCTTACACTTTTGATAGTTATTGTTTAAAGAAAATAGGAGTATGATGACCTGATGGATTTGTATTGTATGTTATTTTTATTATACCTACACATCTATTATATTAAACGATATATTATTTTTTTTTCCTGTAGAATTTCAACAAATTTGAAACATGCTGTATGCAAGCAACGCGTATATTTGAGTAGGTACTGTGTTCATGATGACTGGCACTACTGGCAGCGATGCTTATAAAATTTATGTTTTTGTTTTGGTCTACTGAAAGCATATATTTACATTATAAGTAGTTTTATTATGCTATTCAAATTTTGTTTTTCAAAACAATGGTGTTGTTAATACAATCGATTAATTTCATATTTTTACTACCAAGATTATGAAAATTGTAGGATTTGAATTGAAATATTTTTATTTATGATTAAATCTTTGATATCTACATAGATACAATAAATTCTAACGAACTTCAAAAAAGCAGTTTTAGTTTATGTAACAAATTTTGAACAATTCAACGAATTTCGAAGTTTTAATTCAAGGTCTGTGAAAGGTCTGTTCAAGTTCTGTTATTAAAGTGAAAACTTCTTTAGCACCGATGTGATTTGAAACTCAATGAAACGAAAAGTAGCGACACTAAAAAGAGACAAACACATAGGATTTAGCCAGCGAGAGAATGATAAAGTATAATCGGTCTCCTCTTTGTGTGGTGCTTAGTAGCCTCCCCACTCTTGTTTACTTTGGTTTTCTGAAAGTTTCACTTCAGTTTGGGAGGCTGGAATGGATACCGCCGCCCCTGGAACCTTTATTGGATTACCAACACCTCTGCCATAGGTCACCCCAAGTGGTTCGCTACGTTTGGTGATTTAGCAGGGGTGCCCGGGTTCTTGAGGTGAGGTTTGTCTAGGTCTTGGATGCGGATGACTAGGACACACTAAACCCCAGATTCCTACCCACTCCTTAAACCGTTTTCCTTCCCAGAACTCTCCTCTCCTTCCTTTCCTTAAAAAAACCCTCCACACAGCATCCCCTAAGATGACATAGGCCCCAAGGGAAATTATTTTCCTCAGCCTCTGTGGAGCTCATGTAAAAAAAAACTTCTACCGCGTGTGAATTGTATACTCTCCGATTTCTTCGGTTGTGGGTCTGTCTGTTATTGTAACTCTAGTTCTGAACTCGGATTTGATTTTAGTGTAATTTATTAAAATTGGGACTGACTGTGTCAAGAATTCATACAAACGATAAAGTACCCACCTACCTGGGTATATAATGTATAATAATACATTTTCACGAGAAAATTATTTTATTTCCATATTTAACCCTTTATAGGTCATAAGCTAAAAACGGATAGTTTTGAGACCTGCAACAATAAGGTCTATATTTCTTTATGTTTACAAGTTATAATCACTCTTATGGGTTGTAATCATTCTAAGATAATGGACAGAGGTCTTGAATCGAACCAACCGCCCCGAAGTTCGCATATGTTGAGTAAATTTATGAAAATCGCGTCCTGGTCAGTTTCAAGACCTGCGTCCATTTAGCAACACGACGGCTGTCAGTTTTACAAGAACACTTATTTTTATGTTATTGTTTCTCGAACATTGAGAGTTATTTATGAAAACAAAGTAACCACATTTGTAATATACACAATACTTTATAGTTTTTTGTATTTTGATTAAAAAATGTATGTGGAATAATCAAGTTAAGTCAAATTATTTAGCGTCATGTCTAAAATCTAAGCTCAAAAGCTAAAATGTGGGCCCTTTTTGATTACTATATTACAGATACTGCAAATAATTTCTTAACCACATAACATTTAATTTTGTATGATAATATTGTGTTCTTTTACAACTAATAATTATTTTTTGTGGATATTTTCCCGCCATCGAGTTTTTTGATTATATGTTTCATCCTTCATAAAACGATTTTCGTAAAAATTTCCCATCAAAATTATTGTTTTTGTTTTCATTCAAACTGTAATAATTATTTGAAATAGATATATCAAACTGAAGTAGAATGGTTATGGAATGTTATATAAGTAAAAAAAATATATTGCAGCACAAAAGAAAGTTTTTAGTTGAATTTAGGATGGAAAATAAGAGTGGCGGAGGTTTTAGTGTGAAAGACCTAGAAGACGGATGCATTCCTATAACTAATTGAGGGAATAAAGGAGGACCAAACAGAGAATTTGGAGGATGGAAGAGACTCCAATCCCGAAGATGAGATTTCCCAGGTTTTATCAAGTCCTCGGGATTCAGTTCCTAGGAGCGCTGCTAAGAATAATTTCGATTCTAATCCTGTCAATGCGGTTTCGGACCCTACTTATATTGAAAGGATTATGGAAGCTGATTGTTCTTCAGATGAAGAATCACCAGAAGTTACTCCTTCTCCCAGTGCGACCTTTTTTATATGAATACCGCACAAGAGTCCCAACTGCTCCCGTCTGGAGCCAGTGAGACTATGGCATCCCCAATTGGGGTATGTTGTGAGGCTGAAAGTAGTGGGGTTGGGAAGGAGATAGGAAAGAGGAAGGTGGGGAAGTACCTGGCTATTCAGATCTGATCACCAAACATGGCTAAAGCCATTTCAAGCAACGACTTACTATAAATGGCGGAAACGAAGGCATCATCATAGGGAAACATTGAAGACGTTGGATAAAGAAAAAAAACCTATTACACATCTTCACTTCCGAAACCAATTGGCTGATCAGTTGATAGGATCTTTTACTTCAAGAAAAAATATTGGTCGTCCTGAAAAGTAGTACGAAGCTCGGTAGCATGCAACATTTGCAAAGTAGCTCTTTACATACCGTGTTTTATGCCGACCCATTTATCTGATCAAAAGAAGAAGTCTTTGAGGCCTTAGAACTGTATATTATATTTGAAAATCTTCTATAAAATTATCAAAGCACTTATTCTCCTGTAAGGCAAATAATTAAAAGTATGTTTTTCCTTACCAATCTGTCTTTTTGTAATGAAAAACAAAATTTTAAGACCAATTTTTTTTTTTTACCTAAATGGACACCGGTCAGAAAAAAGACCGCTGGAAAATCGAAAATTTCAAAAAGACTAAGTATAAAAAAATAAAAATAAAGTTTGTTCTGTTCATCAAAAGGGATATAGAATATATAAATAAAACCATTAAGGGCGTATCGTTAAAAAAAAAAGTTGTCCTATAAAGGGTTAAAATGTGTATTTATTTTTTAATTTCTTATAGGTTTGCGCTTTTTAGCTAACATGCAATGTTATCAATCTTGCAATTATAATATTCCGTGATTTACGGATCTGCTTTAGTATTTCATTAAACAAAACATCTTCAACATTACTAATGAAACACAATTTAAATTATTTTCATAACCTCTCTTGAAACAGAAAGACTTTGGACTTATTTACATTCGTCATTAAATCACACTCTGCAAACAGTACACACGGAGACGGAGGTGCAGATGAAGTATGCAGGGCAGGTACCTACTTAGAGCACTCGTGATCTTTCAATTGACGCACTCCCGCGATATTCATTCATTGGAACGAAGCACCTAGCGCTATGGCTATGGAGTATGAACACTGGACTGTTGGACGCTGGACAGTGAGAGGTTTATTTTTTGTGTCCGACCGAAACAGGACTTTCTACCGAAACCGAATCTTCGTTATCTGTTTCAGTTTCGGCCGAAACCGAAACTTTTTTAGACATGTTAAAAATCTATTGTTTACTGAAATTTGGCTTATTTTTTACACTTATACAGATAATTAATACGTGTTAAATAAAATAAAAAAACAATAGTTGAAGTACTTACGTGAAAAAATATTTTTATTATATTACTTACTGTCATAAAACAAACAAAAATTAACAAAACATATGAACTACTTCTTGGAACAAAAATTTGTCAATAATCAACACTTAAATTATAAAGAAGTACCCCATTAATTGAGTATTTTAATTTTAATAGGCCACAAAATGTCGAAATTAAAAAAAAAATTCCGGTTTAGGCAAATATTCTAAGACATTCTGTGTTCTTATTATTTTTTTATTCGTATTTTTGAAACCCTGGCGATTTTTTGAAAATTTCAATCTGAAAAATCAGACCATTTTTTATAAACCGGAAAGACGGGACATAATTTTATGGGTGCGAAAAAACGATAATTATATAGCCGAAAATCATTTAAAAAAAAGAACGTTTTCCACACGAATAGCAATTAATTGTACGGGGTTCTCTTCGTAACATCTGTAAAAACACCCGCCATATTTATCAAAAAATCAAACCAAAGGATAAGTTCGCTTAGAACAAACAATAAATCTAGTGAACGTTAAACACAAATTCAAAAATTCGCCGGAAATCAAAGTGTTGCCATATAAAAAAAAATTAATCAGTGTGGAATTTTACAAAATTAAGGGAACATAATCGGAGACGGGACATTTTCATGTAGTGACATCACGAGCTCAAATAATGGATTTATTTATTTAAATATAAAATAAACTATACATTTCTAAAAAAAATTTCTGTCATTTTCGTAATCTTAGTAAAAAAGTCTATCCACACGATTTTTTCCAAGTCGTTACGATATCCATGCAAGTGGCCTATTGCGGTTACAATCACAACATTATTAAGACTAAATTTAACGTTTATTTATTGAGATCTTTTGCAGAGTTTCGGTGCGACCGAATGTTCGGCAGATTTTCTGCCGAAACCGAAACTGATGCCGAAACCAGATTTTTTGCCGAAACTCAACGAAACCGAACTTTCAGTCGGTCAGTAGTTTATTTATTGTTGGACAGTATTGTGTGTGTGTGGTGCAGTGAGCCAGTCATAATATGCTGTACAAACTGTACATCTGATGATCTGGCACGAAGGCAATGACAATCATCTCAATTAACAGCCAACGGCAATGAGCCACTTACACGTAAATTTAATAGATTGAAAAAATCAATGTTGTACTGAGAATACAGAAATACTACAAAAAACCATTATTTTTAGTAATAATGTGTATTTATTTATTCGATTTTTCTTTAAGACAAAGAACAGCTGTATGTGCTCAACAACATAAAAACAAAATACCATACAATGTAAAGATGGAAAATATTAGATTTGAAATAAAAACGTTATTTTTAAATTATTCTAGATTCTGAAACACCATAGAAAACTCGAAATTAAAGAGCAAAACAGAAAAAATGTTTTGCTAGTTTGCCCGAAGTAAGGTCAAATCCGCACAGACCTCATCGTTAGGCTCGGATTTTTTAAAACTTAGATCTACACAGGAGGCCCTGAGAAAAATAATTTCCCTCAAGGCCTATGTCATCTTAGGGGATGCTGAAGTTCTGGGAAGGAAATAGGTATGTGGGGTGGGTAGGAATCTAGGGGTCAGTTGGTCCAGGAATCACGTACGTATGAATCCATCCCTCCCACTGCGGTGCAAGGCGATGTACCAAAAGAGTTATGCCTGAAAGGTCCTGCCACGCAGCTTGTGGGCAGACACAACCGCCGCCAAGACCCGGACAAATCTCACCTCACGTGAATAGATTTTTGTACTGAGAATACAGAAATTCTATGAAAAACCACTGTTATTTGTAGTAATTTGTTTTGGTTATGTTTGAGATTTTCGTGGCCAAAAGTATTAACGTTATTTATTTTTGGGTTATTATATCGTGTTACGCTACCTCCTTCTTTACCCAACGTTTCGGACAGCATTACAGTGTCCACCGTCAAGGTAAATAAACACAATTTGACACTAAAATAGTCGGTGTTCGTTCGTTAGTTTGTCTTTTGACCTTTTTGACGTGTTTTTATATTATACACTGTTTTTTTTTATACAGCAACCCACCACAGCCTTGTTTTATCAGATTTGTGAACGAATCTACAATTTTGAATTTAATTAATTTCTACGATCTCAAGATCTTATTATTATATTTTCATTATTAAATAATATCGATTAAATAAACTGGAAATTAAGGTATGTACGTCTTTTGACACATTTAAATTAAACACATAAAGTAATATGGCCTTAAAAATGTCAATGAGGACCAATTTTCTTGTTTGTAAAAATGATTAAATTTCGCAGTTAAAATGCATTATTAACAAAACAATGCTACTATTATGAAAAACGATAAAACATTATTTCAATTTGGGAAGCGGGTATGGATACCGCCGCCCCGGGACCATTTATTTAATAACCGACACTCCTGCTATAGGTCACTCCAAGTGGTTCACTTCACTACGTTTGGTGACTTAGCAGGGGTGCCCGGATTCACGTTGAGATGCCGTTCGTTTGCCATGATGCGTTCGCCCACCTAGTTCGTTGCGGACCGGATCGGGAGAGACTGGTTGAGGGAGATCTTTTGACTTCTCCAGCCGGATTGAGAGGAATGGATTCATACATCACTTACTCCTGGACACACTGACCCGTGGTTTGATACCCATCCTTCATACCCTTTTCCTTCACAGAACTTTCTCTCCTTTCTTTCCCAAAAAATATCCTTCACGCAGCATCCCCAATGATGAAATAGGCCCGAAGGGAATGGTTTTCCTCAGGGCCTCCTGTGTGGAGCGGTTACCGGACAATTCAGAATGAAATCAACTCAATACCTCATTTGAAAAGACATTAAAAGTGATTTAAAAAAATATATTAAAAATTGTTTAAATAAGTTACGTTAGGTTATTTTTAATTTTTTTTTTCATAGTTTTTAATGACATTCAAAGAGTTGTTGAGTTGACTTGAACCTGATTTGGCACGGAACCGTGTAGAGCTAATACATTTTTTTATGTCTTAGAAATCTTTCCTGTGCGAAAAAAAATCAAAGTGCAAGTGTCTCCTTAGCGGCTGTTGCGAGTTCTTACAGGAAATTAACACTGATGTTGGGATTGACGAGATAGGAGTACCTACTGCAGCATTCACAGGCTGCATGTTTATTGTTCGGATAAGGACTGCCTGATTAATAAAATAAGTTGCATGTTCCGTAATATACTCGTGTAGCCAAATGAAGCCATGCATGTGTCTTTTTATGTATTTTACACCCAGACGGCTCTTACGTATAAATAAGATAGGTAGTGTAACTTTAACATGAATGATAATTTTGAACATACGATACGATTGTACCATTCCAGTCAAGGGCACTCCTGTCCCGATGAGACCTATACACCGGGGGCAACTAATTTGTTAGGACTTGTAACATGTGCTCTGAGGACATGGAGGAGGTTGGAGGTAGGTACATGGCCACCAATCGACCGGTATACATGGCAGCCTAATAAGCTAATATTGGAATTTAGAATGGGCAGGATTAAAGCAATGAATTGAGCGTTAATTTTTCCTTTCTTTACGCCTTCCTTCTTCTTGCCTCTTCTTGGCTCTTCTTGGATCTTCTCGTCTCTTCTTGGCTCTTCTTGCCTCTTCGTGGCTTTTCTTGACTATTCTTGTATTTTTTTGCTTCTTCTTGTCTCTTCTCGCCTCTGGCTCTTCTTAACTCTTTTTGCCTCTTTTTGGATCTCCTCGTCTCTTTTCAGCTCTCTTTAGCTCTTCTTGCTTCTTCATGGATCTTCTCGTCTCTTCTTGACTCTTCTTGGCTCTTCATGCGTCTTCTTGGATTTTCTCGTCTCTTTTCGGCTCTTCTGGCCTTTACTTGCCTCTTTGTTGCTTTAATAAAAATAAAATTACAATATTTGTAAAATACAAAAGTACATTATGTAAACATACAAGAAATATACAGAATGTTTCAGGACGTACTTGACTTACTTTGACCAGTGATACCTGACGTTATTTGGAGTAAAAATTGTGATGAAATTTTGGTTTCCGGTAATATTTTTGAGTTTTTATTTTAAATTTTTTAACGAAATTATAAATCGAGTAGTATTGTCACCTGCCAGGGGATGCTCCTCACGCTAGCTGTTAACGTAAGTGACGCCATCTTTTGACATTGCTTTAAAGTTATTTTACAAAAGTAGATTTCTATACAAACTCCACATACAAAAATGCTTTTAAAAACATAAGGCGCGGCGTCAGAGTTATATTCTTAGACGGATTTTTAATTTTCGACCGTACACTGTACAGCCTATTAATACTGGTTGATGATTACATTATATTTCTGTGCCTACGATAAGATGTCTAACTGTGTGACTTCTAAACAAATTAATTGAAGCCTTTCATGGTCTATGGATCCATTAGCTGTACCGTGATAATTAATTCATTAGATACGTAATTACTTGGCACTAGTCTTCAAATTGCTGTAAATAATTTAGCTAGACAGAAGGAAGCCAACCATGCGACCTAAGACCGCAGTCTGATTAATAAAACATAAATTATTATCGATTTGCCTTGATAAATATCATAACGATACAAAAAAGTACATTATAACAACATTACATCTTCTTCTTCTCGAGCCCTGTCCGTTCAACGGAGGTTGGCTATCATGTTGCCTATGCGGATTTTATTTACTGTGGCCCGGAACAGCTGTACAGTAGACTGGCCAAACCACTTTCAGGTTTTTCAGCCATGATGTTCTCCTTCTTCCAGAGCCCCGACTTCCGGCAATCTTTCCCTGCATTATGACATGCAAGATCTTGTACTTCTCTCTATGTCTCATCACTCGTCATCATGTGTCATAAACTTACGAATACCGATAGTAACTACACGACGAAATACATTATTCTACTGCAGCATTCATAAGCGGAACTATATTGTCCATTCTCCGATGCAACGATTTCACACTATGGGAAATCAGTACTTAGGTGATATTGACATATTTAATATCAGCTTGGCGAGTTTTGTGGATCTTGTAAAAAACTTATTCCGACACTATTCCTAAACACGTCTGTATTTTCATAAACCTATCAAATCGCTGTATTTTTTATTTCTTTTTTGTGTTTTTATGACTTGCATTATTTATCTAATTTTATTTGTATTATTTCTTTACTTGTTTCAAAATTATCTGTCATGAATTAATTGTACTACCAAACGTGTAAGAGCCCTCTGTGCGTTACATTTGTTTACATCATTACGTTTTTTCTCTGAATGTTGACATCTTTCAAAATTAAGGTTAGAAAACTGGCATGCCTTCCCGCCCACGCTTTTCTCTGTCACACGTATGGTTTTACGCATCTCTCTCTTTCGCTTATGTTCATTGTAAAGTTAGTTACTGCGCGAGAATGGATAGTGATGGTAGATATCACTTCAGGCCGGCAATAAAGTTGGCACGTACTATACCAACAGAAGTTACTGATTGCTAGCGAAGTTGTTTCCACAAGCACTGCCTAAACACAACAAAACACAAACGCGTCATTACTTGAATGCACACACAACGACACAACACACAGCACGCATAAACAGTAGATAGGGATTGGTATATTTATGAGTAGATAGTATTCTGTGTAGTATGTAAACATTGAATAATCTACTCTGACGTTGGCGGCACTCGGGTACCCTTTTGACTTTTGATATATTGACGTACGGAGCTCCGGGCCAAAAAGGTCCCTTTCTCTTTCAACATGAGTTTGTATTAATATGGTTGTTTGAAAAATATAATTTAGAGTTTTTTAAAAAATTGTAAGGGAACATGGCTGCAGTATGGGCAAGTTAAACTTTACGGAGGATTTGCTTGTTTTTTTTTTACGTGTGCTACGTAAGTTTTTGTCTTCCCGGATGCGCGTTTTCATGGGTGGGAATTTCCGGCACTTGGGTACCCGTAGTTACTGCTTTTACCGTTTTTTTATAGGAGAATCGGACGTGTATTTGGCAAGTCCGATCCGACAGTCTGATCAGACAATCGGAAGCAAAATCAGACTTCTATTCCCTGATCCCTCCCTTATAGTCACCTAGTCAACACGTCGAGGACAGCCTAATATACGATGTTGTAGCGGTGTTAATTAAAATAAAATCCACAATTACTTTACAATAAACAAAATTATTCTTCATTTGGAGTAGGTACAATCAATTTGCAAGTATGGCACAGTTCAATTACAGTAAAACAGTACAAAACTATAACAATAACTTTGTGGGTAGGTACTTAGCCCAAAGGAAACTAATTGTTTCCTCAACCGCTCTTAAACCTTTTAACAAAATGTTTAGGAAGATGCGCGGATAGGACCGGAAGGCAACAAAACTTTCTCGAGGTTTTTCACATGACCTTATATCGGTCAGACCATCTGTGAGCCTGAGCGGCGGGGTGTAACTTCTAACCAATAGCATCCCTCGTCTCTAACTAGTAATGGACGAACGGTCAGACCATCTGTGAGCCTGAGCGGCGGGGTGTAACTTCTAACCAATAGCATCCCTCGTCTCTAACTAGTAATGGACGAAGCAAAGCGGGAAAGAGGAGGTTTCGAGTTTGAATACTTATAAATATACGCTCGAAATAATAATATATATATATATAAGATGGTTTTGTTACAATGTCGTAATTTTTTAATTCACTTAGCCATGCTGTAGAAACGGCTAAGGAAATATTGGGAACAATGGCCGTTAACTGTAACTGCACTCACATAATTTTCTATCCCAAATAAATAAACACTTTACTATTATTTGCTTATACTCGTAATATGAATGCCCTACATTTGCATTTTCAATAAATATTTCATTGTTTTGACATAGATAACGTAAATAAATGGTATTATTTGATTCAAAAGTCAAACTCCTCTGAAATGAAAACATTTGCTCAGGTGTCACAAACACCTTTAAACTCTTTCCCGCAAACTTCTTTATAAATAATCTGTTACGTATTTAAACGTTTGTACTCGTAATTGTTTTGTTGTGAAACGGAGTTTAGTAAAATGATAAGACAAAGGAAAAGATAGGGGCAATGGAAAATTTAAACACAGATTAAAAATACACATTTGTCATAATTTTTATTGTTTTTTAGGACGTTGGTACTTTTTGTACTACTGTCAATTTTACAGGGTAAAAAATTATTGATTGTGTAAATACAATACATAATAGGCACCCGTTCATTTGTATTATGTATTATTGTTCTTATTTATTATACAGGGTGTTAAGGAACGCACTTGACTGACTTTAACCAGTGATTCCTGTATTCCTGATATTATTTGTAGAAAAAATGCTACTAACATTTTGATCTTCGGTGATTTTTTGAATAACCAACCAAAGTTTATTAGCGGAACACGGTGTATATGTATATGCGGATCTTATATAAATAAGAGGCCGATTTGATTCAGTGTCCTGGCCTGGCTTGATGTGGTTTTATATTAAGATGAAGCTATGCGACATAATGCAAAATCATAAAAAATCATGTATTTTTGTTTTGAAAATTTGATCGCTTAGAAGTATTATAGAAGCTTCAATTAAATACTGCATGTTAAATCCTTTGAAAATTTCGGTCATTTTTTTATAAGTCTTTTAATAAGCCTAGAAAAAAAAAGTACTAGGTCTATAAAAAACACTTTCAAGTGAAAACTCTCCTACGTATAAACCCCTTTTCGGATATGGTTTTATTGTGTAATGTGGCAAATTCAGTTTTTTTTTAATAATAATCGCAAAACCATTGATATTTACGACTGAAATTCACAAAATAAAATAAAATATGCATTTTATCGTTGTTGTTTTTGACATCAATCAATACGGCCGGCACTCGACGAATTTGGATTTTTAAAGTGAACCTTATGCCATCCACATAAGGACTACAGACTCGCCACACCCATTTTGTATCAGTTGTGCCCCGTCTGCGATGGGGAATAGACGTCCCTAGATTCCGCGTCGCTTGGTTCCGTGAAATCAATTTTAATTTTCCTTTTTATTACAATAAACAATGCGTAAGAAAGGAGTTAATGTTTTTTACAGGCCTTCACGAAATCAACCTGCAAAAAAAACAACTCTCATATATCTTTTCCAACCTTTCCAAAAGCTTTTTCTCAAGCCTTGTCAAGTATTTTTAAATCTCTCCCAAAAAGAGGCGTGGACTCCGATTTCGATTTTTTCCTGGACTATTGGATCACCTTAAGTGGCAATATCAACCTTATGGCCACCAGCTCGAGTGTTACGTGATTTCTTACGAGTTTCAAGGAATTTTACACGAATTTAATCGCCTTGTCATGATTCCTAGGTTAAAAAGCTCAGGTATGGGGGCTCCATCGAAGCCAGAGTAAAGTTAGCCTCTCAAAAACTGGGCATACTGCACAGGGCCCGCAGATACTTTAATAGTACACAACTGCTAACCCTGTACAAATCATAAGTGCGCCCCATGGTTGAATTTGGCAACCACCTCTGTCTGGAGCTCCAAAATACCTGAAAAATACCCTCTACGCTGTGCAGAAACATGCGGTCCGTTTGATAGATCTTCCATCTTAACAGACGGATTGCGATCTTTAGGAGCACAGGCGTCGGGTTCGGGTGGGAATGCTATCCTTGTTCTACTGGTATTTCAATGGAGGAACTAGCGTCATTGATCCATTCGGCACCGGTGCATAGTCGGGAAACACGCCAAACGCGTGCCCAACATATGTACACGGTTGACATTTTTCACATGAGAACGGTTCGCTTTTTCGACTCGTTCTGGTGTCAATAGCTCGGCTGTGGAACGATTTGCCGGCCTCTGTGTTTCCTCCTTCCTACATGGATCTCTTCAAGACCAATGTTCATTCCTTCCCCTCCTCAAAAAGACCCTCTACCCTCCACATAGCATCTCAGATGACATAGGCCCTGAGGGAAATTATTTTCCTCAGGACCTCCCTTGTGGAATAATGTAAAAAAAACTACCTAATGTATTGTTTTCAATGTAAAAGTATGTATTTCTAGTTAAGTCTGTATTTAGTATTATTAATTGTGGTCACATACCAGACATGAATGTTATTTGTAAACAATGATGGTTTATGACGCAAGTACATTAGTCTAATCAGAATTTCATACACTCACTACACTGTACTGTGCTGATAAACTCATTTATTGTAACAAAATGGATAGATAAGGAACATAAAACATTAAGTAAGGAAAACACATGTTTTTTTGTTGTTGACTATTGTTGACTAACACCGGCTTCGATTTTTGTATTTGCCAAACTTTATGGCCGGCCTGAACTTGAGACGAACCATCCTCATGCAGGTGAAGTCACTTTACTGACTTAACAATGACCATAAGCGAAAGAGAAATATGCGTAAAAACCATGGGCGACTGAGAAAGGCGTGGGCAGGGAGGCGTTCCACTTTTTGGAGCTTAAACTCGCCTATTGCGACGATTTCTGAATCAACATCAGGACGGTATTAAAGTTTGGCGTGTACTATACTTGCTTTTATATGTATATAATAGGTACATTGTAAATGATAAAATTCATTGTAACTTAGAAATTATACTTTATTTAAAAAAAAATCTGTTAGAATTTCACGTTTGTTTTCTTGATTGAATGAAAGTATGAGTGAAGTGAAATCTTAGAAGTGGAAATTAAGCCACTTCCCGACACCATATTGAGCTGAAACTCAGCAGATAGACTCGTTGTTGACGACGAGACACGTGCATCTGTTGGGAGTGGAAAGTAAACGTGATATTGGCAGCAGGAATTGGAAATGTGAAGAGAATGAAGAATCTCCAATTCACATTTGCTGCCAATGACTCGCCTTGATGGGAAGAAGGTTCAGATGTCTGTAGAACCAGGAGATATAGTCAATACCAGTGGCGGTCCTTCCCTCAGGTCAATTGGCCAAAGATATCCCAAAATTATAAGATTATAGTAAAACATAATATTGTGAGCAAATCAAAACAACTGGTACTATTCTAATGTATTTGAAATGCACCGCGAGATAGCAGGCAGCGGCAAGTAGTGATATCTAACATCTTAAATGGAAGCTTTCTTTTCCACGCACTATGATTGGCTGGGTCAATTTATAAGATGTCCCAATATCATGTCTTTTGTCTCTTTACGCGCCATACAATAAACGAGATGGCGCTATGTCGCCTAGTAAAAATGCTTTCGGGTTCTGGAAACAGTTTGGGTCATTGACGTGAGGAAGAGAGCATGATGAATATTATGCATGTCTGAAAGAGATGATTTGATAAACTTAGGTTGATTTTGCATATTGTACGCTTGTCGCATGAAATAATTTACTATATTAAATGTAATTTGACTCTCAAACTCGTGAGGTAACTACAAATTAATATTATCGTATTTAATTTGATATTGTATCATAATATCGTATTTTTTTTAAATGACCTTATTTTAAAAGAGCCACCTCCAATACCCAGTGACAATTGTTAAGAATTTTAGCTAATGTCAGAAGAATAAGATAAACTTAATCGACCTGTGGCTATGGTCTAGTCCGAGTGCGTAAGGAAGCTATGTAGACCGCTCAATATTAAAATCACGTTGGAAACCAAAACCACATATCTGGGCTGGTTGGTCAGGTGACCTAATAACAGTACAAAAACAATGATAAATAGATTATTGATACATTAAACATACAGAAAGATAAATAAAAGATAAGATATAAAAATAAAAAAGCAGATAAGAATCAGTTGAATAATTCTTTGACCTCTCTAAAGTTGATTGATCAATTGATGTTTTGATGAAGTATTGATAATAATTTAAGGACATATTAATTGAGAGTATCATACAGATAAGACTTTGTGGCACCAAAAATTTTCCTCAACTCGATTAGTCAGAAATTAGGATTAACTAATAAAAAAGTTGATATAATATGCTTGCAAATGTGCACAAACTAACAATGCCAAAACATGCCTAAAGCAGTGGTTCGGTGAGTCAGTCTCGCGGGTTCGGCGGAGGTCAAGACACATCCCCGACTCATATGATTCTGTTTGATTTCCAATTAAGAAGGGTTCGGCAGTGGCGGTTCTTCACAGGGGGACAATGGGGACAGTCCCTACCAGTTACACTCAAAACCTACTAAAGAAAATAACAGTTGATGCTTTGTCTTCACCAAAATGAATGAATTCTTTAAACATAAAGTTAATTAACATTTGCAGAAATAAAATGCGAACAATTATACCGGACGATTTTAATAAGACCCTAAGCGCGTACAGCGAACAATGTATGGCGCATGAGAGCAGCGGGTCTATTTCTCAGTGCGCAGAATCTACTGCGCACTGGGGGACAACCCGAACTACCCCCATACTTTCCTTGCGTTGTTTTGCGATCGTATGGAACCGCGCATGCACAGTCGTATGTGAATTCAAATACCGCGGGGACAATTCTTTGGATCCCCACTGAACCATTTGTTAGCGGAGTTACGGGCGGGAATCGCCAGCGTTCAAATTAAGTTCGATAATAATCTTGCAAGATAAAGCTTTATTTTTATTATACTATATTGTAAAGTGGTATATATCTATAGACATTTTATGTCATTTTGTGTTTAGATATCTGACTAGCATGATTTTTCTCAAAAAATATTTGAGAAATTTTATATTATATTCTACGGGTGGTGAGATAACAGTACAGTCGTAAAAAATGTCGATCTCCACCACTAAAGAAGTGCTTGAGCCGCCACCGGGGTTCGGTGAATGCGCATATGAAACTGGTGGGGGTCAGTACCTCCAACAAGGTTAAGAACTACTGGCTTAATGTATGTAAACAATATAAACAGGAAAATGTTTTTTGGAATAGATTCTGACAGCAAAAAATAAATATAATGTGTTATTTAAAAAAAAATTACACACAGGACACACTGAAAAAAATCTCTCATGGCCTATGTCATATTTGGGGATACAGTGGGAAGAGTATTGTTATGAAAAGAAGAGAGAAAGTTCTGAGAAGTAAAAAGTATGAGAGATGGGTAGGAGTCTGGGGTCAATGTGTCCAGGAGTGACGGACGTATGATGATTTTCATGTGATTACAGTTTCGGCTCTACAAATGTGTAGATATTATCTTAAAAAATAGCATACGTTTTTTTAGGAACTTAAAAACTTAAAGAGTTGAAGAGAAATATGTTATTAATTGGTAGAAATTCGGAATGCCGATAATATGTAAGTGCTTCGAGAAGAATTTTTTATTTATGGAAAATAAATGAGATATCGGATTCACGAAAACGGCGCTTTATAAATCAGCCAAATATTATTATTATTATTATAAGTGAATTTAAACGGAGACAGTTTTTGTTTTTGATAAGAATGTCTTCAAAATATTTCTTGCCGAGTTTAAATATTTAGCATATTGAAAAAAGTCCTTACTTGGTAAGTATAATGATGTTGTTAAAACGTAATTAAAATTATTTATTATGTTTATTATTGTACAGTAGAATATTATACCAATTTATTTATTGTTATCAAGTTTAATTTGTAGAACTCCATTTTAATTTTTATTTCTTTTATATATTCAATAATTTTATTAATTTAATAATAAAATTATTGAATATATAAAAGAAATAAAAATTATTCCAATTACATATCAGCATTTAGGCAAGCGACTTTTCAATGATAGTTTTAAGACATTAAAGACCCGTTCGGACTTGGCAAGTAGTTTAGTCGAGTATCAAGTAATTTAGTAACTAAACGTGTCCGAACACCATAATTTTAGTACAGTAGTTTAGTCAACGTCAATCCGTTTGTTTCTATTTTTTCGGACGAGTATCGCTCCCCACCATGCGTCCCTGCTCATGGCTCAACCACTAAACAAGTGCGAACCCGTCGTCAATCATTTTAGCAGAGTTCATCAGTAGCCGCAGAAATGTCGTCCCATTGCTATTAATCTATTTTCATATCCATAGTTTATTTATTTTCATCTTACCAATTTCTTCTTCCTAATCACCTCTTCTAAAGTAAGCATTACAATCAGCTTAATTAGCATATTTACTTTATTGCGTTGCAACCCGTTCATCTTGCAACGCGCCGCTCACTAATGTAGTCTACTCGACTGTAATGCGAATGCTTTTTGGTCAGTCAAATAGCGAGTTACTCGCCACTCGACTAAACTGCTTGCCTAGTGCGAACAAGCCATAGAGAACAGTTACTTACATCCAACCATTTTGCAAGTTCATTTAACAGCCTACCACCATCTTCATAATAATTAATTTAAAAGTCATTTTGATAATCGATCTTGATAGAGATGCTGAAATATGCATTAATGATGAAAAAAGACTAAAAATTGCATTATGCGTATTTATGAAAATGCATGTAACCTGGTGTCTATTGTTGGGTAATTTTCAAAGAAAGCATTTCTTTGTTATGTTTCTTGATTCCCGACTACATGTCATGTAAACTGGCTATTTAATTTCCAAGCTATGTAACTATAATAAAATTTTAAAATAGAAATCCTTCATGGAGATCTCTTTTTGCGGTACGGAAAGATCACAACTTTACTGTGCTTGATGATATCTCAAAGGCTCCTCCTTATCAACGTGTATTACTATTTTGACAAGGCCAAAATCCATGCACAATATTTACTTGGCGGACCTTTCTTAGTGAGATCGGAGCAAATGATATAAATAAATGATAACATATTTTTGTTATTATTATTTTCGAATATTTTTACAAATCTTTCTTGATCTTTCAAATATTGTCAGAAGTTGGACATGCACACACGTAATATATAAACACTGCCATACTTAAAATTAGCTACCAATTAAAGATGCTAATCGATTGATATATCACATTAAATGTAAATGATGTAGTTATATTGTCTTTTATTTATGATTTTTATTATCACTTCGGTCCAGCGTACAAGAAATGCGCTCTCATTATCTTTAGTGGTAGACAACACAATTAGTTCTTTATTGTCCAAATGACCATTTTAGTTTTTGTTCAATCTCCACTTTAAAACTAAAAATAAAGTTTAAAAAAATGATAGTTGAAATAATGAAAAAAAACCTTCTCCTGTAAAATTTTCTAATGGGCGTTAAGACAATTAAGAACTAAGGCGACGACTTGTTGAGACATTGTGAGTCTTATTCTATTGTTATCTTAAATAAAAAGAAACAAGGGCCATAAACCATTATTAGTAAGAAACCATGCGCACAAAGATTGCCGCCAATATCATTCATCCATACTACGCAAATCACATCTACTCACAGCAGTGCCCTTTATACCAAACGCACAACTTTCATTGCATAGCTACTTTGATAGTCCATACACTTTGGTCGTACAATCAATAATACGCTTTCATGCCATATTTTTTAAATATACATTTTTTTTATTGACTATTTAAATACAAAGTTTAGTAGTTTATTCACAGTCCTCACTAGGGATTCCTGTTCCGAGGCGGTAGAAATAGGTAGAAATGTTGGTGTTACATCATGATTTCCTTATCTTTGTGTTTGTCGACCTCATCTTCATATTTGTTGACTGTAGATTGTGTTGGTATTACTTTATGATTTTTACGATTTCCTCATCTTCATGTTTACTTAGGCATATTATGATTTGGTTTTTAAACTTGTTTAACTCCATGGTATTTTTTGTTTCATTTGAAAACATAGAGCTATACAATTAATAATAATAATAATTGGATAATTTGTAAAGCGCCGTTTTTGTGAAAAATTACCTCAAGGGCGCTGTACAATTTATTATGAAAACTCTATCTAACTTTATTATTATTTACAAATAGATACAGAAACATTCTTACCTGGCAGGTCACTTTGCACGTGGGGGACATTATATTTAAAACACTGGACATTGCATGATTTTACCTTTTCTACCCTCATTACTGTTGGTTTTACATTTATAAGAAGATTAATGGCAAAGTTGAGTTCATATTTATTTTGAAAGACTAGAGAATTTCGGACTCTTTAGGACTGGAGATTTCCATGAAATGACCTTTACAAAAGTTTAAAATAATAATTTGCTTATATTTTTACACAATTAGTTATTTACAATGCCGCGGGTAGTGGAGATGAAAAGTTTTTTTAACTTAGAGATTCTATTGCGTACTAATATCTCGTTGAAATAAGTTCCACTAGTAGAACTCGATAATCGGTTCACGTAGATCAGTATTTGTGGTTTTAGGGCGTTCGGCGTTAGAAGCATTGGACACCAAATCGGAGACTAATTAGACATACAAAAGTAGAACCTATTTTTCACATCATGTCTCATTTAAATACAGTGCATTCAATGTTTGGGAGGCATTGATGTATGATTGGGAGGGCATTACATAATTTTGTGGAATGAAATTTACTGTATTTCTGACCAAAAGAGTATTTAATTTTGTGATATTCAATAGATTTGATGTCAGTAATTTACCGAGGTAATAATTTATGTAATTATTCTATCTCCTTTTGTTTTTATTATCTATTGATGTTTCTAAGTTAATTCTTATTATTTTAGTAGTTTACTTACATTTACCCGGTTTTGCATGAGATTCAACATTCCTCTTTTATTATTTCTTCTTCTTCTTCTTTGTGTGCCTTATCAGGTCCCCCCGACGTTGGCTATCACTCTTGAAAAGGTCTCTCTGTCTTGCGCTGCCCGGAATAGCTCCTCCACACTTCTAATGCCGGTCCACTCTCGTATATTTTGCAGCCAAGATATTTGTCTCCTACCAGGCCCTCAGCGACCCTCTATCTTGCCTTTCAATATTAAATGAAGCAAGTGATACTTCTCGCCTCGAAGTATATGACCCAGATATGAAATTTTCTTGATTTTAATTAAGCAGTTCTCTATCTGCTCTAGCCCGCCTGAGAATTTCTGTGTTGGTGATCATGTCTGTCCATGGGACCTTGAGCATTCTCCGGTGAAGCCACATTTCGAAAGCCTCTAACCTGTTCATGGTATTTTCGAGGTCCATGTTACACAACCATACAGCAAGACCGACCACCCATAACATTTTAGCATTCTCTGCCTTAGTTTTAAGCTGATATTGTCATTGCAGAAGAGGGATTTCATTTTTATGAACGCAGTTCTTGCTGCTTCAATTCTGCACCTAATCTCTATATCTGGGTCAAGAGTCTCCGTGAGGATACTGCCGAGGTATCTAAATCTCTCCACCTTTTTGACATTACAACCATTTAACTGTATCATTGATCCAGAGTGATCTAGTCGTCCAAAAGTCATCCATTTAGTTTTATTAACGTTGATTGTTAGGCCCAGTTGCTCACCAGCATTATTAACAAGATCTAATAGGTCTTGGAGGTCACTGATACTGTCAGCTAGTAATACAGTATCATCTGCATATCTTATGTTATTAATGACAACTCCGTTGATCTTGAGACCCTTCTGGGTATTACTTAGGGCTCTTTTGAAGACATAGTTGGAATAGAGATTAAATAATAGTGGCGACAGGATACAGCCTTGTCGTACTCCACGCTGAATGGCGATTTCATCTCTCGTTCCCATGTCTTATTTCTGCTGTTTGGAACCAATACAGGTTTTTAATGAATTTCTGGTCTTTGGTGTCAACATCAAATTTTTTATTATTTAACATTGATAAAAAACAAACAATTTGGTGCGTTGTCTTATTTTTTGGCAGATAAATAGATATGTAAAAACTACGCTCATAACAGTCAAGGTATTGTGAGCTGCAAATAGTTACATTGGCTCAGAAATTTTAAATAGAAAAGATATATATATATATATATTTTTTTTTTTTATTCAGAGAAAGATACATACATTACAATACATTCAATATAATAATTAATTACATAATATGTGTACATATTTGATTTATCCCCATAAAAAAGCAGGGCTTGTGTGTATGGGGGTGTTATTATATTAATTTAATTGTTTTATTTTATATAAATGGGATTACAGGGTGGGATTTGGCCTCTTCCACAAATATTCTCTATTTACGTCCCTAACCTTTCGCTCCCATCCTCATACTCCAATCTTCTACCAAACAGTCAGTTCACCCCTTCTATTGTTGCTTCCACTGTCTGAGACACTGTCTTAGTTATGATTTTCACTATCCTGTCATTTTTATTTATTTATTCATTTGTACTTCAGAGTTTACTTAATTAAAATATAGTATGTAAGTTTAATTAATTAAAACTTACATACTATATTTTCTCTTGCTTAATTTGGCTCCAATGGAATTACTTCAGAGTTTACAAATTACTAATTAATTAAAACTTACATACTATATTTTCTCTTGCTTAATTTGGCTCCAATGGAATTACTTCAGAGTTTACAAATTACTAATTAATTAAAACTTACATACTATATTTTCTCTTGCTTAATTTGGCTCCAATGGAATTACCTCCCGAAGTTTGTGCACTTTACCCCCGAACACCCTGTACGTGCATTTATATATTAGAGTCACTCTGAAAACCAGCTACATTCCGTGTCAGGAATGTACCTGCATTTGAGCAATGACCTTTTTGTCAATATTCAAGTCAAATATTATTTTAACCACTGGAGCGATTATGGTAAAAAAATGGAACTCATTTATTTTTCTGCGTTTGATAGCGGTCCGAAATTGGACCACATTTTCCTACCATTCGTAAAACATTTATTGTAATTATTTAAAACATTTCCATGGCCAGCCATTTACTTTAAAACGAAGCTATTGAAATGCTTTATCTATTATGACCATAAATGTCGCAAATCCGAACTTCGTATACTATTTTAGAACGATGTTAAAAATAATTTTTTTAAATATGTTTTCCCTCCGAATTTTTGATCAGCTTTTTACATTTAAAATTAAGTCTTTTTTTTCTGTAGATATGCACCTTTCATTATCAAGTATACCACAAACAACATACATAAATCGAAAATATTTTATGTTGACTCGAATAAGTACCCCTCACGGCAGTTTTAAAGTAAAAAACATGCAGGATTCGTGTGATTATAAACTTGACGATTTTAATATTTTTTTTATAAATCCTACAAATATGAGATAAACGGTAAAATATAGGTTAATTCATTGGTTATATAGCACTATTAATAAGTTTTTATGTCTCCATTTTAAAATTCGAAGGTATGATTTTTTTTAATGTTGGCGAAAAATTTGAAAAATGATCTTCTGGGAAACCTCGAGCAATCAGGACAAATTTATTATAATCAATAATTATCAGCCTGAAACACTCATCTACATTGAAAAAATCTTCCGAGAAAAGATACTGGCCGCCAACGGGAATTGAACCCGTGTCCCTCTGATTGCCGGTCAGCTGCTCTGACCACTGAGCTATGGCGGCTTATCTAATACCCGCCAAATAATTCAATATATGGCCAGTATCTTTTCTCGGAAGATTTTTTCAATGTAGATGAGTGTTTCAGGCTGATAATTATTGATTATAATATTTGTTATCTACCCTTTGTGCTATGCATAAAAATCTTAAAAATAATATTGGAGTTTTACCTACCATTAAAACTCTTATTATGTTGCCTTCCTTATCCAGAATATTCCTTAGTGAGAGATGACATCTCTGTTTCTATCCGATTTCGGTCTCTCTTCTCCTTTTACCGTGAAATTTTCAAATTTCGCGCGATTTTTTGTTCCTTGGTGATCGCAAATCACTGCTACCAACAGTTAGGCGCTCGCTAGCGTCTGACGCGACGCCATTTTCTTCAATTGTAGTCTCACCAGACAGGGGATGAGGAATATTCTGGATAAGGAAGGCAACATAATAAGAGTTTTAATGGTAGGTAAAACTCCAATATTATGTAGTGCCGTTCCTTATCCAGAATATTCCTTAGTGAGAATTGTCTGCTATCGTCTGGTGGCAGTGTTGATGCCAATTGTGATCATCTTCATAAAGAAGCGCCGGTTGGAGGTCTGCCCTCACAATGATCGCTTCTCCTTCTGTCTCCAGAAATGGAAGACCTTTGGGGGTCTGCCCCCCTCAGGCGAATGATTGGATTAAACAGGTTTGTCAAGGACGACGAAGTCCCCGGCTCCTGAATATTGGATTGCCTTATTTCTTTTTTATAATATTTTTGGAAGGTATTTTCATTCTGCCAATTTCCCTTTTCCAAAATGTCCTCTATTGAACAGTTTTCAAACCACCGAAGTGAAGCCACTGCCGACCTAGTGCTCCCCGCAGAGGCCTCAATACCAGCATCTCTAAGTATTGTCTTGACCCATCCACCGATAATTGTTCTAGAAGCTGCTTTGGCTGGACCTGATGTGGATAAAAACAGGTTATCAATATTAGGTGCCTCTTGTCTCCTGTCCTTTGAGAGAACACACAGCTTCTTAAGCCAAAATACAGGATCGGTGGATTGATTTGATGAGGAGTTTAATCTCCATCCTGATTGTTGATACTTTGCAGAATCTGTCTTTGAACCAAATGCAGGCCATAAAATAATATGATCATCCATATCAATGAAATGTTCCGATGTTAATCTCAAAAGTGTCAGATCATGTACCCTTCGCCCTGAGGCTAACAGGAGTATGACTGCACACCTTCTGGATGCTTCAAATAAGGTTATAGTTTCTGGATTGTTAGTCTGAAGCCAAGAACATATCTGTCTCGGGTCCCATATTGTATCCCGTTGCACTTTAATCGAGCTGTTTACTATTCCCTTCATTACTTGCTTCACCACAAGATGGTTACTTAGTCTATTTTCATTATTTGGATTGCATAAAGTTGAAATAGCCGATTTATGCAAAGCTATAGTGCTAGGAGCTAAATTCAGCGATATTTTGAGATGCGCTAGAAACTTTGCCAACTGGGCTCCCATTGGATCTTTGAAATTAACATGGTTGGATGAGCACCATTCACGCCATCTAATCCACGCTGCTTTATAAGAAGCTTGTGTTGAAGTTCGCCAGCTGGATTTTAAAATCTCTCTTTCTCTATCAGACCATCCTTGCAATGCATCATCCCAGCCCCAATTTTCCACACTTGCAGTTCTAGTTGAAGTATTTGCTGGGGATGGGAGCCTGTGGTGGTATCTATCAGTATCTCTTGCAGATTCTTGATCTCCTGAGGTAGGCACAAGGCTCTCTGTTTCAAGTCTGGTAGCCAAAATACTTTTGTCCATTTGGGAGCTACTAGCAGATAAATTCCTGTGGATTTGTTCAGATGAGCAAGCACTCGGGGAATTAGACAAGGAGGCGGAAACACCCATGCAAGAGGAAAGTGCCAAGGTCTGCTGAAAGCATTGTGAAATAATGCCGCTCTGTCTTTCCTGTCTATGGATACATATTTGTCCACAACATGAGCCGTGTGAGAGGCAAACAGGTCCACAGTGGGTCTGCCCCATTTGTGAAATATCTGTTCTGTTGCAGGAGGTAGAAGGTGCCATTCCGGTAGACGGGTTCCTCGGGACAAATGGTCCGCAAGACCGTTGTACCGCCCTGGTAGGTAGTGAACTTGCAGGGTTATATTGTATTTGTCTACTAGAGACAGAATCTGAAAGGTCAGATGAAGTAGACTCAAGGATCTCGTCCCTCCTTCGTTCCTCAAATAAGCGAGGACTGTTCTGTTGTCTGACTGTATTAGAACGGTAGAACTCCTCAAACGTTTGTTCTGGTATTTCAAGGTATTTAGTATGGCAAACATCTCTTTCAAGTTGCTGTGCCAATTCTGCTGTTCCCTGGTCCAATTTCCCGCAATCGGAATATCGTCCACTTGAGCGCCCCAGCCATGATCTGCTGCATCGGTCGAGAGGAAATGAGAGGCAGCGGGGACGTGTAGTGGCATAAAGACCTTTACATTCTGTGCCCACCATGATATGTCTTTCATTACGGGTTCCTTTATAATAATTCTCATTCGTATGGGAAGTTTCATCATGGAGTGCATTTGTAGTTGCATCCTTCGGCAATGAAGACGACCTCTTGGAGTGACGAATGATGCAAAATTTAGTTTTCCCAGAACTCTCTGGGCCTCCTTCACATTCCACTTCTTCTTTTTCTGAAGCCTTTGAAGGGATTGTTGAAGGTCTTCGCACTTTCTCCTGTTCAGTGACTTCCGACCGCGTTGTGTGTCCCACATTACACCCAGATACTCCACTGTTTGTACCGGCTCGCTGACGCATTTTTTCAAATTGACAGTCAAACCGAGGTCTCTTAGTAGATTCAGAAATAGATTTGTTTGGACCTTCAGAATTTCCCTGTCCTGGTGGGCCAGAAGGAAATCGTCCAAGTATACAATGGTCCTCACATTTTGACGACGTAGGGTCTCCGCCACCCAATTGGTCACCTTGGCAAATGCTTGTGGAGCACTGCTCAAGCCCTGGGGAAGGCATGTCATTTGCAAAAGCTCTCCTTTGTACACAATCCTCAAAAAACGACGATGAGACTCTGCGACTGGGATGTGAAAATATGCGTGAGATATGTCTATTTTTGTCATCCAGTCTTGTGGTTGGAGAAATTCGGGAACTTTCTGATGCGACATTAAAGAAAATTTTCTTACCGACACAAAGTGATTGAGACCTTTCAGGTTGAGAATAGGTCTGTTGCTTCCGTCCCCTTTTCGAACCAGGAACATTTGGGAGAGAAAACCGGAGTTGTTGACTGCCGGTTCCAATATATTCAGTTTTTTGAGAATTTCTATTTCTTTTGTCATTGCTGGGGTTGTATTTGTCACAAATCTTTTCAAAGTTAAGGCAGTTGGGCGTAATAATAGGGGCTTTGTAAAGAAGGGGATTCTGTATCCCCCTATGATTTTTTGAACAACTTTGGGAGCATTTAGAGCTGCCCATTTGTTTTTGAAATTCAGCAATTGCCCCGCTTGAAACTTTAATGGCCTCCAGTCATGCACCCCTGTAATAGCGTCGGTTAGAGGTCTGCCCTCGCACCGGTCGCTTGTTACTCTCCTTTCCCCCCCTTTTAATACCAGAGGTGGAGAGCTGGGGATACCTTTGGGGGTCTGCCCCCCTCGGGCGAAAGGATTCTCGGGATGGAAAAAATTCTCGAGATGGAATAAAATCTCGGGTCGGAAAGGAATCTCGGGCCCGAAAGTATTGAACAGGCTTAGAAGCCTTTTTAGTATCAGACCCCTCCTTTGGTGGACCGGTAGTGATGACTTGTGAGAAGGGCCTAAAACAATTCTTTACTCCTCCCAATTTCTGCAATTGGGTAGAGAGGGCTTCCTCATTGAAGAGATGAGAGGAAGTCGGAGGGATCTGCATAAGAACTTTCTTGTCTGATTTCTGTTTACAGGAATTGAGAATCCTGTCCCTTCTAAATTCAATTATCTCTGCCCGTTTTCCGCATGTTATTTGCAGCAGGTCATCGGAGCATTTTTGTAAGTCGTTCTGACCTCCAAACAGCTCATTAACTTTCTCGTACAGGGTTTCTGGAGAGACATCCTGTACTTCAAATCCCCATTCGACCAATTTCTGCAGAGACTGCTGCAGTTGTTCCCTGTGTTTGAGAGCTGCATGTGTTATTGCCGCGAAAGATCTTTCAATAGCGACCTGTTGAGGAGACCCAGAATCGTAAGGTTGCAACTCACAGTTCACCTCAAGCTCCTTAAAGCCCGGATCGGCAAGGTGTTCCTTAATGACCTTGTTATATCTCACATTGGTCCAATCTTTCTGATTAAATCGTTGAAGACGCTCTAACACTTCAAGTCTGTCTTGAGGAGGAGCAGTCATTAAGGGTTCTTTAAGAGAAATGGTGGGACTCGGCATTTGAAAAACACAAGTATTACGCCCGGATACTGTTGAACACTCTTTCTCCGTCTCTGCGATGGACATATTATCTGAGGCTGCATTCTCTGCGAATCTTGACCTCGGTGCTTGCAGAATAAAATTTTGTAGTCTGCCTACTTGTTCAGTTAATTTCTTAATAGAACGGGCCATTCCTCGCCTTCTGGAGCGTGAAGCCCTGCTTGAAAAACTCATGGAAGTTGAGCTGTCGGAACTTGGTGAGCGTCGGCGTCGCCTTCGTCTTTTTCGTTTATTGTCACAAACGGATTCATTAGAGGAACAGTCGGAACACAAATTCTTTCGTTTCGTTTTTCGTATTTCATCACGGTTTACACTCGCGGACGCGGAAATCTCAACCGCTTCGGGAGATACATTATTTTCTGACATTGCGTAATGATTTTCGTAATGATTTTCGTAATAATTTTGGAGAAGAAATCTAGTTTCTGGTTTATATCGCAATATTGTAACTAGACGACCGTTCGCGATAGAAATTAGACGCCAATTGTAGAAAATGGCGTCGCGTCAGACGCTAGCGAGCGCCTAACTGTTGGTAGCAGTGATTTGCGATCACCAAGGAACAAAAAATCGCGCGAAATTTGAAAATTTCACGGTAAAAGGAGAAGAGAGACCGAAATCGGATAGAAACAGAGATGTCATCTCTCACTAAGGAATATTCTGGATAAGGAACGGCACTACATAATAACAAATTTATTTATTTTGCGTGGTCGTTCCAGTGGATAACAAGCTAACAATCTATTGAGAAATAAATATTTTATTATTATTAAGTATTATGTGCTAATAATTATATATTTTATTATTTGTTTCAGGTCTGAATGCCTGCGAAAGGAAGTCCTTCATATTCCTGAGAAAAGAACTTCCCGTCAGGTAATTATTAATAATATTTATTATTAGGCCTCTCTCATTTTGCAGACATTTTCTTATCTTCAGTGTTTGTTAACTTAGGCCTAGAGCTGTCATATTTATGTTCTTAATAATTTACGAGTCTAGCAAACGATTTAAAATACACTACTTACAATTCCCAGTAGCAGAGGTATGAATGGCATCCAATTTACTTTTCAATATCTTAGATGTAATAGATGAGCCAATAAAACGTCACAATTTCAAAAAATTCAGAAAACAGTCAATAAATCTTCTTTTATAAAATTTATTGATGAAAACATAATCAACACGAATGGAAATTTTGTAATAGTTGATTTAAAAAAAAATAATGTCTAAAAGATGGCCTCCATTGGGTCGCACACATTCTTGCAGCCTCGTTGCAAAGCTGTCCATAACTTTGAGCAGCATCTCTAGCGGTATCGCAGCCACTTCACATTGAATCTTTTCTGCCTTTGGGGATTACTTTGAAACACTTGTTGTTTTTAGGTACCCCCAAAGGAAAAAGTCGCATGTGGACTAGAGATGGGTAAGTTCTGCATTTTGCCGGAGGCCTCCGAGACCTGATTCCTTTTAAAAGTACTCGAGTTCTAGGAGCAGGTCCCGGGTCCGAGTTCTTAGGTGTGGACTGACCACTGGGTGTTGTTGTGGCTCACCGAACCGGGACGCACGGGTTCAAAAAACTCGGAGCCAGGACCTACTCGTAGAACCCGCACAAGAACTCAGAACCCCGGAGCCGGACAAGACCCGCACGCGTTCTCGGACCCGTCACCCGTTCAATGTAGAAAGGAATAGGAGTAGGAACCGCTTCCCGCAAAGGAGCGGATCACACGAGCCCATTCCAGCTGAACCGACACATCGCTAATGTGGACAAGTCAGAAGAAAGAGGTTGCCAGGGAATATCGCCGTTCTAGGTCGCAAGGTTGTTTCACAGAAATTGAAACTTTGAAATTTGATGAATTGTTAAAATTATTAAAATTGTTAAAATTGTTAAAAAACATCCTAAGCAGGCTTGAGCAAGACAAAATGCTGCTTCTCAGTGACGTTTGGCGAGGACTTCAATATTTTAAGTGTATACGTGTTTATAACACCAATACACACAATCCTTAGTTTGTGTTGTTTGAATCAGCTGTAATAATTGTAAATTCAATGGTGCAGTGAAACCAAAAGTCAAAATAACAAGTTTTGATTTTTATTTTTTTAACTATTGTTTTGCTTTGGTTATTGTATTGGTATATTGTTTTGTTGATATAATTCTATTAATTAAAGTTGAAAAGATGAAAACAACTCTGAGGTTTTTTAAGGTATTATTTCAGAACTAAATAATAAATAATATAATAATAAAATAAATTTTATAATAAATGCAAAAGTCAGTCATTTTAAATACATGTAGGATTACGAAAGATTTTTTAAATATTTATATTGAGAGATCAGTAGGATTTATCGGACCAGTTAGGATTTCATCAGAGCCGAACCCTCTGATATGAAAATATCTGGAGTCGGTGAAATATTTTCCCATTATGTTTCTGGTGGATTGACCTATTGTTCTTGTATTGTTTTGTATTTATTATACTTATATAGTGCACTTACTTTGCGTGGATTTACTAGATAATCATTTGTGGAAAAGTGTGTGGAAGGGTTTAGTCTTTCATTTGGGAAAGATTTAACCCGGACATAAAATCTGGAGCACCCTATATAGTACCTATCATTAAATCTAGTTGAGCTTATCTTCTATTTGACACAAATATGTAATTTTAAAATGATTAAAATCAGTCATTCAATCACTTTTTGGCTTTAAAAACATATTTTATTTATGATATAATCCAATTATTACATAATGTTACTTAGATAACATTCATAACAAAAATAATTATTATTTTGTGTTATGACTACTTAATTTACTTACAATATATTTGCAAAACGTTCCAGAGTGGAAGATATGTACTTGAAAACATTAAATGAACTACGCGCAAAATATCACATGTCACAAAAGAAATTTTGCCATGAATGAAAGAAAAACATGGCCACCGCGCTTGCCTGAAAATCTCCTACTACCACCACAGAAAGCCGAAAATGTTGCTTGTGTTGTGATGGAGGACTTAGCCAGCAGTGGAATCGAACATGCGACGCCCGGGTGGGACCCAAGCGCTATGTCCACTCAACCACAGACCGGTCAAACCAGCAGTTATTACTGTTATTAGTAATGTTGCGGAAACACTGTTTAACAGTCACCGAACAGAAACACCGTTTAAAGATTAAGTGTTTTTTTTTATTAGTAAGGCTGTTAGCATTTACTGGATAGAAATTATTCATTTTAAAATACAATACACTTCTATTAAATTCCATATCATTGTGTGAATACCACCGTCCCGGGAACCGTTTATTTGATAACCAACGCCTCTGCCACAGGTCACCCCAAGTGGTTCATACGCGGTATTGAACTCATATATAAGATATATTCTCCTATGCACACTGTATCAAGGGCGTAGCTAGGATTTTGTTAAGGGGGGAGCAGACGGGAGGGGGGGGGGGGTAGGGTGAGTGTGACAAGGGGTATGGGGGGTCACCAGCTCTGTGAAGTTACATGAAAAAAAAATTGAACTACTCTTTTGACTATTTTTAGATCAGGGTGGCCACAGGACCTGGAAAACCTGGAATTATCAGGGAATTTTACCGAACCTGGAATTATCAGGGAAATGTCAGGGAATTTCAAAATTTTTTTATAATATCAGGGAATTCCAAAAATAAAACTAAATTCGTTATATTGCGATTTGTGAAACCCCAAAGTTGTATTTTATTACTTTTACTTGCGACGCACAGTGGACGGAGTGAAGAAAAAACACGAATTAATTACTTGCTGACTAAATATTAATGCAATTTTTATTTTTTTGATCTTATTAATGAATTATAACTATTTTGAAGTAAAAATTATTAATTTACTCTTCCGTAGAAATTTACAACAACAAAATAATACATTGCGAAAATATACAAATAATATCTAGGCAAATAATAATAATAATAATTGGATAATTTATAAAGCGCCGTTTTTGTGAAAAATCACCTCAAGGGCGCTGAATAAAACATATTCATTTTAAATTTTACATATTATATTTCACATAAGTATATAAACAATAAAAGACGGGCAATAATAAGGTACACACATATTTTAATCGAAAAATGGTAGAAAATCTAAGTGCTAAAGGTGTGTTTGCGTTGTCGTTGGAGTCTAAATCATCACACAAATTTCCAGAACCATTGAACGAATTTTTAGTAGACTTAAAACTTCGGTAGGTAAATAGAACCTTTTTTTTTGGAAGTGGTCGCTAAATGCAAATTCATTTCTTATTATCTCGGGAGTTTCTTATTTAAATTGTATTCTTATTGGTCTGAAGTTCCTTGTAGATGAAGACCGTGGGTTTAGCTATATAATAGTCTTGCTTCTTGAGTTTCCTTCGCTGTAGAGCTGAAGTGGCACGTACGACGTTGTAGGGAGATTCGAGTCATCATGATATTCTCCATCACTATACCTTTGCTTGAAGTGACTGTGACTACCATAACCATCGCAGCCCCATTTATACATTTGTGCAATCTCATTTCTTCTGCTGTCCATCAAGAGTGCGAGACTCTAACATGTCATGCACTTTTTTTCTTCCTTGATCTAGAACCAATTTCTTGAAATACTTCTATTGGTCTACCCAAAGATTTGGAGACAACTGTCATTTCTGACAACCACTATAAATTATGTTTTTCAAACCTCACAATAATAACTGCGGCTTTTTCTCCATTTCTTCACCGATTGCAGTGAAAAATATTGTTTCATGTGATATTTTTTTAGTATCTCTTCTAATGTTAATGTTTTTTTTTGTTTATTTGTCTATTTTTGTCTGGTCTTTTCATTTATTCACAAATTGTCTTCAGGCGAAATATCATAAATTTGTAACAAGTGTATTTTGTTTTTAATGGATTATTGGGATGCAAAGAAATAATAAATGCTATAAATGACGGAATTCCCTTTATTATTTATCTAACGAACGATATCACCTTATATCAAATCAAACACATCAGGGAAAAATGTAGAAACTGCCCTGGAAAACCTGGAATTATCAGGGAATTTTGAAATCCTTTTTTTGTGGCCACCCTGTAGATGTAAAATTGCAAAATATGTGATGTCACACTAGGGGGGGAGAAGGGGGTTTCACAAATGTGACGATAGCGACAGGGGGGGGAGGGGGTCAAAAATCATGAAATTCGTGTGATGTAATTTATGGATGGCCCTTTAGCTCATGTGGGCATTTTGTTAATGAGGAACTAACAAAAATTTTAGATGACTAACTTGAGTATAAGTCCCAATTCTGTGTCTGAAGCCCTCAGGGCCCTAACCGTATTCTAAAATATAAGAAAAGAAGCAATAATAAAACAATTAAGGACCTCTATGGATTAAGTCATAAATTATAAATACCTAAACTGCTTGAAAACATTTGGAACCGTACATGGTTGAAGTTTTAAAAATGCACGTAAAAATAATACATAAAAAAAGGAAAAGTAAAATACAAATAAACGCACAATCTTTAGTTAGATACGTTAGTTATGCGGGTACAAAAAAAAGGTTTTCTAATATTTATCCCAACTTTCCACGATGCACAAAAAAATTATAAACTAAAAAGGTAATAATAAAAATTAAATTGATTCTCACAAACAATAGGCTACCGATGTAATATTACTTTACGGTTTGTGAGAATCCCTGAATCTTCTAGGGGGGGGGGGGGCAGCTGCCCCCCCCCCCTGCCCGTACCTCGCTACGCCCTTGCACTGTATACTTATTATTTTATGTATCACTTTTATGTAAAAACTTTTTTAGGCATATAAATAAATAAATAATTCTATTTGTAAATTAACTGCTCTGAATTTTTCCTACATCTAGAATTAAAATTATTTTTTTAATGTTTAAAATCTTGCTACATTGCAATACCGATAAAAGTAACTAAAACCATCATTCCTTCTTATCCAAAGGGGTAGGCAGAGAGGATGGTCCGTCATACAACTCTGTCGTGACACACACTCCTTGCTTCACACACATTCATACATAATCTTCTGTTATTCTGACTCTTGACATACCCTAACTCAAGTATTTGATTAATTCGGTTGTGGTCTATGTCTTTTTCCATTCACTTTCGCATTGTAGGGGAGAGTAGGGTATATCGTACCGGTCGATAAATCGTACCACCTTATTATTTCCGCTACTGGTCACTTTTTATTAAGCCTGACAACACTCCGTGAACCCTTTGAGGTGTCATAGTTGTCCTCGTCGTTATTTTTAATTAGTGTTGGATCGTGCGTTTGTTTGCAGTACAGTTTTTTTGCTTTTTCACAATCTTGATCTAATTTTTTTGGGTCCTACCTAAGGTGATATCGTGTTCAAAGGTATGTTTGTTTTTTCTCAAATTATCTTCAGCTAACATGTTTATATTCTATAATTTGCTATTACAAAATCACATTTGTCAAGTCTATTGTTACACGTTCTGCAGTCATTATTTCATAGAAACTCAGAGTTCGCTAAATCGTACCACCAGTGGTTTGATAAATCGTACCGGTACGATTTAACATACGTTGTTTTCTTGTTTTCTAGTTTTTTTTATTTTAGATGACGTCGAAAAGAAAGTATTATCAGTGGTCTAAAGCAGATTTGGAAGCAGCGATTTCGGCCATCAAGAACAACGTAATGGGACCAAACGAGGCTTCACGAGTGTTCATAGTTTCTAAACCTACATTAAAAAGACATATGCAAAACAGGAATGTATTTGCAAATAACTTGGTTTTACAAAGGGGAAGACCAACGATTTTTCAAAATCAGCTCGAAAGTATACTTGTAGAGCATTTGTTAAAACTTGAGGTTCATTTGTTTGGTTTAACCATAAGCGATATTCGTCAATTATCTTACCAAGTTGCTGAGAAGAATTGTATTCCACATACTTTCAGCAAAACCAAAAAAATGGCGGGTAAATCGTGGTTTTACAGTTTTATGAAACGCCACCAATGATTTAGAAGTTGCTGCTCGTAGACGCTCAACTGTCAAAATTCCCAAATTAAAAATTGAGAAAAAGACAAAAAAGATTATTAAAAAAAAGACAAAAAACCCAATAAGGGTAATAGTGTAGTCGACGAAAGAAGCCTAGAAATTGCAGTAGTAGCGATAGTGAAGATGCTGATACTATTGTCGTTTTGGATGATTCGGACACAGATATTGATGATGATGATGAAGAAAACGAGTGCCATCTATGTTTTGGAAATTATTTTGACAAGGCCGGACCCAAAGGAGACTGGATTCAGTGTGTTCGATGCCATAAATGGGTGCATGAAGCTTGCACCAATAACCCAGATATTTGCGACACATGCATGCCTTAAAAATGACCATATTTTCTTTAATGTAAATTGACATAATGTTCTAGGTACGATTTATGTTCCGGTGGTACTATTTACCATACCGGTTGGCCAAATCGTACCGAAAATCATTTTTTATAAAACCTTTAATTTGAAAACTTTACAGATGCATGAAAAATATGATTTAAATATACATGGTACCCAATAAAACAGGCTTTCATTTGAACCTAATTCCACTTCACTAATCCAATTCCATCATACTGTATTAAGAGTTAAGAGCAAAGTGGTACGATATACCCTACTCTCCCTATATCCACATTCCTTTCTCCACTCATCAGCTCTACATTTCCAAATCATCTAGGCGTCCTTTTCTTAATCTTGTTCACTACTATTTCTTCAACTTTGCAATAGTCCCTTATCCCCATATATTTGTAACATGGGCAAACGATAAAACATGACATGTTGTGGCTTTCATGCTGTCGTCATAAAGTTTAACAACGTCTGTCGTCATAAATTTTAACAACTGAAGTCTACTTACAAATAAATTATAAATGATTTAATTTCACATTAATTATACATAGTTTGAAGTGATAATAACATAATGCAATATTTGTGTTATGTCTGGCTATGATTGATAATTGATACTTTCTTAAAAACAGGCTCAGACTAGTGAGGTGGTTTATACCATTTTTTTAAATGTATTTTGTATATATTTTCATTTTATCTTGGTTAATAAATATTTTTTTTTTAAATAAGCTGTATATCATTTTGAAGGCATATTTAAACATGATTCAATAAAAAATATTAAATCAAAACACATAAAACTTCAATATCAAAACTTTTAAAGAAAATATATAAATAATTTGCAAGTTGATATATCAGCAAGATATCAGAATAACATTAAATTCACTTTATTAAACCCTAAAAATTCTCGAAAAACATACTTTAAACTTTTCATTGAACCTTAAAAATATGGAAAATACCCATGAATCCAAAAGATAATTGAAAAATTATCTGAAACTTCTGGAATAATTCCTTGTTATTATATATTTTTTCTTCATTTACCCATAAACCTTGTGTTTTCTCTAGGTACTATTATTTGTCACTACAACTTATGTACCACAATTGTAATTTTTATTATTAAATATTGTACAAATATTTTGTTATTTAAAAAAAAAAACTACATTCAATGTGCCCCCCCAGTGGGCCGCGGTAAACTTATCAAACTTTTACCGGTCCGCGGCGGAGAAAAAAAGGTCGGGGACCACTGGATTAGATGACACAGATGGTCTGACCGATGTAAGGTCATGTGGTATCTCCAGAAAGTTGAGTTGCCTTCCGGGTCTACCCGCGCATTTTCAAGGAAAAACCTCTGGCATGACTGAAATTATTTCAGCTAACCTAGACTGATTATAGACTCGTTTAACCCTTGTAAAAGGTTTAACGAGTGGTTGAGGGAACAATTAGTTTCCTTTGGGTTAAGTACCCATAAAGTTATTTTTACAGTTTTGTATTGTTTTACTATTATGTGACGTACTTGCAAATTGATTGTACCTACTCCAAATAAAGACTAATTTGTGATTACCATAAAATTATTGTGAATTTCATTTAATTATCCCACCACAATGGCGTTAAAATTACATTGACGTGACGTCAAAAATAAGTTTTCAAAGCTGTTAGTGTTAAAATAAAGAACTCTGAAATCCTTTGCTTCAATCCATTATTAAGTTCTATAAATTACAATTTATTGTGCCTCTAAGGCCTAAAGGTTCAATAACACAAGAAAATAGGCGCTGATATGTACATATCTTAAAAATATTTACATGTGCCAGATTCATATTCAGTCATTCTGGGTTCAAGATACTTTACATACTTCAGATTAGAACTACCTTCACTTACTAAAACATTTCATTTAAATAAGTAATTAATTCAACACTTCATTGTGAAGCCTGGCTTAGCAATTATCACAAATACTTCACTTTATAAGAAGTGAACTCATTTTACACGTGCTAGCTACTCTATTATGATAGACTCCGTAGAGAAGTGGTGATGATCCATGATGCTATTGAATTTGATGTATTTAAATTTCAATGGTTCACATCTCGGGATGACTTGATGCTAGTTAGCATAATGTGTCCTGGTTATATTATACTGTGTGTAACATTTGTGTATACCTGGTTGCAGGCTAGCAAATATAATGTGTCCTGGTTATATTATACTGTATGTAAAATTTGTGTATGCCTGGTTGCAGGCTAGCAAATATAATGTGTCCTGATTATCCTAAACTATGTATAATATTTGTGTATGCCTTGTTACAGGCTAGCCAACATAATGAAAGAGATCGCCCTGCTGCCGGACAACCTGCTGCGGATGCCGTCGGTGGGGTTAGTGAACCAGTGGTACGCTACCTCCTTTGATGAGATCATCCAGTTTGAGAAGCATGACTCATCCGAAGATACTTTGCACAAGTAAGTTCTGTTAATGATTAAAAATGGTAACACAGAGACAGCTAGCTGCCTTTAAAAAAAAAAAAGAAGTTCATTCCTCACCAGAGTCCTAGCTGCTCCCGTCTTGAGCCAGTGAGACTATGGCATCCCCAATTGGGGTACGTGGTGAGGCTGAAGGTAGTGGGGAGGGGAATAGGAAGGCTAGGAAGTACCTGGCTATTCAGATCTAGTCACCAAACACGGCTAAAGCCATTTCAAGCAATGTTTCAATTCTGAATGGTGGTCTTACACCGGGGCGATACTGAGAGTATCTTCCACTCTGGAATGTGCCGCAAATATACTAGATATTATTTTAAATGACTTAATTGTGAAATAGCACAATTTAATCAAATAAAATTTATTTGCAAACTCCGGGATTCGATCCCGCGACCTTCGGATTGCGAGTCAAGAGCCTTACTGCTCGACCATGTCGGACGCCTTACCAATCAATAGTATTTATGGCTTAGATCATATTTAAAATCAATAATAATTATTAATTGGAATATGCATGAAAATTACTTGTTTTAAATACAATGATCAGAATCAGGAAAATAAATTTTAAATCTTCCACGCTTTTGTTACGGTATCCCTAGTTTGTGAAAATACCCCATAAGGTAAGGTTTTAACCCGTTTAACCACAGGAAACCATATTTGTCCCAGCTCACATAGGTCTCATTGAAGTTAACTTTGACCTCTCAGACTAATTTGTTCTGTTTTGCGAACAAACAGCTATTGGCCCGTAGAGTTAATTAGTTCGCTTTTGGGAATAGCTCATATGATCTCATAGAAATCATTGTTTCCCTTACTGCCACGGTTAGAAATATGATCAAAACGGCCAGTTGCGGTTCTTCACAGGGGGACAATGGGGACAGTCCCCACCATTTACACTCGAAACCTACTAAAGGAAATAACAGTCGGTCTTCACCAAAATGAATGAATTCTTTAAATATAAAAGCACTTGTAATTAACATTTGCAGAAATAAAAAAACAAAAAAATTTTATGACCGGATGATTTTAATAAGAAACGACGCGCGTACAGCGAACAATGTATGGCGTATGAGAACAGCGGGTCTGTTTCTCAGTGCGCAGAACAGTGGCGGCTCGTGACCTTTGGGTGTGCTAGGGTGCTAATATTTATAAAATGGCATGATGGATAATTGTCGCATGCGAAAAAAAAAATTTTTTTTTTCAAAAATTTGTATTTTGTATGAAGATTTTTCAGGAAATCCGTTTGCCGCACGGTCAATCTGCAAACTTCCTGAAAATTTCATACAAAAAAATTTTTCCAAAAAAAAATTTTTTTTTCGGCTACAACGACATCAATAATGCCATTTTTTTTTTAAATATCAGCACTCTAGCACACCCAAAACTCACGAGCCGCCACTGGCGCAGAATCTACGGCGCACTTGGGGGACGATCCGAGCTGTCCCCATAGATTCCTTGCGTTGTTTCGTGATCATACGCAACCGCACATGCGCAGTCGTATGTGAATTCAAATACCCGTGGGGACAATTCTTTGGATCCCCACTGCACCATTTGTTTGCGGAGTTACGGGCGGGAATCGCTCTCGTTAAATTAAGTTCGATAATAATCTTGCAAGATAAAGCTTTATTTTAATATTACAAAATTGTATTGGTAAAAAAAGACATTTTATATTGTTTTGTGTTTAGATATCCGACTAGCATGATTTTTTTTTTCAGAAATTTTATATTGCATTCTACGGGTGGTGAGATTACGGTACAGTATGTAAAAAAAAGGCGATCCCCACCACTAAAGAAATGCTCGAGCCGCCACTGAAAACGGCGTTAGAAAGAAAAAAACTCTATCCTTTATTTTCAAATCATAAAATTAACCACCGAACAATTAAAATGTACACCTCTATGAAACCAAAGGCTCCGAAATCAATTTGAGAAAATTTATGAAACTTTGAAACTTTTTTGAAATGACAAAAAAGTGATGTAACAACAAAGATTATAATATAGTCGTCTAATAAAATATGTGTTTATTCATTATCAGTAGTTTTAGTTGTGTTTGCCTTCAAAATTTTTATATTTCAAAAATTATTTCTTTATTTCTAATTTGGGCGTATTTCATCGCCTTTCAAAAACAGTTTTTTGTTTTCCAATTATTTACATTTTATAGCAAAACGGAAATAAACACAAAATCTCTTACCTTCCGACAGCGTCTTTAACGCTCCGCCCGCCGCGTCTTTTATTAACGCGAGGTGTCATGCGGGGTCGCTTAGGACCCCAAAAATGAATATGATTAAATTGTTGTTATAACATACATTTTATGTGTTATTTTAACTGATTATGGTCAGGTGATAATGACTGCATTGAAATCAAAAGAAATATTAAAAATTAGATATTTATTTTCAATGCAAAAGCTTAAAAATCAACAAGGTACATATTTTTATAATTTACATCAGAATTTATGTAGAACTTTATTAACTTTAAAAAAAAATCTAACCAATTTCTATCAAACTTATAACTTTTTGAGATTGATGCAATTATTATTATTACAACAAAACAATCAACAAAATACAATGAAAAAACATATAAATTTGATTTTTCATGGTATTTTGTTGATTTTTTTGAGCCTCACGCCGAAACACAAGTCTGTATCACACATGCACAGACTGAATGTTCGCGGCGCTAGAGTCAAGTATAGTCTCTTTTAGGAAGCTACCTAAAGTAAAGAATCAGTGCGAACATTTAAAATGTACATAATTAGCATTTATGTAAAACCTGGGTTTTTAAAGATGCCATGCGACGGGTCGAGGGTTAAGAATTATACGGTTAATATGCCTGAGAGGTTAAACTAAAAAAATGGAAATTTTACAAAAGATCGATAGTGATGTTTGTTTGTTTTTAGGATTTTCAGCATTTTTAGCATTTTACTTTATAGCACTTTTTTTTTAAGTAAAACTTCTTTACGCATGCTTGACTTGGGGGGTAAGGTGGTGAATACGTGACGAGATCGTTACGAAAAGTGTGATCGGGCGAGGCGAACAGAAGTTGAGAGGGAGAAATAAGTTAGTGAAGATAGAAAGAGAGAGTTACGTTTCATATATTACTGTAGGGGCAAGAGAGAGAGGTGCGAGCACACATTTTCTTTCTCTCTTTCTCTCATAGCCAGTTACGTTTCGTATATCTAAGACACAGTGCAGGCCTATTGTCTGTATCACACTGTAGGAGCAAGAGAGAGGAGTGCGCGCGCACATTTTCTTTCTCTCTTCTTTTAAAAATTAGTGAAGTTTTACTTCAATCGTGTGGCCTAAAGCACACTCGTATTTTTTTTTTGTATCCTGCACAATCGGCTGCATTTACTAATTGGACACTAAACTTGCCCAGTTTTTGCGGTGGCTTATTAGTATTAGAAAGAGAGTTAAAAATGTTGTATAATTTATGCTTGAAATGATTTCCAGGTTCTGTTCCTCGTTGGTTAAGATCCGAAATCGCCACTCAGACGTGGTGCAGACCATGGCCCAGGGGGTACTGGAGCTGAAGGACTCTCACGAGGTGGACCACCACACGGAGCACAGTGTGCAGTACTTCCTCGATAGGTTCTACATGAGCCGCATCTCCATACGAATGCTCATCAACCAACACAGTGAGTATAAAAACTTCTGCAGAAATTCACATATGGCAGCCATTTTGTTA
Organism: Limnephilus lunatus; assembly: GCA_917563855.2. NCBI lineage: Eukaryota > Metazoa > Arthropoda > Insecta > Trichoptera > Limnephilidae > Limnephilus > Limnephilus lunatus. The sequence continues at coordinate 23,382,220 of OU830596.1, forward strand.
TTTTGACAGTTGAAATATCTCTGTTAAATGCCGAAATTTACTATTGTTAAATTGTGATCATCGGAAGAGGACAGGTATTACGTTGTTAAGCTTGTCAGCTTATTAGACTGAATGCTGTAGAAATGAGATCCCTGAGGAGTAACTGTGGTAAAGCCATGTATGATCGTGTGAGAAACATGGAAATCCGCAAAGAATGCAAGGCTGATTGATGTAAGCTTAAGCCTCCGCTACCCGAATTTCTACCGATTTCTTACATACCTTAAACATTTGAAGTTTTTAAGCTTTTTAAAAAATATATGTTATTTTTGAAGATAATATCTAGACGCGTTCCACGCCGAAACGCAAATTATATAAAATTCCCTCGATAGAAAAAAATCGCATAGTATGCTCCAAAAATTATTATAAACACTTTTGTTTCAGTTATTTTACAAGTTATAGTTGTGAAAAAATTCATAACGTTTCTTTAATTGATGCCTTTTGCGAGATTTTTGCTCTATTTTAAACGAGTCGTGTTTTATTAAACATTTTCGTAATTTTTGCATCGATTTTATCGCTTAAAATATTAGCGCGCTCCTTTAACATTCGTAATTACATATCTCTCCATCTTCTTCTTTTAGAGCCCGGATGCGGCGCCTTAATGAGTAAGAATAAGAAAGGGGCGTAAGATGGTTTGGGCATGTAGAGCGAATGAACGAGGAAAGGAGTGCAAGGAGAATATATGACGCAAATGCGAATGGCAGAAGAAGTTGGGGGCACCCGAGAAAGACATGGCACGACCGAGTGAATCAGATACTTGAGTCGGGTCATGTCAAGAGTCAGAATAATAGAAGAGCATGTGTGAGACGATGTATGGATGCGAATGAGGCAAGGAGTGTGTGCCGCCCTTCGGGTACTATGCAGTTGTGTACAAGCTGTTTGTCACATCACCAAGTATGAATGGTTTCCAGTTGACCACAGCTCTTACAAAAATGTGCTTCTCCGCGTCAACCATCAGTCATCATACTCTTGTTTAATCTGTTTGTTTATTCTTGTCGAATCTCCCAGAATCAGCGTTTAATCGGTGGAGACCTTTCAAATGTCAAAAATTCAAAATGGCGCAGATTGGCCACTTCATCAAATGTAGCAATTTTACAATTGAAATTGGGTAAAAACGCCAACATAAATGATGGATTTATTATAAGTGCAACTAAGATTCTGAAAAGGAGATATCATTAGACGAACAGCAGAAAGGGGCAAAAGTCTTAAATTTTCCGCATTAACCTTAGTGTACCAGCACTATTTTGTATCTTATCTTCTTTCCCTTTCTGTCTCCAGCTCTTCTGTTTGGTGAGCAGCCCCCCTCTGTAGTCAGCAGTCGCCACATTGGCTGCATCGACCCGGCCTGTGGTCTGGCCTCCGTGGTGAAGGACGCCTATGATAATGCCAGGTTCCTATGCGAGCAGTACTACCTCACCGCCCCGGAGCTCGTGCTCGATGAATACAATCGTGAGTACAATAATTTATTCTCTTTACAGGATGTTTGTATTAATTTTTATTCCTCAAGGTTAAGAAAAACCACTCCAATGTTGTGACTGCAATTATTAAGAGGAACGCATGCGCGGCCTGTTTCATACAAAATTTTGATTTGATTTTACGGCTAAAATATGAAACTAATTGTTTTTTTTTTTTTTTTAATAGATGGGTTAGGCATATATAAAGTAAGGATGTGGATCCGATTCTCGATTTTTGCTTTTAATTATAAAATATAGGCCCCAAACAAGACCATTTATCCATGAATTTAGGAGGCAACTTTGGAAATATTTTGTGACTGAATGGATGCTATTTTTGAAAAATCTCTCCACATCCTGACTCAGGCATATGATGAAGAATACAATAAAATTTGATTCAACACTAAAAAAAGTTTCATTTGCGTCAAAACCCAAATTAAGTTAGACGCGAATTCGACTAAAAAATAGCAAGCTTTTATCCGTTGTCTCGTTTACGCATTTGTGTTCCGTGCGGGGCGGCGGGAGAGGTGCGGGCCGGGAAAGGACTCGTATCGCCCGGCAAACGAACATATACATACAAAGATATCTTCTCATTCGTCATACATCAACAATCGGTGTATCTGGGGGTGTGTGTGTGTCTAGTCCAGACACTGCTTGCATTTGGCATCGCTGTTCGCGATTCCTTGCAAGTATATCCACAAGGCGATTTTGTTGGATTTTTACGATAATCGCCAATATTTTGTTTAAACATGGGTAAGTAATAACAATTTGAGAATTTTTAATAATGGTGATTAATTATATTATGAATTTATCAATAGTTTAGGATACACCTTATTGATTATTTAAAATGTTAATTGTGTTTTAGGTCGAAAGTGGACACACGGTAAGCCACCCAGCTGGCACCGCAAAAACAGAAAATGCAATGTTAAAAAGTCAGAAAGAACACGGAACAGGTGATATAAAATTAACTTCATTATTATTTTTTTAAATTATACTTCACAATTTTTTTACAGTAGGAATATAATGTAATTTTTTTTCAGTTCCTCCGTAAATGGTGTTGAAGTTACCCAGGGTACGTCTCCCAAGAAAGATTTATTTATTTATTGTTATCAAGTTTAATTTGTAGAACTCCATTTTAATTTTTATTTATAAATAGATTTTTACTATAAATAGATTGTCTGTATGTGGCATGACCACAGTTTGATAATGCCCTCAGAAGGCGAAACAGCTGTCACGCGTAGTAATAATTACCAGCAGAACTTGTTTATAAATAAACTGTTTTTATTAATTTAATAATAAAATTATTGAATATATAAAATAAATAAAAATTAAAAAAGATTTATTTGATGCTGACATCGATGTAAATGATTGGATTTCAAGCAAACTGTAAGTAAAAAATATATTTTTAACAAAAACAAAAAATTCGAGAAAGTATACAAAGACGTCAAGATGTTTAGTTGGAGTTACATTTTTGCGGTTCAACTTTTATTTCTTCAGACCTTTTTTATTTATATATAAATACCGCACAAGAGTCCCCACTGCTTCCATCTGTAGCCAGTGAGACTAGGGCATCCCCAATTGGGGTATGTTGTGAGGCTGAAAGTATGGGGAGGGGAAGGAGATGGGGGAGAGGAAGGTAAAGAAGTACCTGACTATTCAGATCTGGTCACCAGACACGGCTAAAGCAAATTAAAGCAACGTTTCAATTCTGAATGGTGGTCTTACCAGGGCGATACTGAAAGTATCTTTCACTCTGGAACGTGCCGCAAATATCCTATATTATTTTAAATGAATTAATTGTGAAATAACACAAATTAATCATATAAAATTTATTTGCCATGTCTAAGGCGGCAAACCGTCCCGCAATGACAGTTGTAGTCCCGTATTGCAATATTTAATAAAATAGTCCCGCAAATCAGCCCACCGCCCACTTAGAGAACTTTTTTTTTCTGGCGCCCATAACTCGTGAATCAGAATGGAGGGGGCGTAATGGGATACCATAGCAGGGTTGCATTTGCCAACGGAGGGGGCGTAATGGGATAGGGAAAATATTTTTGTGGATGGATAGCCCCCGATGGCATGGGATGGTGCAAGATAGGATGGGGTTGAAATTTTATGCTGTACTTACAAAATTGGAAATAATATTTTTTCTCGAAGATGCACTGGGATAGAGATAATCACGAAAACACAAACCCAGTCGTGCAAAATGCTTGTTTGTGCAAACTTGTACGATTTTTTTACGGCTTTATGTAGGTATAAGTACTTGTAAAGAAATTCGTCAATAAAAGCTATTGTAACATTTTCAGTTTCAACAACACCAATAATGTCGCATTTTTTCAAACTTGGCACTCTAGCTCACTGAAAAATCACTGGCATACCCATGTGTTTTGTTAATAAGTATTAGGTATTACAATAAATTATTAAATAATGTACCCAGGTCTGACTATTTCATTAGGAATATGCACCTATTTAATATTTTTGTACAATATTTATAAAATAGCTCATTGCATTTTAATGAATTAAGACTTTAAAATAAGGTATACATATAGTATATTATTATATACCTACCCGGTTAGTTGTTTATAAAGCTTAGATATTTTAAATTATATGTTAATCATGTACTGTATAAATTTATGTTAAAGTTGAGTTGAATTATTTAGTTATGAAGAGAAAAATGTATTTATTTAACTGTAATAAATAATTTTAAAAAAATGTCAGTATTCCTTTTCAATGAGAAAATATGACTAAATATCATGTTCTATAAGGTTAAAAAAATTACATCATACATTCAAAATTATGATTTGGGTTTTATTTCTTAATATTTTTTTCCCCAGAACCAGGGAGATTTCCCTGGTTGAAAATTGTTAACATCTCAGTTATATGAAATATTAATTATAATATATTAATAATTTCCGATTTGACTTCATGCTTACGATTCCCAGATCTCCTATAACAATATAAATTTTCCGTTAATTTCAAGGCACTAAATAAAAATATCATTCCCCGTATCCTCCAATAAAATGATGTTTATGTTTGTTCACGCATTTTTTTGCGCGGATCCACTAACAAACACTATCAAATAATTAGTCGAGAGACCCCCGTATTAGCGTATACGTTAATACTAAAGAACTCAACAAAAGGGAAATTTCCCCGGCTTCGCGCGAATATTCAAGCATGAAATTACGCGCTCTTTTTTTTTAAACTCCATAATAACATATTTTGCACGCTGGCGCTGCAGCCCGACACCACTACATAGAATTTACCATTCCCACCTACCGGCCTCACACGTCATGCATCCGATTCCCGTTTATCCTATAACAATATACTGTCTCCGTTAATTTCAAGGCACTAAACAAAAAGATTACTCCCCTTGTTCTCCAATAAAATGATGTTTATGTTTTTTCACGCATTTCTTTGCGCTGACCCACCAACAAACACTACTAAAGAATATGTCGAGAGACTCCCGTATTAGCGTATTATGCTAATACTAATAAACTCAACAAAAGAGGAATATCCCCGGCTTCGCGCGAATAATGAAGCATAATATTACGCGCCCCTTTTGTTAAAACTCTATAATACCATATTTTGCTCGCTAGCGCTGCAGCCGCACACCAATACATACAATTTACCCTTCCCACCTACCCGCCTCACACCGCAAATACATTGTTTCGTTAGAAAGGGACAACAAAAAGACTGGGAAGCGAATTTGGACACAGGCAAACAATGCTCTTAATATAAATGTAATATTTGTTTACAGCACAAGAATCTGGCAGTGAGATCCAGGGTGTGTATGTACCATCCCACTTGTACCACATGTTATTTGAGCTGTTCAAGAACTCCATGAGAGCCACCGTGGAGCAGCACAGCGCCAATTCCGACAGCTGTCCGCCCGTCGAGGTGAAGGTGATTCGGGGCAAGGAGGATATATGCATCAAGGTGAAGCTCTTTCTTCAGGCCGTTATGTTTAGAGTTTGATGGCACTTCATGACCGCCATGGCAAAACTGTAAGCTTCTTAGATTCAGGACATGTTGAAAGACCGCCATTCAGATTCAAAACTTATGGTTGTGCCATTATTAAGGGCGCCTTCCACTGCGAGCGGAAAAGAGTTGAGCGGATCTGGGTGGGAGATGAGCGAAATAAACGACCTACCAACTTTGACCTTCCATAAAAAAATAGTTGCTTCGAAGATAGGTGTTTGCCTTCCGCTGCCCTTGCGAGAAATGAGCGAGGCGAGCGGAGCGAGGCCAACGAAAAATGAGAAATAGTTTTGCCCTTCCATTAAAAACGAGTCAGTATCGCTTTATAGTTCGAAGCGAACAGAGTTATTTTTATTATGTCAAGTACTGATTCTACTGAAGATAATTCTGGCGGCTTGTATGCAATGAAAAAATTTTTGCTAATGTACATTTATAAAAAGATTTTCATCTCAAAAATTTAAAACTTTAATTTTTTTAAAATTTATTTCTGCCAATTTCATCTCAATGATGGTTTTCTAAGCCAATCCTTTTTGTCGACATTGCGACATTCTTTGCTAGTCGTGTCCTACTAAAATTAGACCTATAAACTCCTCCGTCTTGACAAAAAATGCAGTCGAGGCAACTGAATTGACGATAGTTTTTGAGAGGAGTCCGCTAGAAACTAGTCGGCGATGGTGTGCGCGAGCAGACATTCGAATCTATTTTAACTCGTTTGGTCCGCTCCGCTCACCTCGTTATTGATGGAAGTACTTGTATGCAGTTAACGTTTGCAGAGTCCGTACGGAGTCCGTTCCGCTCGCAGTGGAAGGCTGCCTTGCTTTTACCCTGCTTAGTGATCAGATCTGAATAGTCTAGTCATATACCACTCAACCTCCATCTTACCCATTTCCTTTCCATTTCCTTCCTCTTTCTTTTATATATTTTTTAACACCACGCAGGAGGCCTTGAAGAAAATAATTTCTTTCACAGCCTATGTATCTTTGTGGATGCTGTGTGGAGGATCGTATTACGTAAAGGAAGGAGAGGAAGTTCTGGGAAGAAAGACGTTTGAGTGTTGGGTATGAATCTAGGTGTCAGTGCGTCTAGGAGTGAATTCATCCCTCCCTCTGTGGTACAAAGCACTGGGTCTAGAAAGACCACCCTAAACTGGCTCAGAAACTTTGATGTTCCCTTTTAAATCTTCACCATACGAGAACTGTAGAAAATGTTTCAAAATCCATGAAATTTTTTATTGTGCCACATTTTAGTAATATGTAATACATATTTATTTCAGATGTCTGATCGAGGAGGTGGTATCCCCCGAAGTGTCTCCGATCAACTCTTCAAGTACATGTACAGTACTGCACCACAGCCCTCCAGGTCCGATTCTCACACCGTACCCTTAGCTGGTGAGCAAACAGTTCATCGTTACCACTGCTAGATACCATAGATAATAGAAACTAGGGAGACAACAACATCGCTCACCCATACTAATGCAAACCGCATCTACGTGCAGCGGCAACCCGTCTTTGTTTTTACCTACACACCAAATGCATAACTTTCATTGGCTCCACTGCTTTGGTAGTTTGTGTAGTTTTTTTTTCACATTAACTCCACATAGGAGGCCCTGAGGAAAATAATTTCCGTCAGGGCCTATGTCATCTTTGAAGATGCTGTGTGTGGATGGTCTTTTTGAGGAGAGGAAGGAGTGAACACGAGTCTTGGAGAGACTCATGTTGTAGGAGGGAGGAAACATAGAGGTTGAAACACAATGGTTGTAGCTCGGCGACAGTTGGCACGTTTCCCTGCCATATCCCTTTATTTGACTTTAAAGAAAAAAAATAACACTATAAAAGTCATCAGAGTCCAAAATTTCACTCAAATTTTTTAATCCAAACAATGTCGTCAATCATTGGTTAAAGGAAGTCAAGTAGGTCCCTTAATACCCTGTAAATTATTTATCTATCCAGGGGAATTCATATATTTGGATGTCATTAATAGTGTAGTATTTTTTGCATTTCAATAATTTGATAATAATTTTTTGTTTTAGGTTATGGATACGGCTTGCCCATCTCCCGTTTGTACGCCCGCTACTTCCATGGAGACCTGGCGCTGCTCTCGGCTGAAGGATTTGGAACTGATGCCGTCATTTACCTGAAGGTATATCTTAAACTCCTTGATGTTTCCATCTTAAGAATATAGACGTCAAGTGGATACGCTCTGCTCTACCCGTCATTACAGCATAGCCAAGAGATACGTCAAATCTATACCCAACTTTTGTATACGGTTGATTTGCCTACGTGTTTCCTCTTTCCTACAACATGGGTCTCTTCAAAACCCTGGTAATTTACTTCCTTTGTAATACCCTTCACACAGCACACGGAGGGAAACCCAAAATTGAAATTAGAGTGAAACCCTCATAAGAAGTTCCCCTTTAACCTCTCATTTATCGCTGTCGCTTTGAAAAAAGTCTTTGTTTTTTAAAATGCGATTTTAACCCTTATGTATAAAGAAAATGTATGAAGGACAAGGTAACGCCAATATCGATCTAGGACCTGGTACTATTTGATTATTGCAGCTACTCTACTCTACAAAATTTGCTGGTGGCTTTTCCAAATACCATCCAACATTCGACAGGTTAAGATTTCCTGCTTAAGAAGTTTGGTTTTTTTGGTCCCTTGAAGACTGAATTGCCCAATTTTTTCCACTTATAAGATTTTCCCGCCTAAGAAATTGTTTTTTCCGATCCCTTGGAAACATTATATCATACGCAGATGATACAGTGATAACTATTGAAGAAAATTCTTGGAATGAGGTCGAAATATTAGCTAATAATGCAATAAATATCGTTAAAGTATGGTTTGACGAAAACTTATTGATACTAAATGTCGAGAAAACCCATTTTATGCCTTACAGCCTAACAGGGAATATCTCAAATAAAAATCTAAACATAAAAATTCACGAAAAAAATTGCCTCATTAGAATCGCACCCTGTAACTCAAACTGTATATGCATTAGTAGTAAAGAAGAAATAAAATATCTTGGAATAATTATCGATAAGAACATCAAATGGAAAAGTCAAATAAATTCCACAGTAGACAGAATGAGAAAACTGATCTATATATTTTTTAGATTAAGAAATACTGTATCATTAAAAACACTAAAAGATATTTATTATGCACTTGCGCACTCTGTACTACAATATGGAATCGTGGCTTGGGGGGGTGCATACAAAGCAACCCTTCTCCCATTGGAAACAATTCAAAAAATATTAATAAAAATCATCCTAAAAAAGCCCTACGACTATCCAACTATAAATGTTTTTCAAGATTTCCCGGTTCCCCCACTTACAAAAATCTATGACAAAATTGCACTATTACAAATACATAAAGATTTCTTTAGTAAAAATAATTTACCACAATTAAATATAAGCAAAAGAATAAAATCTGTTGGAGGATTTACCGTGCCACTAGTGCGAACCACAACAGCACAGCATCACTATGTATTCAAGGGTATAAAATTATTTAATAAATTACCCCTTGATATACGATCAGAAGAAAGCTACGAAAAATATTAAAAAAAAAATTAAATTAAAATATTCTAGTACCACCTCATAACTTAACTTATTGTATATTATATCTAGAAATATGTATTGCATATTTAGAAATATATTTTTGCCTTATCAATACTTTAAATCATTTATTTTAACTAACCTATATTTTTATTACTTTTATCTGTATTTTCTCATGAAATCACTAATATTTTTTGTTAAATTACTAATATTTTTTGTTTTAATTTAAACAAATGTAATTTTTTTTAGTTGTCCTCTCCTAAACACAAGCAGCTGATTTATTAGGAGAGTGATTGAAATATTAATGTATATATTATGTTGTAAAACTGTAACCTTGAAAAAAAAAAAAAAAACTTCTTTTACGAGGGTTTCACTGTAATCACAACTTGTGCAGCACATAATTTGACATGAATTCACAGCTGCGGCTATAGTCTTTATTGGTTGCTAATCTTTGCTAAATATCTGTATTTGCAGGCACTAACCAACGAAGCGAACGAGCTTCTTCCCATCTTCAACAAGACTTCCAAGAAATTCTACCGTTCCTCCACCCAGATGGCAGACTGGTCCGGACGGCTGCCCCACCCCACCAAGGGCAAGGTTCGCGTTTCATCGCATGGAGCCGCATCGCCGCTACCCACCACCCCCGCAACTTCATCAACTGACACCCCGTGCGACGTCTCCCTGAACAGATAGCATACGGAAGACGGCGGAATTTCATCTCAAGACTGTAATGACAATAATGATTGTGAATTTAATGCTGTGAATATTGGTAATGATACAAGAGACTGCAACATGGCGTCGGACGACGAATACAATGATGCAATTGGTACCGACGGCATTAGCCACAACACTGATGTGAGTAAGAATTATTTATGCATTGACAATGATGCATCAAATAAGATTGACAACGATGCATCTTCATTTTGGACAGATAACATTGACAACGATGCGTCGTCAAGTTTGACTAATAAAAATGAAAACCAAGATACGCCTAATTTTAAACAGAATGTTGAGGAAGCAGCAAGATTTGGGACCAATACTATTGACAGCGACCCATCAACGTTGAATAAAAATGTTGGAAACGATGCATCATCGCCTTTAAATGATCAAAATGATGCATTGGACAATATTGACAACGATGCATCATCGCCTTTAAAGGATCAAAATGATGCATTGAACAATATTGACAACGATGCATCATCGTCCGACCACGCTGACAACAAGTATAACAGTTCGGAAGTATTAAAAGATTTTGTGGGGCACAAATCTGATTTAAAAACAGGGTCAGAAAGTGATAAGGAAGATGTTGATTTTAAAGACGATAAGAATAAATAATTCAGAATCACTTTTTAGTTTTTGCTTGATATGGGATTGAACACAGAATTGGTTGGTTTCTTAGTTTAGGATGGGCTCTCTGTTCGGAGTGAGTTTTTTCAAATAAAAATTCACTAATGTTCTTTCCTAGTAATTTTTAGATCACAAACTTTTACATTTCAAAAGATGTTTAGGTATTTGCTCGCTTCAGAACTAAAAAAGATTGTTTTATTTAATTTATGACATTGTAATCTTATAAAATAGTGCACTATTTGTGACCTTGTAATTTATTTTTGCATGATTTTTTTTCAAATTTGTGATCTAACTGATTTTTACAGAATTATTTTTCACTATCATGTTTCATAGTTTAATTAGTTACATACAATGACCGCTTTTATTATTACCGTGACGATTCATGATTACGGTACCGTGACGGCATAAAAGAGTCAGTAAACGTACGTTCCTTATCACAATAATGCTGCAGCTCTTTCGAAAGATGAGATACACAATGTACATAGTAGGTCTGTTTCCTCCACACACACGCATCTCTCTCACACACTGTACCGTGACGTCTCCGTAGACTCCTACAATACTGCTAGCCATGACGATAATTTGAAAGTATTGAATATAGTTACAAGGATAAAATTGAAGTGTGAGTGAATTCCAAAAATTCAAAAATGTCAAATTTCAATGGGCTGATGGTTTTGCTTTTGTTCTTAACCACTCCGATCTATCGCGAATATGCTCTTTTTTACGTCTTAAACGAAATGTCAGATTTACGAAAACTTTGTGTATTTCCGCTTCACAATTAAAGCTTTATAATTTCTGAACATAGCCGAATACTAAAAACTGTTTTTGAAAGTTATTACATTACAAATTTTTACATTACAAATAAATATTAACATTTGTAAATATTAAAATTTAGAATGCAAACTTAAAAAAATGTAAAAATGAGTCACATGATGTTTTTATGTGAAAACGGTACTAAAATCACGGATTATGTAAAAAACAATACTTATTCTATTGTATAAATGTACAATAAACAATTTAGTCACCTCACTTTTATTAATAATTTATTATTAATAATATTTAATAAAAATTAACAATGTCTAGCGGCCCGTAGGCAATTTGGCGGGTAAAATATGTATCAACTGTGTATCTGACAGAATAGGTCTTTTTATGTATTTCTATGGACAACTTGAATAGTGATGGGTAGCTTGATTTATTATTGAGCGTCTAATTATTGTTTTAGGGATGTCACTAGAACAATAACGGAGTTATAACGATTTCTGTGGAAACATATGCGTTGACGTGAAAACACGCTTATTGTACTTGACTGCTATTGTCATATTAACGTGTATATCTGCTTACGTTGCTGAGTGGTAAAACATATATTGCTGCAGCTCTTTCTTACACACCAAATAACATGAAAATGAGACAAATGGTGAACATATGTCTGCACCCCCCCAAAGGAAATATACAATCATTATGTATAAAGAAAATTAAATGCAATTCCCGTCGCCGTGGCTGAGCCCCAAAAAGATGCATCTGTTTCCTCCAAGAAAATTTAGTACTTTGGAGGAAAAACGTATATTGTCTGTCTCATCTTTTGTCTCACCATTATTTAATGTGTAAGAAAGAGCCGCAGCATTATTTGGATAAAGAACATACATTTTATGCTTTTTTGTGCTGTCAAAATACCATAATTGTGTATCATCACGGTAATAATAAAAGCAAACATTAGATATAATATTTTTTCTATATTATATTTTTATGAAATATATTATATAAGTGTAAGTCTTCACATAACAATATTTATGTAAAAGTATTAGGATTATTTTCAACGTTCCATTTTCTATAGTTGTTTTTAATAGATTTATTTTTTATAATACGAGTGAATATATGTTTTAGATTTAAAAGTGTACTAGAAATTCGACAAATAGTACACTGTACTTCAACATATCACAAATAGCTGGCAAGACCAAGTCAAGCAGGCCTTGTCATGTGGTATTCACTACTTTCCAATAAGAATTTCTGTATATACATGCATACTATTTCATATCAATTTAAAAACAATGATTTATGTGCAAATAATTAAAGTATGACCAAAATATAAATAATTTACATAAGCTTGAATGGATGAAACTCTCAGTATCGCTCTGGTTAAGACCACCATTCAGAATCAAAACGTTGCTTGAAATGGCTTTAACCATGTTTATATATACATCTTCCTCTTTCCCGTCTCCTTCCCCTCTCCACTACCCTCAGCCTCACAATGTACTCCATTGTGTATGTGCCTATGACTCTTGTTGCGCCATCTCAGAGTGGAAGATACTCTTAGTATCGCCCTGGTGTAAGACCACCATTCAGAATTGAAACGTTGCTTGAAATGGCTTTAGCCGTTTTTGGTGACCAGATATGAATAGCCAGGTACTTCCCTACCTTCCTCTTCCCTATCTCCTTCCCTTCCCCACTACCTTCGGCCTCACAACATACCCCAATTGGGAATGCCATAGTCTCACTGGCTCCAGACGGGAGCAGCTGAGACTCTTGTGAGGTATTCATATAAAAAAAATATTTTAAAAATCTCTTTGGCTGGCTAGGAGCAAATTTCAGAGAAATTCGTGCGTGCGTGCGAGTGCCACCAAAAGTTGAAATAATGCATTGTCATCGACAACGAGTCTATCTGCCGAGTTTCAGCTTGATCGGATGTCGGGAAGTGGGTTAATTTTTACTTCCAAAATTTGCATTCGTTCATTGAATTGAAATTGAAATAAAATTCTTTTATGTATTTAGTAAAAAGGAAAAAGTGACCTGTGCTGCGAAGATAGAACTGGGATTTGGACCTTGAACCCTGGACAAAAGAATAAATGACTATCGCTGGTCAACTAATTCCAAATCCAGTAATTTATACATTTGTATTTTTTTCTCTGCCGACTTTTTAAATAAAGTCGGTTAGATTTGTTAGTTTAAAATGTCATCTGCTGTAATTTACCCACTGTCTTGTATTTAATCAAGTACTCTGCACATCTACTATCTTAACTTAATGACGTAGTAAGGTTTTATAAGGCGTTGGCTCTAATAAAATGTCTGGCTTTTTGATATGTCGATCGTCCAGTTGATTAGTCAGACATCTCTAAATACTAAGTTTTAAGATAATGATGAAAGCAATATTCGAATGCTCACCATAAATCAAATATTGTGGTGAAAAAGATAAAATTGGACCGGAATGTGCGCGCAGCATTATTATTACCAAGCAACGTTGTAACAATCGCGCCCGGCAAGCTAACAGCAACTTTAACGAGTAAGTTTTACCTTACTCTGAGGATTTTTAGTTGGTATGTCTTTTTGCATGGAAAAAAAAGTTGGAATTTCAGAAAAAGTTATTCATCTTTTTTACTCCTACCATCATGTAGAATGACCTCCCGAAGTTAATGCACTTTACCCCCGGACACCCTGTATACGGAAACCATCGCGGGCATGCACACATCAAATTCCCAAAGTTTCATCGCAATCGGATGAATGGTTTAGCAACGCATAGACAACTCATGTACTCATATGTATAAACCCAAGCAAGCTTATTTTGATTTTTATATACATATATAGATATGCTATAAAATAACACCGGAATTTATAACGATCCGGTACATTAGTATGACATTTTGAAATGTCTTATTAGTGACCCAGAAAACATCAACATTTTTTTTAATTAACTACAAGTTTTTTTGCATTATAATTGATTTGATGGTGTTGATGAGCAATCTGAGTATTGTACCAGTTAGAGGGTACACTTTTATATAATACTGCATACTCGATTCAAATTTCTATTTTTCGGAGTTGTCTGACTAATCAACTGTACAATCGATGTATTGCTAAATTTAAATATTTAAAATAGCTGCTTACCATCGCCAAGATATGTGCTGATATTATTTAAGCTGAATTCAGTCTTTAATTGATATGTTTTGCCTATTGATAATAGAAACAATGAAATATGTCGTGAAAGTGTGCCAACTGTCGCCAAGATATAATCAAACTGCGCAGACTATCAAAGCGGCAGAACCAATGAAAGTTATTCGTTTGGTGCGTAGGAAGAAACAAATGTGGAGCGCTGCTGTGCGTAAATGCGATTTGATGTTGGCGACACCCATCGTACGCACTGTTTCATGCTAACAATTGGTTCATAGCCCATCTCCTTTGTTTCTTTTTATCTATGTGTATACTAATAAATAAAATTATCTAATATTATTCAATTGAAATAATAGTTCAAATAATAATGAAATACTTTAGTTTTCATGTTTTTTAATGTATTTATTTATTTTTATAAGTCATTTTCTTTACAGTTATGTATAGTTACTTATTTGTGAAATGTATACACTGTAATTTAAGTTATCCTGTATTAGTTTGTGTAGATTGTTGTGTTTAGGTGGAAATAATGTGCTTTAAACAATAAATAAATATGAATTTCGATTAAAAATTACAGCTTTTCAATCTTCTTATTGTTTTTTTACAATATTGATTTTGTTCATCCATTTTGGAAGGAAACATAGACAAAGTAAGAAGAGGCAAGTAGAAGCAAGTCGAGGCAAAAAAAGCAAGAAAGGATAAAAGAGGTATAAAGAGCAATGAATGTCTACTAGAAAAGGCAAGAAGAGGCAAAACATCCATGACGAATCAAGAAGAAGCAAAGAGGGGTTAGTAAAAACAAGAATAGGCAAAATGGAGCAAAAAGAGGCAATACGATAAAAAAGGGACCAATACAAGGAAAGATACTAGGATAGGCTAGAAGAGACTAACGCAGGCCATGAAGAAACAAAGACAGCCATGAGGCAAAATCTGCACCCCGAAAAGAAGTAAGCCAGAAGAACCAAAAAATCCACGAAGAAGCAAGAACAGACAAAAATAGTCAAAATATCCAAACAGAGCCTCAAATTGTTTAAAGACCGCCAAGACGCAAGAAGATACCAGAAAAGGCAAGAAAAATGCGAGAAAATGACAGAAGCAAGTAGTGGAAACAAAAAGAAGCAGCAAGCTAGAAACAAAAAACCATCACTCAATCAATTCTTTATTCCTACGTTAGTGCAACACTCTTTACATCATACATTGTCTCGTACATATTCTCTTGTAAGACTTTTAACACTTGACATGACCAGACTCAAATATTTGATTCACTTGATCGAGGCATGTCTTCCTTGAAATTCCAGACTTCTTCCACCTTTGCGTTTTCTTAATCATTTTTATTAGTGTATTGCGATTAAGAAACGAGTTCTGATTTCTTTATTTAAAAAAATTATTGATTCATTGAGGGAAAATTGGTACTTATATCGAAAAATTGGCACATGGGTATTCAAGAATGCAGAATGAATTAATTACCCCTGCCAATTGGCGGGTGAGGTGTTCTCGAGACATGCCAACTGGCAGTGAACCTGTTAAATAATTACTCGAATTATTACATAAAATAACTTTCCTTACAAATAAGCCTGTCAATTTTCACAGATTTTTTTTCAACCTGATATTGATCTTTTTTGTCATCAATATATTACCTCTACTGCATCCTGTGACACACCTGTGTAGAAAATATATTGCCCAAGCAGTTTCAAGAGTAAAGTCAAAGATTAAGTCTGGGTCAGTGCCAGAGGACTGCTGTATAAAGTGTTAAAATCTATTGACAATATTATGCATCATTTTTAATGTGAAAACATTTTTAAAAAGGCTCCTTACTATGGTCCCGCCAGAGTTATTATTATAAAGTTATAATATTTAAATATATCTCGTGGCCCAAGGGTTGTGGCGCCAAGTGGCGTGTTTATTCTAAAAATTGACCATTCCCCGTTGCTTGTTAGTGCGCTTACGCCATTGAGCGGGGAGAGGCGTCGGATTAGAGCTTCGAAATTCACTCTAAAGAATCACTCATATCATGATATCATCCAGAACGGAAAGGGGTTACATGAATTATTCGTGCGTAGATCACGTCGTCGCGTAGATCTTGAGGTGCTCTAAAAAGTAAGCTGAGTAGAAAAACAAATTATGGCTAGTGATGAACGAAAGAAGTGTAGAGATACTAACAACCACAAATTTTTCAATACCTTATAAAAATATTACACAACGGCATATTATTATAAACTCTGGTAATTATAAAAAATAATAAAAAAGGCATTTCCTTATAACCTCTCGTACAAGGACCATACTTTTATGACATAAAAGAAGGGAGTTGCAAAATACAGATAAAATATTTCATAATCAACTCGAGTAAAAATTAATTATTTATTTTTTTACAAAAATAATATTATCTGTAAGTGTAAATAATATAATATAACACAATCATACATCTGAGATGTTTAATTGTTATAACTTAAAAATATAATTTTTTCTTTTGCTTAGAAAATATAATATTACTTGTTATTAATTGGCTATAACTCCTGCAACTCATAAGCTTACGTAACAACACGACAAAATACACTATTCTTCTGCGGCATTCATAAGCGTAACTATATTGCCCTTCTCCGATACAACGATTTCACGCTATGGAAAATCAGTACTCAAGTGATGTTGATATATTTAACCCTCCACCCGTCGCGCGTTTATTGTAACGCGAGGTGTCGCGCAGGGTCGCTTAGGACCCCAAAAATAAATATGATGAAATTGTTTTTATAGCATACCTACATTTTATATGTTATTTTAACTAATTACAGTCAGGTGATAATGACTGCTTTGAAATAAAAATAAATATTAAAAATTAGATATTCATTTTCAATGCTAGAGCTTAAAAATCAACAAGGAACATTTTTTTGATAATTTCAAATCATATTTTTTTTAATAGAAAACTTAAAAAAATCTAACCAATTTCTATCACACTTACTATTTGAGGTTGATACAGACTTATTATTATAACAACAAAAAAATCTACAAAATACAATGAAAAAACATATAAACTTGATTTTTCATGGTATTTTGATGATTTTTTTAAGCCTCACGCCAAAACATAAGTCTGTATCTCACATAGCACGTGCGCAGACTGAATTTTCTCAGCGCTAGTGTCAAGTATAGTCCCTTTTAGGAAACTACCTAAAGTAAAGAATCAATTTAAAGCCGGGTACATATTGCTGTAACGTAACATGCAATGTAACACACAATGAAAGAATTTGTCGACCACATTGTCGCAATGTATCATGCAATGTAACAAAATTCCCATAGTGTGGACGCCTTGCGCGCACGAACCTTGCACACTACGCGCACGAACAGAGCATTTCAACTCGTGCGCGCCGCAATCCACAAAGTGTCGGTTTATTCGCCAAACACAAAGGGGCGCGCAGTGTGCACGGAGCGTCAGTGTGGACGGGTGGTTCGTGTCTGTACTGCAGAATGCGCACAAACAATGGAGGAACAAGGCCCGAAGTGTTCTCGGCAGACTGAGCTATGTTCTCTGCGCGCATGCCGGAAAAAGATGCCAGTAGGTACATGCTCGGTTCGTGCGCGCGCTGCGTCCACACTTATTAAATGTTCCTTTCATGTTACATTGCATGTTACGTTACAGCAATCTGTACCCGGCTTAAAATGTACATAATTAGCATTTCTGTAAAACCTGGGCTTTTAAAGACCCCAAGCGACGGGTCGAGGGTTAATATCAACTTGGCGAGTTTTGTGGATCACGTAAAATATTTATTCCAACCCTATTCCGAAACACATCTTTGTTTGTAAACCTATCAATTCGCAGTATTTTTCTTTTTTTTTCTTGCATTTTTAAGACTTGTGTGCGTTTTTTATCGAATTTAATTTTATTTTTTCTTAGGTTTCAAAATTATCTGTCAAGTTAAAATTGTACTACCAGTCATGTAAAAGCCCTTTGGGTGTTAAATAATTAAATTATACTATAGGGAAATTAACATTGAAAAAATATCTCAATATTTATGACAACATTATTCAGGAAAAAAAAATGGTGTGCGTTCTTTATATTATATTGCAGCCATAAAAATTGTTGAATAAAAAAAATTAGTACATATAAATTATTGTATATAGTCAAAAAAAATATAAAATTATTAAAATTTTAATTGCAATCAATAAATTTGCTGTAAAGTGATCAATGACACTAGTTCCTCGAAACATCTTCCATTGTAATACCGGTAGAACAAGGATAGCATTCCCACCCGACGCCTGTGCTCTAAAGATTGCAATCCGTCTGTTGAGACTATTCACGTATTCTGAGTAATTTAAGCTGGTGGACAAGTGAACACCTACGCAGATCCATTCCCAAGTTAAAACCACTCTCGTGTCCATAATGCAAATTCCTGTTGCGGAATCAATCATCTGCTGATACATTTCTAAGAAAACCATCCATGCGTTCCAAGTGCAAAAATCGGAGGAAAACCATTTTCATGTTCCGGGTGTAGTATCAATTAAAGCTGGGGACTCGCATGCAGATTCGCTCTTAAGTAAAAAACCAGTTTCATGTTCCGAATGATCTGTCAAAATTCCAGTAACGGATTAATCTACAGACGCCGTTAGACGTCAGAAGAAAACCGTTCTAATGTTTTGAGTGGAATTAAAATTTTAGTTTCAAACCATATGCTGCAAAATTCGTAATTCGTAGGAAAACCATACGCATATTATGAGAGTAACACTAATAATGCAGATTCACTCAATTTAAAGTCAGTTTTTTGTGTTCAGAATGTAACGGATCAAATTCCAGTTGTAGGTTCATCTGCTGACACATTTCACATTCTGTTATTCGAAGTGCAGTTAAAAAATCTAGTTGCAGACTGTATGTGTGCTGCCAGAATCAAAAAAAAATTATTTTCATGTTCTGAGTGTAGTTTTAATTTCCCGCATACAGATTAGTTAAATTAAATAACAAGTTGCAGATTCATCAAAGAAAGCCATTCTCATGTAGGTACCGAGTGAAGTTTTACATTTGAGTTGCACACCATACTCCTTAACATGCTGAGAAATGGACTTTTCCGGGTGTAATTATTATTTAAGCTTGTGAACTCTTACGCAGAATCACTCCTAAGTTAAAACCTGCTTCGTGTTCTAAACACAATGTAAAAATTCGAGATGCGGAATTCTCTGCTGATGCAAGTAAAGGGATGCTATTCTCAATTTCCGAGAACAGTTACATACATGATGTTTTATTGGAAGAATACTCGTCACATGTGATATAAAAAAAATCATAAATCATAAAAATGGAATTTCTACCCCCCCCCCCCCCCCATATATGCGGCACGCGGGGTGATACTACAAAAATCCAAATGGCCCCCGACACCGAAAAGGTTCTCCATTCCTGGTCTACATATTTCAACACTGTTGTGATTTAGCCTTCCTGTATAGTATATAGACCCTTCTTAAAGCATCCATTGTGATGCAATATTTAAATTAGTTGCGTTTCATTTAAAATCCTGGCATTCTTAACATCTAGGCACCGTCGAGTGTTACAATGCTTCTTCAAAGACCCTTTCCGCCGAAATGATTTACCACACACATCACAATAAAATGGTTTCACGTCGGAGTGTGTTTTCAAATGATTACGCCACAGCTTTCTGTAGGAAAATATTCTACCACAAACCCTACAAGAATAGGGCTTCTCCCCAGAGTGTGTCCTCTGATGACATATCAACGAATATCTCTCAATAAAAGACTTATCGCATTGATTACAATGGAAAGGTGTGTCTCCCGTATGAGTTTTCAAGTGTTTTGCGCAGTGATATTGATGTCGAAAAGTTTTATCGCATATAGAACAAGAATACGGTTTCTCTCCCAAGTGTATTCTCAAATGACTTCTCAGAGAAGTATCATGAGAAAAAGATTTGTCGCATTCACAACAAGAGAACGGTTTCTCACTCGTATGAACTCTAAAATGACTTTCTAAGTGAGCTTTCCTTGAAAAAGTTTTACTGCACTCAGTACAAGAAAATGGTTTCTTTCCGGAGTGTATTCTCATATGAAAAGCCAATGAATCTTTTCTTGTGAACCTTTTGTCGCAGATTATACATGGAAAAGACTTGCCGGAGGAGTGTGTTATCATATGATTTCTCAAGTTACCGCTGTTAGCGAATAAGTTACCGCATTCAAAACAAGAGAATGGTTTCTCTCCAGTGTGTACGCGCATGTGTCTTCGTAAATTGCTTGCGCATCCGAAAATTTTATCGCATTCTTGACATTTAATTTGGTCGCGATTGGAATTTCTAATCCTTTTTGTCACTTTTACTGGTAATGGCGTTGGATTTTCACAAGCTATCCCGTCGGTGGTACAGTTTTGAAGTTTAATAACGACTGACTCCGCTTCGGGTGACAATTCCTCCGGTTTATTTGTTTCGTTATTGTCATCATTGTATCCCTGTGAAGTAGTTAGTCCTTTCTGTTCACCCCCCTTCTGATCCACGGTCATTTTATGCAGCTTTCCAATTCTGGAGAGGCAAATATCATCGTCCGAACTTGTGGCATTGTCTGAAAAAATGTAGGTAAATACTTTAACATCACAAATAGGACAGTGTTCCACTACATAAAACAATTGGTTGGAATGTTGATCGTTTTTTGGGTAACAAGCCGTGTCTTAAAAAATAACATACAATAGATTGTGTAAAAAACATATATTTACAATGAATCTGGTATCCTGCAAAGTACCTAACTAGTGTAATTTATGTACTAACCGTAGGGTGACGTAAGGGGTTCAGATGTATCATTTGAGAAATCTGAATTAACAAGAATTTCAGGGCATTCTTCTGTCACAACAGACAACTGGACATCCATTGCGCAGGCACACTAAAACCTGCGAAAACTGGATACTTGAGTATGTGAACAATAAACCAAATTTAATAAGAATAACAGTAATATTTTTCAAAGGTAATTATTTACCTAACCTAAGGCGGCCAACCGTCCCGCATTGACAGCTGTAGTCCCGCATTGCAATATTTACAAAAATAGTCCCGCAAATCGTCTAAAGCGTCCCGCATTCTTATATTTTTTTGAAATTGTCTATGGTAGTCAAATAATTTTCCTCTAACTTTGAGCCATTTGATTTGAGTTCAAGGCAAAATTTGTCCCTAGAAACGGCATATCGATCTAGGGATTGGTTTATTTACATTACAATAAGGCGGCCAACCGTCCCGCAACCGAAACGCATTGACAGCTGTAGTCCCGCATTGCAATATTTACAAAAATAGTCCCGCAAATCATCTAAAGCGTCCCGCATGTCCTGCATTTCTATATTTCTTTGATATGGTAGTCAAATAAACTTCCTTAATTTTTGTCTATTTTAGCCATTTGGTTAAGTTAAAGAAAAAAATTGTACCTAGAAAAGGCCCGAAGATATCTATCTAGGGATTTGTTTATTTATGTTACAAGCAAAAGAATAGCCAGTGAATTAGCGATTGAGTTGTTTTGTTAACGAATCAGTGCATGCCGTGACACGTAATATTGATAACCCATATTTATCATTCAAATCAAATAATTTGTTGACCTTGCAACCGACAGCGAAAAATCGATGTTGTAAGTTCAGTGTAAACTTGCAAAAAGAATTTCTTTTTTGGCAAAAGTGTTTACCTTCATTTCTGAATGTAGTTTTAATTCGCTGTATGCAGATTTAATTAAAACCAGTTTTGTGTTCGGAATGTAAAATTCTAGTTGAATTCGTCTGCAGACATATCTCAAAGGAAAATATTATCCTATTCGAAGTGCATTGGAGCCATTGGAGGAGACCCCACCACTTTCCAGTAGGAAAAATATTCTCTTTTTCAAAGTGCATTTATAAAATTCTAGTTGCAAACTATGTGTGTGCTGCCAGAATCGAAGAATTTTTTTTTTGTTCGAGTGTAGTTTTAGTTAGCCGCATACAGATTTAATTTCAACCACTTTTGTGTTCAGAATGTATTTTTTTTTCTTCTGCTGACATATTTCGAAGTAAAATATTCTCTTATTCAAAGTGCAGTGATAAAATTCTAGTTGCAGACTATGTATGTATGTGCTTCCAGAATGAAAAAGAAACCATTTTAATGTTCCTAGTGTAGTTTTAATTCTCCGTATACAGATTTAATTTAAACCACTTTTGTGTTCAGAATGTAAAGTTTCTGCTGTGGATTCATCTGCTGACACATTTCTAAGGAAAACATTATCTCATTCGAAGTGCAGTTCTGAAATAATTAATTCGCCGCACACCAATTTAATTTAAAGAAGTTTGGGGTTCAGAATATTACAACAAATTAAATAATAAGTTGCATATTCATTATATTACATGGTTACCAATCTGATTTCCGAGATAGCAATTTGTGGTAAGATTTCCATCCCCCCCCCCCCCCCCGGCTGACACCCACGCTACGCTACTATGTCCCGCATTGATATTTTATAAAGTTGGCCGCCTTAACCTAACCACCGCATTTTCAGACACAGACTACAATTATACTTAGTTTCAACAATTGCTACAATAAACAGCTATTTACATGCACAAAATAGGTTATTAGTTTGAGTTAATTAAGAAACGTCCAATCCATACTAAAGAAAAAATGGCGATAAAGGGATCGTCTTACCAAGAGAAATTTTGAACTTTGATTGAATAAAAATTGAATTTATGCGAATTTTACCATCTATCGAAACGCAATTAGTCGTCTCTTGCAGTAATTGAATTGAAACGAAATGTAATTTCCACAATATGTGCCTATTAAAAGTGCGACGGTTAGGGAAATATTTACCCTTACCTAAAAGGACACTAACTCTTTACTTATTTTCACGTATTGGATGCTATTTACCTTGGCATTTTAGTAATCGTATCGACATCAAAATAATGAGTGACATATTCATGACATTTTTTGGTGTCTTTTCGAGATGACGTTTAAAAAGCTTAGATAAAATTGAAATAGAACATAAACAATAACATTTGGGCTTTGGGATACTAACAACAATAATGTTTTTACATTTTTTATAAATGATCTAACAAAAGTATTTCATGTGTTTTTCTTACTTTTTGCTGATGACCCCAAAATGTTTAGAATTATTAAAAATATTTACCATTATTCATCAAGATAATATCAAAAAATTGTTGATTTGGTGTAATGAAAATAGACTCTACTTAAATATCTCAAAATGTCAAGAAGTTAGATTTACTCGAATAAAAAATCCAGTGATCTTTAATACCGGCTCCAAACACATGGCAAGCCTCCGCAAGCGTCCACAAGTCCCAGCGTCTGGAGCGCGCGTGTGGCTTGGGTTGCGTAAGCTTGCGAGAGCTTGTCTTGTCGCCGATCCGATCGAGGTCGGATATTTTGGCCACCAAGCGGCAAACGCTGGCGTTGCATCCACACGTTGGTCCAACTTACGGAAAATAAACAAAATATTAGAATACTAAATGAATTAACTGGTACGATTTCTATGGATTTTAATCATCCACTATCTTCTCTTTCGAATTCTTCGCTTTCTTTCGTTTTGTTTCGCTTTAAAATAGAAATAGCATTTTTCAAAAATGACAGCTGATGCAGCTGCTTCGACGTCCGCCATCTTTGGGCGCTGCGCGCGCAGCGAATGTACTGGCGCGCTTGCAAGTGTGGGGACGCCAGCCATTCGTTTGCCAGAGTTTGCGACAAGCAGCTTGTCGCAAGGGTCTGGCCGTAGCCATAAATAAACCAGTCATTAGATTGATAACTTCCTGCTTTTTGCTCAGACAAAATTTCAACGCTATTTCACCATAGATACGCCATAAATGTGACAACTTTTTTTTTTTTCCTCGCGGTATGACGTCGTAGACACCATCGACAAGAATAGAGGAAACAATAAAAGGCTCGACCATAAACAATATAATCATCTTTCAGTACCTACCCAATTTTTTTAGCCTAAAATATTATTTTAAAAATAAAATGGAATGTCATAATAAATGAAAACTCAATAATATGTTTTAATATTTTATTATAAACAGGTAAAAACAGGAAATACAATACAATAATACAAGAAGAAGGAAATACAAGGGCATGTAGAGCGAATGAACGAAGAAAATAGTGTAAAAAGAGTATACGACACATTTGTGAATGGTAAAAGAAGACGGGGACGCCGGAGGAAGTGAATCAGATACTTGAGTCGGGTCATGTCAAAAGTCAGAATAATAGGAATGTATGAGACAATGTATGAATGTGAGTGAGGCAAAGGGTGTGTGCCAAGACCGAGTTGTTTGGCGGTCCGTCCTATTTGCCTACCCCTGCGGAGAAACGGCGTGATGGTTAGTTAGTTAAAAACAGGAAATACAAGAATAACCAACTAACCATCACGCCGTTTCACCACAGGGGTGGAAAGACAGGACGTTCCGCCAAACAACTCGGTCTTGGCACACACTCTTTGCCTCATTTACAAATCGACACATACATACTATTCTGACTCTTGACGTGGCCCGAGGCAATATCTGATTCACTTGATCGTGTCAGGTCTTCCTCTGGCATCCCTGAGTTCATCTACCACTCACATCTGCGTCATATTACTTACATTCCATGCTTCGTTCATTAGCTCTACATACCCATATACATATCTGGGGGTCCCTTTCTTAATCTTACTCATTACGATTAGCCTCGTATTCTTTGCGAATCTCCACATTTCTCACATGATCATAAATAATAATATTTTAATGATCTGCATAGCGCCAGTTTTGTAAAAAAATCACCTCAAAGGCGCTCTGCACAAACTTATAAATAAAGTAGAAAACCACTTTAACTTATAGCAAAAAATTTCATCCACCGGTTCAGCGATCACTGATATGAAACTATACTCGTACATTGGTTTTGACCAATAAACGCTATGCTGCGTAAAATATACACATATAGCTTTCATTATACTCAGTACAGGCAGAAAGGGACTATACAAGATTTTATCACACATACGCCTCGGGGATCTCATTTCTACAGCATTCAGTCTACTTTCATCTTTCCTCTGCCAGTTCCTCACTGCCATACATCAGGTACAGTACTGACTTCACTTCTTTGGACTTTTCAGTTTTTTTGTTAGCGCCAACGCCATTCAATCCTCCATTAATAGTTACCCGCATTTACCCTTCTTTCAATAACTCTTATCAACCTTCCCATATCTTGTAAACATACTTCCCATGATATACAAAGTCATTCACCCGCTCAAGCATTCATCATTCACAACTGTATTACAAACTGTTTTTGTACTCTCTCTACTGACAAAAATATAAAGTACAAATAGAAAAGGCGTACTGAGAATGTGTCGTTCTTGTCGAGTTCTGGTGGAGACTCTTCCTTCTTGTGTTCTCTCAAGGACAGCGGTGCCAGGAAGTGGTGGAATAAGTCAGCCCCCAATCTCCCGGTATGACACCACAACGTTACTGAAGGAAATGAGTGTACTCCAGCATTTGTAGTCTCCGCCAGCCTGCCAGCTGTAGGGGTAGAAAGTAGGCAGCCTGACACTATATCCGTCACTTTGGTGTTTCGAGCTGAAAGTATTAGAAAAACTCGTGAGATACATAAAGACAGACAGATCAAAACAAAACATTATAAATACGTGAAAACAAGATTAAATTAATGTACCTATGACACTATGAAGTGATTGTAATTATTCGCTAAAATAGCCGTACGAAATGAGCTTAAAATTCCATATAAATAATCAACATAAATATTTGTACCTGGAGGTTATGAATTCACGACGATTATGCATTCAATCGCAATGTGCCATTTCACGATAGTATTATCCAAAAACACATGCACGAGTTCTCAAAATCGGGTAAACAATGTATTCAAGTCTGCTAATTCCACACCACGCTGATATTTACATGTTTAAAGTTTTAGATTGCGCTCGGGTAAATAAAGCGTGACATTTTTAAGAGCGACCATTTTGGATTATACTGTGATTGTGTGATTATACTGGATTATACACTGATACATACACATTACACATACGCATAGCTGTCAAGCTTTCCATTGGTCCTCGCGGTATGACGTCACGCAGTCACAGAAATTTACCATTTTTGAACTCGGTTGAAGAAATGAAGCGGAGTTATACCCCCCTGGCCGTAGCATTATGGGCCGTTTTCGCTTTTTAAAGATTTTGGTCGCTAGAGGCGCTAATGTTCTACCGGTCCAACTTTTTGTGTTTAAAGGGCTAGCGAGACTATCAAATCGTTTGACTCAAACACGTAGTTTTTTGTCTATGGTTAGAGTTTTTTGGTCTGTGGCTAGAGTTTTGACCGTCTCCAGAGGAAGCTTGACGCTTGATTCAAACATTGCGCAATAATCTACGTGATTGAATCAAATTGATATTTTTGGGCGTATCATAGACAAAAAATTACCTACTTGGTGATTCTAGATATTATGTATCACGTAAAACGTTTATAAAATTAGATTAAATTATTACAAAATAGGTATTAACTGTTTTTGTGTTTTAATTTTGTAGAAATAGATCTGATTTTTCTTTTTAATTGATGTAAATATAATTTAATAATGTTATTAAGTTAATGTTTTATTAAAATATCAATAAATAACATTTATTGTAACATAACAAATAATTATTTTTCTTTACTAGATTCCATATCGCACAAAAATCACTTTCGACTACCGAAAATGACAGAGGGCCAACATCTAGGCATAGACTAGATTTGACTCAAATGGTTTGAAGCGCGCGTCAAGCTGTTTGAGTCAAATATTCATAGACAATAACGGAAAATAAATTTACGTGTTTGCCGTCAAGCCATTTGATAGTCTACAAGCGTTCTGTCAAGAATTTGTCTATGCATAGATGTGATTTTCGATATTTGGGGGTTAGATGGATAGTTGGTTTGATTTATTTATGGTTGACAGTGAATTTTGTGCTGCTGGAATATAATGGAATCTAACAGAGACAAAGCATTCTTAGCTCTTGGGTTAGCTTTGTGTTTTAATAAAAAAAAAACGAATTTGGTGTCAAGAATGGTACAATTTGAGATCCCGCTTTACCAATAAGCATTTACAAAGCGTATTACAGGCAACAGCACCAAATGATTACGAGTATTTTTTCCAAATAGATGACCGTTCTTACGAAGCATTGTTGTATATTTCAATTGATATTATGAATAAATGTTATAATTAATATTTTAATATAACATTAATTGATAAAAGAAAATTATTTATTCCCTATTTCTCAGATGTTCAGAAGACCTAAAAACTATTTTTGAAATCAGTCAATAGCAGTTACATTATTATTAAACAATATGAAAACAAAACAAAAAAATATTTGCAGAACTGAATAATAACATTATTAATCAATAGCACTATAGCAGTTACAATAATATTAAACAATAAGAGAACAAAAAATAAAATACTTGCAGAACTTAATAATATATAATACTAGCTGGTACCCGGCATGCGTTGCAATTCCATTAAAATAAATAAATTAATTCTCCCTGCATGTCCTTTACCGTGCGTCCCCGTTGACCTCCTGAGTCCCCTTCCGAGAATACCGCACAAGAGTCCCAACTGCTCCCGTCTGGAGCCAGTGAGGCCATGGCATCCCCGATTGGCGTATGTTGTGAGGCTGAAGGTAGCGGGAGGGGAAGGAGATAGGGAAGAGGAAGGTGGGGAAGTACCTGGCTAATCAGATCTGGTCACCAAACACGGCTTATGCCATTTCAAGCAACGTTTCAATTCTGAATGGTGGTATACCAGGGCGATACTTAGAGTATCTTAAAATCTGGAAAGTGCTGCAAATATACTTTATATTATTTTAAGAAAAAATTGTGAAATAACACAAACTAATCAAATAAAATTTATTTGCCACGCCGGGATTCAATCCCGCGACCTTCGGTTTGTGAGTCAAGAGCCTTACCGCTGGACTTCACCGGCCGTCAATTTTTCTTTCCGTAAGATCTTTCCACAAAGTATTGTAAGGCTTAAAAAACTTTCAATTCCTTCCCATCCCTCCAATTTTCTTACTTTTTCTTTCCGGAAGAACCTTTTACAAAGTATGAGAAAACTTTTTAAAAAATCTGAATGAAATAGGTAAAGTGGTTCTGAAGTTATGGCGTGACCAAGGGAAACAGGGATTCATTTATATATATATTTAAACAACTTAATAATTAAATTAGTTTTTTTTTAAAATCTGATGCATTTCTACAAATTAAACACAAAAACAATTAATACTTATTTTATATTAATTTTATCTAATTTATAGAATTGTTTCATGATCGTAACAAATGTACCTAACTAATTTTGAAAAAAATCTGTTCTTTTATGTCGAATAACGCTAACTATTAATGTACATGGGTTCCTATTTTATGATTCTGCCATTGCTTCGAAAATGTAATTAATTTCAAGAAATGGCCAAGATCACTTTTAATGAGCGAAAGCCAAATAAATAATTTAAAAAAAATATAAGTCTATGAGTTGTCTATCCTCAAAAAATATCAATTCGCATCAAGCTCGCCGCCATCACGTAAATCATTTGAAGCAAGCCACAAGCTTCCTCTGTAGACTGTCAAATCGCTTGGCTCAAACAAAAACTACGCGCAGTGTTGCCAACTTAACGAAAAACTACGTGTTTGACAGAAACTAATATTGATAGTATCGGAATCTCTTTACTGTCAGATCCCATACATTTTTAGGCCGTTTGACGCAATTTAGTGTTTTTAAATATTACAATAATGCCGTCAACCTGTTGTAGTGTTCCTATGTGTAGAAATAGGAGTGGGCACGAATTTCTCAAAGATAGAGACTTGTAAGCGAAATAGATTCATTTCATCAGGCGTTCTAAATTGGCACCTCATTTCATGGACACCTCTGCAGGGTTGCCATTGCTTATGTTCTAAAATACCCTCATTTTTTATTTTGTAATAAAAATGATGACATTCAAAATGAATAATAAAATAAAAAATTCAATGCGGTGTGCCGTTGTCTAGTAGGAAAAAGGGAAACATAAAAAAAACATGGTAATATAATCATATACACAGTGTGCCAGGTACTGCTAGGAGAAACTAACTGAAAAAGACAAGTAATTTAAATGAAACAAAAAGAGTTAGTTGAAGAAAAGAAGATAAAGTAGTATTCTAGTGTTACAATATAATCTTAACACATTTTAAAAATTTATTTTGTTATTTGATATTGAGACCTAAAATTGTAAGCAGTGAAGTTAAGTTAATTAATACGCAATTTACATCATTAACTAAATAATAATACATATGGGTGATGTAAAATAATTACCTCCTTTCATCAATTACTGCATCATAATTTTTTGGTTAACATTTTGTTTGAAATATTATATTTCAAACTTCCTCATTCTTTTTTAATCCCTTCTCGAGTAGCCATTAATGCTACCACGTACCACAGCATATGTATGAAGGCGATTTCTATTTTCTGTATTAAATTTTCCTCTCAACGGAAGCGTTGGAGAATGGCAACACGAGCAATAAACGTATTTTACAATTTTTAAATTTGGGAACAAGCATCGTCCCGTATTGTTTAAAGGCCAAACACTTTAGCCCAGCAACTTTCAGCGTCGTCATCTACATTCAGACCATGTAGGGATAAATCAAGAATATAGGGTTCCTTCTATCGTAGAAGTTCTATGACAAGCAAATTCATGTGTCTTCCGAGTTAGGGTCCCGAACTTCAGGAATCCCCCGACTATTATTGTGTAGAAATAAAAAAATGTTACAATGCTGCCATAAAATAAACTACAAAATCTTCCACCGAATTTAAATATTTTTCAAAAAGGTTGGATAATCATAAAATGCCCAGAATCCCCACAGAATACCCAATTCTAATTTTTTTTTTAAATTCCCCGCAATTTGGGGAATTACCCACAAATCAGCAACACTGCACCTGTGGGACACTTGACACATGGGATACGCATACTATGATATTCAATAATATCATAGTATGCGTATATACGTATATACGCCAGTCCATAGATTTGGTCGACAAATAGATGACAGCGGGACCGGTAAACACCGTGCTGCCATCTCTCTTCACACGTTGGAATCACTCAGAAAACGGCCCATTACAACATTGATAACAATACTCTCGAGACATTAACACAAATTAAAGACTTAAGCATCACTTTTCAATCAAATCTTTCATTTGTTAACCACATTACAGAAATCTCTAATAAAGGCTTAAAAATGTTGGGATTTATAACTAGGCTAACTAGAAATTTTAAGAATATAAAGTATATTAAACTGTTATATATTGCATATGTTAGAAGTCAACGTGAGTACAATTCTCCCGTCTGGAACCCATATTATAGTATACATGTACAAGCTGTTGAAAGAATACAAAACAAATTTTTACGTTTTCCAAATTTTAAAATGGGTATTCCAGCTTCCAGCAATAAGGAACTCCAGTGAAAAATATTATTGCTTTAAAAAAATATGTTCATATAGACCAATAAACGCTGATTCTGAATACATTACTTTTATTTAATAATATTATACGTACAGTTTTTAAAAAAATATTAAAAAGTGCATTTTTAATATTCTCGTTAAAACACAGCGTCAGGTTGGTATGCTGTGTAATGCTCTATGGTGACGTCACGATAGTAATCACGGTAATGACTGGTTTATTTATTATGGGAATTTAGGTATGACACAAGCGAATGTTCTATATGTTTCTTATTTCTGAAGATGTCGTAAAAGCATATACCTTTATAGAAAGTTAATAGAATTGCCTTTTAGATTTTTGTATCTGACATATACGATTGTGTTTGAAAAATGCAGTATTTTAAGTTTCAAAATGAAAAAATTTAAAAAAAACAGCCGACTGTAAACATATTCTATTAAATGGTCGAAAAAATTAGGAAAATTCAAAAATAAAAAAATACAGTCCTCTTACTTTATGAATTTGGAATAAAACTGTCACTTCACTTTTTATCTCGTTCATACAATTAAAAAGGATAAACAAATATTATAATAAGAAAAAATAACTGAAAAAATCCGACATCTTGGACTCGGTTTTACGCAATTAATGCGTTGATTTCTTGAATTTGTATTTATTTACACATGCATAAGGCTTTTACATTATCAAATAATATTACTTTTATGGAAGTTTTATTAAATTCACGCGGAAAAGTCATAAAAATTATAGAGAAGTAACCTTTGATTATGTAATGTCAGTAACCTAAAAACTGAACGAAACTGAATCACCAACAAAACATTATTTAAGGACTAAAACTGAAAAAAAGTACAGGCAGCATTGGTACTTATGCTGAATTACACTAATATCACAGTGAATTAATCATTTAAACGAAAATTATCATCAAAAACATAAAACTGCAAGTGAAATTCATCAACGTCATTCATTGTTTTGCAAAGAATTTGATTTCGCCATTTGCAATAAATAAGCCATTAGCCAATCAACGCGTTATAATAAACAAGATGGCCACGCGCCTGCGCAAATCTATGTGAGATTCAAGAAAACCAACATAAAAATCTAAAATATATGAATCGTTATTTTAGTAGATGACGTCACAAAATTCACCATAGATATGGGTGTTTTCGAGGGATCTCCAAAAATTAAAACTTTGAAAATTATTTTAACTATTAAAACTAACTCTAAAAAAAAAAAAATATGCAGTAATTTAAGTTAGAAGGTCATTTTTCATAAAAAAAAATTAAAAAAAATGGACTAGACTTCTCTATTATGTTGAACTACAAGACTACAACACTATTTTATGATATGAATATGATTAAATTGTCAGACAGAAGAATGTCCACTGACTTGATATTTCTGTGTAAAATTCTAAATAATTTAGATGATAGTCCGGTATTGCTTGAATTGATAAGCTTCCGGATTCCACTACGTAATACTAGAAGTCAGGATTTATTTCAGTGCAGAAATTCTGGAACTAACTATGATATGTATTCCTCTTTACCCAGAAAACCAGATGTACCTTTAGGTATATTAATGCCAAAAATTTACAGAATTGAAAAAGATGTGCGATCTTTTCCCAGCTGGCTTTACTAGCGTGAATAAGGCGGTAAACCCAAAGGAGTCTTAAAATATTTAGGCAGGAAGTCGTCATAATTTTATAAATAAGAAATAATATAACAATAAAATTTGTAACTAGCGGCTAAAGCCAAAGAAGCATAATAAAAATTGGAAAGCCAGGATTTTTTCGGCAAACGAACAAATGCGACCCAACATCGCCTGGCTAATAAAACCCCAAACCATTGCGAGGCCGGACAAACCCGACATCGACAAGCCGAGCGAGGGGCAATAAATCCTTTTCGTTTGACAATGAATGCCGCCGCCGATGGAATTAGTTCTGAAGATCTACGCCAGGGTTCAAGGAAGAAGAAGGAGGAGTTTTTCACCACCAAGAAGTCAGTCACCATTTGCCCCGGCCAGGGAGCAGTCACCGCTCACCGTCCACCGAGGACGCGGTTCCTCCACCCAGGAGTCACCATTTTCCCACTTTGCCGAAGGGGTGGTACTCCGCTCCTCCATCGGAGTGTCCCGTTTTACAGCCCGAACAGGGCTGTCTCTCTCCGCTTTTCGGAGTGGGTCCGAAGCTCGCGACCCCGCACAATTTCCCGACCAGGGAAATTGACAAACACACTCGCGGATTCCAACCAGGAACAGCCGAGACGTTCGTGAACTTCCGCCAGGAAGTCCAACCAAGTGACCGCGAAAAATTCCGAACAGGGATTTGTTAAAAAATTCAACCTTCGACAAGAAATTGTGCAACCACCCGACCTGTGCGATTTGTGCAATAATCAGTGAAACAATTAAAATTAAAAGTCAAATAAAATTCTTCACGCAAAACACTTCAATTATCTCAACCAAACATATGTTGACAAATTTTCGTCAAACAAATGGTTGAGTATTGGAGAGTTGAGCGCAGAAATAGAAGGCTCTATGCTTGCCATACAAGATAGAGTCATTAATACTAAAAATTATAGGAAGCATATCATCAAAGATGCAAATCAAATTGATGATTTATGTAGAAAATGTTTGGCTTTTCCGGAAACTATAGAACATATTATATCGGGATGCAGTGGCGTACCGTGGGGGGGGCGGGGGGGGCGGCCCGCCCCGGGCGGCACTTTTGGGGGGGCGGCAAAATTTCACAATCAATAATCATCTTGTAAAAATTTGGATTGGGGAAGTCGCGGGTTCTATTCTCGCGTCAGGACTTAAAAGTTTTTTCTAGTTTATAGTTTCTTAACATCTTTCTTAAGTTTTATATACTGTTAAAATCAAAATATTAATGACAGACGTTTTGTTTTTATTTCTAAATAAAAATATTTTTAAATAAAAATGTAAATGGCAACAGTATGATTTTAGCTCTAATTGATAGTCGATTTGTGTTTTATATTCGTGAAGCTTTGTGCGCCCTGCTGAAAGCGCACAAAAAATTACACTTATACGGTTTTCTTCCACGTATATATCACGGTGATATATTTTAAATTTATTATCAGAGAAAAGTTAAATAGCTGACAGGTGAGTGCATACTTATTCGAATTGCAGTTATAAAATTCTAGATGCACACTATCTATGTGCTGCCAGAATCAAAGAAAAACCATTTTTATGTTCTGAGTGAAGTTTTAATTCACCGCATACATATTTAATTAAAAGCAGTTTTGTGTTCAAAATGTATAATTCCAGTTGTGGATTCATCTGACGACACATTTCGAAGGAAAACATTATATTATTTAAAGTGCTTTATAAAATTCTTGCAGACAATTTATGTGCCGCCAGAATCAAAGAAAAAACATTTTCATGTTCCGAGTGTAGTCTTAATTCACTGCTTAGAGATTTAATTAAAACCCCTTTTGGGTTCAGAATGTTAAATTCCAGTTGTGAATTTTTCCGACGACACATTTCGAAGAAAAAACTTATTTGAAGTGCTTAATAAAATTCTTCCAGACAAGTTATGTGCCGCCAGAGTCAAATAAAAACCTTTTTCATGTTCTGAGTGTAGTTTTAATTCACCGCATACAGATAAAATTTAAGCCAGTTTTATTGTTCAGAATGTAAAATTCCAATTGTGTATTCATCTGCTGACATATTTCGAAGGAAAACATAACTTTTTTCGAAGTGCAAATATAAAATTCTAGTTGCAGAAAATTTATGTGCTGCCAGAACCAAAGAAAAACCGTTTTCACGTTCTGAGTGTAGTTTTAATTCACCGCATACAGATTTAATTAATAAATATTTAAAAAAAAAATTTTAAAAAAAGGATCACTACCCCCCCCCCCCCCCTCCCTGAAGAAGTACCTATATAGGGGGGGGGGGGCGGCAAAATTTTCCTCCGCCCCGGGCGGCTGATACCCACGGTACGCCACTGTCGGGATGTTCTGTATTAGCGCCGTCCGAGTATACATTTAGGCACAAACAAGTTTTAAAAATAATTCACCAAAGTTTGGTAATTAAACATAACTTGATTGACTGCCGTAATGTACCATATTATGAATATGAACCAAATTCATTTTTAGAAAATGAATTTTATAAAATTTATTATGATAAAACTATTCTGACAGACAGAACAATTAGTCATAATAGACCCAATATAGTTTTACATGACAAAATTAAGAAAATAACTTATATCATTGATGTCGCTATTCCAAATTCTTGTAATATTCAGAAAACTGTTTCTGAAAAAATAAGAAAATATACAGATTTAGGAAATGAAATTAAAAGAATTTGGCATTCTCAGACTATAAAAATATTACCATTTGTTATTTCGGCTACTGGCATTATACCTAGCTCTCTCATTCAAAATTTAGGCGTATTAGATTTGTCAAAAAATTTGTACATAAAAATGCAAAAGTCGGTCATTTTAAATACATGTAGGATTACGAAAGATTTTTTAAATATTTATATTGAGGGATCAGTAGGATTTATCGGACCAGTTAGGATTTCATCAGAGCCGAACCCTCTGATATGAAAATATCTGGAGTCGGTGAAATATTTTCCCATTATGTTTCTGGTGGATTGACGTATTGTTCTTGTATTGTTTTATTCTTATATAGTGCACTTACATTGCGTTAATTTACTAGATATTCATTTGTGGAAAAGTGTGTGAAAGGGTTTAGTCTTTCATTTGGGAAAGATTCAACCCGGACATAAAATCTGGAGCACCGTAATTAGTTAAGTGCCAGTGTATCCATCCAGGACGATCAGTTACACGCGGAGACTCCATCATCAGCAACCAAAGGGAAGTGACTGAACATTTTATTTGTTTTTTTAACTGCCAAAGTGATTAAACTCTGAACAATTACATAAAGACTTTTACCGTAGAATTAAGCAAACAGACAATCTAATTTTAAGATTAATTTATTAAGTACCTAGAGTAAAACTAACACTAGATTAATAATTAACACCTGCTTTTTTATTAATAGAATAAATGTGTCATTTCTGAAATCGATAGTTTTTTTAATTTGTTCCTCCTTAATTTTAAGTATGAACCCCGCCGCAAACTAGGGCGTATCAATGTCAGTGGACTTCTTCAATTTATCTTTAAACAAATACAAAATACTGTTACTAGGGCAGTACAGTTATGTACAATAAATACTTAATATTTCTTTGTAAAAGATTTAATTTAATTTGTAATATGTAAAAGCCCCGAAAAAGGGCGTAAATAAATAAATAATAATTAATTATCTGTGCTGACGGTTCAGCTGGCACATGGCACACTGGCAGCACTTGGTGATAAAATATTTAATCTATGGCCACGTCCAGTGTTGCCAACGTAGGCGATTTTTCGCCATGAAAGCCTCGATTACATTAAGCGAGTTTACAAGCTACTAGCCGGTGTATTCACTATCTGCTAGTAAACTCCTTCAGTGTAAAATCTGCTAGTTAGCTAGTAATACGATTACACTGAGCGAATTCACTAGCAGATTGTGAATACGCCGGCTAGTAGCTTGTAAACTCGCTCAATGTAATCGACGCTTTAGGCTACTCAGAAAGAGAATCGGCGACGAAAAAATCTAAAAGGCGACTGGTCGCCGATTAGGCTACTTAAGAGACGAGTTATTTAAATCAACCGAATCGCAAAAAATTAAGAAAAAAATACAATATTTCACGCAAATGTAAATTTGTGTGTGTGTGTGTGTGTGCGTAACGTAGGTACAATTTGATATTGACATGGTGAATGGTCACCATATTTGTTTATGATTCGTTCGTTTCGGAGAATCCCCTGAATTAGTGTTAGCTATTATGTCACTTTCGATTTGTGCAACTTCTCCTGTGCGATTATTGTGTTTAGTATAGTTAGACCTAGCAGAGTTTTCAATACGATGCCTATATCATTACCTTTGAGTAATGCTGTCGTTGAAAGATATTTCAGCGTAATGGGGACAATTAAAACAAAATTAGGGAATCCCTTGTAACTTCCCATGCTGATTGCCATTTTTAGAAATCATACCCATAAGAATGTAAGAGGTATGTGTTTGCAACAACTTTCAATTCAGCAATCTGCATTTTTCACCAGCGTGAAAAGAAAAGAAAAGTGTACGTCTCCCGTGGATCTTGCGCAAGTACTAGCACAGCAACTATATCTAATACTAGCTGGGTTACCCGGCTTCGCTCAGGACAATAAGATAGTGTTCTGGAATGTTGCACAATGATGTTCCCGATTCCCTATTCCTGATCATTCCACGACATACTCCGCCACTCCTTCCACAACTTTCTACAGCTCTATGGAACCTTCTAGAACTTTCCGGAAGACTGTTCTAGAAATTTCAAGAGGGCGAAACTTTTAGCCCTTATATCTTTAAAAGCAGGCCCTTTAGGTAAAAACGGATACCCTTATTCCCTAGGGGGATAGAGATCTACCACACCATATAACTCCCTTGATCGAACCGGGACTCGTTTCTGATTTTTTGCGAGCTGCACGTTTTTTTGGACTTTCTTTTATAATATATGCCATATTCAAATAAATAAAATTTTACTCCTTACATGTCCTTCCCGTGCGTTCCCCTCCAGCGTTCCACTTCCACCTTCCCCACCACCGCTCTCCCGCTCCCCCGTCCCGCCAACCCCCCTGGCACTGCATTTCTTGACTCCTCTCCCGCCCGCCCCTTAGCCGAAACTTTTTTCTAATACTAACAATTTTAAACTCGTGATATCTTTCTAATTAAATATCCGAATAGAAAAAGTCAAAAAGTTAAATAAAGGTATTGAAGCTGTCTTGAATATGAAGTAATTTATTTTGATAAGGATTAAAACCAAGATACAAATAAGAGCCTTTTCAAGAGGCGACATTTAAATTAAATTTTTAAAATAAAAGAATACTTATTGTGGCATAACCATAATAGTTAGACAAATGCTGTCGCGACGTTTTTTTGTAAATAATGATGTGTTGTATAAAGTCGTAGTACATTATTTTATTCTATCATCAATAGTTTTCGCAGCGCACGCGATTTAAAGAATATTTTAGGTAATTTTTTTACACCCTGGGTTACATTATTAAAGTTTTAGTAAGGATGCATATATTTTTTTAAAATATAATATAGCCTATGTCACCTAGGAATAGTGTAGCTTCCCAACAGCGAAAGAATTTTTCAAATCGGTTAAGTAGTTTCGGAGCCTATTCGATGCAAACAAACAAACAAATGTTACCTCTTTATATAGTGTAGTAGACAATACTACTGCGAAAGTCTTGTTGATGCCTTTATTATTTCTAGCAGAAGACGAATCGGAATAATATTCTTCTTCTTCTTCGATGGCGCTACTGCCCATATCGAGCTTTGGCATCCTGCAACAGTCGCCTCCAACTCCTCCTGTCCTCAGCGGCTGACTTCCAATTTCGTACCTGGAGAAGCTGTGCTGCATCCCCTCTTACCTCGTCTTCCCACCTCAGTCTGGGTCTTCCCAC
This sequence comes from Limnephilus lunatus, assembly GCA_917563855.2. NCBI lineage: Eukaryota > Metazoa > Arthropoda > Insecta > Trichoptera > Limnephilidae > Limnephilus > Limnephilus lunatus. The sequence continues at coordinate 23,420,314 of OU830596.1, forward strand.
TTTTCTCTTTCCACCTGGGTGTCCAGTCAAAATTCTTTTTGGGACGCGTGTATCCGGCATTCTCTGTACATGCCCAGCCCATCTCAGTCTGGGGAGTCTCATATGTGCTGAGATGCTAGGGGCCTTATAAATATCATACAATTCTGCATTGTGCCGGATGCGCCACTGTTCACCCTCTTTCACGGGTCCACATATTCTTCTCAGCACTTTTCTTTCAAAAGTATCCAGCATTTCAGCCATCTTTACCGTCAGTGTCAGCGCCTCACATCCATATGCCAATATAGTTCTGACAATGGTCTTATATATGGTTATTTTGGTTTTTCTGTGGACACTACGTGACTTAAACACTGGCAGCAAAGAGAAGTATGTTTTGTTGGCTGCTGTGATTCTCCTTCTGATTTCTGCTGGATCCTCATTGTTCTCTGTCAGACTAGAACCCAGGTAGGTGAATTGATCGACCACTTTGTATGAGTAGGTAATTGTCTTTAAATTGTGCACTACTTCTTTTTCTGTGTGAAGGGTTCCTGCTCTGTACCATCATTTTCGTTTTGTTAACATTAACCCGCAGTCCTACTTCCCGTGCCGCTGTTTCCGAATCGGAATCATATTAATCTTTGTCCATTTTTTTATTTTGTTTTTAAAATGCTATTAGGTACTTAACTTTCTTTAAAGATACATTACGGTGTTTTATAATAGGCTTAGGCCTATTTATCAATACATAATAAATATGTTAAGAATAAATTGATAAAAATTACATTTGATTTTATTCGTATTGATATTTTGGCGTTTGGGCTACTTTGGGCTACTGCAACTGAAATTCGGCTACATTAGGCTACTTTACGTATGAGAAACGGCGATATTAGGCCAAGCGGTGTTGGCAACACTGGCCACGTCGGCCACTCGCTATCCGCGTGGAAATGATAACGACTTACTCTTCGTTAGCGATTGATTATAATTAAATAGTTTTTAGGCAATGCTATAATAATATTCTTTGCACACATTAATTTCTCACAATACCTACAAAAAATTAAGAATAATTCGTACAATATCAAAGAAAATCGGAGTGGCATGCTTTATGTTTCATTCCCGAATTCACGAGAAATTCTCGTTGAGCAATGTCAATTTCCCGTTTTAGGTTTTTTAAACCATGGAAGATAGGCGAGGATTATTGTCCCCGTCTACAGAGAAAGAAGAGCTCCCACCTCCCCCGGAGCTGCAGACCATTCAGCACTCTGAATACGTTGTCGAAACTAAACATGATGAAACTGAGGAATGTGATGCCCAACCTGACATCCACAAAGTATGGATAAGGACGCCTGACAGTAATAATTTAATTAAAATTAATTTCCTACTAAGAACCCCATACACTGTACCCAAAGATGACATTGGCCTCCTGTGTTGAGTTAAAAAAAAAACAATTTTAGATTAATGAAAGAACAATTCAGCATAATATTATGTCTTGTGCAATGAGGGTAGGTATTATTGGTTACTCAAAATCTGTATTTTCACTAACAATAGAAATTATGTGTCAATAATTCAGCATTGCCCTAAAAATTGCTGGTATCACTTTTCAGCTTGATTTATTTTTCAGAATCCGAAAGCAACATCAAATCCAAAGGTGAAAAACTTCTAAAGAAATCTCTTAAATTAACCATAGCCGATTCCCATTGCAAAATTATACTTGGCGTTAAGAAGCAAAGCGATATACGCCTTTTAGATGCCGTAAAGTATGCAAAGCCTAAAATGGGGAAGTTTCTCTGGAACTCCCCCGAACTTAGCATTTCAGGTTCATTAACCAACAAAAAGCTTACACTAGACCAACTTCAGAGAAACTCAACCGAACTAAAAAATAGGTGCTTAAAAGTCTCGGAGCAATGGCCGAGGTCTGCTAGTCATTTAAAAAGCATTTCACAGATGGTTGTTCGAAAAACTACTGCAATATTATTTCCTTGTTCAGTCTGTACGAAGACTTTCAATTTTAAGAGTGTCCTCACTAGACACATATTCACCCACTTTGGTGAAGAGACGCTCAAGTGTGACGTATGTCAAAGAAACATAAGAAAGGGTAATCTTTTAAGGCACATGAAAGCACACAAATCTGAAAAATCTTTCAATTGTCCAGAATTTTCAAAATAATTCAATCTTAAAATGAGCCTGGATAGCCACGCGAAAAGTCATAATCCGCAGGGTGTTGGCGATCTCATTACTTGTGAACAATGCAATAAGAAATGCACGCCTAGAACTACCTTGATTACACATAATATTGAAAGCCATCAGAGCAATATTCCAGAACACTGTAAGCCATTTTTATGTGAAGAGTGTAACAAACATTCAAAGGTGAAATGAATTTGGTTTGTCATAAAACTCATCCTGGATTTACGGTCATGCCTGCTCAGCAAAATTCATATAGAATTTGATAATACACCTGTGAATTCGTACAGGGAAGATAAATTCGCGTGATTACAATTAATGCCCAAGTCATTTGTAAAAATATCAAGTTTACTTTATTAGGAACGTTCTCACGCAGTGGCAAGTAAAAATATGTCCGTTTTGGAAGCAAAACATATCCCGAAGTATTTAAACGCAAAAGTAATTTTTTTTCACACATAATCAGATCATAAACCCTTCACGTGTAAACAATGCAACACGTCGTTTAGTGAGGGGAGCAACTCATCTCTTCGCATGCGGCGAGAAACTCATTTCGTGTGATTATTGCTCTGAGTTTCCCTTCCAAGGTTGCGTGGTCAGTCACACAATTTCACTGGGCTAAACCAGTTTTATGTGAAGGACGGAAGGAAGGAGCTCACACAAAGATCAGAAATTGGATAAAATTAGCTGTAATTGTCCCAAGAAGATTTACGACCGAGCGAATCAAATACTTCACAGTGGTCATATTGAAACAAAATTTAAGTTATATTTAATTTGACCCTTTTTTTAATGAATAACTATGTCATAATGTTATTATTAAATTATAGAAGGTGGATTCAATTCTCTGATATTGGAAGTTTGTAACTTTGTTATTTATTATTTAGAAACTTACCTACCAATTGTTTAAGTGAGAAAGTTTTAAGCTTTTTGTAATAGATAGTTTATTTTTAATATCGTATGTATGTTTTGTATTTATATAAATAAAATATATCGTGCATTTTAAGACGAACTTTATACTTGTTCAACTTGACATAATAAATACTTACCAACTGTTTTTTTTGTTATTATTTTGGATGCATTTTTGGCTATATTCAAACATCTTAATGCAACTCCTTGAACTGCTTTTTTATATTTCCCTCAAATTTCCGGCGTTGACAATTAGTTTAACTCATAAAAAATTGATCACATACAAAGTGGATATGTTAATTCAATGATGGAGTGGCAGGTGCATGAATGAAATACCAATATCAGAAGCAAAAAATATTTAAAATAAAGGACTTGCATTATGAAATTACTTTCTACATACGTGATTTTTTACGTGCTTTAACAAGTAGCACTGAACTCCAAATGATTTAAAGCAGTGTTCACATTGAAACGGTTTCTCGTTTGAGTGAATCTTGGTGTGGCTGATTAAATTAGGCTTCTGGCTAAATCTCTTTAAGCAGACTTCACACGAAAAGGGTTTGACGCCCGTATGGGTTCTAGAGTGTTGCAGTAAATGAGATTTTTGAGTAAACTTTTTGTCGCACGTTTCACAAGGGAAAGGTTTTTCCCCAGTGTGAACTCGAATATGGATGACCAAGTGAGCCATGTTCTCGAACTTCTTTGTACAGTATTTACAAGTAAAACGATCTTCACGCTTTACAACTTTACGTAGAATCTTTTTCGACGGTCTAGAAGGAAACGCGTGATGGAGAATCTTGTGCTTGTTTAAATTACTGATTTGACTGAAAGTTTTTGAACAGCATTCACAAAGAAATGGTTTTTCGTGGCTGTGAACCCTCATATGCCGCGACAAAAGACCTTGTCGTGAAAATTCTTTAGTACACTCTTTACACTGGAGAAGCATTTCTTTATTTGGGTCGGCTCTACTTCTCACGTGTTTTGTGGATACATTAGGTTTCACGTTAAACGATTCGATTCCTTTGTGCACCACACTTATGTGCCTAAGCAAATTGTATTTCTGGCTAAAAGTTTTAGAGCAGTCTTCGCAAAATAACGATTCTTTCTTGTCTCCGTGAACTCCATTTACATGCTTGAGTAAGTTATATTTCTTTCCAAAGGTTTTACCGCAGTGTTCACAGGGAAATGATATATTTTCACCCGAATGATCTTTCATATGATCGTGCAGATTATATTTCTGGCGGAAAGTTTTCTTGCATTCATCACAACGAAACCGTTTTTCTTCTGTGTGAATTTTTATGTGGTTTGCGAGAGTTCTTTTACTTTTTAATACCTTATAACATTTTGAACAAGTTAATTTTGGTTTGTCAGATTTGTCAGAAGTAACTGCAACCAAAGTTGAGGCTCGATTTCCCAAAATACTGGAGCATTTTAAGGTTAGTTCTCTAGAAGAACTACGTAGATTTTCAATTTCAGGTTCTGTTTTGGTTTTAGTTGCTGAAAGAAAAATATTTTTGTTGAATTCTTTGGTAAAATAAATACTTCTACAGATAATAAGGTCATCTACATATTTTAAAATAATTAATGATAGGAATTATTTAACCTATATCTGAATTCAAAGTGAGCGGTGGTTTTTCTTTTGGGGCTATCGACCTTTCAATGCATTCCTTTTTTATTCCAGGAACACTAATTGTAGCTATGGTACTACAAATTTCTGTTTTCAAGCCATGATCTCTATTTTCAGAGACATTACATCCCAGGGGTTGGTGTGTGTCTTCATCATCCGAATCATCATCTTTGATTTCTAAAGTACGGATATTTTTACCAGTACTATTATATGGTGGATCTAATAAGGATAACGAAAAATATACAAATTAATAGATAGTTTCGTGTTAACAACAGTAAGTGAAAATGTTTTTTTTTTGTTTTGGTTTCTTGAATACTATATTTTACACATAATGAGAAAAATATGTTAGTTTTTGTTTATGAAGAAAAATAAACTGGTAGATAATAATACATTTCTTTGGTTTATTTTAGCAGTAATATTTGAATTGAATTTTATTATGAAGTTTTTTTTAGATTGGTGGAGTTATTGTTAAGACGAGAAGGCTTCCTAATAAGACATAAGTTTGTATTGTGCAATCCATTTTATCAACATCGCTAGGTTAATGCACCTTCAAATCTATAAAACAACTAAAAACTTTAATTCCATAGAAGCCATTAAACTATTATATGTATCTCTAGTTAGAAGCCAAATTGAGTATAACTCGGTAGTTTGGTCTCCATTTTACAAAATTCACGTTAATAATATTGAGCGAATACAAAAAAAAAATCTGCGTTTTATAAATTTTAAATTAAATATCCCACTAGAAGACTTAAAATATAATCTATTACTAAATATTCTAAAAATACACACACTAGAAGACAGACGTAAAATAAACGACTTGACATTTTTATTCAAAATACTTAACTCTAAATTCGACTGTTGAGAACTCCTACAACTCATAAACTTACGAATACCGACAGTAACCACACGACAAAATACACTATTCTACTGCAGCATTCATTAGCGGAACTACATTGCCCACTCTCCGATACAAAGATTTCACACTATGGGAAATCAGTACTTAAGTGATGTTGACATATTCAACATCAACTTGGCGAATTTTGTGGATCTTGTAAAAAACTTATTCCAAAACTATTCCTAAACATATATGTATTTTTGTAAACTTATCAAATCGCTGTATTTTTGTGACTTGTGTGCATTTTTATCTAATTTTATTCTTATCATTTCTCTATCTGTTTAAAAATCATCTGTCATAAGCAAATTGTACTACTGTAAGAGCCCTCTGGGCGTTAAATACATAAATAAATATATGTCTAAAATCTAAATCAACAACTTTCTGAGCGAGTGTCAACTGCAGGAACTAAGAAAACTTATGCATAATAATAATATTAAATAAATAAAACTTACCCCAGTTAGACACGCCACAAGTTGTGGTTACGTGGTCTAAATAATTTATTGCAGCTTTTCTGGAACAACTTTCTGCTACATGAAGACTATTTTCACAGAAGTAAATAGAATCAGTTTGCAAAGTTAGATGTTCTTTTGAACCAAGTTCTTCTAATTTACGAGGTAACGATTTCTTTTGTGATTGTATTTTTACATGACTCGCCAAATGTATCGATTGGTCAGTATGTTTCATCGTTTCTGTAGATATTTGACATTCTTTAGCGGCAAGTATTTGTTCTGAGTGTATCCTCTTCTTGTGAATGAGTAAGTTACACTTGGCACTAAACCCCCTGGAGCAATACTCACACAGAAAAGGTTTCTCACCGGAGTGGGTTTTTAAGTGACTTGTTAAATTCGGTTTTTGGCTAAAACTTTTACAGCAAATTTCACACGAGTATGGTTTTACTCCAGTGTGGGTTCTGGTGTGAAGATCCAGATTAATTTTACACCGAAATAACTTTAAGCAATATTCACACGTAAAAGTTTTCTCACCAGAATGGGTTCTTGTATGAAGAACCAAATTATTTTTACTGGAAAATTCTCGGTAGCAATACGCACAAGTAAATGGTTTGTCACCCGAGTGAGATCTTACGTGAAGAATCAGGCTTTTTTTACTCCGAAACTTTTTCAAACAATATTCACAAGACAAAATAGTCTTATCTAAATTAATCCTTTTTGTAAATTTTCTTTTAAATTCTTCACTGGCTATAACATCTTTATCTTTGTGAACTCTCATCATGTGAAAATACAGGTTGGTATTGTCTGCAAACGTTTTACTGCAATATTCACAAAGATATCTTTTCTCTCCTCTGTGCACGACTTGTGTATGTCGTGAAAGGTGGCATTTTTGCGAAAAAGACTTTGAACACTCTTCGCAGTGGAAGGATTTCTCTCTCTTCAAATCTGAATGAGTTCTCATGTGTACTGCTAAAGGATGTTTCTCGCTGTACATTTTCTTACAAATATCACATGAGTATTTCTTGACCCCGTGCACCCAACGCTTATGTCTAAGAAATAGGTGTTTTTGGCTAAAGTTTTTAGAGCAATGCTCGCAAGAAAAAGTCAATTTTTCGTCTAAATGTGTTTCCATGTGAACATTCAAGGTATGTTCTTGACGGTAAGTTTTGGGACATTTCTTACATTTATATAACTTTACATTATCTGAATGAAGTCTTAGGTGCGCTGCGAGGGTTGTTTTATTTTGCAACATTTTAGAACAAATTTCACAAATAAATCGCTTTTCATCTGATTGGTCAGTTTTGGGAATGTGAAGTTTCATGTGATTCAAGAAGGTTATTTTAGTTTTTAATATTTTTGAACATTTTGAGCAAGTTAAGTGGTTGTTATCAATTTCCTTGTTTATCTGGCTCTCTGTGTCTGAAAAGGTATTATATTTAAATGTTGAATTTATATCATCATCAAACAAAGAATAACAATACAACAACACTGGGTTAATAAATGAACATATATAGTCAAGAAAATATATAAATTCCTACTCACATGTTGAATAAGAGGGGGTTATTATTTTATTGCCCAAAAGACTCGGAACTTCGTTATTAATACTGGGCACTTCTTCAACTCTACGTTGAGCGGTTTTTTGGTCTTTATGAAGTCCATTCATGATAATATGTTTAATTTCTATTTTAATAAATCTCCTATCGAGCCACAGTGTTCTATTTCGTTAGTTATTATTTTCAATGCCTAACCATATTTACAGCAAAGCGATTTAGGTTAAGGTGGTGTGTTTTACAACGTTGTGTTTTGTGTTGTAGTTTGAAGATAGCCATAACAGCCTAATTACACAGCTAAACTAAAATTTTAAACAACTTGATGCTCTAATATAAAACCATTCATATAAAGTAAATAATATATCAAATTTTAATAATCTTACTAAATGGATATATCATTATCATTTCAGATTTCTATATCGCGTCTGCATTTCTTCCTAACAACTTTATGCAATACGCGTAAATAAACCATTCACAATGTCACTTTGACACCTTTGTGCCTTTGACATTTGGCACAAAAAGTCATAGATTATGTTTATAGTGGAGTAACCACGGAGGGAGGAATATTCGTTCCTCCGTGGGAAAAACTCAATCAAATCTCAACAATCAAAATAATCAAATTATAATAAATAATTGAAGATAAAATCAACTCTCAAACGATTCTTTTCTGTTTCACGTAGATTATAATGTTGTTTTATTTTTCTAGAAGCTTGAGTCACTCGACGACTCAACGACTCGACTCGAGTTTCGACTTACGGGGCGATGAGCACAATCGTGACTTCTATTTACAAATAATAGATGAAATCATACCATTTTAAGAAATAAACCAATTTTTGGGCAATGACATTAATACTGGACGCTGGGGTAGAAATCTCAATGTGGGAAGCCAAATACAAGACAATTCTATCGGTCTCTATTTCTAGTACTTTAGTACTAAACTGCTACCTAGTACTTTAGTCTACTGCTACTCACCAGCACTTACCAGCACCTAAGTAAATTGTATTGCAAAGCACCAAAATGCCCTTACCCGCCTTTAGGCCTAAGCTACACGAGCGGTTCTACCGCCGCGGGAAACCGCCCAATCCTTTACGCGCACGACCAAACAACAACTCTCTCTCGCACAAAATGATGCAATCGCGGGAAACCGCCCGTGTAGTTTGAAGTGGCGGTTTCCCGGGGCGGGAGAATCGCTCGTGTAGTTTGTGCCATACAACGCTCATAGTAAATTGTGTCTGCCGCGGGAAACCGCGGCGGGAGAACCGCTCGTGTAGTTTAGACCTTACCCTTCCCTGCCCATAGTGTAACCAAGTGAGAGTATCTTGTTATCTCAGTCACACCGTGATGTGAAATGTATTCGGCGAAGAAATTAATAAGCCGCCCGACCATATATCTATGACATTCATACACACACATTCTTTGGTTGTCTATCTTTATCACACAGGAATAAACTTTTCAATTTAGAAATTATACTGAAAACCGCTGAAAACAAAAGAGTGTTTCTTACTTTCCACATTATATTGTGAGTATGTGAGACTATGGCGAATAATATATAGTCATTGAATATGGGACTAAAAAGTTGGTGCTGCAAAAATAATAAGTACTCGATACCTAGGTATTTTAATTAACTTTTTTTTTTTTTTTACATGAATACCTCACAAGAGTCCCAACTGCTCCCGTCTGAAGCCAGTAAGACTATGGAATCCCCAATTGGGGTATGTTGTGAGGCTGAGGGTAGTGGGGAGGGGAAGGAGATAGTGAAGAGGAAGGTGGGGAAGTACCTGGCTATTCAGATCTGGTCACCAAACACGGCTAATACCGTTTCAAGCAACGTTTCAATTCTGAATGGTGGTCTTACACCAGGGCGATACAGAGAGTATCTTCCACTCTGGAACGTGCCGCAAAAATATACTATTTATTATTTTAAATGAATAAATTGTGAAATAACACAAATTAATCAAATAAAATTTATTTGCCATGCCGGGATTCGATCCCGCGACCTTCGGTGCGCGAGTCAAGCGTCTTACCGCTGCACTACGCCGGCCGTCAGAACCTGGGTTTACCTAGGTATTTTGGGCCTCGATTTGGCCCAAAACTCGATTTTGGAACTCCCTAATATAACAAACAAAACCCTTTAAAAATAATATTAACAGCTTCACACGCTCATCTTTGGACGCGGATAAAGGAGAAATTATTTTTAAATCTATAGGCTTTTTGTCTCCACAAAATCTACAATTGGGGGGCGTTGAGTATTACGTAACGCAATTTTTAAAGATTTTTTACCCCCCGTCCCCCACCATGTAACGCGCCATAACGCTTTCCTGTACACCCTCCCCCCCCTAAACGTTTAACGCCCAAGTGACAATTTTTATCTGAAAGTCACAATTAAGTTGCGCAAAGTGCTGGAAAGTCGCTAAAATGCATTTTGTTATTGTTTTAATCGCGTTTGCGGTAATAATTAAACAAGAGACTTAACTATTTCGCGATACATATTTTTTATTTTATTTATTCATGTTGCTACCTATTTAAAAAAAAATTGAAAATTATTATTATTTTTATCGGCCTTGTATTCCTTCCGGATCTTCACAACTTAACACTGTCTTTCCTCATGTTCCAAATGCAGTTATACAAGTTCTCAAAAGGAAGATTTAAAAATCCACAGTAGGTATGATTCACAGAAGAGAAAAACCTTTTTCATGTCCTGACTGCAATTATTCGTGTTCTCAAAAGGGATACCTAAGAAGTCACTTGCTGACTCATAGTGGAGAAAAACCTTTTTTATGTTCCGACTGCAACTATTCATCTACTACAAAGAGAAATCTAAAAATCACATGTTTTTATCCACAGTGGAGGAAAACCTATTTCATTCCCTGACTGCAACATTTCTTTTTTTCCAGAGTCAAATAAAAACCTTTTTCATGTTCTGAGTGTAGTTTTAATTCACCGCCTACAGATAAAATTTAAGCCAGTTTTATTGTTCAGAATGTAAAATTCCAATTGTGTATTCATCTGCTGACATATTTCGAAGGAAAACATAACTTTTTTCGAAGTGCAAATATAAAATTCTAGTTGCAGACAATTTATGTGCTGCCAGAACCAAAGAAAAACCGTTTTCACGTTCTGAGTGTAGTTTTAATTCACCGCATACAGATTTAATTAATAAATATTTAAAAAAAAAAACTTAAAAAAAAAGGATCACTACCCCCCCCCCCCTCCCTGAAGAAGTACCTATATAGGGGGGGGGGCGGCAAAATTTTCCTCCGCCCCAGGCGGCTGATACCCACGGTACGCCACTGCCCCCCCCAAGTGCGTTATATAATACTTGAACGGCCCCTTAGTAGTCGATTTGTATAAAAAAATTACGGAGGTTCCGGTTTATTATATATCTGCACTGATGATGGACACTGTAATGCCGTCCGAAACATTGCCTAATGAAAGAGCGCAACACGGCACAAAACCCCAAAAATAAATCACGATAACATAATCTACATGTAGATTATGTATATCCCCCCCCCCCTATATAGGTACTTCTTCAGGGAGGGGGGGGGGGGTAGTGATCCTTTTTTTTTTTAAATATTTATTAATTAAATCTGTATGCGGTGAATTAAAACTACACTCAGAACGTGAAAACGGTTTTTCTTTGGTTCTGGCAGCACATAAATTGTCTGCAACTAGAATTTTATATTTGCACTTCGAAAAAAGTTATGTTTTCCTTCGAAATATGTCAGCAGATGAATACACAATTGGAATTTTACATTCTGAACAATAAAACTGGCTTAAATTTTATCTGTAGGCGGTGAATTAAAACTACACTCAGAACATGAAAAAGGTTTTTATTTGACTCTGGCGGCACATAACTTGTCTGGAAGAATTTTATTAAGCACTTCAAATAAGTTTTTTCTTCGAAATGTGTCGTTGGATGAATTCACAACTGGAATTTTACATTCTGAACACAAAAGGGGTTTTAATTAAATCTCTAAGCGGTGAATTAAGACTACACTCGGAACATGAAAATGTTTTTTCTTTGATTCTGGCGGCACATAAATTGTCTGCAAGAATTTTATAAAGCACTTTAAATAATATAATGTTTTCCTTCGAAATGTGTCGTCAGATGAATCCACAACTGGAATTATACATTTTGAACACAAAACTGCTTTTAATTAAATATGTATGCGGTGAATTAAAACTTCACTCAGAACATAAAAATGGTTTTTCTTTGATTCTGGCAGCACATAGATAGTGTGCATCTAGAATTTTATAACTGCAATTCGAATAAGTATGCACACACCTGTCAGCTATTTAACTTTTCTGTGATAATAAATTTAAAATATATCACCGTGATATATACGTGGAAGAAAACCGTATAAGTGTAATTTTTTATGCGCTTTCAGCAGGGCGCACAAAGCTTCACGAATATAAAACACAAATCGTTTCACAAATTGTGAAATTTTGCCGCCCCCCCCCACGGTACGCCACTAGGGGGGGGGGGGGTCTTGTAAAACGTTACTGTGCGTTACGAGGGGGGGGGTCGAACAACGTGTTATGTAACATGTTTTTTTTATTTAAATAAAAAATAGGGAATTAGAAACTTAATGCACATTCTTAAGGCTAGGTACCTATGTCAATGTTTGGGTAAATTATTTTAAGTTCTTAACTAACTAACCATCACGCCGTTTCCCCGCAGGGTGGCACACACTCTTTGCCTCGTTCACATTCATACGTCGTCTCATACATGCTCTTCTATTGTTCCGACTCTTCACATGGCCCGACTCAAGTATCTGATTCACTTGGTCATGCCATGTCTTCCTCGGGCGTCCCCGACTTCTTCTACCATTCACATTTGCCTCATATATTCTCCTTACACTCCTTTCCTGGTTCATTCGCTCTACATGCCCAAACCATCGGAGAGTCCCTTTCTTAATCATACACATTACGCATTCTTTGTGGTACATGGTTTTACCACACATTCGCCTCAGGGATCTCATTTCTACAGCATTCAGTCTACTTTCGTCCTTCCTCTGCCAGTTCCATGCCTCACTGCCATACATCAGGGTAGGTATCAGCACTCCATTATGGACGGCTAGCTTCGCTTCTTTGGACAGTTTTTTGTTGGTGCCAATGGCGTTCAGTCCTCCATTAATAGAGTTACCCGCATTCACCCTCCTTTCAATATCTCTATCAGCCTTCCCATCTCTCGTAAACATCGTCCCAGATGAACAAACTCATCCACCAGCTCCAAGTATTCATCATTGACAACTATGTGTGCACATTGTTTTCGTACTCTCTCTTTCAAATACCATGACTTTAGAGTTACTTACATTCATCATTAACTCATTCTTCATACATAATTCGTTCATCCTAGACACGAGAGAATGTAGATCTTCCATACTGTTAGAAATCAGCACCGCATCATCAGCATCCAATAGGCAACATACTTCCAGATTACTCAATTTCGCGCCCAATCCCATCTCTTTCAATTCTTGCATACAATTATCCATGTATAGATTGAATAACCACGGTGACATTACGCAGCCTTGTTTAACACTTTTTGTGATGTCAAACCACTCCGTAAAATCGCCGTTCACCCTAATACATGCAACGCTTCCCTCATATAGAGACGCAATTGCCTGAATGAGCTTCGTATTCACTCCGTACTTGGACAACACCTTCCATAGTTTTTTCCTGTCAACTCAGTCGTAGGCTTTTTGTAGATCTACAAAGGCACAGAAGAGTTTCTGGTTAAGTTCTTTATTTCTTAGAACCTAAAATGTAAAATCGCTTTGGTTTTTCGTGGCAGTTCTCCATCTCAAGCTATCGTTGTTAAATAAGATTGTAGATGAATACATTCAGCAAAAAAGCCCTTTTCTAAACCTCCAAAATTATGTCGTTACTCACATACTTACTAGCATTATTTTAAACTTCTTCAGTGTTCAAATTTTGATGGAATGAAAATTTTCTGATAAAGGTTTTTCCCCACTGTGGGTAAATATATGATTTTTTAGATATCCCTTTGTAGTACATGAATAGTTGCAGTCAGTACACGAAAAAGGTTACTCTCCACTATGAGTCAGCGAGTGCGTTCTTGGACCTCCCTTTTGAGCACATGATTAGGTAGTTGCAGTCGGGACACGAAAACGGTGGGTTAACACGTGAATTTTTAGATGTCCCTTGCGATAACACGAATAGTGGCAATCGGGACATGAAAAAGATTTTACTCCTCTGTGGGTAAATATGTGACGTTTTATTTGTTATTTTGTAGAACTGTTTATTTGCAGCCGGGACACGAAAAAGGTTTTTATCCACTATCGGAAAAGATGCGATGTTTTTAGATTTCTCTTCGTATAGGTATGCATAATTAAACTCAGAACATGAAAAGGGTTTTTTTCTCCACTATGAATCGCGCTGTGGATTTTTAAATCTCCCTGTCGCGAACTTGAATAACTGCATTCGGGACATGAAAATGGTTTCGTCCGCTGTGGATAAACATGTGATTTTCTTGGTGCCTCTTTGAAGAACGTGAATACTCGCAGTAGAAACATGTAAAAGGTTTTATGTCACTGTAAGTCAGCAAAATATTTCTAAGAAGTTCCTTTGTACAACATGAAAAAGGTTTTTGTCCAGTGTGGGTAAACATGTGAATTTTTACATACCGTTTTGTAGCGCATGAATAGTCAGTCGAGACATAGAAAAGGTTTTTCATCACTGTGAGTTAGCAGTGGCGTAGCATGGGTGGCACCCGGGGCAGAAAACGTGGTGTCACCCCCCCCCCCCCCCTAAAAAATTTACTTTGAGAATTTCAAAACGCATATTTCGACTTCCTTATATATAAAAAAACATTACTAGCTAGTCAAGTGTGTAAACAAAAAATTAGAATTTGGATATGTTTCCCCACCACCACTCTTAAATAATCCTTAGCCATACCTCCACCTTTATAATAATTTGCACAACACTTTGTAATAATATATTGTACCCACTACCCACCCACTATTTTGTAACTGTCAAATCAGTATACGTTTGCCCTGAGATGACTGGTTTATTTATGGCCCTGAGGAAGGAACGGTCGTTCCGAAACCGATCGGCTTCAAACAAATATACAAGTGGTTCAAACAAAGTAACATTGTTTCATTTATTTATATTTTATTTAATTTGTTAATTTCTAATGTAAAAGTCCCGGAAAAGGGCGTAAATAAATAATTAAATCTTTAATATTGCTAATTCCTTGGCAAAAATTTTCACATGCTTACGTAAGATTTTTCGCTCTCCCATTTGCAAACTGGATATATGTAGTGTATGGACTGATAATATGTAGGTTCCTAATCAATCAGATATCAAAATAATGCTTCGGAATATTTTCAAATCATATAAAATATCTACAACAAAATACCAAGATTTCAATATTTAGAGTGGTATGAAATTATAAAAGGACTTTACTCATCAGACTTTTTTATGGAACCGTGAGCCATGCCGGTATACGTATTTCCTGTACTGTAATGTATGCCAATACAATGATAGAAGCCCAACTCAGTATATCTGATTTATTAAATGAAGAGAAAGTAAAGAAAAATAAAAAGCTGGAAAACCACCTACGTAATAAATTTGCGGGGACGTTGTGAGGAGTGGTGTTTAGCATATCATACCGATATCTTAACAAGAGGGAATAACACAAATATATTATATATTATCTACCGCGAATCCTCAATATGAACTATAGTCATAGTACTGCATTTTTAATATGTGCGCGTTAGTAGACTTCATCGCAAAGACT
Source organism: Limnephilus lunatus (assembly GCA_917563855.2). Classification (NCBI taxonomy): domain Eukaryota; kingdom Metazoa; phylum Arthropoda; class Insecta; order Trichoptera; family Limnephilidae; genus Limnephilus; species Limnephilus lunatus. Next base: position 23,435,648 of record OU830596.1, read on the forward strand.
TTGAAGCATACCACAAGATTGATCCAGTTTGCAAATGGGAGAGCGAAAAATCTTACGTAAGCATGTGAAAATTTTTGCCAAGGAATTAGCAATATTAAAGATTTAATTATTTATTTACGCCCTTTTCCGGGGCTTTTACATTAGAAATTAACAAATTAAATAAAATATAAATAAATGAAACAATGTTACTTTGTTTGAACCACTTGTATATTTGTTTGAAGCCGATCGGTTTCGGAACGACCGTTCCTTCCTCAGGGCCATAAATAAACCAGTCATCTCAGGGCAAACGTATACTGATTTGACAGTTACAAAATAGTGGGTGGGTAGTGGGTACAATATATTATTACAAAGTGTTGTGCAAATTATTATAAAGGTGGAGGTATGGCTAAGGATTATTTAAGAGTGGTGGTGGGGAAACATATCCATGATTGGGCTATAAGATAATTTTTTTTGTTTGTTTATAATGGATTCATTATTTTTAAGGGATTTTTTTTTTCATTTCCAAGGCTTCTAAGTTATCTAATCGTTTTCCTTTATGGTTGATACGAAGAATATTTATCCCCGTATTTTTTTCAAAACTGTGGTTATTTTCAATGATATGGTGAGCGAACTCGGAAAAATTATTATTATTAAGACACCTTAAATGTTCTTTGATTCTAATTTCAAAATTACGAGTCCAATATAAAATGAGGAACAGTCATTACATTTGAGTTTATATATTCCGGAATCAGTCAATTTATGGTCTTAATCTTTAGCATTCCTATTTAAAGATAACATCATCATCTTCATCTTCATTTACCTATCTATAATGGATTACCACAAAGTTATAGCTACATTCAAAAGTACAAAATATAAATACTTTATATTTCCTTTACAAAGAAATATAATAGGAACATATATATTTTACAAAGAGATATTAAGTATTTATTGTACATAATTGAACTGCATCAGTAACTGTGTTTTGTATATGTTTAAAGATGAATTGAAGATGTCCACTGACTTGGTATAGTTATTTCCCTCCATTAATGCCTCCATTAGTATTCTGGGTAAAGAGAAATACATATGGTAGTTAGTTCCAGAATTTCTGCACTGAAATAAATCCTGACTTCTAGTATTACGTAGTGGAATCCGGAAGCTTATCAATTCAAGCAATGCCGGACTATCAACTAAATTACCTATTTAGAATTTTATACAGAAATACCAAGTCAGTGAAAATTCTTCTGTCTGACAATTTAAGCATAGGTATTCATATCATTTAAATATATTATACACGTGGATGACAATACTTACATCTTCAAAAAGAAGACTGATCTGTTCGTTGTTGATTGTGAAAGTGCAACATGTGATTGTCAATATGGAGCTGGGGGCCGAATTTTTAAACATCTCTGTGCTGTAGAAAAAAAACATGGGACTGCACTTACCACATCGCTGTATTTAAATGATTCTGATCGTCAACAATTTGCAAAATAGCTCTGGGTGACCAATTTGCAGCGTCATTTTTCGAACATATTGCGGGTGAATCCAGTGAAAATAATGAAAGTACCTAGTCAAACCGACTCTATTATATCAGATGAAGTATAATAAGTACACTTAAACTTCCAATAAATCGAGAAGAAAGCAGGATAACTACCTATCGATAATGAAAACTTTGACAATGCTATACCTGCCCATAAAATATTCAAGCCCGGTGGAAAGAATTTCTGATATCTTGGAAAATAATTCAGTTGCTGAACGCACAAAAATTCTCACCAATGATTTGTATCGATAAATTAAATCAACTATATCAGAAAAAAAATGTGCCTTCTTTAGATATTGTCACTTCTGCCATAAAAACTAGTCAAATAAAAATAAAATCATTCCATGTAAATAGTGTTAATAAAAATAAAAAATTGCTCTAAAATGAAGGAAAACCATTCACTTGTTCCGAGTACAATATAATTAAAGCTCGTGGCTTGGAGGACTCCTACACAGTTCTATTTCTAAGTTATAATCACTCTTTTGTTCATTTTGAAATTTCCAGTCGCGGATTCAACTGTTTACACATTTCGAAGGAAACCATTTTCGTCTTCCAAGTGCAAAAATCGGAGGAAAACCATTTTCATGTTCTGAGTGTAGTTGTATCAATTAAACCTGAGACTCGCATGCAGATTCACTCTTAATTTAAAACCAGTTTTATGTTCCGAATGCAATGATAAATTTCAGTTGTAAATTCATCAGCTGACCAGTATTAAAGAAAAACCATTTTCATGTTCTGAGTGTAATCTTAATTCCCCGCATACAGATTTATTTTCAAACCGATTTTGAGTTCCGAATATGACGATAAATTAAATAACAAATTTGCAGTTTCATCGAAGGAAGCCAGTCGCATGTACCGAGTGAAAATTTACATTAGAGTTGCTCACCATATGCTTCAAAATTCTGCGAAATTGACTGTTTCGTGTGTAACTATTATTTAAGCTTGTGGACTCTTACGCAGAATCAATCTTAGTAATTTGTCTTATGTTCTAAACATAATGTAAAAAATCAAGATACGATATCCTCCGCAGACGCAATTCAAGGATACCATTCTCGTTTTCCGAGAGCAGGCAATACTATAAATGGCCCCCGACGGCAAAAAGGTTCCCCAAACCTGCCTTAAGACAACGTAGGCCCTGAGAGAAATTATTTTCCTCAGGGCCTCCTGTGTGGAGCTAATGTAAAAAAAGTACCTACCTTGTTTTTCAATGTCCCGGTTCGGGGAAAAATAAATGGTCACGTTAATAATACATAACGTCATTGGGTTATTCTGGAATAAAAGGGTGCTTACAATAATTTATTTTATTAGAACGAAAACACAATAATACTAACAAATGAAAACCTTATTCAGATGCACAAAACACGAAAAATTGTTATTATTTTTTAATGTGAATACCGCACAAGAGTCCCAACTGCTCCATCCGCCTGAAGTCGGTGAGACTAAGGCATCCCCAATTGCGGTGTATTGTGAGGCTGAAGGTAGTAAGGGGGGGGGGGGAGATCGAGGGAAGAGGACGGTAGGGAAGTACTTAACTATTTAGATTTTATTGTAATTGTTACCGTTATAAACAGTCTTTATAAATTCATTCATAACAGTGTTAAGAATATTTATTTCATTGACCAATAACATAACGACATTGAAAATTAAGACCATAATAGAAAAAAGCAAAACACATCTGGTCGGTGAATACGGCTTAAGCCATTTCAAGCAACGTTTCAATTCTGAATGGTGGTCTCACACCAGGGCGATACTGAGAGCATCTTCCACGCTGGAATGTGCCGCAAATATACTTAATATTATTTTAAATGATTAAATTGTGAAATAATACAAATCAATCATTGGAGGGGACCCCACCACTTTCCCAACGGCGTTATAAGGAAACATATGGTTTCCTCCTTCACCGCACACGTCAAGACTCTACTTTTTTATTGAACGAAGCTACATTTATTTGAGCGACTCTAGACCCTACAAATCAATCAAGTAAATTGTACTTGTGCACGCCGGTATTTTAACCCGCGATTTACAGATTGCTAGTCAAGAGCCTTGCTTCTCGACCACGGAGGCTGTCGAAATTTACAATAAAGCCAGTCTTACACAACCACCTGAAAAAATAATTATATTACTATAGTTCAACAAAAATTATTTCTTTTGACTCACACGCCTTTTCTCACTGAAGTTACATCGGAACACAATTGAAAAATGTTCTCAGAAGTAAATAAGTGTTACTTTTGTACAAAAGTGCAATCTATTACTATTCAACTATCTAAGAATTAATATTTTAATTTTTCATCGTTAACGTTCAAACGAAAATGTGACTATTCTTTTCGGCACACGCGCGTTGTTTTGTGTCTCAGCAAGTTACACTGATGTCTAAACGCCTTCGAACAATACTCGCATATGAACGGCTGTTCCCCCGTATGTATCCTAGTATGACAAGTCAAGTCCAGCTTGTATCGAAACGTTTTACCACATACATTACAACCGAAAGGCTTCTCCCCTGTGTGAACACGCATATGACCCAAAAGATGAATCTTCTGCGAATATCTTTTGTTGCATAACTCACAACCAAATGGTTTCTCACCAGTATGAGATCTCGTGTGAATAACTAAACTGGCGTTAGACGGAAACTTCTTAGGACAATCCTTGCAAGGGTACCGCAAATATATTTTACGTCTAACTTTTTTAGGAATTTCCGCGTCTGGGTGAATCAAAGTCATGTGTGTGGATAGATGGATATTTTGGGAGAACTTTTTCCCGCATATCTGGCAACCGTATGATTTGTCGCCGTTGTGCATTTTGACGTGCCGCTGTAAATGGCTGAGCTGTGAAAATGATCTGGAGCACTTCTCACAAAGGTAAGGTTTCTCACCCGTGTGGCTTCTCATGTGTTTTTCTAGAACGTTTTTCTCGCTATACATCTTTTTACACACTTCACAGATAAATTTCCTCACCCCATGACTTCTTTTAGTGTGTCTTAATAGTTGGCGTTTATTTTTAAACGTTTTTGAACAGTGCAAACATGGAAATGGTTTCTCGTCTGTTGGGGTACTTGCCAGGTTTATTTCACATTTCACTGGGACATCAACAAGTTTATCAACCTTTTGGGTGACATAATTTTCTTCGACAGGAAGTTTCTTCGATTCTTCATCAGCTTTAGGAATAATAGTTTTAATGTAACTTATTTCATGCGTTGTTGGTGCGATTTCAGAATTTTCCGGTTCTTCCTCTTTTTTAAAAGAAATATTACATGTGAAAAAGTCTGTCGACGAATCGCTGCTCGCATCAACGATAATTTCTGTTTTCATACGAGAACTTTTAATTGGGATATCATTATTTTTTGAGCCCTTATCATTTAAAGAAAAGTAATCTGTTTTAGAAACTACCTTCTTGAAGTCTTGCGATTCTTGTCCATTCTTTATGTTGGCGAAGTGACCATCACCGCATGAAACGCTTTCAGTTATGGGATTTGAAATTCTGTTAGATCCTTTGTAAGGAAGAGCTTTCTTTACATTATGCACCATAACATGACTTTCTAAATCAAATTTCAAGCCAAAGGTTTTTGTGCAATCTTTACAGCGAAAAACCTCATGAATTATACCCGCTGACTTCACAATATCTAATATTTTCTTTTCAGATAACGTTTCTTTGCTCTCTTTTAAAGATGCGAGATATAGCTCCGTGTGAAGTGTCCTCTTATGTCTTAGTAAGTTACTTTGATGCCTAAAGGCTTTTGAGCAGTATTCACACAGAAAGGGTTTGTCCCCCGTGTGAAGTCTGGAGTGACTTATCAGGGCAATCTTTTGGCCAAATTTTTTAGAACAAACTTTACAAGAATAAGGTTTCTCACCGGTGTGGGTTCTCATATGACTACGTAATTGAATATTCTGTGAAAACTTCTTTTTGCACACTTCACAGGAGAAGGGTTTCTCTCCTGTGTGAACTCTAGTATGAATGATTAACGCAGTCATATTTGGGAAGACCTTAGAACAACTTTCACAAGTAAACCGATTTCCAATACCATCAGCAGGGGGATATCTCTTTCGTTTCACTAAACTATTTCTTTTTATCCTCCTGTTTGGGCGGTCTCCGGCAACGGTCAGTTTATTGTTTTGATGTGACATCAAATGATTTGTTAGGTGGATTTTTTGAGTGAAAGCTCTTGAGCAAAGTTCACACAAATGAGTCTTCTCGCCACTATGAATCTTCAAATGTCGCGTTAGGTGACTTTTTTGTGAAAATGTTTTAGAGCATTCTCTACAAACGAACGGTTTCTCCCCTGTGTGACTTCGCATATGGATTTTTAAGCACCTAATTGCCCGAAACCGCTTCTTACAAATATCGCACGATATTTTTTTATATACGTGGTTGTTGCTGATGTGTTTGTGTAACAGGGGTTTCGTTTTGTATTCCTTCGCACAATATTTACAGGGAAGAGATAATGGCTCTTTAAAATGACTTTTCACGTGAAGTTCAAAATATTTCTTCTTCTTGTATGTTTTTTTGCATTCTTCACAAATATATTCTTCCCTGATGTGGAGTTCCATGTGTGCTTCAAAGTTTCTCTTAGATTTTAACGTTTTGTGGCACTCTGAGCACGTTAGTTTTTTCTTTCCGCTACTATGCAAAACTGAGGTTTTCCTTAGTCTAGTTTTTTTACTGCCGACGTTTACTGAAGCATACCGAGATTTTAAAATCTTGAGATTTATCTTAGCATCATCGTCTGAAAAATAGAGTATTTTATTAAAAGAGAGTAAAAATGAAAAATATTGACAAGATAATAGATATAAAATGATAATAAACAGACTAAGGTACAAAATAAATACCAACCACTGGTGTTGAATTCGTCAGACAATCTTTCCATCGCTTCATTTTTTATAATTGGAATCCAAAAGTCATCACCAATGGCATTAATACAATCTGTTTTCATCAAAGGGTTTCTGTTACCAGGCTGCTTTTCTTGATCAGATGATGGGTCTTCTAATTTGAACCTCTTGGCCCATGCATTGTCGGGCAGCGTATCTAATATAAAAGCAAATGCAGAAAAATCATTATTTGTTGATTTGCAGTAAAATACCCTTGTTTTATTTGCAAAGGTTAACAATGCTGGCATTTATAGGTATAGTAACAAATAATCGAAGAATTTAATTCAGAAACGAGATTATTTTACCAAAAATCACGAAAACGTGCACGAAGGATCTTACCAATTAGAGTGTTTGAGGAATAAGCCATTAATTTAACTATCGTTACACTTTTTGTAGAAATCTCAACACCCAAATCTGTGGATGCTTCTTTTCTCTTTGTCGTCAAACACGATTTTGATTTTCTTTTGTTTAATTTACAGTTATGTTTGACTTCTTTTCCATTTTCCGATAATGTTGCCATTGTTTCAACAACCTCCATTGTAGATTCTTTCTAGATTTTCACCACACAAAAAACTCTTCTAGCATAATATTAGTTACTTCCATTGAGTATCAGTAAATGAATATTCAAGCTTCTTCCTTCCTTTCTTATAATCCCAAATACAGCGAAACATAACCTCGACCAACACAGTAAGAGTATAGCCTACGAGTATAGTAATAACAATCCTGTACCGTATTTTGATACTATTATATTATGTTTTAACATGGTATCGAGTTCATTCATTTTACATAGTTACAAACAATAGATCTTTCCAAATTCCCAACCACCAAATCAATAATACACGATTTGTGCAAAATGGACATAGACAACCTCCGCCATAAATGAACTAATACCTCCCATAAATAAACCGGTCATCCTCCGCTCTTGACATTAAAATACTAAGATAACCCATTCACCGAACTAAATGCCTCCGAGTTACTATTAAAAATACATTTCTATGGATTTGCCAAGCATCTTTATCTATGGATCATCTGTCAACGCGTATCGATTGGGCGGAGGTCGCGGAGTGTGTTTTAACGAAAAAACGCTTTTTATCACTAATTGCTCTAAAATAAAATGCCAAATAAGTGATATAAATCATTTTACAGCTTTTGGTATATAAAGCTTGATAATCATAAGTGCGTATATTTGAATTTATCAAAGGTTTTATGAAGACATTAAATAGTAAGGTTATGTTAGTTGTCAAACAAACTTGTTTGACACTTCAAAAAATCTAATAAGTTTTTTAATGAAATGATTAATTCAAATACTATTACATCACTGATGCATGAATAAAATTTACACATTGTTTTGCGAGTTTTGCTATTCCTTTAGATCTCTTGAAATATTTTCTTTATATAGTTTCAGTCTAGTAAAACCGACGGGGCAAAATGGAGGCTAGAGAAAAAGACCGCTGGTCACTGGCAGAAATTGATGAAATAACTGCCCCTGAGTACAAATCGGAAATAAAGAGTCCATTTGGTGAAGCAAGCAAGGATTTGACTTCGAATACGTATTGTGGCGGTTTAATCCCAAAAAAAGAAGAATGGCCCGACAAACTAGACCCCATTGGTGATGGCGCTTATCGTAAACGTGGTGAGCGTGAGATTTCTGATTGATTTATTACGATTTTGAATTATATCGATATTATTATGTTTTTATTATACGCATACAACAAATTTTATTTTATCAGGATTTTACTCCCGCTTTTCTTTTATTCTCTTAACTAAACCATATCAGAGCGTAACTTCTATGTTATTCTATCTATAATATAATTTAAGAATAAAATTTCAGACCATTTATTTAAAAAAAAAAACATGGTTTATTATTTTTTCCCTAATTGCTACGCTAGCTGGGGCCATGTAGTATCAAGCAGTTTACAACTTTGATGAAAAAAAATAAAAATGCACATTACGTGTTATAATTATAAAAAAACAATACAGGAATAATGTTGAATAAATCAAAACAATAGAGGTTGATAAAAAAAATTGACAAATAAAATGAATTCCCTTGTTATATTGTATCTAGTGATTTTAAATAATTAATTGAATGGCTAACTATCCAATTATTTTGAATAAATATATTTTTTTAAATATTGAAAACGAAAAGTTTAATTAAAAAAAATATACAGTACAGAGTAAAAAAGAAAAAATAAAGAATAAATTACTTTTCACAGTATTACTTAGTATCGCCCTGGTCTAAGACCACCATTCAGAATTGAAACGTTGCTGTTAGCAATGCCTTTAGCCGTGTTTGGTGACTAGATCTGAATAGCCTGGTACTTTCCGCCCTCCTATTTCCTATCACCTTCCTCTTCTCACTTACTTTAAGCCTCCCAACGTACCTTAAGGGAATGCCATTGTCTCACCGGCTCCAAGCTACCAGCTGTATATAGTTCTGTAAAATAAAACACGATTATTAGTAAGGCTTGGGTGCCTTGCATAACTTTGATTTTTACGTAGGAAGGTTTCGCTTGTCAATTCTATTAGCACGTGTTCTTACAGCATCTAGAAATTAGGGTAATAATCTTCCAAGTAACAATACTGTAGTTGCTTTTCTTTTAAGAAAAAATGTTTTTTTTACACGATTTATTGGCAATATTTTTTCCTTAGTGACACACACTTTGTAGTCTTTTATTAACATGAACCTTAATCAGTATCACACCGTTCTGGATAATTCTTATTATTACATAAAAGTGTTTATAAAAATTGTTGATTCTATTTATTTTTAGGCTTGCACATTGCCGAAAGTAATCTCATTCCGGTGGAGATCAAAGACGGGGATATGTCTTCTGATGAAGATAAGCAACCTCTCCGGTTCCCTGGTAATCATGATCCTCTCTTGAAGGCAGAACGTATTGATGCAGCTCGCGATATGAGCGGTGGTGACGGCATTTGGATACCTATTGTGAAGATGGAGAGTCCGAAACCTTCGGGCGAAAACCGGGCTTATGGTAACTATTTTGTGCTCGCTTTTTTAAAAATCTGGCATGCTGGTAATTCCAATAGGTATGTATCTTAAATCTTGAAAATATTTAGCTTTGATAATTTTTCATGGTTGCAAGAAGTTTATAATAAATTATGGTTGATTTATATTCTAGTTTAAGTAACTAACTACTTGAGTCGGGCAAAATCAAGAGTAAGAATTAAAAAAGGCGTGTTCGAGACAATGAATGAAGTAAGGATTGTGTTCTAAGACCGAATTGTTTAGTGGTCCATCCTCTTTGCCTACCCCTGCGGGGAAACGGCGTGATGGCTAGGTAATTCTAGATAAAGCATTAGATGGAAAATCCTCACAAAAGATCTAGGGTCCTTTATTATTTTTATCGTGGTTTAAAAAATAAAGTTATTAAAACGTGGTAGGTATATATTTTTCATTGTTATTATATTTTTAGAATGAAGTTTCTGTTGTTTTTTTTGTAGATGACAACAAGAGTAATTCTGAGACTAAATACTCCGGGAAGTCTCACTCAGAAGGCAGACAGGAAAAATCTAAAACGTCACGAGAATCTTCCAAAAAGAGTTCATCCTCAAAAAAGTCCTCAACTTCGAAGAAGTCCCCCACTTCAAAAAAGACACCATCTTCAGATCCTGAAGATTATGTTGAAAAGACTTTAACTTGTCCAGAATGTCAGAAAAATTTCGGCACTAAAAAGGGCCTCGCATCTCATATGAAACGGCACACGAGAGAAGAACAATACATCTGTAATGAGTGCAACAAAGTTTACAAACATAAAAAGTTCTTCGATATTCATATGGAAGATCACGCTAATGATCCGTTAATCATTGCTTGTGAACATTGTTTTAAAACTTTTACCCAGAAAGCTTTATTTCTCAAACACGTAAGCAATAATCACGGGGTGAAGAAACTTGTCTGTGATGTGTGTTTCAAAACGTTCCGCGCGCTCAGATGTTTAAAAACTCACATGAGAAGTCACACGGGTGAAAAACCTTTCCTCTGTGAAGAGTGTTCTAAACCATTCGCCCAGAAGAGTCATTTAAACCGGCACATGAAGGTACATACGGGTGAGAAATCGCATTTATGTGAATATTGTTCAAAAAGTTTTACGCAGAAAATTCATTTAACAACTCATCTGCTCACTCACCAAGAAATGGATCTCTCCGTGGAAGGAAAGCTCGAGAAAAAGAGATTGAACATTTTAAGACGGTATCCTAAAGGAACGAAGCGTTTTGTTTGTAAAGATTGTTATAAACCATTCCCGGATAGGACTAGTTTGATAATTCACACCAGAACCCACACGGGAGAGAAACCCTTCGGCTGTGAAGTATGCGCGAAAAGGTTTTCACAGAAAATTCAATTACGAAGTCACATGAGGACCCATACTGGAGAGAAGCCTTATTCCTGCAAAGTATGCTTCAGGACCTTCAGTCAGAAACTTGCCTTAATCATTCATACCAGGATCCACACGGGAGAGAAACCATTTCTCTGTGAATATTGCTCTAAGCCCTTTAGAAATCAAAGTAACATGCTCCGGCACAAGAAGACAATGCACGCTGAAAAATATCTAGCAGCTAAAAAAGAAATAAAAATAGCTAAGGAAAGAAAACCTTTAGAAATACCCAAGGAGATGGAAACAATTAACGAGCATTTCATGTGTAAAGATTGTCCTAAAACGTTTAGTCTCAAATTCGATCTGGAAAGTCATGCCATGGCACACGCCGCGAAGAAATCATTCTCTTATTTAGAACACCACAGCATATTTTTTGGTCCGACAGTTCCACAACCTGCACTCCTTCAAAATACTTTTACACCGATTGTTAAAAGTGAACGACTTGTACCGGTAGCCGCATCCAAGAAAACCGTTCCAGTTCCCGCTAGGGAAGAATTAAAGCAAGAATTCAAAGAAGATGAAAGCGATGACGATAATGGAAACGATAATTATCATGATGGTTTCAACGATAACGACAATGATAATTCTGGCGACGCCTTCGATGCTTGGATTCCCGATATAAAGAAGGAGCGCCGGGAAAGCTCAGAATCTGAAAGCCTGCCTTTGGTCATGCTTGAAAAATCACGCAAAAAAGATGATATTCCTCTTGCCAAGATAGTCAAATCAGATAGCAAAGATACATCTGATGAAGATGTACCAATTAAAGAATTACCAATTAAGAAGAAGGGAAAAGGAAGGAGAAGAGAAAAGGGTAAAGAAAAGGACAAACAAAAACAAAGAGCTTCTGTATTTGTTCCTGCAGAAGAAAAAATTTGGGAGTGTACACTTTGCGTAAAAACATTTAAAACGAAACGTCAATTATCAAGACATAATAAGAGCAGCCACGGAGACACTAAATATAGTTGTGAAGTTTGTAAGAAACTGTTCCGCGAGATAACTGTAATGAGAAACCACATGAGAATGCACACGGGAGAGAAACCATATCTGTGTGAACAGTGCTCCAAGTCGTTCACACAACACAGCCACCTGCAGAGACATATGCGGATGCACAGAGGGGAGCGATCTCACGTGTGTCCGCACTGCGCCAAGGCATTCACTCAGAAAGCTCATTTATCCACTCACTTGGTGACTCACCAGGAGAACTATCTGTTTTTCGCAAAAGAGGCGCGCAAGAAAAATCCTAAGAAGCTTCCTTTACGCTTTCCATGTAAGGATTGCTTCAAACGCTTCCCGAGCCAAATCGCTTTGACTATTCACACGAGAGTTCACACAGGGGAGAAACCATTCGGCTGTGAAGTGTGCGGTAAGATGTTTTCCCAGAAAATTCAACTCAAAACTCATCTCAGAACTCATACAGGCGAAAAACCTTATGCGTGCGATGTTTGCCCCAAAACCTTCTGCCAGCGGATTGGCCTTATTAATCACACCAGAACTCATACAAAAGACAAACCATTCCTTTGTGAGTACTGCTCTAAAGCCTTTAGGCATCAAAGCAATTTGCTGAGACACAAGAGAAAAATTCATGCAGAATTCATGCTTATGAACCAACCAAAACCGTACGGCACTGGAGAAAAATCTTTAGAGCAAGACAAACCCTTAGGGTTAGGGTTAGATGAACATAATCACATTAATTTAATTAATTAACGACATAAATACTCTGGACGTAATTTTGAAATGCATCCAAAAGCATCGATTCAAATAAACAATATCAAAAAGATTTAGAAAACAAGAATTTGGTCCTGCCACTGAGAATTCAGTTTGTGAAAAAGAGTAAGACATCTAAACGAATCTATCAACGGACTTCCTTTACACGTCGCGCTCTGAATGATTGTTCGACATTTAAGAGTTCAATGACCTCGATGCTGAACTCGACAACCATAGATGAAGCTTTTAAATGTTTTGCGAGTTTTGTCTATGATTGAAGTCGGTGTTTTATGTATATTTCATCGCGTGTGTTGGTCAACTTAGTAATATAGACTGCCGTTTTCTATGGATATGTCAAATGTCAAATTATTTTGACGATTATTTTAAATAGTATTAATTAGTACGACGATAAATGTTACTAGAAAACAATAATAGTTTTTAGTGCGATTTTAATTTGAAGTGGATGAAATCGATATACGTATGTAAATTAGCTAACATTAATCGGCATTTTAGTAGTTTTTAAAGTGTATTTGTAATTAGTTTGGCTGCTGTGTATTTGACGAATTGTACGCAATGATTTGATTAAGTATGTTATTGTACATTATTATTATTATCAGCATTTTCAAAATATAAAATTCTAATAATAAGAGGATAATTCTCTCTATCTTATCTCGCGACTAGTTCAATACTTGCCGAAGTAAAATTTGATTTTATCTTTTTTTAAATTTTTGACGCTGGCCGTAAAACAATTTTTAAATGTTACCCATGGAACTTTTAGGTTATACTCCCTGTGATATGAAGTACTGCGTCCCTACTGTTCTTCAGTCCTTTTTAAGTACAACCTGCTTTGTGTTACTTATCTTATTATTTATGTCTTACTCAGCTTAATAATAATAATAATAATAATATTTGGACGATTTATATAGCGCCGTTTTTGTGAAAAATCACCTCAAGGGCGCTGTACAAACTTACCATACACGCCTAAAATCTAGAAAGACTACATGCTAGACAAACAATTAAAAACAACTTATGGCTAAAAATTGCATACACCGGTTCATTGATCACCGATACGAAAATACATGTACAATATTTTGACCAATGAACGCGATGCTGCCTAAAAATGAATTAATACACTCGTTAATACGGAATATTTTTTATTCAAACATTTAGATTTAGCTTTATTATCACGAAAAGTGAGTATTTATGTCGCGGGAGACAAAAAAACATGCAAAAAATATGCATTTAACATTTTAATTTTGTTAAAATTAATTCACTTACGCGGTAACGCCATTTTGCATTTATCGTTTTTATTTCATAGACAATGAATCATAATTACACAAACCCGCTAGGATATACCCTGCCTTGCCAAACAAACCATTCAAAATGTGGGATGTTTTTTAAAATTATGATGACACGCAGCTTTTGTAGTTTAACTCAACCTAAAAAAGGAATATTCCGTATTATCTGTGCATCTAACTTTGATAACACGAATGTTCCGTATTATCCGTGTGGTGGACTAATATATAACTGCATATTTACCGAAATAACTATTTATATCAGTGGAGATGGAAAAAGATGTACACAATGGAACTAAGTTTGGAGTATTTATACTGATGCGCAGCCCCGGATCTACGACTTTTTTGAACCAGGGCAGAAACTTGATAGTGCGCCCCCTCTCAATGAGTGGCACCCCCTCTCGTAAGGTGAGTGATTGTCGCTTCGCTTGACATTCGACCGCTCGGGTTTATTCGGCTCAGCTCCGACCAGGATTCCCATGGCAGAGACATCACTTACACACTGCACGCGTTCAAAATCGACATAGGATACGTTCATAAATCAACTTAGGATCTGTTCAAAAACCAACTGGACATTTTAAAATCAATTGAATAATCGATAGAACAACGTGCGCTGGATGCCAGGCGCTTTGTGAATCAAGTTTTTTTTTCAATCAAACGATCATTAAGATTTTGGCGCCCCCTAAAACTGCCGCCTGGGACAGGCACCCCGGTTTGCCCGCCCGCTAGATTCGGGGCTATTGACGCGGCGTCTTCCGGCAAACAGCACAAATAGCAAAATCAAACAAATGGCGAAATGTCATCAGTCTTGTGTAGTAAATTTTTAACTTTGATTAAAATAAAATGGAACTATAATGCGTCTTTTACCATCCCCCCGAGGTTAATAGTTTTCTTGTAGTCATTAAGTATTCTTTATTTGCAAATTAATAAATAAGCTGAGTACGGACTCTATGAATTTAAAAAATGGTTTGTGCGTTTGTTCATTCCATCTATGGCCGCCTGTAATGGTAACCAAGCTGTACTTTTTTAGAATTAACCACAGATAATATATTATATGTTATAATCACCCATAGATGATAAAAACAAAGGTGATGGGCCATGACATAATCAGTATGAAACTGTACACACGCATGTCGTCAATATTGTTTATCAGTACTATTGCAAATCGCATCTATGCTTGGCGGTGCACCACGTCTTTATTTCTACCTACTCACCAAAAGCATAACTTTCATGGGCTCTCACGTTTTGATAATCCATGCAGTTTGGTCATAGGAAGACTATGTCGCCCTTTGTTTCGATTATCCTTGCTCTCACATAAGGTAAAAAATTTAATGTTGCCATTAAACGTTGTCGCAACGTATACAGGACCACATGGTGTATGTTGGTCGCCAACGTTGACCAACCAATAGATTGTTGTCAGTTTTTCATTCACGCATCAAAGATACAGGACCACTTGGCGTATGTTGGTCGCCAACGTTGGCCGACCAACAGATTATTGTCAGTTTTTCGTGCAAACATCAAAGATACAGGACCACTTGGCGTATGTTGGTCGCCAACGCTGACCAACCAACAGATTGTTGTCAGATCTTGGCGACAAACTTAACTTTTAACTGGCAGCTTTACAGATATAAACTGTTCTTATAAATCGAATACAAACATTTTGGGCAATTTTATTACTAACTAGCGCAAACCCGTGAAAAATCAAGGGATATTATAATATGTATTATAGTAGCACTTGTGAAGCTGAAAGTATTTATAAAATATTTACCTCAAAGTCCAAGGGTTTTACCAATAATCATAGTCATTTTTTTAAATTATACAATTATACATTTTTATTGACGAAATTTAGAAAGTTATTAAACTTGAAAAATTATAAAATCTGTAAAAAATTTTAACAAATGATATACACGTTTCACATATAGAATTATTAATTAATAAAAATTATATAATTTTCAGATTATAGGTAGGTACTTACTTTATCATCGCTTTTCTGAACAATCACTTCCAATTTTGAAAATGATACTTAAAATCAAAGCAAATAGTTCATTAAACATGAAAAACTTCACGAAGGAATAAATGTTATTTCACGCACAGACAACCGAAATTAGTATTTTTGATAAGGAAGGTTGTTAGGAACCTCTTGTATATTATTTTAAAACAAATTTTATATAATTCATTTTATTTAATTCTACAACTAGATGTACTTAAATTTGCTGGTAGTGTCATCGCCATTTTATATTTAGTGGATACAAAATAATTATACAGATTTTATAATTTGTTCTTTGTAGTTCCTGCTTTTGCCGCATACAAAGATGAGTATGTCAAGCTCTAAAGATAGATGTTCTACAATTTTTTACTAATTTTATAAAAAAGTGGACTCGCATGTTATTTTTAACAATTTTGAAAAAAGGAAGGTAGGTACCTACACATGCCTATATTCTGCCTATTTTCAAATTTAATTTAATAATAGAAAAAAAGTTTTTCTGTAACTTTTCGCAGGTACGAGATAGTTAATATCAATTAGTTTACGTAGTTAATATTTTAAATAGTTAATATTTTAAGTGACATCAAACGAGATTAATTAATTATGATTAATATACACTATTGTAATCAGACTTAGATAGTATTTATTTACATGTATTGTAATAGATTATATTTCGTATGTTTATGAATTATGTATTTGTAGTTTAATTTGGTGTTTTGGCTTTTTAACTGACGGTTTCTCAAATAAAGATAAATTAAACAGTAACTATACAAACTATTATTTTTAATTGTTACTTCCCCACCTTCCTCTTCTCCATCTCCTTCCCCTCCTCACCACCTTTAGCCTCACAACATACCCCAATTGGGAATGCCATAGTCTCACTGGCCCCAAACGGTTGGGAGCCATTGGGACTCTTACAAGTGTGCAGTTCACATGTGGTAGAAGTGAAACCTTCAGAAAATTAAAATAGAGAAGAGTGGGGATACGAAACACATCACAAAGAGGAGATCGATTATTCTATCTCTTTCTCTCACAGTCTAAATCCTATAGATGTATACCGTATGGGTGTGTTACTACCATTACGATATTTAACTCTCTATCACAGGAGGGAAATAAAAGCACTTAGTATCAGGCTGTATAAAATTGCATTATATATTTAAGTTTACTTGCGACAATATTTAATTAGTAAATTACAATAATTGAAA
This sequence comes from Limnephilus lunatus, assembly GCA_917563855.2. NCBI lineage: Eukaryota > Metazoa > Arthropoda > Insecta > Trichoptera > Limnephilidae > Limnephilus > Limnephilus lunatus. Next base: position 23,452,602 of record OU830596.1, read on the forward strand.
GCTACACAGAACGACCAACGGAAGGCGAGTCTCCAGCGGGAATAAACTCGGAGCTCGGAGCTTGCCGTAAATCGCAAGTCACCCGTATCTGTCATCAACGGTGTTGCCTTCTCAGAAAATACCTTTTGGGCTGTTCAATTCATGTCGAATGTAGGTACCACCACATACCTTCCCCCCAGTTGCTAAACGATATGAAAAATATTTGGTAGGGATTCCAAAAGATATTTTTTGAGTGTAGCGTGTCGGACAAGACAAAGGAAAATTTAACTTATGACGTCACATTGTGTCAGTGCCTGGGTTTTTTAATAAATGATGGTAGTCGCTGTTAAAAGCGTCTTGAATTGCAATAGGCTTCCTGATACGATGTGAGATCATGTGAAAATATAATGAGTTACTAAAATATAATATATTCTATACTTGACATCATTGTAAAATATTTTGTTCCTATGCGTTCAGAAATATATAGTATATGTGTGAAGGTATTTTTATGAATAATATCTCCATAAATTTGTGAACGCATTGGAAGTTTTTAAACATAATTTTACTTGTATATACATCCTTATATTAATCAATAACCAAACATTGGCTGTGTTAAAAGTTGCCAAGTTCTATAGAAATAGCATGATATATAACTTGTTTTTAAACAAAAGATAATTGAATCACCTTATTTTGTGATACACACCTGTATTCTGTTATATAAATAATAATAATAAAAAATAACTGAGTGTTTAATTTATTTTAAACCTACTTGTTTTCAATGTTTAAAATGTTTAGGAAATATTGATATAAGTAATTATTTGTTTGAAATATACATAAACTGTATCTACAAAAAAATATGGATGTATGTAATTAATAAGCTGCTGGTATAAGTATCACAGTACGCTATAGTAAATTATCCTATATTAGATTATTATTTTAAATACATACTTGATTAACTTAACTTATACTAGATATAATATTTTGCATTGATTGCGAAGGTTAGTTTGACACTAAACGTTGAAATAATGTTTTTATTATTCAACTTACTCATGACTCTGTGTCATAAAAATATGAAAATAATAACTAAAGTGTCTAGTTGTATACAAGAATGATTATACCAAAAATTTAAAAATATATTAATCTATGTTTACTGAAGCACACATGGTAATCATCTGTTATGTTTATGTTGGTATGGTATGTTTTCATATTGTAAATATTTAAATGATTTAACGAGATATGAAAACAGATGTGTTTCAGTATACACTATATAGTTATACAAACTCAATACTTGCTACATCAAGTGATGTCAAAGTCGATGCAGCAATATTGAGCAGATATATTTATTTACATAATCATTTTTACCTGAATTATTTTTATAATATAAACGCTGTATAAGATATCTCGCGTAGAGCGAGTTGAATGGAAAATAATTCCTTATAACACATTAGATGTAATGAAATGTTATCAAATGAAAATTGTTATTTGAGTTATACTATACTTTACTGCGCAGACAACCGTTCTTATTTTTACAATTATAAATTCTTAACTAATAAAATTATTTTCAAATGTTTACTGAATCTGGTTTATTTTTACTCAACATACTAAGGAGTTTTTTAAGGTAACTAGACTGGTTAAGATTTAGCGTCCAGATTAGATATATTATTGTTTTTATTAGATTATTGCAATTAATTATTAATGAGTAATAAAATATACTCGATTTTTGTAAACATTTGAAAATAATCATAACATAATATTATGTGACAGTTTCATCAACATGCCCACTCAGATGTATGTATTTTGTAAGTACATCTGAGTAATCATGGTTGGGATTATTAAAAACAAAACTTTACTCTACATAGCTTGATAATTTTGTAATGTATTATTTTAGTTTAAATGCTCTTTATATCTAATACCTTTGTTAGTTAAAAGTTATTCGCATAATGCTAGATACTATTTTAAGTATATGAATGTCAATATATGCTATATTGGATACCTATCCCATATAGTATACATTAAGATTCCACGCTGTCAGAGTTATACACTTATGAAAGGTTATTTTTAGCATAATGATTACAAGTCTTGTGAAAAGCGATTATAGCTAGACACGCAGTTTTCATTGATTGATATACAGTGTTTTAAATATGCTTAAATTAATTACATGCAGGTACATGATTTTGAAGGATGAAATTTTTCATCAATTGATAATGCATCATTTCTATGACAATGAATTGCATATATGTATTAGTATTGTATTCTAATTATGTTGTTTGTAAAAAATATTCAATTATGAATGATGATAATAAACAAAAAGCTCAACATTTGTATGAAATATTGTAGACTTTGTTATTTTTTATTCTTAGTAATTTAAAAATAGTTTTACTTTTGAAATCTTGTTAGAGTAATTTTATGATTTTTAGTATTAATTATTGAGAGTTCTTATGTATTTTTGATAAAAATGAAATGCCTTTTTATGCTCTAAGCTTGCCCCAATCTGTCTGGGAAATGAACTTTTCGCCCAGATCTTGTTGTTCTTGTTGGTATTGTGGCGGAAGAGTCTGGAACAGTTGTAGAGACAGGTACATTATCTTCAATGGGGATAAAAGCTGGCTTTAAGCGATCTATCGAAACGCATTTTGTTTTTCCGTTAATTGTAATGGTGAATGTCTTTTCATTGCGCTCCTCAACCTTATATGGGCCATCATATGGACACTGGAGGGGCCTTTTTGTGCTGTCTGTTCTGAGAAACACATGCGTCGTATTAGGTAGATCCTTATGTACGAAGAACTTTCCTGAACCATGGGCGCTCGCTGGTGTCGATTTGATGTCATCGAACTTTCTCTGGAGTCGTCCAATATACGTATCTGGCTCTTCACGTGGAGTTGCTGTGAAGAAGTCGCAAGGTAATTTTAACGTTCTACCGTATGTCAGTTCTGCTGGTGAATATTTTAGATCTTCACGCACTGTGGCTCTCAAGCCGAGCAAAACAAGTGGAAGCTTCTCCACCCAATTCTGATCTCCACATGCCATAAGAGATGCTTTTAATGTGCGATGCCACCTTTCAATCATACCGTTGGCTTGTGGATGATAAGCCGTGGTTCTTAGATGTTTAATACCAAACTTCTCCGTAAGTTTTTTGAAAAGGGAGCTCTCAAATTGCCGTCCTTGATCAGTAACTATGCTGTCAGGAGTTCCATGACGAGCGATCCAATGTGTTGTTAATGCCGTAGCGACGGTTTCCGCTGTCATATTCTTCAAGGGAACGGCCTCAGGCCAACGAGTAAATCTGTTGATCATTGTCAGTATATATTGGTACTCGTTGCATGTAGGAAGCGGTCCAACTAGGTCGATATGGATATTTTTAAATCGATCCTCTGGCAGTACGTACGTTGCTAATGGAGCAACAGTATGTCTGGTAATCTTAGCTTTCTGACAGGCTATGCATTGTTTGACGAAGTTCTTAATGTCCCTTGCCATGTTTGGCCAAACAAATCTTTGCTTAATTGTCTTTGTCGTTCCTAGAATGCCAGGATGACAAACATTGTGTACGCTTGCGATCACTTGATCACGCATGCAATCTGGTACAAATGGTCTGATGTGTCCTGTTGATACGTCACACCATACTGAATAATCCGTGCCAGGAATCACCATTTGACGTAAGGCGAGGGAGCTGTCATCTTTTGCCTTCATAATACCGTCAGTTTGACATTGCTCTATTCCCATCTGCCTGTAGTCAATAGAAGTAGGACAATTAATCTCTTCTATACGAGATAGTGCGTCAGCTACTGTGTTCTGTTGTCCGGAAACATGTCTGATGTCCGTTGAAAATTGAGCTATGTAGTCCAACTGCCTTTCTTGACGTGGAGAACTTGAAGCTCGCTTCTTGTTAAAAGCGAAGGTGATTGGTTTGTGATCCGTATAAATGGTGAAGTTTCGTCCTTCGACGTGGTTTCTGAAGAATTTTATTGACTCGTAGATACCAGTAAGTTCACGATCGAATGTACTATACTTTCTTTGTGCCGTTGTGAATTTTCGTGAGAAAAATCCTAAAGGTTGCCATGAGTCTCCTTTAGTTTGCTGGAGTGATGCCCCCATGGCAATATCAGAGGCGTCCACCATGATGGCAATCTTGGCCTCTGGGTCTGGATGTGCCAGTAAAGTAGCCGTTGCGAGATGATGCTTGCATTCGTCGAACGCTGCTGTTAGCTCCGGAGTCCAGGTCAGTATGCGCTTGTCGTTCTTTTTGTAACCTGATATTAGCTCAAAAAGTTTTGCTTGGGTGCTAATTGAGTTGGGAAGAAATTTTCGATAGTAATTTAGCATTCCCAGAAAGCGTCTGAGGTCCTTTGCAGTTTTAGGCAAAGGAAATTCTGTGATGGCTGTTACCTTTTCTTTTATTGGGCGCATACCTTCAGGTGTAATTGTATGCCCAAGAAAGTTGACGGTTGGTAGACCAAATTGACATTTGTTCAGATTGATAACCAAACCGTTGTCTACGAGGCGTTGGAAAAGTATGTCCAAATGCCTTCTGTGCTCATCTTCATTTTCGGATGCTATTAGGATATCATCTAGGTATACAAAACAGAATTCTAAGTCTCGTGTCACAGCATGCATGAATCGCTGGAAGGTTTGAGCTGCATTTGATAAACCGAATTGCATGGTGGTAAATTCATATAGACCAAAGGGTGTGATAATTGCAGTCTTAGGTATGTCGATATCCTCTAGAGGTATTTGATGATAAGCCCTGGTGAGGTCTAGTGTGGTAAAGACCTTCGCTTTTGCCAGTTTATGTGCAAAGTCTTGAAGTTGCGGAATTGGGTATTTATCCGGGATCGTTTTTGCGTTGAGTCTTCTGTAGTCTCCACACGGACGCCATTCCCCGTTCGGTTTTTTGACCATATGTAGTGGGCTCGCCCAATTACTTTTGGACGGTCTGCAAATCCCTTGTTCCATGAGAAATTTAAATTCTTTCTTCGCTGCTTCAAGAAGAGCTGGTGCCAGGCGGCGCGCCCGCTCTGTGACAGGTGGACCTTTCGTCTCAATACAGTGTGTCACAGAATGTTTCGCTTTGTCCAAGTGTTTGATGTCTGGTCGCGTCAAGCTTTGATATTTGTTTATAATATCTTTATATTTTTGTGATGAGGATATGGTGGATATACCGGATGATGGTCCTTTGTATGTATTTCCTCTAATCTTTAGTCCCGTAGATGAGTCCAAGAGAATTGCTTGTTTAAGATTCACTGTCAGATTATAGTGATGGAGGAAATCTGCACCCAGGATTGGCCTCGATACGTCGGCGATGATAAATCGCCATTTCAGTGCCCGGCGAAGACCAAAATCTAGTTCTATCGTTCTTGTCCCGAATGTTTTGATGGGATTTCCATTTGCTCCATATAATGTAGTTGGGCAGTTGTCGGAAGTTATGTTATTCCTATTGTATATGGGATTTCTAGGTATGACCGAAACGTCAGCTCCTGTGTCCACCAGGAATTTCTTTCGAGTTTGTCGATCATAAACGAAGAGACGACATGTGTTTCTCGGAATCTCGCACGTCCCTACTGAGAGGTTCCGCTGTCGTTTAATGGAATTTTTCTTAAAAGAGCAAGGTTGATAACATCTGAAGGCCTTTTCTCCAAATCTGTTGTGATAACTGCAGTATCCATTTGGTTTTCCCTGGAGCGATCGACCGCGAGACCCAGACGTCGGCCTTCTAGCGGGATTCTGCTGAGATGATTTCTGATAAGAATTTTGATATGAATTCTGATATGGCTCCTTTCTCTGAGGGTCCTGATCTCGCCGTCCTCGGGCGGTAGTATGATTGTCGTTTTGTGACCTCTTCAGTTGGGATATTTCCTGTGTAAGCGCGGAAATTTGTTGTTGCAGTTGTTGTAATACACTGTTTTTAATGTCTTCAGATTTAGATGTGTTTGTTTCGCTCAGATGTTCCATTGCGTTACATTCCGTTGACTGGTAGACGTCTGTAATCTTGTCTGCAGCCGTCGCCAGTTGATTAATATCATTATCCGTAAGGGCGGATAGGATTGCTTGAACATGTTGAGGCAAGCGCTGAAGCCAAAGTACACGAACAATTGTACTATTTGCCAATGATGGTCCAGCCAGTTCCATCATATGTCGAAGAAGTACTGATGGCTTGCGATATTCTAGCTGAATTCCGGATAGAAGTTGCGTGAGCCTTTTTTCTGGTGAATCTTGTAATCTTTCTATCAGTGCGGCTTTTAAGGTTGAATATTTGTCCGTCGTGGGTGGTTTCGTGACAATATCGCTGACGCACTGCAATGTCTGTGTATCCAGCGCAGCGACTATAATATTATATTTTTTAAAATCTTCCGTGATACGGGAAATTGCAAACTGCGATTCAATTTGTATGAACCAAAGTCCAATATTGTTCTTCCAGTACGGTGAAAGTCTCACCGATACATGGTGAATATCAGGTTCACTGCTTCTTCCGCTTGAGAATTCCATGTTAATTGATATGGTAATTTCTTCTTCCGTAGACATAATAAACTTTTTCAGATGTAGGAGAGCTTACGCATAATAGGCGGAAATTTAGCAATATTCAGACGTAAATAAAAATATTAAAGATAAGATCGTGCTATTCAATTGTACACAAAAAACAATATTCAAACCAAAAGATTTCACAACATGCTATATAAAAAATATCGCAACCTTGCATCATATTATTGTTGAGATTTCTAATTTTAAGAACAATATATTTTTAAATCCCGAAAGTGTTTTAAAACGTTATATTATTTGCGTAATCCAAGACTCAAACCATAATTTTATTGCGTTTTGTTAAATTTATTTGACTGTGATCTGCAGTTTTCTACATTGGTAATTATAATGCACAATGACCTTTGAATACGTGAGAGGTAGGTTTTCAATTTCAATGATTCGTAAAATTTTGCAACATTTGAACTGTAGGTATGCATTTAAAAATTGTAGGAAAATTTCTGGATAATATTATGGATTAGATTGAACGTTACGTCCGGATGAATCTTGCTGTCCAGCAGCTGCTCGATTGATGCCTGGACATCGGCTCTGCTTCTCTGCTGATGCGTAGACTCTGCCCTGGTAGAAGTCAGCTGTTCTGTTGAAAGTCAGCTGCTGTGGAGGAAGCTGGTGGTGTGCTCCGGAACAGGCTGCGAGCTGCTTTCTCTCTGGTGGCCGTTGTTTCTGAAATTGATGTTTTTACGCAGTTAATGGTCATTGCAAACACGATAATTTTTAAAAATCATTAGTTGGGACAATAATCATATCATATAATCATATAATGTATGTAAAATTCACAGATTTCTGTATTTCCGATACGATCGAAATCGCAACGGGATGCACTACGTGCATACTATTTTAAAATTACTGAGACGTCATTTAATAAAGCTACTAAAATTTCTAAGTTACTGATTGTTTGAAAGAATTTTTAAAATTGAATTTGTACTTACATAAGTCTCAGGAAACCCGCTGGCGACCCCCTCCCGTGGTGTTCGATATTTATTAATGCAAAAAAGAATAACATCACGATTTAAACTCGATGATGGATTAAAAATTGTGTAAAATGTCGGGTCACCAATATACCGTATGGGTGTGTTACTACCATTACGATATTTAACTCTCTATCACAGGAGGGAAATAAAAGCACTTAGTATCAGGCTGTATAAAATTGCATTATATATTTAAGTTTACTTGCGACAATATTTAATTAGTAAATTACAATAATTGAAAGCTACACAGAACGACCAACGGAAGGCGAGTCTCCAGCGGGAATAAACTCGGAGCTCGGAGCTTGCCGTAAATCGCAAGTCACCCGTATCTGTCATCAACGGTGTTGCCTTCTCAGAAAATACCTTTTGGGCTGTTCAATTCATGTCGAATGTAGGTACCACCACAGATGTATGTGTTTGTCTCTTTTTAGTGTCGCTTTTTCGTTTCATCGAGTTCAAACCACAAAGCTGCCAAAGAAGTTTTCATTTAAAAAAAAATTTATTTAATATAATAAGATATAAGTAATAAGTTATAATAATTATAACGCAGTTTGGATCCTTTAAGTTGACTATACCGAATAAGGATTTCAAAACTTAAACAAAGGATTTTGGCCAATAAGTACCGTCTTCCAAAAATTTATTGAAATAAAATACAATGGAGAAGAACAATAGTAAGATAAACTGCAAAAGTAAAAAAATGTTAATATCATTTAAAATATGTGCGATATCTATGATATAATACTTTTGCAAGAAACATGGCTAATACAAAATGAAACTTCTAATCTATCCAAAATTTCAGGGATGGGGCACGTCTGCTGTAGATTTAGCTGACGGGAGGCGGATCCTACTCCTACTCCATTTTCAAGTCGACTACTCTCAGAGAACCCGGTCCAAGACCCGGACCTTTTTTTTTCTTTTTTTTTTTTAAAACAACAAACATTCCCGGGTTACGAATAACCCAACAATGTTTGAAAATCTCCTACTACCACCACAGAAAGCCGAAAATGTTGCTTGTGTTGTGATGGAGGACTTAGCCAGCAGAGGAATCGAACATGCAAAGCCCGGGTGGGACCCAAGCGCTATGCCCACTCAACCACTGACCGGTCAACCTAAACCGGGAACTCGGAACCAGACCCGGAGCTGGAACCTGAATGCCTCCGAGATCGTGCGGGTTCTTGTCCGGGTTCAGCTCCGAAGTCCGTTCTGGACGTCCCCGTGTCCGCTGTCCGAGCCACTCTCGAGTCGTGAGGGTTCTTGTCCGGGTTCGAGTTCTTGTGCGGGTTCCGGCTCCGAGGTCTAGCTCCAGCTTCGGTTGAACCCGTGCGTCTCGGTAGCCACAACAGCACCCAGTACTCCATCCGCACCCAAGAACCCAGGACCTGCTTCTAGAACTCGAGTACTTTTAAAACGAAGCACGTCCCGGAGGCCTCCGTCAAGATGCAGAACTCACCCATCTCTAATATGCACTAATAATCTCAAGGACAAAATACATAATCTGCAAATACACTATGATACTGATTGGTCCGATCACCGGTTGACATCTGGCATAATCATTGCTGAAAACCTATCTGCAACCATTTTTAAAGCCCCGCAACAGCCTTATAACATAATATGGAGAAGGATTAACAACAAGAAAATCAATTAATATATGTCTGTAGCAGAAGCATTACTCAATGTACCTGTACATCTGGTGCTTCCTCCCATAGGAGGTTGGTTATCATCTGATTGTCAGAAGGGTGATTCTGTATCAACATATTTTGACAGTTTTCTTAAATCCGTTATTCCATATCGTTCTAACGAGCTAAATACGGTGCTTGTGTTAAGACACCAACTCTTAAAAGTAGTTACCCTAATGCCAGAGATGACGGCGTATTTTGCTGCCTAATCCTCGTTAAGTGATGTCAATCGCGGGAAAATTTGCAAATCGAATGTCATGCATACAAACATCAAAATAATACGATTAAGTAATTAGTTATTAATAGTAATTTATGAACAACTATTCAGGCTTATATGTAAGTAGTTTTAATAATTATTAATAGTAATTTGTGTTTTTAAGTGTGTAATTAATCCATTCAACACATGACAGGCATAGACAAGCCATTGGAAAGCCTTAAGAGCCTCGGACTCTATCAAGCGGCTTGTCACAAGCACATAGTTTTTGTCTATGGCTAGCATTTTGATCGTCTCCAGAGGATGCTTGTGGCTTCTCACAAGCATTGCGCTATAATCGACTTGCTTGCAGCAGGCTTGATGCGAATTTGTATTTTCTTGGGCATAGACAAACCAGCATATATATATACAAATAAGTACCCATGGACAAAAAACTAAAATTTTAATTTCCCTTACTTTATTAATTAATGTTATATTACAATGTTAATATATAACATAATAAAGAATTCTTTGTCTTTGTTAGATTCCATTTTGCACAAAATTCTCTTTTGACCACCTGCGAAATCACACGAAGACATAGACAAAGGCTTGCCACAATGGCTTGATGCGCGCGTCAAGCACGAAAGTGCAGTCAACAATAGACAACAAATCTACGTGCTTGCCATCAAGCCGCTTGATAGTCTCCGAAGCCCTTTAGAAAATCACAGAAATTGACAGCCGATAATGCTTGACAGACGCCTTACGATATCTGCCGGATATTGTCTTAACTGTTTTGTAACTTGACTCAATGCAAAAGATAACACAAAAGATATAGAAACAGCTTTCAGGGCAAGCGTAAATGAAATATTTAGGAAGGAAAGTGAAGGTTGGGATTTATTTATAGATTGAAAACAGCATATCTAGTGTATAATATATATTTTATATTGTTATATCCCTCCTCTAAGTTAAACTTAAAATAATAAAATCGATTTATTTTCTATAACAATATTAAATTAGGTAATAATAATAATTATAAACGGCTATGCGTACGTACGCATAACCTGACAAATTCTTAACCGTGTAACATACAAATTAAATAGAATAATAATTAATCATATTATTATTACATAATCATAATAATATATAATGAAATATTGTAATTAAATGTTTGTTATATTATTACGAATAATCAATAAACTCATATAGTCAATCATAACGTCTTAATTCTATTTTATTACAACTATTTGAAAACTATAACAAACTTATCTGTATGTTCAAATTATATTAGTTAAAAAATTAAGTAATTATATTGTAAATATTATATATTGTTTGTATCGGTGGCTGGTGGTAAAATTGATAAAAATAAATAAATTAGCTCAATCAGAATTAAAATTATGTTTTAACAAGACAAACTTGTTGTGTTTTTTACTGGCAGTTCATACTAACACTTGTTGTATCTTGATTTCCCGCTGAGCACTTGCATACTGCTTACTAACAACGTATGCAGGGACACTGGAGGTCTAGATTCATTTATTCAAAAAAATTAGAGTCCTTGCGAGAGCCTTGAAGGAGTAACCGTCTGTTACTTATACCAGTGCGGGTAAGTGGTGGATAACCTCCAATGCTGGCAGTTCAAATAATGTAAGGTTAATACGAAATTGATTCAAAGTTATCGACTAACAAAAGGATGTTTACAGTTTTTCATAAATGCTTTAAGTTTTTTGTGAAAGCTAAAACATGTAGGATTCTATTTGAACAGTTTGAAACATTTAAATGTCTTTGAATTTTTTCATTTAAATTTACAGTGCTAATGTATAAGTTAGTGAAAAAGGAGGGCTCTGTCGTTTATGACATAACAATATTAGTTCATGTTTACGCCACCGCCAACTTATATATGTAATTTTGATTCAGAGAAAGGAGTAAGTAATTTTATTTGTGTCAATTTTACCAGCAGGCATTTGCTTTGAAAAAATAAATAAACAAAAAATATTTATCTTTATAAATCTATTTTGTTTATTATAAATAAATGTTTTTATAGATTTGTTTTTTTCTAAGGTACTTTTAAATGTTCAGGTCGTTAAAATATTTCAAAAGAAAAATTTTCTGATATTGTTTACTTTTGAAAACATGAATTTGAATTTTTTCAACATTTAGAAAATTTCAATAAAAGTAATGATGATTTAATAGTTAGGTAGAATGTAAATGGTTTTAATATGAATTTGAAAAAAAATGTAAGTATATTTATTTTTTCTTTTTCAAAGATAACAAAATCACAAAAGAATATTATAAGCACCAGGTTTTAAAAAAACAAATTTTAAAATTAATATTTAAAACATTTCTTAACTAATAAAAAATGTCCGATTCTTAGAGTAAAATAAAGGTTTAAAAAAATGCTTTATACAGTGTTCAGAAAATTTCTTGCTTAGACCAAAACCTATAATAATATTTTCATATTTTGTATAAAATACACTTTTTGAAACGCGTCGTCCATATTTACAAAACAAACCATTAGAATATTAATTTATTTATTATTAAAAAAAGCAAATGTCAAAAAATAAAAAAATTGAAAGATTTTTGTATTTCACATCGCTCAGGTACAAAGTTAGAAAATTATTTTTCCATAAAAAAAGATTCTTTCTTATTTTCATACAGAAAAATCAATTTTCAATTATTTTTTATCAATATGAAATACTTATAAATAATTAAAGATTTTTTAAATTTAAAAATATCAATGAACACAGAAATCGCGTCTATAATATTATTACACAAAAATAACAAAACAAAAAAAAAATAACAAAAAAAACAACATTGTCTATACAAGAAATTTTCATTAAAATAGAATATTTTTTCAAAAAGATCATTAATTTTCTTCTTCAAACCTCTTCCGATAACTGATTTTATAGTAAGCTCTTGGTTTTTCCAATTTTACGAAACAAATCACCTTGAAATAAACAGGTTTATTTAAAAAAAAATGCTGATATTATTTACTGAATTAATAATAAATGTATGGGAAACTTTGGCTGAAGAAATTCTTAGAATGGAGGTTATATAAAGATCTGATAAAAATTTTAACACAAATTTACAATATTTTCAAGTCACATAATAAATAAATAATTGCGTAGTTTTTTCACATAAAGTTAAATTTTATTTAACAAAATCGATAGGTACATACATAAAAAGAGATAATATAGACGTAAATATGTTATTACGCACATTTATTGCTATTTGAAAACATTTTTTATTTCATGCTTTCCACAGATCTCATGTTCAATTATATTTTGATGTTACGAAACATTTATGAAATAAAAAAAAATACACTCAGTGAAACTCGCTTAAGACTTTCCCTCTTAAAAAGTTTTCATGCTGGTTTTTTAGGTCTCTCGGCCCAAAACTGGCCCAATTTATCCCACATATAAGGTTTTGCTGCAGAATTTTCTTTTCCGGTCTCTTGGAAAACTTCTTAAGAGAGTTTCACTGTATTTTTATTAGTAATTTAAGAAGTATCAGTTAAACAACTTTTAAAGTGTATTTAACAATATTTAATCACTCGGAAAAAGTGAAAATTTCTTAGTTTAAACTTGGATTTTTAAATTCCTAGTTTTCATGGTCAAAAAATGATTTAACAGGATGAAAAAAAGCTTTGCATATCTAAATATTAAACATGTCTTTAAATTTTACAAAAGTCATTCATTCATTACCCATAAGAAGATGGGCAAATCAATGTGAACGTTTTTATTTATTTATATCCACACAAAAAAGGTTTATTTTATAAAAATTGTTAAAAAAAACTATTATAAATCATTCAATCAACTTTTATTTTCATACAAAAATCAACGGGCTGCAAAAGACAGCGTATAAAATTGAAAAAAACTCACTTTTTGATCAATAAAAATTCTAACTTTATTTTTATTCCAAAATTTGTGCCGAAAGGTTTTTATTTCGATTTTCTAAGCATAGATAATTATTTTTCAATAAAAATGAACAATTTGTATTTATTATTTGAATTTGCATTGTTTGTAAAGTTAAAACAAATTATTTTTGCATGTCTGATCTGTGTATGGACTTGGTGACAACTGTTTCGTGTATTTTTTGCAAAATTACATACAATACATTCGGATTTCTGTCATTGTGTAAAAAAAATCTTGTCTAGAAAGTCAGATTTAAATTAAATGTTGAGGGCGAAATGAAATTTTCTGAATTTTTCATTTGTGATAAGCAATCTTACTACATATAATAACTTATTTATGTGTCCATTGACTGAAATGGGAATATTTGATACATTGGACGTGTTACAGTTTGTTGTAATAAAGTAATTTAAACGCAAACGAAAGGGTTCTGTGCATGTCGTGCCTTCTAAATTCATTTCTAAATATTACCATTACTAAAAATTACCAAATGACGAACCTAATCAATACAATTACCACCAATAAAACCATGGACACCCAAAATAGAAGAACTAGAAAGTTTGTGATTTAATATTTAAAAAGAAAACAGCTACTACATGACTGTTATTAACCATCGACATGTAATCGACTAATGTTGCCTGATTGAAAATCCTAGTTTGATATTTAAAAGAGATCCAAAAAATCCTAAAAAGTAAACTTTAGCTCATCAATGAAAAATTCCTAGTTTGAAATGAGAAGAGATCCATTTTGGATTCTTTCCATAGAGTGTAAGCTTTAACTCATCAATCAAAAGTTCCTAGTTTGAAATGTGAAGAGGTTCCAATTTGGATTGTTTCCATATAATGTTAAGCTTCAGCTCATCAATGAAAAGTTCCTATAAAAGGTTCCAATTTGGATTGTTCTCATCAATGAAAAGCTCCTAGTTTGAAATGAGAAGAGATCCATTTTGAATTGTTTTCAAATAGAGTAAAGTTCCTGGTTTGAAATGATAAGAGGTTCCAATTGTTTTCGTACAATGAAAAAGTTCCTAGTTTGAAATGAGAACAGGTTCCAATTTGGATTGTTTCCATATGGTGCGTTTCCACGCTTGCCAAGTCTCGGCAAGCGTCCACAAGCGCCAACGTGTAAACAGGACGATTGGCTTGGCTTGCGTAGGCTTGCAAGAGCTTGCGAGAGTTTGCCGCCGATCCAGTCGGAGTCGGATCCAGCGGCAGGCTTCGGCAAACGCTCAGTGGAATTTCCGAACCGACGGCGAATGCACGCCGTTTTTGCTATATCGATAATTAACATTACGAGACATATGTATGACGTAAGAGGCGTGCCTGACTTATTAAAATGTATAAGTACATAATTTGAATGCACTAATTTAATTTATTGGATTTACCTAAAAAGTCAAAATAAATAAATAATCTTTTATTTATTATTTATTACAATAAAAAATATATCTTTTTTGTTAGAATAACTTTTTTTTCATAATATAAGACAATATTATATTGTTTTTTTATACTTTGCTTGTATTTCAAATAAAAGTATGTTAAACCAAAAGCAATAGCCGACACAAGTTCGGCGTCCACCATGCTTGGGTGTAGGTAGCGCACTGACGCATTCACAAGCATGTAAACGACTTCCAAATGCCAAGCGAGATTTGTGGACGCTTGAAGCTTGTGGAGGCTTGCCGTGCCTTGGCAAGCCTGGAAAGGCACCAATCGAATGTAAGCTTCAATTCATCTATGCTAAGTTCTAAGTTTGAAATGAGAAAAGAGGTTCCATTTTGGATTATTTCAGTAATATGTAAGCACCTTCCTAGTTCTTTTATTTGGGGCTGACGCGGATCGGGTGTATTTCCGGGCCTCTAAACGCCAAATCTGTTGGCGAGTATATTATATATATCAATAAACGCAAGGCACCGTGGTACAGTCAAGACAAGAGGAGGTAAACTAAATTGAACAGGGTGTACACTAGGACCGCGCCATTGCATGGTTTCACAATACGTTAATATCATTATTTACTCAAATTTACCCATAGTCAGTGCAATATACATAATATATATATACATATATATCATTGTACACAAATATTAAACTACCACGCCTAATAGATAAACATATTATTAACCGCGGTAAAAACAGAAAGAAACAACAGTTCCATTTAGACGATTCAGCGATCCTATAATTTAGACAAAATTTTAACAGCATACATTTTGAATTTACGAAAATTTCCCAAAAAAAAAATTTTATGTCGTAGGGTCAGTAGTTTTTACCCATTCAACATGCCTAGTCATCCATTTCTACAGTTTAAAAAAGCTTTGTTCGACATAACATTAAAAGTTTCTGGGTTATTTTGCAATGTTTTCTGAGTTATGCCGCATGCCTAAAGTTTTAAATAAATTTAATCGTTAAACATGGCACGTTAACCAAATAAACTTGGCTCGATAACCCATATTCATATTTTCAACACGTTTAACGCTGTAACCAAACTAATTGTTTATTTTTTACGGGGTTTTCATTTCATGCTCTAGGCTTTGTAGTTAATTTTGTATTAATTATAATGCCAAAAAAACCCAAGAAAGAGTAACCAACTTTATGAACGGCCATGAAAAAGTAACTCAAAATTTGAACTGTTTTTTGTATTATAACATCTATTCTATCTACAGTAGAAAAATGTGTGATTTTAATAGTTATTTATTTTTCTTAAAAAAGACTTGATGGGTTTTTGCTCGAATAGTTTGAAATTAAAATTTTTTGTAATTTTTGTAGAAATATTTTTCGTGGGCATTTTAATAAATTTTTTAATGAGAACTTCTCATGAAAATTAAAATTTTACGTGAAAATGCTATTTTTCTAATAGATAATAGAAAACAGTGTTCAAAGGTTTGTGTTTTAAGTTTTATCATAATATAATATTACACTTTAAGATCAACTAAATTATATATTTTGAAGAATACAGTGTGTACGTGAGATTTATATCAAACTTTGACTATTTCATTATACAGTATATAAATTTAAATATGCAACTTTTTTACGTATATTTTGAAGTCTCTTTTTAAAATTTGAGTCAAAGATTCCTATGAAAAAAAAATCAATAATAATTAATATAATATATTATATAATAAATATTTAACGCCATATCTGTTTAAAACTAAATAATATTATAAAAGTTATAAAACCAATTTATTTATTAAAATTGACAATTTAATAATATTTAATGTACAAATAAAGATTGCGATAGATGTATGAAATCTGCAAGGAAAATAATGGATTTAGATCTAATGAAATTGATACACCCTTTCTTAATGTCGTCCGTTATGAATACGCTTACGAATGGAAAATGCTCAACTGTATCATGAAAAGGTCACAATAAATATGAATGCTTAATTTAATATACCCCGTCTTAATCTTATCTGTTATACATCAAAACAATATCTTCTATGATGAGAAACGCTTCACAAACTGCAATTTTTCAACTAATTTTAATTAAAAGTTGTACCCAGCGTAAGCTACCAGCTTTATTTGAAGCTAGCAAAAAAATTAATCATTCTGTCACACGTGTTTTGATGTATGTATCTGAAGAAATTCGAGTGAAATAAGGAACTCCAGTGAACAAAATTTATGTCGTACAAAAAAATCAACAAACACCTAGTCGGATGTATATAAAAAAATTAATAAATTGCCATCAAAAAACTCAAAACTCGAAATATCAAATTATTTCATGTTTGACTGAATAAGTTCAGATGTCATTGGAACTAACTCACTAGCCCCCAACAACTTTAGTTTGGGCAATTTTGGCAAATTTAAAAAAAATTAACTATTGAGTGTGAAAATATGGAATAAAAATTTTGGATTTCCTCATTATTGAAAAAGATACTGAAAATTTAGCTTACGTAGAAAGAGTTTGTCTAATAATTTGTTTTAAATTCTTTACTCCTTCATTTAGAAGAATCTAAAAGTGTGTCTTGTGAAAAAAAAAAAAAAAACTATTTACGTGTCAATATTCTAGACTATAGACTTTTTACAAAAAACAACACTAAAATAAATGATACTCTATTCGACGTATAGTATATGAAATTTTACGCAAAGGGTTTTCTTCATATAAAATATTATGAAGTTTCATAGTCAGTCAATAGAAAACAGAAGAAAAAACAACGTTTTTAGTATGTCTCGTTTACCTACGAATTTAGTACCCACAATGACAATAACAATATTGATAGTACGTAAAGTATTATTAATCTATCCGTACAGGGGTCAATTCAAGTAAAATTATCTACCCTCACTGCCTAGCCTTGTGGTGATGTGTTTATTGCAAACAAATACTTAATTTTGCAGTATAATCTTATATACGCGAAGATCGCATATTTGATTCATCGGCCGCTATAATCGGTATTCCATCAGTACTAGATTATTAATTAAATCTATAAGATATACCAGCTTTTAAGGGAATTTGCTCTGATGATATAGAAGGGCGCCAGAAGAAGGAGGGAATTTGGCCATTCGAATAATGTAACGAGAGTAGTCGAAAACTCCTCCAATTGCCTTGCTGATCACCTCCAACAGGAGAAGGCAATAACAGTATGAAGAAGATGCGGGTGTAAGTGATGATAATATCTCAACAGCCAGCATTTAACAGCTGTCATTTGACTATACATCTCTGGACTAGGGTCAAAATATGCAAAAAATATTGAAATCTTTAAATATTGTCTCTGTAAATTGAAAAATAGTACATTGATGTGATGCACTTACTAAGCAATGTAAAATCATGTAATTTTGGTTTGAAAATTAGATAACATAGAAATATTTTAGACACTTAAATTAAATACCGTGAGTAGAACACATATTTGCCTTTGAAATAATGGAATATTTTTATTTATTAGTCTTTTTATTAGCTCCGAAAAAAATAAAATATCAGGCTTATAAAAGCTGCTTTATAGTTCAAAATCTACTTACAAAACGCCTTTGGGTTATGATTTTATTGTATAATCTAATTTTAAAACGTTAAAATAAAATAAAACATGCTTTTCGCCATTGTTTTTTTTTCTTGTGTGAATCAAAACAGGCGGCTAGTGTTAAACGTGAATTTAATCCTTATCGCCATCTACATATTGTTAGCGGCCTGATCCTGAATTTTACACAAAGTTGTGCATCCCCTTAAATGAAAAGTCAGTTTGTTTTAAAAAATGATAATTGTCGCTGGTTTGTTTGGTTCGATGAACCATTTGCGTATAACATAGAGATATCATAGTTATATCAAACGAAAGAGGGCACACAACTTTACGAAATGAAACATGTACTTGTCATAAAATTACCATAATTATTTTGACCTAATTCCACCGAAATGTAATTATGTAGATGCTTATAAAAATACTGGCTGTATGAATATTTTTTTTAACGCATTTATTTAAAAAAATTGTATTTCAAAGGAAGTTCATTGAACATGAATCAAATTTATTGCAAATTTACAATATTATTCTGCTGGTGAAAATTTTTAAGATATAAAATCTAGCAATGAGAAATAGAAATCAGCTTTGGGAAGAAATAAGAGAATCAGGCATTGGCCATTGTGATGTTGCCGACAATGGCTGATGATGAAAGCAAAAGAAGTTATTTGTGATTATATATTCACATAATATTGACCCCCTCGTCTAGAGAATGTAAAATCTACAACATTTAAAAACATACCAAAACGTCATTCGTATAACATTTCCAGAGTATTATGTAAAAAAAAGCACAGAATCACCCGGAAAATCGAGAAAGTTCCAAATATATATTTAAAAAATATCAATATTACAAAACTATTTCCTAATAGAACTATATAAAATGTATCCCTTGGATTAAACTCTTAGACACACAGCTTTACCGGATTTTATTACTATTCCACGGATAAAACTCTGTTTAGACGCGCAACTCTAGTGGATGTTATTATTATTATTCCGGATAAAACACTTTGTAGATGGACGTGTCTGTGGTGGTTGATTACGTGCTGAAGTCGTGTGAATTGTCTATGGAGAAGAGTTCTTTGTAAAGGGCCGGGAAAACATACTGTGGATGGGCTGCCTTGAATTTTGATAATGCGTCCATGTGCATTATGGACAGCTCTCTGAAAATATAAAATAAAATTAGTCATGATGTATTAAAGATTTATATTATGTGTGAAAAAAGCCAATCTAGTATTGAACTTTACTGGAATAAGAACGCTCAATTAACATCCATAGAGTTTATGAGTCCTATAATTTCAGATGTATCCATCTTCGAGTATGACATCTTGTTCACATTTTTGCGAGGAACAAGAGGAATCTAAAATTGAGTTTCAAAATCTCCCTTATCACAACCAAAAACCGTGTTAAAACTGCGAGTGAGAAACAAAACCCGCTATATCAAAATTAAACCAATCACAAGCAGTTATTTTGCCAAGTTGGCGGGTTTAGAAACTCGCGTCTCAGGTCAGTTGAGTTTCAAAAGCCTCTATATCCTGAGTAAATCACAAAGTGAATATCAAATTCCGCTATATCCATTTAATTTATCGAGATTTCAATTTTATTATGCTAAACATACATAAAAATATTAACACTTTTCATTGAATGACTCATAAGGAAACCAAGTCGAAGTCATAACCTACATCATGTTCAGTGTGGAGGGTCTTATTAAGGAAAGGAAGGGGTGATTCTGGGTCTTGAAGTGGCCAATGATATGAGAGGTAAGAAGCACAAAAGCTACCAAATCATTCCTCAACATAAAACAAGTGTACAAGCAGGGCACACAATTGGCATGTGTACCTACTGATACAAAAAGGATCAATGATGCAAGTTCTTTTGTGCACCATGAATTGAAATACCAACAGAAAAGACACAGTATTCCCACCTGATGATTCAACATAACCCTATGAATAAAAACGGGTTGCTTTCTTACTTTTTTGCTACATTTGTTTTTATTTCATCTTAAAAAAAAATATATTCATATTATATGCAGGGTGTATCAGCACATACTTGAAGGATTTTAACGAGAAATTCCTGAGTATATTTGAAAGTTAACTCAACATAGTTGAAGTTAAAAATGTAGATGTCATTTTGATGTCCGATGATATACTTTTTCAATTTAAAAAAAAAAATTATCACACGTCGCCACTGACTACACTGCCACACGTTGCATCGGATCTCGTGATACACCCTTTGTCTTGTCTGTACAGTGCTGCTGGAACGAGACGGAGTGCGTATCATGTGACCCACTAGGTTGTACTGAGTGGCGACATGTTATGAAAAAAATATTTTTATTTTTTAATTGAAAAAATATCATCAGATACACTTTTTACTCCAAATATGCTCAGAAATTACTGGTTATTGTCTTCTGGTTAAGTGCTGATAGTATTTTCATATTTTGATGGCAATGTTCATACCTGAATGTGGGAATCTTAGCCAGCAGAGTATCCAGCACGGTGACGTCCCCCTTGATGGGCAGATGGTTCATGTCGATCTCGTGACGCATGGCCGTGATGGACATGTTGAACAGGCACTGGATCTCCGTGTTCCCTCGAAGGCCGTGTCTCTCTAAAGAGGAAAAATAATAAATACACGTCAGTGGGTAGGTATAAACTCAAATATCTTAAGTATTAATAAGCAGAAATCTTTAGACTTTACAAAATTAGCAACAGCTTTTTTGGTTTAGAATTTTTAGACGAACACATTTTCAGCTGGAAAAGTTATTTCCATTATGATCTGAAGGGTAATTCTGTATCTTTTGCGACAGCGTAATGCCTGTTAAATCGGCTGTATATGACACATTTTGACAGTTGTTTTCTTAAATGCAGTATTCCATATCGCGTTAACGAGCTAAATACTGCGATTTTATGACACCAACAACTATTAAAGATAGTTAACCTAACACTAGAGATGACTAACTAAGATAACTAATACATAAATAGTAATTCATGTTTTTAAGTACCTATGTACCTAATCAATTCATTACAGGCAAAGACAAGTGGTTGAAAGCCATAGAAAATCACAGAAATTTGACCGCCGATAACGATCGACGGAAGTCTTTTAATATCTGATGGATTTTGTCTTTTATCTTCATTGTCTTGTAACGCTGACTTAACGTATAAGATAAAACAAAAGATACAGAATCAACCTTCTGGTTAAAATTGCTAGTAATATTTTGCATTTTAGGTACAGCGTCTTAGCTGATAATTAGATAAGTCTCAAACCAATAGTAGTTTCACCAAAATACAGATCAGTTAGGCCGATAATAGTTTTAATGGAAATTCCAAGATGGCAACTGTGGTGAACGTATGTCTTGCGGTATGAAAGAGACATGCGTGTATGAGTGAGACAACATGAGGAACGTATAAAAGGGTGTGATTGTTGTCCATTCGTCCTCTTACCATCAGACTTCCTAAGAAATAACATTGTACCTTATCCCGGAATAAACATCACGAGACTACCTACGTCTTCTTATTGTAGTAACACCCTGTACTGAGAGTATCATATACAGAGGAATCTGGATCCATAGAAAGGACTCCAGAAATATATGGGATAACCGGCCACGGTAATCACATTGGCGTGGCCGAAAAAGGACAGCCATCACATTGGCTATTATCAGGACCGAGATATAGGCTACAGTGGACTCCACATAATTGCGGAGCAAGGAAGAAGGGAAGAGCAGCAGAAGAAGCATCCTAGAAGCACCAAGGCGCTGGATAAGGCTATTCAGTGCCGAGAACCTGGAGGAGTATCACGTAAGGCGTGGATACGGAAGTTCCGGATCTTCAGGAGAAGAGCTGGGACCTAGTGCAGACCTCACGGAAGGCGCATTAGAAGGAAGACCAGGGCGAAATCGGGCAGCATCCAATCATCAGAGTCGTGAGTTGAGTGCTGTTTGTTATTTTTCTGCTTTTATTGATTGCATCTGTGTGGAAATGGAAGGAGGAGAACTGCCCAGGTTTTGTCATTTGAGGGACAGGCTGGAGACATTCGTTCTTCAGTACGCGGAAGGGCGAGATCGGGCAGCATCCAATCACCAAATGTGATTACCGTGGCCGGTTATCCCATTTATTTCTGGACTCCTTTCTATGGATCCAGATTCCTCTGTATATGATGCTCTCAGTACAGGGTGTTACTACAATAAGAAGACGTAGGTAGTCTCGTGATGTTTATTCCGGGATAAGGTACAATGTTATTTCTTAGAAAGTCTGATGGTAAGAGGACGAATGGACAACAATCACACCCTTTTATACGTTCCTCATGTTGTCTCACTCATACACGCATGTCTCTTTCATACCGCAAGACATACGTTCACCACAACAGTCAACAAAGTCATTCCAGTTAATCTCTGCCATTTTAAGAAAGGTACGAAAGGATTTAGATCTCCTAAAAAGAGTTCCTTCAGAACGACACTCATTTCGTGTCTGTTTAACTCTAAAAACTCTATAAGGATTGTAAAGTGATGTACATTGTACAAGTGAATAAAGCAAAACGATCTGAAGTGTTTTGAACTCCACCTACTGACAAACACAAAGAGCCCAAAAAGCATCATTAACTTTTGCGAATTACAGAGCATCATTGCCATCTTTCAAACTGCCATGCAATTCTGTATCTTTTGTGGATTCGGAATCGATTCCATACGTAATCGACTGTCAAATTTGAGTGATTTTCTATGGTTGTAATTTGCTTTTTCTATGGGTGACTGTACCATTGCAAAGTAATGAACATAAATGTGACGCTAAAAAACAAACGTGGCTATCTCCATCATTAACGCAACAGAGGAAATGGAGTTTTTCTTTTGCGGGGTTAAATTAACCATTGAGGTAATATTATGTGTGTCGTTGCTCATCCAGAATATATATATAATGTGAGATATCGCGCTTATTTCTCGCTAGCGCCCGTCGTATCTGTCGCTATATCTTGAATTTCCCGCCTTCCTTTTGTAGCTCCCTTCAGTTGTATAATTGTCACCTTGCAGTTGGCGTCCTGAGACGCCATATCCTTCAATTTTGGCGTCTATTTCACCTACGCCGGTCGTGAAATTTTGTTTCGTAATTATATTAACGAAAACGAATCTGTTGCTACCCGCAAATTGTCGTAATTTTGTGTAAATCTAGTGCTGAGTGATTGTGCGATTATTTATATAGTTATTTGCGTCTTACTGCTACGCAGAATAAACTGCGCCGCTTTCCTTCGCGTACCCAATCATTTTTTGTGCACGGGTCAAAATGCCCTTAGACAAGGAGCGAAGGAGCATGTAGTAGAGGATGTAACCTCTAAACGACGTGATCGAAGAAGGCCACGCCGTTCAATGTCAACCAGTTCTTCGAGTTCGCAATCTAGCGGTTCGGCATCGAAGAGTAGTAGGCGTCGCAGGCGTACGAAAAGACGAAAGCGGAATGACAGACATCTGCTTAAAAGATTAGCATATCAGGTCAAGACCCTGCAGGATCTTGTCATGGATAGGTCAACGCAGGAAACCACTGTCAGCACGCCAAATATAGCGGCATCTTCGCATGCATCTGGGAGCGTTTGCTCGTTGTCGCCTGAAAGGCAGTATCAGATGCCGGGTCCCTCTACTGTTCTGAAGGAGTCTGCAGCGCCAAAACCTTCTACAACACATCTGGGTTTGGTGGAGAATCTCCAACGCTTCAACTCGAGTGACTGGGCCAATGTCCGCTACGCATCTGCTTTAAAGGAATATTTAGCTGATCCAGGCTTCAAGGAGCTGGAAGTAAACTGTGAGGTGCTGGCATTTGACACCGCCTCTCCGATATTTCCTGACATGGAAAAGATGCTGGCTGCGGTAACGCATGCCTCATTGAAGCAGAGAGAGTGCCTTCAACAGGCTCTCCAGGAACTTATCAAATGGGGAAGTAGTTCAGAAGGTTCTCTGTCAAGTGAAGCTTTAGAGGAACAACTGAACATCCTGTTAGGAGAGGACTCCGAGTATATAAAATGCTCCGACGATATACTGCAGATAACGTGCGGAAAGCGAGCTGAAGTAATTCAGCACAGAAGGGATAAGGTTTTTTGCAGCTGTAAGACGGGAGTGGAACGGAAGCTATTCAGCAGAATTCCTCCTTCTTCCACTCATCTTTTTGGGGAAGAAGCAATGTCCGCTCAGTTGCAGAAACTAGGTGGTGTAACAAAGTGCTTTAATCCAGTGCGCCTACCTCAGGGTAGCCACTCGGCGCACAACCGCCCTTCAACATCTAAGGAGGTTGTTGCCTTTCCCCCCAAGCAGACATCAAAGGAAAATATGGCATTTCCCTCGTTTCCCCGGCGGGCAGACCACGGGCGAGACCCCCACTATTCCTCCGGTACGAGGCGTAGGGGGAGGGAACAGAAGCGTGGCGCGAGGGGGCAGACCTCTCGTGGCCGCTTCAACAAGTGACAATCAACCATTTCGGGCGGGTCAACTACAGGATTATTGGAGAGAATGGCGGGCCCTAGATGCCCCAGAGACCATCTTACATATGATAAGAGGATACCGCATACCATTCATCCGAAAGCCCTTGTTGATAAGTCCAAGCCATGCTTCCGCAAGGAGGTTCAAGACGAAAGTAACCCCGGAAATGACCCTCGAAATAAAAAAGATGATGAGAGATGGTACACTGGAAAGAGCTGGCGACAATGCCTCCTTCCTATCAACACTTTTTCTTGTTCAAAAGAGCGACGGCTCAAAACGGCCAATCCTCAATTTAAAAGCTCTCAATTTAGATGTAGCTTGGAAAAAGTTTTCTCTGATATCTCACCACAAAGTCCCACACTTTCTTCAAGCCAACGATTGGATGACAAAAATAGACCTTTCGCAGGCCTACTTCCACATACCGGTCGCAAAAGCTCACCGTTGCTTTCTGAGATTGTATTACGGAGGTCTTCACTTACAGATGACATGCCTGCCTCAAGGCTTGAGCAGTGCACCACAGGCCTTTGCAGCTATCACAAATTGGATTGCAGAAATCCTGCGGAGACGGGGTATCAGGGTCATTGTGTACCTAGACGACTTTCTCCTGGCTCATCAGACCAGAGAGGTCCTCCTCAGTCAAACACGGGAAGCCCTTCATTTGTTGGAGCGGTTAGGTTGGTCACTGAATCTCCAGAAGTGTATCAGTCAGCCAGCACAATCAGTGGAATACCTGGGAGTTGTGTGGGACCCTCATCTAAATCAGAAGTATTTGACCAAATTCAGACGCCAAGGTCTTTGGAATTCACTTCGGGGCTTCGTGACAAGACGAAGGTGGACTCTAAAAGAAGCTCAGAGTATTCTCGGGAAGTTGAATTTTGCTACCTTTGTGGTCCCCAGAGGTCGACTCCATACTCGGCTGATGCAATTACAGTTGCAGTTAATGCTGAAGCTGACCCCTCAGCAGAAGTCCCCGATAAAGAAGGAGGTCTTGTCGGAAATGAAATGGTGGATGACCAACTTAGATCATGTTTCAACTCTTCATGTTCCCAGCCCAACACACTTTCTGACTACGGATGCGGCGGATCACGGCTGGGGAGCCCTGATCGAAGATGTACCTCTGTCGGGTTGTTGGACAGACAGTCAGAGGGGGGGACATTGCAACATAAAGGAGATGACAGCAATCTTAAATGCCTTAACATCTATGACTCAGAATTTGAGAAGTTCTTCGTTACTCATTCAATCAGACAACAGGACAGTCGTAGCCTACTTGAGGAACGAGGGAGGCACCAAGTCGATGGGTCTCCTTCATCTGACATTTCAGATTCTTGCTCTGTTGAACAAGCTCAGAATCGCTTTACAAGTCCAATATTTGCCAGGACGCTACAATGGCCTCGCGGATCATCTATCCCGAGGGATGACATTACCAGAATGGCACCTTCTTCCCCCAGCGGTAAGAGCTGTTTTTCACAAGTGGGGCAATCCAGTAGTGGACCTATTCGCTTCTTCGAGGGCTCACGTCGTGGATCAGTATGTCTCGATAGATTCCCACGACAAGAGAGCGATGTTTCACAACGCGTTCAGCAGGAGTTGGCATTTCCCCTTGGCATGGATCTTTCCTCCCCCTTGTTTAATGCCACGAGTGCTTGCACACCTGAACAAGTCATCAGGGGTGTACCTGGTCGTAGCCCCAAATTGGCCAAAAGTGTTTTGGTTACCAGACCTAAAGAGAGGAGCCCTAGACCGACCTCACATAATACCCATGTTGGTCGACAACTTGATAGACTTATCGACAGGACTTCATCCTCAACAGGTCCAGAAGCTCCAACTACAGGTGTGGAAGATTGGGGGTGGAGTGAAGCATTGAACGATTTGTCACAGCAAGAGAAAGCTCTGTTATATGCGGGTTGGCGCAAATCTACGCTTTCAACTTATCACATGGCATGGAAGAGCTGGAAGGAATGGTGCTCCATTAATAATACGCATCCTAATAACCCTTCGGGATCTCAGCTGGCACGGTTTTTGGCATACTTAAGGGTGAAGAAAGGCTTGGCTCCCAGTACTATAGCACTTCACAAGTCTGCAGTGTCGGTTTTGTGTGACCCCAACGGCGATTTGAGGATAAGTAATCATCCCTTGGTCAAGCGAGTGATGAGAGGTATAGGAAATTCTGCAAATAAGAAGCCTAGAGCATTTACTTGGGATCCAGGATACTTGGTATCTTGGCTTTGTAAAAATCCTCCAAAGGACCTGACTCTTTTCGAAGCATCTCGTAGATGTTCTGTGATTTTACTTCTGGCATCAGGAAGACGAGTACATGATCTGACTTTACTACATACATCTCCTGATAATCTTGTGGACAATGATGATCACATTATATTATGGCCAATTTTTGGTTCTAAAACAGACACCTCTACACATAGACAGTCTGGTTGGAAACTTTGCAAAGCAGAGGATTGTAATATAGATCCTATATTTTGGTTGAGAAAGCTTATATCTTTGGGTGAGAACAGGAGACACGAAGCTGGTGTTGAATGTCTGTTTATTTCCACATTGGGGCCTGCCAGGCCAGCCTCGAGAACTGTTATTGGTGGATGGATTAAAACAATTTTGAAGGACGCTGGGATTGATGCCTCCCCTGGGAGTTTGAGATCAGCAGTAGCCTCAAGGAGTTGGCTGGAAGAGTGTCCTATAGACACCATTTTGGAAAGAGGAAACTGGCGTTCAGAAAACACTTTCAAGAAATATTATAGAAAGCAGATCAGAGGTCTCAATGTTGAGGTGCTGAATCCACCCATTCACTCTCAGTCTTTGACAAAGTTATTTCAAGCAATACAGTAATAGTCACAATTTTGGCTTTAGAATTGTCACCAAGCGATAACAAACACTTCTCACATTATATATATATTCTGGATGAGCAACGACACACATAATGTTGGAGTTTTACCTACCATTAAAACTCTTATTATGTTGTCTTGCTCATCCAGAATATATATTCAAGCTCTGCTTGGTGAGTCCAAATTGAAGGATATGGCGTCTCAGGACGCCAACTGCAAGGTGACAATTATACAACTGAAGGGAGCTACAAAAGGAAGGCGGGAAATTCAAGATATAGCGACAGATACGACGGGCGCTAGCGAGAAATAAGCGCGATATCTCACATTATATATATATTCTGGATGAGCAAGACAACATAATAAGAGTTTTAATGGTAGGTAAAACTCCAACATTATGCTACTTTATAATTATGCCTTAGGTACATTAAAAAATATGATTTTAGGACTTCTTAATAATCTCAAATCCATAATAAACGAGAAATTATAGATTTTAGTTTGGAGATGACCATGTTTGTTTTGTATCATCCGGAGATAGCCAGGTTTGAAATAAAAACCACTGGAGATATCCATTTTTGTTTTGTACTCTCACATTTAGGTATGTTCATAAGAAAACAGGGTTGTGCTAAGATACACATTCATATTATTGAAAAGCTCTTCATTTATTCAAATAATTAAAACAATTTCGTAAACAAAACAAAGTGTGTTTATTAATAAACTCAGACACTGATCTGCAATATGAAAGGAAAAAATTATAATAATCACTTTTACAGCGTAGTATTGGAAAAAAATAATAATAATAATAGCCAGTGTTATCTGTAAAGTAGGTATGATCATAGAGATTTAATTTATAATATAGGGTTATTATGCCTTATTTAAACAAAGTTTCGAGCAGCATTACAGTGTACATCATCAGGGCAAATGTGTAATCGATTACCCCGATGATGGACGCCGTAATGCTCTCTGAAACGTTGGCTAAATAAGGAGAAAGCGCAAACGGCATAATAACCCTAAAATAAATCACGATAATATCTGTGAAAATCTCTAATCATATTTAGTTGGGTACCTATTATAAGTTTAAAAACTTATTTAAATTCCATAATTTTTTATAACGATTTTCTTTATTTATTTTGCTTAATTAAGTCTGTCTGGTTTAATGCATTATTAATTCTCCTCCTCAACTTCAAAATGGATGGTTAAATTAAGTTAAAGAATGCAAAATAAAATTGGGTAAATATGTATTTAGTCCACCTAACGGATAATACGAAAGTTTGTGTTGTCGAAGTTTGATGCATGGATAATACGGAATATTCCTAAGGTTAAACTACGAAAGCTGCATGTCATCATAATTTAAAAAAAAAACATTTTGAATGGTTTGTTTGGCAAAGCAGGGGATGTCTAGCGGGTTTGTGTAATTATGATTGATTGTCTATGAAATAAAAACGGCGAAAATAAAATGGCGTTACCGCGTAAGTGAATTAATTTAAACGAAATTAAAATGTTAAATGCATATTTTTGCATGTTTTTTTGTCTCTCGCTATATAAATACTCACTTTTCGTGATAATAAAGCTACATCTAACTGTTTGAATAAAAAATATTCCTTATTAACTGTGAAGCGGAGTAAGACATAAAGAATTAAAATTGTGTTAATTTATAATAAAAGATATTTATTTTAAATAAACGCTTTAAATATACCAAAAACAATAATTTCATGTAACAGTTCAATACAGGCATATAGTTATGATAAATTATAAAGTTTACGTGGTGCAGCATTGAATCAAAACAACATAATAAAAAATATTCACAGTCCTGAGAGTTTGAGATGCTAACTGTCAAAATTCGGTTGCATTTCAAAGTTTACTTACAGTTTTTGAGTTTTTTTTGTACATTTAATGGCATAATTTGATTTGGTAATCATTCGGGCTTTATCTGGAGTCATTATTTCCACCATATTTGTATTGTTTTCCATTTTAGAACTGTTATTTCACTTAAAAACACGAAGAGTGCACCTCTCACGCACAGCAAACTTTTCGAGAATGGGACGCCATCTTGAAAAATACCGCGATGTAATTGGTTCAAACGGATTTGTCCATGTTTGATTTAAAAACAGGATGTAGATGACCGAGTTTGAAAAAAACAACCACTTTTAAATTAATTTTTAAAGCAGAAAAACGTTAAATAACCATGTATGAACTGAATATTATAATATAAAAATATATAAGCAGTGATACTAATCAAAAACCTAAAAAAAAACGATTTTTGGAGATAGCCACGTTTGTTTTTTAGCGTCACAAATAAATCAATCCCGTAATGAAGCTAGCTGGCATCTGTCCACGATACCCATAGAAAAGCACAGTCATAGAAAATCACACAAGTTTGACAGTCGATTACGTATGGAATCGTTTCCGTATCCACAAAAGATACAGAATCGCTCTTGTGATCTCAGCTATGTTGATACTTCGTCGCCTTAGTTCTTATTTGTCCAACAGACCATTTGAAAATTTTATAGGATGAGAAGGTTTCTTTCATTATTTAAATGAAACATTATGATAGGTATTTAAGGCTCTGCAACCGGGCTCCAAAAAAAGAAGATGGAGAGATACGAAATTACGAATGTTAGAGGAGAGCGCTAACATTTACAGCGCCAAAATCGATGCGGAAATTGCGAAAATGTTTAATAAAACACGACTCGTTTAAAATAGAGCAAAAATCTCTTGGGGAGCATCTTAAGTACCATTTAAAGAAACATTGTGAATTTTTTCACAAATATAATTTATAAGATAATAGAAACAGACTTGTTTTTAATATTTTTTGGAGCATACTTTGCGATTTTTTTCTATCGAGGGAATTCCATATAATTTGCATTTCGGCTTGGGCAGCATCTAGACATTAACACTAGAAAGACCGGGTACTTCTCCATACCTATAAAGACCACGACCGTCATTTTGACGGCTGATCACTTTTTGCCAATTGGTAGGCGAATATGGGTACCGCCGCCCCGGGAACCATTTATCGGATAACCAGCACCTCTGGTATAGGATACTCCAAGTGGTTCGCGCTATTTTTAGTGACTTAGCAGGGGTGCTCGGGTTCATTGGGTGAGGTTTTTCTGATCTAGGTGGCGAATACGTTTGCCCACCTATTGCGTAGCCGACCGGGTCGGGAGACACTTGTTGAGGGAGACCTTATCTAGACCTCTCCAGCAAGACCTCTCTCGAACCGTCGGCTTGCACCGCTGTGTGAGAGATCGATTCCTTCGTCTATCACTCCTAGATACATTTACAAATTTCTCCTATTCATCCCTCACACCTTCATTCATCCGTTACTCCTGGATAAATTTACCAATTTTTCCTATTCACCCCTCACACGTTCTTCATTCCCAGAACTTCCTTTCCTTCCTTTCCCTAAAAAAACCCTCCACACAACATCCCCAAAGATGGCATAGGGCCCGGTTTCTTTTTTTTATTCGTTTACATTATAGCTCCATAATTCCCCTCAGGGCATTTTCATCTTTGAGGATGCTGTGTGCAGGGTACTTATAGAGAAAGGAAGAAATATTAGTTATGGGAATTAAATGAGGTGTGAGGGGTGGGTAGGAATCTGGAGATCTGTGTGGTGACAGACGTAAGAATCTATTCCTATCACCGAGGTGCAGGGCAATGTTCCGAGAGTTCTGCTAGCGAGGTCAAACGATCTCTCTCAACCAGTCACTCCCAATCTGGCCTGCCACGCAGTCGTTTAGTAGACGCATCCGCCACCAAGATCAGACCACACCTTCCCCGTACAAATTCCCAATTTGGGAGGCGGATATGGGTAATACCGCCCCGGGAACCATTTATCCGATAATAAACACCTCTGCTATAGGTCACCAAAATTGGTTAGTTGCGTTTGGTGACTTAGTAGGGGTGCCTGGGTTCTTGGTATGAGGCTTGTCCGGGTCTTGGCGGCAGATAATAATAGAAAATTTGTCAAAAATCACCTCAAGGACGCTGTACAAATAAATATGCATCTGCCTATCAGCTCCATGGCAGGCCAGATCGGAAAAAAATTGGTTGAGGGAGTCCCTTTGACTTCTCCAGCCTTGCTTTCCCGGAACATCACGGATGGATGGATTCATAGTCCGTCACACCTGGACACACTGACCCCCAGATACCTACCCACTCCTAATATCCTTTTCCTTCCCGGAACTTCCTCTCTTTCCTTTCCTAAAAATACTTCCTACAAAGCATCTCCAAAGATAACATAAGCCCTGATGGGAATTATTTTTCTCAGAGCCTCCTGTTAGCTAATGTAAAAAAATACCTTACCCCATGAACCTTTGCCCCCCTGCTAAGTCACCAAACTTAGCGAACCTCTTAGGGGGGCCTATTGCGGAGGTATTGGTTATCCAATAAATGATTCTGCCATTTCTTCAGGAGCTAACCCAGCTGGACCAACTCTGGTATATGTATGCATACCCTGTCTTTAGTTCTCCGACGAGCCAAAAATAAATTAGGGCCAGATTTTTTTTTTTTGGTATTTTTTATAAATTATATCATACGTGATAGCGAAAGAAAGAGACAGACGTATTAGTACTATTGTGGTTCTATCATAAACAAGAAGGGATGGGCATGTTGTAAACTTGGGTAAAGAAGGTTGTAAACAAACTCAGCATTATGGCCCAAACCGTCACATTGACGGCGGCGGTCTTTGTAGGTATAAGTCAATATATCTCAAAAACTAAATAAGACCCGTACCTATTTTTTTCACCATAGATGTAAAATCATAAATCATGAAATGTGAAAAAAAATCACACCAATACAATAATTATTAAGCATTATATCGTCACATTACTTCGGCCAGCCGTCAAAATGAAGGCTACGGTCTTTCTAGTGTTAAGAGCTTAAAAACTTCAAATGCTTAAGGGAGATATGTAAGAAATCGGTAGAAATTCGAGTTGCAGCCCCTTAATATAAAGTTATTTCCGTAAAAAGGTAAAGGTCTCATTAGTTTAAATAATTCTTAGTGATTTACCATCATTTTTCATATTTTATTTATAATTTTAAAGTGTTGATTGAACAAAAACTAAAATGGTCTGTTGGACAAATAAGAAGTGAGGTTACGACTTGTTGTGGAATATTTGATTCCAAAAAAAAACATTACAGGCATTACATTTCGTATGACAAATTTCATTGACCAAAACAAATACTATTTGTGAAATGTCAACATGGATGCCCTTGTGCCACCAGCTTCAGAGTTCTTTTTGAGATACAAAGAAAATAAATAATGAAAACAATTATAAGTGTCTTACCAGGCCACAGGAGCACCAGACTCTGGTAGAGCGCCAGTTCCGTCTCGGTTAGCTTGAGCTGCGCGATGGAGCGAGCGGCCTCGAAGATGCAGGCCACGAGCTTAGCCTCTCCCGGGTCCGCCGTGTATAGTGCCTCCTG
Organism: Limnephilus lunatus; assembly: GCA_917563855.2. Taxonomy (NCBI): domain Eukaryota; kingdom Metazoa; phylum Arthropoda; class Insecta; order Trichoptera; family Limnephilidae; genus Limnephilus; species Limnephilus lunatus. The sequence continues at coordinate 23,485,490 of OU830596.1, forward strand.
CGGCAGCATCACTTCCCCGTACAGGACGCAGTTCTGGGAAAGGTCCATGAGACGGGACATGCGGACTATCGCCAGCTCGAAGGAACCTGGAAAAAACCATAATAACTTCAGCATAATGATCATTAAGATAAAGAGGGGTATTTGATGATAAGGAGATGGTCTACATAACTTACGTAAGCACTCAATTTTCATCAACTTTAAACACTCGAACGAAACGATTCGTGCCATGCTCATTCCAAAAATCATAAGCCAATGAATCCATGCATATTTCCCGTTTATCCTGTTTAAGGTTTAAAAAAAATATATATTGTTAAATTAATAATATGTAAATTCCACATATTATTACCGAAACTGCCTGTACTTGGACTTATTTGGAGAAATAGTGAGTATTACTTTTTTGTATGTTGTACATTTCCAGTAGACCCTATGGTCGACATAAAAATTTAACAATTGTTTACATGTAAAAAGAATGATCTGAAAAAAAGCTCTGTAAAGCCCCGTTTCCACGCTTGCCAAGCCTCGGCAAGTCTCCACAAACGCCAACGTGGAAACAGGTCGTTTGTCTTGGCTTGCGTAGGCTTGCATGAGCTTGCGAGAGCTTGCCGCTGATCCAGTCGGGGTCGGATCCAGCGACAAGCTTCGGCAAACGCTCAGCGTAATTTCCGAACTGACGGCGAATGCACGCCGTTTTTGCTCCATGCGGTATATCGATAATTAACATTACGAGACATATGTATGACGTAAGAGGCGTGCCTGACTTATTAAAATGTATAAGTATATAATTTGAATGCACTAATTTAATTTATTGGATTTACCTAAAAAGTCAAAATAAATAAATAATCTTTTATTGATGATTTATTATTTATTACAATAAAAAACATATGATTTTTGTTAGAATAACTTTTTTTTATAATACAAGACAATATTATATTGTTTTTTTATACTTTGCTTGTATTTCAAATAAAAGTATGTTAAACCAAACGCAATAGTCGACACAAGTTCGGCATCCGCCATGCTTGGGTGTTGGTAGCGTAGTGACGCAGTCACAAGCGTGTAAACGGCTTCCAAATTCCAAGCGAGATTTGTAAACGCTTGGAGCTTGTGGAGGCTTGCCGAGCCTTGGCAAGCATGGAAACGCACCATAAAGAAATTTCCAATAGACCAGGATTGATTTATTTATGAGTAGACCATAGACAATCTTTTTTAGACGACTTTTGAAATAGAGTAAAATCTCTATCGCTCGAGTGGTTAAACAAAGAAATTAACGAGGTTAGGCTAGGCTAGCCTAGATTAGCTTGTAGTATAGATATTGCATGATATTGTTTATATCATAAAGCAATTGAAGAAGTATGAGAGGTTAGGTTGGTTTATTTACCAGTTTTGAGAAGCAAGATCTGGTCATCCTGCGATAGCTTCATGAATCCGGGGATCAGCTTGGCGAACTCGATGATGTTCTGGATGATGCCCGTCAGTTTCTCCGCACAGTCCAGCCACATCTCCTCTTGGGACATGGACTTGTAATAGATTAATCTGGAATAGAAATAAATGGAAGATATTTTAAAAATGTCAAAAATATTCATTCAATATAAGAAAATCTCAAAAAATGAAATGTTACAAAAAACAGTTCAAGGTTTTAATTATAAATGCCCTATCTGGCATTTTTTCCATCATCAAAGATAGATCCTGCAATGTTTGGGCAGAGTATTGGCACATTGCTAGTCAAACCAAGGGAGCCTGCTACGCCTCAATACAAATTTCTAACCCATCAAAACCATGGTTTTAACAATTCCCCCCATTTTTCCAAATATCCTCACTTTTTCGAATGAGAATTGGACATTGTTCCGTTCCTTCTCACCTTTTTAAAATTCACATCCTTGACTCCCCAGATTCTACATTCTGTGGTCTAGAAGTAGGAACTTTAGATTACATATTTTTTGGTTGTCCCTCTGTAAACAAATATCCTCTCTTCTAAGTCTGAATTCGACTCCAATCTTCCATATAATTTTTAAATTTTCCCATTTAAATAAAATTAAAATATAAATTCACCTTTCCTTCTCACCATAATTTTAAAGATGGCCCAGAACACACCTGAAGGGTGAAAGCCAGAAATAATTCTGTACCTCAGAAGAAAAAGGTCGGTTGTCACATTTTTGAAATTGTTCAGGAGAGAGGAAATAGTAAAATAATTAGTCTTTATTGGCTATCTCTTGACGGTTAAATTTATGTAATTTTTTTCCTGTTTTATTTAATTTGTCTTAAGCTAACTTTTGTCTTGTCTTAAGCTAACTCCTAAACACTGAAAGCACCTGAAAGGTAAAAAGTCGTTTCTGGACAACAGACTTTTTCCTTTGAACCATTGTGGGGACACCAGACCTTTTATGTTGACCTAACTTCATTTTCCGTTATCGTAGGACAACATTCTTTATACCTGTGTGTAGATACTGAAAAAACTAAAAAGGCCTCATACATAACTCATTTTCACAAAAAACTGGACAATCGACCTTTTTCTTCTGAGGTACAGAATTGAAAAAAATGTATATAAAAATTAACCTGCAAAATTAAAATAAACCTTGAATTGGAAACTAATTGAATAAGTAATAAATACTGGAATGGTAGATACTCTCAATATTGCCCTAAAGATCATCATTCAGCGACCAGATTTGAATAGTCAGATACATCCCAACTAGTCCTGGGTCGATCGTGAACTACCCGATCATGAACCACCGATGACCGATCAGCTATTCTATATCTTTTGTGGGATCGTTATGAGATAACGGACGTGATCTCTTGTCATATTTGTGTGGTTTATTTGCTTTTTCTATGTACAACGTTCATTAAATGAATAAATAATAATGCATGCTTGCAGGAATTCGTGTTTAAAACGATCTAAACTACAATATGTGACAGTAAATATGTAAAAATCACACAAATATGACAGGAGATCACATCCGTTATCTCATAACGATCCCACAAAAGATATAGAATTGCTCTACACGTTAGTTTTTCAAAAAAGATTCAATAATTTGATTGATGAAATATCAGATCAGTCAGCATCCGGATGGAGGTGGCAAGCGACCATATGTATATGTAGATGTATAAATTTAACAGATCGGACGTCTCGAATCTCATTCTCGCGACAGAATAGAGATTGTAGGTTTGTACCTAATATGATAAAAGTATTTTGTTTATACCTGGACACGTCTTGTGGTTTTCTGAACATCTCGTGGATATACTCCAACTTGGGGTTTGTGTTGGCGTGCGCTTCGGCAAGGGTCTTCACCAGGACTTCGCTGATGTGGCCCTCGGCTGCAAAATAATATAAACATCATTACATCAATCGTGGAAGGGGCAGCCCAATAGGGTAGAAATATGAAAATAATGTGCTCAATTTTGTGCTAGAATGACTTTGAAATACTTTGAATTTTTGGATGTTGAGTAATTTTCTTGGGCTTATACTTTGGATAGCCTTGCAGTGTCCATCATCAGGGCAGATCCGAAACATCTGCCTGAATGATGGACACCATAAGAATGTCAGAAACTTTGACTAAAGGGGAAGTTTAACTCAGCTTGCGAAGTTCTGCACATGAAGTTTTAGCAAAGAATGGTCAGACTTTTGGATCACAAAACGCATCGTTTTATGTATTAAGTTTTTCTTTGTTCTATGGTTGAAGTTGATAAATATTGGGGGGTGAAACATAAATCATTTTGCAAATTTTATTGAAAAAACATAAAAGACTATTCTTACAAACCAAAATTTACATTAAACATAAAAGTACAGTGAGATATATTATTAACCTTTTAAACGAAATCTATTCCAACATGCGGCATATTTTGATATAATGTAAGTGTTTTAGTGAAAAGAAATTTCATGTATCACATATGCAACATCTGCATACGGGATTGCCGCCAATGGATCACATAATGCAACAGCCTCGAGGGTAAAGTTAACAGCCGAGCGATTATATATCTTTTGTGAGATCGAGATCTCCTGTCGAACGAGATCTCCTGTCAGATTTGTGTGATTTTGTATGGCTGTTATTTGCTTTTTCTATGGGTACCAGGCCAGCTTTGCCGATTTAAAACGATCTACTGGAACTAAAATATGTGACAGCTCACAGTCGAAATCTGACATCGGCCCATAGAAAAAGCAAATAACAGCCATAGAAAATCACACAAGTCTGACAGGAGATCTCGTCTGTCGGGAGATCTCGATCTCACAAAAGATATAGAATCGCTCGGCAGATACAAATACCTAACTTTAATGAAAATAACTGAAAGTTTTCATATTTTTACTAAAATAACATTAAATAGAAGACAAGCTGAAAGCGTACAATAATGAATAAAATATCATAAAACTATATTATAACATAAATAACAACTATAGCAACACTGTAATAAGATAATACGTAACATAAATACAAGACATAATAAATATGGTGAATGTACATAACTTCAAACAACAAATAATAAAAATGTAGTGCAAATTTATACTGAAACGATGATTATAACATACACATAACATAATTTAAATGATTTCACTACATCCAAAGCAAATGCCCAATAATGACGTGAAATAATAAGTGACTAAACTTGGCCAAGGGTATTTAGAAAACGTTGTAAAATGGAGTGGAAGATACTTTCTTGTTTTTGTTTTTGAAACACTGCTGTGAATACCGCACAAGAGTTCCAATTACTCCCGACTACCTGGAGCCAGTTAGGTTATGGCGTATTGGCCGCAATCGGGGTATTTTGTGAGGCTGAAGGTAGTGCGGAGGGAAAGGAGTTGGGAAAGAGGTAGGTGGGAAAGTCCTCGGCTCTTAAATCTATTCAACACATACGGCTGAAGCCATTTCTTTGATTTGATACTAATCTCCAATTTACAACGTTTTAAAATATCCCTTCACAAAAACAACATTATTTGTAACACAACTTTCAACAAATAAGCGCTGATACGGCATAACAATAACGACATCAATAACTCACTGGTCAAATCGTCTGAAAGAGATCCGATTGTTCTTCTGTTATTGGAAATCACAACGGGATTTACCATCCCCATCCCGGACATGTTAACGTTTATACTCAGCGGGTTCACGTTGTGGTGGTGTTGCGACGACCCCGTCAACTCATCGGGACTTAAACTTCCGAGCGGCACGGTCGTTGATCCTGTCAAGTCCGTTTGTGTGTGCATCGACCCGTGCGAACTCAAAACTGTCGGTTGTTGAATCTGTTGATTCTGTTGATTTGATGAACCCCCGGTAGGTGAATTTAAAAACGTCGTCGAGTCTACATAACTCGCAACCAGGCTGTCTACTGAATTCATAGAGTTTTCTTGCTTGATCGTAATCACATTAGTATTCCCGATGTTCTGTCGGTCTTTTTGATTTTGATTTGTCAGCTGGCTCGTGAACTTGTCAAATTCGCTCTGTTGTTGCGCTTGCTGTTGTTGATTGGATAATGTGCTCTGTAGTCTTGATATTCGGATGTCGTTGAGGGTGATTGTTGTTGGCTGGATGATGGTCGATGTTGACTGTATGATGACGTTGGAGGTTCTTTGCTGTTGTTGGGTCTTTTGATCGGCTGTTGGTTAGATGGGATTTTGGTGGATTTTAACAAAATGTCGGGTTAATATTCGATTCATACAATTCAATGAAAATATTATGCTAAACCTAAAAGAGTTGGTGATTCTACATAATTTATTTATTAGTGGCAAGTAGTTTTTTATTAGAACTCAGGAACATTTAAAAATTAAGGGCAGGGAAGGCAGGGCTGTATAATTGTCATCAAATGGCCATTCAGCGAAGTTTTTTTTTGACAGTTGAAAGGTCCCCATTAAATGCCGACTAAGTCCGTTTCAACTTTTGAATATTAGCAGAAGATGAAATCATGTTGTTAAGCTTATCAGCTTATTATAATTTAGTAGATAGCTGAAACGCATCTAGAATCAATTTTAACGAGGACCTTTCAAATATGAAAAAGAAAAAGGCACTGAATGGATGTTTGATGACAATGTTACATTTGAATTTCTGTGAAACAGCTGGCTCTAAGTTATTGACTAAAGTGACAAACAGTAAAAAAACTCATCTCTCCTTGGATGACATAATATTAAATAAATACATCTAGATAAGGAATAAAGAATTTATATTTATAAAAAATACTAATAAGTTATTACGACATTGAAGAAATCATCAGAAAGCAGATTCAGGATTCATATGAGGAAGAAGAAGAAAAATAGTGGGAGATCACCATTCAGAAACAAAACTGCAATGGCTTTATTTGTATGTGACAAGATTTGAATACCCAGGATTGCTCATCTTCTTCTTCTTCCTATTGTCTTCAATCTAGAAACTGGGGCATGAAACTGTAATTCCTGAAAATATAGTTTTTTGGTAGGTTTAGTAGAGTGGAATAGAATAGGATGTTGGACTGACCGTGTCCGATGAAATCGCCGTCCATGATGCTGGGCGGGCGCGGCTCGAAGGCTGTGGTGCTGTCCACATAGTCGGCGCTGATGTCCGCGTACTGCGGAGGCGGCTGCGACTGTGCCTGGTGCGCACTCTGTTGCTGGGATTGCGCCTGGTGCTGGAAATAGACAGGAATGTTGAGTTTTTGCTGATTCCATGAAAATACAGAACATTGAAGAACAGACATGACAAAAACTACTCTAACCCAACTCTAACTGAATAACCATCACACCTTTTAAAAAGATTACACCACCCCACAACTCTGTCTTGGCACACACTCCTTGGGTAATTCACATTTTATATGTTAACCTAATATAAACTAACCTCTCCTATTATTTTATCATTTGTTTTGTCAATATTCTGTTTTATCCAGTTGCCCTTTTTGCTATTTCGTAATGGTATTATGACAAGAGTATACTGGTGAGTTTTGTCAGAGGGGTTAAGACTTTTAGGGGGTTAGGTATAGCGTAGGGAGAGTGAAACAACAGCTAAAAAGACTATCTATCTAGGCATCAATCATAATGTGGTTGAATGTCGAACCAAATCTGGGACACTCATCAAAAGAACTGGTACAGGAGAGAGGGTTTGTTATTTCATGATGGTACTTATTATGATGCTATATATTTTGTTGAAAAACAAATTAATTAACAATCTAGATCTAGAAGAACAATCTAATAATATTAGATGAAAGATGAACTTTAAAAACGAAAGTCATTGTGCTCCAAGACCTGCACATTAGCGTCAAGAGTAACATTTTTAGAAAAAGAAGATCAATATCTTTACTTGAAACTAGGTAGAGAAAACCAGATCAATGATATTGAGAGTAGAAGAAAAAGGATGGATGGATGGGTTGTCTTCAGCAACAGCTAACAGGACGAGCTATCAAGGCATCAATGATAATACAGTTGGTCTCGAACCAAACCTGGGACTCATCAGCAGGGCTATATGCACACTACAGGGCTATATCAGATGAGACTTAAAAATATTGTCCATCGAAGACCTCCAGTGTTGGATTTACCAATAAACTAAATAATCTAAGCTTTTAGGCTAGTTTACAAAAGACCCATCAACCGGTGATCGGATTCATAGGTTCCATCAAGTAAAATAATGCTTTTAGGTCAAAACGAAGGTAAACCAGTGCCGAGGCAGTAATAAATTACCAGATTTGATCTTTTTAGGATCTCTAGGACAGTGTAGGGCCGTTTTGGACTGAAGGTGAAAGTCTGCTTTAGTCACAACAGTCTCCTGAAGATTGGTGGTGAACTTGGTGGGAGATCTTGATAGTAAAATACAAACACCTTGTTGTGGACCCAACTGCCAGGGTTCTCTCTCCTTTGGAAGATTTGAACCTGATCAAACAGTATTTGGTGCAGTCACAGTCGCTGTGCATATATACTGCGCAATAGGGGCCTAAAGGATTACGAATTCTGTGAATGTGGATATGTTCCAACAATATAATACTTCTTAGAAGAAAGTACCTTTCATCGGTTTCCCAAAGACACATCCGTGCTGCACGAAGTGACTCCATGTGTCAACGAATTGATGGATAACCTCAGCATCCCACTTTGACCTCCATCATACGACGGAGAAAAAGTGCCAGGATGATTGTTGTAATCTCAAAGCTTGGAATAGTCACAACCAAATGAACCCTAAAAATCCCCCTGAAAGACTACCAACTCACCTGGGTGTGCGACTGTTGAGTCAGGGTCTGCTGCTGGTGCTGCTGCTGGGCTTGGTGTGACTGCAGTGGGTGCTGGAGGGGCGCGGCGGCCGTGGCACACGGCGCAGTGTACGCGTACGGCGAAGACAGGCCCGAACTGTAGGCGTATCTGCAAACAACAGACCAATGAAGTGAAATCAGGAATACAGCAAGGCACCGTTTTGGGACCACCATTATTTTTAATTTATTTATTTGGTGTACTTAAAGTAGTATGCATTTCCAATGTATTAAGTTGGTTTGGTAGATATGGTTCAATGACAAAACAGAAAATTATAGAAAAGTGAAAAAAGAACTAAAAAAATTACTAAGATAACCTGAACTATTATTTTATCTCTCGTTTGTCAATGTTCAGTTTTACCTGTTAACTGGAAGATACTAATACTGGGCGTTGATGATAATTCCATCCAACGCCAACGTCGTTATCGTTGGCCATTTTCAACTGTTGGAAATAACGTCGGCGTTGACGCAACTATAGAATAGACGCCCAACAAGCTAGTACAATCAAACATAAAACTAAATGTATAGGAGATTGACACAATACTAAGTCAAAAAAACAAACAAAAAATAGATCAAAATCGTACTAGGGAATCCCTTTTAACGGGTGGTTCCCCGGATTATTGATGTATTATTATTATTTCTATGACCCACACACGTAATAATAATCCTATATAACGTTGAAAGTTGAAACTGTTGGAAGACATTTTTTTTTATTTTTTTATTTTTTTTTTATTCTTCATTTTAAACACCCGCTAAACCGCCAAAGCAGTTTGTCAGCAGGTCAATTTAACAATATTAATATAACACAAAAGAAAAATTATAACAAGATACCTACCACAATATAGAAAATAGAAACAGAAGTATAACTTTTAAGTAATTACAATATAAAAGCATAAAATACAAATACAGACAGATATAATACAGGCAAATTACTCATAGTTATATTATACAAAAGATTAAAACAAAATTCAATATAAAAAGTCTTGATCTATTAGCCATTTTTTCAGTTTTTTTTTTAGATCAGTGGTGCAATTCGATTCGTTTTTTATGTTCATTGGCATCTTATTGAATATGGTTGAGACAAGATAAGCGAATGTCCGTTGTCCGTATTTATTTACAATTTTGGGAATGGACAACCCCTCATTTTTAATTAATCTAGTGCCATATGCATGATCTACTTTTTCCTTGTACTTTGAATCCGACAATAGGTTTTGGCATACAATTTTAAACCATAATATCCCTCGCACAGGTAATATACTAATTGACTCATATAATAATTTTATGTTTCTTCTTTGTGCATAAATGCTTTTGCTTACCAAGAGCTTAGCCATAGAGTTCTGAATTGTTTGAATGTAATCTATATTTGTCTTGCACGAGTTTCCCCAAGAAGTTATTCCGTATCTGATAGTAGATTCCGCTAGTGACAAATAAATTATTTTCAATGTACTTATGGGCATAAAATATTTAATTTTGTAAATTCGTCCCGCAATAGCTCGCAGGCGTTTACAGATGTTGCTTATGTGAATATCCCATTTCATATGCCTGTCTACTGTTATCCCCAAATATACATACGTTTGTACAAGTTCAATGGTTTCGCAATTGCATGACTGTGGAGAATTGTGTATACACTCAAATGTATGCGACTTTATTAAAGGCGTAATGGTATATTTGGCATGTGGAGATCTTATATGCATTAATTTAGTTTTTTTTTAATTAATTATAAGACCCGCATCATGTGACCATTTCTGTAGGGAAAAGAAATCATGCTGCATGAGTTTAATTGCAATGCATAATTCTTCATGCGAAATTACTAGTGCCGTATCATCAGCATAAACGTAATGTTTAACGAATGTGAAAATTTTATTCATAAGTGAAACGAATATTATGTATAATGTTGGACCGAGAATTGACCCCTGCGGGACTCCTGTTGGCATATATTTAGCTTTGCTGTAAGTTTGGAAGAGTTTCACTTTAATTTGTCGATTGCATAAATAGTTTTTGAGTAGTTCTAGTAATTTTCCCCTAATTCCTATCGCCTCCAATATCTGTAATAGTTTTGTCGGATCAATGGTATCAAACGCTTTAGAGTTGTCTATGAATAAAACCAGAATATGTTTTTTATTATTGAGTTCTTGATTTACGTAATTCGAAAAGTCTTGTAGTAACATTTCTGTGCTTTTATTTTTTTGAAAACCGTATTGGTTAGGATCAATAATGGAGAAACTTTCTAGGTATTTTATTAAATTTACGGAGATGTATTTTTCTAGAATTTTTTCAATAGCTGGCAGTATACTGATTGGTCTGTAATTTTCTATCTCAGTATGTTTTCCCCCTTTGTATATTGGCCTAATAATACTACATTTAAGCTCATCAGGTATAACTGCTTGAGACAAAATTTTATTGATTAAATGGGTGATTACGGGACATAGAATAGTAATATGTTTTTTAATGTCGAACATTCGAATATTATCGATGCCCGGCGATTTTGAATTATTAAGTTGACAGATAATCCTGTGTATATCTTCACAGGTAGCTCTGGGCAGGTACATGCTATGCGGCAACTCAACGGGAGTTACGTTAGACGCTTTGTAGTCGCATTTGTGTAGCATCGAGCTGATACTGTTGGAAAAATACTCAGCGAATCTATTTACAACGATTTCCTCTGTTTGCCCATTTTTATTTAGCATATACTTTGAAATAATTTCATCGCAGTTTGTTTTTGTTTTACGCCCCAATAATTTGTTTATTTGATCCCATGTTTTTTTGGAATTGCTGAAGTAGTTTTTAAATGTTTCATTAAAATGTGTAGTTTTACTTTTTATGATTAATTTGGAAACAGTATTTCTGAATGATTTGTAGTTTTTTTCATAGTTTTTATTGGTAGGTGAATTTTTCCATCTTCTGAACAGGGAATCTCGGATTTTAATTTTTTCTAAGATGTCATCCGTTATCCACAATTTTGTTGCAAATGGTCTTTTTTTGGGGTTTGGACAGAAAGAGATTTTACTTTTTTCATATAGGTCATTAAAAACGTTTTTGAGTCTATTATATATGTCAAAGCAATCTTGTTTCTCAAGCAGGGCATTCCAATTATAACTACGTATGTATTTATCAATTCGTTTTTGAGATAATATTGAAATACTTTCCCCGCGATGTTTGGTTTTTGTAATTGCACTACTATATGTGATGTTCAGAGCTGTCGCGAAGTGATCCGCTATAGTAAAATCATAAATACAAGACGAAAGTGAGTCAGTTTGTTGCTGCCTGCTATTAAACCTAATAAAAATGTGATCAATGCACGTGCGTGTAACATTGCCGGCTACTAATGCCTCCCTTGTTACATCGTTGATACACTTTATTAAATAATGGCTAGATAATATGTTTTCGTACGACATAATAATAGGGTTTTGAGGGTTTAATAAATCTAAATTAACATCCCCAAAAAATAAAATATTTTCCTGGGGGTTGATAACATTTGATAAGATGGATGAGATTTCATTCAGAAATAGTGATTTACTTTGATTTGGAGGGCGGTATATTGCTAAAATGTTCATTGATATATTATTAGGTAATGTTATGATGCCAAATACACTTTCAAAATATTTTGTTTGTAATGATTTTTGCAGAAAAGTTATTTCATCTCTAACATATAATAATATCCCGCCTCCTGTTTTTTTTATTCGATAATAGCTATAAGATTTGAAACCAGGAATTTCATAGAGACAAGTAAGGTCATTTGTAATTGCTGTTTCACATAACATCAAAATATGAATATGCTTCCAGCAGGTATTAAGATAGATGTTAAGATTGTCCCAGTATTTGGAAATGGATCTTAAGTTCAGTTGTACAATATTTACTTGTTCCCTGTTGCAGCCTTTATTATAATTGTAATTGTGGGTTATATCCTCAAACCATTTTTGAAGATCACTGGTTTTTAAAAAGTCAACCTCATTGTCCTCCTCAAAATAATAATTATTGTACGCCATTGGTTTCGGTGTTGAAAACATCACCCTTTTGAAATATTAAAGACATTGAAGATATATTTTGCTTGTCACTGATAAATTCGCTTGTTTCTTGGCGCTACAGATCGGCCGTGCCAGATGGGAAAATCCAAAAAAAGTGTAGTATGTAGCAGTAGCGTAGCGTGTAGCGTGGGTGTCGGCCGCCCGGGGCGGAGGAAAATTTAGGGGGGGGGGGGGGGTGAGGTATATGTGAAAACTACACTCAGTACATGAAAATGGTTTTTCTTCGATTCTGGCAGCACATACATAGTCTGCAAGTAGAATATTATGACTGCACTTCGAATAAGAGAATGTTTTCCTTCGAAATGTGTCAGCAGATGAATCCACAACTGGAATTTTACATTCGCAACACAAAATTGGTTTAAATTTAGTCTGTATGCGGTGAATTAAAAGTACACTCAGAACATGAAAATGGTTTTTCTCTGGCAGTATATACAGAGTCTGCAGCTAGAATTTTATAACCGCATTTCGAATAAGATAATGTTTTTTTTTCGAATTATGTCAGCAGATGAATTCAAAACTGGAATTTCATAATATTCTGAAAACTGCTTTACCCTCCGAATAATAAGAAAATAATATCTTTAAACATTTGCCTTTGAAAGTTTGCGAACAAAATTTCCAGATCTTCCCATGCATTTTAAATGTTCCTTTTTATTGGTTATTTCTTTTTACCCTTTTGCAAAATCCAAAATTGTTCTAAAATCTAGATAAAATAATATTTCCGACGTGATCATTAGAACATTTTTGTATCTAAATATTAAAATTTTGATATTGGGAATGTAAATTGGATCAGAAATACGTACCTGCGAATATTCGAATTAAAGTACTTAAAATAGAATGAAAATAAAATTTTAAATACAGAATCATTTCCTTAATAAAATTTGTAATAAAACTGTGTCTTCACTTTTTATCGCATTTATACAATTTTATTTTAAAATTTAACGTGCGGGACGATGTGCGTCTCCTGTGATTAAACGGGTAAAATTAAATCTGTAAGTGGCGAATTAAAACTACACTCAGAATATGAAAATGGTTTCTCTTTGATTCTCGCAGCACATATATATAGCCTGCAAATAGAATTTTATAACTGCACTTCAAATAAAATAATGGTCTTCTTCGAAATGTATCAGCAGATGAATACGCAACTGAAATTCAATCGTTAAATTCTGAAAAAATTCTGGTTTTAATTAAGAGTGCATCTGCTTGCGAGTTCTCAGCTTTAATTAGTATTACTCTCACTATAAGCGTACAGTTTTCCTACGAATTACGAAATTTGCAGCTTAAAAAATATGATAATTGACATTTATAAAAAATAATAAAAGAAAGAGTAGGATTCGTAAACGAAAGTATCGTAGAACATTTTCAAATAATTATTACAAATTTAAAAAAATAACATTATTTTTGTGATTTCCTTTATTAATAAATTAAAGCTTGAACAACGAATCAGAAGTATAAGTATTTTTTATTGTCAAAAAAAGCCCCCCTTAAAAGTGCCGCCCGGAGCGGGCCGCCCCCCCCGCCCCCCCCCCTAAGCTACGCCATTGGTATGTAGGTATATTACCAAAATACCATTTCAAATTAGGTATAATATCGTTCACGAAGTGTGATCTCTCGACCCTTTTGATTTAACAGTCAACACTGTTGAAAACAATAGGTACAAAACTTAACTGAATATTAGGCGGCCGATTTGATAATTATCAATAGGTTATTTTTTGCTCGTCGTTGATATATTTGATTGTCCCCTGGCGCTGCGTATCGGCCGTATTGGACGGGAAAAAAAAAGATACTTACATTACCAAAAGACCATTTGAAATATCAAGTAATGTTGTGCATGAAGCGCAAACTCTTAACCTTTTTTATTTATTAGGCAGTTGAATCGTTGACTGTGTTGAATAATATTCGTATGTAGGTATTATATTTCAACGATTGGCGCTAATTATTATCAACAGAGTTGGACGTTGAAACAATATAACTATTGTTTCCAACGGCTAGTTATATTTTGATACAGTACTAGTAGATACATGTCACAAAGCATATACAATAACCATAGATAATTTCAATACTAGCAGGTTATGGCTATGTTTGAGTTTTAACACAATCTTATTTTATTTAAGTATCATAAATGGAACAAACAAACAAAGCGGTGTTCCGCCGTATTTTGATAGCTAAATAGACATTTCATAGCTCTATAGCTCACGATAGATATGATTGCAGAAAAATAATTCAGAAAATAGTTGCTTTGATCTTGAAAATCATATTATGATGCCAGAGCTCAGCTTTTTACTTTTTTTCGGTTTCAAATAATATCTATCACACACACCCACATACACAGATGTTTTGCTTTATAGTTCAGAGTAACGCATTTAAAAATCTGGTTAATTCGAGGATCACATAAATAGATACATAACGGGGTTATTTTATTAAAATAATTTTTGGTTTTGTAAATTAAATGATAGGATTTGAACGTCTAATCAACTAAATTAGATTTTTTTAGATTACTTAATTTCGATTAGGAGAACATCCTTTCCATTCACAAATCCATAAAACAAATTAATAATTTTCCCCCGTTTATTTCAAGCTGGCTGCAGCAGTTTCATTACATAAATTCATTAGTGTAATTTCTTCGTTTTAATTAGAGACATCTATGTTTAGAAATAATATCAATGGTTCGAGTCTTCGACAACAAATCCGGGGTGATCGCATATATTTAATAACACTTTTTTTAAACAGATGTCTCTAATGTTCGGAATTCGTCACGATTTAGAAAGTTATTTATTGCGTAAAGGCGATAAACGATTTTTACAATGAAATTATCTAATTTTGTACAATGGTAATGTTATCAGAGAATTATTAGTCAATACTATAAACATAAGATAAAGAACATGTTATAATGATGTTATAAAAAGTATACTATGCTCTTTGCCAATCACGCATAGAATATGGGATTATATAGGATGGGGAACTGCCTCAAACATTCACATGAAGCAGCTAGCTAAAACGCAAAAGGCAATAATAAAAACAATCATAAAAGTACCCATAAAAACTCCATCAAAAGAAATCTTTAAAAACTTTAATGTGTTCAGCATTATTAAATTTACTCAAAAAATGCACTACTCAAATTTAAATAAAAATATGAATACCCTTCTGACCAACACACCTACACTACAAGGTCGAAATCCTCAAAACTACTTAACATCCCGCAATTAAATACATCTTTTGGCCAGAAAAACCACAATTTCCATGCTACAAAATTATATAATGCCCTTCCAATTGAAATTAAGAACACCATGGAGATACAAAAGTTTAAAAAAGACATCAAATTATGGTTAAGTAAACAGGAAGATGAGGAAATCATTAAAATTATGAAGTAACCCCAATGCAACCTGCAGACAACAAACATATATACTTTTATTTTATTTTGTGATAATCAAGAAACTAGAAGATAAGGAAAATGAGGAAATAAAGATCAGCACCCATTCAGCAATACAGTCCGCCTCGGAACAGGAATACCTAGTGAGGAGGACTGTAAACAAACCACATAACTTGGTATTTTTTACTTATTTTGTAATTTTACTTTATCTTATATTGTCATTAAATAATAAAAAAATAAAAATAAAATACGTCTACAAATTCAATAAAATATTTTATTTATAATATTTTTATTGTACAGTAAAGTTGTTGAAATAAAGTCACATAATCTACTCTTTCGTAGATGGCGCAAGTATAATATTATTTTAGAAAAAATCTCTTTTTACAAGTTATGCTTTAAATATTAAGATGAATTAATTGTTTGCTCCCGTTAACAATAATTAATTCACAAAATAATAATAAGCATAACCTGTAAAAAACGTTTTTCCGTAAAATAATTCAACTCGCGCCATCTATGAAAGAGAATATTATGAATTCATTTAAGTATCACCTTATTTTGCCTTGGGCGTGTCAGTTTTTCCGACCACGGTAAGTTACTACAATACCTTAGTTACCTGAGTTATTATAGAGAAATGCTGGCTGGGGTACCCGGCTTTGCCCAGGGAATTGAACTGACGTTCGAACCCACGACGGATCTTGCTCTATATACTCCTACCAATGGGTAGCCCCAAAGATACAAAAAGGCTTCGAAATTCGAAGCTCGAATACTCCACAATGTTCCAGAACATTCCACAACATTCGAGTGTTCTGGAATGTTCCACAATGATCTGGGATGTTCCGGGATGTTTCCGAACGTTCCAGACGTTCTGGAATGTTGTGGAATATTCTCGAATGTTCTGGACTGTTCTAGAAATTTCTAGTTATATCTTCAAAAGCATGCCCTTCCGGTAAAAATGGGAACGTCATCCTGGAGGGGGGATAGAGGGCTACCACACCATATAACTCCCTTGATCTACCGGGACTCGTTTCTGAGTTTTAGCGGCATGCAAATTCTGGTACACTTTTTTTTATGGTATATATTGATTACGTGAAAGTAAAAAGGCTAGTTTTCAACAAATTCCGAAATAATTTAAATTAACCCTTTCATTTCATCACACCTGCATTTGCCGGGATAACCTTTCAATCACAATAATCTCCCGGGATTCACGTTTGCACAAACGCTCCTGGAATATAATATTGAATTTAAAATCATCGTGGTACATCCCAAAAGGATCAGGATGATTTGAATAAGGGCCGACCCTGACCCAAACGTCGCCTGGCGCTAGTAAAAACCTCAAGGGCGCTGTGTTAGATATTAACAACGCCTTAGCTCCTTGGCAATTCGGCGCCTGGAGATTAGTGTGGATTTAAACACACCCATCATTACCAGGTTGAAGTTTGATGTATATTTTTTGTGGTATACCTGCTGATAAATTTAATTTAATTACGGAAAACAAGATACATATTAGAGTAGATACATGTAGAGGATATTTTTAAGAAAAGGTAGGAGTAATTCTATAGAACTTAAAGAGCCCCCTTTGTAGAAGGGAAGAAATGCGAAAAACTGCAAACTTTTTCACAACTGAGCTGTTGAATACAAGAGACGTGCAAATGACCGGTTCAGATACCACTGAATAGTGAATAGTGTAGAAATATTGGGTGCGTGTTTTGGGTGACCGGCCAACTCAGAATGAAACCAACTCAGAACCACCTCTGAAGGGTCATTAACAGTGATGATAAAAAATATATAAAAAAATTGGTTAAATAGGTTAAGTTAGGTTAGGGTTACCGGCTATTTTAAAATTCTATTTTTGATTGATTTATTATGATTTCATTCTGAGTTGGCATGGAACCCGTGTTTTGCGTGCCTTTCGGCAAAGCTTTGAGACTGGTGCCGAGCAATTTCTTCAGAGCGTATTCCATTGACATACTGGTGGAACAAACTGTGAATAAAAGTGTTTAAAATGGCTACTTCGATGGCATTAATGTTTGGTTTTGATATAATTTGACATACCCATTGTAGTGGTGGAACTGATCGCTGCTGGACGGCGTCTGCTGGTCGAACACGCTGCTGTCAGGCGCGGCGTCCGATTGCGCGCGCATCTGTGCTCGATGGAAACGCACCTCGTCCTCCACTTTTTCGCGCTGTTTCTTGGACATGCGCCCGAACTTCACGGCTGGAAATAAAAAAGAAAAAAATATTATTTGTGTGTTTTGTAGGTGTAAACGCGTTTTTATTTGCCGGGAGAGTGCCGGGATTAAGTTAGGTACACCCAAAGTTGCCGGGATAACGTTAACCCTCAGACTAATATAAATATGATAAGAAATATTCCTTTAATTTGGTTTTATTGTAAAGCGAAAATATTTTGACATTCTTTGGGGTTGACTCTGAGTGAGATTATATGCAGGGATAAAGATTCAAATGGCTAAATTTGTAACGTAATTTTACGGTAAGATATGCCGGGATAAAGTTTCATGGAACCAAATTTGCCGAAAAAGGTTTTAACCGGATCAGAAATGCCGGGAATGTTGCTTCGTCCGGATTAGAATTGCCAGTATTTAACTTACACATACCTACTTTAATAATAAAATGCCGGGATAATGCTACATTTGGGTCATTACCCCGGGATACGTTTAAACATTTCATTCATTCATGAACCACAAACGAATGCAGTATTTTTATCAGTTGTTATTATTTGATATACACTTTCCGCGAAATTCTCAAATCCTTGACCTCTTTAAAGTGACTAAGTTTTTTTTATCATCATTTTACAATCTCTATAATAAATGACGGAAAGGAATGGTGGTTTTGTCAACACGGTAAAGTTAAATGGAACCGAAAAACTGTTCAAATTAGCGATAGTTTCGTAACGTAAAATCAGAAGCCCATTTTACTAGCGAGTTCCCGGCATGCATTGCTATGACACTTAATAAAGAAATTGTTTCTCCCTGCGTGTCCTTTCCCATTTATCCCGTTCCCGTTCCCCTTCCGCCTCCTCTTCCTCCTTCCCGAGTTCCCCTCCCTCCTCCCGCATTCCATATATTCAGTCCCGGTACATTCAGTTTTCAAACAGCTCGCGTGCTACCTAGTGCAATTTTTTATACAAATTTCATAATGCCAGAGGTCACCAGTATATATAGAAACCTTCGCCGGCGTGCTCACAACAACTCACCAAAGTTTAATCGCAATCGGATGAACGGTTTAGCAATGCATAATTTCGTGACACCAGAGCTCACTATTGTATATAGAAACCATCGCGGGCATGCTTCATCGCAATCGGATGAATGGTTTAGCAACGCATATACACCCAAGCAAACATATTTTGATTGTTATGTTTATGGATAGTAAAAATGCATTTACGCTTATATAACAACGACCACGACGTATAATTGTAGTCGTAGATACGCTCAGAATGTTAGATACCTACTCTCAGTATTGAAATATCGGTTTTCGGTATCGAAACTTTGCTTGAAATGGCGCTTTTTACATTAGCTCCAAAGGCCCATGTCATCTTTGGGGATGCTGTGTGGAGGGTCTTTTTGACCCTTTTTGATGAAAATGAAGTAGAGCAGAAATTCTGGGAAGGAAAAAAAGTTATGAGGGGAGGGTGGGTGGGGTCAATTTGTCCAGGAGTGACGGACGTATTAATCCATCCCTCCCACTGCGGTGCAAGGCGCTAGGTTGAGAGAGTCCAACTGGAGAGTTCAAAAGGTCTCCCTCAATCATAAAAAATCGTTTTATCCAAAAAATACAAAAAAATTCACAAATTTTCATAATTTTTATTTTAAATTATGGTCTATATGAACTTTGATTTCATAGAGGTGTATATATTTTTTTCTGTGATTAACTTTTCGATTTGAATATAAAGCGTGATGTTTTCTCTCTCTGACACCGTTCGGATCATATTTCTCACCATCGCGTCGCAGTAATGGAGATACGACGATTTCCATGAGACCTATATGAGCTGTTCCCAAAAGCGAACAAATTAGCCTGAAGGGGTTAATAGCCAGTTACATTCCCCTTTCTTATCCCCATCTCCTTCCCCTTCCCACTTCATTCAAACCCTCAACAAGGGATGCCATAAATCTCATGGCTCGGGGCAGTTTGCACTCTTGAGCGGTATTTAAATATATTTGCCGTGTCAGAAGTCGCGTGATTTTTGGCTCTCTACCACTCGGCATATCCCCATTAGAAAGGAATTGGTTGTTGATAAAAATAATTTATGCAAAGAGGTCAATGAACCAAGTCTCTTATCTAACACAATATAATTTTGGGACCCAGGCTAATCTAGTTCGAGTAATTGAATGGCTCCCAAAATGTGGGGTAATAATTGATAATATTTTTAAATTTAAATTAGTGTTTTAAGATTGATTTTTTAACATTACGTTCATACAGGAGGCCCTGAGGAAAATAATTTTCTTCAAGGTTTTTTATTATTTTTAAATGTAATTTATTTAGTTACTAGCGAGTACCCGGCAGGCGTTGCAATTCAACTTGAGAAATTGTTTCTCCCTATGTGTCATTAAATAGGGTGGTTGTGCTGAATCCATTATTACACCAATTATTAAAGTTCAAAAACTAATTCTGAGAATTATATTTAAATGTCAACCTACCCATCCCTCAAATGAACTCTTTGCCAAAATCAGGGTCTTAAATATTCGACAGCTATTTACTAAAACAAGCCTTTGTTATATACGAAAAAATAACCTACTACTGGCTCCACAACATCAAGCACACACCCGCTTTTCATCAAACCTGGATTGCGCGGTCCCAAAAACTAATACCTCATTCGCACAACGACAATTCTGGTTCATCGCTCCCAAAATATACAATGCTCTGAGTACTGACACAAAGTCAAAATTCTAAATCACTTTATATAGGTATATGTTATCGAATGTACACGTGATATATTACGTGTACAACATTGGATTTTCAAAAGGGGACGAGCGTACTTCAAAGAATAAATGAGTTTTTAACACAAAATTTTAATTAATAATTTTTGCATTTAAAAAAATTGTATCTACTTTTCTTTAAAATGTATATACACATTTTTTTTCTCTTAGTGTTTCACTTAATTTTATTTATGTTCTATATATATGTTTTATTTATATACTAGCTGACCCGGCGAACTTTGTACCGCCTCAGAATCGATAAGTGTTGAATTAAATTAAGTTTTTTTACTTAGTTAAAAATTACACAATGAAGCAATTATCGATGTGCAACTGTCCGTGTTTTGTTTGTCGGAATTAGAGATGGCGTTGTGTACGGATTTATATTTTTGGTGATTTTCTTATTTTACACTAACTTAAGGGAATTTGGGAGGCGGATTTTGTGTGCCGCCGCCCCGGGAACCATTTATTGGGTAAGCAACACCTCTGCCATACGTCACCCATAGGTCACCCCAAGTGGTTCGCTACGTTTGGTGATTTAGCAGGGGTACCCGAGTTCATGGGGTAGCGTTTGTCCGGGTCCCACCCGCTGCGTGGCGGGCCGGATCGAGAGAGACTGGTTAAGGGAGGTCTTTTGACCTTTCCAGCTGGATTCTCTCGACCCATCGCCTTGCACTGCAGTTGGAGGGATGGATTCATACGTCTGTCACTCCCGGACACACTGACCCCAGATTCCTACCCACCCCTCATACCTTTTTCCTTCCCAGAACTTCCTAACCTTCCCTTCCTTAAAAAGACCCTCCACACAGCATCCCCTAAGATGACATAGGTCCTGAGGAAAGTAATTTTCTTTTTGCCTCATGTGTGAGCAAAAAAATTGCTTTTCATTTTCTTTATACGTGTAAGGGATTTTTATTATAATTACTGTATCTTTCCTTTGGATGGGTGGAGACATACGTTCACTATTTGTCTCATTTTCGACTATTGACATTTAGTGTGTAAGAAAAAGAGGCAGCATTGTATGTTTGAAAAAATAAAAGCAAAACAATTAGCGCATTGACACTTGAAGTTTTTGAATTTTTGGAATACACGCACAGTGCAATATTATAGGTACTTATCACAAAATGCCGGCAGCCTTTTCAAAATATGATAATTCGTTCCATACAAAATGAATGGAGAAAATAATCTTCTTAATAACTATATTTTTCGTTAATTTTTGAGATGTTTTAATAGATATTATCCTATCCGGGGCGGAGACAAATCCAACAAATCAAAGATCATCAATATCGGCCCGGCCGTTCTCGTGTTATAAATAGTGTAACTAACCCGACTTTGTTTTATATATTAAGATTTGTATAGAACACACGAGTTCTTAGCACTTAATCTTTATTATTAATTTACGGATTTCAAAATTTGAATTTAATTTTTTTTTCTATTCTTCTTTAAAATATGATTTTTTTCTTTACTTTTTACTTACTTTCATGTATTTCTTAATTTTTATTTAGTATGGTAATTATCTGTTTCAATAAAATAGTATTTAATTCCTATTTAAAATATTAAATGTATGACTACCACAACACGGGCATTAGCCTAGTGTGGTAGCCAAAAAAAAAAACAAAAATCTGTTACCAATAAAATTTCAAGAAAAAAAAATCCCATTAATCCCGTTACCCTTTCGCCTCCCCTTTCTATCCTGCGTCCCCTCCCTTCACGCGTTCCCACTCCGCCTTCCCCCAGTCTCCCCACTATCCTCGCCTGCTTTCCCCATCGAGCGAAACCCTCTCCCAAATGAACTCACTGTAAATGTTTAGGAGGTTAAAGGACTTGCAGTTTTTCGTGGATTATGTCTCAATGTTGTGAAGTCCAAATATTAGTAAGTAGGTAGTAAGTAAAAAATAATATAGTAGTTTTAGAAAAGAAAAATAAAATGAGCAATTTTATCCGTATATATAAAAATAAAAATATGCTTGCTTCTGTCTAGATGTATATTTGTGAGTATATGAAATGCCTATGCGTTGCTAAATCATTCATCCGATTGCGATGAAACTTTGGGGATTTGATGTGCGCATGCCCGCGATGGTTTCTATATATAATAGTGAGTTCTGGCATCACGAAATTATGCTTTACTAACCATTCATCTGATTGCGATGAAACTTTGGGGATTTTTTGTGGGCATGCCCACAATGGTTTCTATATACACTGTATGTTAGTGAGCTCTGGCATTATGAAATTTGTATAAAAAATTGTAGGTACGCGAGCTGTTTGAAAACTGAATGTACCGGGACTGAATGTATGGAATGCTGGAGGGGGGAGGGGAACTCGGGAGGGGGATCCGCGGGACGAGGAAGCGGGAGAGGGGAGTGGGGAGATGGAAGGCGGAGATGGCGGAGTGGGAACGCGGGTGGAGAAGGAAGGCGGAAAGGTAATGCGACGAATGGGAAAGGATACACAGGGAGAAACAATTTCTTTATTAAGTGGGATAGCAACGCATGCCGGGTTCTCGGTAGTTTTAAATAAAAAATAAACTATTTGACAACCTTCCCATAGAGCGGTATCTTACACGGCAACAAATTTACCGATAAAAAATAATCTAAAAGTACCTACTCGTAGATAAGTAACTATTGAATTTTTTCATATGTGCCTACTTGCTCGATTACGTTATTTTAAAGAAAATTTCAATTGTATTCCGATAGGAGGGTTGGTAGGTACTGTGACGAATCAAATTTGGTCACGGAGAAAATACGGATTGTTATTAGGATTCACACATGTAATAAAATACTATAAACAGCAGGGCCGGATCTACGAAATCTGGCGCCCTGTGCAGTAGGTACCGATGGCGCCCCCCCCCCCCCCTACATTTTTATTTTGATTAAAAATTCGTTCACCCCAATTTTTTTATTTAATTATTTTTTTACACTAATTTATCAAATAAAATCAAGACATATAAAGGGTGTAACTTTTCCAAGTGACTTGGCGGTAGCTCTCACAATCGATTTTTTTAAAGAGAGAATCGCCAGGAGCCCTATACTCTCTGTATCTATTGGGAAAACATAAAATTATGGTGCTATTTTAATTATTTTAGGAAAAACTTTTTTTGAGAGTTATGCTTTAAAATAATACAACGAATTGTTTGTTTGTGCCCGTACCATGATTTAAAATATAGGTTACGAGACAATGCGGGTGGTTTTGCTGAACTAGGTCCATTAGACATTCTTGAGATTTACTGCGTTTATGTATATACCCATCGCGAATATTAATAGACAAAGCAAATACAAATCGTTCTCATGGCAACGTACAACACAAGAATAGCATCTACAGCTTCTGACTAGCTCTAAAATCTAATAAGAATATAACCTCAAATTTGTACCTTGCATTTCCCCTGTATTGAGCGAACAAACACCAAATTGAGCGAACAAACACCATTCAAACACTGACGTATGGTATCAACGGCTTACGAAAGACGCTTACACTGACACCGTAAAATAACAAATCCAGCAAATCTAATACATATTAATTATACATTTAACGAACTTCGAATAATATGTCAAATCAATTATGAAACTGTCAACACGTTGCAACCTGGAAATCCTGCAAACCGTGCGATGCTTTTGTTAATGGGATTGGTTTATATCTATTAGAAGAAAATGCACGTGATAGCTTCGTGAGGAAAATAATTTTCCTCAGGGTCTATGTCATGTTTGGGGATGGTGTATGGAAGGTTTTTTTTGAAGAAAGAAAGGAGAGGAAGTTCTGGGAAGGAAAAAGGTATGAGGGATTTGTAAGAATCTGAGATTAAGTGTGTCCAGATCATCCGCCGCCAAAACCTAGACAAACCTCACCCCATGAACCCACTAAGTCACCAAATGTAGCGAATTACTTGTTGTGACCTACGGCAGAGGTATTGGTTATCCAATAAATGGTTCTTTGAATAGGTGATTTTTTATTAAATGGTGCCACTTTTGTAACGCTTTTCTCGAACAAGCAGACGTGATACACAAGTAACACAATTTGATGTAACAATCAACAAATAATGCGCGTTGTGAACTACCTACTCGCAAATGAAACAAATACGTAGAACACTTTCTTCAATGATGCCGCGCCGCGGCCGGTCGGAATCTATCACCCGCGAAATGTAAAGTGCCGCAGAATATTAGATTGCCGAATATTCGGTATTCGGCCAAATTGGTATTCGTGGCATCTCTAATTTTTATACCTTTTGCCTATATTCGTGGGTACCTATATATACCTATATACATTAGCTCCATACATGAGGTCCTTATGAAACAAATCCCTCAAGGTCTATGTCGTCTTTGGGGATTCTGTGTGGAGGGTCTTTTAAAGGAAAGGAAGGACAGGAAGTTCTGGGAAGGAAAAAGTATGAGGGGTGGGTAAGAATCTGTTGAGAGAGTCCGTCCGGATAGGTCTAGGTTAGGTCTCCCTCAACCAATCTCTCCCGATCCGGCCCGCCGCGCAGTGAGTGGGCAAACGCATTCGCCGCCAAGACTTAGAAAAACCTCACCAAACGTAACGAACCACTTGGGGTGACCTATGGCAGGGGTGTTGGTTATCCAATAAAGTAGCGGCGGTACCCATAACCACCTTTCACAATGATATAAGGCACACTTAGAACCCATACATTTTTGGGTTGTGGCTACCTCTTAAGAGGGTATAACCAGAGAAAACCAGAAAAATGTTATTTTTAAATCAGTGTTTAGACGTATTGACTCTTTTCCACAAAAAATTATAAATCGAATTCGAAAGATTGTTCTTTTATCTAGTAAACGTATGTTTTAAATTTTGAGAAAAATGTTTATTTTTAGTATAATAAGGTTATACCATAGGTCGTTGACAGATTTGTTAAATTTTCAAAAAAGATTTTGTTTTATGCAACACCCATTTCAAATCATATAATCATGCAGTAAAATAAATCAATACATTATCTGGTAAACGCATGTTACAGAATTTTAATTTTAGTTTAAGTAAAATCATTAAAAAATATATACTTAGATACATGTGTTTCTTGACGAATATTGGTACGTTTGTGTATTTATTTGCGCACTGACAAATTAATATATTTCAGATTTTTTTACATTCTTATTTTGCTTAGACATTATTGAAAAATGATAAATACTTATTTTCTAAAAATAATCATAAAAAGTACATAATTTTAATAGTTTTATCATCACGCTTTTCAACATTTTTGGATGTAGGTATAAATTAAAGCAAATTTGGAATGAAATAAAATCGATATTGAGTTATAATTTTAAAAAGCTGGAACGTAGAATAATTAATCTTTTTCATTGAAACCGCCCTGTACGATCGTAAGAACATCTTTCGACGAAATGTGGATTTTCGGCCGCTGGCTAGTTAATGGCCTTTAAAATTAATGTAAGCTCTGCGGACGTGCACCGAAGTACACCACTTTGATGATAATGTTAATAAGGATCAATATTCATATAAAAGTGATTATTTGGAATAATGTACACCGATAGGATGAAGGTATTTATAGAAAATTATTATATTTAGTGAAGTTAATAATAGGCCACTTGCATGTATTTCATAACGACTTGAAAAAAATCGTGTGGATAGATTTTTTTACTAATATTACGAAAATGTAAATTTATTTTTTTATAAATCTATAGTTTTTTTTTTTAATTAATAAATCCAATATTTGAGCTCGTGACGTCACTACATGAAAATGTCGCGTCTCCGATTATGTTCCCTTAATTTTGTAAAATTCCACACTGATTCAACTTTTTTTATATGGCAACACTTTTGCGTTTTTGTTCATTTTTGCGTTTCATTTGCGTTTAATTTTCACTAGATTTATTGTTTGTTCTATGCGAACTTATCCTTTGGTTTGATTTTTTGATAAAGATGGCGGTGTTTTTGCAGATGTTACGAAGAGGACCCCGTACTATTTATTGCTATTCGTATGGAAAACGTTCTTTTTTTTTTTTTTTTTTTTTTATTTTTTTTTATTTTATATATTCAATAATTTTATTATTAAATTAATAAAAACAGTTTATTTATAAACAAGTTCTGCTGGTAATTATTATTACGCGTGACAGCTGTTTCGCCTTCTGAGGGCATTATCAAACTGTGGTCATGCCACATACAGACAATCTATTTATAGTATTTTTGGATAGGTTTGTACTATGACTCATTTCTAATTTCTGATTAAAAATGACTGAAATTATTAATGGTTATTATTTTCTCAATTACTGTTAATTCCCACTTTATGAGAAAGTCGTTAAGCAAACTAATTGTGAGTCATTCGCAAATGCTGACTCATGGTTTTCTTTTCCAGCATAGTTAGTTATTTAAAAATTGGTTTTGAATACATCTAAAAGCGGAGAGTGTATTATATTTTTTTGTTCATTTATTAAAATAGCTTTAGGATTATTATTATGTTTGTTAATTTCCAGCTGCTCTAAAAGATTAAGTTTACGTCCTTTATTTTGAATGTGTAAAGGAGTTGGCTTATTATCATCCTAAATATCATTCGAAATTTTCCGTAAGCCTACTTTTACCGATACGACCATTCATTCTAAATCATTACACCCATGGTCACATAAATTATCTGCCTATCACTCAATGATACATAGACTTACTAACATCCCTCTTGACAATAAAGCATACGAAAAAGAAAAAAATATAATTTTATCCATTGCAAAAAATAACGGCTTCAAGGGTAGTGATATTGATAAAATAATTAGTCATAAAAAATACAAAATTAACCTTAACTCAATTTACCCAGCGATTAATAATAAAACTAATAATAAATTTGCGTGTTTAGAATTTGCAGGACCTACATCTAATAAAATTGCTAAAATTCTCAAAAAATGTGGATTAGACATTGCCTTCCGCACTAATAATAATTTGGGATCATCTCTCAAAAATTCAAAAAGTAAAACACCCAAACTTAAAAATAGCAGCATTTACAAACTCCAGTGTGATGAATGTAACGCTGTTTATGTTGGACAAACTGGCCGGTCCTTTAATATTAGATTCAAAGAACACATGCGATCATTTAAAAATAATAATAAATTACAATCACAATTTGCCAAACATCTCCTAGATGAGAATCACTCACTTAGCGATGATAATAAGCCAACTCCTTTACACATTCAAAATAAAGGACGTAAACTTAATCTTTTAGAGCAGCTGGAAATTAACAAACATAATAATAATCCTAAAGCTATTTTAATAAATGAACAAAAAAATATAATACACTCTCCGCTTTTAGATGTATTCAAAACCAATTTTTAAATAACTAACTATGCTGGAAAAGAAAACCATGAGTCAGCATTTGCGAATGACTCACAATTAGTTTGCTTAACGACTTTCTCACAAAGTGGGAATTAACAGTAATTGAGAAAATAATAACCATTAATAATTTCAGTCATTTTTAATCAGAAATTAGAAATGAGTCATAGTACAAACCTATCCAAAAATACTATAAATAGATTGTCTGTATGTGGCATGACCACAGTTTGATAATGCCCTCAGAAGGCGAAACAGCTGTCACGCGTAATAATAATTACCAGCAGAACTTGTTTATAAATATACTGTTTTTATTAATTTAATAATAAAATTATTGAATATATAAAATAAATAAAAATTAAAATGGAGTTCTACAAATTAAACTTGATAACAATAAATAAAAAGGAAAACGTTCTTTTTATTAAATGATTTTCGGCAATGTAATTATCGTTTTTTCGCACCCATTTAATTTTTTGGATTTTTCGGATTTAAATTTTCAAAAAATCGCCAGGGTTTCAAAAATACGTAAAAAAATACAGAATGTCTTAGAATATTTGCCTAAACCATTAGAGCCGTACAATCCTTACGCGAATGACTTATTAATCTGAAATAATTGTAGGAACTTCTCGTAATTTAATTTTAAATACTGGTAATATTCATTTTGTTTCTACACTGAAACGAAGGCGCGTTAAACCCTTTACCACTGGAAGATTGGGAAAAATCATAAATAATTCGAAAAAATCATAAATAATTCGGAAAAATAAGCACGTGCTCTGAGTATCAAGGAAAAGGCCCTTTAGATATTGTATATTGCTAATTTACCACGGCGAAAATGAAATAGCTAGTCTGCCTTTCTTCAATTAAACAAAAATATGTATCATCAAATGTATAAGTAATTTTCCAAATTGGCAATGCTTTGTGAAGATTGATAATTTAGTTAATGGTAACCTACCTACAGTACTTAAAGTTGGTACTTACGGAAAATATAATATTTTAAAAATAAAATTATTTTGATCGTCTTTTTCAAAATTTTAATTATATAACCCAGTGATTTTTATAGGTTTGCGGTGGTTTATGGTGCCGCAGTGCTGTACAAACTCATATAAAGATATAGAAAAATCTGTTGCGTGCCGTGCGTGCGTTGTGGTCGGTGAGGACTAATGGACGTTCACCTTAAAATATAATTTTGGATTGTTTCCGACTAAAAATTAAATAGGTGAAGTTGTCACATGGTAATAAAAACAATAAAAGTTGGAAAACCGAAGTATTTGTGATACATTATTAACATTGCCATTTTTTAGCTTAAATTCAGAGAATTAAAAAAAAATATATGAAAATATTTATTTATTTTAATTATATTTTCGTAAGCTCAACCTTTGAAAAAATCATGTATGAAGTTCTTCTATGATTACATGGCAACGTTACTTTGAAGATCTGAAATATTTTTTGTTATGGGGTGTACAAGTTCAAACATTTATATCTTGACTTGCTGAACTTCAAGTAATGCAAAACCTCTCTTCTGGTGAATTATTTTGTTGACAGACGAATACGATCTAGTTGAATTTAACCTACCAATAGGATTTAATGATTTTTTTTAACCCACAAAATTGTAATGGATTCGTAGCCCTAGGATAGATACGCCCGCGCCGGCACACGATGGGTAAAAGTATTGGGACGAGAGGTTAACATCAAGCAAAGAATAATTATTGATCAACGGAGAGGTCTATGATTTACACTTGATGCGCTTTTATATAACTAACATTATTTTTATTATTTTTATTTTATTTATTTATTTATTTAAACGCCTACATAGAATGCAGTACATTTCTTATTTTTTTTTTAATTACAGCGATAACAATGAATTTAGAAAATACAGGTAGCATAGTATATGTTAAAAATTAAAGATAAGTTTGGTAGCTTTAACGAAATACAATAATAAAACTTTAACAAATAAAATAGGTAACATAAAATATGAGAAACACAAATAGTCTATAAAATATAGGAGTTGACATAAAGCAGGTACCGAATGTTTAAAATTGTTGTTCACATTAGTTTATGGGATAGGTAGAAATGGTGACCGGACAATTCGTCCGGCGACAATTGATCTGCCGACAGTTCATCCGCCGACAGTTTAAAATTGTTGTTCGCATTAGTTTATGGGATAGGTAGAAATGGTGACCCGACAATTCGTCCGGCGACAATTCATCCGCCGACAGTTCAATGCAAATGCAAAGAGTATATACGGCCGTACAACCAAAATCGATATACTTATATCTGAAGGTATCTTGAGTGGAAATCCGATGTAAAAATATTTTTACTAACAATAATTTCGACTCTCCGAAGAAGCATGCGTGAATAACAAAATACGACATACTTATACGTGCAGTCGGCTTAGCAAAAAACCGTAAAGATTCTTACTAGCATATAATATAACTTTTTTATCTGAAATTAACACCATCTTTTTAGGGTGAATTGGCTAATTTGTTAGGTTAGGTTAGGTAAGGTTAGGTTAGGTTAGGTTATGTTAGGTTAGGTTAGGTTACAGCGGATTTCCACTCAAGCTGCCTTCAGATATAAGTATATCGATTTTGGTTGTACGGCCGTATATCCTCTTTGCATACTTACTTGAAGAAAAAATCTTCTTAATCATCAGGCCGGATGAATTGTCGCTGGATGAATTGTCGGCCGGATGAACTGTCGGCAGGATGAACTGTCGGCAGGATGAACTGTCGGCCGGATGAACTGTCGCCGGATGAACTGTCGCCGGATGAATTGTCGCAGGATGAACTGTCGTGGAACCATATTGAATTGAAGAATTTCACACTGATTAAGGAGAGTTATTTCTTTATACAATTTAATGTAATCAGCGAAAAGCAACACATTGACGTCTTTAAAGTTGTTGACTATGTCGTTTATAAAAAGAAGAAATAAAATTGGACCAAGATGACTACCTTGCGGTACGCCACTAGTTGCGGAAAATGGTTTGGATATATAAGATTTTATTTTAACAAATAAAGTTTTACCTGATATGTAACTACTAAGCCAGCTTAACATATTTGCCCTGATTCCCAGAGCATGAAGTTTTCGGATCAGTATTTTGTGGGACACTTTGTCAAAAGCCTTCGAGAAATCAGTATATATAAAGTCAACTTATTTATTTTTAGAAAAAGACTCCAATATATAGTTTTGAAAGAGTAATAAATTTGTTGCAGTTGATCTACCTCTGATGAAGTCATGTTGTTTGTCATTTATTATCTTTGTTAACGTGGGATATATTTCATCAAGAACTAGAGCTTCAAAGATTTTTGGTAAAACAGATTGTATGCATATCGGTTGATAGTTTGAAATGTCAGTCTCGTCGCCTTTTTTAAATATTGGGATAATATAGCTGGGTTTCCAGTAGATAGGAAAATGTCCAGAAGATAGTAGTTTTTTTAAAGAGAATGGTTAGTGGTTTAGACAATACAGTGGAGCAATGTTTAAGGAAAATTGGCGGGATGAAGTCTGGGCCTGCAGATTTGTTAATGTCTATGGAACATAGTTTCTTTTTGACAGATTCTTCTATTATGTAGCAGTCTGTTAAATGTGTGGTTTTTTTAAATGTGTATGAGGAAATTTTGTCTTCTGGTGTTTCGTCATCGTAAACATTTTTAAAGAAATCTGAGAAAAGATTTACGATATCTCGTGCGGTGTTAGCACATTTGTCGTCCATATGCATTTGTGGTGGATAGTTTGTGCTGTCGTTGTTTAGTGTTTTGATAAATTTCCAGAGATTACTCGAGTGCAAGGTTGTGTTCTCGATAGAGTTTATATATGTTTTATAACAGATTTTAGAGAGATCTTTGCATTTTTTTCTAGTTTCACTGAAAAATGCATGGTCGTTTATGGATTGAGTTTCTTTGAATTTTTTATGGAGGAATGAACCGATTTAATGTTTTTTTAAACCTATTCATGGGGGTGAGGTTTGTCCGGATCTTTGCGGCGGATGCATCTGCCCACCAACCGCATGGCAGGCCGGAATGAAAGAGACTGGTTAAGGGAGACATTTTTACCTCTCCTGCAGGAATCTCTAGGAACATCGCCTTGCACCACAACGGGAGGAATGGATTCATACGTCCGTCACTCCTGGACATACTGATATATTCCTATCCTATTCCTATTCCTAACCGATTCCTACCTACGCGTCATATATTTTTTCCTTCCCACGCTCCTTTCTTTCCTAAAACTACCTTCCACACAGCATCCCCAAAGATGATATAAACTTAAATTATTTTCCTCAGGGCCTCCTGTGTGGAGCTAACGTAAAAATAATAAATAAATCAGTGTGTGCAATTCACACACTGAAGTGAAGTTAAACTTTCAGAAAACTAAAGCAGACAAGATTCAGTCAAGTCAAGAGGCTACGAAGCACCACACAAAGAGGAGTCCGATAGGTTAAGAAGCACCGCACAAAGAGGAGATCGATTGGCTGCGAAGCACCGCACAAAGAGGAGACCGATTATACTATCTTATTCTCTTGCAGGCTAAATCCTAAAGATGTATGTGTTTGTCTCTTTTTAGTTTCAAATCAGAACGGTGCTGAAGAAGTTTTAACTTAAAATAATTGTAATGCTAGATGTCGCAGCCTTAGGATTGACACGATGCGCGACGGGTAAAAATCGTGCGTATCCGACAGGCAACACCGGCAGACGAAAGGTTAAATTATTATCATCAAGCAAATGATTATTGATCATCTGCACAAAGGTCTATGATCCGTATTAGGTGCGCTTATACAATAACGAATATTAGTAGAATGCACCCGAACAACTGACCTACGCCAACAGTTCGCCGACTGGCCGCGATAAGGAAAGCATACGAGTATTAAATATTATCGGCAACTATTTTAACTGCTGCCGTTTGCATAATATTAATTCACAAATAGCTATGTTGTTTACACGTACTTCCTTATTGTAAATAATAGCGATAAGAGATGTTGAGGAAATTATTATTTTAAGCTTGGTGCAAGTGAAATGGAAATTTGTTTATAAATACGATTCAGTAAATACTTAATAGAGGAATAGTAGATAAACTCTTGTGTTGAGAGCAGGCGTAGTTTATAACATGATCAGATTATAACAGAAATGCTAATAACAACACAATATTACATTTCCCCTTATTATATCTCATATAAATCGCTGTAACTCAATTACTATCAAAGTTAGAAATATGTTCTAAACGGTAATAGAAAGGCAAAACACCACGCTGTACAGTCAAATAAAAAAAATAACTGCCAAGAAAGTAAAATGTACACCTTTATGAAACAAAATTTTTGAAAAAAAAAATTGAAATTTTGAGCATATTTTATTAATTATTTTTATATGAAAAGATAAAAAAGTGAGGTTACAATAACGTTAATAATACATTTGAATACATTTGTATTATAAAATATGTGTGTGTTTTTATTTTTTAAAAAAAGGTGAGGTGAGCCATTTGAAAACTTTTTTATGTTTGCATGCAAAAATTTTATATTCCAAAAATTATATGTTTATTTTGAATTATAACATTTGAAAACGTATTTTATCAGCTTTCAAAAAAAGTTTTTAGTTTTGGGTTATGGTCAGAAATATTCCATTTATTTGAATTTTATTGTAAAGCGGAAATATTTTGACCCTCTGAAAAATACGCAAAATTTATAAAGAGCTAGTAGTCTGTCAAGTGAGTAATGTTCTAGAATCTAGATCTTAATTTTTGATTTGATTAATCATTTACAAACAAGACAATTAGCATCGTATCGTTGGAAAAGGAGTAGAGGCGCAGTTTAAAACAAAATCAGTTTATAGCAAAAATACAAATAAGAACACAATGTTCCATTAAAATAAATCACAATCATCATCGTACCATTGGAAATGCATACTTATAAAATGGTTTTGATAAAAATGTTGTTGTTAGATCTGTCTAGGCTGATGATCTAAGGCTTGGTGTCGGATTTATATTTAAAACTAGCTGGTACCCGGCATGCGTTGCTATGCCATTTAATAAAGAAATTGTTTCTCCCTGCGCGTCCTTTCCCATTCGTCACGTTCACCTTCCTCCTCCCCACGTCCCTTTCCCCTCTCGCGTTCACATTCTACCTCCTCCACCTTCCCTCTCCTTACTCCACTCCCCCGTTCCCCCGTCCCGCCAATGCCCCTCCCGAGTTCCCCTCCCCCATCCCGTATTCGCCTTCCACCTCCCGTGGATCCCCCTCCCGGGTTCCCCTACACCCTCCCGAGTTCCCCTCCGCCCTCCCGGGTTCCCCTCCCCACTCCTGCAATTCCATACATTCATTCCCGATACATTCAGTTTTCAAAAAACTTTCCCCCTTCCCCCGTCCCGCGAATCCCCCTCCCAAGTTCCCCTCCGCCGCCCGTATTCGCCTCCCCCCTCCTGCGGATCTCCCTCCCGAGTTCCCCTCCCAAAACCC
Source organism: Limnephilus lunatus (assembly GCA_917563855.2). Taxonomy (NCBI): domain Eukaryota; kingdom Metazoa; phylum Arthropoda; class Insecta; order Trichoptera; family Limnephilidae; genus Limnephilus; species Limnephilus lunatus. Next base: position 23,519,696 of record OU830596.1, read on the forward strand.
TCCCCCCTCCCCCTCCCACCTCTCGCATTCCACACATTTATACCCGGTACATTCAGTATTCAAACTGCTCGCGTGCCACCTATTACATTTTTTTTATACAAATTTCATAATGCCTGAGCTCAACAGTAGTTTTATACAAAATAACTAACAAAAAAAAATTATCCAATTTGGTGCCGTCGTTCGGAAGTTATGTTCATTTTTAGAGATAGATACGTACGACGCCAACAAAGCACTCTTTTGAGGGTGAATTGCCTAATTCAAAAACAAACAAAAAACATCGTTTCCATGGCAACAATTTTTTTGCATTTCTTCCCACGTTTGCAATAACTCGATTTTGTTATTCTGAACAAACTAAAAATGACAACCATCAAAATATAAAAATTTGAATACGTGATAATCCGAGTAATGTGGATATGTGTTGTCGATTCAAAACCCTTAATTTAATACGTGCTTCAATTCGAGTGGACCCGAGTCTACCGTACTGAAGGGACGAACGTCAAATGATGACTGGAAATTAGGTAGAACAGTTTATATGAGAAAATGAAATTGTTGTTTTTACTATCTTCCTCGCAATTTTTCCATATTTTCTCACCGTTTAAACCTTCCATGGACTACGACAAACATTTCAAAACCAAAATCAGCTAAATCGACCCAACCGTTTTGGAGTTTTAGCGAGACAAACGAACACCAATTGATTTATGTATATATAGAGAGATAAGTTGTGTTCTGTCTGATGGCAACTGGATTGAATAGTTTAGTTGCAAACTATCTAAAATTTATTTGGCCAAATATTGTTTTAGCGAAGGGATAAATAAGTAAGACATTACGCCCTTTGGTTCCAGTATCTCGAGCAGTTTGGACATTGTCAACAGCAGTTCTGTGTTTGAATAGAGGTATGCTAGTATGTTTTTGGCATAAATTTAGATAAATATAGATTCTCCTTAAGATTTCATCTGACTGCTTGTGATCGGTAGTTTTATATTAATCTTCATGATTAGTTTCTGAGCTTTAAAAATCGAATCAATGGCGGTAAAGGGAGCCATCCAGGAGAATACTGGTGCAAGAGCAATATCGCAAAGTAAATAATAATTGGTCCACTTTACATATATAGGTAAGGCCATTTAGTGATCCAATCACCGCGAGGGCACAAATAATTGTTCCGGATAACATCCTGCGAAGCGAAACTTGCCTTGATGATAGTTAGCTTACGATAAGAAAGAGATTAGAGTAAATTATCTAATATTGCACTTCTCCTCAAGTCGGTTCCTCGTTACTGAGGATGGTGATCCATACTCCAATTTCCATGGTGGACAAGGCTCCTTTACTTTTTGCGGTCCTGCCAGCGATTTTGAAGACGCCAGTTGGTAACTCCAACGCACTGGTGACCTTCCTCTGTTTCATCTGCCTTCCACTTTGTTAGTGACTATGAGTTTCTCCAAGTTGGAGTTCTCAGTTTGGCGAGCAACGTGACCAAAGTATATTAGCCACGTTGTAGGTTATGGATGTCTAAGCCTATTGTGGATGTCTAGCTCTTCCATAGTTGACACATTTGTGAATCTGGTTGTTCATGGAATTCTGAGCATTTTTCTCCAGCAACACATTTCGAGGACATCTATCCGCTTTCTTTCAGAAATATGGGGAAAATCAATCAATATTGTATAGCAACAGACTTCAAAATTTGGTAACTTCATTGTGCCCTTATGTTTCTTTCTAGTCCTCAAACCACCTAAGTGAGGACGTGCACTTCTCCCCTTTTTATTCCATCTTTTCATTCACTTCACATAATATTATAATATTCTCTTGATACTACTTTCTCCGTCCATCCACTCGATATATCCAAGCCGCTTGAAGGACGATTAAAAGTTAAGTGTTTTGAGGGCGTTTTTCATATGATTCTTCAGGACCTAATTTGATGCAATTCATTTATTTGTTGTTTGGATCTGCGTTTGATGCCATTAATTTATTTGTTTTTTATTATCTACGATTGATGCAATACAAATCTTTGTTGTAGAGATTTACAATTTATGCAATTCATTTCTTTGTTGTCGGGATCTACGTTGGATGCAATAGATCTAGATAATATCAATATTTATAGATCTTATTGAGATCTACATTTGATGCAATTCGTTTCTTTGTTGCTGGGATCTACGTTTGATGCAATTCATATCTTTGTTGTTGAGATCTACGTTTGATGCAATTCATATCTTTGTTGTTGAGATCTACGCTTGATGAAATTAATTTCGAAGTAAAAATTTAGGTTCTGTGAAAGTTCTATTATTATTTCAACAGGAGCCGGTTGTTTATTAATTTCAGTACTTATAGGATATATTTGTATCTTTTTTCAAAGTTAAATAAGGAATTGATCTCGCGAAGTGACGTCTGGGTGGGAACTTGACGCATTTGTGCACTCGGGTACTAACAGATCTAAATCAGGCTTATCACCGCCACACCGTCATCATCAACCCGTGATTCCGGGGTTCCGTAATCCTACACGTGCCAATCATGACGAGAACGTCAGCAGACAGTCTACTCAAGACGCATGAACTCTGAAGAAACAAAATGATTCACACTCTCTGAGACTTGTGCCTTGTGAGCATGTTCTATAGTGTAAGGTCAACGGACGTCCCTTGGTTGACCCGGTGCACGTTCACAGGCACGTTCCATGTTCCATTGGATATGATCACTTCTATTATTATTAGTTACTCGTAAGGTATTAATAATAACTTATTAGGAATACATAAAGAATAGAGAGCTTTCAAAAAAAAGGAGAAGATGGTTTGAAAGGGAGATATCGTCACTTCAATGGGGTATATGTACTTTGTTTATTGCTTTTATTATTAAGCAAAAAAAAATACGATGATTATAGCATATTTTTTGTTTGTTTTAATGTTGGCGAATACATTTTCTACAGCGAGTTAAAGTTTCTCTTTTTTTAATTACCGCTAAAACGATATTTTGGGGCGGGGCTTTCGTGTGAAGTCATGAGCGTGGACGTTCACTGACAGTGTTTATTTATAGTACGAGAGCCCACGACCAAAATTTTTGTCTCATAGCAATACGGCCAAAACCGCATCAAATCGATAGATACGATTATCCTGAACTCGAAAATACCAATATCAGACATTTTCCGCGTAGCGTTTGATCTGACCGAATTTTCAAAATTGTCAAAGAATTTTACCGAACTGCATCATAGCAATATGTCTGATTTGCAGACTGTAGTTGAATGATAGTTCTGAGATACCGGAAACATATTTTTCAGACGTTAGTGGTGTAGCGCAAACCCGTAAAATCACTTAAAAAAATTAAAAATGAGACAAAAAAAATGTCTCATAGCAATACGTCTGAAAATCTTTTTTATTAGTAAATTTTGGTTATTTGATGCGAACAAAACAATTCTCAGACGGAAATGTGAACGCATTAAATTTTGAGACCGTTTTTAAAATGTTAACAAATTTTACCGATCGGTATCATAGCAATATGTCTGAAAATTGTTGGACATGATAAAATAAGTTGTCCACATGTGCAAAAAATTTATATCAGACAAATTAAGTGTAGCACCTTCTCTATCAGACAACTTTTCGATACTCAGATATCATTTAAAAATCGTATTGAGGCATCTTGAATTTTCTGTTACAAACCAATGAATACGTTGCGACCCTGAATTTATTAGATGATAATTAACAAAGAATTTACTCGAAACCGTAACATTGGATTGATTTGATAGTTTTGGTTTTATTTAAAGCACACTTGAGTAACTTTTACAAAAGAAATAAGTAATGACATCTGTCATCTGTCAAAGTACATATAATAGACAAGGGAGATTCTTGAATATCTATGAAGGCTGTAAATTTAAAAAAAACATTTAACAGAGGCGTCGGCCAGGCGACTCCGAAACGTTATTTTCGTTTTTGGGAGTATATGCTACACTTAAAGTGTCTGAAAACAGGTTTTTGGTAATCATGGCAGCAATACGAAAAGTTGAAAAAAAAAATTATCCGTATTGCTATGATACAGGTCGGCTAAATTTGTTGACATGTTCAAAAATGCGCTCCGGCTATATGCTACGCGCAAAATGTCTGAAAACAAACTTTTTCATAATACAATTATAAAATCTATGTACATTTTCACTATCAGACGTATTGCTATAATACCGACTGTCTTTTTTTTTTGACACAGCAGAAATGGCCTCCCACGCAGTTGCTACACTTTCGACCGTTACTACACACCTAGTCGGGTTCAGAATCATACAATCTAACGATTTTATAGGGTTTTTGCCGTATTGCTATGAGACATGGTTTTGGTCGTGGGCTCTCGTACTATTATGCATTTATGCTGGTACAGCTGAGCGACGCTTGTGACGTCACAATCCGATTTGCCAACCACGGGACGTTTTGATTTTGTCAGCTTTAAATCGTTTTTAAAATCAATAATATTAGAAACAAACATTTTTAGTAGGTTGATTAAAATCAAAAAATTGGTTTTTAAATATTCCGTACATTTTCAACAGAATCCTTCGTTTGTGGAAATACCCCATTGAACAAGGTTCTGACTTTTTTTTTCAAAAATGACCTTTGGATGCAAAAACGATTATTTTGCTTATTTCTACAATTATCAGAACCACATGTGTTGTATTTCACTTGATAATTGTATGAAGAGATTGTAAAATCAAGATCATTTTATTTTACAAGGTTCTAACATCACTTAAACTCTCTATTTTGTTTGTATCACTTTGATTGGATAGGGTTTTAATTCCGCCTTACCATGTTCTAAGGTTTCGACTACCATAACAAGGGCATGAGCCTAGCATGGTGGTCGAAAAATCCACAAATGATGTAACGGCCGGCGTGGTCTAGCGTTAATGCTCTTGACTCGCAGTCCGAAGGTCGCGGGATCGAATCCCGGCGTGGCAAATAAATTTTATTTGATTAATTTGTGTTATTTCAAAATTTATTCATTTAAAATAATATATAGTATATTTGCGGCACGTTCCAGAGTGGAAGATACTCTCAGTATCGCCCTGGTGTAAGACCACCATTCAGAATTGAAACGTTGCTTGAAATGGCTTTAGCCGTATTTGGTGACCAAATCTGAATAACCAGGTACTTCCCCATCTTCCTCTTCTCCTTCCCCTCCCCACTACCTTCAGCCTCACACCATACCCCAAACAGGGATGCCATAGTTCTACTGGCTCCAAACGGGAGCAGTTGGGACTCTTGTGCGGTATTCAGGTAAAAAAAAGGTATATTTATTATATTTTTTTTACATCAGGCTCCACGCAGGAGGCTCTGAGGAAAATAATTTCACTCAGAGCCTATGTCATCTTAGGAGATGCTGTGTGGAGATTTTTTAAGGAAAGGAAGAAGAGGATGTTCTGGGATGAAAATAAGTTTGGGGGTTGCAAAGAGATGGGTCGAGAGATTCCGACTGGAGAGGAAAAAAGACCTCCCTCAACCAATCTCTATCTATCCTGCCCACCACACAGCATCGGCCGCCAAGACCTGAACCAACCTCACCCCATGAACCCATTATATTTATATTGTATATTTTTTTCGGTTCGTCCTAGAGTAGTAGATACTTTCAGTATGGCCTTGGTAAACGACCACCTTTCAGAATCGAAACGTTCTTGAAGTGGCCAAATCTGAATAACCAGTTACGTCCTTTTCCAATTTCTTTCCCCTCATCATTACATTGCGCCTCAAAACATATCCCAATTATTGGAAATGCCATAGTACCATTGGCTTCACGATGGAGGTTCAATCGTTGAAGGTTGGGACTCTTGCGCGGTACTCACGTAAAAAACCATTGTTATTGCAGATAAGCAATTTTGGTAATTTGGCAATTTATAGTTTAAATCATTGATTGAATGATACATTTCGTATTACACAAGAATTTAGTCGCTAATGTGGAGGAATATTGTACTATCTTATAGATAAAGGCGAAAGTTTGTATGGATGAGTGTTATTCTTTCACGCAATAAACACAGAATAGAATTTTAAAATTCTTTCACTAATCGAAAGCTACATTATTTTCGAGTAACATAGGCTATATATATTGGTAAGCTCTGGCGTTATAAAAAAGCTGTAGCGTTATGCAATTATTTTTCATACGTTTTCTGTCCCTAACCAAATCGAGTTATTGCAAACGTCAAACAAATTGTTACCTTGGAAAAAATGTTTTTTTTTTTTTAATTAGGCAATTCACCCTAAAAATAGTGCTTGCTTGGCGTCATAGTTAATATCTACCTATATCTAAAATAGTTTATTGTCCGGACGATAAGCATAGCGTTGATATGTAATTATTTGACGTGGGCTGTAATTTTGTTATTTCTTTAGGTTTTTCTCTGGATTCAACAAATATGAATAAAATACTAATTCCTACTTGAGGCGAAATCATCAGAATAAATAAGGGGAGTAGGTACTTAAAATTAATTTCAATAATTTAAATATTTTCTAAAATAGAATTTTTATTTGCGAAACGTCATTCTCAAATTTTGAAATTTTCTATAAACAATAATTATTTTTTATTAGACAAAAAAGCAAGAATAATAACAATTATGCCAATAATTATGCCAGTATTTTCCCACTAATACCATGCGAGCGAAGCCGCGGGTAAAAGCTAGTAAAAAATAATTCAATTTTGCAATCTCACAAAAGTTATCTGTTTTTATTTTTTACGATGCATTTTTCCAGTTCCTGTCTAGCAATAAATCTATTATTAAAAAGTAAGTACTGGATAAGTCAAAAATAGACAACAATAAAATTATTAATACCTATTGATTACATATTAGGCAGTAAAAAAATTTTCAACTAATTTATTCTCATCATAAATCGGATTGTAAGACAAAGTCGAATTTGGTATCAAAATCAGATTAGCTTACATGATGTCATATAATTAAGCTTGAATTCCCTTACCAAACACAAGCCTCTTTATGGTGAGGAAAGGCTATATTCATAATCATTTATAATACTGTATAACATATAAAAGATGTATACTTATTATGAGAAACATACAAATATTAAATAGATAAAAAAATAAATAAAAATCGATTAATATGTACTTAGTTCGTCGAAGAGTATTTAAATTTAAAAAATAATAGTTTTGAGTCATATAATTTTGGCGCACACAATACGTTATGTACATTGGGTTCATCGTCCGCTTATCGTTCAACTACCTTAAACTCCATTTGTAATATTTATTTATTTTTATATCTCTATCCACTCCGCACTAAATGTCAACACTGTTAGCTATTTGTAATTAGGTATTGTGATAGCGACTGGCGTTGGTCTAGCCGTGCCAGTAGGCGGGGAGGATGGAACGTATTAATTTCATATTATACCTAACGTTGAATTAATAATGAGTAGGTAAGTATAGATCAGTCAGGGCGTCAGGGGAGGGGGTAATGTAACCCCAAATGATTTAAACTAAATTTAAATGATTTAAACTAAATTTAAATCAAATAAAACGATGTTGTTATTAAGTTCTGCAAGTATTTCGTTTTTATTATTGTGACAGCTGTTTCGGTTTACAAGGCCATTTTCAAACTGTGGTTAGACTCTTTGAGACGACTTATTTATATCAGATACGTTTTTAGATTTTCACAGCCCTTGACCGGTCAGTGGTTGAGTGGGCATCGCGTTTGGGTCCCACCCAGGCGTTCCGTGTTCGATTCCTCGGCAGTCCTCCATCACGACTCAAGCAACATTTTCGGCTTACAGCGGTGGTAGTGGAGGATTTTCAAATATTGTCGGGATATTCGTAACTCGGGAATGTTATTGTCTTTCTTAAAAAAAAAAAAAAGTATTTTCGTTATTTGTTTTTGAGGTGTTATGTTATCGTGTTGCGCTACGCTGTCCGAAACGTTGGCTAAAGAAGGAGTTAACGCAACACGGCATAACACCCCAAAAAACAAATAATGGAAAGACTTATTCATATGATTCTATTCACCTCGGTAATAATTTTTAATGTGCATATAATGATTTATTACTGGTTAAACCGATTTATTGAGAAAATATAATTATTACAACAGTAGATTCCCTATTTTATGGGGTACTTTGAAATCTGTTTTCCCCAAATTGGGAGGGGATGAATAGATTCATATAAATAAGTCGTCTCAAAGCGGTCAATGGCCTTGTAAGCCGAAACAGCTATCACAGCAATGAAGACAACTAAAATACTTTAAGTTTGCCCATCTTCTTACTGCGTGGCGTGCCGGATCGGGAGAGACTGGTTGAGAAAGACCTTTTGATCTCTCCAGCCAGACCCTCTCGACCCATCGCCTTGCGCCGCAGTGGGAGGGTGGATTCATGCGTCCATCACTCCTGGACACATTCAGGCCCAGATTCTAACCCACCCCTTTATATAAAAAGTCTCCACACAGCATCCCCAAAGATGACATAGACCCTGAGGGATTTTTTCCCAGGGACTTCTGTGTGAAGCTAATGTAAAAAAAATAATGCTTGTGTATACTGTACACATATATACACAAATTGTAGAGCCAATGCATAAGTAGGTACAGTTATAATAACAGATAAGAGTAAGAATGGGACACTCACCGTCTCTGCTCATTCCCAGTTTGAGGCATTTCTGCAAGCGGCAATACTGGCAGCGGTTCCTGTTGACTCGGTCCACTATACACTGCTTGTTGCGGGGACACTGGTAGTTGACTACTGCGGATAGAGAGAACTTCGAAATAACAACAATAACAAAAGAAAAACTCATTATATTCAATGGAAATAATAAGGACAACACACGAAAAATTCAACTAATGGCCGTTGTTACCAATCCTACTGATCAAGTGTGGAAATTTTGGCTTAACACTTCTCAAATGCACAAATACGCTCTTCCTAATGCAACCCCCGATCAACAGGCGAATCGAGGGTTACTAAACAAATCACTTTGCTGATCGGAGACTCAGATTCGATCGATCGAAAAGTTGGGTATAACGGCTGTGAGTAAAAATTCAATATTTTTATAATGGAATAACTTATTAAGGAAAACTTCAAATTGAAATATTTAATCATTAATAACACTAACTACTATCAAACGAAACATTTGAAACAGAAAAATCAGAATAAATTCGAGTGCAGTTAACACGCGGTAGAAGCGAAACATTACCAAAACGATCTCAACCAAAGAAGAATCAAGGCGCCTTGAAAAGTGAAGTCATTATCAAAGCGGCCAATGAGCGCAGACCTAGCGTCATTTCCGTTTTATATCTCAACCAATACGAGCCTTGATAGGAGTTTGATGCCTCGCAGGTGCTGTTAAGCGTCGTTTCCGTTTCATCCGAACTCCAAACCACGACGGGGCTATAGAAGTTTCGCTTCAAAAAGATTCGGTCGCATCTGGGAATTGATCCAAGGAGTCTTGCTGATGCTTTGCTCTACCACTGAGCTAATCCTACCCTTTCTCTTTCGGTCATATTTAACTATATCAAAAACACCACACAAAAAATACCAATATTATCTTTATTCGTGGTTGCAAGATTGTACCCGAATTTAATTGCAATCTAGATAGCTAGTTTAGTGTCTTGGATAAACACATCCATTTTTAATTTTTAAAATGCGATATCTTTCGACTTTCTCTAAGTCTAGGATGAAGATAACATTTACAATTCTAAACGCCCAATAACTGTAAAAAATGGTAAAAATTTTAAAAAATGTTGTTTAAATATTTACAGCTTTTAATAATAATAATAATTTGCAAGGCAGATAGAAATATTTCGCCATTAAATTTATACGACGAGAATGCCAGCATTCTTATAAATACCAACCAGGAATTATTAGATTCCTGGTCAAATAAAATTCTTCACGCAAAACACTTCAATTATCTCAACCAAACATATGTTGACAAATTTTCGTCAAACAAATGGTTGAGTATTGGAGAGTTGAGCGCAGAAATAGAAAGCTTTATGCTTGCCATTCAAGATAGAGTCATTAATACTAAAAATTATAGGAAGCATATCATCAAAGATGCAAATCAAATTGATGATTTATGTAGAAAATGTTTGGCTTTTCCAGAAACTATAGAACATATTATATCGGGATGTTCTGTATTAACGCCGTCCGAGTATACATTATTTAGGCACAATCAAGTTTTAAAAATAATTCACCAAAGTTTGGTAGTTAAACATAACTTGATTGACTGCCGTAATGTACCATATTATGAATATAAACCAAATTCATTTTTAGAAAATGAATTTTATAAAATTTATTATGATAAAACTATTCTAACAGACAGAACAATTAGTCATAATAGACCCGATATAGTTTTACATGACAAAATTAAGAAAATAACTTATATCATTGATGTCGCTATTCCAAATTCTTGTAATATTCAGAAAACTGTTTCTGAAAAAATAAGAATATCTACAGATTTAGGAAATGAGATTAAAAGAATTTGGCATTCTCAGACTATAAAAATATTACCATTTGTTATTTCGGCTACTGGCATTATACCTAGCTCTCTCATTCAAAATTTAGGCGTATTAGATTTGTCAAAAAATTTGTACTTTAAATTATTTAAAGTATTTTAAATACATGTAGGATTACGAAAGAATTTTAAAATATTTATATTGACGGATCAGTAGGATTTATCGGACCAGTTAGGATTTCATCAGAGCCGAACCCTCTGATATGAAAATATCTGGAGTCGGTGAAAAATTTTCCCATTATGTTTCTGGTGGATTGACGTATTGTTCTTGTATTGTTTTGTATTTATTATACTTATATAGTGCACTTACATTGCGTGAATTTACTAGATATTCATTTGTGGAAAAGTGTTGTGGAAGGGTTTAGTCTTTCATTTGGGAAAGATTCAACCCGGACATAAAATCTGGATCACCGTAAAAATTGGACAATTTGTAGAGCGCCGTTTTTGTGAAAAATCACCTCAAGGGCGCTTTAAAATTCATTATGAATTCCTAGTTAATTTTAATTTTATTATTTACAGATAGATACAAAAACATACTTACCTGCAGGTCACTTCCGAAAAACACACTTTATTAGAAAGTTTATGATTGGGAAAGATACGACTTTGCACGTGGAGGGCATTATATTTAAAACACTGGACATTGCATGACTTTACCTTTGCTACCCTCATCACTGTTGGTTATACATTTATATTTATATTTATAAGAAGATTAATGCCAAAGTTGAGTTAATATTTTTTGAAAGACTGGAGAATTGTAAGAATTTGCTTTATTTTTACAAAATTAGTTATTTACTATGTCGCGAGCCGTGAATCTGAAGGTGAAAGGTTTTTTTTTTTAACTTATGGATACGATTGTCTGAAAAGATGAGTTTTGAGTTTTTAGTTTAGCACTAATAGCACTACTTTTAGAACTAATAATAAAAATAAATACGAACAAGCCTTAAAAATTAAAAAATTAGAAATCCTAAACTTAATAATAGAGAATATATATGAATTGAAATAGAATACATATGAATCCTAAACTTAATAATAGAATGAATGAAGACAAACGGGAAGAGCATTTTTAAGTAGATTTAAAGAACATACATATACAATGTTACCTAATAAAGAAAAATGTGAATTCGTATATGCGACCGAATCTTTTTCTGATTTGTCTGTTTCACATTTTTCGTCACGCCATGTTTTTTAGCAACTTTTTAACCCCCCCCCCCCCTGGTGATATGTTGTGAGGTTTTAGACTACCCCCCATGCCCAAAATCACTTGTATTTTTTTTAGTACAAACTATTTAGAAATTTTCAGAATATTATCTTTAAATACGGGTATAATCTGATTAAATTTTGTAAACTTAAGCATTTCCAGAGAGTCATCAAGGTTGTAGGCTGTTTTTGACTGGTTTAGAAATCGTGCGTTCAACGAAAAATAAATACACGTGATCTCTCATTATATCCCCTCCTTGTGATGTTTCGTGATTTTTGTCCGACCCCCCTCCTTTTCGAGCATCACCTGATTAATGGACGACTCCTCTGAAAGTTGTTAGAATTTACTTCAATGATTAAAGTACAATAATTGACGACTTGATTGGATTGATTCGTCCACCTTGTTGAGCCATTTATAAATAGCGAATAAATAATTTAGCAATCGAAGGGAAAAACCGAGAGGATGAAATCAGTAATTGTGATCGTAATTATTTTTATTTTATTTTATAAGGGGAATAAACTGTTATTAAATAGTTTATAAAAAATACAATTTTACTGGGTTGTTTAACCAGTGAAGTTTCCACGTAGGATATATATCATATTTTACAATATTATTAATATTATTATTTTTCTTTAACAATTAACAATATTAATTATTAAAGAAAAATATAAAATGGAATATTAGAAAAAGAAAATAGTACACAAAACACTGAATAAAAGTATACAGATCGATAAGGTAAAATTAAACTATTTAAAAAATACCATTGATGAAGAAGATAACAGTAATAATCTAAACTAAATTATGGAAGAGAACAACACAATTTGGGAGGCGGGAATGGGTACCGCCGCCCCGGGAACCTTTAATGGATAACCAAAACCTCTTCCATAGGTCACCCCAAGTGGTTCGCTACGTTTGGTGATTTAGCAGGGGTGCCTGGGTTTATGGGGTGAGGTTTGTCTAGGTCTAGGAGGCGGATGACCGGGACACACTGAACCCCAGATTCCTACCCACCCCTTAAACCCTTTTCCTTCTCAGAATTCTCCTCTCCTTCCTATCCTTAAAAAACCCTCCACACAGCATCCCCAAAGATGACATCACGTAAAAAAAAAACGATGAAAAATATAATAGTCGAAAATGATATATTACATTGATGGGAATAACCTTCGAAAGGTATAAAAAAAAAGTTGTTCTTATAAAAAATTGAGTATTTAAAAACACTTCTTCTAACACAGCAAACTTATTTTGCAGCACCATTTTAATTCAAATTCTCATTTGGACAAATAGGAAATCTTAAAAAACAGAAAGAGCGTGAATGCGAATTTGAATATTATTAACAATGAAAAATTGTTTTTAAATAACCAATTATTAAATCTGTTCTCTTTGTAAATTGTGCCCTATTGCCCCTCTTCCCTCTACCTATTCTCATATTTCCTTTGACACTAGACAACGGTGTCAAAGGTGTCTATTAATTATAATTAGTATTAATTAAGTAAACGCTGATGCTGATGAGCATTGCTCATGAAAAATGTCGGTTTTTTATAAACCAAAAACTTGGTAAAAACTAAGTATTCTATTAATTTTGTATTTAAAAACAATACGTGTTAACAAAATGATTAAATTTAAACAAAATGAAGAAAGAAAAACAACATACTAAACATGAGAAAATAACTTCACACACAACAGGTTAACCTTTAACCTTTTGATTTATGTTTTCTAATATACATCCAGTAAATTGAAAAGCTTATCTTCTTCAAAATCTACTAGCATCTGCAGTGGAAGTTTGCTGAAAAAATAGGTGGATGTTTTTACTCGCCACGTGTTATTTTTAAACTCACGTAATTTTTTTTATACTCCGATTAAGAGAACGCCTTTCAGAAATGATGATTCATTCATTAAGTAGAATACCGCGTAAGAGTCTCAACTGTTTGGCGTGGAATGCCCATTTGGGGTATGTTGTGATGGTGACCGGCCAGCTCAGAATGAAACCAACTCAGAACCACCTCAGAAAGGTAATTAAGAGTGATGATAAAAATATTTAAAAAATTAGTTAAATATGTTAAGTAAGGTTAGGTTTAATATTTTTTTCTCTATTTTAAAATTATTTTTTCATAGCTTTTAATGACTTTTCTGAGGTGGTTCTGAGTTGGTTTCATTCTGAGTTGGCATGGAACCGTTGTGAGACTGCCAAAGAGGGGGAGATGAGGAAGAAGAAAGTGTAGATGTACCTGGATATTCAGATCTGGTACTATAATTAATATAATTACTCGTAGGATATCCCATGCACTTTTTTATGCTATGAAAGCGAGGAATTTTGTCTATCAGAACTCGCCAATAAACAGAGTGATTCAACTGCATTACGATTCTGCATTGACCAACGACATTTTCAATGTTACTTGCAGACAGTTCAGCAACTAAAACTGCCCCATGCCTTTTTAATTTGTAATCCTCTCCATGATAAATTGGTGTATAACCGTTTTATGGAGAACATGAAAAAAATAAATAAATAGACAAATGAAACGCGGCTAACACCATTTCAAGCTACGTTTCTGAATGGTGGTCTATCGACGTTTTTGAAACTTGACGGTCACTTGGAAATTTGTTTTTTCTGAAATGTTTTTTTCTGAAACTTCAGGTTTCCTGAAACTTCAGTGAGTCTGAAAATTTAGTTTTTCTGAAACGTCAGTATATCTGAAACATCAGTTTTTCAGAAATTTCAATTTTTACGAAAATTAGTTCTGAAACTTCAGTTTATTTAATCTTCAGTATTTCTGAAACTTTTGTGTTTCTGAAATTCGATTTGTAGGCATTTCAACAAATAATACTGATCCAAGAAACCAGATTGAATAAAAACATATAGATAAAAAAAAAATACATAGCAAGAGTGATTTCTTTCTTTTTAAATAGCTCTCAATTATAATAAAATAAGTATCCACCTACCTAGGAAGTGTTAGTTCATATGTAGTTTTAGGTCAAGATAAAAGCCTATTGTTTTAGATTAAATAAATAGTAAAGTCTCGCCTACGATATAACATCGCCGCATCATTTACTTAACAGTAAGAGTGCCATTTTGTAAGCTTTCATTTAGCGATTGAATGAAAGCTTTATGCTGTTGATGATAAACCAATGGCAATATTTTACAGAATCTTAACCAAAACCAACATTTAGTATTACTTGAAATGATTTCAGGCGTGTTCAGGATCAGATCGGAATATCTAGGCCTTCTAAACCTAACTTTTCCAAATCTTCTTTTCTCCCTCCTCCCGTCTTACTCGGTTTAGGTGATAAACCCTTGAAACGTTCAAATCTTATAAAACAAAGTCGGGTTAGTTACACTATTTGTAACTAGAGAACGGCTGGACCCATTTTTATGTTTTTTGATTTGTTGGATTTGTCTCCACCCCGAATAGCAGAATAACTATTAAAACATCGGAAAAATTCACGAAAAAAAAGTAATGAAAAAATTCTTTTTTTCATTCATTTCGTATGGAACGAATTCTCATCTTTTGAAAGAACTGTAACATTGTGATAAGTATAATATTGAATAGTGTGTGAATTCCAAAAATTCAAGAACGTCAAGTGTAAACGAACTGATTGTTTTGCTTTTGTTCTTAAACATATAATGATTCCCCTCTTTCTTACACACTAAATGTCAACAGTCGAAAATTAGACAAACGATGAACGTATGTCTGCACCCCTACAAAGGAAAAATAGAATAATTATTATAAATCTCCCTCACACGTATAAAGAAAATGAAACGCAATTCCCAATTATTGAAAGAAAGGCATAAAAATATAAATCCATACACAACGCCGTCTTTGGTACTGACAAAAACAAAATACGGACAGTTGCGCATCGATAGTTACTTCACTGTATAATTTTTAACAATAAAAAATTATTGATTCTGAGGCAGTACCTTCGGGTCAACTAGTTTAGATATAAATTCATTGATATAACAAATGCAGCAATTTACCTTATCGAAAACGAGTAAAATTTACGATTATTATTTACATGTAACATATCGATGCATGTAACTGATCGTGACCATGGTACTGTCAAAATAATTATCTCACGAGATAAGCAGTCTACGGGAAAAGCAACATCTTTTTAGCGAAGCGTACATTAATCTACTAGTGTACATTAATCTACTAGCGTACATATTAATCTACTCGAGTGTGTCGAGGAGTGTCGGATGTATGAATCCATCCCTCCAACTACAGTGTAAGGCGGTGGGTCGAGAGATTTTGGCTGGAGAGGATAAAAGACCTCCCGAAATACGTCTATCTCGATCCTGTCCACCAAAACCCAGAGAAACCTCACGCCATGAAACCGGGCATCCCTGCTAAGTCACCAAACGTAACAAACCACTTATAACCTATGGCAGGTGTTGGTTATCCAATAAATGGGCGGCGGTACCCATAGATAGAAAATTTTCCGCTTGTACTCAAGTTTCCAGATACCTTGTATAACAAAAACTTATATTGACTACTCAAGAATTTGTTTTACTTGATCGTGCCATATTACATTAACATTTGAAGGTCGATTACCTGTATAGCATTCATAACAACCAGGTTGAAATCCCACAATGGGTAATGATGAACTCCCCATTTTAGTACAACAATGATTTCTAATTAAAAAAAAAATTATAGCTCAACGTAACTTCGAAAAAAATAATGTAAGGCTTTTCCAGGAAAATATTTTTTTATACGCAATTAGAAAAGCAACACGCAAGTTTGTCACATTAATCTACTCTACACTAGCAGTTAAAAACCCGCTCCTCAGGTTTTTGCTGCTAGGCTCTGCGGGAGGTTTTTGGTTCGGCTTCGCCGAGTTTGAGTGTTGGTGACCATTTTATAAATCCGATAGGAACTGGTTCCAAAAATAGCCGGTACCTCAGAGCCATTGTGATCCAGTGCCAGCGACAGACATGACTTCATATGTAATATATTGCCAAGTGGTATTATTATTCACAATAAGGAACTCCAGTGAAAAATATTATGGCTTTAAAAAAATATGTTCATATAGACCAATAAACGCTGATTCTGAATATATAACTTTTATTTAATAATATTAAACGTACAGTTTTTAAAAAAATATTAAAAAGTGCATTTTTAATATTCTCGTTAAAACACAGCGTCAGGTTGGTATGCTGTGTAATGCTCTGTGGTGACGTCACGATAGTAATCGCGGTAATGACTGGTTTATTTATGCTATACGTCATTTATATGGGAATTTAGGTATGACACAAGCGAATGTTCTATATATTTCTTATTTTTGAAGATGTCGTAAAAGCATATACCTTTATAGAAAGTTAATAGAATTGCCTTTTAGATTTTTGTATCTGACATATACGATTGTGTTTGAAAAATGCAGTATTTTAAGTTTCAAAATGAAAAAATTTAAAAAAAACAGCCGACTGTAAACATATTCTATTAAATGGTCGAAAAAATTAGGAAAATTCAAAATTTAAAAAATACAGTCCTCTTACTTTATGAATTTGGAATAAAACTGTCACTTCACTTTTTATCTCGTTCATACAATTAAAAAGGATAAAAAAATATTATAATAATTCCGAAAAAATAACTGAAAAAATCCGACATCTTGGACTCGGTTTTACGCAATTAATGCGTTGATTTCTCGAATTTGTATTTATTTACACATGCATAAGGCTTTTACATTATCAAATAATATTACTTTTATGGAAGTTTTATTAAATTCACGCGGAAAAGTCATAAAAATTATAGAGAAGTAACCTTTGATTATGTAATGTCAGTAACCTAAAAACCGAACGAAACTAAATCACCAAAAAAACATTATTTAAGGACTAAAACTGAAAAAAAGTACAGGCAGCATTAGTACTTATGCTGAATTACACTAATATCACAGTGAATTAATCATTTAAACGAAAATTATCATCAAAAACAGCAAACTGCAAGTTAAATTCATCGACGTCATTCATTGTTTTGCAAAGAATTTGATTTCGCCATTTGCAATAAATAAGCCATTAGCCAATCAACGCGTTATAATAAACAAGATGGCCGCGCGCCTGCGCAAATCTATTTGAGATTCAAGAAAACCAACATAACAATCATAAAATAGTGAATCGTTATTTTAGTAGATGACGTCACAAAATTCACCATAGATATGGGTGTTTTCGAGGGATCTCCAAAAATTAAAACTTTGAAAATTATTTTAACTATTAAAAGTAACTCTAAAAAAAAAAAAAAATGCAGTAATTTAAGTTAGAAGGTCATTTTTCATAAAAAAAAAATAAAAAAAATGGACTGGACTTCTCTATTGCCAGTTACAATAATAATTACAAATTCGTAGTACTTACGCCTGCCAGGGGATGCTAAACACGCAATCTGTTAAGGGAGGTGGCGCCATATTTTGGCATTGCTTTAATTCCGTTCTATTACAAAAGTCGATTTGTAACAAACTCCACGCACGAAAACAGTTTTGCATACGGCGCGGCGTTAAAGTTGCCGTCTTAGCCAGATTCTTAAATTTCAACCATACAGTCTCCGGCCTATTAATACCGTTTGATGATTTATATTTACTTCCTAAGAGTAAGATTTACTTTCATATAAGCATATCCCATTTAGAAAGAGAGATATATTAATTAAAATGGAAATATTTTCAAATATCTCTTCTTTCGCATATCTCATGGTCCATAAAGGGATACACTTTCAGAAATGTCCTCTTGACCGTCTGACAGATATGCTCGAGGCCTGAGAGGTTAAAACAATAAATAAATTGAATTGAATTAAATTGAAGTTGCCAATTTCGATTTAAGTTGGGCAGTTACAGCTCGCATTACAAAGCCATGGATAAAATGGCTAAGAAAGGCTCAGAATTAAAATTCCCCTGCATCTTGGCTTTAAAAACTATTACCTGCATACATTATGAGTATCACATTATTATAGTTGTTGTGGCTATGTCTGCTATCGGTCATTGAGCCGGTCTCGCAATAATATCCACAGCAGGTAAGTGTCCGCTACACGATAAAGTAAAGCTGATAGTAGTATAAGTCAGGTGTGGAGGGTTTCGTTGCACAAAGTACAATGGACTATTGAAGTATGGAAGTATGGACTATTTTGCTGGAAAGTAGGGGCGTGCGGTATTTTTGACAAGTAGGGTTTTTTTTAATTCTTAAGAAAAGATATACTGATTTTTTGTATTTTTTATTCGAAAATGTGTATTGTGATAGTTTACTTCTTAAAGATAGTTTACTTTGAAAGAAAAACGGCTTATTAAACGGTTTCAAATAAAATTTCACGAATTTCTTTAAAACATTTGGTGAGAGCATTCTTAATAAATGTATCTTACAAAAAATTAAATAAAAAAATACATTTTGGTTTTGTATAGTGTGCTGGGGTCTTAATAAATAATAATAAATAAATAATAAATAATTGACTAGCATAACGAGGTCCTGTTTTAACGACAGTTTAGGCATTTCATCTTTCTGTAAATTTGTTTGATCGTTCCGGTTCCGGTTCAAGATGGTAGGCGTTTTAACCAGTCGTGCGCGGCAAAAACCGATAGGCGCGATCCAAAAATTATTTTTCTGAACAGAAGTAGCTGGGGAAAATACTAATGGGAGATTATTTTATATTATTTTTACAAATTATATTGGTACACATTTTGACAAAAACAGGTAAGGTATTACGAAAATAGAATTAGCTGGAGCACAGCGAAAATTTTGCGAAATTGTTTTCGCGTGTTTTTTTTTCAATTTGGGAGGCGGGTATGGGTACACTTCTGCTATAGGTCAGCCCAAGTGGCTCGCTACGTTTGGTGACTTACCAGGGGTGCCCGGGTACATGGGGTGAGTTTAAACAGTCGATGCGTCTGCCCACCTATCGTGTGGTGGGCAGGATCGAGAGAGATTACGAGGGAGAATTTTTATCCTCTCCAGCCGGAATCTCCCGACCCATCGCCTTCCACCGCGGTTGGAGGGATGGATTGATACGTTCATCACACTGACCCCAGATTCCTACCCACCCCTCATACCTATTTCCTTCCCAGAACTTCCTTTCCTTCATTTCCTTAAAAAAAACCCTCAACAAAAGCATCTCCTAAGACGACATAGGCCCAGGGCCTCCTGTGTGAAGCTAGTGAAAAAAAAAATTTAATTAGGTAGATTTTTAAGTATCTACTTACATATTACTTACTTTCCTCTGAAGGAAATTTTGGTTTTGATTTATTAAATAAAATAAAATTAGAAACAGCATTTTTTGGACGATAGTTCTACTGTTGACAGAACTACCAGTAATAACAAATAAGCATAATATAAATACAGCACAAAAAAAAATAAAAAAAAGATGGATATTAACCGTACTGACCGCTACTCTGTGATCGTCTGAAGAAGCCCTTGCAGCCCTCGCAAGTGATGACTCCGTAGTGCACGCCCGAGGACTTGTCTCCGCACACCTTGCACGGGATTATCTCGATCTGGGCTGAAACACAAAAAGATACAAAATGCTTAGAACTTAGAATATTTGGAATATTTGCATACTTGGAATATTTTAGTGTATGCCTTTAATGGGGGTAGTATGTGCAAACATGTTGGTGCGTGAGAATTATAGATCATGACTCGAAAAGATGTTTATAAGTACATGGTTACAAAACTGCAACATTACAGTGTAAGATCAAAAAAACACTACATCAATACGATATTGACCAAATCCGTCATCTATGGTCAGTGATCAATATTTTTTGCGATCACGTCAACAATAGGCCACTTGCATGGATTTCATAACGACTTGGAAAAAAATCGTGTGGACAGATTTTTTTACTAAGATTACGAAAATGTAAGTATTTTTTTTTAGAAATGTACAGTTTTTTTTTTAAATAAATAAATCCATTATTTGGGCTCGTGACGTCACTACATGAAAATGTCCCGTCTCCGATAATGTTCTATTAACGCGAAGAAGGAATAGGTATAATATCCGTACTAAACTGCAACAGAGCACTCCAGCGGTCAGAACGGTCTTTATCATTCATTTTGAGATTATTTTGTTTTCAAAAAGTTTCGTTAAAATCCGAAAGATGCCACTAGAAAAATAAATAATAAAACCTCCAGAGTATTTTTAAGGGTCTTCACAATTTGAAAATATTTTGTAAAACATATGTAATGGCGGTCAGAAAAGGGTCTGATTTCTGATTTATTTTTGATAAATGCAAACCCCCTGTAAATTTAAAAAATTTGAAATATTTTTTTTTCCCACTAAAAACATTATTTTTATCGTATTGCGAAATAAAATTTTCGTTATTTCGAAATAATTTATGATTACATTCCACCTTAAATTTGTAAAATTGCCCACGGATTTTTTTTATATGGTAACCCTTTGATTTCCGGCGAATTTTTTTAACATTTAACATTCACTAGATTTATTGTTTGTTCTCTGCGAACTTATCATTTGGTTTGACGTTTTGACAGATGTTACGAAGAGAACCCCTTAAATTTTGTGCCTTCTGTACCTGTTTTAGAAGTGTGATGGTAATGGTGCTGATTTTAACAAATACAAATTTTATAATTATATATTATTATTATTATAATTTACAAGTACAAGTAAGTATATTACATTGGATTTACTCACTTACAGACGTTGAACATTATAATGTTTACATATTTGTAAAATGCATTAACTTTGTGGCTCGCCATAATTTACAATAAGATGGATTAAGGAAAAAAATATTTATGAGATGTAATATTTTTGGTATGCCTCGTTATTCTCCTGTGCCATTCGTGTGGAAAACGTTATTTTTTAAAATGATTTTCAGCTATGTTATTATAGTTTTTATAGTTCACCCATAAAATTATGTGCCGTCTTTCCGGTTTATAAAAAATGATCTGATTTTTCGTATTGAAATTTTCAAAAAATCGCCAGGGTTTAAAAAATACGGTTAAAAAAAAACGGGATGTCTTAGAATATTTGCCTAAACCGGATCTTTTTTAAATGTGACGCAAGTGGCCTATTGGTAAGAGATATATACCAACGGACGATTGATATTTTTTAGCTCGGACTCCATTGTATCAGATAAGTTTCGGTTAATTGTCTATAGTCCATGTACGAATTTATTTGGATAATGTTGTTCGTTATGGAAATGAACTGGCTTAATAATGAACGGAGTTCAACTAACGAAGCTTTTAGAATTGATAGAAATCGTACAAGCGATCCATAATCCATAGACTTAAATAATTCAACTATGATGCGACCAATTTATTCCGTTCGATCTTTGAGAAACTAAAGTGGTTGAAATATGACCACAGACCTGATAAACTAATTAATTTCCGTTTAGTATCAGAAAGTAAATGCTGACTGCTAATGCATGTTTAGTTTAGTATTTATTTATTTCTATATATTACAGTATTTACCTAATTATTAACATTTTTACATAATATATTTTGAAAACATTTTTACATATTATATTTTGCAATTTTATATTGGGTTTAAGATAGGTTAGAGAAGGTGAAACTGTGTGTGGGTAATTTTGTATGTTTCGTGAACACCTCACTAGGAGAACCTGTGCTGAGGTGTTTACAGTTGACAGTTGTTTTTAAGTGTGAGTTTTTATATGTGTAGCAGAAAGTTTTTGTTTATTTAAAAAAAAAAAAAAAATTAATTTTTATGGTTATTGTACATTCAATATCGCCGTATTATTAATATTTTTATATAATTGATTGGCGTTTAACGTTTCGTTATTGAATTCGTAGACACGTCCGCTAGTGCTGCTAGCGTATATCGATTTATTCCCTCTCAATAATGGTTCGGCTGTCAGTAATGAAACTGTGCTCGGGACATATAAGCTACACCATTTGTAGCTTATATTTTACTAGCAGACCCGGCCACACGTTACTGTGGCTAACGAAACACAACGCCATTACCCAATCTTTATAAAATCCACACCACCCGCTTGCCAGCTGCCCGCTGCCTGAATTGAATATTTAAATTTCTCGGCTTTTCTCTTATATAATGAGCATGTATTATACATGTAAACCTTCCCTTTGAATCACTCTATCTATTGGTGAAAACCGCATGAAAATCCGTCACGCAGTTTAAAAGATCTAAGCGCACAAACATTTTGAGCTATGTAATGATGATGTAATGATTTGTACAATAGATTTTAAAACTTTTAAAATTTGAATTTGCACCAAACGTCAAGTCTTCGAATTGGTAAATAATTGTTATTTTTTATCCAACTTGTACACACACATAATTTTTTTATTGTTTGGTTGAAGATTCTCGAATTGAAAAAGGAGTCTAAATTTTAATTGAATTGATAAACTTTACTTTACACACAGTATCTTTAGGCATTCGTGTGGTAAGAGGGCTTTTCTATAAAATGATTTGCTAGTAAAATTTATTAAATATCTCCACATAAAAAAAAATTTCGATCAATCAACAGCGCCCGTCAAAGAGCGTCATTGTTAGCAAGTTAAACTGCGTGAGTGCTCCTTTAATAAGGAAAATGTCAGAGCAATCCTACGTGCAACAAATTCATAATATTTTTTAATCTTTCCAACCGGCACAGATTCCGAGAAGAAATTTCACATTAAATATAAAAAGGCTTAGTCAGGAGATAAAGCAACTTTTCCAAGAAGGTCAATAACCTAACAGTCCTAACCTGCCTCATGTGATGGATGAGGCAAGTTAGGTTATGTATATAATAACCTGACGTGGGTAAACGACCCAGTTATTGCTGAAAAGGTGGCTTTTGATTGTGCAATGGGATTTCCAAGATACCTTGGCAAATAGTATTACTAATAATTAATAATCATAACGTTAACCAAATAACATAGAACTAACAGCTAGAAACCCTGGTTATTGCTGTTAGGCCCTAGTGCCCCGTTCTGATTGGGCAAGTATTTTAGTAGAGTAGCGAGTATTTTAGTAACTAAACGTGTCCGAACACCATAAATTTAGTATTAAGTAGGAGCATTTTGTTCAGTCAAGTGGCGAGTTACTCACTACTCGAATAAATTACTTGCCCAATCAGAGCTGGGCTTTAGTGTTAATAGTTTAAATGTGAGTGACCATTTTATAAATCCGATAGGAACTGGTTTAAAAAATAGCCGGTTCCTCGGATCCAGTGACAGCTAGTCACCGGGACAAAGGAAGGCAATGACGACATATGTAGTATATAGACGCGTGGTATTATTAATCACAACTGCCAGTTAAAATTAGGGTTGCCAGATACGGGCTTATCTTTTCCTGGACATTTCTAGTACTACTGAAAAATAATGAGATTCTTTTAAATCAGATATCAACTTTTCCTGCGTATAGAGTCCTAAACAATGACATTAATACTGGACGCGGGGTAGAAATCTCAAAGTGGGAAGCCAAACACAAGACGATTGTAGCTGTCTCTATTTCTAGTACTTTAGTACTAAGCTGCTACGCGTCAAGTGAGGTCGTGTCTTACCAGTAAGTAAATTGCATTGCAAAGCTCCAAAAAGGCCTCCTGTGTGATGAGAAAATGCTTTAATTATACGGCAAATAGTCGTAAAGGCGAAGGAATAACACTTCATTTGTAAGTACACGCAAATTACTTATTATTATCAATTATTATAAATATTACAATTAATTTTCATTAATTCCTTCCCTGTCCATTGTGTAACCGAGTGAGAGTATCTTGTTATCTCAGTCACACCCATAGGTCACACCAGTGATGTGAAAGCCGTATTCGGCGAAGAAATTAATAAGCCGCCCTACCATATATCTATGACATTAACACACGTACATTCTTTGATTGTCTATCTTTATCACACAGGAATAAAGTTTTGAATTTAGAAATTATATTGAAAACCGCTGAAAACAAAAGAGTGTTGTTGCTTTCCACATTATATTGTGAGTATGTGAGACTATGGCGAGTCTATTTATAATATATAACGTCATTGGTCCTAAAACACTGCGTGTGATTGCCGAAGCTTTTGTACGTCCACGTGTCATTTTAGCAGTTATTACTTAGATACTATCAGGAATTACTTGTGTAATTTTTTTCCCAAGCAGTCTAAACTATTGTAACTAAAACATGGTTACATTATGATAAACTAATGCTACTTCTGCATTTAAGATCGAAATTTCTACCTTAGTATCTTTCTTTATGAAAAAAAGTGTCCATGCACCTTCAAGTCTTTTTGACTGATACCATATTTTTATGCTTGGCACTATTGGCGTGAACCTACAACAATGCAATACAATACAATTATTGAGATAATGTGTACAAAAGCAATAAGCATACTAAATACCTACTTTTACATTTCACCCACAGTAAAAAATCGACGACGCCAAATTGGCGTCGCCAATAAATAAATCAAATTTAAGACATAATAAATATACCTAATAATGACGATTTACGAGTACTGTCAACGCGCGGCGACCTTCATAGTGAATTCCGATATCTGAGTTACATGTTTTACAAATTGCAGTAAACTCATTTTTTTCCCAATCCAGTATTTAAAATCACCTCCCCTCGCACCTCACGCACTCACTATCGCATAGGCTCTTTGAGTTGTGTGTGTGACACGACTAACGACACATACCTACAGACCGCGGCAGTATTTTCTTGTTGCATCACCCCGTGACTAAAAAACTAGTATTCATGAATTTCGGGAGAGTAAGGTGTAATTACTGGACACAGGACCACACAAAATTCCGGGACTTTCCCGGAAATCCCGGCCATCTGGCAACCCTAGTTACAATAATAATCATTTTATTGTCAATCTCTCCATTTCCGGAGAGATTCACGATATTACAAATCCAATAGTACTTACGCCTGCCAGGGGATGCTCCTCATCCAGCTGTTAACGTAAGTCAGTAGCATCAGTAACATCTTTTGGCATTGCTTTAATTCGGTTATATTACAAAAGTAAATTTGTATGCAGCCTCCACATACGAAAATGGTTTTGCGTAAAGTGCGGCGTCAGAGCTGCATTCTTAGCCGGATTCTTAAAATTATTTTCCTCATACATTTTGTATGATATTGTGATAAACATAATATTGAATGGTGAGTGAATTCAAAAACGTCAAATGTCATGCTCTAATTATTTTGCTTTTGTTCTTAAACAAATGCTGCCCCTCTTTCTTACACACTAAATGTGAATAGTCGAAAATGAGACAAACGGTGAACGTATGTCTGCACCTCTCCAAAGGAAAAATACAATAGTTATAATAAATCTCCCTCATACATATAAAGAAAATGAAACGCAATTAAAGTAAGTAAGTGGAAAAGTAATAAAATCACAAAAAATAAAAATCCGTAGGTACACAACGCATTCTTTGATACTGATAAAAACAAAACACGGACAGTTGCGCATCGATAATTGCTTCATTGTGTAATTTTTAATAAACAAAAAAAATTAAATCAGTTTATAAGTTAACCCAACTGTTATTGATTCTGAGGCGGTACGAAGTTCGTCGGGTCAGCTAGTAATATTTATAAGAGATCAAAATTTCAAACCAAAAACATGACTTTTATATTATTCGATTAGCCTAATAATTCTTCGTCAAAGGGTAGACTGGTACAGTACGCACCGACTAAATGTCAGACGGGACGGCCTACTAACCGGGAAATCTATTTAAAAACGTCTAAGGAAGCTCTCCAGCTCAAGGTGTGTGACGTCACCTACCAGTCAGAGGTGCATTCCTATCTTCTGCGTCATCTTGATTCTGACAGTCAACAACGTAATGTCACACGAGGTTGTTTAAATGCATCCAAAGTTCAATCATTTATAAAAATACAACACTCGAAAAACTAATAAAAATCGACTCATAGTTATCCCAGCGAGAGTTATGCGTACAACTTACAAGGGAATAACCAGACAAAAACGGAAATATGTCATTTTTAAATCAAATTTTAGACATATTGACTTTTTTCCACAAAAAAATATAAATTGAATTCGAAAGACCGGTCTTTTATCTAGTAAAGCTATGTTTTAAACTTGGAGAAAATATGTTTATTTTTAGTACAATAAGGTTTTACCGTAGGTCGTTGGCAAATTTGTTAAATTTTCAAACAAAATTTTGTATTATACATTATACAACACACGTTTCAAATCACATAATCATGCAGTAAAATAAATCAATAAATTGTATAATATATGTTTAATAATATGTTTCAGAATTTTATTTTAGTTTAAATAACATCATTAAAAAAGATCCGCACACGTGTTTTGTGACGAAAATACTCCAGTTTGTCTATTTATCAACGGTCTTACAAATTAATATATTTAAGATTTTTTTTTACATTCTTAGTTTGCTTAGACATTATTAAAAAATTATAAATACTTATGACCAAACAATCATTACAAAAAGTGAATAATTTGAACAGTTTTATCGTCACGCCTTTCAGCATTTTTGAATGTAGGTATAAATTAAAGCAAATTTTGAATGAAATAAAATCGATATTGAGTTTTATTTTAAAAAGCTGGTATGGAGAATAATTAATCTTTCTCATTGGAACCGCCCTGTATGATCGTAAGAACAACTTTCGACGAAATATTAAATCTCGGTCACTGGCTGGTTAATGGCCCTTAAGGATAAATTTATTATTGTTATTTATTCAATTCACTTCAATTTATTCATTTTAAAAACATTAAAAAATTACCAATTTCAAAAAGAAAATATTTTAGATGAGATAAATAGATTTAGACTAAAAGCAACAAATCTTGTCGTTTGAATTGCACTTCATTGTTGTTAAACATATAGATATTCGAAGTGATTCTATTTAACAACAAGACAGCTCTCCCGACAAGCATGACCATTGGCAAGTTAGTTCTGCTAGCCGGGAGATAAAACAGTCTATTCTGTCGGTGAAGAAGACAACCATCGGGAACATAGAAAATAATTCTCTCCATGATAGTCGAGTTTTCAAAACATTCACGAATCAGTCTGAAGAAATGTGTTACAATGAGCACATCCCTTCTGACCCGTAGATGGTTCATTCCGAGCATGCCTAAAAGAAAATCGGTAGGGTAGAGCTACGGGTAGTGGCCATACTCCCTCAAGTAAAGAAATCTCAGAAATTTCTTCTGAACCTTCTCCAACATGAGAGAATACTTCACTTGGTGTGGGCTCCAGGCTCCAAACCACTGATCCACTCTCAAGCCAACTCCTAACCAAAGTATTGTATAGTACTGTGAGAACCCGAGTGTTTCTCCACAGACCTCATACATATTTAGTCAGATCGTGAAAATAAATTCCGCTCTGCAATAAAATCAAAATAAATGGAATATTTCTGAAAGCATGCGAAAACCAAGTTAAGTTTTTGCAAGGTGATAAAAAACGCTTTCAAATTTTATAATTCAAAATAAACATACAATTTTGTTGAAATGTATATTTTTTTAATGCAAACATAAAAAAAGTTTTAAAAATTAATCAACTTCCATTTTTTTAAATTAAAATTACTGATGACGAAAAAAAACAAAGTGTGCAATTCACACACGGTAGAAGTAAAACATTCAGAAAACTAAGTGTGGGGATACTACGAAGCACCGCAAAAAGAGGAGACCGATTATACTATCCCATTCTTTCGCATGCTTCATCCTGTAGATGTACGTGTTTATTTCATTTTAGTGTCGCAATTTTTTTGTTTCATCGAGTTTAAAATCACAACGGTGCTAAAGAAGTTTTCACTTCAAAAGGTGGCGCTGATTGGCCATTTGATGACATTGTTACAATTGAATTTCTCGAATTTAACGACTGGGCCTAATAATTACTTGACCCAAGGTTCGTAGAAAATGTGCAATTTTCTACGAACCTTGCGTTTGACCTACATAGTATTAAATACCGTTTAGTCAAAAAAGTTACCTATATTTTTTAAATATAATTAATTGCAGTCATTTGAAAATTCATCAGTACTTAGTACCCAAACTTCTTCCTGTCTACTAAGCCACAGTTTCACCACAGCCAAACAACTCTGTGGTTCTTTTTTTCATTCACCCTGTGCTGATAACGGCTTCAATACGATACCAACATAAATTATGGACATAAATTGGACAGTTGGAAGTTGAGACTCCATTAAGCCGCCGCTACCTGAATTTCTACCGATTTCTTTGATTTATTTGAAGTTTTTAAGCTCATAAAAAAATATACGTTATTTTTTTAAGATATGTAATATCTAGACGCGTTCCACGCCGAAACGCAAATTATATAATATTCCCTCGATAGAAAAAAGTATGCTCCGAAAATAATTATAAACATCTTTTTTTCAGTTATTTTAGAAGTTATAGTTATGAAAAATTTCACAATGTTTCTTTAAATGATACGTAAGACGCCTTCCATGAGATTTTTGTTCTACTTTAAACGAGGCGTGTTTTATTTAACATTTTTTCACAATTTTCGCATCGATTTTATCGCTTTAGATATTATCGCGCTTCTCTAACATTCGTAATTACATATCACTCCATCTTCTTCTTTTTGAGCATGGATGCGGCGCCTTAACTCTGTGTTGCCAACAATGAAAATTTGAAAAAAACATGAATAACAAATATCGCCGAAATATTCAAAATAATTATAATTCTAGGTATATTTGAAATGTTTATTTTTTGTTCAGATAATTGACCAATTTTGTGATTTTTCATTAGTGATTCAAAGGTAAATTTCTGATCGTCTCGAAAATTAACAACATTTATTTTTTTATAAATAGGCAATTGACAATTCTAAGTACATTTAAAAAAAATGTGTATTACTTTTGTTAAAAAGTTTGACAGATTTCTTGATTTTTTTAAGTTTACCGACGATGTTCATCCGAAAGGTAAATTTGTATGAAATATGTACGCATGCCCGCGATGGTTTCAGTATATAATAGTGAGCTCTGGTGTTATGAAATTATGTCTTGTACAATTCATTCGAATGCGATGAAACTTTAGTGAGTTGTTGTGCACACACCCACGAAGGTTTCTATATGTAAAGGCGAACTCGGGCGTTATGAAATTTGTAACAAACTTACTGTATAAATATGTGTATTTCATATAGTTTAGCGGGAGGGGAAAGGAAACGCAGGAGAGGGGGGAACACTTTCTTTCTTTGAGTGGCATTGCAATCCATGCCGGGTACTCTCAAGTATTTTATAAAAAAAATCGGGTTCAGTTCACACGCGGTAGAAGTGAAACCTTCACCACACAATCTCAACCAATAGTAGCTTTGAAAAGTGAGCTCATAATCAAAGCGGCCAATGCGGGAAGGTTTCATTCTATCTCATTCTCTCGCAGGCTAAATCCTATTGACGTATGTGTTTGTCCCCTTTTAATGTCGTTTCCTTTTCATCCAATTTCAAATCACGACGATGCCAAAGAAGTTTCACTTTAAAAATACTTTAACATTTTTTTTTTTTTAACTATATATTTATTATTTAAACATTTTTTTAATGAAACATTTTTGGTTTATATAAAAAATAGAAATTATATTCGTAGTCCTCCTCACTAGGAGATCCTGTGCTGAGGGGGCTATGCTTTGGATAGGTTTTCAGCGACTTCTATGGTTTAACTTCATGGTTTGGATAAGGTTTTCCAGAAACTTCTACGACGATGTTTTAAGTATACTAAGAAGTTCATTTTCCGATAGTTTCTTCAGCCAACAATTAATGTCTTTAACGTGGCTATTTTTTGTTTTAATTTGTTTGATGCTAAGTGGGTATGTTTTAGCTTCACAAATTAAACAAATATAATATTGTCATTGCTAATTTCCCGAAAAATTAAAAATGAATCCATAAAAATTGGTTAATTTATGAGATTTCCCGAAAAAGTCCCGATTTACCGGCTGACAGTGAGTCACACGGCGCATCTGTGCGGCGATACGAGAAATACAAAAAACGTACACATACACGAACCTATCGTGTTAGTAATATATACGTAGGTATGTAATATTGGGCCGCTAGGAGTGTCAGTATTGCGGGAGGACATTCAACTTTAGTCCCGGGCCGGTTCAACGAACGTCCTACGCCACGAATGATAATGTGATTTATAATTTTATGTATGTAGAAACGAATTTTCTCCGTGCGTTTTATATCGTGCACGGGATTGAGGCGGCTATCGGGATTACGCGCGGTTTGAACTGGGACATTGTTACGTTTTCGTGTTGATGACCCCGTGGCGAAGCGGTAAGCAGCTAACTACGGGTTCGAAACCCGGCGTGAACAAATAACTTTAAAAAACCATGCTGGATATCATATTATATTATACTAGCTTTTACCCGCGGCTTCGCTCGCATGGTATTAGTGGGAAATTACTGGCATAATTATTGGCATAATTGTTATTATTCTTGCTTTTTTGTCTAATAAAAAATAATTATTGTTTAATAGAAAATTCAAAAATTTGAGAATGACATTTCGCAAATCAAAAATCTATTTTAGAAAATATTTAAATTATAGAAATTTATTTTAAGTACCTACTCCCCTAATTTATTCTGATGATTTCACCTCAAGTAGGAATTAGTATTTTATTCATATTTGAATCCAGAGTAACCTAAAGAAATAACAAAATGACAGCCCACGTCAAATAATTACATAGCAACGCTATGCTTTTCGCCCGGACAATAAACATTTTTAGAGATAGGTAGATATTAACTATGACGCCAACAAAGCACTATTTTTAGTGTGAATTGCCTAATTAAAAAAAAAACATTGTTTCCAAGGTAACAATTTGTTTGACGTTTGCAATAACTCGATTTTGTTAGGGACAGAAAACGTATGAAAAATAATTGCATAACGCTACAGCTTATTCATAATGCCAGAGCTTACCAATATATATAGCCTATGTTACTCGCAAATAATGTAGCTTTCAATTAGTGAAAGAATTTTTAAATTCTATTCGGTGTTTATTGCGTGAAAGAATAACACTCATCCATACAAACTTTCGCCTTTATAATATCTACTATAAGATTATCTTTTTTTTTTGAAGTGAAACTTCTTTAATTGTGATTTTAAATTCGGATGAAACGGAAATGACGCATTACAGCACCTGCGAAGCATCAAACTGCGCTCATTGGCCGCTTTGTTTTTTATGTCACTTTTCAAGGCTTCTATCGGTTGAGATATGAAACGGAATTGATGCTAGGTCTGCGCACATTGGCCGCTTTGAGATTGTTTTGGTAAAGTTTCGCTTCTACCGCGTGTAAACTGCACTCGATTTTTTAGATTTTTTTTTGATATATTTATATTATTCAACGAATTTATGTTCACGTTCTTACAATAGTTGACGGTGTTAATACCAGCATAATTGTCTTTCAAGCAGTTGATTGGCACGCAATTCTCGGCGACGGCAATTTTAACATTATTTTTTTTCTTTAATTTCTTTTTTCAATCTTATTCCTGTAATTTTTCACTAGCTTGGGCTAGTTTTTTTAAAGTTAGCTCCACACAGGAGGCTCTGCCGAAAATAATTTCTCTCAGGACCTACGTCATCTTTGGGGATGCTATATGGGTGATTTTTTAGGGAAAGGAAGGAGAGGAAGTTCTGGGAAGGAAAAAAATATGAGGAGTGGGTAGGAATAGGTGGGTAGAAGCTATTTTATTTTGGCTTGGTGAAAGACAACCATTTACAAAAGAAACTTATTTTAAAATGATTTTGAGCGGTGAGCAGATCTGAATAGCCAAGTGGTTCCCAATTTTCCTCAACCTAATGTTATAATCCCTTATACTTATTTTAGCCTCACAACATTCTCCAAAAGTGAATTAAAAATCTATACTTTTGAATTTAGCTATAACTTTGTGGTTATCCATTATAAATAAATGTAACAATATTTATTTGTTAAAACCGCAATTTTTTTTATTTATATGCATACCCCGAGGAAGGAACAGTCGTTCTGAAACCGGTCGGCGTAAATAAA
Source organism: Limnephilus lunatus (assembly GCA_917563855.2). Lineage (NCBI taxonomy): Eukaryota > Metazoa > Arthropoda > Insecta > Trichoptera > Limnephilidae > Limnephilus > Limnephilus lunatus. Next base: position 23,552,153 of record OU830596.1, read on the forward strand.
ATATATAAATGGTTCTAATAGATATATATTGTTTAATTTAATTAAAAATCTGTTAGGGATAACATGATTTAGAAATAGCGGACATCTACAACGTTAAATTAACCCAAGCACGCGAGGTGGAAATTGCTGTAATGATAGCCAACTTCTGATAGGAAAGCATAAGACACAGCAGTAAAAGAAAAAAGCTATTTCCTACACACGTGCTAGGAAACACAGCGCCCTTGAGGTGATTTTTCACAAAAACGGCGCTACGTAAATCGTCCAAATATTATTATTATTATTATTAAATATGACGAAGTAGCTGACATTTTAAAGTCAATTCTATCACAACTTCTCTACCGAGATAGCACATTAATGTAGAAACACGTGTTGTACAGTGGATTTATTTTTATTTGATGTGATTTTTTTATCTTTCTGTTGATTTTCATTATCTTTGTAATTGCATTGAAAGGTACATAGCTAAATTTTTCCATCTATCTATCTAAACTAGTCCCAGAGAGAGGTCGTACGTGACGTCAGTATCTAATGTCTTAATTGTTTTCACCAAAGATGCGTGAGAAGGAAGATGACGTACATACGAGCTATTTGTGGGACTACTTTACTTATATCCACCCGCTTACAACACAGGGACATTTTAGCATGGCGGGTTAAATAATACAAGTAAATGTTTATTAGGTAGGTAAAACCTCAAATTGCAATATTTAATCATTGAAGACAATATTAGCAACACTCAAACGAAAATTTGAAGTAGAAAAAGATTTTGTCGCTTCTAGGAATTGAACCCAAAAAGAGCATAGATCCGGCAAGGCGAAAGGGTAGGATTAGCTCAGTGGTAGAGCAAATCCCCGGCAAGGCTGAGTACCTGGGTTCAATCCCTACACGCGACTGATTTTTTTTGTTGATTTTTCTGTTTTATAATATTGTATGTATTGATACTATTGCTAATATTGTCTTCAATGACTAAAAAAATGTTTTTACTAAGCGAATAAATAAATATACGTGTATTATAAGGATTCTTATTTTATATCCAATTGGCCATTTTAACGACTGTCAATGATCAATGGAAAACGGTTCTGTAAAAGTAATCGTAAATAAAGGAGGACGTTAATTTATTATTTTATTGGATTACCTATGTATAATCACGGAAAACGTTTTAAAACTCGAAATGAGAAAATAAAATGAATAGAAATCTTAGACCAAAGAACTTCAGTGCGTAAATTAAACAGAATGTTCAGCAAGTAGACAATAAATTAAATATAAACAATGTTAAACTAATTGCAACACTGCCAGCTCGGGAGACAAGTGCAGCTATCGGGAGTGGAAAACGGCAATAGCTGTAGGGAATGAGAAGAGGATGAAGGAATACTAATTTATTATGGTGTCTTCTGCTTGACAGGCAGAAAGCTCAGATATCTAGGAGGCAGTTTTGGAAATAGGAGATACAACTAAACACGCAATAATAACCTTGGTGAACTTTAGGAACTGTCCTAATGTCAATTGAATAAGGTGATATTATATAGGGAGATAGCGGGCATAAAGCGATGGAGAACCACCAATTCATCAATGATGCCAGTCTTAATGGGAAGAAGGTTCTGATACACGGGGTGTCATGACAGATGACCGCATATTCTTGAACTTTACTAAATGTACTTCCCTAATGTCAATTGAACAAGGTGAAACGGGAGGGAGCGGGAAATCTGAATGGGTGGAGAACGTCCAAATTATCAATGATGCCAGCTTTAATGGGAAGACGGTTCTAATACATGGTGTGTCATGGCAGATGACCACACATCGAATGTTAACCCTAGTGGACTATATTAAATGTACGGCCCTTTATGTCAATTGAATAAAATGAGACGGGAGGTAGCGGAAATCTGAAGAGGATGGAGAAACACCAATTCATCAATGATGCCAATGTCCAGTCTTAACGGGAAGAAGGTGCTGATACATGGGGAGTCATAACAGATGACCACACATTCGTTGATAACCCCGGCGAACTTTATTAAAGAAACTGCCCTATTACCAATTGAAAAAGGTGAAATCGGAGGTAGCGGAATATCTGAAACACCATTTCATCAATGATGCCAATGCCAGTCTTAATGGGAAGAAGGTTCTGATTGATGGGGTGTCATGACAGATAACCATATATTCAATGATTTGGAAACTTTATTAAGAGCGTATTACCATAGAACACCAGAAATATGTCATTTTTAAATCAGTGTTTTGACGTATTGACTCTTTTTCACAAAAAAATATAAATTGGTTTCGAAAGATTGTTCTTTTAGTAAACGTATGTTTTAAATTTTCAGAAAAAATGATAATTTTTAGTATTATAAAGTTATACCATAGACCGTTGGCGAATTTGTTAAATTTTCAAAAAAGTACATTTATTATACAACACCATGCAGTAAAATAAATCAATACATTATTTGGTAAACGTATATAACAGAATTTTAGTTTAGATAAAATCATAAAAAAATATATAAGTACATGTGTTTCTTGACGAAAATTGGTCGGTTTGTGTATTTATTTGCGCACTTACAGACTAATATATTTAAAAAAAAAATTACATTCTTATTTTGCTGCGACATTATTGAAAAATGATAAATACTTATGATAAAAAAATCATTACAAAAAGTACATAATTTTAATAGTTTTATCAACACGCCTCTCAGCATTTTTGGATGTAGGTATAAATTAAAGCTAATTTGGAATGAAATAAAATCGATATTGAGTTATAATTTTAAAAAGCTGGTACGGAGAATAATTAATCTTTCTCATTGGAACCGCCCTGTACGATCGTAAGAACCTCTTTCGACGATTTTTGGCCGCTGGCTGGTTAACGCTCTTAAATGAACTGAAAATGAAAATGTGAATATGGGAGATAGCGTGAATGGCCTACTCCCAAATAGGTAGGTACTTCGTAAGCACTTGCTCCTACGCAGTGTTTACGGGAGCTAAACTGGTCACAGCGAGAGCTCGTACGTACGTCATTGACATACTACACGTTATGTTAGAAAACGAAAAAGAAAGAAGATACTAGAACGATGTCCTCACGTATGATGAGTATATGCAACACGTCTCCGTCCATATTAAGAATATTAAAAATTGAGGCAAATAACTTTAGCAAAAGGTTGTTGCTATGGCCGGGATTTCAAATCCGAAACCTTTTGCCAACATTCGTATTGTGTGCGTGGATTGGTGAACGATGACGTAATAAGGAAAATAATGGTTGTCTGATGTCACGCGCATTCAAACGTCACTGCATACGCCATTTCAATCAGAAAGTTTGAGAAATTTTTACGGGGGAGCAATTTTTAGAATCTCCAATACTCGGTGAAAACCACTGTGAACTATATTAAGGCTCCGCATCCGAGCTTAAAAAGAAGATGGAGTGATATGAAATTACGAAAGTTAGAGGAGCGCGCTAATATTTGAAGCGATAAAATCGATGCGAAAATTGCGAAAATGTTTAATAAAACACGACTCGTTTAGAATAGAGCAAAAATCTCGTGGAACGTATCTTAAGTATCATTTAAAGAAACATTGTGAATTTTTTCACAACTATAACTTCTAAAATAACTGAAACAAACGTGTTTATAATAATTTTCGCAGCATACTTTGCGATTTTTTTCTATCGAGGGAATTTTACATAATTTGCGTTTCGGTGTGGAACGCGTCTAGATATTATCTTAAAAAATAAATTATATAAAAAAACCCGTAGAAATTCCCGTACATTGGGCTAGAGTCAAATGAATAGGGTGAAACGTAAAACATGGCAGATAGCACAATAGGGTTATATTGTGGGTCTGATTGCTTACGGGAGCTATAGGCACGCGTCAACAAAAATAATAGTATTTCAAAATCAACGTAAACGTCTGATTAATCAACTTGACGTTTAATCTCATAAAAATCGAAATTTGAGTTAAATATGTCCTTATACATATCTAGTAGATTACCCTCTACCCGGTACAATACTCAGATTATACATAAAAACACAATCAAATTTTACAAGTAGAAAATTTCAAAATGCCATACTAATGTACGGGACCGTTATGCTTCCCGGTGTTATTTTATAGTATATTTAATGAAAACGCAGACATGTGTAAATAATATTTTATCTGAGCATTCGAATATTGATTTCCTTATTGTCTCAAAAATTGGTATTTGGAGATGTCTGACTAAGCAACTGGACGATCGAAAGTCAAACCCTCAGGCCTCGGTCGTATTTTGTCAAAGGGTCAAAATATTTCGGCTTTGCCATAAAATAAAAAAAAATGAAATGTTTACGAATGTATCAGAAAACTAAAACTGTTTTTGAAAGGTGATAAAATACGCTTTCAAATTTTGTAACATCGAAATAAATGTTTTGTAGCCGAGCAACGAACAACCATAAAAATACTATATTTATCCAATTTTATACAATGGTATCGGCCACCACTCTCTGGCTGGTAGCATGATAATGCATATTCATTCCGGTTCTTTTCCTCCAAGCAAGAAAATTATTAAATCTGTGCTAATTATTGTAACACAAAGTTTCATTTGCAAATATATTTGACTCGCGTTAAATCAAGAGTTGTTATTGAAAACCCCCACACACACGCATATAGTTTACAGACGTGGCAAGGTTTGTAAGCTGTCAAACCCTCTGGTTGAAATATCAAAATATAGTAATATTGCCAAAGTATAATTATTAAAATTTTAACAAAACAAAAAACGACTTCAAAAAATGCACTAAAAAGTAAAAAAATAATTTCGTACGAGTCGGTGTCAGCCTAGGTAACTACATACATAGGTATTTATTTTATTTTTATTTTTGTTATAGGTGAGATGTGGAGATCTTGGCTGACACCGACTCCAAAAATAACAATCGTACGAAATATTTTTTTTACTTTTTAGTGCATTTTTTTATTCGTTTTTTGTTTTGTTAAAATTTTCGTTCAAATTATTATTATTGCAAATTTAAGACATATATGGTTTTCTCATGGATCTCATTGTCAGAACTGGACCAAATTAAAATGGGACCACACGGGAAGCACCAGCTTTCTAATAAAAAAAGAATCATCAATATCAGTTCACCCAATCGAAAGTTCTGAGGTAACAAACATGAATAAAAAAAAATAAAAAATAAAAATACCGTCGAATTGATAACCTCCTCCTTTTCGAAGTCGTTTAAAAATATGAAAAATTTTGCATGCAGACATAAAAAAGCTTTAAAAATGGCTCACCCAACTTAAGACACTGATAACCAAAAAACAGATACATATTTTACCATACAAATGTATTATAAACGTTATTATCACCTAATTTATCTGTCGTCCTACGTAAAAATAATTCTTCAAAAGAAGCAAACACATTGTGACTTGACATTTTAAATAAATAAAAAGAAAATACTTTGTTTTAGGTCACTTTATTGATATTTTAAGTCTACCGGTTTCGGTACCTCCGTACCTCTTTCCCTAACAATTTTGTATATATATATGTATATTACTCTGTACTTGTTAGTATTTTTATAACAGTCCTGAGGATGGTACGGAGGTACCGAAACCGGTAGACTTAAAATATCAATAAAGTGACCTAAAACAAAGTATTTTCTTTTTATTTATTTAAAAATAATTCATTAAAAATACCTAAAGTTTCATTTTATTTTCGAATTGCGATCCGAAACTTTGGTTTTATAAATTATTTTAGGTTTTAATATAAAACGTTGTGTTTCTCTTTCTAACACCGTTGAGATCATATTTCTCTCCATAACAGTAACAATTTCTATGAGACCCATATGAGTTGTTCCGAAAAGCGAAATAGCTTTTGTGTCTGACTTAAAAATAATAATATTAATTTACACAATATTTCACATCTATAAAACGTAGATATGGAAAATTTCAGTTCTGTACGAACGAGCCATAAAAACAGAACGAGACCCATTATTTATTTGCCGAAATTTGGGCACATGCGGTGATTCAGGTGACCAAAGTCTTGACACGCGACAGGTGAGCGCAAAGTTCGATCACCTGGGTGGTATTATTTGACACTCTGTACGAAATAAGTTCAGTGCCTTGGTATGCTAATACCAGTACAGTGACTCCAGTCAATATATTTACTAGGGAATTGGTTTACTCCAGGTAAAACTCGATCGACTGGAGGATTTCTTTGATTATAATATTAGTCAGCAATTTTTCCTTGGGAAATCCTTTGTACAGTTTATCAAACACAATTGGACCATTTTTAATGTTTCTTCAGTAAACGTAAATTCACTTTGTGGCGTCATGTTAACTACGCCGTTTCCGAAGAGGTAGGCAGAGAGGAAGAACCCCCAAACAACTCGGTCTTGGCACACACTACTTACCTCATCCACATTCATAATTCGTCTCATACACTATTCTATTATTTCGACTCTTGATAAGGTCCTACTCAAGTATCTGATTCACTTGATTGTGCCATATTTTCCACGGGCGTTCCCGACTTCTTCTACCATTCGTATTTGCGTCATATATTCTCCTTACACTCCGTTCATTTGTTCTACGTGCCCATACCATCTGAAGAACCCTTTCTTAATCTTATTATTTTTTTTTCTTAATCTTTCTTAATCATTACATTATTGATTACGAAATATGTATGTCGAATACGAAGTGATTTATTTTTATGATCACCATTACTCCGTTCATTTGTTCTACGTGCCCATACCATCTGAAGAACCCTTTCTTAATCTTATTATTTTTTTTTCTTAATCTTTCTTAATCATTACATTATTGATTACGAAATATGTATGTCGAATACGAAGTGATTTATTTTTATGATCACCATTACTCATATATAATTTCATCGCTAATAACTACCAAGTACTAAAATGTTGCTTTATTTTTCGGCGAAATTTATTTTTGAAGTAAAACTTCTTTACGCACGCTTGACTTGGGGAGTAAGCTGGTGAATGCGTGACGAGAGCGTCACGAAAAGTGCGATCGGGCGAGGCGAACGGAAGTTGAGAGGGAGATATAAGTTAGTGAAGATAGAAAGAGAGAGAGTTACGCTTCGTATATTACTGTAGGGGCAAGAGTGAGAGATGCGAGCACATGTTTTATTTCTCTCTTCCTCTCATACCCAGTTACGTTTCGTATATCTAAGACACAGTGCAGGCCTATTGTCTCTATCACACTGTAGGAGCACGAGAGAGCAGTGCGCGCCCACATTTTATTTCTCTCTTCTTTTATATGTAAGTTAGTGGAGTTTTACTTCAGTCGTGTGGTCTAAAGAAAGCACATTCGTTTTTGTTTTAAATTTAAAGGTTTAGTAAAAGCGGTTTCCTTTTTCAGCAAAAGCATTGTATTTTCAATAAAAGTGACGCTATTTTTTTTTAATATTAGCTCCACACCGGAGCCCTTGAGGAAAATAATTCCCCTCAGGGTCTATGTCATCTTTGGGGATGCTGTGTGGAGGGTCTTTTTAGGGAAAGGAAGGAGAGGAAGTTCTGAGAAGGAAAAGGGTATGACGATAGGGTAGGAATCTGGAGGTCAGTGTTTCCTGGAGTGACGGACGTATGTATATATCCCCCCACTGCGGTGCAAGGCAATGTTCAAAAGATCTCCCTCAACCAGTCCCTCCCGATCCGGTTTGCCAGTTGGTGGGCAGACGCATCCACCGCCAAGATCCGGACAAACCTTACCCCATGAACTCGGGCACCCCTGCTAAGTCAACGAACGTAGCGAACCACTTGGGGTGACTGGTGGCAGTGACATCAACTTAAAAAATTAGTACGAAGACAAAGTTGTGTGGCGGTCTATCCACCCTGCCCACCGCTTCAGTAAAACGATGTGATAGTTAGATAGACAATAGATTAACGTTATATAAACAAAATGAATAATCACTGCATTGCAAAAGAGAAATTCCACTGTCATAGTAACGCAAATAACGCAACAGTAACGCAAATAACGCAGCTAGTAACTCAATTTCTCAACTAGCAGTAGTTAGATTTATTCACGGAGTGATGACGATTTGAAATAACCCACGTCTGTTATACTCATGCAATGCATCATTTTCTCAGCCTTTGGTAGACGCACCCGTTTTACCGTCCAATACATTCACTTCGTCCGATTCGCTCCTTCCGAGAAATTTAAAATATTACGAAGAGAAAGTTCGACGAGGAAAAATGATGAAATATATTCAGGATGCTTATTTGTAGACATAAAATAATTCATAATGTGCTTTTTCATAGATGGTGCTAATTTAATACAAAGCAACACAAATAAACAATACACAAAACCCGAGCCAAAAACAAAGAACTTCTCCAAACTCATTTTTACAAAACCACTTTTGGACATGATTAGACACACTACGATTAGACAAACTGAATCAATGACCAAATTCAAACAAGATATAAAAAATGGATTATAAGTATAGGACGTCACACTACTGCAAACATCTGTAAAATAAATTACAAATAAACAGAAATTAATATCAATATACATACGTCCTTACCCATATAAAACAAATTAAAATAATATAATCCTGTATAATCTATCTCCATAAATAGATTTGATAGCTACTTTACTTAATCTCTTTCTACATTTATAAGATAACTCCCTTTATGTGATTTACCCACACTTTCAATGATCTTTCGGTTTTAATTGTATTCAAATTAATATATATTTAACCTTAAATATTCTTGTAACTTGTAACTATGATATTCAATTATGTACCTCTAAGCCGCGCCTGTCTCGACACAGGTATATCGTAGTGAGACAGGCATCGAAAAAACTAACGTAAACATACTTTATAGATAAATAAATAAAATTAAAATAAAATTATCTAACGAAAACATATTTTCCAAATTATGCTTTAATATTAACCCTTTAGTCTTTAAAACATTTTTAACTATATGTATCAACGATATGGTGAAATATCACGGGTGTTCGGAATGCTTATTTTTGAAGTTATCGTAAGAAGAAAAACTACATATTTTAGAAATTAGATATCATTTTATTTGAGTTATTTCTATTTGAAATAATCACTGACATTTCTAAATACAAAATTTTTAATAGAAAAGACCAGTGGTTCTTAACCTTGTTGGAGGTACTGACCCCCACCAGTTTCATTTGCGCATTCACTGAACCCTTTTTAATAGGAAATCGAACCGAATCATATGAGTCGGGGGTGTATCTTGGCCTCCACCGAACCCGCGAGACTGACTCACCGAACCCCGGAGGTTCGATCAAACCCAGGTTAAGAACCACCGCTCTAGACTCTCTTCTTTAGGAAACACCTTTTTTTTTGTGTAGGGAAATAGTAATAAAACTGTCACTTCGATTTTTATGCCGCTTATACAATAAAATTTATTAATATATTTTTTTAGTATACTACTGTCCCTATTATTTTTTAATATCATCCTTCAGAGATTCTTTTTTATGTGAATAACGCACAAGAGTCCCAACTGCTCCTAGCGGCCTGTAGCCAGTAAGATTATGGCATCCCCGATTGGGGTATGTTGTGAGGCTAAAAGTAGGGAGAAGGGGAAGTATTAGCCATAAAAAAACGGTTAAAGCCATTTCAAGTAATGTTTCAATTCTGAATGATGATCTTACACCAGGGCGATACTGAGAGTATATTCTACTGGGACGTGCCGCAAATGTACTATGCATTATTTTAAATGCATAAAATGAAAATAACACAACATAATCAAACAAAATTTACGTGCGCAAGCCGGGATTCAAACACACGACCTCCGGAACGTTAGTCGAGAGGCTTACCCCTCAGAAGCCGTCAAAGCCACTGTGCGACCATTAACACAGAACATTTTGGAAGTGAACATTTGATTGGGGACATTTTGGCAGCGAACATTGGACTTTTTACCGAGAACATTTTGACAGGGAACATTATTACCAGGAACATTATAACCGGCCACGATAATCTGTAATTAAATAAACTCGCGTAAGTAATAACTTAAAGTGGACAGGACACATAAAGCAGTACATCAAACATCTGTTAATATTGTGTTTTACATATAGAAAAGTATTCATTTAAGATGAACTGACATGTGTTTTTCAAGAATGTTTTTGAAGCATCTTTATAGGCAATTAAAAAAGTAATTCTAAATAATATTTATAGATTGTCGGCGAATTTAGAGACGAAGGAATTAGAGATGTACCTGTATAATAAGATTTAGTTAAAATAAGATAGTTTAGGATTTTTTTTCAATGTTGAACAGAAAGTGCTGAGCCAGCGGCAACCTTCCCGGCTGCTACATCAGCAAATCTGAATGAATATCTAAAAGGGGAACAGTAGGTAACTGCATTAAATGGTGATCTCTCACAAAGGATTTATGGAATTTTGGGAGGCAGGTATGCATACCGCCGCCCCAGGAACCATTTATTGGATAATCAACGCTTCTGAAATAGGTCACCCCAAGTGGTTCCCTACGTTTGGTGCCCTACTAATTCCGTATATTTAATTTAATTGTTTGTTTGTCAACAAAGTTCGAATGAAATGTTTGTTCAATTGCAATGTTTGTTAAATTACAAGGTTTGTTTAATTACAAAGTTTGTTCAATTACGATGTAAACATATATACGTAATATTATTACTAATTATAGTATAACTATACAGGTTGTCACAATTAAAACACGTGGCTTAGTATAAAGAAAGCATCATCTACTTAGCAGCTATGTTTTAAGCGGTTCCATGACAACTCAGAATCAATTCAACTCAACACCTCTTTGAAAAGTCATTAAAATATATGAACAAAAAAAATTAAAAATATCCCATAACCTAACCTAAAGCAACATATTTTTTACATATTTTTTAATCACTTTTTTAATCACTTTTTTAATGACTTTTCAGAGGAGGTTTGAGTTGAGTTCATTATGAATTGTTTGGTTACTATAAATTATATTATTGATATTTGTGCATTCTAGTTATTATTTTATAGTATTTATTATTATATTTTGGAATAAGCATTCCTTCATTATCTGTGATAGATACATTGACCTTTTAATAGCCAAATGGACAAATACGTCGGGTTCCTAAGTTCACGCAGGCACCGTGCGCCGTTGGTTCAATCCTCTTAACTAAGTCCTCATCATAAGCTAACAATTTCCGCTGAGAGTAATGGAAGTAGTAGAAAGTGAAATGTTTACCAGATTATTCGGAATACGATTTTTTTAATTTATTTTTTTTATTTATTTTATACACTTTTCAAATACAAGACAAAAAGTCCCGATAAACTACTTTTTAGCAGTTTGTCTAACGGGTTCTTTACGTTAAAGATCTTATTACAGTGATTTAATAGTTACATTTTTACAATTATATAAAATAAAATTTAATTTTTTACAGAAATATATATAGAAAAAGTTTTTTTTTTGAAAACATAAATAACATTTTTAAAGTCTTTAGAATAATATGTCATTGTAAGTTAATACAAATTAATTCTTTCCGTAAGCCAAGTCTTCAGTAAATTCATCAATTGTTTGTTTTGGGCACAGTTTTTAATTTCAGCAGGTAACATATTTAAACAACTGGGAATCATGTAATTTAACGTTCTTTGTCCATATTTATTTGTATGCTTAGCCCTTCATTAAAGTTAAGACGAGTATTGTGGTTGTGTTCCAGCCTGTTTATATATAAAGGATTATTTATGTGCTGAAATATAATTTTGTACCACAGAATTGCTCTTACTGAAAGAACTTTGAGACTCTGATAAAATTATGGAATATTATGCCTTTTTTTGTATAAATTTTTTTCAGCTAATAATTTAACCAATGAATTTTGCACTGATTTAACATGGTCTTCATTTGTTTTACAGGAAAATCCCCAAGCTGTTATTCCATACCTTATAACAGATTCAGCTAGAGATAAATAAATTATTCGAAGTGGGCAGATAGGAACAAAAAAATTTAGTTTATGCAATCTGCTTAAAATTGATCTTAGTCGTGCACAAACTTTGTTTATTTGAATATCCCACTTGAAAAAGCAATCAATAATAACACCTAAATAAACATATTCTTTAACTAGTTCCATATTTTTACATGTACACGTTGCAGGAATACCATTGTGTAAGCAATCTGATGTATGTGTCTTTATTTCAGGTGTAATATATACCTTAACATTAGGGGATCTTATATGTAACAATTTAGTTTTTTTGGCATTTATAATTATATCTCTTTAAAAAAATTAATAAATAAAATGTATATATATTTGTGAGGGTACGCCAGGTTAGGTGCCTACTTAGCTACTTAGATAGCTAGGAAACACCTACCTATCTGGAAACAGTCAAAATATAATTATTACCGCCACGACTCGGTATGATTATAGCACCAGCGGTATGCCAAATATCTGCCAAAGTGTCGTTGACCCCCGGGCCCGAAACACACGTCAACACACACGCATACACGCAAAACAATATGTCTACCAACCCACTGAAGTAATACGCTGTTAGAAATGTATTGTCAGCATTTACAGGTGTCCGAATTGAGCCCAATTTTTCCCAATTGCGAAATCAATCAAATATAAAAGGGATAAACCAAAATATCAAAATTTTTCCTTACTTCGGGAGAAAATGTGTTTTTTCAAATCTTTATGCATATATATAAAATGAATCCCTATTTCCCTTGGCCATAACTTCAGAACGACTTTACCTATTTCATTTATCTTTTTTTTTAAGTTTTCTAATACTTTGTAGAAGATTCTTACGGAAAGAAAAATAAAGAAAATTGCGCAGAAAATTGAATAACTTCAGAAAAAATATCGAAATTTTAACTTCGAGTTTGATGAAATTGAATTTAGCGGGCAGCTGTTTTTTTGTATTAAAAGAATTGTGTATGGATTTTTTAAATTACAGATATTTTATATAGGTACCTATGTTAACTACCAAATTTGATTGATTGTTCTTATAATATACAAAAATGAATATTTGTAATATCCGAAAAACGAAAATTTTAACAATAAAATTGTAATTGGTGGCACGCGAGCTGTTTGAAAACTGAATATACTGGGACTGAATATACGGAAAGCGGGAGGGGGGTTTGCGGAACGGTGGAGCGGGAGAGGGGCGAGGGTCGGCGGAGAAGGTGGAAGGGGATCGACTACCATAATAAGGGCATGTGAAAATGATAAAGAATAATAAAAAGGGGAACTCGGGAGGGTAGGGGATGCGGGAGGGGAACGGGGACGCACGGGAAAGGACATGCAGGGAGAAACAATTTATTTCTTTGAATATGGAATTGCAACGCATGCCGGGAACCAGCTAGTCTCTTATGTAAATAGATGACAGTCGATTTTCTTTCAAATCGAAATAGATCACACTTCTAAAGATTTCCTCTTCAGTGTACCTACATAACAATGTAATTCAATTCAAACAAAGATAAATTTACTCTCTGTGTATTCTTTATTCAGTAGAGCATTGCAATGAAGAAAATGACAAGGTCCCTTGACATGATTTTTCACAAAAACTTACTAATAATAAAAAAAACATCTCCTTAGAGGATGACAGAGAGATTTCACAATAAATAAGTAAAGAAAAGTGCAATAAATTAAGTAAGTACATGTAAAGACAGGGTAACTATGTCGCCACATGGTTGGTCAGTGTTGTGAGGCGGGTTAAGGTAGGGGATTTATTAATGTGGTTATTGTAGAGGGCCCGTTTATATGAAGGAGGAAAAACAAATGCCGGTAGCTCGTTCCACATATGAGCCAACTTACTCAAAAACGAGTCGAAGAAACGACCTGTTCTCATGACGCCAACCTCAACTACTGTGAATGGGTGTTCCGCTCGTGTCGAGTTTCACACAAGTGCACCGGTGCAAGTTTATCAATGCTGCTAGGTCCTTAGAGCAGAATCCACTAAAATACCGTAGAAGAGACTTAGAATGCCCACATTGCTTCTGTGCAATAGAGATGTCAATCAGTCGGTTAACAACGGATTGTCAATCAGACGAGCTATTTTATATCTTTTGTGGGAACGAGATAGTTCTCGGCCGAGATCTGCTGACAGATTTCTGTGATTTTATATGGTTGTTATTTACTTTTTCTATGGGCCGATGTCAGAATTTCAACTGTGAGCGTCACGTATTTTAATTTAGGTCGTTTTAAACACGAATTCACGAAAGTATGCATGATTATTTATTCATTTAACAGCATTAGAAAATCACACAAATCTGAGAGGAGATCTCGCCCGATATCCGTCTCGATCGAGATAGAATAGCTCGTCTGATCAAGATCGCCCTTCTTTGTACAGAATCGAGTAAGTATATCATGTCTTATGGGGTTCCAGCCCAGAGGTGGGACCTATATTCAAATGTTGGGCATTAGCAGCTGGCCACTATTAAAGAATCTGCTATCCCTTTACAAGACGCAATAATTTATTTATTTATTTATTGTTTGAAACATTTACAGAGTGTTAACAAATTATTGCATTAATATTATAACGTTGGAATATGAGCTGATATTAACACTCCAATTAGAAATGTTCACAGCATGCGTAATTAAGGTTTAGTTGTGGCTCGACGGAGATGCTAGTAGTGAAAAGAAAACAGAAATAATAATAATAATAAAAAAGAAATATAAGACAAGAAATTTAAAACATGGTAAGTGTACAGAGAAAGAAACGTTTCTGGAAAGGATAATAAAGTTAAAATAAAGAAAAGACATAATAATAAAGCAATTAACAATCGTAGCATATCATCAATCATGACATATCATCAATTAACAATAATTAAAAAATTAAAAATTAAAAATTAAAAATTAAAAATTAAAAATCTTCTTCCATGACATATCATGGTAGAAGATTTTTAATTTGTTTTTTAAAATATTCGAGACTGTTTGCGAAGATATCAATAAGGTCACATTCAATTGTGTTGTACAAACGACATGTGAATTGAAGTAAGCAATATTGTTATTAAATATTTCAATATGGAATATATTTTGACTTCTTAAGTTACGTCTATTAGGAACTTTAATATGTATGTTGCTCAGACAATGAGTGGTTAAAAGTTTATCATGAATAATTTTATATAAACATATTAAGTCAGCAAATTGTCTTCTTTTTTCCAATGTTGTAAAATTAAAGTGTTGTAATCGTTCCTCATAGGATTGGAGTATGGCATTAAATCCAAGTTTAAATGATAGCAGTCTTAGGAATTTTTTTTGCACAGATTCAATTGTTTTAGAATATTTTAAATAATGTGGATTCCAGATAACACTCCCATATTCCAAATTGCTTCTGACCAACGAGTTGTACAAGGTTATAATGGAATCAAATTATCATTATATGAGGAAGGATTGCAAAGGATACATAGTAGCGGTAGGGGAGAACAGAAGGTGAATTAAGAAAAATCATACTTCTCACACGGAAAGTTGTATGTGGACTGGTCACGCATCGGAAAACCTTCTGATTTATTCGTGTACGCACAAGACGGAAAAACAAAAAAATATTGCGTATCCAAAAGCACTTCAATAAACATAATTAATAAAGAAACTCTTTCTTTGAGTGGTATTGCAACGTACGCCGGGTACTCGCTAGTATTATATAAAATATACCATATACCAATAAATTACATATTTAATGTTGCGTCTCAACTCAATCATGCTCAAGCACAGTATAATAGTTCATCGAACCATAAAACTAATTTTAATTTTAAGTGAGCCGAGATGAGCCTTTCCAGGAATTTCGGCTAAATGGGTCATCATTCGATCAGGACTACTTTTTGAGTTATGTCAAACGTTTGGCAGGCGAGCCGAAAAAGAAGCATAATAAATAAATTAAACAAAATAATAAACAAAACGGAGCAGTAGATATCGACGCTTGAACTGTTGTTTGATATGCTTCTTTAGCAGTGTTTGGTGACCAGATATGAATAGACAGGTACTTCTCAATCTTTCACTTTCCATTTCCTTCTAGTCACCCGTTCTACAACCTCAAATTGGGTTGTTATAGTCGCATTGACTTCGGACAGTGATCCCACAGCTTATTGTGTAGGTATATTACTTTGGGACTGTAAAATACTTGCATTTTTGTATTTAAAAAAATATATACATTATCATAAAAAATACTAAACTGCCTTTGTAGTTGATCAGCAGATACATTTTGACAACATTTTTTTGAAGTAAAAATCGTAGATGTTATTTGCTGTCCGATGATATTTTTAAAAATTAAAAAATACATATTTTTCCCACTCCTACACGACGCGACGGGATCACTTGATACGACCGTTTTTTCGTGTGTTACAGTGCTGCTAGAACGAGACAGAGGGCTTATCACATGACCCCCTAGTTTATATCCGACGACTGTGATTGCGACGTGTGATTGTGAAATATTTTTATTGTTTTTAATTGAAAAAAATAAATCATCGGACAGTAAAACTACATTTTTTTTAATTCAAATATACTCAGGAATTGCTTGTTAAAAAACTAGGGCGAATATTTTTTTAATATAATATAGACATCAAATACTAGCGTGACGGCACATATTGCTTTTTTAATAAGATACTTCTTAAACGAGTTAAAACCCTCCAAAAATCGACAAAATTGCCTAGATTAAACGCCCTTAACAGACGTTCAGTACACAATATTTTTTAAAAAAGCCAAAAATACATACATAGAGTATTTTCTTCTTATACAGTTAGTAAAAAAATCTAATAAATCATTCAAGATTTAAAGGAGAAAAATTGGGAAGACAAAAACCTCGATTTCGATGTTTTATTTAGGTATTATCAGACTGAGGTGCAATTGTCCCTTTCGCTCAGTATTCGGGGGGGTAACAGCGACAGTGATAGCAATAATTTGGTAAAATACCTATTATTCAAATTTCGCAGGGAACGGGTGTCTTCTTAACAGAAGAAAAAAATCGTCATGCCAAAGTTTAACAAATTTTCTGTTTGGAAATGTTTTATTTCTGCTGAAAATCATTAAGATTTTATCTGTTGGAAGTCTCAGAAATGTAATTTATTTTTTTAATTCTTCGCAATTAACAATAATTACTCGTATCCCAGACAAAGAAAAGTTTTGATTGCCAAAAGTTAAATTTCGAATTAAGTAATTATGAAAAGGCTTTTTGGCAGGAAAAGACTTAAACGTACTTTCTAATAAGATTTAAACAAAACAAATAATTTATTTCAGGTAGGCACCTATAGGTATCGCAGCCATGGTGACAAGAGCACAGATTGCATTGCTTGCATTCAGCATGTTTCAAACATGTTACTAAATTTCAGAAAAGAAAAATTTGTGTAAAATTGAAAACAGGTTTATTTTCACATAACAAAAATAACACTAAAATTTAACCTTAGATTAAGTAGATCGTCCGGTTAATTAACCAGACATCTCCAAGTACTAAGTACCTGTTTGTGTTTTACGTATTAAATATTCTTTAAATTATATATCCTACTAGTGACCCAGAAAACATCCAGATTTTGTTTAATTCACCACAAGTGTTTCTGCATTATAATTGATTTTTTGGTTTTTATGAGTAATCTCAGAATTGTAGTATATACTTTTACATATAACTGAATACTCAACTCAAATTTCGATTTTTCGGAGATGTCTGACTATTCAACTGGATCATCGGTATATTCGTGTCCCTTTTTCGCTAAAAGCAATAAGCAAGACAAAAAACTGTTTCTCAATTACGCTTCGCAAGCCATCTTTTCGGTATAAATGTACACTAACGCACAATCCAAAGAGTTTGTTTGAGTCAACTCTATTTGCGCAACCTATTCTCGATGTTGCCATAGTTATGAGAAAAATTATTTCCGCTTTATAAAATTCCATCATTTTTCTTTCTAGCTACCAGTGTACTCTTTGACCAAAGTTGTATAGTTTTATTTATTTATTATTTAATATTTATCTTACGCTGATTGTTGCGGCTAACTGAATAAATAAGAGGGGTCGTGTTCGATTCCTCGGTTGGCTAAGTCCTACATCACAACACAATCAACATTATCCGCTTTCTGTGATAATAGTAGGAGATTTTCAAATATTGTCAGGTTATTCATAACCCGGAAATTTTTATCTTTCTTTTTAATAAAAAAATGTTTATTAAATGAAACCACAAGTTCTTTACAAAATTCATGGAAAAAAACATTTAATCCGAGTTTTTATCAAATCTTTTAATTTAATCTAATGTTTCGTTTTTATTATAATGGGCACAGTTTTTTAGCTTTTATGGACTGTACGCCACTGTTAGCTGCTCCATCGTCCCATTTGGCTCAGGACCGGGGTTTGTGCTACTAAAAAAAGCCTTTCCACTCTGCACTCTAGTTTTTTAACATTATCTCCACACAGGAGGCTCTGGAGAAAATAATTTCAAGGGTATCTTTGGGGATGCTGAGTGTAGGATATTTTTGAAGAGACAAAGGAGTGAACATGGGTCTTGAAGATACCCATGTTGTAGGAGAGGAAAAAACACAAATCGTTCTTAGGCTCCGTTTTCACGCGACAAAAGTCAACCGTCTATAAATGTTGGGAGCGCGTTTTACATGTTTTCCGATTATGCACCGGTATCGAAGAGATCAATGACGCTAGTTACTCGGAGTATCTTCCATTGAAATATCGCTAGAACAAGGACAGCGTGACAGCGACCATGCTCTAAAGATTGCAACCTGTCTGTTAAGATGGGAAAATCAATCAAATGGACCGCCGGTTTCTGCATAAATTCAAGGTTTTTTTTTTCAAGTATTTTGGGGCTCCGAACCAGAGATGGCTGCCAAATTCAACATTGGGGTGAACTTGTGATTTGTACAGGGCCAGCAGTTTGGTAGTATCTGCAGGTCCTTAACAGTAAAGCCACAGTAGAGCCACAAAATACTATAAGTAATATAAGAGATTGAAGCTTAATAAATTTAAAAAATCTTCTAATTGTTGCCCATATCTGATTATACACATGGCAAACTGTAATAATTAATGGTCGGTTCGGCACAGACGAATGGTCGCCACGCTGTAATTAGGCCGGAAAACACCGAACAGTTAAAAAAAATACTCTCCGAGATGGTACTATATAACATGTACCACACATGGTCTCGTTTTTTAACATACTATGGTCAAAATGAATAATATAGAATAAAAAACTCATGTGAAAATAATATACATATATGACTTTAAAAAGAAACAGATTCTAGTGTTTCTGTCTCTAAGTCTAAACTATATGAAGTACACGCACTTTTAAAATAACTCGCGCGCCACCTATTGCAAATTTTTTAATACAATTTCATGATGCCAGAGCTCACATTAATATAGATAAACCTTCGCGGTCGCGCGCACAACAAATCAACAATTTTTCAGCGCAATCGGACGAATGGTATAGGAACGCATACGGAAAAAACATAGAAAAAAACGAGTGTGCAGACCACACGACTGAAGTAAAACTTCACTAAATTATAAAAGAACATATGACATTGGGGTGACTATGGTATTGGGGTGACATATGATATTGGGGTGATCTATGACTCTGGGGTGACCTACGACAGGGTGACCTACGACCATGGGGTGACCTACGACCTTGGGGTGACCTAAGACTTTGGGGTGACCTACGACCTTGGGGTGACCTATGACCTTGGGGTGACCTACGGCATTGGGGTGACCTACGACCTTGGGCTAGTATGTACGCCTTACCTTAGTTGTGCAGTATGTACGCCTCGCCCGATCATCGTTCGTCGAGCGTGCGTAAAGAAGTTTTACTTCAACAATAATTTTTATTTAAATAATGATGATTGACTATGAAAAATGGATGTATAAAAATCACAATACAATATAAATATTTATAAAATCAGTGAATTTACAAGAATATCTAGTTAAATATTCGAAACTAATCGAGTACGATAATATATAATGACGCAACAGGTGATTTCAAAATGAGGTCAAAAACTGTCAACCCCGATAACTTTAAATAAAAATTTCTTTGTTGTTCAAAGATAACGGAATCTTTTGTTTCGTCTCTGTCAAACAATGCGGTTTCTTCTTTTGGTATTGAAAACTTTCTTATTGAAAACTTTCTTGTGCAAAATTATGTTCAATCAACTTCCATGAAAACAATGTACGCCTTTATAATTAACGTGGCGATTCACGGTTACGGTACCGTGACGGCAAAAAAGGCAATAAACATACGTTCCTTATTGTTATAATGCTGCAGCTCTTTCTTACACATTGAAAAATAATGGTGAAACACCCAAAATACTATACTTTCCTCCACAGTACTACTTTTTTTTCGACGGCAATTGCGTTTAATTTTCTTTATACGTGTGAGGGAGATGTATGATAATGATTGTATTTTCCTTTGGGGGGTGCAGACATACGTTCACCGTTTATCTAATTTTCGATTGTTCTTATTTAGTGTGTGAGAGGTAGTTGCAGCATTATACGTTTAAGGCGCCGTATCCCCGCTCAAAAAGAAGAAGATGGAGAGATATGTAATTACGAATGTTGGAGAGAGCGCGCTAATATTTAAAAAGATAAAATTGGAGCGAAAATAGGCCACTTGCATGGATTTCATAACGAGTGGGAAAAAATCGTGTGGATAGATTTTTTTTACTAAGATTACGAAAATGTTAAGTAGTAAATTTTTTTTAGAAATGTGTAGTTTTTTTAATTTTTAAAATAAATAAATCCATTATTTGGGCTCCCGTCTCCGATTATGTTCCCTTAAGTTTGTAAAATTCCACACTGATTAATTTTTTTTTATATGGCAACACTTTGATTTCCGGCGAATTTTTGAATTTGCGTTTAACGTTCACTAGATAATTGTCTGTTCTATGCGAACTAATCCTTTGGTTTGATTTTTTGATAAAGATGGCGGTGTTTTACAGATGTTACGAAGAGAACCCCGTACAATTTATTGCTATTCGTGTGGAAAACGTTCTCTTTTTTAAAAATGATTTTCGGCTGTGTAATTATCGTTTTTTCGCACCCATAGAATTATGTCCCGTCTTTCCGGTTTATAAAAAATGGTCTGATTTTTCGGATTGAAGTTTTCAAAAAATCGCCAGGTTTTCAAAAATACGATTAAACAAACCTGTAGACAAACACGATTTATCTCTATTAGAAATAATAATCTTCTTCTTTCTAAATCACTCAGGAAAATACTTCATAGAACTGAGTTTTTTCTAATAAAATCTTTCGAATGATTGAGAGCTTTCTAGTTATATCTGTCGCAGAAATAAATTCCTTCTAGTCAAATACAAATTGTGTTATCTCTTACAGGATTGAGCCCCTTCCAGTGAAAACTTCCTAAATTAAATTCCTTCAAGTGAAACCTTCATTAGAATTGGTCCTCTTTTAATAAAATCTTCATTTTAATTAAGTCCCTAAACAAAATAAATCATAGGATTGAGCCCCTTCTGGTTAAACCTTCTTAATCTGAATTCCTTCTAGTGAATCAAACCCTCATTAAAATTGTGCCCATTTTAGTTTAATATTAATTATAATTAAGACTCTTCAAGTCAAACATAAATCATATATAATATGATTGAGCACCTTCTGGAGTAACCTTCCTATAACTGAATTCCTTCTAGTGAAACTTTCATTAAAATTGCGCCCTTTTTACTTTAATCTTCATTATAATTACCACCCTTCAAGTCAAACATAAATCATATATAATAGGATTAAGCCCCTTCTGGTGTAACCTTCCTATAACTAAATTTCTTCTAGTGAAACTTTCCTTAAAATTTCGCCCCTTTTATTTTAGTCGTCATTATAATTAAGACCCTTCAAGTCAAACACAAATTGCCTATTATAGGATTGAGCCCTTTCCCGAGAATTTGATTTCCCTAAATTGAGATCCTTCTAGTGAAACCTTCATTAGAATTGAGTCCCTTCTAGTCAAACCTTCATTAGAATTAAGTCCCTTCTAGTCAAACCTTCATTAGAATTGAGTCCCTTCTAGTCAAACCTTCATTAAAATTGAGTCCCTCCTAGTCAAACCTTCATTAGAATTGAGCCCTTTCTGGTCAAACCATCATTAAAATTAAGCCCCTTCTAGTCAAACCTTCATTAGAATGGAGTCCCTTATAATCAAACCTTCATTAGTATCGAACCCCTTCTAATAAAACACAAATTACCTCTTATAGAATTGAGCCCCTTCTTGTCCGCATAAATGCCCGGCACCGGGGAGCCATAGCTCGACTCGCTGGGCGGGGGCGTAGTGCTGTCGGCCACGGCCAGGGGCGCTCCGCCCTCGACCTCGCGCTTGGGGACCCCCTGTCCCGGCACGCCCAAGCAGTCGGGGGGCCACTGCGAGCCGAACAGGTCCCGGTACTGGCTCGGGTCCATGAGGGTCAGGCCGAAAGGAAGAACACGTTCCACAGGCGATATTTAAAGCCAATCGGCATCTTCCACTGCCCCTCAAATCCCAGCCCAGTTTTATAAGCACAAACACTTTACAAAAACTTTAAAAAATTCGTTCACAAAAATAACTTTATTTCAGTTTTTTGCACCAATTTCAACAAGCAACAAATCACGTTTTTTAATTTTTTCGATACAAAACAGATAATATTTCTCTTATTTTTAGTTAGACATCTTCAAAAATCTAGCCCAATTTTTTAACCACAATTTTTTACACTAAATTTTTCGTTCACAAAAAGGCTTTTCTTTGTTTTTTGTACCACTAACCGAAAGGTTATCGACGCTTTTGAATGATGGAATTTTTTTGGTAGTTTTCACAACCAATCCAAAGTGTAGATCACTTACGTTTAGCACATGTTTTAGTTTTACGATTTTTTTTAGGTTTTATTTTTTATGATCAATTTTTTCAATCAAGTATCTTGAATCTATCTTAACTCATTCTGAGATGAACAGTCAATTGCTTCTTGATGTTTTGTCTTTTACTTTGCATTATTTTCGTGTTTAGATCTTTTGTTTAGTATAAAGTTTATAAAACAATATACTTGTTCTACAAAATGGTGTTTATTCTCGCTCGCTTAAGTCACAAGATGTTTCCTTTCTGGATTCTTAAAGTTTCTTCTCTCTTTCCGAATAATTAAAGATCTAATTGGATATAATGTTACCAGAGTAACAAATAAATATATGGCAACTTTAACGTTCAAAATATTATATTCTTTTTCAATTCAATAACTTCCAAGTAATATAAGGTTTGTGCGGCCTTTGTTTTCTGAACACAGTTTTATCACATTTTTTCTTTGAAATTTGTATTTTTTTTGCAGAAGTTGTGTAGAATTTTGATGAATTACTTTAATTTTTTATCGGGCGGACCAGTTGTAACAGCTTCGGATATTTAGGTGGAGATCGGTGAACGAAGAAACTCCTCACATCATCAATAGTTGTTAAAAATAAATAAGATCACTTTGCACGGTCACATCGTGTTTGTAAAGAAACTAAAATGAAGGCCAAAAAAACACAGTATTTTACGATACAGAGACGTTGTTTTGAAATTTTTCAGTATTTAAAAAAAGCATTTTGGTAAAAATTTTGAGTCGCAAAGCGGACAAAAGATAGAAACACCGACTATTTCAATGTAACTTTTTTTTGAACTGCTTGAATCATTTGAGCGATATTCTCCTTAGAGACCTTGCATGCTAGCTCAGAACAACTTTGTTAAACTAATGCACTAAATTGAAATGGTACAAGCAATGTTTTTGCCATTTCAGTTTCAATTCATCAACTATTTTGTATGTTTAGTAGATATATTTTAAATAATTGGAGAGATTAAAGTAACTCATTAAAACATTGAAAATAGTCAGTATTTAGATTTGTAAGACAGGAAAATTTCCAATTTATCTTGTAAGAAATCGGAATTATTTCCATTGTATTAATAAATTTTGAAAAAATCAAATAATTACAATATAAAACAATTTTTTTTTCTTCATTTCACTTTGCAACTAGGCATTTTTTCAATAGTTTCGTAAGAACTCAACTAATTTGAAAAATATCATTTCTGATTAGGCTTAAAACAACTATGGACAGAAATTGGAAAATTTCATGTTTTAAAAAATAACTGAAAAATTAGAAAATCACGCCCTGTAGAGTTCGATGTGACCGGTCTTGACACTGATTTTTTTTTCAAAAATTATTTTTTTTTAAATTCACTCTTTTTTCAAAACATGTCCACACTTTTATCAGAAAGGCACTTCGTTCACTGAGTTATCCTAAAATTATTGGAAAAAGAAAATAAATATTAGATTTTTAGTTTTTACTGCAGTTTGAATAATACAGATTAAATCCGTATTAAACAAATTGCAGGAAAAAAACTATATTCTTAGTATTTAAAAAAATAAAAATTATCAAAAAAACGTTAATGTCTTATTTTAAATCAATAATTTAATGGATTGTTATTATTCTTCAAGACGAAATCAAATGCGATGGTTTCTTTTAGAACATGAAGCGATAATCTTTTTCAGAATGCAATTTTTTTAAATTAAAAAAGGACACATACAAATTCCCTTGCATATGGTCCTTCGAGCCGGATAATACCATAAAAATTCAAAATCACGAGGAAAAACGTGCGATTACATTGCGATTATTCTTCGAATACATATTTTGGGAAGACTTGGGAAAGGTTAGATTTTTTCTTTGCACCGACTGGTCCGGAACCAGTTAAATTTTGCATAAATTAAAAAAATAATGCTTGAAAGTTGATTTGGCGATATTACGATCGAAGACTTATGTGGAATGTATTAAATAAAATAAAAATATAAATACATTTTAATGAAAATCGTTTAAAATG
The DNA here is from genome assembly GCA_917563855.2 of Limnephilus lunatus. NCBI lineage: Eukaryota > Metazoa > Arthropoda > Insecta > Trichoptera > Limnephilidae > Limnephilus > Limnephilus lunatus. The sequence goes on from OU830596.1 coordinate 23,576,801, forward strand.
TTCTTGATGATTGATAACAATGAACAGACGAGTATCGGAATTTCTAGAGAGAAGATGTTTAATTTGCCGCCCCCGAAAAATTAACCCGTTTAATCACAGGAGATCATAGTTGTCCCAGCTCACATAGGTCTCATATAAATCGTCATAACTCCCTTACTATCGTAGTGAGAAATATGTACTGAACGGTGTTAGAACGGTAAAACACCACGCTTTATAATAAAACGTTAAAAATAACCACCAAAAAAGTAAAATATACACCTTCATGAAACCAAAGTTTTTAATCGCAATTTGAAAAAAAAAAATTTAAACTTTGAGAAATTTTTTATTATTTTCATCTAGCACGACAAAAAAGTAAATGAACAACGTTTGAAATACATTTGTCTAATATAAAAAATTAGTATGTGTTTTAATTTTTTTTGTTTTCAGTTATTTTTGTTAGAAAAAACGAAAGGTGAGCCCTTTTTTAAATATTTTAATGTTTTTAAGCAAAAATTTTATATTTAAAAAATTATATGTTTATTTAGAATTATAAAATTTTAAAGCGTATTTCATCACCTTTCAAAAACTGTTTTTAGCTTTCGGATATATTCAGAAATATTCCATTTATTTGCATTTAATTGTAAAGCGGAAATATTCGACCCTCTGAAAAACTTTCAAAATTTCTGAAGGGGACAAAAAAATGAAGAATAATTATTTTTCTAAGTTTTTTTGTGGTATTCAAAAAAATGTTATGAAATATCTCTAAACATCCGTGAAACGTTCCTTATGAGTGCGTACGTGCAAGTATCCATCTACAACATTCGCTATTCTATTTGTTTTAATTTTTAGGAGTGGCCAATATATTCTTAAGTGTGTGATTGTTCAGGAACAATTAGTAATAGTATGAATTTGCTGACAACATGTTAAAACAAAACCATTTACGAAGGTGCGTTGTGAGACTTTATACACATTTTGATACCAAAAAAAGACTCAGTTACTATGGAAATTGAACAGAAAGGAGAATATCATAAAGGGTCATGTTGAAATACATACATTTTGAAAAACGTTTCAAAAAATTTGTTCTGACAAACTTTTTGAAGAACTTGCAGCGAAATTGCCCTGAAAGAAGGACTTCAGTATGGACCGGGTTGAAATCAAAACTTTTTGAAAAAATTGCACTGATAAACTTGTTGCAGAACTTGGGGCAGAAATTGTTCTGAAAGAAGAATTTGAGCAGGGATCGGCTTAAATTCTAAATTGTTTGAATAAATATTTCTGAAAAACTTGTTGAAGAACTTGGAGCGGAAATTGTTCTGAAATAAGAATTTTAGTAGGGATCGAGATGAAATCAATGCTTCTTGAATAAATTGTCCTGACAAACTTGTTGAAAAACTTGCGACAGAAATTGTCCTGAAAGAAGAACAACAGTAGGGATTGGGTTGAAATCAAAACTCCCTGAATAAATTGTTCTGATAAACTTGTTGAAGAACTTGTCGGCAAAAGCCGATACATGACAACCCAGTGCAACAATAGCGGGAATAATTATGGAAGAACTTTTTGCAGAACATGTTCTGAAAGAAGAAATTGAATAAATCGAAAGTCGATAAAATCGATAGAATCACAACCCATGGCACAATACCGGTCAGTGGTTGAGTGGGCATAGCGCTTGGGTCCCACCCGGGCGTCGCATGTTCGATTCCTCGACTGGCTAAGTCCTCCATCACAACACAAGCAACATTTTCGGCTTTCTGTGGTGGTAGTAGGAGATTTTCAAACATTGTTGGTTTATTCGTAATCCGGGAATGTTTGTCTTTCTTTAAAAAAAGAAAAAAAAAAAAATAGTTTCCAACCACTAATGTAACTTATTAGGAAAGAATGTCATACAACTTGTTCTGAAAGAAGAACTTGAATAAGGGTTGGGAAAAAAATATTAGAAAATATAGAAACCGAACGCGAAAGTGACAGGGAATACAGCTTGACATGGTAAACTGAAGTGGAGCCAAAGACGGCATGTTATTAGTTATTCTCCTGTCAAAATCTTTTCAATGAGCCCTTGTAACTTATCTCTATTTTTCATAAACGAATCATGAAATGCCTTTAGCCATGTTTGGTGATCAAATGCGAATAGCCAGATATTTCTCAATATTCTTCCTCTCCATATCATTCCCCTCCCCGCTCACTTGAGCCTCTCACTGAGCACTGTATGTTTTTTATATATTCGCACAAGAGTCCCAACTGCTCCTAACTGCCTGGAATCAGTGAGACTACAGCATAAAACATCTCCACTGGGATTATGTTGTGAGACTGAAGACAGTAGGAAGGGGAAAGAGATGCGGAGAGGAAGGTGGGAAAGTTCTTGGCTATTGAGATCTGGTCACCAAACATGGCTAAAGCCAATTTAAGCAACGTTTTAATTCTGAATGGTGGTCTTACACTTGCTAGTCGAGAGCCTTATCCTTCGACCACCGATGTTGAGACCAGGTTGGACTCTTGTGCAGTATTCACACAAAATAACAAAAATTGTAACAGAAATGGATGCCACAACGGACCTCTCACTGGTAGGACCGTATATTTTCAAAGCAGGCATATTATTTGTTTGTGTGCGTGGACTCTGAATGTGTGTGTGTATCGCGGGGTATACGTATGTGCAAAGGTCGTCGGAGGTCATCCACCCCGATCAGCTGCTCGGTCCGAGAGCACGTGGTACAGCCTATAGTCCCGCACTGCCATACAGTATACAATATACAGTATACACGCCGCAGTACAATCTGTATACTCGTGCCTTTATTATACTGCGAGCAGGCCAAGCTGAACAACACTACTTCCGTATCGCGGGTATGATGAACGATAAGTAATATTGTACAAGGAGCTCTAGTGCGGGCGCTTTAAATAGCTGTCGAGACTATTTCCTCGATGAAAATATTAATGTTTTAAGATTAATAATTTTTGCTTGAAATGCCTTTAGCTATATTTAGTGACTTCCCAAACCAACTTCCCTCAGCCTCTTAATATAATAAAATAATAATACTTGGGAATTCCTAGTATTTTGCATTGAAATGACTTTAGCTTTTTATATTAATCTGTCAAGTCTATTTTTTCGGCTTTCGGAACAACTCATATAGGTCTCATAGAAATCGATCTGTCTCCTTTACTACCATGGTTAGAAATATGATCTAAACGGTGTTAGAAAGAGAAAACCCGCTTTATGCCTAAATCTAAAAGTTAAACGCAATATAATTAAAAATGTACACATTTATGAATGCATGTTTTCGACCACAATTTGAAAAAAAATTATGAAACTTTAAGAATTTTTAATTAATTATTTTTACATGAAACGACAAAAAAGTCAGTATTTATAACGTTTATAATACATTTGCCTGATAAATTATTTACGTGTTTATATTTTTTCCCTTCTTAGTAATTTTACTTAGAAAAAACGTAAGGTGAGCAATTTTTAAAACTTTTTAAAGTTTGCATTAAAAAAATTATATATAAAAATCAAATAATAAAATTTGAAAGCATATTTCACCACCTTTCGAAAACAGTTTTTAGTTTTCGGATACGTTCACAAATATTCCGTTTATTTGGATTTTATTACAAAACGGATTTTTTTTATCTATTGACAAAATACGCCTGAATGTTGAAGGGCTAGGGTTCTAACAAGAATAGTATGACCACCTTGACGACATAAAACAATCTATTAGAATAAGGGGAATGTTGTAAGCATAAATGGGAGAAAAGAAAAATTTAGAAGCATCTCATCAAACGCACGTATTTTGGAAACATTTTTAAAGCCATTTCAAATAATCCTTCGATAAGGATTATACATAGAAAATCTTTAGCTTCAAATATAAATATATAAATAAAATAAAAATAAATAACACGTGAAAAACCTGCATTATAAAACATATTTAATTGTTTAACGTCGAATTTTGAATCAGCAACTTCTGGGCCCGACTCCAGAATTTTACCGAACTGTCACAGAGATCGTAAAACTACTCTAAGGTCCGGCATATCAGCGAGTCCGTATCCTTGCTATGTACGACATTCCTCGCTCCAATTTAAGCGGGCTTAATCTACCGTTCAAACTTTGCTAAGCCGCAGAATAGTTCCTATTTTAGATGCCGAGGCTCTAGCAGTCATACCTATGCCAAATATGACATTTACGTAAATAATATTTTAATACCTCCCACCGAAATTTACGTAAATTGCATAATTTTACAAGTATAGACTATTATATTCATCGAGCGATGAGGATTGACAATGTTATTAATTGATAATCAATCCAAAATAGTCTGATAAGGGATTTTAAAAGTTTCAATGCCAGGACAGTTAGTTTTCAGCAGTTAATTTCATTAATAGTGCACTGACTAACAAAACAAATTCTAATTAAAATTAGTGTACTCCCTTGTAGCACCATGCTGATTAAAATGGGGATCTTTATTAAAAATTTACTCGTAAATTAAACCCGCCTAAAAAAACTGTCGTCGTTTTTGAAATATCGCGATTTCCAGGCGCATAGAGGATGAAGATGACTGTGGAGAGCATAGATATATCACTCATGTAGGCAATAGATTTGTTTAAAAAAAAAGGAAACACGTTACACAATATTGGTGACATCTAGGCTTTGGACCTATATACAGATTATGTGCTCCAAGCCGTGCTAAGCTCGACATTAAAACCAAGCCGAGCTTATAATCAACTGGTATACCGGGCCTAAGAGAGGTATTGATCGATAATATTTATTATATGGTTCCATGATAGTTGATCCGCCGACAATTGGTCCCCAGGCGTACTTATATACAATATGCAGTCGGCTTATGAAAAATGCGGTATACCTAGTTACAAAAATATAACTAAGTGACCCAGAAAGGATGCGCTGAGACGATGTACCACCGTCGAATAACAAAAGTATAAAACATATTTTCATTCAAGAAAAGATCTACTCTTCTAGATCCTGTATGAACCAGCACATAGGTACAAAAATCGACACTGTATATAAATTCGTTTGATATTCATACCAACTTATTATTAGGGGTATTTTTGAAGTCGATTTACGTTTGAAATTGGTAATGAATGCACAAAAAATTATAATTTTATTGTAAATATCATTTCGGGGGGGCAATTGTCGGCGGATCAACTATCAGGTGGAGAATTAATCTCAAGTCACAGCAATGCAATTGCCACATTAATGTAGGTTTATAACATTATTATTCATCCATATACATAAAAATCAAAATATGCTTGCAAGTGTATATGAGTATATGAGATGTCTATGTTTTGATAAATCATTCATCCGATTGCGATGAAACTGGGGATTTGATGTGCCCATGCTCGCGATGGTTTCTATATTATATAATTGTGAGTTATGGCATCATGAAATTATGCGTTGCTAACCATTCATACCATCATCCGATTGCGACGAAACTTTGGGTATTTTTTTTTTTTTTTTTTTTTTTTTCTTTTTTAAAAGAAAGACAAACATTACCGGGTTACGAATAACCCAACAATGTTTGAAAATCTCCTACTACCACCACAGAAAGCCGAAAATGTTGCTTGTGTTGTGATGGAGGACTTAGCCAGCCGAGGAATCGAACATGCGACGCCCGGGTGAGACCCAAGCGCTATGCCCACTCAACCACTGACCGGTCAAATGATGTGTGAATGCCCGCAATGATTTCTATTTGTAATAGTGAGCTCTGGCATTATGAAATTTGTATAAAAAATTGCAATAGGTGGCACACGAGCTGTTTGAAAGCTGAATGTACCGGGACTAATTGTACGGAATGCGAGAGAGGGGAGGGGAACTCGGGAGGGAGTATCACGGGACGGGGGAAGCAAGAGAGGGAAGTGGAGAGAGGGAAGGCGGAAAGGTTGAGTAGGAACGCGTGAGAGGAAGGGGAGGCGGAAGGCGGAACGAGTCGAATGGGAAAGGACACGCAGGGAGAAACAATTTGTTTACTAAGTGGCATGCCGGGAACTCGCTGGTTTATAATTTATAATGTTCACTGTAATGAGGTTAATTTTCAGTGGCATCGTGAGTGCACAGGCAGCCTGGGAAGAGGCCTTTGGGGCCGTGCCAAAAATGAAACGCTAAACAAATAACACTGTTTCTCGTTAGCTTCCACCATAATAATTATTGTTAGTAATTGTAAGGTATTGTAAGTAAAATAGGAAATGGGCGGTCGGTTTGATAGATTCACCTATCTTAACAAACGGATTGTAATCAGGCGCGGCTAGTGCCTTAGTGCACTCGTGCAATGAACCGCCAACAAAATTGAACAACAATTTACAGCTCATCGTAATCTTACTTAATGTTTTTAATTATAAAATTAAGCAAAATTTTTAAAAAATCTTAAAAATTGCAATTAATAACATACTAAATGTTACTAAAACGAGGCTAACGATGAAATATTGTAGATAAAAACAGCAAAAACATTGCACCCGCGCGCCGTTTACACTGGCTAGGAACGAGAAACCGAGGTACATACCAAACCGCGCGCTTTAGCTATGCGCCTTGTTTGGCTAATAATATTTTATATGCCGCCCATACAAAACATATCTGGACCGTGGTTTTGACAAAACGTATCAAGAAAAATACCGCTGACCGTACGCCGCACGGTCAGCGGAGAGATCCGAACGAAGAATCGAAGAATTCCGAACGAAGGGCTCGAGCGATGTAGGGTTTGGACAAGTTGAAGTAAAATCATAACATTTCTTTTGTAAAATGCAACCTCGGGTCAACGGGTCACGTGTCAGCTATGCGTGCGATATTATCTTGTGATCTCCTCCGGATTTACATACTTGGCATTGACTTTATTATTTGCTTTTTTTTTGCATAAAGTAACCTTTTATTTGTGTGCGTTTTTTTTTTTAATTATTGCTAACTTCACACCGACGCTTAGTGGGTCAGTAAGTAAACACCCGCCACCATTTGCAATGTTTGTATCCTACGCTGCAAATTAAAACATTATTGTGATATTAATTCATATCCGAAAGTTGAGACTTTTAAAATAAATACCTTCTCTTCTTTGCCACTAATCCTCTAATAGGTACTAATAGATGTAATATCAAAATAAATGAACCATAGTGTAAAATAGCAAACAATTTATGATTTCTGAAGTTTTTTAATGCAGTGTCACCGCTTGCAAAGTCGTATCCTCCAAGCATAAACTTTAATATAAATGTGTTTATTGGATAACGAGTTTATCAGGTGAGTATATCTGTATCTGCAAATAGTAAAATTGTAATGCCCATGAGATGATTTCACACAAAAACATCGCTCTATAAAATATCCCTTTATTATCATTACATATTATTATCATTATTGTTGAAATATTCTGGAATCAATATTTTTAGGTACAATTGAATTTCTTTACCCTTTTTTAAAATGAGTGATGCAATAATAAATGTGGACTTTATAAAAAAAAACCGCTTGAACTTGGCAAAGGGATCGAAGAATTGATCTTCTCTATAAATAAGTAAGATACGTGCATTTATATAAATTACATACATTTAGTATATCTCTATGCATACATTACGTTTTTTACGAAATCGGTGAACCACCAAAAATTTAAGGCACCGGCCGCGCCTGATTGTAATATTTAGAACGAAAGCAAAATGCACGTCCAACATTTAAAGGCTTGTAATGAAAAAAAAAAGCGGGCTCATAAAGAAGAAGATGGAGAGGTATTTAATAACGAATGTTAGAGGAGCGCGCTAATATTTAAAGCGATAAAATCGTGAAAATTAGAATTCGTGAAAGCGGTAATTGTGAAAGTGTTTAATAAAACAAATCTCGCGGGGGTTGTCTTAAACAGCATTTAAGGAAACACTGTGATTTTTTTCATACATATAACTTGTAAAATAACTGAAACAAACGTGTTTATAATAATTTTTGGAGCATAATTTGCGATTTTTTTCTATCGAGGGTATTTTATATAATTTGCGTTTCGGCGCGGGAAATGTCTAGATATTATCTTCAAGAATAACATATAATTTTTTAAGAACTTTAAAACTTAAAGTGTTCAAAGGAGAATGTGTTCAATCTGTAAGAAACGGTAGAAATTCGGGTAGCGGCGGCTTAAGGTAAAATTCTCAACATGGTGAGCATGTATGATGAACTGTTGTAATTGTAAGCTGAAAATTTTGAGCAGTTTTATAGTTATGATTGTGGATAATGCAAAAGTTCACAACTCTTAGATGGGTGAATGGATAACTCGGAATCAACTCAACTCAAACATTTGAAAAGTGATGAAAAAAAAGGTTAAAAGGTTAAAAAAATAAGGTTAAGGTTAAATAGGCTAAGGAGTATTTTCAATGTTTTTTTCATAGCTTTTAATGACTTTTCAAAGATGTGTGAGTCGTGTTGATTCTGAGTTGTCATTGAACCTCTTAGATACAGCTTTTATCCATTAACTTATTGCCATGGAAACTAAAATCAGGAATTTTTCTTGTACTTTCAGTCAAAAGGCATGATGGAGAATGAGATAAGAATGGAGAATGAGATGATGGAGAATGATAAGCATATTCGATCTAATTTTTTTGCGGTGCTTCCCCACTCTTCTCTACTTTAGTTTTCTGAAGGTTTTACTTCTACCGCATGTGAATTGCACACTCTGTTTTTATTTTTCTTAGTTTTTCCTGATTTTAATGAAATCTTTTTTACCATTATGGAATAAGTCGTATTTTTATATATATTTAAGTACACAATAGCTTTGAACCCTACAAGGCCACAAAACTCATAACCTTACAAGGCCACAAAAGCAGTATTTGGATACAAAGTGTGAAGCTGCAAGAAATAAATTGATATTTAAATGCATATATTTATTCACGCCTTCGAGAAACGTCATGTCGGTATGCTTGAGGAAAAAAAATCTGGGAATGCAGAATAAAATAAAAATAATGATCACATTCCAAAGAATATACCTTTTTTTTTTTAAATACACAAATTTATTTTGCAATTAAATTGCTGTAAGAATGCCTGGTGACAGGACATATAAAATCATGAACAAGTGGGCGTAAAGGTGGAAACGAGGTGGAATGGACCCTGATGCAAGCCGAGAGAAAGGTGGATAAGACTGCGTGGAAGAAAGCTCGTGCAACCTTTATCCGCATGAAAAAGATGTTCTGCAGTCATGATCTCAACCGTGGATTATGATTGCGAATGGTCAGAAGCTACGTGTTTTCGATATTATTTTATGGAATGGAAGCATGGAAGCTTACTGAAGAACTAATTAGGCGACTTGAGGCATTCGAGATGTGGATCTACAGAAGAATACTTAAAATAAGCTGGATGGACAGGGTTACGAATGAAGATGTTATGATTCGGATGAATAAAGAAAAACAAGTTATTAAAACTATAAAAATCCGAAAACTTCAATATCTTGGACATGTGATGAGACATCCAGAGAAGTTCGAGATATTGCATCTCATAATGCAGGGAAAGATTGCCGGAAGACGGGTCCCGGGAAGAAGGAGAACTTCATGGCTGAAAAACCTGAGACAGTGGTTTGGCCTAGAGTTAGTTAGAGCTGTTACGGGCCGCAGTAAACAAAGTCCGCATAGCCAACATGATATCCAATGTCGGTTGAACGGACAGGGCACAAGAAGAAGAAGAAGAAGAAGAAGAAGAAAGAAAGTTGGATTAGTGTAACGCGTGTTAAATCGGTCGTATATACGACATATTTTGACAGTTTTCTTAAATGCGGCATCACGTATTGCTCCAAGGATACTGCGATTGTGTTAAAGGCAACTCTTAAAAGTAGTTAATTTATCGTCAGAGATGACGGGACGAGATTTGCCGCGTAATCCTCGTTAACAGATGTTCAAACATCAAAATAATACGACAAGTAGTTTTAATAACTTCTAATAAATAGTAATTCGTGTTTTTAAGTACGCAATCCAACGACAGGCACAGACACGCCATTTAAAGCCATAGAAAATCACAGAAATTTGACAGCCGATAACGCACGGCGGAAGCCTTCTGATTTCCGACGAATTTTGCCTCTTTGTTTTAATGATCTCGTAATGCTATTTAACGCAAATGATAACACAATTGATTCAAAATCATCTCTCAGGATGGGAAGAACTGGAGGATTGGAGCGGATAGCGAGGGAAAGGATCTATGGAGAACATTTGTTGAGAATGAAAGCCTGAAGATAAATTTAGGGAAATACGAAAGTCATAAAGCTCGCAGATTCATATTTGGGTAGAACCCTGACAATAGAAAATTGATTGGCGATGATCATAAATGAATCAATATTATTAGAGCAACTAGCGCAGACTCATGAAAAATTACCGGATATTATAATTACAATTTTCACATTCTGTTTATGTTCTATTCAAGTTCTGTTATTTATCATTATAGGACAGTTTGCTGCAAAAAACTGAAATAATTACAGAACTTGAATAGAACTTGCACAGAACGTGAAAATTAACTTCAAATATTTGATGAAATCATCATTTTTTTTTAACAACCCATCCTAAGTCGAAAAAAATTTTTTTTTTCAATCAAAAGGTATAGCAAATATCTAGTAGGAATGATATTTGCTACTTTACTTTATTTTTTGTTTCAATTTATAATATACAGGTTACGAAATAATAAAATTTTCGGTAATTTTAGAGACAACTTTAGCAATTACTTGTGAGTTAATGGTAATTATTTAAAAAAATAATTTATTTCATTTACAATAGAACATTGATGAAATATTTATAAAAAGAAAGAAAAAAGCATTTTGATGAGCGTGAATTCAAATTATAAACAACCGTTTTACGTTTTTAACACAAATTTGTCGCATAAAATTTCTATCCTAAGAAATGTATTTTTAGGATTTTTTTCATTATAAATATGAACACGTTAGGTAGGACCAGATTATTTTTTAATAATCATAATAAACTCACAAAAAAATTCTCAGTTTCCTCATAAATCATGCAAAAATGAATTTTTAATGGCCAATATATCATAATTTAAAACAAAAATAAATAAAATAGCACAAACCCATACTAGATACTTACAATACCTATCGAACGAAAAATAATTAATCCGTTTGTTCTGGATATTTTGGCCTCAAACCAAACATAAGTTTTGTACGAAAAAGGACGCGCAACCGTTCCTCTTAGAACTTATACCCGGAAGCAAAATGATCGTATTCTTCATTACGTTCGATCTAACCTATTTGTCCCAGCTCATATAGGTCCCATAGAAATCGTTGTGTCTCCCTTACTATCACAGTGAGAAGTATGATATAAACGGTATTAGAAAGAGAAAACACGCAAACTCAAATTTAAAAAATACCCACAAAATAATTCACTTGTACACCTTTATGAAACCAAAGTTTCTGAATTTCGTGAATTTTTTATGAATTTTTTACATGAAATGACAAAAATGTGACGTTACAATAACATTTATAATTCATTTTTTTAAATGTGTGCTTTTTTATTTTTTTTTCGTTAACAGTAATTTTAGTTACGAAAAACGTAATGTGGGCCATTTTTAAAACTTTTTAAAGTTTGCATTCAATTTTTCAATTATAAAAAATTACATAGTTTTTTCTAAAAACAAAATTTGAAATCTTATTTCATCGCCTTTCGAAAACAGTTTTTAGTTTTCGGATGCGTTCACAAATATGCTATTTATTTTTAATTTATTGCAAAGTGGAAATATTTTTACCCACTGACAAAATACGCCAAACTTTTGAAGGGCTAAAACTATTTAGGTTGGGTTAGGTTAAGCAATTTTTAAGATTTAACATCCTACAATAGAGGGCACTCATAACTTAAACCCGGAAGTAACACGTCATGTTTTTCATACAATTGATAACTGACGTTCTGTATAAAAACTTTCTCCTAAAGAATAAAAAGAAATTAAAGATACCTACCCACATTGTATTGAGAATATAGAAAATTTGGGTAGGTCCATAATGCAGAACCGAATATATTCATCTCCTCCTGGTCTCGACACCTATCCAGTTATACATCTATATTACGGCAAAGCTTTTCATAGTAGGGGTTATATATGTATATATAAAATAGTATACTATGGTAGAGATTCGCGTTGCGTTGTGTTTAGTGTGATGGGTGTGTGTGTGTTTGTATCGTGGGTGTGTGTGTTGGGTGTCGTACTTGGGGTCTTTGGCCTAAGGCGGGGTGAATGACCGGCACACTGTGTCGCTAGTACGGTACCGCCGACGGGGCGCGCCCGATAACAAAACTGTGGGCCTTTTAAAAAATATTAAAAAATAAATAAATTAATTAAGTGGAATACATATTTTTTATAATATGCCACCGATCAAAAAGCTTTTGTAAGTAGTGCTTGGATTTTACATATTTTCTGCTTAAAAAAAATAGTAGTGATATTATACGATTTTGAATGAAAAAAACACAGTAATCAGATTGTTTGAGGAAACGTTGAAAACTATCAAAAACTGAGTTCTGAGAAATACTGGCGTCATGAAATTTGGGGAGTTATAGTTATAGTTGGCATGAATATTTAAGGCTCTTAAGTAAATTAATTTCCATCATAAGCTTTGGTGTTTTGTAATTTTAGTTATTATAGCAAAGGATAAGAAAAGACGCCATATTGTTCTCTCTAACATTTAATACTAAAATGGTATTTAAACTCGGGCGAAACCGAAATGCAATGGTTATTCATAAAATGACTAATTTAATACAATTGTTAAATTTTTTTTGAAAAAAACATAAAAAAAAAGTGTTTCCAAAATTAAATTGTAAATTGCCTTTAATATATAAAACCAAACCAATAAAGTTCCAACATATGAACAAAATGATATTATAATGCACGTATAACTAGCTGACCCGGCGAACTTCGTACCGCCTCAGAATCAATAACTGTTGTGTTAACTTATTAGCTGAATTAAATTCAGTTTTTTTATTAAGTTAAAAATTACACAATGAAGCAATTATCGACGCGCAACTGTCCGTATTTTGTTTTTGTCAGTATCAGAGATGGCATAATCTATGAACTTACATTTTTTGTCATTTTCTTACTTTTAACTCACGGGAATTACGTTTCATTTTCTTTAAACGTGAGATGGAGATTTATTAAAATTATTGTATTTTTTCTTTGGAGGGGTGCAGACATACGTTCACCGTTTGTCTCATTTTCAACTGTTGAATTTTAGTGTGTAAAAAAGAGGAAAAGCAAAACAATCAGCGCATTGACATTTGACGTTTTTGAATTTTTGGAATTCACTCACTACTCATTATTATACTCATCCCAATATTGCTGCAGCTCTTTCACAAGATTAGAATTCGTTTCATACAAAATGGATGAGGAAATCGTGAATTCTTTCTCGTGAACTTTTCAGATGTTTTAAAAGCTATTCTGCTATTTGAGGCGGAGACAAATCCAACAAATCAAAGATTATAAAAATCGGTTCAGCCTTTCTTGAGTTATAAATGGTGTAACTAACCCGACTTTGTTTTATATTAAGATTTATATACTTAGGTAATTTTTAAGCACGACCCACAGTTTAAGAAACTGAACACGGTATACTGCTTTTCGGTTAAATTTGAACTGTAAATAAATAAGAACACATTCTCAGGGAAACATTTTTGTAAATAATAAAATAAAATTAATGAATAAATAATTAAAATCGAACCAATTGCTAATAATAATAAAGTCATGTCCACGAAATGGCGGGAAAGCTGAACTAGTCCCAGCGAGAGCTCGTACGGATGTCATCGACGTTCGTCCTCTTCCTTCCCACGCGTCATGTTTGAAAACGAAAAAGACAGAATATATATGAACGATGACGTCACATCCGATCTCTCGCTGGGAGTAGTATAAAGGCAAGAGGCGAAAGCATTCAACTAAAATCTGAACAGTCATCGTCATATTATTTTGCATTATGGGATGACAGATGGCTGTGAAATCTCACCATTAATCATTGGCCATAACAGGTTAGGCAGAGAAGGGACATTGGGTGAAAATCCTCTTATAATAGTTATGTTACACAGATCAGTGTGGATCAGATCAACAAAGTGTTATAAGGTACTTCATTATTTCTTTAAGTTTATAGGTAATTAGTTTGTGATTTGACATTATAAGATATTTTAAAACAAAATGTGTATTTTTAAACCACAAATTTTTTTTTTTTTTTTTTAAGAACTAGCTGGTTCCCGGCATACGTTGCAATGCAATATTCAAATAAATAAATTGTTTCTCCCTGCATGTCCTTTCCAGTGCGTCCCCGTTCCCCTCCCGCATCTTTTGCCTTCCCGCGTTCCCCATCCACCTTCCCCGCCCACCCTTTTTCCTGTCCCGCTTCCCCGTCCCGCAAACCCCACTCCCGCGTTCCATATATATGGTCCCAGTATATTCAGTTTTCAAACAGCTCGCGTGCCACATATTACAATTTTTTTATTCAAATTTTAATTTTTCGTATATTACAAATATTCATTTTTGTATATTAAAAGAACAATCAATCAAATTTGGTACCTGACATAGGTACCTATTTAAAATGTCTACAATTTAAAAAATCCATAGACAATTCTTTTAATACAACAAGAAGTTGCCTGTCAAATTAAATTTTATCAAACCGCGAACTGTCAAACGTGCGAAGTTAAAATAGTCGTAAAGTTTTCTGAAATTATTCAATTTTCTATTTTTTTATTTCCGTAAGAACCTTCTATAAAGTATTAGAAAACTGTAAAAAAGGATTAATGAAATAGATAAAATCGTTCTGAAGTTATGGCGTGACCAAGGGAAACAGGGATTCATTTATATATTATATACAGATAGATTTAGAAGGTTATGTCCATCAATGTAACATATGTATATGCTTCTTCAATAATATATTAAATATTCGGTATAACTTTCAAAAGTTATTATAACAAAAGTTTTTACAATAAAAAATAAATATTTATTTAGACTTATAGAAAAGGTCAATAGGTGTCCCAAATAAATAAAATCAGATAATTTAGTTTATCCAAGACACTATTTAGGTTACAAACCAATTCCTTAGAACTTTGTGACCATTTAAAAAGGTAACAGCCGAAAATATGGGAAAAATTAGTCAAAGATAATAATATTATTAATTCTGAATTTAAAATATAAGACCGAAAAAAATTACTTAAATTAAAGGTTTTAATGGCCGAGTTTGTTAACGCTTTTTTGTCCTGTTCGTTTTCCATATTTTCGTTTAAATTTAGCATTATCTTCTTCTTTAATGATATATTACACGGTAAAACCTTCAAAAATTATTGTAACAAGAGTTATTCCAATAAAAAATCACAAAATTTATTATCTAATAACAGGTTAGGCAGGGAAGAGAAATTGGGAAAAAAGAAGAAGAAGAATTTATTTAAAGTTGAAAGGCAATTTTTTTTATTTAATTAAATGAAGACAATATTAGCGAAACTCATTCGAAAATCTGGAGACAGAAAAATCAGAAAAAGATATTGGTTCCACTGGGACTTGAACCCAGGTCCCTTTGCTTACATGGCAAGTGCTCTAACAAACTGAACTATGGAATCCATTTCTAATTCGTTCACATTTAACTGTATCATACTTCGACTAAGAACTACCAACAATATCTTCATTTTCTTAACGCACATATACCTTTCTATATGATTGCAAGATTCAACGCGAACTACATAAATGCTATCTAGATAGTGTCTGGATAAATATTTATCGATTTTATTTTTCATACGCGACATCTATTGACTTTTTCTGCAAGTCTAGGATGAATATTTTAATTTTTATTTTTAACTTTTTAAGTAAAATTTCAAATTATAATATTTAATGAAATGAAGATTATATTAGCGAAACTCAATCGAAAATCTGGAGACAGAAAAATCAGAAAAAGATATTGGTTCTACTGTTTTTTTTATTATTTTTTATCTAACCGACTATATAAAATAATTCTATAAGTATGTAAAATGTAATGGTTATGTTAGGTAAAGATATTGTGTTTCTTATTCCACTAGGGATTCCTGTGCCGAGGCGGATTAAAATTGTTAAACTATAGTTTATTTGTCTTTTTTTTTAGCGAATATCCGGCATGCAATACCTCTCAAAGAAAGAAAGTGTTTCCCCCTCTCTACCTCCCTCCCGCTTTCCCTCCCTGCCGCTAAACTATGTGAAATACACACATTTAAAAAAAAAACCTGCACGTCACCTATTGTAAAAGTTTTATTAAAATTTAATAACGCCACAGCTCATTATTATATATAAAAACCATCGAGGGCATGCGCACATAAAATCACCAAAGTGTCATCGCAATTAGATGAATGGTTTAGGAATGCATAAGGGATAAATAAAGAAACATTCATTTTTACATGTTAAGATTAGTTTGTGGTTTGACATTATAAGAAATGTTGAAACAAAATGTGTAAAATACGAACGTATTGTTTACTGGTGGCTACCCAACTTCTAAGAGGTTCAAAACACCTTTGTAAATTTTTTCGTACTAAATATGAACAGTAAAAATGCTATTTATTATTAAAAAATAAATACATTTAATCAGTAATTACATTTTATTATTAACAAATAAATAAACACTTCGTTTTAACCGTGTTTGAAGAAATGGTGTTTTAATGTTTTAATTAAATTGAAATTTCAAAGCAGATCCGGTAGATCCGACGATCACATACCGGATCTGCCCTGATGATGGACACTGCAACGCTGTCCGAAACGTCGGCTATAAAAGGAGGTAGCGCAACACGGCATAACACCCCAAAAACTAACAACAAAAATGCTTTTGGCCGTGAAAGTCTAAAAACTTATCTGAAATTTCAAAGCTCATGATGAAAATGTATTTTGCGCGCGGTGATGAAAAAAATATGATTTTTTTTTGTAAATATTTCAGCCTGTTTACAGATCAAAGTGTTATTTCTATCATGAGTAATGGAGATTTGAAATTTCCACAAAATATGTAAAAATCTAAAACGACGCCATTTTTGATCCGTATCATCAAAAATCCTTAAGGTTACGGTGACACAAAGCTTATTCAGCCTGAAATCTTTTTCAGTGAGTACAGCTATTTTCAATTCGCAACATTCCATCATGAGCTATGAATTTTCCGTATTTTTCAATAAGAAAAACAAATGGAGTAGGTGTCTTTACATTTTGGACGACACCAGGTAGCAAAAGCTGTTTGTTTCATTTAACGTGCAGGAATTTATGTTTGGCGTCATGAAATTTACTAGACTTTTTCAGTCTGAATTATTTCACAACGCTACTTGAAATAATTGAATTTGGGAGACGGGTATGGGTACCGCCGCCCCGGGAATTGTTTATTGGATAACAAACACCCCCGCCATAGGTCACCCCAAGATTAACTACGTTTGGTGACTTAGCACGGGTGCCTGGGTTCACGGGGTGAGGTGTCGTGGTCTTAATGGCGGATGCGTTTGCCCACCTAATACACACTGACTCCAAGATTCCTACCACCCCTCATACATTATTCCTCTCCTTTCATTCCCTAAAATGAGCATCCCCAAAGATGTCATTAGGTCATAGGGATTTTTCCTCAGGGCCTCCTGTATGCAGGTAACGTAAAAAAATACTTTTTGGGGTGAAAACGGGCGGTAATACTAGTTTTAAGCCGCCGCTACCAGAATTTCTACGGTTTTAAATTTTATAATATTTAAATTTCTACCCTAAAACATTTAAGTTTTTAAGCTCTTAAAAAAATGTGTTCCACGCCGAAACGCATATTATATGAAATTCCCTCGATAGAAAAAAATAGCAAAGTATGCTTCGAAAATTATTATAAACACGTTCATTCACTTATTTTAGAAGTTATATAGTATATATATACAAAATATATTATAAAATGTAACCTAAGTAAGAACTGTGGCTCCCTTATCAGGCACAAGAGCTCCTCTTTTCTGATAAGGTATACATGACCAATCATGACCTTGAATATGATATTTTGTAAAATATGTATAATTAAAATGTAACCCATGTTTTATATTAAATAAAAAAAAAAAAAAAAAAAAAAAAAATATTTAAAAAAATCACAGTTTTTCTTTAAATGCTATTTTAGGTGTTCCCCACGCGATTTTTGCTCTCTTTTATACGAGTCGTGTTTTATTAAACATTTTCACAATTTTCGCTTCAATTTTATCGTTTTAAATATTAGCGCGCTCTCTCCAACATTCGTAATTACATATTATCTCTTCTTTTTGAGCGGGGATACGTCTCCTTAACCACTGGAGCGACAGCGAAATTTAAAACTTTTTCTCCGATTGCTTGAAATTTTTTTAGTAAATCATTTTGAATATTTTCCACCCACATCAAAAAAATCATACCTCCGAATTTTAATATGGAGACATACAAACTGAATATAGTTCTGTATAGCCAATGAATTCACCTATCTTTTGTCAATTATCACATATTCGTAGGATTTATAAAAAAAATATTATAAAATCGTAAACTTCTACTTAATTACTTATATATAAGGGAACATTTGCCAAAATTGGCAGCAAAACAATCGGAGGTATTTTAAATAGTGCATATTGTGGCAAAATGCGCCCCAGTGATTAAGGAGGGATGAGTTTATGTTCGGTGACATCTTAAAAGAGACAAACTTTATTGTTTTATCTTTCAACCACGTTACGACACGTGGATTACTTATTTTCCATTGATTTGATTATATTTTTCGGTGTGATAAGGGGACGCATTGTGTGCATTCTGTGGGAGTAGTTCGGGTCAAACACCTAGTGCGTGTCACACGTGTCAACGTGCCACGTGTACAGGTGGGGGATTGTGAAAAATGTACAGCATGTATGTATGCGTGCAGTGGTTCAACCACGCTCAAATCATAAAGCCTCTCAGGGTGAACATTTTTTATACAATGTAGGTACTTGTGAAAAACCACGGAGTGTAATTTGACTTGCACAGAAGAAAACAGATATTTTGTTCTTGCAGATAGAAAAATATTAAAATTTCAAAATCTAAAATACAAATTTTCCCTTTTATAACTTTTGAAGGTTACTCCCATAATATGAAAAAAAAATAGAAGAAGATAATATTGTTGATTCTAATATTTGAAAGATGACGGTTTGATAGAATTTGACAATGGATGAAGCCGTCCGCGTCCCGGTTAGACGAGAGATTCTGGGTTCGAGTCCCAGTTACGACCATTATCTTTTTCTATTTTTTTGTGTCTTGTTCTCTTTCATATTTTCGTTTAGATTATTATTGTTATCTTCTACTTCAATGATATATTACAAATTTTCAATTTGGGAGGTGGGTATGGGTACTGCTGCCCCGGGAATCATTTGTTGGATAACCAACACCCCTGCCTTGGGTCGCTCCTAGTGGTTTGCTACGTTTGGTAACTTGGCAGGATTGGTCGGGTTCATGGGTTGAGGTTTGACACACTGAACCCCAGATTTTTAACCACCCATCATACCTTTTTCTTTTCCATAACCCGCCACACAGCATCCCCAAAGACGACATACGGCCCGAGGGAAATTGTTTCCGCCGAGGCCTCCCGTAGGGAGTTAATGAAAAAAATATATGTTACATATAGAATAAAAACAATTCTTAATCGAATATGTGAGGAAATTTCATTTTTGGAGAAATAGGAGAATTGTTGAAATCACGGTTTTGGTGGGTTAGTTCTTTGTATTGAGGTACAGCAGGCTCCCTAAGATTGACTAGGAACGGGCCAATATTTTGCCTAAACATTGCGAGGTCTATCTTTGAGGATGAAAAAAAAAGGCAAGGCAAAAAAGGTTACTACCACTAACTTTTTGCATACTTTTTAAAATGAGATATCTGTCCATTTTATATCAAAAGGAGAAATAATTGGTAAAATGTAAAAATTGGTAAAATTCAACGGTTGATTTTCCAAAAATAAAATACCATCATATCTTCCTGAAAACACACACCGGTGAACTGTGGCATTATGAAATTTGCACAGCAGTTTCTGTCTGCTCAATTAAATTTCTATCACAAGTTACGAAGCTTTGAAAAATACACTTAATTAACATGAAATAAGAAAAAAACAGATGTATCCGTATTTTTTTTCAATTCATTAAAAATAAAACAAGAGGGCTTTATAGAGAAAAAGACGCAAAATTTTTAAGCAAATTTTTTATTTCTTATATTTTTTTCGTCTATAAAATAAGTCGTAAATAAATATCACCAATAAAGATTTAGGCACTCCCGAATATTTTTTTAATTTATTTTACACAACTGATAACCGTTAACCATACATAAATGGATGTGGATCAATTGTGTAAAATTTAAAACACGTTTATTAGTAAGGCTCGTAAAGCTAAAAAACGTATTCTAAACCAATTAAGTTTCATTAAATTAATCTACGTTGTTTATTACCTATATACACTGGAGCGCTTTTTGCCAAAATATGGCACTATTTAATATACCTAGGATGGCTTTGCTGCCAATTTGGGCAAATTTTCTCTTATTTGTAAGTAATAAGTAGAAGTTTACGATTTTATAATATTTTTTTAATAAATGCTACGAATGTGATAATAGACAAAAGATAGGTGATTTCATTGGTCATATAGAACTATAATCATTTTGTATGTCTCAGTATTAAAATTCAGAGGTATGGTTTTTTTTAATGTGGGCGGAAAATATTCAAAACGATCACCAAAAAATTTCAAATTGCTCTGTCGCGTCGCTCCAATGGATATGTATATTACATAATTAAAATAATAGATTTAGGCAATTATAAGTAGTTTTCGTAATATTACTTTTATCAAGCGAGAAAGCGTGAATATAAGAAATATGTAAGCATTTAAATATTAGGTATGAATACTTTTTTTATTGTAATATAAAGAATATGAGTTACATATATATTTTACAAAATATTATATTTAAGGTCATCATTGGACATGTACATTTTATCAGAAGGACCTCGTGTGTTTTTGTAGTATTTATTTAAATTATAGTGTTAAAAATATTGAAGGGCGATTATTCTAAACTAAAGGGTCACTCAGATGAAGGTATGCAGGAAGTAGACGTTGTGTTCTGAGTGGCCCAATTCAGAATTAGGGCGCCCTAAAATAATACCACACGACTATTTAAAGGTCACCGAGGAAGACGGTTGTTTAATTTTAGAGGTCAAATTCGAAGTGAGAAGAAAAAAACATATTTTTGAAGAGAAAACTTCTTTAGCACAGTTGTGATTTGAAACTCGATGAAACGGAAACGAACGACACTAAAAATAGACAAACACATACATAGCCTGCGAGGGAACGAGGTAACAATAAAATATGTATTTAATTCACAGGTACTCGGTTCCAATATAATACGATAAATCCATAACCCAGGCAAAAGAAAACACAAAAAAAGGCGTCATATAGCGACCCCGAGGAAGAAAACACATATGTAAATAAGATGACCAAATGCATAAGAAAAAGTGCACAGGAATTCGACTACAAAAGTATGGAAAAAAACATCCTTCACATTGATTGAAAAAAAAAATTGCTTCGTAGCCTCCCCAATCTTGTCTACTTTAGTTTTCTGAATTTTTCACTTCAACCGCGTGTGAATTGCACACTCTGATTTTCTTTTAAAATTTGTTATGTAAATGCGTACGCGGATAGAAGATATTAAGATATTATCAAAATTATATTTGGATCTAAAGAACATTTTGCAGTCAAGATCTCATAAAATTTTACTTCCTGGAGACAGTGAGCCTATGTCACCCCTAATTTGGGTATGTTGTAACGCTGAAGGTAATAGGGAGGGGGAGGAGATAGGGCAGAACGAGGATGGTCGTGAAGTACTTGCCTGTTAATAATATACGTTATTTCAAGCAGAAAAGTTTCAGTAGAGGTCTTTCATAACGGCCATACAAGGAGCTCCTATTCACCACATTGAGACGAGGTATTATAATATATTACTTTGTTCAGTTAAATGTGACATTTAATATTCTCCATCATTTCGTTAAAATTCAATTTGTCCCATCGAGTTTCGAACCAGCGACCTCTGGGTCTGTAAAATTCTTTAAAACAAAACATCCAAGCTCCTTAGTTTGTGTGAAAATTGCGTCACAAGCTAAGATTATACAGAGATTATCAATGGCTAAAAATGGTGTAAAATTAGTGATCAGGACGCTTACAATAACACTCCTTATGTAGATGGAGATAAGTTAAGAGATATATGTTTAACACCAGCCACCCATATTGACTTAACACAACGTTAAGGATAAAAAAAAGTCACCAAAAAGCGTGTTTTATTTTATTTTGCAAAGATTAGGCTCAAATATTTAAATGTTTTACGTTTATCTTCTAAAGAATTTAATTTTACACATTACACAATAAAAAAATAACCGAAAAGGGGTTCGTAAGTAGGAGATTTTGAACTTTAAAGCAGTTTTTATAGTCCTGAAACTTAATTTTTTTGGGGATTATAAACAGACTAACCAATAAAATAGTCGATTATTTCAAAGACAAATATGTGTTCTACTCGCAGTATTTAATTAAAGCATCTAAAATATTTTTAATACATCTAATTTTTAAAACAAAATCAAATGATTTTGCATTATTTAGTAGAGCATCACCTTAATCAAAAAAAATTGGACAGAAAAAAATGACGACAGACAAAGTACGAAAATACAAACAAAATCGTATTTCATAATAGGTGTATTTATAATTGTAGTTTTTACTGTTATCTTATCACGCATTGTTGTGGATAGATAGCTGTAGATTAGGTCTGTATCGCCCGGTTTACGAACAGACATGAATTAAAAATAAAAACGTTAAAATAATTACCGTAATTATTATTACAACCCTTTAAAAACGATGCATTATTGTAATTTCTAATTAAAATTATTTTCTGATGTACTATTATATTTTAGTTAGGTATCCACTTTATTGTTTGTCTTAATTCTTCGTACAATCGGTTACAATTTTGAAAATATAAACTTAAATTCAAAGCAATTTGTGTTCGTTGAACCTGACTTCACGCCGGACTAAAGCACATATAACTAAAATGAGGATATTTGGTTGATAATAATTTTGCTTTTATTTCATAATTTATTGAAATAGAAGGGAAAGAATAGACCTTCCTAGACACAGGAATGTTCCTATCTAGTTAGGTATTAAACACAGCTAAAGCCATACCAAGCAACTCACCAGAGAGATGCTAAACCAAGCTAAAAATAACTTGACTCTTAAAAAAGTTGCGTTAAAATTATATTTATGTAGGTTTTCATTTTGAAAGGTAATTTTCTTTGTGAATACCGCCCAAGAGTCCCAACTGCTCCCCTCTGGAGCCAGTGAGATTATGGGATGTGGGGATGGGGAGGGGGAGGTGAGGAAGTACCTGGTTATTCAGATCTGGTCAGATATACCAGATGCGTTCAGAATCGAAATGTTGCAAGAAACGGCTTTACCTATGTTTGGTGACTGTATCTGAATAGCTAATGTATCTAATAGTATACTTCCCCACCTTCCTCTACCTCATCTGAGGGAGGTGGGGAAGAACCTGGCTATGCAGTTCCGGTCAGATATACCAGATGCGTTCAGAATCGAAATGTTAAAAGAAACGGGTTTATCCATGCTTGGTGACTAGATCTGAATAACCAAGCACTTCTCCACCTCACTATCTTCAACCTCACAACATACCAAACTTACGAATACCGACAGTAATCACACGACAAAATACACTATTCTACTGCAGCATTCATAAGCGGAACTACATTGCCCACTCTCCGATACAACGATTTCACACTATGGGAAATCAGTACTTAGGTGATGTTGACATATTTTACATCTACTTGGCGAATTTTGTGAATCTTGTAAAAAACTTATTCCAAAACGATTCCTAAACATATCTGAATTTTTGTAAACCTATCAAATCGCTATATTTTGTTTTTTTTGTACTGTTGTGACTTGTGTGCATTTTTTATCTAGTTGTATTTTTATTATTTCTTTATCTGTTTAAAAATCATCTGTTATGAATTAATTGTTCTACTAAACATCTAAAAGCAATCTGGGCGTTGAATAAATAAATAAATACCCCTATTAGGGAAGCTATAATCTCAGTGGCTCCAGGCGGATGGCGACAGTTGGGACTCTTGTGCGGTATTTACATAAAAAAATGAATCCATCATATTACTGAATTATGCATTAGTCATCAAACAGAAATAACTAAGACGACGTAAATTGCCGCCACTTGAAAAAATACGTATGAATGTAAATACGTGCAAAGATGTGATTGATTTCGGTCCTGTGTTGTGTTTTAAGATTTCGCCTGTCGGTTCGGTCGTTGACCCCGCCGTGGCCAATACGTACACACCCACACAAAAACACATGCATACACACATACTTGTCTTTTGAATACATATATAAATACACCTGAGAGCATGTAAAAAGGTGTCACACAAAGTCGAAATAAAATATCTGGGAGATTCTATTTTACGAGTGTTTTTTTTCGTTTGTAGGTATGTGACGTTGGTCTTAAAAATTCTGTGTTATTTATGATGTAGTTAGGTTTGCACTTTGTATAAAAAATGGTTTTGAAAGATTAACATGTTTTAATCTACCTTGAGCAAAATGAGAAAATTCGATTTTCTAAAAAATTGTACATTTATTTTTTTATTTTATTTTATTTTATTTTTTCTTTATTCATAATGTAATTTGTGTACAGTTTTACAGGTGATTCGACTACCACGCTAGGCACATGCCCGTATTATGGTAGTCGAATTAAGAATATATAATTATATAAATGTAAGAATTGTTATTGGTTAATACATAGTTTAGTTAGGTACAATATTTTTGTATAACAACGAATTGTTTAAGTGATTTCGCAATTAAGTAGATAGCATAATCAATAAACCATTCTTATTTTTGGCTGCTTTTTCGCTTAAATAAAAAAGGTACATAAATACATGATAGATAGATAAATAAATAATTAATTATTATTTTGATAATTTTCAAACGTATTTGATTTTTTTTTTGGTTTGACGGAGGTTTGAACCTTCCTACCCAGTGGTCGGAATGAACTGCGCTACCAACCAGGCCAATTTATTTTGTATATTAAATGATTTGATTTTTTGTTCGAATTTCAGAAAAATGGCGTAAATGTGTGTGTATGTGATTGCCACCAACCAGTCCATCCGACGAGTTTCAGCTCGATTGGATGTTGGGAAGTGGGTTAATTTCCGCTTTCAAGATTCCGCTCATTCAAACAAATATAAGTGAAATTCAAATAGATATATTTAAAAATTTTAAAAAAACCTTGTAGTTACTTTTTTTAGTTAATTATTGTTTTCAGTTGAACAATTGAAAATATTTCAACTAACTGTCGAATCTTCCCGTATTGCGAAATGAATATTAGCTCATGATTAAAATTTCTTTGTCCTTGAAATGCTGTTTTGAAAATTTGAAATTGAAATTTCAATACGCAAGAGCGCATTGTGAAATGTGAATTTTCTCATAATTTTGATAACGACAAAGGTCCTGGCTGAAAAGGACTTTATACTAAACACAGCTAAAGCCATTTCAAGCGACATTTCAATTCTTAATTGTAGTCTTACACTGATACTGAAAGATTGTGATTAACTTTTAAACATTAAAAATAATATACTTTTATTAATCAAATAAAATTTAATTGCACACGATGGGATTCAAACCAACCACCTCCGAATTCGTAGCCAAGATCGTAATTACGGAGGCCGACTATTACCGGAATAAGAAGGGTAGTTAATCTATCTGTAAAAGGGTAGTTAAATAATATGTGCGTGCGGTAGTTAGTCAAGCATGAAATCTGTTTAAAGGTACTGACACACATGCTCACAGAATCCGGCTTATGAGCATGCTCATTAATGAGTACGCTCCTGTCAAAAATAGTCAACTGTACACATTTGCTCAGTAATGAGTAGGCTTGGTTTGAGCTTTCTCGTGAATGAGCGTGCTCAAAGCCAACATTTGAACACACATGCTACTTAATGAGCATGCTCATGTCAAAAAATAAACGTCATCGTCAAGTGTCAGTTCCGTTCTCCCATAACTAAACAAAGTAATCTTATTTCTTGCAACGCAATTATTAATTATTTAAGAATCTTTTGACGAAAGAAAACAAAACGGTTGATTTGAGTCCAAAATGTCAACGGTTATACAGTTACAAGGACATAATAGAGTCAGTGCCATCCGCACAGAAGTCAATTTGATTTCGTAATTGGATCACAAGAAGAGCAAACCTTGGAGCAAGTAATCCATTTGTTGTAGAAATACGAGAAGAAGATGTCAACGGATATAAAAATCATTTACGAATGCTTCCGCAGAAATTTTTATTTTATTCCGGCTAAAGTAAAATTGGAAATTACATTGAGATATCTAGCTGTCGGAGATTCTTTGTACATATTATCAGCGTTTAACAGGGTTAGAAAGTCTACTATGGCTAAATTTATATCTGAAGTTTGTGCTGCAATATGATTATGACGTTTGATTTGGGTCCAAGACTTCAACAAATCCGAAAATGACTAAATATTAAGAAATAAATGCTAATTTCAATAGAATGTGGTTTCATTTTGGAGGTAAGGGAGCTTTTGGGGAATTCGGAAATCTATTGTGTGTATTTTAGTGACCTTTCGTTCCAAGTATATTCGTGATACCCATAATAAACCACGAAACACAAGGTTTTTTCGTCTCCCCTGCGGGCTATTTTGACATTTTTGCTAAGAATGCGCAGGCGCGAACTGAGATCGGATTGACATGAGCATGCTCATAAACTAGTCTGTTCACACATGCTACAAAGCTTCCCCTTCCACCCGATAATCCAATGAGCATGCTCATTAATCAAACGTCTGTTGATTTGTGAGCAAGCCCATTCGGCTTGAAATGAGCATGCTCATTACTAGCAATGTCACTGACACACATGCTACTAGGTAGCAATTGCTACTAGGTAGCATGCTCTTTGGCTTCAAATGAGCAAGTGTGCCCGTAGCATAAAAGCTTGCTTTAAATTTAAATTTCACTTTCAAAATTGGAAACGTTGTGTACCTAAAGAATTCAGAGAAGCAGAAGTACCTATAGTATACAGTAAAATATTTAAATACTAGCTTTTACCCGCGGCTTCGCTCGCATAGTATTAGTGGGAAATTACTGGCATTATTGTTATTATTCTTGCTATTTTGTCTAATAGAAAATATTTATTGTTTAATAGAAAATTTCAAAATTTGAGAATGACATTTCGCAAATAAAAATTCTATTTTAGAAAATATTTAAATTTTAGAAATAGAAATTTATTTTAAGTACCTACTCCCTTTATTAGTATTTTATTCATATTTGAATCCAGAGTAACCTAAAAAAATAAGAAAATGACAGTCCACTTCAAACGCTATGCTTTATAGCAACGTTATGCTTTTTGTTCGGAGAATAAACATTTATAGAGATATGTAGATATTAACTACGACGCCAAAAAGTACTCTTTTTAATCACAACAAAGCACTCTTTTTAAGCCTAAAATTTAAAAAAAAACATTGTTTCCAAGGTAACAATTTGTTTGACGTTTGCAATAACTCGATTTTGTTAGGGACAGAAAACGTATGATACATAATTTCATAACGTCACAGCTCATTCATAACGCCAGAGCTTACCAATATATAAAGCCGTTGTTACTCGCAAGTAATGTAGCTTTCGATTAGTGAATTTTTTTTTAAATTCCATTCGATATTTATTGCGTGAAAGAGTAAGGACTATCCAACCAACCAACCATCCAACCAACCAACCATCCATACAAACTTTCGCATTTATAATATTAGTAAGATAATATTAGAAAGATGTAACAAAGAAAACTTCGAACTAATTTGTCAAGAATCAAAAATTCAAGCTGTGATTCATAAATAATATCTATAAAGAAATCCTCGGTTTTTAAATTTTCGGTTCAATATCCTCAATTAGCATAATTCTTTTGGTCAAAAACGATTATGTAGGCATAAGGAAACAGTAATATTTGTTTATTTATTATTTTTTTGGAAATCGACAATTTACAATTATTGATTTTACCGACAATAAAATCAATTATTGATTTTACCCTTGTGATTTTACCTCCAATAAGAAATATTAAATATTGATTTGTCTGTTTGCACCAATAAACTTATTTGTATGTTAGTTATTTTAAATTCAGTCGCCCGCCGTTGGTACGCAGACTAGGAACTGGACAAGTAGGTGCTACCCCGATCTACGTCAACAGCTGTGACGTCTCGTTGACACGTGTGCTGGGGGTCGGGCGTTGAACAAAGAATGCTGTAAATCTGAACTATAAAGATACTGTCAGACTACGCTACAACGCAGCAAGCTTTTTTGGAAAATATAGCGCACATATGGCGTGGTCTAACACAGGCATAAGAAGTAGAATATGTTCTTCAATCATTGCAACATTCACTGTTTGTATAATATTTGTAGCAGCAAAGACTCTTGAACGGTGAGCTCTGTCGACAACAAATTTGTACAATTGTTGGGCTGTGTGCATTGTACAGGAAAACACATTTATTTCAGCACAGGATATTTATTTATTGTACTTCAGATTAAATTCTACGATTACTATACAAGATTTTTTTTATTTTAACACTCCTAAATTTTGGAAAATAGATAAACAAAGGTAAAATATATATACTTATGTACCTAGGTAAAATATATAATAAATACTGCTTTAGAAATTTCATTCATAAAACCATTCCTCTTGTCGTGCTACGCTGTGCTAGAACAACGGTTCTGCCGTGTGGTATCTTATGTATTATAATATTATTTTATAAATAGCTTTGAAACCTCGAAATATCAGTAAGTTGTAAAATTTTAAATTATTTGTCATTTTCATGCTACGCTGTGCTAGAATGTGTTCTGTCGTGTGGTATTATATGTATTATAATATTATGTTATATATAAGTAGCTTTGAAACCTCAAAATATCAGTAAGTTGTAAAATTTTAAGACAAATTGTTTTTCATTTTTCTTGCTACGCTGTGCTACAATGTGTTATACCGTGTGGTATCTTATACGATATGATATTATATTCTACATATCCTCGAAGTTTAGAAATATCAGTAAGTTGTAAAATTTTAAGACAAAATTTAAAGATTTATTTTTCATACTACGCTCTTCTAGAATGTGTTCTGCCGTGCGGTATCTTATACGGTATATTATTTTGTTTTGTATAGCTTTGAAGTCTCAAAATATCAAATGATGACTAATCACCTGGCAGTATTCCTTTTGCTACCATCACTCGTGATGTAATAGAAGATTTATCTATGCAGTGGATTGAATCCACAACGTCTATAGGAACTCGACGCTTTGTACCACTCGACCACTGACTGTTCGTTTTAAATTGGTGTATAAAATATGTACTTAACTGGATAGTAACTATTCGTAATGAATAAGGAATAATTTATCCATTTATTTATTATTGAATTCCTGAAAGTCTTCTGAAATTTTCATGAAAATATCTGAAACTATGCAAAAATAAAAGATCCACGAATTTTCTACATCAATAATTTTCAATATCATAAAAGATACCGTAACGCAAAAAAATTATGCTTATAGATATTTTTGGTAGGGATGGGCATACTTAATATCGGTTAATTTCGAAATGTACGATTGTTCATAAAAAAAAACTTTACCACAGGTTATTCAAAAGAAAAGAAATAAAAAAGCTATCAATTAAAAATAATCTCCTAATTTATAAATCAACGATAAGGCTAAAACTATCTTATGAAGCCCCATCTAGGCCCACGCTTCAAAGTTTCATTTAAGAAAACTTCAAACATTTCAGAATAAAGCCATACGCACAGCCCTGGGTGCCCCTAAATGGATAAGGGTATCCCAACTCCACAAAGATTCTGAAATCCCCTTGGAAACATTTTATGCGGGAATTCCCACCCATGAAAACGCGTCGATAAACTGCCTCGCCCGGTACGACGAAAACGTACGTACCGCACATAAAAAACCTAAACAAATCCTCCGTAAAGATTAACCTCCCCATATTGCAGCCATGTCCCCTTGCAAATAGTTTTTAACAAACAACAAAATAAACCATTTTTTAACAACTACATGATGAAAAAGAAAGTGGCCTGTTTGGCCTGGAGCTATGTAAGCCATTATTTAAAAAAGTCAAAAAGTAATAGAAACGTTATTTTGAAACTTTTAAATTACTGAAATCTCTTAATTTGTATTGTATAATTGTCAAGTTTAGAAATAATTTGACTTGCAAAAAATATTGAAATATTTATCGTTTTTAATATAAATATACAGCCAAGTTTTTCATTATGAAGAATAAAAAACTGCATTCTGTTTTTTTTGTTGTTAAATTTAGACACTTATCTTGGTCACAAACAATTCGATTCACATAATATTACATGAACCGATTGTTTTAAATGTTTCGAAAAGTAATATTTCGATTATGATGATTACCATCACTAACACTAAAAGGGGAAAACATATTTGTCACTCCCAATTTTAGGAAGGGAGATTTTCGGGGGTCTGAAGGGGTGAGTTAGACCCAGTTTCAGACGGGACGGGGTTACCCCAGTTCACACGTGGCGGAAAATATATAGGAATATATATCTATATTAAATCTGACGTACATTGTGTCCGATATCAGATCGCGCCTTTTTTTTACCTCGTAACGTCATTTCGATAATGAGCTATTGAGCTCTGATATGTCTATAGAACTGTCCAGAAATGATACGAGACGTTAATTATAATCGCCGATTTCAAATAACTCAAAGGGCAACGCCACATTTTTAGCTCGCAACGTCATTTCCGTCGTGAGCTATAATTCATTGATATTTCCGTTTTACTGTGCAGAATTAAGACAGAAATATGGATATTACATATTGTATCTGGTAGTATTTTCGTTATTTATTTTTGGGGTGCTGTGCCGTGTCCAGCATCAGGGCAGATGATAGGGCAGAAGCCACACATCTGCCCTGACGGTGGACACTGTAACGCTATCCGAAACGTCGGCTAAAGAAGGAGATAGCGTAACACGACATAACACCCCAAAAAGAAATAACGAAAATATTGTATCTAGTTTCAAATAAATGAAATAAACTTTTAGCTCACAGCGTGATTTCCATCATGGGCTACGGAGCTTTTAAAGCCCTACTGACAAAAAATTTAAATAACTGTGTATCACATGTTATTTCAATAATCTTTGTTTAAGGACGAGTTTTTTAAGAATGAATTTCCAAAATCTGTAAAGATTCTATTCAAGTTCTGTTATTATTTATTTATTGGCCATTTGATTCAAATACTTAACTAAAATAATTACAGAACTTGAATAGAACCTCGACAGAACTTGAAAATTAACTTTGAAATTTGATAAATTGTTCAAATTCTGAGATTTACTAAAAATCAACGAAGAAATTATTTTTTTTAGGTTTTTTTAATTTCTTAAAATTTTTCAAAAACATTTTCAATGAAATGCAAGTTTAGATGAATTTCAAAATAACACAATTTTATTTTTCTTTATTATATTTTTATTATTAAACGTGACTCATTTTAAATAATTCGTTTAAAAATCAGGAGATTGAACCCGCGTTGGGTCACCAAGACACCGTGCGCTCTACCGCCAGGCCTCCGGACCAGCTCATCATGCGCGCACACGCTGAAACTCCCAACAGCCACGCAATCCAAAATTACAATTTTAAAAAAAATTCCAAATTTCACGTCATTTTAACATTTGAGTTCGGGCGTTGACCCCATGTCGAGGTGCTTAACCTTTGATGTGAAAAAATGAAAATTTCCTTAGCAACGGTATATCCTACGCAAGATTGGCGCCACAGGGTCTTTCGCTTACAATCACCCCTTTCAAAATGCCACGAATTCAATGAAAAAGGGAAAAAAATGTGCAAAAAAAATATGTACCTATATATTGTTCGACTTTTTTCATTGTGAAACTGATGAAAATTTTTCTCATTTTTTTTAGGTTATGCTTAAAATTTTGTGAAGCACTGATTATAATTAATATAATTTTATTATTTAATAAAAAAAGGGGCGCTTATATTTATGTAAGTAAATTATTTGGTGTAAGTTTTAAAATACGTAAGGTCGTTAATCTCAAGATGTGGCAGTCCATCCGTTGAATTGACGTGTAAAAATGATTGCATTATTTATTGATTGTTTAAAATATAGCAAATTTCATCAAGATGAAACAATCGTTCGACAGGATGTTTCAAAGTGAATAGGAAGGAACCACGATAAAAAATAACGTTGAATCAATCAGCTATAATAATACAATGGAAAAAAAATTAGAAGAAATTATTCATGGAAGACAAAAGAAAAATAATATTGCCAAATCTTTTCTGTGTAATATTATTTTGTAATAAATTGTGCTAAATAAATATTGGAGGTTGTTTTAAATCCTTTTTGATGTTCACAAAGTTTTAAAAATTTAATTTCACTTTTTGACGTTTAGTTTTGGAGGGAACTTTTTTATTAAGCTTTCACAATTTGACAGAAACCACCACTTTTCAATTTTGCCATTTTAAGTTGGCTCGTATCACATAATTCACAATATTATATTCACAACAAACGTTGGAATAACACTTCCCGATCGAGAAATCGCCACTTTGTAATGAAAATATAATGAAATATCTATCGGCGAGCATTATTCTCGTACGCTATATTCTAGTGTTAGATCACTTTATTACGTCACAGAGAGACGGTTGAATGACTCTGCCGGCGAGCGAGACGACCATACGGCGGGCAACACGGCTGTGAAACTGAAATATTATAGTACGGAGACCGCCATTTGGGTGTTTAGAAGGAAGTTTGACATATCTACGTCGGCGCGGAACGGGCAACGAACGGCGAGCGGCGAGAGACGAGACGTTTATTCTTCGCCACGACTCGCCATTGAACCATTCTCTCTGGTCTCTGGTAGTCTTACTTCTTACTTCTTACTCCTCACTCCTTACTCTTCACCGCTCAGTTGCTCACCAATGCGGTAGTGTTCTGCCTCCTGCTTATTCCCAAACTCAACGAATGCGGTAACAACAATTATATCATGCAGACGTAGAGGAGGCAGCAGATGGTACGACTTAATTTTTTAAGATGAAATATCTGCACAAGAATCTGCCCTCAATTTTCTGGCATCATGACATTTTTTGCTTTTTACACTAATCCAGGAGGAAAATAATTTCACTCAGGACCTAGTGGAGATGCTGTGTGGAGGGTCATTTTAAATAAAATGTTAAAGGGGTGGATAGGAATCCAGGGGTTAGTGTGTCCAGGAGTGGCGGACGTATGAAACGAATGAATAAAGAAGCTGGATCGAGAGAGAACCTGGAAAGGTCAAAGAGTTTCCTCAAGCCCGCCTCTACCGATCCGGCCCGCCACGCAGCTGATGGGTACGCGCGTCTACCGCCAATATACACCGGTGACATCCCCGATGGGGAGTTGTTGTGAGGCTGAAGGAAGGAGAAAGGGAAGGAGACGGGGAAGAGGAAGGCGGGGAAGTACCTGACTATTCAAATATTATATACAGACACAGCTAAAGCCATATCAACGCTGTTTCGATTCTGAATGTAAACTGCGCTCACAGAATAATCAAATGTGACGAAAGGCGGAGGTTCCAGGAAGTGAAGTGAATTCTTTCTACTTCTCTGCATTCTTTTTTTTTTTTCAAGTCAATACCTCACTATGGACTATGGCATCCCCAATTGGGGTATGTTGTGAGGCTGAAGGTAGTGGGGAGGGGAAGGAGGTGGGGAAGATGAAGTTAGGGAAGTACCTGGCTATTCAGATCATATATGCTATTTGTCACCAAAAACGGCTAAAGCCATTTCTAGCAATGTTTCAATTCTGAATGGTGGTCTTACATCAAGGCGATACTGAGAGTATCTTCTACTCTGGAAAGTGCCGCGAGGAAATATTTCTTGTGTAATGATATAAGACGCTAACAGAGGATTGAACCTAAAACGCCTGGGTGGTTACACGACTAATTTTTCCACTCGACTACGAAACAGAATAAATAAAAACTTGTCTTGTCTGAACCATGGTTTTAACTATACTACAGTTCACTCTAAGATAAACCAGTATTTTGTAAATATCATCCCTTTAGAATAAAAAAAAAACGAGTGTGCTTAGACCACACGACTGAAATAAAACTTCACTAACTTATAAAAGAAGAGAGAAAGAAAATGTGCGCGCGCACTGCTCTCTCGTGCTCCTACAGTGTGATACAGACAATAGGCCTGCACTGTGTCTTAGATACACGAAATGGCTATGAGAGAAAGAGAGAAAGAAAATGTGTGCTCGCCCCTATAGTAAATACGAAACATAACTCTCTCTCTTTCTATCTTCACCAACTTATATCTCCCTCTCAACTTCCGTTCGCCTCGCCCGATCACACTTTTCGTAACGCTCTCGTCACGCATTCACCAGCTAACTCCCCAAATCAAGCGTGGGTAAAGAAGTTTTACTTCAAAAAGTTGAGACAAATATATGTATTTTGGGAGGTAGCGGAAGATTTAACTTTTTTATATGAGACATTTGTAGTGCGTCTTATATAAGGTACCTACTCAACACTAAGCAGGTATGCTGAAAGGATTATTTTATTTACAACCTTTTTGAGACTGGCCTAAATATAGACATTTTGACGCTGATAACAATATTTCTACTTGCCGATAGCCTAATTATACTGGTATGCAGCTTATAGCTGGTACCCACCATGCTCGTGCACAACTTCAAAACTTGTCAAGCAACTCATAGCTTTAGTGTGTCATTCTTTCAAAAAATTCTGAACATCTTTAATAAAATAAAATTGCAAAACACCAATGGCCATCTATTGCAATTCTCTGTAACTGCAAATATTTTGTGATGAGACAGTTAAATTGCGGTTTTTGCATGAAAAATATGACATACATTTAATCAAATTATGAAATAGATTTCCTATTGCTGTCTATCGACGTTTAGAAAGTGACATATCGTCAGTGATTACGTTATCTTTGATTATAAACAAGGTTCGAAATCGCGCGGGATATTCTCTTTTCAAAAAGCCCAAAGGATCAATGTTCCGCCTCTCACAGACGCCATTTCACACGGGCCAGGTAGGTAACTAAAGTTCATCCGCAAACTTTTTTCATAATTATATTTATTTTTCGCAATAACCGCTGCCTGCATACTTTATACTTTCACATGGCGGGTTATATAAATAACATTTCGGGCCGGTGTCGATGCCCCCGGCGCACGCGACGCTGAAAAAATCACAACAAACAAACATTATTAGTGCGCGCCATCTGTTATCGCCGTTTTGGAACCATTGAATGATTCGCCCGCCCATTTGGGACAATTCCGCGGCTCTTTTATCAACTCGAGTTTTCCGCTTTCCGCCATTTACGCAAATCAGTAAAAAAAAGAAAAACTTTCAATCATCGATTTTTTAATACTTTTTATGTTGATTTTAACCACTTTTATCTGAATACCGCACAAGAGACGCGACTGCTCCCGTCTGTTCAAAGCCAGTGGGACTATGGCATCCCCATTTGGGATATGTTGCAAGGCTGAAGAGAATGGGAAAGAAAATGAAATGTGGAAGAGGAAGATTGATGGCTATTCAGAACTGGTTACCAAATAGGGCTAAGACGATTTCAAACACTGCACTTTACTTTTATTTTTTTGTTAATATATTTAATACTTAGGTTCCTGCCGTATTTAACATTGTTTTGACGAATTTTTAATTTTTTCAACCGCCATTGAATTTCGAATTTTCATCGAATGCCATCAATATCAGTAAACAAACTACACAATGTATTTAAAAAAAAAAGCAAAACGTACAGACATATAATATTTTATTCTAATACAGTTGGTAAAAAAATCTTAAAAATCTGCCCAGTTTTGAAGAAGAAATGGGGGGGGGGGGGGGGGGTTAACTGCGACAGTGACAGCAAAAGTTCGGTAAAATATCCTTTACTCAAATTTATCCCGTGCTTCTTCTAAAAGGGTTATTTGTATGATTATTTTCACTTAAACCTGTTTCGTTGTAGACACTGTCCGTTCGGCTTTCAACTAACAACTAGGAAGTAAAGACTCGCTCGCTTACAAACACATATCTATTTTATAGTTACAGTGGGATCGACAAGTCGTATGTTAGTATAATATTATACAGCTGATGTAAGCCTTCGCAGTAGTAGTGGAGATGTGTATGCGTGAAATAAGTAATCGTAAAGTGCAGCCAGGAAAAATTTACGATAAAAAATTGAATGAAATTTTTTACTGAAGAATTTAGGTGAGGGAAAAAGGTATAGACAGATATTAAGCCTAACGTAATTATAAAATACAAAAGCTGGAAGATCAAAAAAAAAAAATAATGCATCAATCTTATTTCACATCCTGTACCTACTTACTTCGTTAATTATTACCTTATTAATAACGTACGATGTACCTTACCTAATAATTGCTAAAATATACAATTAAGGATTTTTGGCAATCTCTGTTTGGTAATCTTATATCATTTTAACGGCCTCCGTGGTCGAGGGGCTAGGCCCTCGACTAGCAATCCAGAGGACGTGGATTTAAATGGTAATTTGTGTTATGTAATCATTAAAAATAATGTATAGCATATTTGTAGCACCTTCCAGAGTGAAAGATGCTCTCAATATCGCCCTTGTGTAGGACCACCATTCAGAATTGAAACATTGCTTGAAATGGCTTTAGCTGTGTTTGGTAACCAGATCTGAATATCCAGGTACTTCCTAACCGTCTTCTTCTTCGTGTCCTGTCACTTAACTTCAGTTTCATAACAGGGATGCCATAGTTTCACTGGATCCAGACGGGAGAATATGCTGAATTTGGGACTCTTTTGAGATATTCGATTGATATTATTCGATTGATACAAAAAATTATTTGCTCGAAAAAGTAACAGAAGACCGAAATTTCATTTACAGTTGTTACTCCAAAAAAATGTCAGGATTCACTGATTAAATTAAGTCAAGTACGTCCATTAACACCTTGTATATATCTTTTTAATTTCATTCTGAAAGTCACTTTCTCAATAATATGAGAATAAAAAATAAAGCCAAAATTATTGTTAACTAAACAACGAAAATGACAGGAAAACTTTGTTGTACTTATGAGAATTTTCTTATTATAAAATAACTTTTCTTATCACCATAGAGTTATCTTGAAAAAAGGGATTTTATTTATTTTATTTTAACATCACTTTTTTAACCTATTTTCTTAAACGGAAAACTCTTCCGGCACGATTAAAAAACCTACATAAAAAGCTTTGCGAGAATCCCGCAATCACTACGTTGCGAGCGCTGACTCCGGACTTTCCCGAACATCGCCTTCGGCCACGGCGGACAATCCCGAGCGGCTCCGGAGAGCGCAGAGTCCGAGCGAGAAGGCCGAGCGGCCGATTATCGCCGTTCGAAGTAGTACCGTTGTTTGGTTTTTGGCGGGTCGTTGAACCCTCGCCCGCGCACGGCTAAAAAGCAGAAAGAAAATTTGGCAGCGACCGAACCACGCGCCGGCATGGCTTTGGAACCAACGCTGACAAAAATCAATTAATTTTTTGAAGAAATTTTTTTCAAATATTTTTAAAAATTTGAAGGAATGCTAAAGTTAAAATGTGGAAAGTATGAATTTTTTAAAGATTTTAATTGCTTATAATGTTTTCGTGTTAAAACTTAATTATTTTATAAAACCCTTAGATTCTGGAGGCGGGTATGGGTACAGCCGCTACAGGGTACTATTTATTGGATAACCAACACCCCTGCCAAAGGAAGACCCAAGTGGTTCGCAACGTTTAGTGACTTAGCAGGGGTTTATCTAGGTCTTTGCGGCGGATGTTTTTGATCGCCTACTGCGTGGCGAGCCAGATTGGAATATTGGTTGAGGGAGACCTTTTGACCTCTCCATCAGGACTCTCTCGACCCATCGCCTCGCAGTGGGTGGGTGGATTCATAAACACATTGACCCCCACATTCCTACCCACCACTCATACCTTTTTTCCTTCCCTTCCTCTCCTTTCTTTTGCAAAAAAATACTCCACTCAGCATCCCCAAAGACGACATAGGACGTGAGTGATTTTTTTTCCTTAAAATTAATTACAACACCGACGTGGCAAAGATCAGTATCACCCTGGCGAGAGAGCATCATCCAAAATAGAAAAGTTCTTGGTTTGACCGAACCTGAACAGCCAGGTACCTATTTACCAACCTTCCTCTACCCAAACTCCTTCTCTTTCCAACATTCATCAGTGCTAAAACCTACAAATTTATAAACGAATAGGGGATGCCATATTTTCACTGGCTCTGGGCAGTTGGAACTCTTACGAAAAATGATTTAATGTTTAATGAAGAATAAAAATAAAGTGGTTTTTAAACAAAGTACTTGATTCATTCTACATATTTAACGTCCTATCCAATCGTTTCATTACATTATGACAAGTATGGAAGAAAGCTATTTATTTTAAAAAATGAGCACAAGATAATAAAAATAATTGTTATATCTAATTAAATGAAGACAATATTAGCAAAACTCAAACGAAAATCTGAAAACCGAAAATTCAGAAAAAGATACGGTCACATCTGGGATTCGAACCGAGAAACTTCCGATTTCCAGGCCGAAATTCTACCAACTGAGCTAATGTGTCCCTATCCGATTCGGTAATTTTTAACTATATCATACTTCTGTTACATTATCTTCATTTTCTTAACGCATATTTTATTGGCTGCTATCTTTGTACGTATATGATTGCAAGATGGAAACCCGAACTAAATGCTATCTAGATAGTGTCTTGGATAATTTTTTATACTTTTTTATTTTTACTATGCGACATCTTTTGACTTTTCTGCAATTCTAGGAAGAATATTTATTTTTAACGTAGTGAGTAAAACCTGAAATTGTAATATTGAATTTTGAATTAATTCATTTAATTACAATTTGAAAAGTTTACGCATTCAGTTAAAAATATAAATAATTATATTCTTTATTACACTATTTTCAAAAAGAAAAGAAAGTATACCTATACATATTTTTTCTATTACAAATACGAAATGGAGATTTTCCTTAAAACTCAAATTTTCCTTTAAATAAATGTAAGGATTTTTTTTCCTAATTCATTACTAAAAGCATTCCGTAATCCGTACAAAGAAAATTATTACAATTTTCCTCAACTTTCTTTCATTGCATAATAATGTAAATCACGACAAACCTAATAAACCCATCTCTCTCTACGCATAAAAACATTTATATTTCTATCACTTTCTTTCCTTGCATAAGATAACGTAGACATACGTTATACATTTCCATCTCACTTCTCAATAGAAATAAAACTATCCTTCTCACCTTCACACAAGCATACGCAAACTGAATCACGTACGTTTAAAGTTTTATCCTACACTAGCACATGGAAAACTATTCTATAAATATATCCGTCTCTTTTCACAAGGTCTTCCTGAACAGACGAATATAGACTTACTGACATCCTTTGCTTACGCGCTATCAGTGCAAGCAGTTTTGTAGTTTTGTCTCGTTTTTCCGTCGGTAAGACTGCATACAATGGTTAGTGCATTGACCCTACATATTATAAACACTATTACGACATACTTTTCAGTGTGTATGTTATTTTTGCGCGCGTAAAGCTCAGTTTATATAGGCCTACTACAGAAAAATCGTAAAAAAAATGTTTAAGAAAATTATCAAGGAATATCTAAAAAAAGTGATGGTTTACAATAGTTTTTATAATTATGACTGGTTTTAAATAGAAGATATAAATGGGTGATATCGAAAATTCATTTGGCCATCTATTATTTCCGGTCATAATTAACTAATTAATTTAATCAATCAGTAAATTGATACGGTTTGAGATTTAACGACCAAAGTATTTTCGTGGTTAATTTTTAGGTTATTAATTATTTCGTGTTGCGCTTCCTATTTCTTTAATCAACGTTACGGACAGCTTTTCAGTGTCCATCATCAGGGCATGAGATGGACACTATAGCACTGTCCGAAACGTTGGATAAAGACGGAAGAAGCGCAATACAGTACAATATCTCAAAAATTAATCGCGATAGTCATAAAATTATTTTAAAAAATAATCAGGAACCATTATTAAGTGTAGTTTTCAAAACTAAAGATTTAAAATTCAGTTATATTGTTATATTACCGAAGGTTTTCATTTCGAAGTTTGCTCCTATCTTCCAGCAAGACCAGTTTTAAGGCAAAAATCCAATAACCGACTTCTCAAAATAATTTTCGTCAGCGTTAAAAATTTCATCTTTGATCTGAAAACTGACCTTCATTACGTAGAACCTAATTTATGTCAACAAAACAAAAACAAAAAACAATTTTTATTTCACAGTTAGTTTTAACGCTGGTTCATTTTTTCTGGAAATTGTTTATTTTAAATTATACACCTATCCATGTGACCTTGTCAAGCATTATATTATGAAAATAGTACTTAACCGTATCTTATTATAAAAAGTACATTTTAAAGAAAATGACGAAGTGAATGGGCGTTTTTTACTGAATTGGTGTTGGTAAAACAAGCCTAGATTTTCCGTCATTCATTTTTGAAAGAATCTTGTTAGTTATGTAAAATGTCAATTACACAGTATGAAAAATTATGTCTCTGTCTAATAATAAATAGTATTTTCTTTTAATAAATCTTTAAAATTAGATTGATGAGCCAGAGAGATGGCCACCAACAATTTTCCTGGTTTTACAGAATAATATTTGGTTATCATTTTTAAACTGATAAAAATTGAATGGGTAACACTTCTTTATAGAAATTATTAATTATTCATTGAGAAAGGATATTACGTTTATCTTCCATAGACAAAAGTTAAAATCGACCAAAAACGAATACGTATACGTAAAAAACGCATTTAGAATTGGCATACCAACCAAACACGAAAAAAAATTTAGAAAGCAAGAATTATTTTAAACAACAGCATTTTTATCAGATCGATAGCCGGGTGGACACTACACTCGATTATCAGTTGATCGGATCCAATTCGATATTTACAGCACTTAATTAATCCCTTTTCAGAACAAGTTTTAAAACGAAGCTGTTTTGTGATGATTTTGTTTCAATTTAAAATTACATTGGTACTTCCGCTTTTTATTTAAAAATATTTTTTATTATTTGAATACCGCACAAGCGTCCCAACTGCTCCCGTCTGGAGCCAATGTGACTATGGCATCTCCAATTGGGGTACGTTGTGAGGCTGAAGGTAGTGGGGAGGGGAAGAAGATGGAGAGGATAAAGGTGGGGAAGTACCTGGCTATTCAGATTCGATCACCAAATATGGCTAACTCCATTTCAAGCAACGTTTCAATTCTGAAAGGTAGTCGTACATCAGAGCGACAATGAGAATATCTTTCACTCTGGAACTTGCTGCAAATATACTAGAAGTTATTTTTAATTAATTAATTGTGAAATAACACAAATTAATCAAATAAAGTTTTTTTCCCAGGCCGGGATACGATCCGGATACCTTCGGATTGCGAGTTAAGAGCCTTACCCTTTCGACCGTGCTGGCCGCCTTCATAATGAATGATATCCCTAAAAAAAAGATTATATATAAAAAATGCATAGGTACTTATTATTATTAACTTATCAAAAATCTAACTGTGCTCAACGTGCAGTGTAATCCCGCCTTAACAATATACATACACTCTCACACGTGGATGTGTGCACACGTAACAATGAGCAGAACTCGAGTGACGACTGACCCAGATTCACTTCGGCCATTTCCGCCGGCGGACATATGTTCGCTCGGCAATGTTCGGCTCCCGAGCCATAATATAATATGGTGACGCGGTATGGATGCAAGCGAGGTGCAGTGCAAATTTTAGTAGAGGTTTAAAAAAAAACAGGTTTTTACATGTTTGAATCTTATTTTTCTTATTTGTATGTTGGAGATGGGTTGGTGAAGATTATAGAGGAATGCTGGTGAATCTACGTAATAAAAATAGGTACTTAATTAATATAATGTAGTTTTTATGGTATATCACTTCAAGGGCACTTGAATAAGATACTGTAGGGATCTACATAGTCGAGAATATAAGTAAGTATTTCTCGTAGCACTCTTTTGGCTCTAATGTGTTCTGTAAATAAAATAAGATAGTACACCTCTTTATTTATTTATTCAACGCCCAGAGGGCTTTTACATGTTTGGTAGTACAATGAATTCATGACAGATGATTTTTAAACAGATAAAGAAATAATAAAAATAAAATTAGATAAAAAAAATGCACACAAGTCACAAAAATATGGCGATTTGATAAGTTTGCAAAAATACAGATATGTTTAGGATAGTTTTGGAATAAGTTTTTTTACAAGATCCACAAAATTAGTCAAGTTGATGTTAAATATGTCAACATCACCTAAGTACTGATTTCCCATAGTGTGAAATCGTTGTAGCGGAGAGTGGGCAATGTAGTTCCGCTTATGGATGCTGCAGTAGAATAGTGTAGTATTTTGTCGTGTGGTTACTGTCGGTATTCGTAAGTTTATGAGTTGTAGGTACTAGTTTGCAACAGTCGAATTTAGAGTTAAGTATTTTGAATAAAAATGATAAGTCGTTTATTTACGTCTGTCTACTAGTGTGAATTATGATGGAGAGTTATAAAATTGAAACTTTGACCTTTTAAATAGTATATTACTAAAACAAAAGTGACAGACTTGGCTACAAAAGCGCCAGCGTTATTTGTGTTTTGTTGTCATTCCCGTTGGGAATGTATGGCGAGAGATATGCTGAAATAGACCAAGCCAAATAACGCTGGTGCTTCTATAGCTGAGTCTGTCACTAGCATGACACTATACAGCAATATGCTAACCGGTTTCGCCATAATTGTGACTTAGTTAGGGCAAATATATGAACTTGTGTACCTATATTTGAATTAGGTACACGAAGTTAGACGGTTCATTAGAAAGTTGATCCTCCTACAGTAGGCTCCCAGAATTGGATTATTTACCAATTTCAAACTAAAATCAACTTCAAAAACACCTTAAATAATAAGCTGGGATGGATATCAAACGAATTTATTCAGAGCGTCGATTTTTTGTACTTATTCGCTGATATATAGACAAGTAGTTTTATCGTTGA
The DNA here is from genome assembly GCA_917563855.2 of Limnephilus lunatus. NCBI lineage: Eukaryota > Metazoa > Arthropoda > Insecta > Trichoptera > Limnephilidae > Limnephilus > Limnephilus lunatus. Next base: position 23,619,792 of record OU830596.1, read on the forward strand.
GGCGTTTGAATGAAAATATGTTTTATATTTTTGTTATTCCGCTATACGTCCTCTCTGCACACTCCTTCGGGGACACTTACTTTTATTTCGTACAATTAGGTATACTATACTACTTTACTAGGTGGGCAACTGCCTAGTGGTCAACTGACATGGAATCATTAAAAACGTGACACAAATAGGATTTTTTTTTGCAAAAAAGGACCACTTTCTACTAAACTTATGAAAGTGCCTATTTATAAGCACTTGACTACAGAAATGACTCCACATCTGTCTTAAAGGACGTTTTATACACACTAATTATTAATTATCATTCTAAAATTACGCATGCTTTATACACCTTATCTAACCCTTTTTTTCTTCACATTTATTTCAAAATCTAACTTTATCATCTTGTAACTTTTCTTTTTGAGTTAGCAGAAAGATTAGCACAACAAAACATATCTACCATATAACAAAAAATCCACATTTATTTTTGTCAACAAACCCACGCACCATGTTATTCATATAAAATACTAGCAGACCGAGCCACACGTTGCTGTGGCTAACGAAACACAACGCCATCTTCTGACAACACCATTACCCAACCTTTTTAACCAACGCCATCTGTTAATTTGCATATATATCAAATCCACACCGCCCGCTTGCCAGCCCGCTCCCTTTATACGTATATTATATTTTTCAACAAACTTACACAAAATTGACAAATTATATGCCTAAACCTTCATCATGAATCACTCTTTCTGTAACTTTTTTTTTAAAAAGAAAGACAAACATTCCCGGGTTACGAATACCCCGACAATATTTGAAAATTTCCTACTACCACCACAGTAAGCCGAAAATGTTGCTTGATTCGTGATGGACGACTTAGCCAAACACAGAACAAAAAAAAAAACTTAATCGAACACAGAACGCCTAAGTGGGACCCAAAAGCGATGCCCACTCAACCACTGACCGGTCAAGGTCATTTCAATCTATTGGTGAAAACCGCTTGAAAATCCGTTGCGTAGTTTAAAAGATCTAAGCGTACAGACAGCGGGAGCGACTTTGCTTTATACAATGTAAAGATTACCCCCCCTTATAAATAAATGTATTTAAAATTTTACACAACTGATAAACAACCATTTATCCTTCATTACCAGTTGTGTAACATTTAAAACATGTTTAATTGTATGACCAAAAGTTGATAAGATAATTTCAGACTGCACCTTATATTTCACATTTATTGGAACGTCCGGATTTAAAATTTTCATACAAAACTGCATTATCGAAAACGCAACAGTCAAGATACACACATCTCTCTCGCACTAGTGCAAAACATATGCAATAAAAAACAAGGAAAATGTATAGCGTTTTCGCTCTCTCTAAAAGAATTTCCATACTCGGTGAAAATGCATACCTGCTGCAAGAAAAGTGAGGCATACAACTTTTCCTTTCGCACGCGCTGATGTGTGTGCATGATAATTAATGCTGCTTCTCACTTGCACTCATTGTGAGAATTTTCTTTGAGGAACGAAAGGATGCTTCTACGTTATTGTTTTTTTATTGAACGGAAATCATTTAAAAAAAAAAATATATTTTCAGGGTTTTTTTTCCTCCCACAATAAAAGTTGAGGTGACCAACTGACCAATACGTACCTACTTAGAATGTGTGTATTAGTGCATATGTTTACACTTCCGATAGTGTTGTCTTTGCGAAACGTCACTGAGAAACAGTATTTTGTCTGGCTTACGTCTGCTTGTTATTTTTAGCAAAACAGTGACATCGGGTGAAATAATAATAAATCTTGCATAGTGGTTGATACGAACACAGTTCTGATGTAGATGCATTGCTTGCATACAGCATTTCCGGTTAAAAAAGAAAATTCCAATGAAATAAAGGCAAATTTTCAATATAATAAAGAGAAAAAGTTAATTTTCAATGGAATAATACAAAGTTATTTTTTTTTTATATCTTTAAAAACAATTTAAATAAATTAATATAATAAAAAAAAACCAATGTGTGCTTTAGACCACGCGACTGAAGTAAAACTTCACTAACTTATAAAATAAGAGAGAAAGAAAACATGCGCGCGCGCTGCTCTCTCTTACTCCTACAGTGTGATAGACGATAGACAATGGACCTGAGATATTCGAAACATAACTAGCTATGAGAGAAAGAAAATGTGTGCTCGCACCTCTCTCTCTGCCCCTACAGTATAAATACGAAACGTAACTCTCTCTCTTTTTCTATCTTAACTATCTTATATCTCCCTCTCAACTTCCGTTCGCCTCGCCCGATCACACTTTTCGTAACGCTCTCGTCACGTATTCACCAGCTTACTCCAATTTATTTTAAATATAATAAAAAAGTATATTTTCAAGATGATTAAAATTTAATTTTCTACATAATAAGAAGCCAATAATGTTATAAAAATTCATTCTCAACATAATAAAAAATTTCATTTTCAAAATAAAACATAATATCAGATCATTTTCAACATAATAAAAAAAAATTCTATTATGTTGTAAATGATCTGTTATCTCATAACGATCTCACGAAGATATAGAATCGCTTTTCTGACATTATGTATGACGTATGAGGCGTACCTACTTATTTGAACGTCATATACCTACATAAATTGAATACACCTCAATCGTTTATATTTTTTTCATTTAGTATTGTTTTTAACTTTTCAAATATAAAGAAACTCTGAACTCCGTAAATATTTTTTCAGCAAAAATTCAAAGATTTACAATTTCCTCTCGTTTGAGCGGATATTATTATTTCTTAGTAGAGTATTTTTAGTCTACTTTGAACGTATGATGCACCGCGCAGCGTTCAACTGCATCGGAATGCACACAGTCTGATATCTAAGAATATCTTATTTATTTTATCAACGGGCGTCCCGAATCCCCGATGGAGTACGCAGAGGCAATTTAATAAAAGTTAAGAATAAATTAACTAGATTTTCATTCAGATTTTTATTAAAAGCGACACTAAAAAGAGACAAGCACATACATCTATAAGTTTTAGTCTGCGAGGTAATGAGATAAAATAATCGGTCTCTTCTTTGTGCGGTGCTTATCTACTTTAGTTTTCTGAAGGTTTCACTCGTACCGCGTGTGAGTTGACACCACGATTTGCTCTGTATTTTCTGCAAACGGGATCGAAAAGAAGAAGATAGAGAGATATGAAATTATGAATGTTAGAGGAGCGCTTACATTTACAGCGACAAAATCGATGCGAAAATTGTGAAAATGTTTAATAAAACACGGCTCGTTAAAAATTCTGTAAAAATCTCGTATCATTTAAAGAAACATTGTAAATTTTTTCACAAATATAATTTATAAGATAATAGAAACAAACTTGTTTTTAATAATTTTTGGAGCATACTTTGCGATTTTTTTTATCGAGGGAATTTTTATATAATTTGCGTTTCGGCTTGGGCAGCATCTAGACATTATCTTCAAAAATAACATATATTTTTTAAGAGCTTAAAAACTTCAAATGTTTAAAGGAGATATGTAAGAAATCGGTAGAAATTCGGGTTGCCGAGGCTTCATACTGCAGAACGGACTTTCTGGCCCAGCATAGCATGACAAAAGTTATGGTGCTGCTAAATGTTACTTCTAGGCTTCTTGACATGCCGGGGTTTGAACCCGCGACCTCTGGTTAATAGTCGAGAGCCTTACCCCTCGATTACGGAGGCCGTGAAATTACAGCACATAGATTTTCTGATCCATATTAAATACAATAATAAAGACTTGAGTTTAACAAACTTTCATAAAATCCACGATGTCAAAAACACTATAGCCTTGTGTACTGTAAAAAAAATACGTTAAAATAAAGACATTATTTAGTTAACTGCGTTTAGTTAAACTTTTTATAACTTTAAGTGAGTTAGTTGAATTGTTGTTTTCTACGTCGAAGGGCACGTTTGGAAATCGAACTCAAGACCTTGGAATGTTTTGCAATCTTCTTATTGACTTCTCTAGAAGGCTGTTGGTATAAAATATATATATATTTACATTACTAATGTTAGCTAAATAATATTTATTATAAAATTAATTGTTTTTACCAATTAAAAATCACAGGTCATTACTTGATTTGGCAAGATAAAAATTCAGAAGTTTTATTTGTACTAAATCCAAAAAATACTAAGCATTTCAATTGTAGAAGAAAAGTAATGATGCAAAGTATTTTTTTGTATTTATTTTTTTGTATTTAAATTACATCTCATAAAACAAACTTAAAATCATTCCTTACCGTGAAGAGACAAGGCTCTTAGGTTCGGTGAAGGAATTCTAGCTCAATTATATAAAATCAAGTATAAAATTGAAAATAATAACACAAAATAATTAAGGAAAAACGCTCGATTTATCATCAACAGATTTAAAGATTTTATCGTATTATTATTTATTTATTTAATTTATTAACGCCCTTTTATGGGTTTTACACAGGAACATACTAGACCCAGAGAGAGCTTGTATATACGTTAACGATGACTGTCCTCTTCCCTATAACGCGTTTTTGCCAAAACGAATGAGACATAAGATACTAGAACGATGACGTCACGTACGACCTCTTGCTGGTACTTCTAGTGGCAATAATTATGTAGTTTTTTTTCTTACGTAGTTAGAATTGGTGGACTGAAATAAATCCTATTTTTTTGTGAATACCGCACAAGAGTCCCAACTGCTCTCCTCTGGAGCCAGTGAGACTATGGCGTCCCCAATTGGAAAATGTTATGAGGCTGAAGGTAATGGGGAGGGGAAGGCGGAAATGAATTTAGCCGTGTTTGGTGATCAGATCTGAATAGCAAGGTACGTCCCCACCTTCCTGTTCTCCAACTCCTTCCCCTCCCTAATTAACTTCAGCTTCACAACATACTCCAATTGGGGATGCCTTAGTCTCACTGGCTCTTGGCAGTAAGGGCTCTTGTGAGGTATTCACAAACAAATTAATAATTTAAGGTATATTTGCGACACGTTCCAGAGTGGAAGTTATTCTCAATATCGCACGAATTGAAAATTTGCTTGAAATAGCTTTAGACGTGTTTGTTGGATAGATTTGAATAGCCAGATACTTCCTTACTATCCTCTTCACCAACTGCTTCCCTTCCCTTTTACCTTCAGCCTCACAACATACTCTTATTGGGGATGCAATAGTCTTACTGACTTCAGGCGGTTGGGAGCAGTTGGGACTCTTGTGCAGTATTCACTTAAAAAAAGACACGTAAAAATGGTTGAATCTTTGAATTTTGTTTTATCACAGAATTTCTCTAGTCATCCCTTCCAGGATTCACGAACATATATATTCTGAAAATATTCTAAGGAACAGAAACTCCCCTTTCATTATAAGGCTCTCTGGACCCTTAGCACTACTGTCGATCGATAACTTATAACTTAACCATCCTTAGTCATTGTGAGCTGTTATTTATTCTTTTGCGATCTGCAGTCATGCTAGGGAACGTTGAGAAGTTACCGAAAGTTATCGATACAATCCTTAACGATCGACCGTGATAGGGGCTCAGATACATTAATTTGTTGGTAGCGAACAACTCGAAATGAAACCAACTCAGAACTTCCTTTGAAAAGTCACTTAAAGTGATAAAAAAATGATTAAATTGGTTAAATAGGTCACGTCAGGTTAGGTCTTCTTCTTCTTTCGTATGGTGGGGGTCAGAGGGAGACATCTAGGTCTGCGAGCCAGTCTAGGCAATCAATCCCGCCGGGGAATGAATGGACCGGGCATTCGTTGACCACATGTTCGGTGGTCTGCACCGCACCGCATTCACACATCGCCGACTCTTTAAGGCCCCATCTATGCATCATGTGAGCACAACGGCTATGGGAGCTCCTTATTCTATTGATGGCGGTCCAGAGTTTGCGAGGCAATGAGAACCCAGGCTGTCTATCAGTGGGGTCTTGAATGAGATGGGCGTTTTTGACGTTGGCCGATTGCCACTCAAGCTTCCACCTATCTTGTGGGGAGATAAGTGTTCGAAGGAATCTTTCTCCTTCCGTCCAGAAGGGTTTTCGAGACTTCAAGCGGCATGCCGGGTGAAAAACGACATTGCGCTTTTTAGCTGCGCCTTCTTGTATTCCCTCAGTGTTGCAATCTCTCGCCTGATATTTGGCGGGGTTATGTTTGCAAGTACGGGGAGCCAAGGAAGAGGAGTCGATTTTAAGGTTCCGCTGATGGTTCGCATTGTGGCATTAAGCTGAACGTCGACCATAGAGGTGTGGGCGCTTCTAGCCCATACTGGAGCACAGTATTCAGCTGCTGAGAAAACCAGGGTAATGGATTCCGTTCTGAGCGTGTTGGCATCGCATCCCCAGCTAGTACCAGCTAGCTTACTGACTAGTTTCTATGTTGACATGGAACCTAATTTGTTATCCTATTTCCTTTACAACTTGGCTTTTCACACTTTAAAGTCTGCCGACCTGCCTTAGGATATCAGCATAGCATTTCAGTCGATTGGATTTTAGATTTTGTAATACTTTTGCATTTGGTGGCAGTTTTTTTATAGACCTTCAATAACATGTAATTGCGTTGTATTTTCAATTTTCGTAGATCGTCGACCTTGTGTGTAAATTTTAGGTTTACTGTAAAGTGACTGCCCCCTCAAGCGTAAAAGGTTATGACAAAATGTCCGAGACGCTGTTGCGCAACTGCCAATACTCCAGTATGCTTTTAGTATCGCCCCGGCTACAAATTTACTCGCGATTCTGCGTGTCGTATCACACTCTCGCAACTACGCATATTTAAAAATGTGTCTACGTGAATACCGCACGAGTCCCAACTGCTCTTGACCTTTTTTATACATTAGCTCCACACAGGAGGCCCTGAGGAAAATAATTCCCCTCAGAGCCTATATCATATTTGGGGATGCTATGCGGAGGTTTTTTTTAGGGATAGGAAGAAAGTTCTAAGAAGGAAATGTTATGAGGGATGGGTAGGAATCTGGGAGTCAATTTGCCCAGGAGTGACGGACGTATGAATTCATCCCTTCAACTGTTCTATAAGGCGATGAGCCGAGAGAGTCCGGCTGGAGAATTAAAATATCTCCATCAACGAGTCCCTCCCAGTTAGGGAATGCAATCTCGACTCTAGATCGTTAATTCGAGATCTCGCGAGATTAGAAATTACAATCTCGCGAGATCTCGGAATTTTCGGGATATCGTTAATTAAAAGAAAATATTATTTCAAAGAAAACAAAAACCTTTATTCTTTAATATTAGTAACTAAATAATGAACAGTTTTTTTTTTTTAAATTAAAATAATCAAAAGAAAAAATATAGCTTAAGGAGATTAGAAGGTAATTACGTGTGATTTTGAAAGTAATTTCTTTAAAAAAAAAGTGTATTAAGGGTGCTATCTGCTAAACGGCATCTAATGTCCGTTGCAATGTACCCAGCTGCTGAAAATGCCCTCTCCGACTCAACACTGGTTGGCAGCAGCGTGACTAAGCAATTATATGCAAACTGCAAAAATCTCCCCCTTGTTTCTCCACACTAAAATATGTATGTAGATCCATTTATTTTTTCATGACTGACTCTAATTTATCTAAACTCGTGGATACACGCGAAAAAGGACTTTTAGATACTCTCAGAGTCTCTTCTAATTCCTCTTGAAGTGACGTATTAGTTTGTGACGTATTAGTCATAGAAAGAGGCAAGTCCTCTTCGTTTTCTGTGCGTGTTACTGTGGTATTAATCACGGTACCAGAAGTTGAGTCTGGTTGTTTACGATGTAATCGTTTGATTATATTTTTAATTTCTTTCCCTACGAGATATTTGCTATGAAATTGGAAAGTTTCATTGCCTTCCCATTGCTCCAAATCCTTTTGATAATTCTTCGGGTTTTTCAAATATGAGAGCACTGCAGTTGCATTTATGCGACGCTCGGAGATACGATTGTTCATCGAAGAGACCATTTTTTCTGAGAGAGGAGTTATTAGGTCTTTTAGCTTTCGAATCATGAAACGCATTGTATGTTCTGCACTTACTAAATCAGTATCTCTACGGCAGTAGTAGAGTAGTAGCAGAGTACCTCAACAGCCAATTTTACTGGCTGGAATGTGTTTTCCAAATCCCGTCGATCTCGAACGGGATCTCGTCATATTATGCTTCGGGATTGATCCCGAAAAATGTCATGAGATCTCGCGAGATCGAGATCCCGCGAGATCGGGATTGCATTCCCTACTCCCAATCCGCCCGCTACACAGTAAGTGGGCAAAAGCATGTGCCGCCATGATCTAGAATCTAGACAAACCTTACCCCATGAACCCGGGTATCCCTGCCAAGTCACCAAATGTAGAACCACATGGAGTAACCTATGGCAAGGGTGTTGGTTATCCAATAAATGGTTTCCGGGGCGGCGGTACCCAAACCCGCCTCCCAAATTTTACTATCAGAAGCCGGTGGAACTACGACATCCCCAATTGGGTAGGTTGTTATAGATAGATATTTTTCCATTTTCCTCTCCTCCCCACTCCCTCCAGTCTAATATCCAATTAGGGGAATGGGGAGAGGAGGGAAATGGGAAATATGAAGGTTGGACAGTTCTTAAACACGGTTGTTGTAATTGCAAGCATCATTTTAGAACGTAGGCAGGTACCGTGTATTATTTCATATCAAATAACACAGTATCAAAAAAATAACTATATTAAGGACAGCAAATCTTCGATTAAAGAACTATCGTTAAAAGGACTTACTCGTATATTAAAAACATCGAAACAGTTTACCTAAACCATTATGTTGTAGGTACCATAGAAGTCACTGAAAACTTGTCCAAAACATAGTCCCCTGAGAATTTCGATAGCAATGCTTACTTTATCAGGGTTTACTTAAAATGTCTAAAAGTTTTAAGGCTCCGCAACCGGGCTCGAAAAGAAGAAGATGAAGTGATACGAAATTACGAATGTTAGAGGAGCACGTTAACATTTACAGCGACTAAATCGATACGAAAATTGTAAAAATGTTTAATATAACACGACTCATTTAAAATAGAGAAAAAATCTCATGGGGAGCATTTTAATTAAGTATCATTTACAGAAACATTGTGAATTTTTTCACAAATATAATTTATAAGATAATAGAAACAGACTTGGTTTTAATATTTTTTGGAGCATACTTTACTATTTATTTCTATAGAGGGAATTTCATATAATTTGCGTTTCGACGTAAGCAGCATAGACCATTGATTTTCAAAGTGGGGGGCGCGAAGATATGTGGAGGGGGGCGCGGGCGTAGGCGGCGGTCACCACTCCGCTCTTCATTCCAAATCTTGTCAAAAACATGCAAGCTCATCCGTCGCATTGACTTTTCTTATAACAAGTGTGAAAAAGAAATATTTTTGCACTTTATTACCTACCCTTATTTTATTTTACAATTGCTTTGCGAGCCCACTTGCTGTTATTTGCTGGGCACTGGGCCGAGGGGAGGCGTGGGCATATTCATTTTAAGCAGTAGGGAGGCGTGATACTTATAAGTTTGGGAACCCCTGATCTAGACATTATCTTCAAAAATAACATATATTTTTTGAAGAGCTTAAAAACTTCAAATGTTTAAGGGAGATAAGTAAGATATCGGTAGGAAAGAAAATATTCAATATCGGTACGTTTTGTTTTTTTTTTAAATACAATGCTTAGTTTGTATACTGAATGGTCTTTTGACGGCGTTTTAATCAGTCAATTTTATTCATTTTTGGAAGGTTCTAACTTCTATAAGAAGTGAATTATAAAAAAAAAAACAAAACGTACCGACACGCTAGTAGTCGATATTTATATTATGAAAAAAAAATTGCTCTAGGGTCAAAATCCAGAGAGATAAACGGGGAATACGTTTGTATGGAAAAACGCCGCCCGCGTTCCCTCTTAAGTAAGCCCCGAAAAGTAAGCATTGCTTATGAAAATGTAGGTTTTTTTAAACAATAAACGCGGTTAAAACTGTCGAGGATCCTAGTCGCTTGCCCACGGATGTCGTGAAATAATACGACCGCTGCTTATGATAAAATTGACTTATTTGATATAGGAATTAATAATATAGGAAAGTACCAGCCAAAGTGGTCGAAATCTAAATTATTATTTTCTCGAGGGAGAAAAACCTTTACAATGAATAATGATATGTTTAAAAAAAAATTGTCTCCACGAATTAATTAATAAATGAATATTTAAATTGATCACAGTTGAACACTTTACTGCGACATTAAAACACGAAATAATGACCAATATTTTCAGTACTAAAGGGCAATTACACCTATTTAGGTCGAAAAAACGGTTCTAAGCATTTAATTTGCACTTCCTCCGATATTGACCAATCACATAGCAAACATACAGGGTGTCTCATACTAGAAATAAATAATTTATACAGTTACTATCTATTCTTTAATTTTTTTTCGTGTTTTACATTGCTTTTCATTAGATGTGAATGATTCTTGATAAATATTAAACACCTTAACAAGCATGAATTATGTGTCTTTTATTAGACCTATTATGGTGACATCGTTTTTTTTGTTTATACCGTACAAGAGTTCCAGCTGCTCTCGACCGTCTGTAGCCAGAGAACTATGTCATTCCCAATTGGGGTATACAGAGCCCTACATACTATGTTTTTAAAGCTTTGAATTTAATGTCACTGAAACAATTATATACAAAAGATATTCTAATGTACGCATTCAAAAACCAGGATAACTTTTCACAGACAAACTCGAGCCGATTCATAAGATCTACATTATAACATACATTCCACCAACCTACAACTAAAATGACATTTGGACAATGAAATATGCAATACTTCTCTATAAAATTATTTAATTTACTATCGACTATAACCGACTTCAAAAGAAACATAAAAATATAAAAGGACACAGGAAGGAAGAATGTAAATACAATTTGGCGACCTAACAAAGATTAATGCTTGTATTGTACTTTCTTTTAGATTCAACTTTATAATTTTCGTCTGTAATATTTTAACATAGGTATTTACTTATATTCAAACAAAAAAAACTTGTACAATGTGTCCTTAGAACGGGATACCCCCAGTAAGGACACATTTCTCTCTGAAAAAATGTAAAACAAAGAATAAAAATTTAAAAAAAAATGGCAGGCTGAAGGTAGTGGGGATGAGAAAAAGATGAAAAGAAGTACCTGGCTATTCATATAGGTCACCAAACACAGTTAGAGCCATTTCAAGCAACGTTTTAATTAATTTAATCTATTAATCTGTGGGGTATTCGTATTAGTATGATTGTGATCCTACAATAAGTCCTAAAATACATAAAAAAACCAGAGTGTTCATACATCAATTCATTCGCGGTAGAAGTAAACCTTCAGAAAACTGAAGTAGACAAGAGTGGGAAAGCTACGAAGCACCGCACAATTCAGTGCACCTTTTCCTATACATTTAGTCATTTTATTAATATTTGTGTTGTCTTCTTCGGCGTCGCTAGAGTCGCTTTCTTCTGTCTATTCATTTGCCTGTTCATTTTGGAGTAGTTTGAATATTAAATATTGATTTAAAAAAATATGTATATATTTATTTTTTTGGATTTCGTAGGATTCGATCCTTTGTTCGCTAAATGTCTGCAAATGTGCTGCTGTCGCCCAGAAAGCGAAAGGTCCTGGGTTCGAGTCCCAGGGGTGCCAATATTTTTTCTGATTTTTTGTCTCCAGATTTATTGATCGAGTTTCGCTATTGTCTTCATTTAATTTTAAAATAAAAATCGCAATTTTTCGTTTCATCGAGTTTCAAATCACAACAGTGCTAAATAAGTTTAAATTAAAAAATATATATATATTGGTAAGTTGAAACAGGACAACCTGTAGTTATTACAAACACTCGACCGCTGAAATTGTCCATTGAAATAATAATTGATTTCGCCACTCGCAGCATTGATTGACAATTTTTATTACTGACATTTTTTATTTGACTGCACATTGTTTTTGAACAATATTGCACCACAAAACACAATGACAGTCTAGTATCTAGTACCTAATTCTAGTGCCTAGTGTCAGGCACAATCAATGCTTTCGCAACCTGTCGTGTTGGACTCGGGAGGTCGGTGACCAATATTGCTAAATGGATATTTACAGATTTTTATGCACGTGTGATATTTGTATATATTATAGGTATTTAAATTGAAAATTAGTTATTACTTTTTATTATAATACTAATGTCTAAACCTGTCTTTTATTTTTCGTCCAATGTACTGTAGATATGTGAAACTTGTATTTTATAAAAATTGTTACTATTACCTCCCACCTATGATTTGTGAGTTCGTCCTATCCTACAATGATTTTACGTTACAGGCGGGAGGAAATAGTTACAATTTTACATAGGTATTTTTATATTAAAAATGTAGGTTTCACATACAGTATAGAGATCTGAGTTCTGTAACTCTTTGAAATTGCCCAAGAAAGAAATAAAAACAATAAAAAAACAAATTAGATATTACGAATGCGAAAATCATTTCAAAGAGGACATTTTAATGTATTTGTGCACACCAGTTCGTTCTAGAATGCGGTTTTTTCCATCTAATCATAAGTAAAAAAATAATTAGTTATAATTAATAATTATCAGCCGGAAACACTCATCTACATTGAAAAAATCTTCCGAGAAAAGATACTGGCCGCCAACGGGAATTGAACCCGTGTCCCTCTGATTGCCGGTCAGCTGCTCTGACCACTGAGCTATGGCGGCTTATCTAATACCCGCCAAATAATTCAATATATACTAGTAAGTTTATCTACCCTTTGTGCTATGCATAAAAAATCTTGTTTAAACGTTAAGTTTATCAATTAAAAATAATAATTAATAATTAGTTTGTAAGATTCGGGTAAACGAAATCTCACTTTTAAAATATGCAAATAAAATGCTCCCACGGTTTTCAAATAAGGTCTGAACGAGATAAAGTTATTTTATGGCTGGTATTATATAAATTTATACCGTCCTTTACAAAAATTTGGAAGAAAATATTTATTATTTTAAAGTGTTTTAGGATTAGTCGGTAATTTTAATAGGACCTATAATAATATTAAAAGGAAGAAGAGGAAGTTTTGGAAAGGAAAAAGTATGAAGGATGGGAAGGAATCTAAGGGTTAATGTGTCCAGAAGTGACTGACGTGTGAATTCATCCCCCCAACTGCGTTGCAAGACGATGTTTGAAGAGAGTCCGGCTGGAGAGGTCAAAAGGTCTCCATCGACCAGTTTCTCTCGATCTGACCAGCCAAGCAGTAGGTAGACAAACGCATTAGCCTCCAAGACCTAGAAAAATCTCACCCCATGAACTCGGGAACCCATGGCATGGTTATCTAATAAATTGTTTCCGGGCCGCGGGACGGTACCGTTTTCTGTTTTATTTTTCAGCTTCCTAACAAAAACAAAACTTAAATTTTTTTTTTTAATTTTTTTATAAGAAAAACTCTCTTTTTATAACTTTTGAAGAAATTCCCATCAATTTAATATATCATTTAAGAAGAAGCTATCAATTATAACCTAAAGGAAAATATGAAAGAGAACGAGACACAGAAAAATAGAAAAAGGTAATGGTCGCAACTGGGACTCGAACCCAGACCTCTCATCTAACGACGGACGTGCGCGTTAACAAATTTCGCCATTACCACCTTCCGTCATAACGTCATATTTATCAATCTCATATTTCAAATTTTAGAATTAACAATATTATCTTCAACAATTCTTTTTTTTCCATATTATGGGCAACTACCCATTTTATTGGAAACAATCATTCTAAGAATTGGTTTGTAACCTGGATAGCGTCTCGGATAAATAGATCCAAATTTATTCATATGGAACTATTGAATTTTTATAGAAGTCTAAATGAATATTTAATTTTTTATAACAAAACCTCGCTTTTTAAAAATTTTGAAGGTTATTCCAAACAATGTTAATATATTGATGGGCATAACCTTCGAGATGTCTGGGTTCGAGTCCCAGTTGCGACCATTATCTTTTTTTATTTTTCTGTGTCTTGTTCTCTTTCATATTTTCGTTTAGTTTATTATTGTTATCTTTTTCAATAAAATAATTCTGTATCCATCCAGTACATCACTACACAAGCAAGGGCCTCTTTATCTTACGCGGATACGATCGGATATCGGGAAGTGGGTTAATCTCCACTTCAACATTCCACACCATTCATACATTCATTCAACGAAGAAAATAAAAGTGAAATTCAAATAGATATATTAAAAAGGTTTATTTAGGTGTATTAATTATCATCTGTGAATAAAGTAATCAGTGAGACGAATAAAGTCATTCTTACCGCAGCATCCCGCATTGCAAATCCCAACCCGCTGCGACAAATTAATTGCGAAAGAGTGTCAAATTTCTGTGACTCAAATTAAACGACCGGCACTGTATCGTTGCGCAAGTAACAATACGTTTTGTAAAATTTGTATTTTACGCATTGTGATAGGTCGAAAAAATGTCCCGCTCTCTGAAAGACATACTTCGTGGTATTTGAGAGTCGATCTTTGAGAGTATCCTGCTAAACCGCTAAGTGGTCCAAAGCGTTGGGTTCTCATCCAGTCTTTGCGGGGTAAACCGACCAGATGTCCCGTTTTCACCGGGACAGTCCCGTTTTCAGGCAGCGTGTCCCGGTGTCCCCGTACACAGCTTGGGGGCGCAAAAATGTCCCGTTTTCGAAAAGAAAGCGTTATGTTCCTACAAAAATAAACCGGTAATCTTGGAATACATAAATATATAAAATAGCTAAATCTGAAATGATATGAAAAAAACATTACTATCTTGTCAATTGAATTGTGAGAAAGTGTGAGGCTTCTAAAATGAGTAAGTTTATAAGATATTTTATTTAATTTATTTAGGGGCTAGAATTCCAATAATCCATGCTCTTGGTAGTTGTAAGACAAGTTGTGATCTAGCCTCCTACAAAGTCAAGTTAATTCATTCGTAAAATCCATGCTAATTTTAGTCAAAAACATTTTTACTGTAACATATTGATTTATTTCGATTATAAGTAAAAAAAAACTCTTAAAATTTTGAACAAGGTTCTAGAATTCCAATCGTCCATGCGATTGGTAAGTAATAAATTGTCCAAATTTATTATTATTATTAAGTTCTCGTACCTACCTTTTTTTCGGTTTCTCAGTTTGGGGGGGGGGGGGGGGGGAATGGTCATGTTAGGTATACCCCCCCTGTTAGGTAAGTCCTCATTGCATAAACAACATTTTCGGATTATATTTGGAGGAATTCAAATACTATCTAAATCTTTAGTGTTATCTTTTGAGTTGACAGAATAAAATATAAAAAATCCCCACATGACCTTGAAATATACCTTACACTGAGTTTTTCTGCACACAGTACATCTACGGAGACCTTCTCAAGTAAATAATTTATATGTCTTTTGTTGTTTACAAAAACACGTTAAAATCATCGTCTTTATAAACCATAAACAAAACGCTGTACAATAAATAAACAAAATAATAATACGCTATAAAATGATAATATTGTAATAAAGTGTCTGATTTCGCCATGAAGTAATACTGGTCTATGCGCATCGTTTGTGCGCACAGAGAGATAGATGATGCATAGCTAGGTATAATAATAATAGTTACTTTGTATATCATAGAAATGTATGTGTGTGTCTGTGTCTAGGATTTAGCTATGTTTTATCTATATCTCTCTGTGGGTATTTGAGCGGTGCATAGCATTTGGTACCGCGGACAGAAATGCAATCCTTTGAAAGTGTTCGAATTGCAGGGATGCTCAACCATTGTCTAGTTTACCTTGAGAGCAGAAAGAATTATCACAATTAATAAAATTGTTGAAACCTATTTAGAATTATCACAATTAATAAAATTGTTGAAACCTATAAGGACTTATTTGGAATAAAGTATTTAAGAGTTAGCTCTCATTCGGATAAGGTTTTTGATTAGTAATTACTTTGTTTAGTCGTTGACGATACTCGTTTATTATTTTTCCATCCTTAATAATTGATTACCTCCACGTATTTTTGTGTCATTTAGCATCGATAGTAGTAGAGTTTTTGTGACCTTTACGGCACAGACGGACACATAAAAGTTGTTCTAACTTATTTTGTATTACTGTGAAATATTTGATTTATGAACCAGGACCTTAAGTCATCAAACGTAGTGAACCACTTAGGGTGAGCTACGGCGGAGGTGTTGGTTATCCAATAAATGGTTACTGACGCGGCGGTAGCCAAACGCGCCTCCCAAATTGAGTTGATTGGTTAAAATACAAAGAGTTGTCTGATATAAATCGTCGTGTCTCCTTATTTTCTTTACGCCGGGATTTGAAGACTTTATTAGCTGAAAACCTGACTGTATTATTAGAATGGTCTTGGCCTATAGATGTGAGGCGGGAACACTGACAGCAAAGTCTGCTGAACAGCCGTACACCTTCGAAAGAAAGGTACTTCGAAGAATATTAGAAGCGGTGCGTGAGGGAGAGGCATGGAGAATCCGCAACAATAATGAGCTCTATAATGTCTACCAATCTTTCAGACTCTCTATCCATTTAAGGCTCCAAAGACTAAGATATGCTGGACATGTACACCGAATGCCAAACACACGAGCACCGAAGAAGGTTCAAACAGGACACCCGGGAGGTAAACGAAACGCGGGCAGACCTGGGCTGAGATGGGAGGATGATGTCAGGAAGGATGCAAGAGGACTACTTCATGATGCAGATTGGAAGACGACAGCTGAGGACGACTACAGATACTATTTAATATCTACAGCCTGTATTTCGGACGAATATCTACAGCTCATATGTTGGACAAATATCTATGAACTTCAGAGTGAAGACTAAGTCCCAGTGGTGACGAATATCAATGGAGCGTAGGTGGGACTAATATCTACAGAGGATAGCCGAGCAAGAGGTTGTACGGAAAAGCATAAATTACTTCAATTATTTAATACTAACCTAACCTAACCTAACCTAAGTTAACATAAATAAAGTTTTTTAAACTGCATACGCAATATTACGTTATGCCAATATGCTATACATAATTGCAAATCCAACCTCTGTCAGTGCTGTAGATATTCGTGGACATCACCTGTTCCATAGATATTAGTCAGTAGTTTGAGCTGTAGATATTCGTCCTCACTTAGGTTCTCATAGTTATTAGTCCGATTTGTTCAGTTTTTGGAATTCCTGTAGATATTAGTAGACGCCTCCCTGAGGACAGAGGGCGGTGGAGGCTTATCTTGAAGGAAGCCAAGGCTCGAAATGGGCCGTAGCGCCATTGAAGAAGAAGAAGGTTAAAACTGCAGTATCAGAATACGAAAATAAACAAGTGATATATTTAATAAAATAAAATACTGTTTTGTTTAAAACCACGAGTTTTATTAATTTTTTGAACCGACCGGTTTCGCTTTACTCAAGCATCATCAGGGTACAAATTAATACTAAACAATAAGTCATAATGTGTGCTTATATAAAACAAAATATAGAGGGAGAAAAATTTTTAGAGAGAGACAAAATATAGAGGGAGACAACATGATACAAATATAACAAACACATCGACGGCCATAAAATCCATATACTTAATAATCAATTAGACATATCAAGTAGTCCGATATTAGGTCTGTTTCCAATAAACCCTTAATATAAAAAAAAATAAAAAAAAAATAAAAAATAAAAAAAAATAAAAAAAATAAAAAAAAATTCCCAGTGCTCCTTACCACCATGTCAGTTGATGCTTTGTTCCTCCAAATTTATTACTGTAACCCATTAGTCACATAATTATCTTTCGGTTTTTTCCATTACTTGCGAACTTAGGTTAATGTATTTTATGGCCGTCGATGTGTTTGTTATATTTGTATCATGTTGTCTCCCTCTATATTTTGTCTCTCTCTAAAAAATTTTCTCCCTCTATATTTTGTTTTATATAAGCACACATTATGACTTATTGTTTAGTATTAATTTGTACCCTGATGATGCTTGAGTAAAGCGAAACCGGTCGGTTCAAAAAATTAATAAAACTCGTGGTTTTAAACAAAACAGTATTTTATTTTATTAAATATGTCAAACCACAAAGTGATTGCTTTCTACAATAATAAGTGATATATTGTATATTAGTGTTTTTTTTAATTGAAGTGTTTTCTTTAAATCAATTAAATGTTATGTGCAGCTCCCCTGGACTAGACGTATCTGTCAGTATTGGTGTTTGCCACGCCGCACACAAGTACGTAGTGCGCACCGCTACACGCTATGTGCGCGTATACAGCCGCTGTGCTAGTGTGCGACGCCGCAACTGGGTCAGCGGGTGAATAGCACGTCGCAAGGACGTGGATGGCGGTAAAGGGAGGGGAAGGAGTTGGGAACACACCACACTATAATACTTCACATAGTTATATATTATATACATACTATGCTGCAGTGTGATGCTTGTCAATATTATTAAATAATCTTGCATTATTTATCTATTGCTTGTTGGTGGAAGGAAATTAATTAAACTGATTTTCAGTAGTGATTTTTCAATGAATATTTCATTTTTAAAACTTGATAACACAACATGTAATATATTTTGAAAAGTTAAGGATAAGTCATGTTAGGTTAGGCGCCATTAACATAATTTAAGATAATACTAACTTAACCTAACGGTACATATCCAAATTTATGTTGGTCGGTAAGAATTTTAGATTTAAAACGTTTAGGTTAGGTTATGCTAGGCTAGGTTGTATTTTTGTGTCATTAACATAACTAAGGAAAATCCTAACTTAACTTTACGTTACTTCACCCAATCTAAGTTGGAATGTAAGAATTTTAGATTTAAAAAGTTTAGGTTAGGTTATTCTAGGCTATTTTTGTGTCATTAACATAACTTAGGATAATCCTAACTTAACCTAACGTTACATCACCCAATTTAAATTGGTGGGTAAGAATTTTAGATTTAAAACGTTTAGGTTAGGTTAGGTTAGGTTAGGTTAGGTTATGTCATTAACATAATTTAAGATAATCCTAACTTAACCTAACATTACATCACCCAATCTAAATTGGTAGGTAAGAATTTTAGATTTCAAAAGTTTAGTTTAGGTTATGTTAGGTTGGGTTATACAGGGTCCGCCATCTAAAGTTTTTTTTTTCAACTAGTGCTTATTTCGTGAATGGTAACACTTAGCTCATGTCTGATTTGACAGATAATTAGTTTTATTCTTCCGCTGAGCGAATATCTGACCATCCAATGCGTTTTCGCTTCGCTGAGTGGGCCTGCGATCGACTTACAGAAGATGCCGATTTTGCCAAAAAATCATCTTTTCGGATGAAGCTCATTTTGATCTTGGCGGGTATGTAAACAAGCAAAATTGTCGTATTTGGGGCACAGAAAACCCGCACGCATACATTGAAAAGCCGGTACACCCAAAACGAGTCACTGTTTGGTGCGGATTTTGGTCCAGAGGCATAATTGGGCCATTTTTCTTTGAAAATGAGCAAGGAGTGGCCGTTACAGTCAATGGCGATCGTTATCGGGCCATGTTGAACGAATTTTTGTTCACAAAAATTGAAGAGGAGGATATTGGCAACATTTGGTTTCAACAGGACGGCGCTACGTGCCACACAGCCGAAGCTACACTCGATGTTTTGCGCCCTGTTTTTGAAGATCGCATTATCAGCCGCAGAGCTGATGTCGTTTGGCCACCTCGGAGCTGCGATTTGACACCGTTGGACTATTATTTGTGGGGTGCCCTCAAAGATAAATGTTACGCCGACAAGCCAGAGACAATTGACGCTTTAAAGGATAATATTCGTGAAGCCATTGGTGAAATACAGCTGCACACAATCGATAATGTGCTTAAAAATTGGACCGATCGTGTAGGCTACTGCATGGCCAGCCGAGGCAGCCATTTGAATGAAATTATTTTCCATTATTAACCGGAAGGATTGTACTTATAAATAAAAAAAGAAATTTGAGAAAATATTCAGTAGTTTTTTTTTTATAGCATTTTCAAAAAAAAAAAGTTATTTGGCGGACCCCGTATTTTTGTGTCTTTAACATTACTTAGGATAATCCTAACTTAACCTAACATTACATCACCAAATCTAAGTTGGTAGGTAAGAATTTTAGATTTCAAAAGTTTAGGTTAGGTTATGTTAGGTTGGGTTATATTTTTGGGTCTTTAACATTACTTAGGATAATCCTAACTTAACCTAACGTTACATCACCAAATCTAAGTTGGTAGGTAAGAATTTTAGATTTCAAAAGTTTAGGTTAGATTATGTTAGGCTAGGTTGTGCTATTAACAAAACTTAGGATATTTCTAACTTAACCTAAAGTTACATCACCCCATCTAAGTTGGTTGGTAAGTATTTTAGATTTAAAAAGTATAGGTTAGAATAGAATTGTTGCTTAAGATGGCTTTAGTCATATTTGGTGATCATATCTAAATAGCCAATCTTCATCTGCCCCCATATTCTTCTTTTTGCCATTCCCGTGTAACACACCACAAATGGGAAG
This sequence comes from Limnephilus lunatus, assembly GCA_917563855.2. NCBI lineage: Eukaryota > Metazoa > Arthropoda > Insecta > Trichoptera > Limnephilidae > Limnephilus > Limnephilus lunatus. Next base: position 23,640,238 of record OU830596.1, read on the forward strand.
GCCGCAGTCCAAATGAAAAATGCTATAATTTCGTAAACAAAACTTAATCCAATCTTATTGGATGCCGTAGGTCATCCCGATTGACTTAGCAGGGGTGACTTAGCAGGGGTGAGGCATCAGATGTGATGTGTTAATGTCTTAGCAGAGGATGCCCTGCCCACAGAGAGGTCGGTTTGGGTACATCCGGATGGATTCATAAGACCGTCACTCCTGGACACACTGACCCCTAGATTCATACCTTTTTCCTTCTCAGAACTTCCTCTCTTTCCTTTCCTCAAAAAGACCTTCCATAGCATTCTTAAATATAACATAGGCCCTGAGGGAAATTATTTTCCTCACTGGCCTCCCTGGTGTGAGGTTAATATTAAAAAAATATGTACGAATTAGAAAAACTATAAAATTATATACGAGAATGCCCCTCCAAAAGAAATTAAATACCATAGAGATAAACAAGTTTAAAAACAACTTCAAAACTTGGATAAGTAAACATGAAGATGAGAAAATCATTAAAAAATACGAAGTAACAACAACACAACCAACAATCAACAAACATGAAGATGTGGAAATCAACATACATTAAGATGAGGAAATCAACAAACATGAAGATGAAACAATCAAGAATCCCTAGTGAGGAGGACTGTAAATAAACTATGTACTTTATCTACTTATATGTATATAAATATGCATTTTTAAAAAGTAATCCAGTAGGATTTGAAAAATTATGTCACATCCATTTGACGACTGTAACAGAATATATAAACGAAGGCATTTTAATCAACGTTTGATTCTGAAATTTATTCTGTCACCAGGACGAAACTGAGAGTATCTACCAATTTAACATAATACTCTCGTATCACTTGATCATGCCAGTGTTAAATGCGGAGTAAAGATGAATGCTAGTAAATGAAATGATTTCTAATATTTGCGAAGGCATGTTGGAATTCCCGACAATTCAAAGACGACCTTTTTCAACTATATGTAAGTAGGTCGTATACCCAGAAGAGATGAGTTTTACAGTTCCGTTCTGAACTCCGTCCAGTCCACGAATCTAATGTTGAAGCACGTCATTGTGTGAAATAAGTTGTTATAAGAAACACTTACATTTAAAAAAATACGAATTATTAATTAAAACTTTCTTTCTTGAGGAGATGCACTACTAAGTAGTACAAAATCAGGTGTTTTTGGTTTGAAAATTTGATCGCTTAGAAATGTTTTAGATCTTTCATATAATCGGGTACTTATTTGATAAGTATTTTTTTAAGCCCACGAAAAAAAATTAAGTATTATGCTTTCAAAAACTGCTCTAGAGTTCAAAATCTACTACTGACGAAAAGCCTTTTTTGGTTGCAATTTTGCACTTTGCTGAGGTGGAAAATTAAGTTTTTACTAAATGATTTCAGTATACTTAAAGTTAGTTTTCAGCATCGTTGTAAATAATTATTGTACGCAAGAAAAGTAACTTATTAATTTTAATCTATTATAAATTGGTTAGCGTTAATTTTTTTTACGGAATTTTATGTTAATTATGGTTTTGCGCAATGATTAAAATAATACATTTAGTATGGGTTTGTTTGAAAGAATTTGAACAATTCCTCAAATTTCGAAGTTAATTTTCAATATCTGTGTATGTTCTATTCAAGTTCTGTTGTTATTTCAGTTTTATGATGCAACTGGCCTATGATGACATAATAATAGAACTTGAATTTTTTTACAAGAACTATTCGTACACAGAGCTTGAAAATTAACTTCGAAATTTTATGAATTATTCAAATTCTGTGAAACACCTTTTTTTAAGGAACCATGGATTTCAAACGTTTCTAAACTTGTTCATAATTTTGATTAAATAAATGATTTGTTGTTATTTAATTTTGCAATTTGGGAGGCAAGCATGGGTATCGCCCGGAAACCATTTATTGGATAACCAACACTTCTGCTATAGCTATAGGTCACCCTAAGTGGTTCGCTACGTTTGCTGACTTAGCAGGTGTGCCCGGGTTCATGGGGTGAGGTTTGTCCGGGTCTTGGCGGCGGATGCGTCTGCTCATCAGCTGTATGAGCTGGTTGAATGGTTGAGGGAGTCCCTTTGACTTCTCCAGCCGTACTCTCTCGGAACATCGTCTGGCACCGCAGTGGGAGGGATGGATTCAAATATCCGTCGCTCATGGACACATTGACCCCCAGATCCCTACCCACTTCTAATATTCATTTTCTTCCTAGAACTTCCTGTCATTCCTTTTTCCTAAAAAAACCCTCCACACAGCACCTTAAAGAAGACATGAGGGGAATTCTTTTCCTCAGGGCTTCCTGTGTGGAGCTATTAGCTGTAAAAAATATGTATTATTAAACTGCATAAATGTACGGTTGGTAGCCGAGTGTACAAGTGCGTAGGATTCCCGTTCAGGAGTCGCGGATTCAATCCTCTACTAGCTAAGTTCTCCATCATGCATAAGGAATGATGGAAGTAATCCCATAGTGGAAGATACTCTCAGTATCGTCCTGGTGTAAGACCATCATTCAGAATTGAAACGTTGCTTGAAATGGCATTAGCCGTGTTTGGTGACCAGGTCTGAGTAGCCAGGTACTTCCCCACCTTCCTCTCCCCCTTTTCTTACCCTCCTCACTACCTTCAGCCTCACAACATACCTCAATTGGAGATGCCATAGTCTCACTGGCTTCAGACGGGAGCAGCTGGGACTATTGTGAGGTATTAAAAAAAATATGTAAAAAAATAATGACGGAAATATCTTCCTTTCCCTCTCTAACTGTAGAGCTAAGTATGTCGATTTGTAACAACGTCGTTGAAGACAACGACATAAACATAAATAAACTTCGCAATAGAAACCAAGGGAAGTCGTCTAATAAGATAGTCTAATTATAAACAGTGCGTACCGCTCGGTGACTAGACATTATATGCAATGCTTTGGTATATGGTATATCGTATGACACGTCACAATATTTTACATCTTGGGGTAGGTAGATAGATAGTAAACCACATAGCATTGCTAAACGCTGCTAAATTCGCTGCAAATTATTGCAATGTTGCAAACTATTCAATTATTAATCAAATAAGTATATTTAGAAACTTAAAAATTAAAAGTATGAAAGGGGATGAGGTTTATAAATATTTAGGATATCCGCAATCAAATAGATTAGATCATACTAGTATTAAAATGATATAAGGATTAAATTTAAAACTAGGATCAGAAAAAAATTAAAATGCAATCTATCTGCTAAAAAATTTGTAAAGGCAACAAATACTTAGGCTATACCTCTATTAACTTACTCATTTGGCATAATTAAATGGTCTAATATAGATTAAGATAGCTTAGAACCATTAATTAGAACTACGTTAACAAAGTTTGATTGCCATCATCCAAATTCAGCTATAGAACGAATTAATTTACCAAGAAATTTAGGAGGTAGAGGTATAGTCAAAATAACATCTTTAAAACATAATCAGGTAGATACGCTAAGAAATTTCATAGGAAAGCTGATAGTTCAGAAATGCACAAAATAATTTGCTAGGCAGAAATATTTCGCCATTAAATTTATACGATGAGAATGCCAGCATTCTTATAAATACCAACCAGGAATTATTAGATTCCTGGTCAAATAAAATTCTTCACGCAAAACACTTCAAATATCTCAGACAAACTTTCGTCAAACAAATGGTTGAGTATTGGAGAGTGAGCGCAGAAATAGAAGGATATATGCTTGCCATTCAAGATAGAGTCATTAATACTAAAAATTATAGGAAGCATATCATCAAAGATACAAATCAAATTGATGATTTATGTGGAAAATGTTTGGCTTTTCCAGAAACTATAGAACATATTATATCGGGATGTTCTATATTAGCGCCGTCCGAGTATACATTTAAGTACAATCAAGTTTTTAAAATAATTCACCAAAGTTTGGTAATTAAACGTAACTTGATTGACTGCCGTAATGTACCATTTTATGAATATGAACCAAATTCATTTTTAGAAAATGAATTCTATAAAATTTATTACGATAAAACTATTCTAACAGACAGAAAAATTAGTCATAATAGACCCAATATAGTTTTACATGACAAAATTAAAAAAAAAACTTGATGTAGCTATTCCAAATTCTTGTAATATTCAGAAAACTGTTTCTGAAAAAATAAGAAAATATACAGATTTAGGAAATGAGATTAAAAGAATTTGGCATTCTCAGACTATAAAAATATTACTATTTGTTATTTCGGCTACTGGCATTATACCTAGCTCTCTCATTCAAAATTTAGGCGTATTAGATTTGTCACAGAATTAATATATAAACATTCAAAAGTCAGTTATTTTAAATACATGTAGGATTACGAAAGATTTTTTAAATATTTATATTGAGGGATCAGGGATTTATCGGACCTGTTAGGATTTCATCAGAGCCGAACCCCCTGATATGAAAATATCTGGAGTCGGTGAAATATTTTCCCATTATGTTTCTGGTGGATTGACGTATTGTTCTTGTATTGTTTTGTATTTATTATACTCATATAGTGCACTTACGTTGCGTGAATTTACTAGATAATCATTTGTGGAAAAGTGTGTGGAAGGGTTTAGTCTTTCATTTGGGAAAAATTTAACCGTGACATAAAATCTGGAGCACAGTAAAATCTATTTTTATATTGCGATTTTATTTAAATTAAAATTTTTGAAAATTTTATGATTGAAAATAATTATTTTATTAATAAGAGATAACTTTGTATAAACCACTTTTTTAATAAACAATATCGACATGTTTCAATAACAATTGTATATCGATATTGTTTATTAAAAAAGTGGTTTATACAAAGTTATCTCTTATTAATTAAATAATAAATAATGCCACAAAGTTATTTTGCAAAGATTGAAGAAGAAAATAATTATATTTAAATTTGAAAGATTCGTGTAGAGTCACAGTCAAAAATCACTTACACAATTAATAATAATAATAATAATAATAACTTTATTTCACATAAAATTGAACAATAAAACATATGTGGAAACTTTGACTAGCCAACTAGGAATGGATCCTGTTTTAGGCCAGTCAAATTGACAAATTTAAATTCATATTACATTGTTTACTAACATAACATGTTATTTATAGCAGGAAAAGGTGTTAATTATGTATTCCTAACAGTATATAATTTGTACTCATAAGAAAAAGAAGACAAATAATGATATCTTAAAATCAAATACAGATATTTTCCCCTAGAGCGCTTAAAAAACAAAAACAAAAACAAATAAAAGATAAAAGATAAAAGATAAAAGATAAAAGATAAAAGATAAAAGATAAAAGATAAAAGATAAAAGATAAAAGATAAAAGATAAAAGATAAAAGATAAAAGATAAAAGATAAAAGATAAAAGATAAAAGATAAAAGATAAAAGATAAAAGATAAAAGATAAAAGATAAAAGATAAAAGATAAAAGATAAAAGATAAAAGATAAAAGATAAAAGATAAAAGATAAAAGATAAAAGATAAAAGATAAAAGATAAAAGATAAAAGATAAAAGATAAAAGATAAAAGATAAAAGATAAAAGATAAAAGATAAAAGATAAAAGATAAAAGATAAAAGATAAAAGATAAAAGATAAAAGATAAAAGATAAAAGATAAAAGATAAAAGATAAAAGATAAAACCGGTAAAGTAAATAAACCGGTATTGTAATTGTATAATAAATATGGCTGTAAAAAAGTGGGTAAATAGTTATTTTTTTTACAATATTGGTGTTATAAAAAGATTACATTATTTGATATAGATACATACATTTAGTTTTCAAATTGAGTACCTTTTATATCGTAAATTACATACAGAATGTCCGGTAAGTAATGGATAAATACTTTCAAATATGGATAGGACAATGGGACGTTTTTTGCATGAAGATTTTCAGGAAATTTCAGTTTGGCAGTGCACTGCACACCGATTTCCTGAAATTATTCACCAAAAAAACAAAATAAAAAAAAGGTTTTGGGCAACAACACAAGTAATGCCATTTTTGAAGTAAAACTTCTTTACGCCCTCTTGACACTTGGGGTAAACTGGTGAATGCGTTACGAAAAGTGGTGATTGTTACGAAAAGTGTGATGCGAACGGTAATCGATGCGAACGGTGATCGATGATCAGTGATTAAAGTTATTAAAAAAAGAAACGGAGCAACTTTTGCCCAGCGAAAAAAAGACGCATGAGAGTGTACTACTGTGCGAAATGCAACAAACCATATTGTCTGGAATGTCAATGTCAATGTCACCCCAATGTCAAATGTTCTTTTGGAAGTTAGTGAAGTTTTACTTCAGTTGTGTGGTCTAAACTAAAGCACACTCGTTTTTTAAAAATATTAGCACTCTAGCACACCCAAAAGTCACGAGCTTTCAGTGGTCGCAACTGGGAATCGAACCACGGCATTACGGGAAATAGCAACTTAACCAACTCGGTCAGTGGAATAAAATAAAAAATAGATTTTATTAGTATATTAAAATATAAGTGGATAAACAGGTCTTTAAAACACGCGCGATTTTTCGAGCACGACGGCGTAGCCGAGTGCTCGAAATAAAGCAAGTGTTTTAAAGACCAGTTATCCACGAATATTTTACGCTATTTTTTTTTATTGGTACACTTTGAAAACATAAATATTGATATTATTATTAAAAATTTGGAAATAAAACTATTAATGAATTCGTGATGTGACATCACAATATCTTGTTGTCATAGAAATGAAAAACACAAACATTAATTTGCAATCTGTCACATTTGACGTTTAAAATATTCCTGTCAGATTTATAGTTAAAAGTTGACATTTAGACTTCACATTTTGTTGATTTGTTGATGTTGCCATGGTAACTTTAAAAAACGCGCGTTCCATAAAGTGCGATTTAAACACGCTAGAGCGTACTTTAAATGAGTAAAAAAGGGCACCAATAAAAAAAAAATAATTTTGCTGCCCAATGATATTACTTCAATTCAAAACAACAATAAAAAAATTCCATTACACTTTTGGCTCGTTGGGTAGAGCCTAGCAGGTCACGTCATACGCAGTTCGTCTCGTTTCAGCAGCGCAGTATACAGAGCGCATACCTACCACGTGTGGCGGTGGGATCAGTGGCAATTTTTACATTTTTAACTTCAAATATTTATTTATTTATTTTATTTTAGGGAAATCAACAGTTTATAATGTGATTAATTTGTACATGTATAATTCACCTAACTGATAAACCGAATATAGATTTCCTCATTATAATATAACATTGTGTATCTAGAAATTAAACAGTTATCTTATAACAATTAAAAGATATTGCATATAACAGGTCTTTACATAATATATCATTATATTTATGCAGTTTTGTACTCATTTAATACACTTTTGATAGATTTTTTATATTTACTTTCGTCACAATTGAAGATATCTATATCAGAGAAAATGTTATTATATGTTGAACACAGTCTTATAAGGCAAGCATTTTGGATTGAATTTGTTTTGCAGTGTTTTTCTTTAAAAATATTACACGATCGTGTGTGCCGTGTAGGTACTTTAAAATCTATTTTGTTCAATAATTTAGGAGAGTCGGTTATGTTATTTACGATTTTGAATAGCAACATCGCATCTGAGAATTGTCTGCGTACACTCAATGCATCAATTTTGAAGAAATTTGCTGCATTAAGATAATTATTAAATCGATTGTGCGATTTGTAAGAAAGGTAGTTTATGATTTTTTTCTGAATCGATTCAATTTTGTTTATATGTACTGCATAAAATATGCTCAGGATTCACTGATTAAAATGGATAATTGTTGATGTACCTTGTTTAGTTTCACTTTCTGCGAAAATACATTGGCTGCTGGCATTATCCTAATCCAAGATTTTACATTATTTAGTAGTCGTTAATAGATTCTACCTTTGCCGAGGTATTTCAAATAACCGCAGTTTAAACACGCAACTGCCTACTAATAGTTAATGCTATTTGTTAGTTGTTTTTAATTAATAGCTACAAGTAGGTACCTTGGGTTGGAATATTTAGTTTTTCCGATGCCTCTTCATAAAGGATTTGTCCGCAGAATTACAGTAAACCTTAACCACTCGGACCCAAAAGCTTGTTTTCACAACAATATAACATAACTATTAGATAATAATCTTTGTAGACCACTCCTCTCCCCTCCCCTAAATGTTATGTATATAAACTGTAGACTAAGAATTATTTGTACCAGTCTGAAGATGGCTCTGACGAGCTGAAACCGGTTACGGTCAATAAAATTAAGTGGAATAAAGTTTTATATTTGTGTTATTATAATCTATTATAATGGAATTCCACTACGAATTTTCAGTTTCAAAAATAGAAATATTAATAACTATTAGACATTCGTAGGACGTATTAGGCGTACCTTAGTTATTAAAAAAACATGTATATATTTATATCGAGAGCGGAAATTTGAAATGTTTTAAAGGACAATAAATCTAAAAATGAGTTAACCCTTAAAAAAATTGGATTTTTTTCAGATGGTCAAAATATTTTCGCTTTACAATAAAGTGCAAATAATTGGAATATTTCTGAGAACATTAAAAAACTAAAAACTGTTTTAGAAAGGTGATGAAATATGCTTTCAAATTATATAATTCGAAATAAACACATATTTTTTTAATTATAAAATTTTGGCAAACAAACATAAAAAAGTTTAAAAAATGGCTCACCTTACGTTTTTTCTACCTTAAGTTACTGATAATAAAAATAAATAAAAACACATACATATTTTATTAGACAAACGTATAAAAAACACATTGTAATCTCACTTTTTTGTGGCTCTATGTAAAAATAATTTATAAAAAATTCCCGAAGTTTCAACTTTTTTTTCAATTTGCGATTCAAAACTTTGTATACATAAAAGTGTACATTTTACTTTTTTGTTGGCTATTATTTAGATTGGAATATAAAACGTGGTGTTTTCCCTTCCTAACACTGTTTAGAACATATTTCTCACTATGATAGTAAGGGAGTTACAGCGTTTTATACGAGACCTATGTGCGTTGGGACAAATATGGTCTCCTGCCATTCAAAGGGTAAAAATATGTTATTTTCCTGCGTTTTTGAAGTAAGACTTCTTTACGCACGCTTGACTTGGGGAGTAAGCTGGTGAATGCGTGACATGCGTGAAGAGTGTGATCGGGCGAGGCGAACGGAAGTTGAGAGGGAGATATAAGTTAGTGACTGTAAGGGCAAGAGAGAGAGGTGCGAGCACAAATTTTCTTTCTCTCTTTCTCTCATAGCCAGTTACGTTTCGTATATCTAAGACACAGTGCAGGCCTATTGTCTGTATCACGCAGACAGGAGCAAGAGAGATCAGTGCGCGTGCACATTTTCTTTCTCTCTTCTTTTATAAGTAAGTGAAGTTTTACTTCAGTCGTGTGGTCTAAAGTCTAAAGCACACTCGTTTTTTTTTATCGTTCGATCTACATCGTCGAAATATTTTTAGGAAAATAAGTACCTACGTCTTCAACGACGCACATTATAAGAGGATTTTTTTCTGAAAAATTAAAAATAAAGTAAGTAAATACTGTTAATAATAAAATTTAAAATAATCTGAAAGTATGTTGCCTGTTGTATGCTGATGATGCGGTGCTGATTTCTAACACTATGGAAGATCTACAGTCTCTCGTATCTAGGATGAACGAAGTATGTATGAAGAATGAGTTAATGATGAATGTAAGTAAGTCTAAAGTCATGGTGTTTGAAAGAGAGAGTACGAAAACAGTATGCAATATAGTTGTGAATGATGAATACTTGGAGCAGGTGGATGAGTTTGTGTATCTGGGTAGTATGTTTACGAGAGATGGGAATGCTGATAGGGATATTGAAAAAAGGGTGAATGCTGGTAACTCCATTAATGGAGGACTGAATGCCGTTGGCGCTAATAGAAAACTGTCAAAAGAAGCGAAGCTAGCAGTCCACAATGGAGTCCTGGTACCTACCCTGATGTATGGCAGTGAGGCATGGAACTGGCAGAGGAAGGATGAAAGTAAACTGAATGCTGTTGAAATGAGATCCTTGAGGCGTATGTGTGGTAAGACAATGTATGATCGTGTGAGAAATGTGGATATCCGCAAAGAATGTAAGGCTGATGTATGCATAATGAGTAAGATTAAGAAAGGGACCCTCAGATGGTTTGGGCATGTAGAGCGAATGAATGAAGAAAGCAGTGTAAGAAGAATATACGACGCAAATGTGAATGGTAGAAGAAGTCGTGGACGTCCGAGGAAGACATGGCACGATCAAGTAAATCAGATACTTGAGTCGGGCCACGTCAAAAGTCAGAATAATAGAAGAGAATGTATGAGACGATGTATGAATGTGAGTGAGGCAAAGAGTGTGTGCCAAGACCGAGTTGTTTGGCGGTCCGTCCTCTCTGCCTACCCCTGTGGGGAAACGGCGTGATGGTTAGTTAGTTAGTTAAAAAAATTAGTATTCCGAAAGATCTATTCAATCCGATAGTCAGCCCTCCAAAATTATAATTATAAAAAAATATATAATTTATTTACTAATTTCAAACTTAAAATCGACTTCAAAAATACATTTAATAATTGGTCGGTATGGAAACCAGACTAATTTATTTATAGTGTCGATTTTTGTACTTATAAGCTGATATATACAGTATAATACAGGGTGTCCGGGGGTAAAGTGCATAAACTTCGGAAGACTTTGATATTATATGTAAGTAAAAAAGATAAATAACTTTTTTAGAAATTACAACTTTATGGGGTAGTTTTGTGGTAGAAAGATAAAATTAGACCGGCGCGTGTGCGGGCAGCATTATTATTTTCCACTGTTACGATACGGGCGAATCACAACCATGCAATGTTGACACAATCGTGCCCAGCAGGCTCTCAGCACGTAAGATCATACCTCACACTAAGGATTTTTAGTAGGTACGTCTTTTTTATGGGAAAAAAAAGTTAGAATTTCGGAAAAAGTTGTTTGTCTTTTTTACTCCTACCATCATGTAGAATCACCTTCCGAAGTTAATGCACTTTACCCCGGACACCCTGTATAGTCAATTACAAAACTTATAATTTCGGGGGGTTAACGTTTGGGGGATCGGGGGGTCGGTTCACCATTGATTACACAATCTGCACAGACAAACCGAAATAAGCATGATTAATACCATTAAAATGAAAAATCTTCACGATGTTATCAAACCTCCGATAGGAGAGAAGGGTAAGGTAGAGGTTATGATTTATGATAATGATAGATATTAGGTATTTAGCGATGTGCGACGCAGCGGTACAGACATTCGAATTCGGTCGGGGCCGTTTGGTCCACTAACTGTCTGCCCATTTAAGATCCCGCTACTGTACCTACCTGCGTCTGCATTGTCGGTGTGCGTATAACGTATGCTCATACTGCCCTAAGTTTATATATTTATAATCCAAGTAAGTTATATAACTTACATAAGCTAAAAGTACTTACCTAACTGCCTACCTATATATATCTAAGATGAAAAAGGAAATCTTTTAAATTGACTGTTTATGTACCTACCTACTTAGACTTAAGTGTTCAATTTGAGATCTTTTAAGAATCACAGTAATGCTGCGAACAGATCTAATCTATTTTATAAGAATTTATGGTCAATTTATAGAACAAAAGTTGATGTCAAATCTACTTTGGATTTCTATTCCATAGAAAAGTCTATTCTCACTGATCTATTTCGTTTCTTTTGAAAATGGAAAAGAATTGATTGGAAGAGCGTTCATATTACTTGTTCTATAATATGATTGATTCTATATACTATTTTATTCTATATTCCAATTTGGGAGGCGAGTATGGTTACCGCCACCCCGGAAAGCATTTATTGGATAACCAACACTCCTGCCAAGGGTCATCCCAAGTGATGACCTAGCAGGGGTGCGTGCGTTTATGGGGATTGGTTTGTCTAGGTCTTAGCGGCCTTTGCCCACCTTCTGCGTGGCGGGCCGAATCGGGAGAGTCTAGTTGAGACAGACCTTTTGTCCTCTCCAGCCGGACTCCTCGACACATCCCCTTGCACTGTTGGAGGAATGGATTCATACATCCGTCACTCCTAGACACACTGACCCCCAAATTCCCACCCACCACTTATACCATTTCCTTCCCAGAACTTCCTCTCTTCCCTTTCCTTAAAAAGACCCTCCACACTGCATTCCTAATGATGATATAGGCCCTGAGGGAAATTGTTTTTCTCAGGCTCTCCTGTGTGCTAATGTAAAAAAATAATAGAACGAATGTTGCAGTTTCTATTTCTATCGGGCGTTCTTTTATCACCCTATATCGTAGATTCTATGAAATGGTTCATAGAATAGATGCGGCGGTAACGCGCAATTTGACGATTTCTATCAAGTATCTAATACTACGCTTGTCAATGTGATGTCGCTATAAACACTATAAACATTAAGGTTGTTTCTCAGTGACGTTTTACAAGGACAAAACGCCTTGGAAAGTTCACACATAATAAACCTACCCCTATTCAACTTATGTCAACTCTATTCGAGGAAAATATGAGATTTTTGTGTGCTAACTAAACTTACTGATCCCTGATGTATGGCAGTGAGGCATGGAACTGGCAGACAAAGGATGAATGTAAACTGAATGCTGTTGAAATGAGATCTCTGAGGCGTATGTGCGTAAAACCATGTACCTATGATCGCCTGAGAAATGTGGATATCTGCAAAGAATATAAGAAAGGGACCCTCAGATGGTTTGGGCATGTAGAGCGAATGACAAAGAAAGTAGTGTAAGAAGAATAATATATGACGCAAATGCGAATGGTAGAAGAAGTCGGGGACGCCAGAGAAAGATTCGGCACGATCAAGTGAATTAGATGCGTAAGTGGGACCATGTCAAAAGTCAGATTAATAGAAGAGTATGTATGAGACAATGTATGAATGTTAGCGAAGCAAAGAGTGTGTACCAAGACCGAGTTTTTTGGCGGCCCGTCCTCTCGCCTACCCCTGTGGGGAAACGGCGTGTTGGTTAGTTAGTTATTTAATTAACTAAACTTACTAATACTTTTAAGAAACATAGTTTGCTGCTTGCCACAGTAAACTTTGCAGTCGATTATATTAATTTTGGACTTAAGTTTGGTAATAGATAAAATAAAAATGGATACAATAATTTATAACTAAGTATGTTTTAAGTTTTCATGTCTTAGTTCTAGAGTACTAAAAAGGTTTATATCATTTTGCTCGCATATAGAATTTTCAAGGATTTCTTCACGGCAGAAACATACGAGTATGTGTGCAAGTAATAAACTGCCCAGGGCAATACTCAAAGTCACCGAGCGGAGTATTTTAAGAAAAATCCCTTCTAAAACTAACCTAACCTAACCTAGCCTAAAGCGGAATAATCACAGAATGGTTAAAAAGCTATTTATCTGTTCATGTATGTAGTATGTAGCGAGTAGTTTATTTGTGTATTTTTTAAAAATTTTAATATTTGCATTTGTAGATAAATACTCTCACACGGATGTATTGCTTGCGTACAGGATTTTAAAACGTGTTATTCGACTTCAGAAAAGAAAATTGCAGTGATTTAAAAAAAACTTATTGTTCTTTTTGCGTTAAAAACAAAAAAAATCAGAGTATTTAATTCACACGCGGTACAAATGAAACCTAAAGTAGATAAGAGTGGGGAGACTACGAAGCACCGCACAAAGAGGAGACCTATGACACTATCTCATTCTCTCGCAGGCGAAATCCTATAGATGTATGTGTTTGTCTCTTTTTAGTGTCTCTATTTTTCGTTTCATCGAGTTTCATATCACAACGGTGCTAAAGAAGTTTTCACTTCAAAAAGCAGTGATAAGCAAGACAAAAGGCTTTTCGTGATTTTTTGGGGTATTATGCCTTGTTGTGCTACCTCATTCTTTAGCCAACGTTTCTGACAGCATTACAGTGTCCACCATCGGGGTAGATGTGTAATAATTCGATTACACATCTTTCCTGATGATGGACGCTGGACACAGTAATCCCTTCCGAAACGTTGGCTAAAGAAAAGTTGGCGAAAATTATAAATTTAAATCTAAAAGAAAGTACAATACAAGCATTAATCTTTGTTAGGTTGCAAAATTGTATCTATATTATTCCTTCTCATGTCCATAATCCATATCTTTATGCTTCTTTTGAAGTCTGTTATTTTTTAATGGTTTTTATTGCAAGAGGGAGTAAATTAAATAATTTTATAGAGAAGAATTGCTTATTTCTTTGTTCAAATATCATTTTAGTTTTAGGTTGGTGGAATGTATGTTGTAATGTAGATCTTGTGAATCGGCCCTGGTATACACAGTAGGTAAATATAGAACCAGATTTTTCCTTGATGCATTTGAATGAAAAAACGTTTTATAATTTTGTTATTCGGCCGTACATCCTCTCTGCACATCCCTTTAGTCAATTAGTTGTATTTTTTATGTAATTAAGGATACTGTATTTTTCCTAAACCGACTGCACATTGTATATAAGTAAGCCGGGGTGCCAATTGTCGGCTGATCAACTGTCATGGAACCCTCTGCAACACGCTGTATGGAACAGCGTGCTCCAATTTTGCCTGCAAAATCTGCTGAGGAAAACCCAAGAGATATCATAAATCTAATTTCTCATCTGTTTGACTTTACAAAGTTGGATGAGTTTTTAATAGTCTATGCAAAAGTAATCTTCCATCAGACTTATTAGGTTTCCTATACATAATATATTAGCGAGTTCCCATCATGCGATGCAATGCCACTTTATAAATAAATGGTATCTCCCTGCGTGTCCTTTCCCATTTGTCCCGCGTTCCCTTTCCCTCACGCATTTTCCCCTCCACCTTCTCCGCCTTCCTTCTCCCGCTTCCTCCGTCCCGCGAACCCCTCTCTCGCGTTCCATGCATTCAGTCCCAGTACATTCAGTTTTCAAACAGCTCGCGTGCCTCCTATTGCAATTTTTTAAATGCCAGAGCACACCAATATATATAGAAACCTTCACGGGCGTGCGCACAACAACTCGCTAAAGATTCATCGCAATCGGATGAAGATAAAGAAAATAATTTCATAACGCCAGAGATCACAACTACCTATATATAGAAACCTTAGCGGGCGTGCGCACAACATCTCACTAAAGATCCATCGCACTCGGACGATTGGTTAAGGGACCGCATAAGGAACAAATAAAGAAACATTCATCTCTTAATATATAAAACAAAGTCGGGTTAGTTACACCATTTATAACCCAAGAACGGCTGGACCGATTTTTAAGAACTTTGATTGGTTGGATTTGTCTCCACCCCGAATAGCTGAATAGCATTAAAACATCGAAAAAATTACGAAAAAAATATATTAAGAAAATTCTTTTTTCATACATTTTGTTAACGAATTCTCATCTTTTGAAAGAGCTGCTGCAATATTGTGATAAACATAATATTGAATAGTGAGTTCATTCCAAAAACGTCAAAACTCAATGCGCTGATTGTTTTGGTTTTGTTCTTAGACATATAATGCTGCTTCTCTTTCTTATACACTATCGAAAATGAGAGAAACGGTGAACGTATGTCTGCACCCTTCCAAAGGAAAAATAAAATTATTATAATAAATCTCCCTCACACGTATAAAGAAAATGAAATGCAATTCCCATAAGTAAGTGAAAAAGTAAGAAAATCATAAAAAATATAAATCCGTACTAAACGCCATCTCTGATACTGACAAAAACAAAACACGGACAGCTGCGCATCGATAATTGCTTCATTGTGTAATCTTTAACTTAATAAAAAACTGAATTTAATTCAGCTAATAAGTTAACACAACAGTTATTGATTCTGAGACGGTACGAAGTTCGCCGGGTAAGCTAGTTTTTATATACATCAAGATTATTATTAATTTCTTAGTTTCAAGTGAACCTTATGAACGGGTATTCGTGAGAATGATTCTTATTTACAGTACATATGCAATAAATGAGCCTCGGGCATTTCATATATGATGTAATTTGTATAATTATATAACCAATATAACACCCTGGGCTCTAAAACTGTAATGCTCTTTAAAAGGGCGTTGAAATGGAGTCACATAAAGTTTAATTGAGGTTAAGGTGTTTTTAGGATCTCCAAACCAGAGTCTAAAGAAAACGATAACCAAGGTAATGCCCAACATAAGTTAGATTCAAATTTGTAAACTGCCTTCATACCTTGGTTTCAACGGGTGGCTATTTAAATCTATTTGTTATCACCTTCGCTTATATGAAATACAGCTTGAATTTTTGAAGTTAAAATTTCTTTAGCACCGTTGTGATTTGGAACTCGATGAAACGGAAACGAGCGACACTAAAAAGAGAAAAACACATACATCTAAAAGATTTGGCCTGCGAGAGAATGAAATATTCATTTAATTCGCGGGTACTCGGTTTCAATATAATACGATAAATCCACAGTCCCACGAAATTTTCATTTGGTGTAGTGGTATAAAGCGCCTGACGAACCCTAGCAGCCAGACATTTAGCAGACCAACGATCGAATCCTAAGAAATCCAATAAAAATAAATATTTTTATTTTTGTAAAATCAATATCCAATCTTTAACCACTTCAAAATGAACAGGCGAAAGAAAACATAAAAGAAAGCGACATCTAGTGACTCTGAAGAAGAAAACACAAATGCTAATAAGATGGCCAAATTTATGGGAAAAGGTGCACTGGAATTTTACAACAAAAATATGGAAAAATCGTCCTTTTCCTTGATAAAAAAAGCCAGCAATTTTTTTATAATTACTAAAAAAATTGAAATTAAATCATTTATTATTTCAAAACAATAAATTTATTTATTTTCGCTGACAGTGTGTGCTAATTTTTCGGCTAGGTAATATGTTTACATAAGCCAATTAATGATTAATTCCAAGCAACTCGTATTTTTATGATCAGTTGCGCAATATGCTCAGCGAGTCAATGATCCGTAAAACTAATAACTGAAAAAATTACTCATTCGTTATCAGATACAACATACAACATACGAGTACAGCCAGGTATTGCCTATTATGCTGACCAGTTGCAGAATAAAAATAATGTTATGTGGTGGGTGCAGGGCCGAAGTGGGTCAAGTCATCAAATTTGTGATTAATAAACAATTAATGCTTACACAATTACACATGTCAAACAATCTTCATATATAAAAAAATAATGTTTTTTTTTTTAATTTGTCATTAATAGTTTCGTTAATTCTGAAATTTGTAATTAATATGAGAGAGAGGCAGTGGCCTAATTGAATATGGCATTCGTCCCGATGAGACCAGAGGTTCTGGATTCGTTCCCAGTTGCGACCGTTATCTTTCTATTTTTTTGTGTCTTGTTCTCTTTCATATTTTCGTTTAGATTTTTAGTGTTATTTTCTTCTTCAATCAATGTTTCTTTGTTTGTCCTTTATGTTAACTTTGGGGATTTGATGAGCACGTGCCCATGATGGTTTTTATATATAATAGTGAGCTCTGGCGTTATGAAATTATTTCCTATACTATTCGTCCGATTGCGATGAAACAATATAAAGAGAGAGACAATTTGAGAGGCGGGTATGAGTATAGCCGCCCCGGGAACTATTAATTGGATAACCAACACCTCTGCAGCAGATCACACCAAGTGGTTTGCTACGTTTGGTTACTTAGCAGGAGTGTCCGAGTTCATGGGGTGAGATTAGTCCGGGTGGCGGTGGATGCATCTGCCCACCAGCTGCGTGGCGGGCCGGACTGGGAGAGACTAGTTGAGGGAGACCTCTTGACCTCTCCAGCAGGACTCTCGGAACATCACCTTGCATCGCAGTGGGAGTGATGGATTCATACGTCCGTCAATACTAGAGACACTAATCCCCAGATTTCTACCCACCTACTAATTGTCCCCGACGTGATGTGCAGAGAGGATGTACCGCCGAATAACAAAAGAATAAAATATATTTTTATTTAAATGTATCAAGGATAAAACTACTTGTTACCAAAATACTTCTCAAATAAAATCGTATACAATAAGGACATTCACAGACATTACACAAGGACGTGCAAGGAAATAAGATTAAACAAAAAGGACAAAACGAATTTCGCAAAACAGTTTGCTATACAAAGGAATTAAGTTATATAACACACTACCAGAAACTCTTAAGTCCTCACCAATTGAAAAGTTCAAGATGTATTGTAGGAGCTACATAAAACAAGAAAAAATATAGTGAATTTGAAATATTATAATTAATTAGCTGAAATATGAAATATTATAATTAATTAGAAATTTGTAACCTTAAATGTACAAATTACTAAAATAAAATTCAAATAAAAAATAAATCTATTATACACTGTATATTTCGCGTGTAAGTAACAAAAACAATGTAAATAAATTCGTTTGATATCCATCCCAACTTATTATTATATGTATTTTTGAAGGTGTAAAATTAGTAAATAATGCACAAACAATTATAATTTTATTATAATTATATTTTTGGGGAACCAATCGTCGAACCCCTAAACACGAATTGGAGGCTATCCACCACTTACCCGCCCTGGTATAAGTAACAGATGGTTACTCCTTCAAGGCTCTCGCAAGATTCTAATATTTTTGAGTCCCTGCATACGTTGTTAGAAAGCAGTATGCAAGTGCTTAACAGGAAAAACAAAAAATAGGTTAGTAAGACAAATATAAATTAACCAAGGCAAAAGAAAAACTCAGAAAACCCTATACACACTTTTTTATTTTGATTTTTTTTTAAATATTATGAATACCTCACAACTTTTCAATTCTGAATGGTGGTCTTACACCAGGGCAATACTAAGAGTATCTTCCACTCTGGAACGTGCTGCAAATATACAATATATTATTTTTAATGAATTAATCGTGAAATAACACAAATTAATAAAATAAAATTTATTTGACCACGCCGGGATTCGATCCCGCGACCTTCGGATTGCGAGTCAAAAGTCTTACCGCTAGACCACGCCAACCGTCACAAATATTGTTTATATTTTCTGTGTTTAAAACCGATAAATAAATAATACATAATTTACTAGCGCCATTACATTCCCCAGCCATTGCAGCCAAGCAATAAGTACCGCTGTACGGTTATTTTACCGGTAAGAAAACCGGTAAAAACCCGTTCAGTTAGTTAACTATTGTAAGTAGGCGCACGTTATAGGAACTTACACTAGCGTTACGTCTCCATAGGGTTAGGCAGTTAAACTTTAATGCAGTAATAAACACTTGATCATAATTATTGGTTACGAATGAATATGTTAATATCCTATATAATCGCCCTATCTGCAAAAAGCGCGGGAACGCGTTTAAGAGTTTTAAATTTTTTTTTTACATTATCTACGCACAGGAGGCCCTGCGGAAAAAAATCCTTCACGGCCTGTTTCATCTTTGGGGATGCTGTGTGGAGGGTCTTTTTAGGTAAAGTAAAGTGAGGAATTTCTGGGAAGAAAAAATGTATGAGGAGTGGTTAGGAATCTGGAGGTCAATATGTTCAGGAATGACGAAAGTATGAATCCATCCATTCTGCTGCAGTGTAAGGCGATGGGTCGAGAGAGATCAGCTAGATTTAGATTAAATGTCCGATCTGGCCCGCTAGGCAGCTGATAGGCAGGCTACAGACAAACTTAACCCCAAAATCCGTGCTAAGTCACCAAACGTGGCGAACCACTTGGGGTGACCTAAGGCAGAGTGTTGGTAATAAAATTATTTATTATACCTGCCTCCTAAATTGGCATAGTTATGTGAAGTTGTCTAAATAATATATGATAAAAAATAAATAGCTAAATACTATAAGATATAATTTTACAAGACAAAACTAAATACTAAAAGATATAATACATTAAGATATAAGTAAAAAAACAAAATACATAGGTACTATAAGATATAATTCTAAAAGATAAAAGTAGAAAAAACTAAAAATTAAAAGATATAATACTATAAGATTAAAGTAAATAACTAAAGTAAAGTCGGGAAGTAAATGTCTATGATAAAAGTAAATAACTAAATACTATATGATATAATACTATAAGATAAAAATAAATAACTAAATACTATTAGATTTAATACTATAAGATAAAAATAAATAACCAAATACTATTAGATTTAATACTATAAGATAAAAATAAATAACTAAATACTATTAGATTTAATACTATAAGATAAAAATAAATAACTAAATACTATTAGATTTAATACTATAAGATAAAAATAAATAACTAAATACTATTAGATATAATCTATAAGATAAAAGTTAATAACTAAATAATATATTATTGAAGAATAACTAAATAATATATTTATTATTATTGAAGAAGAAGATAACAAAAGTAATCTAAACCAAAATATGAAAGAGAACAAGACTCAGAAAAATATAAAGAGAATATTGTCGCAACTGGGACCGAACCCATTCTTTATAACATTTTTTGATTTGGTACCTAAGTTGGTACATCTACTTAGCACTCAAAAAGTTGAGTGTGAGATAAAAAAGCAGGTAAAATATTGAACGGGATGTACATATAATTCAAAACAGAAAATAAAAGCTTTATTTCTTTAAATGTTATACAGGAAGTAAATCTAATCCCGCCTTCGTCCTGTTTTACGCAAAAAAAAAACAGATGGCGTCTAGCATCCGTTGCAGTATTGATTTTAAAGTATACCCTGGTTATTTGTAAAGCAAAGGCGATGCTCGCCGACCGCCTAACGGTAATTCGGATAAAAAGACTGAAATAATGTTGGCATAGCGGTGCCTGTGATAACGGGAATATCTACAACGAACAATGCCTAAGAAATCTTTACCCCGATAGTTGGGTTTTGAGAATGCAATTAATGGTTTTGAAAACGTCCGTTTTGGAATTTGTGCAGATCTTTTTATTAAATACATCAATATTAATTTGATTTTGTTATCTTGAATGAATGATTGTATGTATTTATTTGAATTTTTATTAGGGAAACAAACAGTTATAGATATTATAAGGTAATTACATATTACATAGTTGCATTAACCAGCGAAGTTTCCGCAAAAAAAAATATAGCATATATATAAAAACGTAGATTAAAACATAAAAGAAAACATACGGTGGTAGGAAAAAAAGAAAATATATATGTATATATATACAACAAAAATGAAAAAACACAAATTAGTATGTGGGATAGACAAAATGAAGTTAAACTGTGAACCTATATAAAATTAATACATTTTCACAACATAAGATAACGTTCAAGGATGAATGATTAGCCATTTGCCAGCGCCCTTGAGGGGACTTTTCACAAAAAACGGCGCTATATAAATCATCCAAATTTATTATTATAAAAAGAAGGAAAAAAACTTATGAGAATGAAAAAATAACACACAGCAGGGGTGGAGGGTTCGCAATTAACAATTTGTTTTAATTTTTTAAAATATGAATTTAATAAATTGACATGAGGACAAATAGAAAATATCAGCTTTTTAAAACATATCATTGTATTTTGTGCACGTCCTTCGGAGAAATGAATGTTGTGTGTAATTTGTTTTTGAGTGTGGGATGTGGAATAGTCATCATGTATATTATGGAAGTTGAAATTAACCCATTTCCCGACATCCGATCGAGCAGAAAATCGGCAGATAGACTCGTTGTCGATGACAATGCCTCCTATCAACTAGAGAACTTGCTCCAGAATATTTTAGGAATGGCATCATTATCTACGTCACCATCGAGTGAACAACTAAAAGTCATTAACTAAAATCGTATGAACTGGAAATTTAATCACGTTCCGACATCCGATCGAGCTGAGACTCGGCAAAAGTGCACTCACGTATATACCCACGCACGTACACGAATTTCTCTGAAATTTTATGAAATTACTAAACTGTTTCACTATATGTATAATAAAAATAGGTGTATTATCCATACTAAAAACACTTTGTTTTTACGAGTTGATTTTTTATTAAGACGAAATAATAAACATAGAAAAAATTCACAATAATTAGGTACTCTACGCTTAGGATGGATTGATTCAAAAAATTTGAACAATTCGTCAAATATTTTAAGTTAATTTTCACGTTCTGTGAAAGTCCTATTCAAGTTCTGTGATTATTTAAGTTTTATTACTGGCCTGTAATGATATAATAACAACGAATAAAACTTACGCAGGACGTGAAAATTAGCACCAAATATTTGATGAATTGTTCAAATTTTTTTAAACAACTCGATCTTAATATGTATCTATATTATAAATCATCACTTATAACGCGTTGATACGAAAAGTTAAGAAGATTGACATTAAATCCGATTTTTTAAATTTATTTTATATATCCTAAAAATATATACATTTTTTAAATATGATGTTATTTATCGTACAATTAATAAAACAAAATTATACGGGTACCTAGCAGTGGCGGCCGCTGCCCTGAAAATGTGGTGGTTCACTGATAATCCGTACCTATCAGATAACGCGTACTAAGTAACAATAGGTAAAAATGATTCCACTTATCTTATTTGGAGAGAAGGTCTATTCTAAGCTGTTTTCGAATAGCGAAAACTTCAACACATCGCTTTTATAAAAAAAATATTTTTTTTTAGAGATCTTTTTTCTGTACTAAGAAAATAGAAAAAAACACAAATTTTTCGTAAATAAATCTTGAATTTCAACCCAATAAACTCTTTTTTTTACAATGTTTAATTTATTTTGTTTTATATTTCATAAAATAAAATAATTTTGAAAGTAGTGTAAGAAGAATATACGACGCAAATGTGAATGGTAGAAGAAGTCGGGGACGCCCGAGGAAGACATGGTACGATCAAGTGAATCAGATACTTGAGTCGGGTCATGTCAAAAGTCAGAATAATAGGAGAGAATGTATGAGACGATGTATGAATGTGAGTGAGACAAAGAGTGTGTGCCAAGACCGAGTTGTTTGGCGGTCCGTCCTCTCTGCCTACCTCTGCGGGGAAACGGCGTGATGGTTAATTAGTTAGTTTTATATTTCATTATAAACAGTATACAAATAGTATTTATATACAATGTATAAACATTACGTGGGCAAAATTGTCAAAGTTGCCTATAAAAAATTGAATCCTTTAATGATCTTCGTTTTATAATTTAAAACACAAATCAATAAAAAAGCAAATATATTTAAAATTTAGGTATTGACTGTACCTTTTGATTAAAAAAAGAATTATTCAGTTTGGTTAAGTATCTTTGCCGCAAATCCAAATTTAAGTTTGTATGATAAAGGCCGCCCGGTGGCACACGAATATAGCTTAATTTTTCATACATATTGCTGGCGTTGCGCGCTGGCGATGTTTGGGATATTCGGTACAAAAACATGATTCGTTCGGCTTGCAATCGGCCTGCACGCGGGGAACAAGGCAGCTTCGCGCGGAACTTAGAGAATCCGCTCTCCCTGATTCACACTATATTAGGCATTATATTGGTAGGTGATGTTTTTAATGAGATTCATAGATTTTATATTTTTCAGTAAGATATTATAAAGTAATTTTAGGCGATATAATTTACCAGTGCTGCACACGAACGCACTGTGCAACCAGCCGCCCTTGGTACCTAGATATATTGTAGTATGTTGTGGTACCTACAATCCAGAATAGGAAATACTGCCAGAATCGCCTTTGTGAATCTAAACGCTGCTTGAAATGGCTTTAGATGTGTTTATTTACAAGATCTGATTTCCCAGATACTTTCCAATCTTTATGTTCCTCCTCACATTCCCCTTTTAACACTCTTCAGCCGCACAATATACTCCAAGCAAGGAAGTCGAAGTTTTAAAACATTAAAATTTATTTTTATTCTTGAAGAAGATAATATAAATAAATTTATTCGAAACATAAAACAGAACAAGACACGAAAAAATAAACAATGGTCGCAATTAGGAATCGAACCCAGGATCTTTTGTCTTGCCGGGACACGGCGCCTTAACCAACTTGACTATTGGCTACTGGGCTAAAATCGACCTTATGTCGACCTTATAACATTGTGTTAAAAATCCAGTTTAACTTTCTTTTTACGTGAATACCTCATAATAGTCCCAGCTGCTCCCGTTTGGAGCCAGTGAGACTATGGCATCCCCAATTGGGTGTATGTTGAGAGGCTGAATGTAGTTTGTAGGGGAAGGAGATGGGGGAGGGAAAGAGGGGGAGGTAACTGGTTATTCAGATCTGGTCACCAAACACGGCCATTTCGAACAACGTTTCAATTCTGAATGGTGATCTTACACCAGAGCGATATTGAGAGTATATTTCGCTCTGGAACGTGCCGCAAATTAACTATACATTATTTTAATTGAATTAATTATTAAATAACACAAATTAATCAAATAAAATTTATTTGCGCACACCGGGATTCGATCCCGCGACCTTAAGATTATGGAGTCAAGAGCCTTACCCCTAGATTACGGAGGCCGTTAAACCGTATTATGTGCAATTTTCACATCAAATTCAATACTGATAAGTGATAACCCTTTTAACAACATATTGCTGAAAAAATATTACGGTAAATTTCTTAAGTATTCGTATCTGTGTATTTTATATACAAGGGTGCCCCTTTAGAAAAATCGATCCGATCTTTTCGAGAAGGTACTTTAAAAATACCTTCCCGAATATCCTATTCAGTAATATTTGAAAAGGACTCGATTCAGGATATCAAATTATGGCGCAGGTGGTACAAGAATAACACCAACAAAAATCATCCGGTTGCTACCTGCGCGTTTCAATGGCTGCGTTTATTTTTACCTGGATAGTACAAAGGAGTGCACTTTGCATTTTTAAAGTGCATCCAAAGCTTTGTGCAATTCTTTATAGAGTAAGAAATTGCTTCAATGAGGGAATCATTTTTTTATAAACGACGTATTCTTTTGTTTGCGATGTTATCAGATATGATAGGAAAGGACTCTATGCATTATTGTTGTCTAGCACCAAATCATAGTAGTAAACATTCAGTATTACCCTGTTGAAATACCAACAATACAAATATTACACACCGGGAACCATTTATTGGATAACCAACACCTCTGCCATAGGTCACTCACTCCAAGTGGTTATCTACGTTTGGTGAGCAGGGGAGCCCGGGTTCATAGGGTAAGGTTTGTCCGTGTCTTGACGGCGAATGCATCAGCCCACCAGTTGCCTGAACCAGTTGCTTCTCTCGGAACATCGCCGTACACCGCAGTGGGAGGGATCTATTAATACGTATGTCACTCCTGGACACACTGATACCCAGATTCCTACTTAAACTAATAACCTTTTCCTTCCCAGAACTTCCTCTCCTTCCTTTCCTAAAAATACCCTCCACACAGCATCCCCAAAGATGAAATAGGCCCTGAGGGGAATTATTTTCCTCAGGGCCTCCTGTGTGGAGCGAATGTAAAAAAACGTGTTTCGTGTTCAGAATTAATTTTCTAATTTCTCCTCCTCTTTGTATCCTTCTCTCTATCTCTCTCTCTCTCTCAGAGGTATTAAACTCACAACGCCTGAGTGAGACCCAGACGCGATACCAACAAGTCTTGATAGAATTGCCGCCTGTTTCGATAAAATACCCGTATAATCGAGGCAATTATGGCGAAATATTACATATCAGTTTTTAATTTTATGGTGTCCCTTTCTTAATGTTAATCGTGATGTTCATTTGTGTTAAGAAGTAGCGAGTCTTGGCGAGGCGATGATTGCCAGAAGAAAAAAAAACAAATCGTTAAATAATAATAATATTATTCAGCGATTGCATAATAAACCCATACGGTAAACGGTACATTCGTTAGGATATACAGTTTTTCAATACAAGTTTGAGTAATATGTAAGTCATATTTTTACAACACGATTTTTTAATTATGACGTAGTATTACCAAACATGGGAACACCTCAGCACAGGTTCGCCTAGTGAGGTGTTCACAAGATACTACTACTAACCTTTTTACATTTATATATTATCTATTATCTTATTATATTATCTATGTATGTAAACCAATGTAATAATCTGTAAAATGAATGTTCAAGAAGAGAAATAAATAAATTTAAAAAAATATATAACGATGTCTGAATCTTACGTATATTATTTGCGTTTGATTTTTAAATCAAAGAAACAAATTAATTTCGACCGAATCAAATGTTTGAGTATTTTTTTTTTGTAATGACTTCACTAAATGGAACTTATGACTTAAAACTAAATTTTATCTTTATTTTTTTTTTATTTAATTTCTACACTGTATATTTTCTTATAATACATAATAAAAATTATATGGAAAATATAAAAGTTTTTCTTAGTCCTCGTCACTAGGGGGTAGGCTGGCTAGGTTTTACTGTTTCAGATCCCATAATATTTTTTAAAAATGTCGTATAACACATCTTATATGTTTTCATTAAGTAGGTTTTGATTAGTTTTTGAAATCATGTCTAGGTCTTGGCGGCGGATGCGTTTTTCCACCTACTGCAACGCGGGCCAGATCGGGAGTGACTGGCTGAGGGAGATCTAATCTAGACTTCTCTAGCCTGAGTCTCTCGACCCATCGCCTAGCACTTCAGTGGAAAGGATAGATTCTTACATCCTTCACACCGACCCCTGACACACTGACCCCTAGATTCCTATCCACCCCTCGTGCCTTTTCCTTCCCAGAACTTCCTCTCTTTCCTTTCCCTCCGCACATTATTTGTTATCATTTGTTATTATTTATTATCCCCAAAGATGACATAGACCGTAGGAATAAAAATTCCCCCAGGGTCTCCTACGTAAAACTGACATTAAACAAAAAATTTGCGTTATCCGTTTTCTTTATTATTGTTCGATGGAAATTATAGTGTAGAGGTATTTGTAGTTCTTTGGTCCAATAGCGTTTAAATTTGGGTATATTTTTGGAACAAACCTTCCTTGGCTAATCTGAGAGGCAATAGAAAATTTTCTCACACGGAACCGCTTTTCGTCGCATTTCACTCCGTTACGTCTTAAAATTCCTTAGGTTAGGTTACCATTTTTGGTGGTGTAATATAAAGCAATTGTTTGATTTAACTAATGAGCAAACTAACCATCACGCCGTTTCGCGGAAGGGTGGGAAGAGATGATAGACCGCAACAAAACTTCCGAGGCACAAACACTTTGATGTGGTCACATTAATGCATCTTCTCATACATAATCTTTGTATCTTCTAATTCTTGATTCAAGCAAACTATCATTAACAAACCCAGCACGCCATACGTGCTAACTTTGTACTTAAAGTACCTACACTCACGAGTGATTCGTGGATTGAACATGGTTACATAAACCCCGGCCAAATAATTTCGAAAGCAGATTTTTTCACCGTGGCCATAGATAGATATACCAGCGGTTAGAATAACAGGCGGCTTTTTTTACGTACGTACACTTTTCTACCGCCCGGGGGCCTAGGAGCAAGAACTTTCTACTGCGTATACCAGCTACCAAACAAACCAGTCAGATTTGGCTACAGGTTTCGTATTATCTGACTGTTTGGCTGTTTCGCTCGCTGGTCTGGTGATTACGGTATCCGTTATTATTGGTGGTGATGTATTATCGTTAGATCGATTGAATAATTAACAAGAAATGCTTTCACGAAAAGAAAAAGATAATCCACGGGAAGTTGGGTTACTTGGTGAATGATTTAGCCAAAAAGATTTTTGTTGTTGAAAACTTTGAAAACCAAATCACCTATTCCAGAAGCCGCCGATGATGCATTGATGCCAAACAAACGCGGCATTTCGCGTGCCGCGTTTGTATTTTTTTCATTTTTTAAATAATCATTTATTAAAATATTTTGATAAAACTTATATATTCGGAATGAGTGTTCGTTGATCTGATTATGTAATGTTTTATAAGGGAGAATGTCCCTGAGTGGATTTTTCCCGATATTTATATTAAATTAATTTTAATAATCTTATTATAAAGTTCTGCAAGTATTTTAGTAATTATTTTTGTTACAGCTGTTTCGGCTTATAATGCCATTGTAAGCCGAAACAGCTGTAACAAAAATAAACTAAACTAAAATACTTGCAGAACTTGATGATAACATTATTAAATTTAATTTAAATTAAATTTAAAAAATTAAATGGAGTTCCACGAATTACACAAATAAAATTATACGCACTTGACCTTTAAAACAAGAGGAAGGGCATTGTCTGTTTAAGATTTCGAATAACCACCCCAACACCTCTTCCTATCACTTTAACCGAAATTGATACTTGTTTATGAAATTTTGCACACTTTACTTAAGTTCAAAATAGTGAAGAGTGAAGCTCGAGTAATGCTTGAAACGTCAGTTAGTATGAATTATTTTTTAATAAAGTCAATTATTGGTTTGATCTTAAATGTCTTATTAGCTTTGACTATTTCGACTTTAGGGTGGTGTAGGCCAAATATTTTGATAATGCTGAACTCTACTTTTTTCTTCTTCTGAACACACAAGTGTCCAAGTTATCCGTAAAACGTGGGATTATAGCATCCCCAATATTGGATAATATTCGGAGTTGGTCATGAAGCCTAATTTAAATCTTATAAATAAAAACAGTTACTTTAGATTTTGAAAAAAGTAATATTACACTTTTCCAAAATTCTATAAAATCACAATATACGACAGACATACATAAATTTCCTTAATAAATAAACCCAAATATAATACATTCTGTATCTTATATCCAAAATAGACTCGTTTCATTCACTATATGGCATGTTCTTTATTTTTATTGTCATCAGGAATGCCAAAGAGATCCAATATAAGACCTTTTTATTTCGTAACTTAATTTTGAAAGACATAATATAACATTTAGAAAAATTAAAATACATTATACGACATTACTGACTTCATAAAAATGTAATAATCGGACGTAGATAATCAGCACCAACGACGTACATAATAGTGTATTTGTGTGATGTAGATTTAATTGTAATTTTACCTTTTATGCTGCCTCCCGAAGTGTGCGGTTGTTGACTTTGCTGCATATTGGACTGGGCCTGCTGTTCCAATTTAGAACTTACACTGTTCCACATTTCAAACATCGTTGTTGAATTCATTTTGAATTAGAATTTCAACAAACTTTCCTCAAAAACAAAACACCCCTCGGCTTTTCCGAAGTTTGTTAAAGTGCCAAAATAAAAACACAAATCGTCGTGTTTACTTGGAGATTGTTTCACTGAGTCGATGTGAAGCAGTATTTTTAACAATTAATTTATATATTATTTTAACTTATTTATTATTATTATATCTTTGATAAATATTGGTAACTTTTATTAAATATTTTAATATAAATTTATTTTTATAACGAGATCATTTTACACAACATAATATATTAAAGCCCTAAATTTGTATTATTTTTGTCATCGAATTTTTGAAAAAAATATCGTACAAAGTTAAATTCTATTTAAATTAACAATCAACAGCAAAACTGGGTGTAAATATATTATTATTAAATATTATTTAGATTTTACTTTTATTTATAAAAGAATAAATATATGAAGTTGTAACGGTTGATAACTTTTAAAAATTGAGAATACAATGTTGATTTTATGTTTTCTCCTGTTAGAGAAATCACAATTTGTTTATTTTTCAGTTTTAATACACAAATTCATAAAAAAATGAATATTGCCTTTGTATTAAATTGGTTTGCACTTTTAACAATATTAGAGCACTTTTAAGGTGTTCAAAGTTTTATCCATTTTATTTCTCGAACGGTGTTTAAAACAAATTGGATCCCTTCGTTTTTTCTTCATAACTAATAATTTTCAAAAAATATTCCAGTGCTTTTTTAAGTACACTATTTTTCACAAATTCAAATTAAAGTTTCACTAAAAAAACCACTGGTATCACTTTTTTGAAAAGTCACTTGGTTAACTTTTATTTTTGTACTAGATTGATTACTGGAAAAAAAATCAGATAAAAAATGTAAGTAAAATGTAAATTATCTAAACTTAAATATTATGGTGGCGTTTAGAAACTGCTTTATTAACTGCTGCTACTTGTTTCTTCTCAACTTATGCTTTATCTGTTGTTGAGTCTATGCCTATCTAGAAAGATGAGATCTCTGGTCTACGAGCGTTATTTTAGTATCATATATCACAGAAATATCATATCTGTTGTTATAATCACTATAAAAATGACAAGTTTCGTGTTACTTAATGTTTCATTCAGACATAATCTTTAAATTGTCGAGTTGATATAATATCGAAACACAATCACAGCGACTGCTTTATATATATGTAGACACTGTACTAAGCAAACTAATTATAATATATCTTATAGTTTTCAAGGTAAACCTTTGTCAAATATTTTTAATAAAAATATATCATATCTACTCGTACAACTACCTATTTTTGATGAAGATGAAGTTAACATAGTTTTAATTTGGTTATACAACAATGCTATTACCAAGGTTTTGCAAGCACATCATACTTTAATGCGAGATCTTTTGGTTACTCTGATAATGAGAGTGTTTTTGTAACTTACTTAAATTTAAAAAAAACTACACACTAATCTTTGAATTATGCACATTTATGTATATAATTTTTAATTGTTAAAAATTCACATCATTTGTTGAAAACTGAAGAGCTTTTCCACTTAAATCACACAAATTCAAAGTGTAAAAATCGAACGTATTACGTTAGCGTCGATATTACTTATCTATTCCGCGCTTTGTCTATGGTGAGCTTTGAATTTTGAAATGATGATCGCGTTCCATTTGACGTTTGACGTTTAAAACGTCACTTAGTGATTATTATTGTGTTTTATTCAAGTATTTTGTAATATGTGAGTACTTTGGAAGCGTTCTCATTGAACTGAATACGTATAATGTGCAACGCTAGGGCATACAGGGCGCATGCGCGCTATCGATCTCAAAATGCAAGAACGGACATATTATATATACAGGAGCGCGCTGTATGTACAGATGCATACAAGTGCTCGGTACGTATACAGGATGAGCTAAAAGTCGAAAACGTTAAAAGTGAAAAGTCATTTTTTAAAAGCACGAATATATTATCTTCGCCTTGCAAGGCCACTTTCCTACGCCACCGCTCTTCGAGATAGAAACAGTTCATGTTACGGTCAAGTGATCAAGAGATTATAGAAAAGTACAAAAGAGATTTTTTGCGTTATCTATATATTTGAGAATACACTATACATATACATACTATCCATTCCTGTATCCATCCTTGTTCTTAACAGGAATGCTCGATTCTATACCTTAGGAGCCCACTGAAAAATATTTGAAGTTAAACATTTTTTTAAAAGTTAATCGATTGAACTAAAGTGAATCCATTTATGTTGAAGGAGATTAACTAGTATGTCCCCAACAAGTATAATCGTGGGAGATCCAATGCAATTTTTTATGCTAAAAAAACGAGGACTTCTACCTAACACCAGAGCGACTCAACTGCTTAACGATTCTGCATTGACCATCGACATTTTCAACGTAACTTAGGACAGTTTGGCAACTATCTTTTGAAGCATGTCACAAAATAGTAAAACTGCTCCCATATGTTTTTAATTGCAATCTTCTTCGGGATATATTGGTGTATTAACTTACAATTATTACTTAAATAAAAAAAAATACAAGTGTGCAGTTCACACGCGGCAGAAGTGAAATCTTCAGAAAACTAAAGTAGACAAGAAGGGCAGGCTACGAAGCACCGCTCAAAGAGGAGACCGATTATTCAATCTCATTATCTCGCAGGCTAAATTCTATAGATGTATGAGTTTGTTTCTTTTTAGTGTGGCTTTTAGGTTTCAACGAGTTTCAAATCACAACGGTGCTAAAGAAGTTTTCACTTAATAAAAGTGCGTCTATTTGTCCCAACAGCAAATCTCTCGAGTGGTGAGCTTTGGTACCATTAAATTTGCTTAGCTATTTCTATCTACATTTTTTCGTTTATACTGTTTATAGCAACAAAAAGATTACGAAACCATTATGTTAATTTTTTGGGTAGTATGTATATACGAGTTACCATACTGAAGTAATATTTAAAACCAAAATACCGTACCAACTGGAAAATAATAAACAAATAATAAATAAATTTAAAAAATAACGAAAATTACCTTTAAATCATGCTGTATACATGTTCACGGTGGCGTACAGTTGTCACGTATAAGCATTGAGGTAAAATAACGCGGATATCACTAGGTGTTTATAAATCCAAGGAATTATTAACAGATGGGGAGAATTGTGCTAAGGGAGACAAGGTCAAAAAATAACCGAGTGTACAGAAGTAGCGTAAAACAGGGACACCTGATGCCTTATTAAAACGTTAAAACTTTAAACGAATGTTTTTTTTTTACACATAAAATAAAATATTATTAAACAGTGATGTTTAAACAAAGTTGCCGGATTTAATTAATATGGATACAAATCTGTTTTCTTCACCGGAAATTATGTTTTATTATAAAAAATGAGAGATATAATATACGTTATTATAGTAGTATCTGAGAGAGGTCGTACGTTCGTCAACGACGATCTTCCTTCTCTCACTTTTTGTTCGAAAACGATAAAGACAGAAGACACTAAATCAGCAAGCCCAAACTGCGGCTCAAAATGAAGTTTTAAGTTTTCTATGTTTTTCAATTTTGGTATTCATTCAAAAATAGAAACAATTGTTCTCGTAAATTTATCACATTTAAGTAAATAATATTTTGTGAAATTAGAACTTTCTTGTTATTAGACCTCGGACTCTCGAAGGGGGGTTTATTTAAATGAAAAGTGCAAGGCGCGTGACCGCACTACGATTTTGTTTTCAGGTTTGAAACTTTGCATTAGATCAATAACGTTACGTACGACCTCTCTCTAAGACTGTTGTGGTAAAATATTAGAGCTCAGTTTTAATGTATGTCTTTAAGCCTTGTAGCTCATGATAGCAATAAAGCATTGCGAGACAAAAAAATTGCATTGACCAAAAAATTCCAGATAAAAATTTGTGTTCAAACTTCGCTATTTTAGATAAACAGATTTACACGAAGGTAAGCTTTAAAATATCACTTTGAAATGGTACCTACTTTACAAAAATAAACAATAATATTTTAGATGTATTTGAGCGTAATGCGCGTTCTCATCCCACGAAAAAATATCCCCGACAAAATATCCCCGACAAAATATCCTCTGACAAAATATCCTACGGATAAAACATCCCTCTATAAAATATCTAATAATAATATTTGGCTGATTTATAAAGCGCCGTTTTCATGAAAAATCACCTCAAGGGCGCTCTACTAAAACTTAACCAAAAAAATAGGACAAAAATGTTACAGACATCCTGTAAAGACAATAAATTATTGTTACAATACAGATAACAATAATTTATTGTATTTACAGGATGTCTTTATTATAATTGTCCATTTTTTTGTTAGGTTAGGTTAGGTTTTAGTAGATATTTTGATAGGGGATATTTTGTCCGTAGGATATTTTGTCACGGGATATTTTGTCGCGGGATTAAAAGTCGCGGAACCATGTTCGAGAGACCGGTCGCCTAGTTTTCATGTAGTTTTGAAGGTATCCACTATTTTTCAGCGTCCAAATGTACGGAGCTGGAGAAAGGACCTATTCATAAGAGATTTTTTCTTGCAACGTCACGTCGGGTCTATCTTAATATTCTTTTCACGAAGAAAATATGCAAGAAACGCCGGAACACCGCGATGTGAGGGGAGAGGAAAGGGGAAGATTGGAACAAAACCAGCCGCCATTGAGAAATAATATTATAAGCCAACTTTGATGTACTAGTTTGTTACATATATCCTTTTTTTCTAAAAACTAGCTAACTAACTAACCACGTTTCTCCGCAGGTATGCAGAGAAGACGGACCGCCAAACAACTCGGTCTTGGCACACACTCCTTGCCTCACTCACATTCATATACCGTCTCATACATACTCTTCTATTATTCTGATTTTGACATGGCCTGACTCAAGTATCTATTTCACTTGATTGTGCCATGTCTTCCTTGGGCGTCCTCGACTTCTTCTACCATGCCCAAACCATTTGAGGGTCCCTTTCATAATCTTACTCATTATGCTTACATCAGCCTTACATTTTTTCACACAATCATACATGGTTTTATCACATAAACGCCTCAGGGATCTCATTTCAAAACATCACTCAGTTTACTTTCATCCTTCCTCTGCCAATTCTATGCCTCACTGCCATACATCAGGGTAGGTACCAGCACTCCATCGTGGACTGTTAGCTTCGCTTCTTTTTACAGTTTTTTTTTATTAGTGCCAACGGCATTCAGTCTTCGATTAATAGAGTTATCTGTATTTACCCTTCTTTCAATATCTCCATCAGCCTTTCCGTCTCTCGTAAACATACTACCCAGATACATAAACTCATCCACCTGCTCCAACTATTTTTAATATAAATACCCAAATTTAATGTTGACAGATTGACGTCTGATATACAGACATCTCCGAAAAATCTAAATTTGAGTTCTCAGATAGCAAACTATATGTATACCTACTAAATCAATTATAATCCATAAAAACTTATAGTGGATTAAAAAAAGTGTTGACGGTTTTCTGGATCACTACTAGGATATTTCAAATTATCGTACTAATGTTTCGGACCGTTATGCCTACCGGTGTTATTTTATAGCATATTTAATATGTAAAATACGTACACGTGTAAATAGTATTTTATTTATAGTGAGCATTCGAATTTTGCTTTCCTTATGATCCAAAAACTTAGTTTTTTTATTTTTATTTTTAACTTTATGAGTAAAACTCAAATTATAATATTTAATTAAATGAAGACAATATTAGCGAAACTCAATCAAAATCTGAAGACAGAAAAATCAGAAAAAGATATTGGTTCAATTCAAGACTTGCAGAAATGTCAATAGATGTCGCGTATTAAAACTATCTAGATAGCATTTAGTTCGGGTTGAATCTTGCAATCATATATAAAAATAGCAGCCAATAATATGTGCGTTAAGAAAAATGAAGATAGTGTTGGTAGTTCTTAGTCGAAGTATGATACAGTTAAAAGTGATCGAATTCGAAATGGGTTCCATAGCTCAATCGGTAGAGCAGTTGGCCATGAATGCTAAGGCATCTGGGTTCGAGTCCCAGTGGAACCAATATCTTTTTCTGAATTTTCTGTCTTCAGATTTTGATTGAGTTTCGCTAATATTGTCTTCATTTAATTAAATAAAAACTTAGTATTCGGAGATGTCTGACTAATCAACTTGACGATCGAAAAACATAGTGTTTCTTTTCTCCTGCATCCTTGCTTGACTTAATTAAATTCTTATTTCTTTTAAAATATGCCAAATATTTTCTTAATTTTTTTTTTGTTTCTATCTATTACCTAGGTACTAATCATACTACCCGGCTTCGCCCGAGTATCAAAATTCTTTAATAATAGGTAAATTGAAACATCTTAAACTAATAAAATTAAAATAATAGGTCTGACCTTGAAAGCTTCGTGCAAATTTCACTACGCAAACATTTTTTTATGTAATTTGCAAAAGTCACATTATGAAATACTTTATTAAAATAGGTTTTTATTTTTTTTATTTGGTAGGCAGGTATGGATACCATATGAAAATTGATGCCTCCGCCCCTTTAACCATTTATTGGATAACCATATTTGTGCTACAGGTCACCTCAAGTGGTTCGCTTCGTTTGATGACTTAACAAGGGTGCCCGGGTTCATGGGTTGAGGTTTGTTTAGGTCTTGGCGTGTTGATGAGTTTGCCCGCCTCATGTAAGATGTACCGGATCGGGAGAGACTGGTAAACGAAGATTTTTTGATCTATCAAGACGGACTCTCTCGACCCGATAGTGGGAGGGATGGATTTATATATCCCTTACTCCTGGACACACTGACCCCCACACTCATACCCACTTCTCATTCAGAACTTCTTCTCCTTCCTTTCCCCAAAAAGACAAAAAGATGGCATAGGCCCCGAGGGAAATTATTTTCCTTAGTTTGGAGCTAATTTAAAAAAAGTGAAAGGTCTCGTGTATCACAATGTGACCTTTGCACATTCCCAGCTGCCTTTTTGTTTATGACGGCCGTATAGATGCCTTAGCGCCACTCGTAAAAATCTACTTATGCGAGCTTTGGCATAAACAGAAAATACTAATTTTGGTGGTTTGTTGGTTATTGTTTGTCCCCGTGAAATATTCCTGCGTGAAACGTAAAATTTGGTTCAATGAACTCAAATTTATCTTTAAATTGGGTCTTTGATTTTCAAATTTGGAACTGCTTGTGTGAAGAATAGTTCAGACAAGCAAAACAGAAGGTACCTATCGACAATATAATATTTGAAAAGTAAATGATTTTAATTGTGTTTTCGAAATTTTGGAATAATAATTTTCGCTAGTATATATATTTAAAAAAGCTCAATCCGTAGTAGATATTTGAGGTATCTCCCTGATGTATCCTCCTTTCTTTGTTCAATAGATCTACGCTTACATCAGTCTTGCATTCTTTGCGGATCTCCACATTTCTCACACGATCATACTGGTATTACTACACGTACGCCTCATGGATCGCACTTCTACAGCATTCAGTCTACTTTTATCTTTCCTTTGCCAGTTCCATCGTTCCACCTCTCACTGCCATGCATCAGCGTATGTACCAGAACTCCATTATGGACTGCTAGCTTCGCTTCTTTTGACAGTTTCTTTATAGCGCCAAGGGCATTCAGTCCTCCAAAATGGAGTTACCTGCATTTATCCTTCTTTCAGTATCTCTATGAGCATTCCTATCTCATACAACAGTAAACATACTTCCCAGATACACAAATTCATCCACCTGCTCCAAGTAGACATCATTTACAATTATATTGCACCTCTTCTTGTTTCCGTACCTCTTCTTTCAAACACCATGACTTTAGACTTATATTAATTAGTCACCGCTACTCGAATTTCTACCGATTTCTTACATGTCTCCCTTAAACATTTGAAGTTTTTAAGCACTTAAAAAAATATATGTTATTTTTGAAGATAATATGTATACATTCGTCACGCCAAAACGCTAATTATATAAAATTTCCTCGATAGAAAAAAATTTCAAAGTATGCTCCGAAAATTATTATAAACACGTGTGTTTCAGTTATTTCACAAGTTATATATATATATATACAAAATTCACATTGTTTCTTTGAATGATATTTTATACAACCCCCACAAGATTTTTGCTTTATTTTAAACGAGTCGTGTTTTATAAAACATTTTCACAATTTTCGCTACAATTTTAACGTTATAAATATTAGCGCGCTCTCTCCAAATTTGTAATTACATATCTCTCCATCTTCTTTTTTTTGAGCGGGGTTACGGCGCCTTATATTTTGTAAATGCCCGTATAGGCGTCCACGCATATAAATAAATTTGATATCTGTATTTTGAACATCAATCCTTTAAATTGCCTGTCTAATTCAACAAGTAACGCAGTATGTAGCGTCTACAGTCTACACTAGCGCGCACTGCGAATGACCACGTATTATACTGGCGTACCTAGTCGGCGTCCACAAGGCTTGCCGTATAAATAGGTCGCTGGGAGAAATGGGGACAGAGTTAAACGCTCCCTAGTTCGGATACCTACCGTAACCCGCCTGTGCACTCGCACTGGTGTAGTCGTAGTCTGTAGTCAAAGTCGGCTATTATTGCGTATGGCGTGCAAAGTGTATATATATACCGGCATTAGGTCTGGGTGAATACCACATAATGCCCCACGCCTAGGTGATACATCTACGTGTATGGACGGAATATTTTATCTAATTTATTATCTAGATACTAATTTTAGATAGTTATTCGTGCGTGAAATCTATTTCGATGGTCTTAAATTTGATTGGAATGTTGTCATTTTACCAGTAACATTAACAAAACCCTTTATTGTATAATTTAATACCACCGTATTAAATGATACAAGTTAAGGCTTTTTGAAGTGTTTCAATAAAGAAACCTATTTTATTGTCTTTAAATTTTGTAGGTTTGATGATTTCAGCAAAATTTAAAAAAAATATATTTTTTGAAGATTTTTTACGGTTGGGATGGTTTAGATGTTTGGTATGAATGTTTAATTTGGATGGTTAAGATGTTTGGTTTGATTGGTTTGGTTGGTTTGGATGTTTGGATGGTGTTTGGATGGTGTAGGTGTTTGGTTTGGATGCTTTGAATGTTTTCGATGTTTGGTTTGGATGGTTTGGGTGTTTGGTTTGGATGGTTTAGATATTCTGGTTGTTTGGTTTGGAAGGTTTAGATGTTTGGTTATATGGTTTGGATGGTATAGATATTCTGGATGTTTGGTTTGGAAGGTTTAGATGTTTAGTTATTTGGTTTGGATGGTTTGGATGTTTGGTTTGGATGATTTGAATGATTAGTTGAATGATTTAAATGTTTGATATGGATGGTTAGGATGATATGGATGGTTCGGATGGGTTGGATGTTTGATTTTGATGATTTCAGTAAATTTGTTCTTGTTCAAAGTTGAACATTCTGGAATGTTGTGGAATGTTCAAGAATAGTCTGGAACGTCTGGAAACATCTCGGATCATCCCAGATCGTTGCGGAACATTGTGGACCATTCGAAGCCAATTTTTGTGTTGGTGGGGCTACCCATTGGTAGGGGCATATAAAGCAAGATCCGTCTGGGTTCGAACGTCAGTTCAATCTCATATCAACTCCCTGAGCGAAGCCAGATACCCCAACTAGTTAGTAATATTTTTGTAATTTGTTAATTATTTCAGCTGTAAATCACGTAGAATGAAAGTCAGGAGAAAAAATCCGCACAATAAAGTTGAAAGTGTTGTCACATTGTATAATATACCAAGTCGCTAAAGAATTATCATTTTTATTGTTGCGTAAAACTTTCTTTTGGCCAAGCCTGAACACACCTGTATCACTAGTACAGAGTGGCTAACGAGAAATATAACAAAGTAAAATAAAATCATAAACGGAAAGTTCTATGAATGAATTTAGTGAAAATATTTTTTATCATTGAAGTAGAAGTCAAAACTAATAATTTTAACGAAAATATGAAAGAGAACAAGACACCGAAAAATAAAAAGATAACGTTCGCAACTGGGACTCGAACCCAGAACCTCTTGTCTTACCGAAACCTGTCACCTCTTATTTAAATGTCATATTCATCGAAAATAAACTTTTGCATCTAGGAATTGAACCCGGGTCCTTAGCCTTGTTGGGGGTTATTGCTCTAACCACTGAGCTAATTCGACCCTATCCTATTCATGTATCATATTTTGAATAAGAACTAACCACATTATCTTCATTTTGGATAGTTTTCAATGTTCAATACAGTTTAGGAGGCGAGTATGGGTACCGCCGCCCCGGGAACCATTTATTGGATAACGTCTGCCCACCTGCTGCGTGGCGGGCCGGATCGGGAAAGACTGGTTAAGGGGGATTTTTTTTAACCTTTCAGCCGGACTCTCTCGACCCATCGCCTAGTACCGCAGTTGGAGGGATGGATTCATACATCCGTCATTCCTTTACACACTAACCCCCCAGATTTCTACCCACCCCTCATATATTTTTCCTTCCCAGAACTTCCTCCCTTACTTAAAAAGATCCTCCACACAGTATCCCCTAAGATGACATAGGTTCTGAGGGAAATAATTTTCCCCGGGGCCTCCTGTATGGAGCTAATGTAAAAAAAAAAATTGCGCACACAAATGTTGACATAAACGCATTTTTCCGAAATGCAATGACTTATAATGCGAGATATATGTCGATCTTGTCATATCGGGATTTTAGGGATTTGGCCGCGACAGAAGCGTGGTTGACTACAGTTCCTCAATAGGTAGGTTCAATCTTCAGTAAAACAATTTTTTAAGTTTTAAAAGTCCTTCGAAAATGGATGTATTAAAGTAAACAAAAACTTTGTTTTTTACCGGTTGTTTTTTTCTGAATTCACTTGCTAAAATTGTTTTTCCACACACGGTACAACAATTATGTATCGTATGTATCCGGTAGTTAGTAGGCTTCGAGTATGTAATTTGTACAATATATGTATGCAATATGTACATATTGTATTCGATGACCAAAACACGAATTATATACCTATATATAGTGTCGTAAGCGTTTATATTCGATGTTTATCATCAAGAAGTAGTTGTAAGTTGACAGATTAAAGCTATTCACAGGTTGGCGAAAGGGAAATAAGCATGTAGGTATAGTGATATTATAGTGCAGTCTAAATTAACTAAACTTAACCTTACGTAAGCTATCCCGAACTTTGGTTATCTTGAACTTAACACGACAACTTATCGAACCTAACCTAACTTAACGATAACTGAGTGACACTTACTAGTAGTTACAAAACTCTCATTAACTAACTCTCTCTAATTTAATAACGTGGAGCT
Organism: Limnephilus lunatus; assembly: GCA_917563855.2. Lineage (NCBI taxonomy): Eukaryota > Metazoa > Arthropoda > Insecta > Trichoptera > Limnephilidae > Limnephilus > Limnephilus lunatus. Next base: position 23,680,515 of record OU830596.1, read on the forward strand.
AACAATATGGGGTCGTCTCTTATTTTTAACAATTGGACAAATGGAAATTTAAATGTTTCTCAGTTTCAAAGGTAATTCAAAATATTTATAGACATCTTTAAACATTCTTAGGTCTCTAGTTTTAGAGATTCGTAGGTCATTAGGTAGTTTAAAACATTCATAGTTATTTTCATAGCTCATTGAGCAGTTTAAATGATTCGTAGTCATTTTCGTAAGTCAATAGGTTCGTTTAAAACATTCATAGTTATTTCATTATTCAATCATTCATAGGTCATTGAGTAGTTTCAAAGGTTCACAGTTACTTTCTATAGGTCATTAGGTAGATTCTATTTGGTCTATTGCTATGTTCGTTGCACTTCCCCAAGCCATTATTCCGTATGTAATAATGGATTGACAAAGTGCAAAGAATATGGTCCTGGTCATAGTTGCGTTCATAAATCGTTAAGTAGTTTCAAAGATTCATGTTTATAAGTCATTAGGTAGTGTGAAAGATTCATACTTATTTTCATAGGTCATTAGGTAGATTAAAAAATTCACCCTTATTTTCATTGGTCTTTAGGTAGTTTCAAAGATTCATAGGAAATTTCGAATTTCCAGAGAAAATACATTAGAAGCTGCAAATGGTTAAGCTGATCTAGAAAATGTCGACATCGTTCTGGTATCTTCTTTCCTTTTCGTTTTCATATAGGTAATACGCGTTAGAAGGAAAATAAAGATTATTTATAGATGACGTACGAACGACCTGTCTCTGGAACTACTATACCTACACATAGAATTTGTAAGGATCGAGATTGGTCAGTTCGTTTTTCTAGTCCTTTTCTTATTATCTTCGTTTATAAAGCCTGCGTGTATGCATATAATAAATCCGTATATATCATTATAATGTTAATTACAACTAAAAACGGTTAAGTATTTGATTTAAAAATACGATGTATTAAAATCAATTCATAATTTTTATTCTCGTATCGTGCGTATTGATAGTGATTTCAACGCATTTTTTTAGTAAAATAAAACCCGATCATTTTGATTAAAAATTTCGCTGTATTTTTTTATTTTATTTGGGAAAAATATAAAAGTATTTCAAATATATTGGCAAGTATTGCCCGTCTTCACCAATGTATTCCAAATGTCCTTATTATCCTAGGAAAATATGGAAAAATTCAATATGGCGTCTAGTCTTATTTTTGACATTCAAATCAATAGTTATATATCCAAGCTTTTAAGTATTCAGGGAAATATACAAAAAGATATTCTGTTTAAGAACCGATACATTTTTTTCGTCAGAATGTGGTTCCACAATAGGTTCGGATATTTAGTACATTGGTGGATAGTAGGTACTAATCAAATGTTTCGCATTACTGTCTTAAATGTCCAAGTTATGTATCGATATTATAGTCTCAAATCAACCCTTCATTTCTTCCAGATTCACACATTTCCCAATTAATCAGCCAGTTTAAAATACAGCTTATTGGTTATAGTACACCGTTAAAACTATAACCGTTCATGCTAAACTAACAGTATTTTCATACAAATATTCATTTGTATTTCTTGACATATCACACCATTTCTTAGATTATGATAATATCATCTCATAATAGCATATTATGCTAAAAAATTATGCATTTGTAGGCAATCCATGCTTCATTCGCATTCATTTATTATTAAAATGACATAATTTTCTGCCATATTAATTAATTGACTACAACTCCCTACTTAAAAAAATTGATTTGTCCTGATTTATTTCATGTTGATGAATTTCAAGTAAAAGTAAAGAGTAAAATCAGTGTTTTACTCATAAAAGCTCATTGGTTATAGGTACTGTCGTATTCGACTATCTAAATAGGCGTTTACTACAGTTACTCGAAACTAACGCCATTCTACGAAAAATAACATTAAAAAACCACAGTTTTAAAAATTTCCACGTCACAAACATAACACTTACACACAGATTTTCACATTAAAATCACACTAATTTTGTTTTGCATTAAAAAAAACACATAAAAAAGTTAAAATTTTGTTCAACTTTATGAATTTCGTCCACTTTTGTTCGGATGTATGAAAATATCCACTTTGTTCAAAAATGTTGTTTATCCGTTTTCCCGACGAGTTTTGTGAAAATGCATCCGTTGCGAAACGAGCTTACGGAGTTTGCCGAAGCGTTCCGGAGATTGCCGAAGCGAGACGGATCGACGTTCGTTGGCCGACGCAGTCAACGTTACACTGATCCATAGCGCAGTTATGTAAGCTCCATGTTGCAATAGGCATTTCTTTAGCGATCTCGCAACAGTACTGGGTGATTGAAAAACCTCGCCAACAACAATAATAATAATAATATTTGAATGATTTGTATAGCACCATTTTTGTGAAAAATCACCTCAAGGGGGCCATACAGACTTATAATATATTTCTAAAATCTAACTAAACAAACAATTAAAAACAACTTATTGCTAAAAATTGCATCCACCGGTTCATCGAGCACTAACCAATATATATTATAAAAAAAGTCAAAACAAAAGTGCGGCTCGCAAAAACTAAGAAACGAGTCCCGGTATGATCAAGGGAGTTATATGGTGTGGTAGATATCTATCCCCCCTCCAGGAGAAGGTTCCCGTTTTTACCCAAGGGGCGTGCTTTTTAAGATATAAGGGCTGGAATTTTCACCCTCTTGAAATTTTTAGAACAGTCTTTCGGAAAGTTCTAGAAGGTTCCATAGAGCTCTAGAAAGTTCTGGAAGGAGTGGCGGAGTATGCCGTGGAATGTTCGGGAATAGGGAATCGTATACATCATTGTGGAACATTCCAGAACACTCTCGAATGTTGTCCTGAGCGAAGCTGTGATTTGACCAATGAACGCGATGCTGCATAAAAATGTACATATACTGTTTATTCATACTCTGTATAGACAAAAATATACAGGACCATACACACCTGGGAGGTCACTTGAGATTAACATTGTTCATTTTTTATTTAAAGAAATTTAGATTCAGTTCGCATGCAGAGGTCATAATTGTGAATACATGATATGTAATTGTGATATATATTTTAATATTAATATGTTATTTAATGAGCGTTTTTTGGAAAGCAAAATCGAAAATTTTATGATGGACGGTACAATAGTACAAGGATTCGATCAGAATATTTATCTTCCTAAACGTGATTCTTTCCTCGGTAAGAGAGAGATTGATATATAGAATTCGAGTAATTTTAATTCAATAAGAAAAGTGTGATTAAGACAGATCTAAATTTAGATATGTAGATCTTCCTCGTCGTCAATTTGGGTATATTGTGATATTGATGAGAGTGGGAAAGGGAAGGAGATTAGTAGTTAAATGAAGGTTTTGACTCGTTAGATTAGGTTGTGAATACCGCCCAATAATCCAACTGCCTGGAGCCATCGGGAATAGCACCGGCGGATTTAGGGGGGGCACGGGGGCATGTGCCCCCCCCAGTGGTTTTGCTTACTGTGGAACTGAGAAACAAAAGAAAACTGTCTTTATTATACATTTAATTATTCTATTGTTTTGACACTTTCATAAACCTTCCTATACATACTTAAACAGTAGGTAATTGTTGATTTTTTTGCCCGTCCGCCCCTTGTGCCCCTTCCAGAAAAAAATCCTGGATCCGCCCTTGGGGAATGGCATTAAGAAATGTTAATACATATAGTACTGCCTGGAGGGAATGGGCAAGAAAATCGGAAAGGGGAAGGTTGGGAATCACCAAGCTATTAGGAACCGGTTTCTGAATATGATAAAATAATTTTATTCTGATAGTTTTACAACTTGCCAGACATGTGGGTTCATGTTTTTCTGGTTAAGAAATTGAAAAAAAAATCTGACCCCCTTTTTGGGCTTTTGGTGATTTTCTTGTAAAATATTATAATTTTCATGTTGTGACTTTCTCATTATTTAAGCTTACTGAATAATTTCAAACAATCCACTTTTTAGCTTTTATCTTGTACCGCTTTCGGTAGAATTATTTGTTAAATGAAGACAATATTAGCGAAACTCAATAAAAATCTGAAGACAGAAAAATCAGAAAAAGATATTGGTTCCACTGGGACTCGAACCCAGATACCTTAGCATTCATGGCCAACTGCCCTACCGATTGAGCTATAGAACCCATTTCCTATTCAATCACTTTTAACTGTATCATACTTCGACTAAGAACTACCAACACTATCTTCATTTTCTTAACGCACATATTATTGGCTGCTATCTTTATATATGATTACAAGATTCAACCCGAACTAAATGCTATCTAGATAGTGTCTGGATAAAGATAGCAGCCAATAATATGTGCGTTAAGAAAATGAAGATAGTGTTGGTACTTCTTAGTCGAAGTATGATACAGTTAAAAGTGATTGAATTGGAAATGGGTTCCATAGCTCAATCGGTAGGGCAGTTGGCCATGAATGCTAAGGTATCTGGGTTCGAGTCCCAGTGGAACCAATATCTTTTTCTGGTTTTTCTGTCTTCAGATTTTGATTGAGTTTCGCTAATATTGTCTTCATTTAATTAAATATTATAATTTCAGTTTTTACTAAAAATGTTAAAAAAAAAAGAAAAAAAAAAGAATTATTTGTGTTGACATTATTATTATTACAGACTAGATCACTGTGCATTTTAGTTCCACGATAAATCAACATAGTGGCATTTCAACATCCCTTTGTAAAGTCATTAAAAGTGATAAAAATAAATTAAAAATAACCCACTACCCATCCTAACGTAACCGATTTTTTCATTTTTAATAACTTTTTAAAGGATTGATGAAGTTTCACATTGTAGAGTTGTCCAGTTTTCAGTTCGAGGTCAGGGTTGCGGGTTAGGTCCTAATAAAAACAATATATTTTTTAAACCAATCACGGCCAGTCTAAAATATTTAAAATCACTTTAACGCTGTCGTACGCAAGTTGTAATAGTTAGGCCGTCGGTAAAAATGAAGATTTCGCAAAATATAATAAACAAAAAAAAAAATAATAAAATTACCTGTGAAGTATTTAACGAACGCCCTGTACTTTAAAGGTAAAGTACTTTGGAGGAATAATAGAATATCTGCAAACATCATAGAATCTAAATTTATTTTTTATACTCAGTATCGCTCTGGCGAAAGACGTTTGGTGACCAGATCTGAAGACTCAGGTAACTATTTTCCAATCCTTCCTCTTTCTCATCCACACATCAATTTGGGAGGCGAGTTTGGGATCCGCCACCCCGGGAACCATTCATTGGATAATTAACACCTCTGCCATAGGTCACCACAAGTCGTTTGCAACGTTTGGTGACTTAGCAGGGGTGCCGGGGTTCATCGGGTGAGGTTTGTTCTGATATTGGTGGCAGATGCGTCCGTCCACCAAATGCGTGGCAGGCTGGATCGGGAGAGATTGATGAAGGGTGACCTTTTGACCTCTCCAGCAGGACTTTCCCGGAACATCGCCTCGCACTGCAGTGGGAGGGGTAGATTCGTCCGTCACTTCTGGATAATTTTTTCAATTCCTTTCCACTTCTCACACCTTTTTCCTTCCCAGAACTATCTCTCCTTCCTTTCCCAAAATAGCCTCCACACAGCATCCCCAAAGATGACATAGCCCCTGAGGGGAATTATTTTCCTCAGCGCTTCCTGTGTGGAGCTAATGTAAAAAAAAACACTCCCCATTTTATCGGTTCCATGCCAACTCAGAAACAAGTCAACTCAACACCTCTTTGAAAGGCCATTAAAAGCAATGAGAAGAATAATTTTAATATAGCCGTTAACGCTAACCTGACGTTACCTATTTAACCAATGTTTTATATTCTTTTAATATAACTCTTAATGACCTTTCTGAGGTGGTTCTGAGTTGGTTTCATTCTGAGTTGGCCGGTCACCATTTTTTCATACCTCTATTGCGTATGATATAGTCACACTGGGCTCCGGACAGCTAAGGAAAGTTGGGTGTTTTGTGCGGTATTCACATAAAAAATATACGTGTAATAAGTTGTGATTTTACTTTTGATTCAGTGTATTATAAATAAATAAATGTATTATTGTCACTTTTACAACTTCTACGAGAAAAAGTTTTACAATTAAAAATAATCCCTTGCAAAAAAGTTATTTTCATAAGGCTTGATTTTTCTGCGAAGGCTTTTAATTTTTGCTTACGAGGTTCGCTACAGTTATTTTTCTAATTGTGTGTAAAAACTTTTATTTTTCCGGAAAAGTGTTACATTTTTTTTCATTCGAAGTTACGTTGAGCTATAATTTTTTTAATTAAAAATCATTGTTGAAGTAAAAAAGGGAGTTCGTCAGTACCCGTTGTGGGATTTCAACCTGTTTTTTATGAATGCTGTGCAGGTTACCGACCTTCAAATGTTAATTTAATATGGCACGATCAAGTAAAACAAATTCTTGAGAGAGACCATGTGAAGAGAGTCAATAAAAGTTTTTGTTATACTAGGTATTTAAAAACTCTGGGCGTACTGTACAGGTCCCTCAATAATAATGCAACCCTGTACAGGTTGAATTTGGCAGCCACCTTTGGTCTGGAGCCCCAAAATACATTAAAAAAATCCTTGTCTCTGTGCAGAAATGGGCGCGGGCGGTGCGTTTGATAGATTCTCCTAACTTAACAAACGGATTTAGAGCACTGGCGTCAGGTGGGAAAGCCGTCCCTGTTCTAGTGGTATTCCAATGGAAGATGCTCCGAGGAACTAGCGTCATTGGCTAGGTGGCCCTCGGCACCGGTGCAAAGTCGGGACACACGCTAAACTATCGCCCATCATATGTACACGGTTGACATTTGACATATGAGAACGGGTCGTTTCTACGACTTGTTCTTATGTTCAACCGCTCGGCTGTGGAATGATTTACCGGTTTCTGTGTTTTCTCTCTCCTACAACATGGGTCTCTTCAATACTTGTATTCACTCCTTCCTCTCCTCAAAAAGACCCTCCACACAGGTTCTTCAAAGATGACATAGGCCCTGGGGAAATTATTTTCTTCAGGGCCTCCTGTGCGGAGTTAATGTAAAAAAAATCACATTTGGAGTCAATTTTGTGGTAAGTAGGTATAATTTTTTTTATTGAGCTTTTATTTGCGAGTGAATCGAGTCCGAATTTGGAATTTCAAAGTCAAATTTAATAAAGACATAATGTAAGCTATGTATATAATGTTTTGGGGCGAATCGTACAACCGGCTCCAAAAGTTTTTTATAATCACAGAAGTTAATTTAATTTCATCGAATTGTGTTATTTCACAATTAAATCATTAAAAATAATATAAGGTACATTTGCGTCATGTTCCAGTGTGAATGATACTCTTAGCATTGCCCTGGTATAAGGCCAATCAGAATTGAAACATTGCTTGAAATGATTTTTGGTGACCAAATCTGAATAGCCCGGTACTTCCCCTCCTTCCTCTACACAATATCATTTCCCTCTCTTCTACCTTCAGCCTCGCAACATAGTCTTACGGACTCAAGGCGGTCGGGAGCAGTTGGGACTTTTGTGCGGTATTAACATAAAAAAAAAATTATGATCAGATTCCCGCCTGTTCTATGAAACCCTGGACACCGTGTATAAATGCAATCATTAATTAGTAATAATTTTTCATATTTCATATATTTATTATTACAATAATTCCTAGTAAATTACATTCAACCTAACCTCTTATTGTTATATTTTCTATGCTTATTCGTCTATTTTTATGTCTCATTTTTATTAAAATAGTGTTTTAAAGAAAATAAACCATTCAATTTAATTAAAGTGATGCCACAAGTTGAATTTATAATTTTTTTTTTATTATTTATTAACCAAGACATTGCAATACATATATACAAAATACAATGTACATTTTATTTTTTTATTTTTTGGTATAAACCACCTCACTAGGCTGAGCCTGTTCCGAGGTGGCAGGAATTTAAACTAATTTTGATATCTTAATCTTGGAAGAAAAAAAAGATAAAAAAAAATATAATTTAATTTAGATAGATAAATACAATAAAAGAAAAATAAAAAGAAAAGAGTAAAATAGAAAAAAATATGAAAGAAACAAATTAGAGACATAAAAATAATTGAGAGGAATTAACCAGCTGACCCGGAGAACTTCGTACTGCCTCAGAATCAATAACTGTCGTGTTAACTTATTAGCCGAATTAAATTCAGTTTTTTTATTAGGTTAAAATTTACACAACGAAGCAATTATCGATACGCTACTGTCCGCGTTTTGTTTTTGTCAGTATCAGAGATGGCGTTATGTAAGAATTTATATTTTTGTGATTTTCTTACTTTTACACTCACTTACGGAAATTGCGTTTCATTTTCTTTATACGTGTGGGGGAGATTTATTATGATTATTGTATTTTTCATTTGTACAAATCCAACAAATCAAAAATCATAAAAATCGGTCCAGCCGTTCTCGACTTATAAATGGTGTATCTAACTCGTCTTTGTTTTATATTTTAAGATAATTGGATAGTTTGTATAGCGCCGTTTTTGTAAAAATCAAGCAATGGTACGATGCCAACGCACACTCTGAACCGCTCGATCAACTAACCAATCATGACACTCCTCTTTCCAAACTATCTACCAAAGCGTCCCTTTCTTAAATGTGTTCATTATGCTTACATCAGCTTTGCATTATTATTTATTCACATTTTGGGAATTGCGTTTTCACACGTTTTACCTCACATACGCCTCAGAAATCTATTTCATATTATATTCATTCCGGTATTGTCCTTTCTCTGCTAGTCTCACGCCGTACTGCTAAACATTAGGATTGGCATCACAATTTTATTACGGACTACTAAGTGTCTAAGAAAGCGATGTATTCAACAGACGAAAAAACATCTCAGATATGAATTGAGATTTTATTATTATCTTGATTAATTTTTGGGGTAATATGCCGTGTTGTGCTACCTCCTTCTTTAGCCAACGTTTCGGTCAGCGTTACAATTTCTATCATCAGGGCACGTATGTACTCATTTGATTATAAATCTGATAATCATCTGATTACACATCTGCCCTGATGATGGTCACTATAACGCTGTACGGAACGTATACAACACAACACTGCATATACCCCAAAAATAAATCAGTATAAAACAATTTACCTATTTATTCATTGAACTCCCTGAAAGACTTCTGAAGTTTTTTTGAAAGTTTTATTTATTTCTTTGCCCGAAAAAACGATTCCAAAAATGTGCACTTTTTTCATTTAATCGAAAGATGGCGTTTGATTTTGTGATTAAGCAATGAATTATCTAATATAATAGCTTTGTTAAAATTTAATAGAAAATTGATAAATCTTTTAAATTGTGAGTTCGTGATATCATTATTATTGTGTAAATATTTGTTATTATTGTACATATATATTATGTTATGTATTGAATCTGATTTTATTTTAAACTTTTTATACACCCACCATTCATTGTTGCAGTAAAAGTTTCAGTACAGTCAATTAACTTTATGGTTGGTTTTTATTGCATAATGAGGATAGCGGAGATTCCTACCTTTCGCTGCGCTTTAGTCGCAATGATAAATTATGCATTTTTCAGCGAGATGTCGACTGCAGTACCACCTAGTGACAGACTCCGGAAGCTGGGAGGTAAGGTTGTTGATTGTTGAAGTTCTTACCTGTAACAAAGAAATTCAAATAATTTGATCAAATGTATTATTTTTTTATGCGACACAATATACATGGTATAACAGCCCTTATCCGAAGAATTTTAACAAGCGATTCGTGAGCATATTTGGAGTAAAAAAAGTATATGTAAATTTGGTGTTCGATGATTCGCACGTCGCCATCGATCACACTCCTATACGTATCGAAGAGATCACGTAATACGCTCGCTGATTCGTGTATTACCGTACTGATGGAACCAGACAGAGTGTTAATCACGTGACCCGCTAAACTAAATACCTAACTATTCAATTGCGTGTTGCGACGTGTGATGGAAAATATTTTTATTGTTTTTAATTTAAAAATATGTATCTATCATCGGTCAGCAAAATGACATCTACATTTTTTATTCCAAATGTTCCCAGAAATAGCTGGTTAAAATATATCAGGTATGTGCTGTTACTCTGAATAAAGCAAACAAAAATATGAATGAAATTTTTCTAGAAGATATATGTTTGAAAAATTTCGCTATTATTGCAATCTTTGCAACTTACCAATGTATTGCGGGAATTCAATGTTTGTTCTACATGTATTTCAATGGAAGGTGTTCCGAAGAGCTAGATACAAGCCAAAAAAGCTTCTCCAACATTTAAACACCACGATTGAAGATTTAGGTGTAAGAATGGGTCGTTTATACGAACTGTTCTCGTATCAGGTTCTTTAGACATCAATATTTATTATTGCGAATTAATTTTTTGTTACAGGACAATGCTTTGTAATAATTTTGTAAGTTCCATAAGTTTCTAACAGATGGCGGTGTAAGTTAATTTATCAACACAGCACTTGATTAGGTATCTAGGTTGGGTACCCATCCAGCAGATGGCATTGTGTTTTGTTAGTCACAGCAACGCGTGGCCGGGTCAGCTAGTATACTAAAATATATTATTATAAAAGAGTAGGTACATAGATACATTGTCAAATTACACAGATTAATCTAATAAAATGTACTTGCGCACGCAGGGATATGAACCCGAAATATCCGGTTTGATAGTTGAGATCGTTACCCCACGACCAAAGAAGCCGTCATTAATCTTACTTATCTTTCTATCTTACTATCTTAATATCTTACTATCTTACTATCTTACTATCTTACTATCTTACTATCTTACTATCTTACTATCTTACTATCTTACTATCTTACTATCTTACTATCTTACTATCTTACTATCTTACTATCTTACTATCTTACTATCTTACTATCTTACTATCTTACTATCTTACTATCTTACTATCTTACTATCTTACTATCTTACTATCTTACTATCTTACTATCTTACTATCTTACTATCTTACTATCTTACTATCTTACTATCTTACTATCTTACTATCTTACTATCTTACTATCTTACTATCTTACTATCTTACTATCTTACTATCTTACTATCTTACTATCTTACTATCTTACTATCTTACTATCTTACTATCTTACTATCTTACTATCTTACTATCTTACTATCTTACTAATATTATAAATGCGAAAGTTTGCATGGATGGTCCTTACTCTTTCATGCAATAAATATCGAATGAAATTTAAAAATTCTTTCACTAATCGAAAGCTACATTATTTGCAAGTAACAACGGCTTTATATATTGGTAAGCTCTGGCGTTATGAATGGGCTGTGGCGTTACGAAATTATGTATCATACGTTTTCCGTCCCTAACAAAATCGAGTTATTACAAACGTCAAACAAATTGTTACCTTGGAAACAATGTTTTTTTTTTTTAATTTTCAGGCTTAAAAAGAGTGCTTTGTTGTGATTAAAAAGAGTACTTTTTTGGCGTCGTAGTTAATATCTACATATCTCTAAAAATGTTTATTATCCGAACAAAAAGCATAACGTTGCTATAAAGCATAGCGTTTGAAGTGGACTGTCATTTTCTTATTTTTTTAGGTTACTCTGGATTTAAATATGAATAAAATACTAATAAAGGGAGTAGGTACTTAAAATAAATTTCTATTTCTATAATTCAAATATTTTCTAAAATAGAATTTTTATTTGCGAAATGTCATTCACAAGTTTTGAAATTTTCTATTCAACAATAATTATTTTCTATTAGACAAAATAACAAGAATAATAACAATTATGCCAGTAATTTCCCACTAATACTATGCGAGCAAAGCCGTGGGTAAAAGCTAGTAATTAAATAAATATAATAATTCAAGACTGATAAACGAAATTAAACAGTATTCAATTCTATCAGGGATAACTTATTGAGGCTGTTGGTAATAAATTCGTCAGTAATTAAGAAGATTCAGAAAGTGACGCTTGTTGGTTTTAATTATTTTTGCGCTGGCATTCCCAATGGGTAACGTGGCCATTGACTGCAAAGTTATCCATGTCAAGCTGTACAGCAGTTGTTGTGGGTTGTCAGAAGATGTGCTTGGTTGTTGTAGACTTAGCGGTAACAGAGACTGCCAAGACAACGGTATTAACGCGATAGCGGCTTTAATAACCAATTACCGACATTATCCCGGGAGACTGACTTTAATAAGCATATTTTAAACAATTATAATTCGTTACTTTGCATCAAATTATACGCGTGTAACTGCGGTGGATGAGCTCAGACTAGATATTTTTGATCCCCTAGAAAATGCAAAAAAAAGTGGTAATACGTTTTATCAACTAGAGACCGCAAAGATTTTGATCTTCATCTAGTACATAGGATGTCAGCGGGGGCGATAATAGCCCTTTGTGGGCGTTTGAGACTTTCACGGGGGCTGTAGAAGACCCAGAAAAAAACTAGGGGGCGTTGAGATAGCACAGTGAGAGCGTGGGCAGGAAAACAAAATGGTCTAAAAGAGACGAAAGAAACCACGCAAATCACGTACTAATAAAGCAAAGTAAACTTAGTGTTGGTTAATTTTTGTTATTAGGTATATGTATTGTAATAATTTTCATCACGTATGCGAAAATTCACATATTTCGGTAGTTCGAGAAGTGAATGAAAAGTGAACTGAAAGATTCTATTACATTCAGATCTTTATTAAATTTGATGACATTATGACAATTTTTATTTTTCATTATGTAATATTATTATCTGACGTGTATTATTATTATTAAGAATTGACACTATATCATGAATACAAGAAGAAATAAGCTAGCAACTCGGTACTTAAAATAAAAAAAGAATTACCTTTTTAACTTGCTAAAGAGAAGCTATAACAAATAATTTAATATATTTTTAATCGAATTTATTGATTCCGTGACAGTTGAGCAATCTCTATACAATTTTCCTATTCTAATTAAGATATGTAATATTTATAACTTCATCTGAATTGTATAATTTTATAATAATTAGTATCAAGCATATTACGTAAAATTTAAATCTCACTAGCAGTCTACAACGGAGTTCTGGTACCTAACCTAATGTATGGCGGTGAGGCATGGAACTGACAGAGGAAAGATGAAAGTAGATTGAGTGCTGTAGAAATGGTATCCCTGAGGCCTATGTAGGGTAAAACCATGTATGATCGTGTGAGAAATGTGGAGATCCGCAAATATTGTAAGGCTGATTTAAATGTAATGAGTAAGGTTAAAAAAGGGACTCTTAGATGGTTTGGGCGTGTACAGCGAATAAACGAAGAAAGGAGTGTAACCAGAATATATGACGAAAATGTGAATGGTAGAAAAAATCGGGGAAGCCCGAGGTAGACATGGGATGTCAAGAGTCAGAATAATAGAAGAGTATCTAAGAGAAGTCAGAGGGAATGTGAATGAGGCAAATAGTGTGTGCCAAGACCGAATTAATTGGCGGTCCGTCCCCTCTGCCTACCCTTACTGAAAACGGCGTTTTGGTTAGTTAGTTAAATCTGTACACTTCACCCGCCATAGCACGGGGACTTCCCTAGCTTGGCGGGTGAAATAATACTAAAAAAATTATAAAATGCACAATTTTTATTTTCATAACAAAAAAAATAAGTGGTCTGTGGATGTTTTGAAGCTGAAAGAAATCAATTTTAAAAGGTAAAGATATTGCAAGAGTTGACGAACACAGTAGGTTAGCATGCATACAGCATTATTCAAAGTCATTTTTAATTCAGAAAAAAATCATTCTTACAATATTCCATCCAAATCGGAATGCTTTTAGCTCGACTGGTTTGGGCCAGCCAGCGGCCGAGAATTCTTATTTCGCCAAAAGATGTTATTAAAATACACGACATCTTTTTTCAGCCCGATTCCAATTAGAGACCAAAGTCAACATTTTTCGCTTTACGCGATCTCTATTTTCATCTCTATTTTCATATCTACGATTTCAATTGTCATCACTGCAAACAACACATGAACCATGCTCATGGTCCATGCTGTTTGCTTTGATGCCAACTGAAATCGTAGATACGAAAATAGAGATGAAAATAGCGATCGCTTAAACCGAAAATGTTGACTTAGGTATCTAATCGGAATCGGGCTGAAAAAAAATTTCGTGTATTGTAGGCATTACGATCGTACAGGGCGGTTTCAATGAGAAAGATTAATTATTCTCCGTACCAGCTTTTTTAAATGGTAAATCAATATCGATTTTATTTCATTCAAAATTTGCTTTAATTTCTTTGATTTAATACATTAAAAAATGCTGAAAGCGTGATAATAAAACTATTAAAATTATGTACTTTTGTTATTATTTTTTGATCATAAGTAGGTATTTATAATTTTTCAGTAATGTCATGTAAATAAATAGTCAAACTGAAGTTTCTCGTCACAAAACACGTATGCGGATTTTTTTTAAATAATTTTATTTAAACTAAAATAAAAATTCTGAAACATAGGTTTCCCGGATAATTTATTGACTAATTTTACTGCATGATTAGGTAATTGATTATAGTTTTGAAATGTGTTTTGTTTGAAAATTTTACAAACCTGCTAACGACCTACGGTAAAACCTTATTATACTAAAAATAAACATATTTTCTCAAAATTTAAAACATATGTAGCTTTACTAGATAAAAGAAAATTCTTTCGAAATCAATTTGTATTTTTTTGTGGAAAAGGGTCTATACGTCTAATATTTGATTTAAAAATGAAATATTGTCAGTTTTGTCTGGTTATTCCCACTTATGATCGATACAAGATTTTAAAAAATCCACGGGTTTCACATTCCACAATACAATTTTAATTTTTACAAACGTACAAAGACGAAATTGTTATTTTCGGTGAAATTATTTATTTTCAGTAAAAGAATTATTAATTTATAGCTTGGTATAAAAATGACCCTTTCAGTTGTATTTATACGTATTCCTCTCAAAATATATCATAATAATAAATATTATAAACTATGACGGTACAGTACAACGCGACATCTGTGGTTTTGAATTCAAAGGTTTAAAAAAAAATACCGGTTAATCCAAAAGTCCCGTTTATCCGCCATTACATTGAATGGATTTTGCTGAACAAGCCTCGAGTCTCCCATACATTTAACACCACCATGTACGTATACCCACTTCACACAATGTGCGTGTGTGTTAGTTCATCGGCAGGAATATCGGTTAACGTGCGAGCGAGACAAAATATGGGTGAAGCATTGAACTCACCAATACTAACGTAAAGCGTGACTCCATCACTCACACAAACAAGAAAATTGACTGACGCACAAGTTATATTAACGCGTTGAGTAAAAATGGAGAAACAATTGTATTATGCAATGAAAAAATACGCTATGGGAATGAGATTTTTTACTAAATCACCTGCTTTTTGCTACCGGATGCACTAATACAGTAAGCTTTATTATGTTAAGCAAATGTAAATGCAAATGTTAAAAGGTATTATCATTTTAAGCGATCGATATAAATGTGATAAAGCGATGACATAACTTTTTCTGTATAGATGCATTTTTGCTTGTTCATGGCGAAAGCGCAGAAGAGTGAAATTTTCACATGAAAAGCTTGCATTTGAATTTTCGTAAGTTAAACAATATAGATAATACGGAATTTATAATTTTTAAGGCTTATTTTGTATGAAATAAAATGACGCATGATTACTAAAATGTGTACTGATGAGTTGTTTAATTGTATTACGGTTAAAAATGGGTTTTCAACCAAAAATTACGCAAAACACATATTATAATATTGTCATTTAATTTTCCTGGTTACGTACTTGGATGATGCTACGATAAATTTCCGCTAGATGTCAGTTAACTCAAAGACAATATTCTAATATTTTATGCTTACCTAAATTTTCTTTGTTCATATTGCGATCCTTACTTTAAGTACACCTAAGTAAGTTACTTAGGTGCGGCGATGTTTGAATAATGGTAATCCGACAATTAATCCCTCGACAGTTGGTCCCCGGAAATTATAATTATTAGGAAAATATAATCTTTTGTGCATTAGTAACCAATTTCAATCCTAAAAACGACATAAAATGCCTCTAATAATAAGTAGGCACGGATATCAAACGAATTTATTTACAATACCGATTTTTTGTACTTACACGCTGGTATATCTTTAATATATAAAACAAAGTCGGGGTTAGTTACACCATTTATAACTCAAGAACAGCGGGACCGATTTTTATGATCATTGATTTGTTGGATTTGTCTCTGCCCCGAATAGCAGAATGCTATTAAAACATCGGAAAAATTCACGAAAAAAAAAATTATGAAGAAAATTCTTTTATACATATTGTACGTAACGAATTCTCATATTTTGAAAGAACTGCAGCAATATTGTGATGAGTATAATATTGAATGATGAGTGAATTCCAAAAATTCAAAAACGTCAAATGTCAATGCGCTGATTGTTTTGCTTTTGTTCTCAAACATATAATGCTGCCCCTCTTTCTTACACACTTAATGTTAACAGTCGAAAATGAGACAAATGGTGAACGTATGTCTGCACCCCTCCAAAGGAAAGATACAATATTTATAATAAATCTCCATCACACGTAAATGAAATGTTATTTCCGTAAGTAAGTTGAAAAGTAAGAAAATCACAAAAATATTAATCCGTTCATAAAGCGATATCTGATACTGACAAAAACAAAACAAAGTTGCGCATCGATAATTGCTTCGTTGCGTAATTTTTAACTTAATAAAAAACTGAATTCAATTCAGCTAATAAGTTAACACAACCGTTATTGATTCTGAGGCGGTACGAAGTTCGGCGGGTCGGCTAGTACATTATAAAGACAAATAGTTTTATCCTTGATGCAATTGAATGAAATTTTTTTATTATTTTTTTTGTTATTCGGCGGTACTTCCTCTTTGCACACCCCTTCGGGGACAATTATTAGTAGTTATATTTTGTGTAAGTAGGTATATTGTATTTTCTCAAAATCGACTGCATATTGCAAATAAGTATGCAGGGGCCAACTGTGGCGCATCAACTGCTATGGAATCATAAATAATAATAATACAAATTTGAATATCGATAATTTTTGCAGCGCTATTTTTGGGAAAAGTCACCTCAGAGGGACATTGCAAGAAATTTAAAATTTATACGTCAATTTATGGATGTCAGGAATGCTAATTGAAAAAAAAAATTGTGCTTTTATATTAGTATCTACACCAACTCAATATTATTGATAGAAAAATGAAAACATACCAAGAAGTATAAGTTCCAGAAAGAGATCGTACATGACGTTATCGTTCTAGTATATTCTATCTTTTTCGTTTTCATACAAGACGTGTGAAAAGGAAGAGGACCAACGTCGAGGACGTATAAACGACCTCTCTCTAGGACTACCATACGGAGATTTGAAATATAGTTGTTAAAAAATAATAAAACATGATGGTATTGGTTAATATAGGGTACCAAGTACCGACCCAAGTACTTCAGGACAAATTTAATTGAAAAGATATTTAAAAAACAAACATGTGTGCAGTTTATACGCGGTAAAAATGAAACCGTCAGAAAATTAAACTTCGATAGAATGAGACAAATCAGGAGTAGTTATAGTTATAATATATGTTTCCAAGTAAAAAATATTTTTTACATTTTATTCTTCGAAGCACCGTACAAAGAGAACAATGATTAGTCTATCTCATTCTCTCGCAAGCTAAATCCTATAGATGTATGTGTTTGTCTCTTATTAGAGTCGCTCGTTTCCGTTTCATCGAGTTTCAATTCACAACTGTGCTAAAGAAGTTTTCACTTCAAATGAAATTTTCGTTATATATTTTTCGACTGTTACAAAATAAAAAGAAGTGTTGATATAAAACAGTAGATTCCGCTTAATTGGTTCACCGGTTTATCGGGACAGACTGTTATTTGGGGCAAAACCCAAGGAACAGAAACCAGATACAGAAACTAATGCCACTACAACACGGGCATGTGCCTAGTGTGATGGCCAAAAAATTACACATTTACTGTAATATATAAACTTTACTGAATAAAGAACTTTAAAAAAAAAAAAAAATGCTAATTTACATCTGTTTCACGGGACACACTTCCGTCTGATTAGGACAAGTTCCCATCAGTGGGTCAAGCCAATACAAAACCAAAAAATGTTAAGAAGGGTGGGCGTTCGAGATGATAAAAAAAATATTTTTTTGCCATGGAAATAAAAAAGGACCTCCAAATAATCTTTATTTGTATTAACCTCTTAGGCTGATTTTTTCGGTTTTCGGAAACCAAAAAAGTCTCATAGAAACCGTTGCGTCTATTATAATATAAAGGTTAAAAATAGGATCTTAACGGTGTTAGACAGAAAAAGCACCACGCTTTATATTCAAATTTAAAAATTTACCACCAAACAATTTTAACTATACACTTTTATCAATTCAAAGTTTCCCGCCGCAATTTAAAAAAAAATGAAACCTTGTGAATTTTTTATTAGTTTTTTTTTAATATAAAACGACAAAAGGTGGTTTTATATAAAGAGGTTAATACAAATAAAAATTAATTGGAGGTCCTTTTTTATTTCCATGCCAAAAAAATATTTTTTTTACCATCTCGAACGCCCACCCTTCTTAACATTATTTTGTTTTGTATTGGCTTGACCCACTGATGGGAACTTGTCCTAATCAAACGGAAGTGTGTCCCGTAAAACAATTATTTGCCTAGTAAAATAATTTTAGAAAAAACAGAAAGCAAGCCATTTTAAAAAAAATTTAGGTTTGCCTTCAACATTTTTATATTTCAAAAATTATATGTTTATTTTGAATTACAAAGTTTGAAAGCGTATCTCATCAACATTCTGAAACAGTTTTAGTTTTCGGATACGTTCAGAAATAAATACTCGTTCTCCATTTAATTAAATTTAAACGACGAAATATTTTGACCTTCCGAAAAAATAGGCTCGAGACCTGAGTGGTTAACAATGATTGCTAATGTAGGTACAAAACAAATAAAAATAATAGAATTCCCCTTCATTTTCTTGCTTTAAAATATATTTTTCACTCGTATATTTTTTTCACGTTGGAAGTATTAGTAGTTAGCACAAAATTATTTTCCTGTAATAAGTGATAAATTTATAAACACGTTCGAGAGAGCTCGAACGAATGTAATGTGTGCATATTCATAAAAGAGAAGCTAACTAAATAAATACAATTTTTCCTCCCTTATTCTTCGCTTTCTTGGGACAGCCGCTTGTTTGGGACGAAATGTTAATGTGTCCCAATTAACCAGAATCGACTGTATTTTTTTAAGGCGTCATATACCTGCTCAAAAATAAGAAGATGGAGAGATACGTAATTATGAATGTTGGAGAGAGCGAGTTAATATTTAAAACGATAAAATTGAAGCGAAAATTATGAAAATGTTTAATAAAACACGACTCGTTTAAAGTGTAGTAAAAATCCCGTAGGAAACATCTAAAATAGCATTTAAAGAAACACTGTGATTTTTGTCATACATATAACTTCTGTTTATAATAATTTTCGAAGCATAATTTGCGATTTTTTTATATCGAGGTAATTTCATAAAATTTGCGTTTCGGCGTGGGGAACGTCTAGATATTATCTTCAAAAATAACATGTATACTTTCTTATGTTTGAGGGAAATATGTAAGAAATCGATAAAAATTCGGGTAGCGGCGGCTTAATGGGTGAATTATATAAATGCTTTTAGTGACATTTTTTAAAAAGGTTTTTTGTTCAATGCCTTGAACGATACGCCCGGAGTATTTTTACTCCGAATGCGAATGTGGTACGAAACAAGGAATGAAATGGACTTGTATTAATTTCGAAAGCAGTCATCAGACCGAGTAAATTGTATTTATAAATATAAAGTATAAGTTAAATTAACAAATTAGAATGGTTTTACATTTTACATAAAAACACACACACATAAAGTACCCGAGAATATAAAAATACAAATTAGTTCGACGTCAATGTGGACAACGTATCGATTTATTATATAGGTCACCCACTGACGACCTTTTAGCGAGTCTTCAATCGAACAATGAAACTTGTGTGATATTTCAGAACAGTCCTCTTAACGCTGCATAAGAGTGCCTGCCGGGGCCAGTGGCACTATTGCACCCCGTATGGGGGTGTTGTGAGACTGAAGGGAGTGGGAAAAGGGAATAAATGGGAAAGATGAAGGTGGTTATTCTGACACGGTCGTTTAACGCGGTTTGCCTCGGGGATTGCTACGTTGAGTAGGAACTAAACTGAACTTATGACTGAAAAGTTAACCTAACCAACACAATGTTAACTAACAACATTATCAAAAGACTTGTCACTTAAACAATTAAGGTCTCTTCAAAACCCGGATTCTCGTATTCATTTTTCATCGACCCTCCGCACATAATCCTCATTCACATAATGAAAAACTCCATGGCATAACGTTAAAATGTTTGCACCTGTGTGACTCTCATTTTTTAAACTATTTTAGATTGTTCTTTTTCGAAACCTTGCTTGAAATTGTCTATGTATTTTGTATTTTTGTTACTGTAAAAGCCCATTATTGGTTACATTAATTAAGAATCTAACCAACAGCGCCCTTGAGGTGATTTTTCACAAAAACGGCGCTATATAAATCGTCCAAATATTATTATTATTATTAATTTACCCGTAATTGAAAGTTGGTAAATCCTAGTATTTACTGAAAAATCTTAAGATTTACCGTAGTACCTGAGGACTTTTACAGTAACATTTTGATTCGATCCATCCTTCATATCCATAGAATAAAGAATAAAACAAGAAGTGCCTTGTGGGCGATTTTCGTGATTCAAATATAGGCGCAATTTGGGCCTATATTTCCATATAAAATTATAATATTCTGATAATTAAGTTAATAAATATCATATCTCCATTGGGTTCCGGTAGTAAAGACAGAAAGTGGTAAAAAATTGTCTGATTAAATACCGCAAGGAATTGGATTTGGACTACTAAAAAAATTAAAGAACAGCGTTTTGCACCCGTATTGCCATAATAACATGTTGTTTGGTGGCCATTAATTGGCCGTGGAAATTCTGCTATTTTCCACTTAACTGCCACTATTAAAATATTAATACCTGAAGCCGTCGAAGACGAAGCAGATGAAGATGTAGATGTATTGCTGTTGGTATCAGCCGCATGCGATGTTTGTGAAGAAGGAGACGAATTGGTCAACTCCGCGATTCTGTCAGCAACGATTCTTCCAGCTGTTGTCTGGCTGTTCTGTTGGCTCATCAAGTCCTGTCCAGGCGAACTGATGACCGTCTGAGAACTGTTCTCATTCTGAACAACGACCGTTGTCAAAGACTCCAGTTCAATATCACTGGACTCCTCCATGTTTGATATGATTTGTTGGTGGTGGTTTGTATTGTCGATCAGCACTGATCTTGCTGCTAGAGTTTCCATGACTGATTCCGTAAGAGCCCTTGTTGATAGCTCATCCATTTCTATATCTTGTTTGATATCTATGATTATCTGATGATGCTTTTGACCACTTGATCCAGATGATGTTTGTACTTGTACGTGGGTTTCTGGTAAGGTATGATTTGGGAGAGGCATCTTTGCAGAACCTTGTGGAACCCCCTTTAAATCTCAATGAGATTTTTGATTGATTGATTGCTTATACAAATATCTTATTAAATTAAATCTTAGTTTATATATTTTACAACATTGACGATCTTAGTGTAGCTTAATGAACGCTTTGTGCGACTTGTAAATTTATTAATCTTAAATTCTAATATTTAGTTACGTCTTAGAGCTATTCGTGAATTTCCATCAATATTTTATACGGTTGTTTCTTAATTTTGGTCTTATGTTTTTAACTATTCTGAACACTTATTTGATATTTTATTCTACTGAACACAATTTTATCTGTTTCCAACAATTCTCATTTATCAGATCATTAAAATATCCTCATTTCACGATTACTTCTCATTTCCTTGGACAAGAGATTCATAATATTCATTCCCGCGTGTAAATTCTTTGTTCTTCAAGTCATCCTGTTCAACAATGATATCAAACTTTTATAATCCCTTAACATAAATGGTGACTTCCAGTGTTTATCCTTTACCTTTTATGTTACTCTTGTGTCCAAATGCCTCAATAACCAATCCGTCAATTTCTGTTTGTTTTCCTTCCATTTTCCGCAAATACACCAAAACACATAGATCTAACGCTTTTTAAATGAATGCACAATTCCAGACTCACTTCTTCACGAATTTTACTACTGCTACTGTCAAAAACACAAAAAGTCTTTTGTTATTGTTATTATGCGTTTCGAAAAATTCACTTTCAAGGTAAAACATCCCCAAAACGCACGGAAAACTCGTGAAAAATCACTTCAAACATTTAGAAAATCTTTGCCATCTGACAACCCAACGTTTTTGATCACAAACAATAGTTATTTTCTCATGTTTTATGTCAGAACTTATAAGAATTTCGCATTGTGTACACCCGAACGTTAAAAGGAATCAAACTGCGCCGTACAGGCTTTGCTACTAACGTAGTATTGTGTAGGAACTTTAATCGATACCACTAACACCGTATTACGTGTATAAATTTGAGTTCCAAACACATCCTTAACAATGTTTAAAAGCCAACACTTAATTTAAACATTAATTTTTATGTATTAAACGGTTATTGTATGAAGACAAATTTACGAAAGAGTGCAGTTGAATAGATGCAAGCACGATTGAAATGACTAATTTAGTTTTCGATTATAATATCTAATTATTTTATTGAACACATGTGTGGTACCGATATTGTCTTTTTAAACACTAATCGATTATTTATTTATACACTCGAATATATTTGGATTACTTTTATAACGATTTACGACACCGAAACACGAACGAAAGCGTTGCACAAAAATGGTTTTAATCGAATCAGAAACAGGAATAAAAGCTATGTACACACATTTTTGAAACTACATTTACACATATAATAATAATAAATATTTACACTAACGTTTAAAATGTTATTTTTAATACGTTGTCGAAATATGAATATGGCTGCAGTGGACATAAAATTCAATGTCTGTTTCAGCAGGCTGTCCTAGTTTTAAAAAATGCACTTCTGTCTTTTATGTTTTTGATGGTTTCCGTTATTATTTTAGGTTGTAATTGGCCGATTGTTTTTAAAAACAAATATAAGAGGTTCTTTCAGCCGATTTTAAGGTTTATTTCTGACAATTTCCGTTAGTTTCAGGTGATATCCGGGCGGTGTTCGGCCGCCGAATGCAGGCTGTAACTGGGGCAAAGGTCACCAGGTGGTGCACTCAGCATAGTCTATCTAGGCTCTATGCTCTAGGCTCTAGGCTCTAGGCTTTAGGTTCCAGGCAACCCTCGTCTCTACCCTTAACATATGCAAATTTAGAGCTCTGATAAATATCAATCACTTTAAATACCATCAAATTCCTACAAATGATTCACAATTGATTCAAAAATCTAATTTCTGCAATTATTTTTCGATCTGCCAAATACAACACTTTTATTGATGGCTTAGTTATCGAAATGCTTGTCTATTTTTGTATTAAGTTCAGTTGATTTTAAAATAATTTCATTGTTGTAGCATAAGTATTATGTATTTATGTATTAACAGCGAAGTTATCAGCGATTTTTGTTCATGAAATTTGTTGCCTTGATTAGGTTAATCAATTTTGTTGTTTTAATTTCAAACATTATTAATTAGTTAAGCAAAAAGTTTTGCATTGATTTCCAGCAAATTAAATCGATAAATTATCTTTTCTTTTTTGTTATTTCTGTAACTCTTCTTCTCATTGGTTCTTTGTGCAACAACGTTGCAATTCAGTCCGTAGATGTTCAAATTGTTACAAAATCAGTCAAATCATTTCAGTCTGATTTGTTTCAAGTCATTGTCAGCCTTTAGTGTTACCTTCAATTTAAATCCAGAGTCTACTTAATTTTCAATTCCTTTTCTTATCAATTTTATTTCAATTTCAGTAGCGACTAATTTTTATATCCAGTTACTTCAAATTATTTGCAATTCCAAATTTCCGATAATTCAGTTTATTTGATAGCGCTTACAAAATCAGCAGAAAACACACACAAAAATACGATTGTATCGTTAAGGTAAATAGAAAAATTAAAACTTTATTCATAAAAGCGCGTTTTATGTATTTATTTCCAGTTCTACAGAAGCTAAGTTTTTATCGTGAACCTATTTGAAAAAGCTCTTTTAAATTATTTGTTATTGCGAAAACAATGCTTTTTTTCAGAATCAGACCTGTTTATCACTTGCACTGTTAAATATTGTTATAAATCACTGTTTATACATGTTTTTAAGTGTAAAAACTCGCAGATGATCAACTGTCAACGTTCAAAACACAATTCGGGTCATCGCCAGCACACTGACCGACATTTTGTATGTTTCTATCAACAAACCGTCTTCCCCACACTACATGTCTGCTATCGATCGTCTTTTCCATTCCAGTTTTATTATTTTCGTGGGTTTGGTAACCCCCAGTACTCCAATTATTTTGACGTTTGACACAAGCAAAAATATCAACAATTTAACATTTATTGCAACACAACACCATAATCATTAAACCGTTTTTAAGCAAGCTAAATCAAGATTTATTTACACTCTATTTTACAGCTTTTAACATCAAAATTAAGCAAAAAAACTAGGTTAAACTCATTTTACACGCACTCATTTTTAAAATCTTCACAAAATATCTAAAATTATAATGTATTTTTTACTGAAAATTAACGTTTTTTGAAACGGCTATAACTTTTGATACGGACGACGAAAGAACATTTTGAAAACGTAGAAATATGCGTAACTGTTTGTTGTTTTTTTGATGATTTTTTTGTTTTTGTAATCATGATGGCATCAATGAGGCGTTGGATTATAGTGCGGGGCGCCTAGCGGAGGGTGTGGGTGCCGTCTGACTGATCGTAAAGGCTTCGTGGGGGCGGGGAGGGGGGAGGGAAAAGGGAGGGGTCTACGAACTACGGGCCTACGGTGGCTACGATTTGGGTAAAGCTCGACTTACACGGAACGCAGTTAAACAGCGTTATATGAACAGTATTTTGTGCACAGTAAACACAGATTATAAATAACTAACCATCGTATCGTTTTGCAGAAGGGAGAGTTAGAGGGGAGGAATTGTCACTTAATCCTTGCTGTACACATTCATCCAACAGTAATAAACAAAAAAAAATTGAAACCTACAAAATTTAAATAATCATTTTACCCAGTGGTTTTCAACCTGTGGTACGCGTACCCCTAGGGGTACGCGAAGCAAGATTGGGGGTACGCGGCACGAATGTAGGATTTAAAACTCAGCTCAACGTTTTCAAATTTTGGCGGTTCACGCTCGGTGGTTTGGTAGCCTGCCGCCACGCCATACGTCAGTCAGTTCGGTTTAGAGATTTTTTTAAAAGAAAAAAGAAACATTTAACTGTCAATATACGAGTTTCGCTTCGTGGGTTCGCCTTTCTCAAGAGCTACTTAAGTTAAGGAAACAACTCTGGAAGCATCATACTAAGATGTCGTCACTTTGACAATGATGTCTCGTGCGTGTTCAGGACCGTTACATAATATATCTCGTAAATTAAGGATATATAATTATAATGATTAGGTACTACGTGGTGGTCTAAGGAAAAGCGCCCATTCTCATACAAGACATGCCTTTTTATACCTTCATTCAAGTCCAAACAAAGAATCCCAAACATTATTCTTTTATTTCTATTTAAACTTTGATCCACGTTCATTACACATACATAATAAACCAGGAAAAAATCATACAGTTGCAGAGGATTTCATTATACCGTGTACCAAAGTCATTGTCCGATGTTTGCTCGGCGATGAAATATAAATAAAAAATAGCATATATATGTAAAGGAATACCTACCTAGAAATGCATAGGATTCCTTTATGTTCGTATTTTAAAAAGGTGTTGTCATGGAGACAGAAAATGACAGATGATTGTTGTTTTGTTGTCTAGCTGGGTAGCACTGATTGAAGTAATAAGAAGATTGAAAAATAAGTTTATAATTACAAAGTAATGTAATATTTTGAAGACGGACAAATAACTTTAATTGTAGTTTCTTTGTCAGCAAAGCAACTCATGATATTTGTATGTCATATTATTAATAAAAAATTACAACAAATAGACAAATTGTCTTATATATATAGACAGCACTCTTTCCGGGCAAATTCAGGAAATGTCTCGGGAGAAATGTCGAGATGTCAGTTGGAGACAGAGTACAAAATAGTTATTTTTTTAAATCTGCAAGTAGACGACATTTCACAGGTCGAACTTATTGTTTTTTGCGATATATTCATACAGAAAATGTAGAAGAAAATGTACTATATTGTCGTCCATTGCCTGAACGGACGACAGGTCGAGCAATTCTTAACATGGAATGAGAAATGCGAAGATGATTTTTTTTTAAAATTGCATTTGTGTGGGTTTTTTGTTAAA
Source organism: Limnephilus lunatus (assembly GCA_917563855.2). Taxonomy (NCBI): domain Eukaryota; kingdom Metazoa; phylum Arthropoda; class Insecta; order Trichoptera; family Limnephilidae; genus Limnephilus; species Limnephilus lunatus. The sequence goes on from OU830596.1 coordinate 23,706,933, forward strand.
TTCATGTAATAATTAAAGTATTAAAAAATCACATATGAAACATAACTTTTATTGTACATGTACACAAGATAGATAGAGGGTATGGGGTACAAAAAAATTGTAGTAACAGTCAAGGGGTACGCAGGCTCAAAAAGGTTGAAAACCGCTGATTTAACCCATTAGGCCTCAACCGTATTATTTAAGAGAGTCAAATTATTTCCGCTTTATAATAAAATCCAAATATTTGGAATATTTTTTAATGTATCCGAGAACTAAAAATTGTATACTATAACTATAAAAGTATTATATAACTGTACTTATTATGGTCTTTTCTCTTTCTAACACCGTTTATATCATATTTCTTACTATGCTCGTAAGGGAGATACAACGATTTCTGTGATAACTATATGAGTTGTTCCAAAAACCGACAAGAGTTAAGAAGAGGATAATACTGAAAACTCTAAACGAACGTATGAAAAATACCAAGATATTAAAAAATACAAAGCTAACCTTCAAAAGTATAAAAATGAGTTAGTCTAATAAAAAAATCGGAGTGTGCAATTCACATGCGGTAAAAATGAAACCTTCAGAAGTACCGCCCAAAGAGGAGACCGATAGGCAGCGAAGCACCGCACAAAGAGGAAACCGGTTATACTATCTCAATCCCTCCCAGACTAAATCCTATAAATGTCTTAATCCTATAAAACGTACTATTGTGCTCACTCTGAGTTGTAGGTATGTTCATATTATTATTGCTGTTGTGTAGTGATAATAGATTTCTGATTCTTACTATTTTATGTTTTGAAATTTAGTAAGCAGATTATTAGTTTATATTATAGTTTATATTGTGTTTTTATATCTTCTACTTTACACTTTTTTCAAGGTTATATTTTTGTTAACTTATTACGGGTACAGGACCCTTACTTTTTAATTATAATTTTAATTATGTTAAAATCAATCATTAGATATTATGTGTATTATTATTGTCTTTATTATAAATGTAAAACATCTGTTGATTTTCCAATAAATAAAATAAAAATAAAATAAAATGTAAGTGTTTGTCTTCGTTTCAACGAGTTTCAAATCACAACAGTGCTAAAGAAGTTTTTTTACTTCTAAAATAGGATAAAGTAACCACCATACAATATTTTGAAATAAAATTATTTGCTTTATTGTGATTTTCAAAATTGGACCAGATTTGTCAAGAAATCAGACACGCGATAAAGTACCTACCATTATACTACCATTTTACCAAAAAAAATATTTAGATTTTTTTTTGAAAAATCTAAAGTCTATTTTCGATGCGTTTCTAAAAACATCCAGTGTAATGCGTCTTTAGTTCCCCAATCCACGTGCCAGGACATGCGCCCTCCCACTTCCCCCTTGCGCCTACTCCCTCCCCACTCCCCCCACCCACCCTCCGGGACGGGTCGATGGCATCCCCGCTAGCTGCAGGTTGTGCCGCTAGAGCGAGGCGTTGTATCCTCCATCCCTTGCTCACCAACCAACTCCTCCGTTTCTACTTCCCCTGCCAACCCCGGATACAAGATGTATCTATCTATGCGAGTTGAGGTGTACGCATGCGGAAGAAGCAAATTTAGGATGTTTTACGACACTACTGTTAGTTCATATTGAACCTACATCCCTTTCCCCTCCCGTACACTCATAAATAATGAATAGTTCTACCTCAATAAACACTCAACTAAATATGGATATTATTCACCATTGTCCAGAATAGAACAGATTGGCCAAAAGATATTGTTTTTTTTGGTACAAATCTATTGAATTTCCAAGTTAATATTCAAGTTCTGCGAAAGTCCTTTTCAAGTTCTGTTATTATCTAAGTACTGTGAAATAACCGGCTCACGATTTAATAATAATAAAACTTGTAAAGCACTTTCACAAAACTTAAATTTGTTCGGTTGAAATTGGTCAGTAATTTCACAGAATTGAAAATTCAACAAATTTCTATATGTTTAAGTTCTATGAAAATCCCTTTAAAATTCTGTTATAATCAAAGTACTATGAAACATCCGACCCACGATTAAAATATAACAGCTCTGTAATAAAACTTTAATTAGTTCGATTGAAATCGGTCAGTAGTTTCATGGAATTCGAACCCATCAAATTTCAAAGTTAATATTCAAGTTCTGTGAACGTCCTTTTCAAGTTTTGTTGTTATCCAAGTACAATAAATAATTACATAACTAGAAAAGCAATTTAACAAAACTTGATTTTGTTCGGTTGAAAACGGACAGTTGTTTTACGGAATTCGAGCAATTCATCAAATTTCAAAGCAAATTTTGAATATTTAATTAAATGAAGACAATATTAGCGAAACTCAATCGAAAATCTGGAGACAGAAAAATCAGAAAAAGATATAAGCTCCACTGGGACGCGAACCCAGAACACTTTTCTTACATGGCAAGTGTTCTAGTAGCTCTCTAGCCTTAGTAACAACTAGGTGAAACTACTAAACATTATTGGTGAAACAGTTCAATTGTGCATAAAAATAAATAAAAAACTGTGTAACTTAAATACCTGAACTACATACAGCCTACTTTTTGTCAACCCCTCGGGCCTCTACGATGTTTTGTGAGAGGGTCTAAATATTTCCGCTATACGATAAAATCCATAAAAATTGAATATTTCTGAACGTATTTGAAAATTAAAAACTGTTTTTGAAAGGTGATAAAATACGCTTTCAAATTTTACAAATCGAAATAAACATAATTTTTGAAATACAAAATTTTTGTAAAAGTTTTAAAAATGGCTCACCTTACTTTATTTCTACCTAAAATTACTGATAAGAAAAAAATAAAAATACAATTTTATTAGACAAATGTATTATGAACGCTATTGTCATCTCACTTTTCTGCCGTTCCAAGTAAAAATAATTAATAAAAAAATCCCGAAGTTTTATTTCAAACTAGCCGACCCGGCGAACTTCTTACCGCCTTAGAATAAATAACTGTTATGTTAACTTATAAGCTGAAATAACAATTTATTTCAGCTAATAAGTTCAATAATTTTTTTATTAAGTTAAAAATTACACAATGAAGCAGTTATCGATGCGCAACTGTCCGTGTTTTGTTTTTGTAAGTATCAGAGATGGCATTGTGTAAGGATTTATATTTTTCTGATTTTCTTACATTTCCACTTACTTACGGGAATGGTGTTTCATTTTATTTATATTTATGAGGGAGATTTATTAAAATTATTGTATTTTTCCTTTGGAGGGGTGCAGACATACGTTCCCCGTTTGTATCATTTTCGACTGTTGTCATTTAGTGTGTAAGAAAGAGGGGCAGTATTATATGTTTAAGAACAAACGCAAAACAATTAGTGCATTGACATTTGACGTTTTTGAATTTTTGGAATTCACTTCAATATTATACCTACAATACAATATTTCTGCAGCTCTTTCAAAATACGAGAATTGAGAATCATGAGAATCCATACAAAATGTATAAAGAAAATATGTCTTTTTCATAATTTTTTTACGTGAATTTTTCCGATGCATTAATAGCTATTCTGCTATTCGGGACAGAGACAAATCCAAAAAAAACAAATATCATGTAAATCGGTCCAGCCGTTCTTGAGTTATAAATGGTGTAACTCAACCGACTTTGTTTTATATATTAGAGATTTCAAATTGCGATCCGAAACCTTGGTTTCATAATTGTTGTTTTTTATATTTTAATGTAAAGCGTGGTATTTTCTCTTTCTAACACTGTTCAAATCACATTTCTTACTATTATAGTAAGGGAGACACAACGATTTCTATGAATCATATATGAGTTGTTCCGAAAACCGAAAAAATAGACTTTAAAGGTTGATTGCATATGCTCCCACCAATCTGGGTGTTATGACAATTTTTACTAAGCCCAAAATCAAGAAAAGATAATAAATCAAGAAGGACGAGCCAAAAAATGTGATCCTATAAAATACAATGTTTCTGAAAATCTAGTCAAAACAAACCCATACCCAAAAGCTCCCACTCATTCCATTATTAAGAATTCTCCACAAGGAGGTAAGAATATGCGTAGGCGAGGCTAGCGAGTCATCGTGAAGATAGAAATAGACCGAATCAGAGAAACAGGGTGGTTAGGAGTTGTAGGGGGAGAAGAGGAGTGGTAAAAGGGATGGTAGAAGGGATGGTAGAAGCACAAAAGATGTTAGGTTAGAAGCTAAACGGGGTTTTTATATGTATATTGGTAGGCAGAATTTGTGTAGTATGGTAGGGCCGGTTCTAGAAATTTTGGCGTCTTGTTTTTACTTTTAGATTGGCATCGTTCTTTTACTTTGTCAAAGTCGAACGATGAGTTGCTGAGGCGTTTTATGAAATTTTTTCTTGTCGATCAGTGGGCAAAAATTAAGCCGTAGCTATCCGAATTTCTACCAATTTCTTACATATCTCCCTTAAACATTTGACGTTCTTAAGATCTTAAAAAAATAAAGTTTATTTATTTTATTATATTATAATATTATTATATTATTACATATTTTATTTTTGAAGATAATATCTATACGCGTTCCACGCCGAATTAATTATACGGAATTCCCTCGATAGAAAAAAATCGCAAAGTATGCTCCGAAAATTATTATTAACACTTTTTTTATTTTTTTGTTATTATTTATTCATTTTTTTTTTTTTTTTAAATTTTATATTTGTTTGTTTTTACAATAATTATACATTTTTTTACATGTTAAACATATTTGTAATATTAATGTAATAAAAGCCTTTCCTCACCATAAAGAGACAAGGCTCTTGTGTTTGGTGAGTGAATTCATACTCAAGTATGTTATCAATGTTATCATTTGAGTAGGTGAATAATAATATTGCAACTATTAACAATAGAGAAACATGAGATGCATCAATTAACAGATTTAAATGAAGTGAAATATTAATAATAGTAATGTAACTCTTACAGTTGTTTCAGGTAATTTTTTAATTTAATTTGAAATTTACGTTTATTTTCGATAATTTTTACTTTTATTGGGAGTTTGTTGAAATAATTTATACCAAGATACAGATAGGAATTTTGGATGTGCTTGGTATTAAATTTTGTGATTTTAATATTGTTTTGATATCTTGCTGATATATTGAAATGTATTTTTTTGGCTGTATTTATTTGAAAGTTTGTAGTATTGAATATGTGTTATATAAATTGTCTATTGTAGATACTTTGAATATTGAAAATATTTTTTCAATAGAAAATGTAGATGGTTCTTTCAAAATAACCTTAATTATTAATCTTTGAACTATATTGAGAGAATTTAAAATAACATCATATGTTCCTCCCCATCCTAAAATATCGTATTGTAATATAGATTGAACAATTGCATAGAACACTCTTTTTAGGTTTTCCAGTCTAAGAGTCTTATAAATATATAATTTTGTTTGTTTCAGTTATTTTACAAGTTATAGTTGTGAAAAAATTCACAATGTTTCTTTAAATGATACTTAAGACGCCTTCCAAAAGATTTTTGCTCTATTTTAAACGAGTCGTGTTTTATTTATCATGTAACATTTTTACAATTTTCGCATCGATTTTATCGCTTTAAATATAAGTGTGCTCCTCTAACATTCGTAATTATATATCTATCCATCTTATTCTTTTCGAGCGCGGATGCAGCGCCTTAAATACCGCCAAAGTATTTATTTTAGAGGTATTATACCGTGTTGCACTACCCCCTTCTTTAGCCAACGTTTTGTTTAGCGTTAGAGTGTCCATTACGTCATCACATATCTGCCCTGGTCCCCTAGCACGGTCGATTGATAAGGATGGATAGGATATATATTCTCACCATAACTTTCGGGATAACTTTCGGTAACTTCTCAAGGTTCCCTAGCATGATTGTAGATTCTCTAATGAATAAGTAACAGTTCACAATGACTGAGTGTTCTTAATATATTCGACGTCAACTATTGTTTGCACGTTTTATCCAACGTTTCGGACAGCGTTGCAGTTTTTTTTTTTTTTTTTTTTTTTAATAATATTTTTTTATTTGGAAAACAAACAGCTTTAAAAAGATACATAAAAAGGAAGAGTGCTAAAATAAAACAGTAAGCCTAAAAACATGTTTTCACTGATATTTTTTTTTTTTTTAGTAAACTAAACTAGCTTATAGCTAAACAAGAAAACCATAAAGAAAAACTAAGAAAAAAAATAAATATAGTTATATTATAGTTAGTTATATTATTTAAAGTTAAGAGAAGTTAAAATAAAACATAAAGAAAAAAATATTTAAGAGAAGCTAAATACTTAAATATGCATGAAAAGAATATAGAAAAAACACAATAAAGGGTCAGCTTATGATCTTGTAGGAGTATAAGGATTATATGTATGTAATTAGGGAATATGTAAATATATTGAAAATTATGAAAATAAATCTGATTAATAATATAATAAATATAAATATGGATGTTAAGGGGTGTGTTGTGATGCATTTATCTAATAGTGTTGCTTTGAATTTGTTGAAAGTTATATTGAAGATGTCTATATGTATATAGGAGGTGTGTGTTATGATAATGGCAGGCTCGATGTATGAATTCATTTTGTAAGTAGTTGGTATTGGAGCGGCTGTTATAAAAAAGGGATACGTTTCTACTATTACGACCAGGAACTCTAATATCTATTTTTTGTAAGAGATACAGGGAAGATACCGTATTATTTAGGATTTTGTATAATATCAATTGATCAGAAATAATTCTTCTACAATTTAATTTCGGGATTTTAAAGAATTGACGTATATCTTCATTTGATTGGAATGCATAAAACGACCGAAAATTTATGTAGGAGAGAAATTTTTCCTGAACACGTTCTATTCTATGAACATATTTATGTTATATATCTTGGATTCCAAATTTGTGAGGCGTGTTCTAGGTGCGGACGAACATAGGTATAATATAGCAAAATAAATGTATCGAGATAATAAAATAGTTTTGATGTTCGTGGTATAAATCCTAACATATGGGTGGCTTTAGTGACAATGTTATTAATATGTAAATGGAATATAAATTTGGAATCTAAGGTAACACCCAGGTCCCGAACTGATTCTTTTCTTTTAATATCGACATTGTTTATTGAATATTTAAATATTATTTTGGTCCTATTTCTTGTAAACGATATTGAGTAACATTTATCTATATTTAGGAACAAGCAGTTAATTTTGCAATATTCGCTGAGATTATTAAGGTTCTCCTGTATTTTTAAGCAGCACGCGATATCAACGATTGGAAGGTATAGTTTCATATCGTCTGCATATAAAATTGCCTTGCAGTGTTTAAAACAACTTGTAATGTCATTAATATAGATATTAAACAGGAGAGGACCCAAAATTGATCCTTGTGGAACTCCTGATGTAATATTGACCCAGTTTGATTTGAAACCACTTAGCACAATAGCTTGCGAACGGTTTCTGATATATGAGTCTAGCCATCGTAGTAGATCTCCATGGAAACCCGCGAGTTTTAGTTTGCTTAACAGAATGGAATGGTTAATTTTATCGAACGCCTTGCTGTAATCTGTATAAATGGCGTCAGTTTGCACACGCTTATTCATATTATGAAGTATAAAGTTCGTAAAACAAGCTAAGTTAGTAGTGACGGATTTACCGCTTCTGAAGCAATGTTGGTGTTCACTAAGAATGTTCTTTAATGCGTTGGAAATTTGGTCTGCTGCAAGTTTTTCGAATAATTTTGAGAAAATTGATAGTTTGGATATTGGCCTGTAATTTTGTACAAGATTTCGCGGACCGGATTTATATATTGGGGTTACAAATGCTTGTTTCCATTCTATTTTTTTTTTTCAATTTTCATTTCATCACATGATCACATATCTGCTTTATTGAAACGTTCATTATTTAATTTTGGGGTATTATACCGTTTTGGGCTACCCCCTTCTATAGCCAACGTTTCGGACAGCGTTATAGTGTCTAGTGTCCATCACATTATCACACATCTGCCCTCGATCTGTAACGCTCTCCAAAACGTTAGCGAAACACGGCATAATATCCCAAAATAAATCCCTATCAAACATACCCATGTGTTTTATATCAGTGGCGTGGATTATTCTACGACCTAAAATTAGATATGTGTAGTTTTTAAATTCAGGTATGAAGTCGCTCAAAATGTTTGTGCGCTTAGATCTTTTAAACTACGCAACGGATTTTCATGCTGTTTTCACCAATAGATAGAGTGATTTAAGAGGATGGTTTATATGTATAAAACATGCTTATTTTAGTAGAGAAAAGCCTAGAAATTCAAATATTCAATTCAGGCGGCGGGTAGCGGGCGGCTGGCAAGCGGGTGGTGTGGATTTTATAAAGGTTGGGTAATGGCGTTGTATTTCATCACCACAGCAACGTGTGGCCAGGTCTGCTAGTTATAATATAAGGCTTAAAAGGAAGACAATATTCTTAGTACGAATGAACGCAGGTCTTTTTATTACCTGTATTAAAAGTTATTTTTTTGAAGTAATTGAAATTTTCTTTACTGAAGTCGAAAAAAGTTTGAAACATGCTGTGTACAAGCGATGCATCTGTGTGAGTTATGTATTCGTGACAACTCTGGTTTCGATTTTACCAATAAAAGAACTAGCATGTTTCTAAAAACATCGCACCAATCCCATACTCTAAATTTTTTTAGTAGTGAGGGTGAATTTTAATAGAGAGGGGGAAATCAATATGGCGTCGCGCGCGCCTAAACAGCTGACCACTGACAGTAGTAGTTGGCCGAGCAGGGAAATGTCACACTGACATCTTGGCGCGGTGATTTGGCGCGGTGATTTGGCGCGGTTTTTAACAGAATCACAGTAGTTGTTGTTGCTTACCTTGGCACGGTTTATCGGCAGTATTTTGTAAATATTATATTTTAACAGATTAAAAATTACATAAAATGCAGACTAAAAAACCATTTTAAAAGTGGTTTGGTGTTAATTTTTAACATGTCGTATACGTATCTTTGGCTAGGTTAGGGTAGGGTGTTTTCCTTAAGTTTTGTATTCATTTTCAATTAATATAAATTTATCTTTTGAACAAATGGTTCACCAAATCAATAAAAGCAGTTATTGTTTGTTATCTACCTGCACAGTTGATAAGTTCAAAGTGTATTTGTTGGTCTAATTAAAACCATCAATTAATATGAATATGAGTGTGTGCCAAGACCGAGTTGTTTGGCGGTCCGTCCTCTCTGCCTATCCCTGCGGCGAAACGGCGTGATGGTTAGTTAGTTAATTAGTAATATATTCATAGTTACATGGGTACCAGGTATATTGCTCAATACATGTTTTAATCGTGTTATTTATATTTCGATAGTGGAAATTTGAATTGCTGTAAAGGACAATAAGTCTAAAAAATGAGTTAAATATGTCATTTTTCTGTTTATTTTTCTCTTTCGATCAGGGCCATTGAAATATTTTTAGGAAAATAAGTGCATTTAAGAAGATTTTTCTCTGAAAAATAAAAAAAAAATTAAATAAGCCATTAACAAAAATTTACAAAAAATGTTGAGCATTCTGAAAGATCTATTAAATGTTATTTTATAATAAAATTTCATAATAGGCCACTTGCATCACATTTAAAAAAAAAAATCCGGTTAAGGCAAATATTCTAAGACATTCCGTATTTTTTATTTTTTTTATCGTATTTTTCAAACCCTGGCGATTTTTAGAAAATTTCAATCCGAAAAATGAGACCATTTATTATAAACCGGAAATACGGGACATAATTTTATGGGTGCGAAAAAACGATAATTACATAACCGAAAATCATTTTAAAAAAAGAACGTTTTCCCCACGAATAAATTGTAAGGGGTTCTCTTCGTAACATCTGTAAAAACACCGCCATCTTTATCAAAAAATCAAACCAAAGGATAAGTTCGCATAGAACAAACAATTAATCTAGTGAACGTTTTCATGTAGTGACGTCACGAGCTAAAATAATGGATTTATTTATTTAAAAATAAGAAAAAATATGCATTTCTTAAAATTTTTACAAACATTTTCGTAAGAATAGTAAAAAAGTCTATCCAAAGGATTTTTTCCAAGTCGTTATGAAATCCATGCAAGTGGCCTATTGTATGTCGAAATAACAGGAGATATGAATTTAAACATAAAAACCTTTCCATTCGTATTGCTGAACAATTAACATTTTCTAATTTACCGCATTTCAAATTTCCGTGATCGAATATGAGTTCTATTGAGGGTTTGTTTTGGAAGTGAAAACTTCTTTAGCACCGTTGTGATTTCAAACCCGATGAAACGAAAAATGGCGACACTAAAAATAGAAAAACACATACATCTATGGGATTTAGCCTGCGAGAGAATGAGATAGTATAATCGGTCTCCTCTTTGAGCGGTGCTTCGAAACCGTCGTAGTCTCCCCACTCTTGTCTACTTTAGTTTTCTGAAGGTTTTACTTCGGAGTGTGATTTGGAAAAAAAACGCGTTTAGCCCGGCAACGCCGGAAATTTCAACAAGTACCTAATTAAAAAAATATAACATTTTCGTTAAATTGAGCATGTGATGAAGAATGATTTAATTATTTTGTTTCATAAAAATAAAATAAAATAAAACAAAAATATTTCTAATAAAAATATTTCTAACAAAAATAAATTCTAATAAAATAAAACAAAAAAATTTCTACAATAATATTTTGTTTCACACTACAAAATAATGTTCTGACTTCAGATTCTGCCAACCGTTTTCGGAAGTAGGTACCTTTCCTTTGTTAGAACGAACGTAGAAAACTGATAAAGAATTTTACCCTTTTCCTTGTAAGGGTAGTTCTGAAACCAGTCGATAGGGACAATAAATTTCACACTGTAATGTAACAATGCTCACCGTGAAAACATGGAATTGTTACTCACTTATTGTATGGAAAATCATATAAAATGTTTAGTATTTTGTCAGATAAACCAATTATATTACACATTTTTCTTTTCAACACACAAAGAAAATTCTTTCATACCTCACACTACTGCCATCTATTGGCGGAAATTCAAAACGCTTGCTGAAACAACAAATTAGCCAAGACGCACGAGATTTACGGATAATCCGAGACTTAAACCGCCGAAAATGGCCGACAGCCAATCCGGCGAGTATTAAAGAAGCGCGGTGCCGATAATAACGGTAAATCGGTTGCGGTAATAAGTAAAAATTGCCGTTTCGTTGCGCAATGTGCAATTAATACGGTATTATTTCTTGTTCAGACTTGAAAAACACGTTCTTTGGGCGTTTGCCGGAGGTCGGATACCTGATAAGTTTGAATAACAGGCGGGAAGCTGGGATATTAAATAATCATTCATGTCGTATGTCGTATTGATGGAATTTAATTAGGTATACAAATGATTAGCTAGCTAGCAATGTACCAATGAGTTACAAACAATATATTTAGTACCTATCTCTTTCTCTTCGAATTATTTTCTTTAGATTTAAGTGTCAGGTGTCTGGTTTTGACAAAACTGTTAGATAACAGACAGGTTATTTGATTGGGAAACCTAAAGTTACATAGGTAATTGTATCAATCAATATATATCATAAAAGAAAGTGTACAAAAGTGTACGTCCCGCAAAAACTCAGAAACGAGTAGCTCTCTATCCCCCATCCATGAAGAAGGTTCTCGTTTTTACCTGAAGGGTGTGTCTTTGAAGATATAAAGGCTGGAAATTTTTAGAATAGTCCCGAACTTTGGAGAGCATTCCACAACATTACAGAACATCCCGGAACATTCTGGAATGTTGTGGAATATTCGGGAATAGTCTGGAACGTTCAGGAACATCCCAAATCATTGTTGAACATTCCAAAGCACTCTCGAATATTGTGGAATGATCTGGAACATTATGGAGCATTCGAAGCCTTTTTTGTATGTGTGGGGCTACCCATTGGTATGGGTTTGTCAGTTCAATCTCATATCAACTCCCTGAGCGAAGCCGGGTACCCCAGCTAGTAACAAAAAAGAAGTACTTACTACCCTTAACCTTTATCTAAAATTTACTCAAAAAAGTTATAAATAAATTGGTAGGTACGGAGAGAAATTTTTTAGTTTTCGACAAATGTTAAGTTACGAAGAAAATTTATCTTTAGAGTTTAACACTGTTCTACCTAAATTATTTTTTAGAAATGTAATTAAATTTGATTGAAGGCTGGTAGTACAATTTTGAATAAATAAAAAGTTTTGTAAAATCAATAGAAGTAATTAGATACTTTTATATTTAAAATTTTCCTGGGAACCATTTATTCGATAACCAACACGCCTGTCGTAGGTTACCCCAAGTGGTTCACTACGTTTGGTCACTTAGCAGGAGTGCCCGGGTTCGTGGGGTGAGGTTTGTCTAGGTATTGGCGACGAATGCTTTTGCCCACCTACTGCGAATCGGGAGAGAATGATTGAGGGAGACCTTTTTACCTCTCCAGCTGGACTCTCTCGACTCATCGCCTTGCACCGCAGTGGAAAACGTTGACCCCAGATTTATACTTACCCATAATACCCTTTTCTTTCCCAGAACTTCATTTCCTTTCCCTTAAAAGACCCTCAGACGGCATCCCTAAAGATGACCTGTGATAAAGTAGAAAAACATAAAAGCTCATATAATCACTTAATATACAGGGTGTAACAGCACCTCCCGAGAGATTTTAACCAACGATTCCTGAGCATATTTTAATTAAAAGAAGTTGATGTCATTTTGCTGTCTGATGATTTTTTTTTCAATTAAAAACTATAAAAAAATATGTTTCTAGTATAGACGCCTAGCGGCGCGTCACGTGATGAGCGATCCGTCTCGTTCCAGAAGCACGGTAACACACGAAACAGAGCGCGTATCACGTGAACCCGTCGCAACGAGTGGGAGTGGGATCAATGGCGACGTGTGATCGATTTTTTTTTTGTTTTTAACAGAAAAAAAAATCCTTGGACAGCAAAATGACTAGCACATTTTTTATTCCAAATATTCTCAAATTACTGGTTAAATACTACGGAACTTATTGTTACAGGTAGATATAGTTTTAACTTATTGTTACTCGCTGCGGCCCACCCACAAATAATGACCACTGCTTAAGTGCGGTTAGAACTTACGTTCTGTGCTGAGATTACGGGTCTTAATTGTTTTTTTACCGTTAACAATATTTGATATAAACTTTATAATGTCGGCACCTTTCAAGTGACATCATAATTGTTGCACAAATATGTGACATCGTTCACTCAAGGTGTTAACAATGTGCTGGCATAGTATTGGATTTACCTTTGTGGGACATTAGATAGTATGATAATAATATAAGTTAAATTTATATTTGTTTAGCGCAGTTTTGTGTCATTTCACTTCAAGCGATGATATCGCCAGTTGTAGGTAAAAAATTGGGGTGGAGAAAGCTAATGTGTTAATTTAATTAATTTATTATTTATTATTTTGATAACCAAGTTATCTAGTAGGAGGTCTGTGATACATGCTAAAACGATAATTTTACTATTTTTTTCGTGTTTCGGTTTATCTTAGGTTTTATTTAACTAAATTACACACATATCGTATACCAAAATCAAACAAAATATGTTGTATTTTTTTTGTAATAAAAGAAAGATCTAAACGCAGTTGTTTCGCATAAATTGTTTTTTGAAACTCGATGAAACGGAAACGAGCGACACTAAAAAGAGACAAACACATACATCTATAGGATTTAGCCTGCGAGAAGATGAGATAGAATTATCGGTCCCCTCTCTGTGCGGTGGTTCTTAGACTTGTCTTGTAACTCTTGTCTACTTTAGTTTTCTGAAGGTCTTCACTCCACACTCTGATTTAAAAAAAATATTATTTAATTATAAAATAACTTCTGTACACAGTTTTTTTACAGGTTTTACGAATACCAAACTAGGCAAATGGCCATATTATTTTTGATGTATGTCCCAAAGTTGATGAATTGTTCAAATTCTGTGAAACGTCTGGCCCTAACACTCCTGGATTGCGAATTATCCGATAATATTTGAATTTCTTTTACTTTTTCATTGTTATGGGTTTTATTATTAAGTAACTCATAAAAGTTTATGCGAACTAAGGCATTATAATCCCATATGTGCATCAAATTCAAATTTCTTTCAGAAAGTAATTCTGTGATACAAAATTATGTTTCTACACATTAATAATTTGATATTATATAGGTTAGAATATTGACATGTTCGTTTAAATCGTTTAAAATCAAACTAACCGTACAATGTACTTAAATGAAAACTATTATTTCTTACTTCTTCAAACTTCGCAAAATTACTTTGTGGCATCATTAATGATATAATGAATAATGGATCACTTTGTATAAACCACTATATTATAAACAATATCTACATGTTTCGATAACAATGCTATCTTCATCAGGATATGTGATCTGTATATTATTATTTCATTATATTATTATTTTCTTTCTACTAACTTTTTACTTAACACTATGTATTATTATTTTAACTACTTGAAACTATTATTTCTGTATTGATTATTATCACCTTTTTGATAATTTTTTACAACGTGCTTACACCATATACCTACTATAATAGTTTAATAACTACAGATTTCATAATCACATGATCATTAAAGCTTTATAATAAACAAATCATTACTAAATACTCGTAGATTAATTCATTGTAACTAAACTAAAAAATTGATACCGTACTTTTTTCATGTATTTTTTGTATTTAAAATGTAAAAATAATGTAATACGTATATGTCTATATGCGTACACTATATTTTACTATTTTCTTTTTTGTGAGTACTATCATTTTACTTTTATTTTACTTTTACTTGTTTTTTTTATTATTTTTAATTAATGTATAAATTATTTCTCGACCCTACGTCTGGTGTATCTCAGTTTTTATCATTATTATTATACATACATATATTAATTTTTTCTACCTACTTTTCTTGTTTTTTTTCTTATCTAATCTCATCTGTATATTTTATATATTACACAGTATTAAACAGTATATCTAGATTATGCTTAGGTAGTTTATCTAGTTCCTATCTCTATAATATTAGGATAAAAAAAAGTTAATAATTATTGACTTTTTTATTTACTATTTGGGCATGATGTGAACATTTGTTATTGGATTGTAACCTAATTATTATAATTGTTTTCTTTAATGCATGTAATGTTATTAATATGTAAATGTTCCTAATAAAATAAAATTAACCACAACTAAATATGTATTATAACTGGAACTTAACTGGTTTAAATTATATTCACTATTTAATGTACAATAATTACTTTATACATAACTGTATGCTTCCTATAGAAACATAAATAAAAATAAAATAAAATAGAAATACACTCAATACTCGTTTCAATTTTAATTAAGGACTAATAAATTAATTGTAGATATCAATGCATACAAGTATATATATTTTTTAACGTTAGTTCCACACAGGTCCAGTGGAAAATAATTTTACCTCGTAGACTATGTTATTTTTGGGAATGCTGTGTGGAGGGTCTTTTTATAGAAAGGAAGAAGAGGAAGTTCTGGGAAGGAAAATAGTATGAGGGGTGGGAAGGAATCTGGGCGTTAGTGTATCCAGGAGTGACGGAAGTATGAATTCTTACTATTGCGGAATGATTCTTACTATTGCGGTGCAAAGCTATATAATATGGACGAACGATTTACACGATTCCTTAAATATCTTTCTTAAGTATAAAGTAGGTGCGGAAAATGAAAAAAAATGTGTATTCAAATTTGGTTAGTTAAAAGAAATTGTTTGTAGTTATTTTCTAATATATTCACCAAAATTTTACTCAATTTAAGAAAAACAGTTTATTTATAAATAAGTTCTACTGCATAATATTATTACCCTTCACAGATATTTCGCCTACTGAAGGCATTATCAAACTGCTTAATTAAAAATAAGTTCTACAAATTAAACTTGACAAAAATAAAAAAATGTTTGTATTAGAAAACCATGATATATTATTTCATGTTTAAAGATTTAGAACAATTCATTAAAATTTAAAGTTAATATTTGCGTTTTGTGAAAGTTTTATCCTATTTCTACTGTTATTTCAGTTTTGGGAAAAAATTGGCCAATGATGATATATATATTTTATTTTTCTTTTATTTAATGACGATATAAAAAAAAAATACAAAATAAGTAAAAATACAAAGTAAAGTGGTTTTTCACAGTCATCCTCACTAGGTATTACCGTTCCAAGGTGAATTGTATGTTGTTGTATCGTTTGTATGGGTGTTGATCTTTAATAATAAATAAAAAAAAACCATTTATTTTGTTGTTTGTAGGTTGCATTGGGTAATTTTAATGATTTCCTCATCTTTATGTCTTAGCCATAATTTGATGTCTTTTTTAAACTTTTGTATCTCTATGGTGTTTTGACTTCAATTGGAAGGGCATTATATAATTTTGTAGCATGGAAATTATGGTTTTTCTGGCCAAAAGATGTATTTAATTTCCGGATGTTTAGTAGTTTTGAGGATTTCGTACTTGTAGTGTAGGTGTGTAAGGTCAGCAAGTTACTCATATATTTATTTAAATTTGAGTAGTGCATTTTTTAAATATACTTTAATAATAACAGAATAGAACAGAACAGAGCGCTAAAGAATCCTATAGAAGAAAATTAACTTTAAAATTTGATGAATTGTTCAAATTCTGGGAAACAACCCGTCCTTAAAGTTGTTATTTAAATTTTTTAAATGTGGAAAACATGTTTTTTTTTAAACGACTTTGAAAAGGAGGGGGTTCTCAATTCGACGTTTTTTTTTAAATGACGTTTGTTACCTCAGAACTTTTGATTGGGTGAACCGATATTGATGATTCTTTTTTATTTGAAAGCTGGTGCTTCCCGCGTGGTCCCATTTTAATATGGTCCAGATCTGACAATGGGCTCCATGAGAAAACCTTATATATCTTAAATTTGCAATAAGCATGTGCGCGACAAATGGACGAATAACTCAATATTACGCCAACCGATTTCGATGATTCTTTTTTTTGAAGTAAGACAAATTAGTAAGTGTACTTCAGATTCACTAAAAAAATAAAAAAAGGTTTGTCGCGCGTGAACACAAGCTCATCTCACCTATAACTATGTATGTAGTTACCTTGGCTGACACCGACTCCAAAAATAACAATCGTACCTCGTACCTACATATTGATGAGTAGAAAAAGTAAGTTGATTATTAAGTTGTAGAAGAATACGAAATTATTTTTTTACTTTTTAGTGCATTTTTTGAAGTCGTTTTTTGTTTTGTTTATTTTAAAACCACGTCGAAAAATTCCATAATTGATAATTTCGATTTAAAAAAAGTCATAGAACTGGATTAATTTACAGGTATGCCTGACTATAAGTTATTTTTATTTATTTATAAAACCTCAGTAATATTTTCGTATGACTTCACCATAATATATATTTAATAACATTTGAGAGAAAACAAAATTATCTTTCTATAAGTAGCCATCATATAGGATAGACACTTATAAATATACATATAAACACTTTATCTGGTAAGATACTATCATACAATTTAAAAAATCATAATTAAATAGTGATTGGCATTTTATTCGTTAATAGCCCAAGCGCTTATAGCTCTGTTTAGTGACAATAACTATTTAGTGATCAGATCTGAATAACTAGGTAGTAATAAACTTTTCTCTTTCCCACTCTCTTCAGGCTTACTACAAACTTCAAATTGGGATGTCATAGTTCCACTAGCTCCGGCCAATTGGGGATTTTCCATAAATAAAAAAAATATTTCAACGATCAGAAATAGAAATAATTGTAAAAATAGAGTCTTCAATTCACACGCGGTAGAAGTAAAACTTTCAGAAAACTAAAGTAGACAAGAGTGGGGAGGCTACGAAGCACTGCACAAAGAGGAGACTAATTATACTATCTCATTATCTTGCAGGCTAAATCCTTTAGATATATGTGTTTGTCTCTTTTTATTGAGTTTTATATTGTTTCATCGAGTTTCAGATCACAACAGCGCTAAAGAAGTTTTCATTTAAAAAATCGTTTATATTAATATATTTCAATTACTTATCAACAGAATAATAAGAATATTATTTCTGTAAAAATATCAAAATATTACAATACAGGAACAATCCCAATTAAATAAAAAAAAAATCGTACGCTTTCGCTCACTCTTCTAAATTCTAAATTCAAGTGGTAGGGTCAAACGTTGACCCCTGGGGGGTTGCCTCCGGCACCCCTCGTGACGCCACTGGGTCAAAAAACTACAAACAAGGAAGTCGCAGTGCAATGAACCAGCCCCCGACCCCGGCCCGTGGAACACGCACGCCACTGGTAGGTAGAACTAACTTAACCCAACACCCATCAATTTCACTATACTTTTGGTTTCTTTAATGTTGCCATGCTATTTAAATCGATGAAAATAGGACAGTAATCTAACGTTTAAAAAGTTCGTACTGTAAATTATATTATACTTTTAAGTAAAGGGGTTGTAACGCATTTTGCACGTGGCTTAAGATTATTGATGACTTATGATAGGTACGATTTGGGAGGTGGGTATGGGTACCGCCGCCCGTACCGAAACCATTTTTTGGAATACCTCCGCCATAGGTCACTAGGTGGATCACCATAGTTGGCTCGCTACGTTTGGTGACTTAGCAGGGGTGCCCGGGTTCATGGAGTGAGGTTTGTGCGGGTCTTGGCGGCGAATGCGTCTGCCCACCAGCTGCACGGCAAGCCGGATCGCTAGAGAATGAGGGAGTCCGTTTCACCGCACCGCAGTGGGAGTGATGGATTCATAAGTCCGTTACTCCTAGTCACACTGATCCCCAGATTCCTACCCACCACTCAAACCCTTTCCCTTTCCAGGACCCTTTCTTATAAATACCCACCCCACAGCATCTTCAAAGATGACATAGGCCCCGAGGGGAAGTATTTTTCTCAGGGCTTCAAATGTGGAGCTAATGTAAAAAAAAACCAAAAATGATGTTTTTTTTTAATTTAAGAGTGAAAAATGATTATAGACTTACGCTTAATTTAGCAGAAATTCAAATCTAACATTGTCATCAAAGTCAGCGCCATTTTGTTTTTTTTTTTACAATTGAAAGGTACCCGTTAAACGCTGATTCAAGGTGCGTTCCAGCTTTCTATCAAATTGTATAAGCTGACAAGCCAAAAGCTGGAACGGACCTCTTATATTTTTTTCAGGTGCTCCAGATTTTATGTCCGGGTTGAATCTTTCCCAAATGAAAGACTAAACCCTTCCACACACTTTTCCACAAATGAATATCTAGTAAATTAACGCAATGTAAGTGCACTATATAAGAATAAAACAATACAAGAACAATACGTCAATCTACCAGAAACATAATGGGAAAATATTTCACCGACTCCAGATATTTTCATATCAGAGGGTTCGGCTCTGATGAAATCCTAACTGGTCCGATAAATCCTACTGATCCCTCAATATAAATATTTAAAAAAATCTTTCGTAATCCTACATGTATTTAAAATGACCGACTTTTGCATTTTTATGTACAAATTTTTTGACAAATCTAATACGCCTAAATTTTGAATGAGAGAGCTAGGTATAATGCCAGTAGCCGAAATAACAAATGGTAATATTTTTATAGTCTGAGAATGCCAAATTTTTTTAATTTCATTTCATAAATCTGTATATTTTCTTATTTTTTCAGAAACAGTTTTCTGAATATTACAAGAATTTGGAATAGCGACATCAATGATATAAGTTATTTTCTTAATTTTGTCATGTAAAACTATATCGGGTCTATTATGACTAATTGTTCTGTCTGTTAGAATAGTTTTATCATAATAAATTTTATAAAATTCATTTTCTAAAAGTGAATTTGGTTCATATTCATAATATGGTACATTACGGCAGTCAATCAAGTTATGTTTAATTACCAAACTTTGGTGAATTATTTTTAAAACTTGATTGTGCCTAAATGTATACTCGGACGGCGCTAATACAGAACATCCCGATATAATATGTTCTATAGTTTCCGGAAAAGCCAAACATTTTCTACATAAATCATCAATTTGATTTGCATCTTTGATGATATGCTTCCTATAATTTTTAGTATTAATGACTCTATCTTGTATGGCAAGCATAAAGCCTTCTATTTCTGCGCTCAACTCTCCAATACTCAACCATTTGTTTGACGAAAATTTGTCAACATATGTTTGGTTGAGATAATTGAAGTGTTTTGCGTGAAGAATTTTATTTGACCAGGAATCTAATAATTCCTGGTTGGTATTTATAAGAATGCTGGCATTCTCGTCGTATAAATTTAATGGTGAAATATTTCTATCTGCCTTGCAAATTATTTTGTGCATTTCTGAACTATCAGCTTTCCTATGGAAAAAATTTCTTAGCATTTCAACCTGATTATGTTTTAAAGATGTTATTTTGACTATACCTCTACCTCCTAAATTTCTGGGTAAATTAATTCGTTAATAATATTATTTCTTAATTTATAAGAGCTGTTTATTTACAGACAAGTTCTGCTATGTAATTATTATCACGAGTAACTGCTGTTTCATCTTCTGAAGGGATTATTATCAAACTGTGTCAAAAATAAACTTGATAACAATGAATAAAATTTAAACTACTATATAAATTTAACCATAGACATGCGAAATCAATTATATAAACTCTACTGTCCTTGAAATTTTCAGCAAAATCGGTTCAGTCTATCGCGAACGGCTGTCACGCCGAGACTAAGTGTCAAAGAGAGTGCAGCTTTGTGGGGATTTGGCGAAGGGAAACTAGGCTACACGTCAGTGTTGAAGGATTGGGCGTAAAATTGTTTATCGCGACCGCAGCACCTTGGAGACCTTATTTTACGGACAGTCCGCGTATATTTATTTCAGTCAGAGCGACATTTTCATTTTAATCGATTTATACGTAATTTTCTTTGATTGAATCCTGGATGTCGTAATGTTTTACAAGAAATCGGTTGCTTGTGTTGAGGACCGTTCATGTACAAATATACATATTATCATTTACCAGAATATAATTATCTTACAACCAAAATTAACATCAATAAAAATAGTGGTCTCGTCATATTCATTCACGATAAATTTAGTATTGTCAAAATAACTGAACATCCAATACATCTAGTAAATTGTATTGAAATACAATTAAAACTCGACAAAACAAACTACCACTTAATAGCTGTTTACAGAACACACGGCTCGAATATCTCGACATTTATAAATGAATTTAAACACATACTGTTAAAATTCAGTAATAAACTCTGCTTTATTGCAGGAGACTTCAATATAAACATTAATGAAAACGTAGAAAATAATTTCAAAAATGAATATATTAATTGTATGACTGAATTTAACTTCATATCGTGCATTAATAAAAATACGAGAGAAATAAAAAATCACACACCATCTTGTTTAGACCATATATGGACTAATATAAATATTAAAGATATCGACAAAATGAAATCAATTATTTGGAAAACTAATATAACTGACCACCATGCATGCATTCTTCTGTATGATAACAAAATTAAACATAAAAAATTTAATCTAACAAAGACAAAATCCTACACAAATATGACAATTTTATCCAAAAAACTAAAAAATGAACAATGGAACAACGTGTTAAATAGTTATGATACCGAGACTTGCTCAAAAAACTTAGAAAATATATTATCTCAACACATAAAAAATTCAACTACTGAAAGTACAGTCCGCATTAAACCTAATCTAAGAATTTTAAAGCCTTGGATTTCACAAGGACTTATAATATCAATTAGAAACAAAGAAAAACTTTATAAAACAGCATTGAAAAATCCTCTAAATGAAAAAGCATACACTTTTTACAAAACATTTAAAAATAAATTAACAAACTGTATCAAAAAAAATAAAGAAGACTATTTCAAAAATAAAATACTTTCTACAGACAATAACAGTAAACAAATATGGAAAACAGTCAACTTAGCCATGGATAACACTAAAAAAACACAAAAAATAAAATACATTGAACATGAAAATAAAATCATAGATGCTAATATTCAACCTAAACAATGTGCAAACATTTTTAATTCTTTTTTTGCTAATGTAGGAAAAAATCTTGCGAAAAAGATCAATAAATCTTTTAACCCGAAAACACAAACGATTGAAAATGTACAAAATCAAAATAATTTATCAACATTTGAAACAACCTCAGAAGGTGAAATTTTAAAAATAATAGAAGGCATGAAAGGAGGTTCGTCTCCCGGATTTGACCATATTACAGTACATTTTCTAAAATCTATGAAAATTTATTTGATAAAACCAATTACTCATTTGATAAACTTAAGTTTAACAGAGGGAATATTTCCGACAAACTATAAAAATACAATTATTTCACCTATTTATAAATCTGGAGATCCACAACAAGTAACTAACTACCGCCCAATTTGTCTAATTTCAAACATTGGAAAGATTTTTGAAAAAATTGTTAAAAACCAATTGATCAGTTTCCTAGAAAGTAATAAAATTCTTCATAAAAACCAGTTTGGTTTTATAAAGTCACTTAGCACACAAGATGCTATTGCTAATGTAACCTCATACATCAACGAATCATTGGATAAAGGTGAAAAATGTGCCGGTATATTTATCGATCTCAGAAAAGCTTTTGATAGTATATCCCATGAGATTCTCCTAAAAAAACTGAACAATATAGGTATAAAAGACAATGCGATTAAATGGATTTCGAACTACCTAAAGAATCGACCGCAAGTCGTAAAAATAAATCAGATTAATAGCGATAAAGAAATATCAGACTTTGGAATCCCGCAAGGTACAGTAATCGGACCAATCCTCTTTACCATATATGTTAATGACATTTTTTTTCAACCACTACATGGCCAAATAACTTCATATGCCGATGATACGGTACTAATAATTAGCGATAAAACTTGGGAAAAAGTAACATTTAAAGCCACCGAAGACATAAATATTTTAAAGAATTTCTTCGACGTAAATTTACTATCACTAAATGGTGATAAAACATTTGTAATTCCATTTGCAATACACAAAAATGATACCCCTAAAAACATTGATATCATCATTCATGATAATTCTACAACACATAGTAAAAATTATTGTATCCAAAACTGCACAATATTAAAAACAACAAACACAATAAAATATTTAGGAGTTATTATCGATAAAAATTTAAAATGGAAGGAACAAATTTGTCAAGTTGTAAAAAAAATTAGAAAATTGATTTACATATTTTTAAGAACCAGAAATTTTTTATCTGTACAAAATTTATATCTAATATATTACGCTTTGGTTCAATCAACTTTACAATATGCTATCATTAGCTGGGGATCCGCATACAAAACTAATCTTTCCCCAATTGAAGTTGTGCAGAGGCTAATTATTAAAATCATATTAAAAAAACCATCTGACTACCCAACGGATAAATTATTTAAGGAATTCCAAGTACCTTCTTTCAAAGATCTGTACAATAGAAATACATTGATTCAAATTATAAAAGAAAAAGAGAAGTATCAATTTATAACTGAAAATCGTACTAGACATAAATATATTTTTTCATGCCCAAAATTAAACACTTCCTTCGCACAAAATTATTATACTTATCAAGGAAGACTTATTTTCAACCGATTACCGGATGAAATTAGAAAAATTAATGATAAAATCCAATTAATAAACTCTGTTAAAAATTTTTTTAAAGATAATCTCAAAAAAAAAAAAGTTTCCGACTAATCTAATCTAATTAATCTAATTAATTAATTAATTAATAATTAATCTAAACTAATTTATTGATTAATTTTGTTTTGTTTTTAACAACTAATTACAATAACTCAAGATACATTATTCTAATAGTAAAATTGTTTATTAGTAGAAAAATACTTTTAATTACATATCACCGAACTTACAACTTATTGTTTTTTACATTCACATAGTAATTTAAGAACTCATAACATAATATAGCATTAAAAAATGTACACTACTCTTCCAGACACAAGCTAATGCTTCTATGGAAGAGTGGTATTAACATTCGAACATGAACATGTATGCTAATTATAACATTATCTAAATGTATACTATAACTTATATGCTAATTATAATAATTAAAAAAAAAAAAAAAAAAAAAAAAAAATATGTAAGGGTATTTATTTATTATTATTATGACGCATAAACCTGTTGCAGTTCATTTGGTAAAATAACTGATTTATGGATTTTTACACAAATGGTGGCTGATTCTTTGGGAAAACCAGGAGCATTCAACCCTATTGCTACCCTCGTAAACAAAATTTCCTTCATAAAAGATACATCCGCAATGTTAGGGCCGAGTATTGAAAAAATTGCTAATTAATACAAAGGAGCCTGCTATGCCTCAATACAAGGAACTATCCCCATTTTTTCAAAAAACAAATTTCCTCACTTATTCGAATGAGAATTGGACATTGTTCCCTTATCACTTATTCTTTTCAACTATTTTTTATATTGCCATGCTTGACTCCCCAGAACGATTTTTTTGGATGTCCCTCTCTAAACATTGTTATACTTATGTAAAATTGTCCCTGCCTAAACATTATCATACCATATCTAAAATTGTCCCTCTCTAAACATTATTATACTTATCAAAAAATTGTCACTTTCTAAACATTGTTATATTATCTAAAATTGTTCTTCTTAAAACATTATTATACTAATCCATAGACATATGATTAATATTCATATGTCTATGTACTAATCTAAAATTGTCCTTCTCTAAATATTATTATACAATTTATACATATATCTAAAATTGCCTCCCCGCCATTTAACATCTCATCTCTTCTAAGCCTGAACTCGACTCCAGTCATCCATACAACTTTAAAATTTGCCCATTTAAATAAAATAAATATATAGATTCACTTTTCCTTTCTCCATAAATTGAAATGATGACCTAGAATGAATGGCGAAAACATGAAGAAAGAATTAAATATTGTGTAATGAAGTGCTTTCGTTAAAAATGTTTAGTAAAGTGTAGTTTTTTACATCAGAAAAGCATATTATAGGAACTACACAAGGATCATTGCACAGTAGTCCTAGATACTTGAAGCCAGTGAAACAATAGCATCCCCAGCATAGCCAGTGAAACTATAGCAATTTAGGGGATGTGGTGAGGCTGAACAAAGCGGGAAGGTGAATTTAATGCATTCACATGAAATATTTTCTTGTATTCTCCTTCCTTCATTGGAAAATCATTAATGTGGGTGGGTAAGAAGTTACCCAGAGACAGACCGAGAAAGAGTTAGATGGACTGTGTAGAAGAGGATTGTGAAGGACTCGAGGCGAATCGCGAGAGATCGCAGACAGTGAAGAGAATTTATGGAGAAAGCCAAATCTATGGCCGGTCTTGTTCAGACGAAATTGGAGCACTCCGCTTCAGGCGCGACTTGTCAAGTAATAATACCTAACTAGCAGTTAAAAACCCGCTCCTTAGGTTTTGCTGCTAGGACCTGTGGGCGGATTTTAGTGCGACTTCGCCCAGTTTGAGTGTTGGTGACTATTTTATAAATCCGATAGGAACTGGTTCCGAAAATAGCCGGTTCCTCAGATCCACTGTGATCCAGTGACAGCTAGTCACCGGGACAAAATAACCGCGACGGGTGACATCATATTATGTAGATAATAATATATAGCCGCGTGATACTATTATTCACAACTCTAAGTATTACCGTCAATATTTCCATATTCGGAGAGATACTTAAATTCTATAATCCGCAGTAATTATACCTGGTGGGGAGGGGGGGGGGGGGGCACGTCCTCATGCGACCTGCTAACGTAAGTGGTGCCATCGTTTGACGAATTCTTAAATTCAAAACAGAATTATAAAAGTTTTTGGAGTATTAATAATGTAGATGGCAGAACTTTCGTTTGTATCTATTTGTGAATCGAGTACGTACGACAGACGCAAGGCTATTACTGTTTGATGATACAGCTCCCTTGAGGTTTTTACTAGCGCCAGGCGCCGTTTGGCTCAATGGAGGCCTTGACCAAATCCCACCCACAGATGTAACGGTGCGTGTGGAACTCAGATCGTCTTTACTAAATTTATAGAGATCGTCTTAACAGATCATCGATACAAAAGATACACATCTTGATTGATGTTCTAGTACGTGTAGTAAAATAAATGTATAACAAAAGATATTTCTCTTTTTTTGCGAACACATAACTAAAGATATAACTGAGAAGGGAAGAATACAAAGGCCTTGCAAACTACGAGGTGCCTACATTAATATACTTTTGGCGTATTTTCTAAGTTATTCTTCCTTCTTTTGAATACAGCATTAACAGGGTGTTGACGAACAAAATCGTTTTATTTTCGTGTTTTAATTGTAGTTGCTACCCGGCTTTTTCCGAGATTTTGTAATTTAAAAAAATACTTACTCATATTATGGCGTATAACGTATGTATATATTTTATAATGGCTTTTAACCCAAAGGAGTTTTTTAGCCATTATTAGTGATGGTGGAATAATTAATTTAAATTTATTTGGATTTATCTTTGAGAAATATATACAAAATTAGTAGTAATTACAAGAATATACCTATATGTACATTACATAATAATAACAATATATATAATACGCCGTACACTCACAATGGTGAAGATATCGCAATACACATTTTTATTCGATGGATACAATTACTTTTGTTTTGGAAGTCTTACGATTGTGATTCAATATATACTTATAAGTTGAAACAGTATGTAATTAATGAACAAGTTAATATGTTATAGAGTAGGTAATAAATGAATTAGTTACTGTGCATATAAAATACAAAAACACACTAAATTAACAAAAAATAAACAAGAGGAAAAAATTAATAAGCACAAAAATAATTCCTGTATTTAAGGCTCCGTTCCCGGCCCCAAAAAGAAGAAGACGGAGAGATATGAAATTACGAATGTTAGAAGAGCGCTCTAACATATACAACGATAAAATCGATGCAAAAATCATTAAAATCTTTAATAAAACACGACTGTTTAAAATAGAGCAAATTGTCTTAAACAGCATTTAAAGAAACGCTGTGAATTTTTTTCATACATATAACTTGTAAAATAACTGAAACAAACGTGTTTATAATAATTTTTGGAGCATACTTTGCGATTTTTTTCTATCGAGGGAATTTTATATAATTTGCGTTTGGGCGCGACTAATGTCTAGATATTATCTTCAAGAATAACATATATTTTTTTAAGAGCTTAAAAACTTCAAATGTTTAAGGGAGCTTTGCAAGAAATGGGTAGAAATTCGAACACCGGCCTCTTAACAGTTTTGTAGATACTTATTTTATTTGACCGTTACCGGTTTCAGCTCATAAAGGCCATCTTCAGACTGGTACAATGATTCCTTAAACCTTAAACTATAGTTTATATTACATAATATTTGTTGGAGGGTGTTTAGCAGGGGTGCAAATTATTTGGATTTTTCCATGTACGAGGGATGTTTAGAAAGTAAGTGTACTGAATTTTTATTTATTTTTTGAAAAAGTGTATTATAAAAAATATTAGGGATATTGTTGATACACTTGTTGATTATTTTTCCAAATAATTGCCAACCAGTTCAATGCATGTGGTGAGACGTGGCACAAGCTTCTTTATGCCCCCCTCGAAGAATTCTCCCGCCAGCTCCTTCCCCCACTTCAGGACCACTTTCTGCACCTGCTCGTCGGTTGAAAATTTATTTTCATCCTTACACGCTTTTAGGAAGGTGAAAACACGATAACCCGATGACCCCAAGTCAGCGGATTATGGGGAGTGGTTCAAAATATCTTAATCAAATGAGTCCATGATCGCATTGGTGACTAAGGCTGTGTGAGGACGTGCGTTTTTCACCTCCTTTTGTTTTGAACGATTATTTTGAGTTTTTTTAGGGTACACAATATTGTTGTGCACTGAAGGTCTCAACCTGAGGCCAAAATTCGACCAAAATGATACCTTTTCGGTCCCAAAACACTAAGGCCATGATTTTTTGTTGCCAGAAATTTTTGTATTCAATTTTTTGACAGATGGGGAATTGGTGTGACGCCACTTTGACGACTGTTTGTTTTCCAGGCACGTAATGAGTCACCCACTATCATATCCAGTCACAATAGAGCTCAGAAATCCTCGGATTTTTTTTCTTGTTCTTGAGTAAAAAGCGGATCACAGCACTTGGCGGGATGTTTAAACGACATCCTCCACGGGACTTGTCACTACAACGTGAGTCCACGTACTGCGGTGTTTCTGCGATGCTTGCTCTGTTCAGAAGACCCCCCTCTACCACTCAGTGTTACCAAACCTCAAAAAACAAAAAACCACAGCCCGCTATGGTCACAGTACACTTACTTTCTGAACATCCCTAGTACATTGCTATGACGTGTTTCCGATTATCTGGTTATTACCAGTAGCTATATTTACCTCGGTACCATAAATAACTGTTTTAACATACCGAATTTCACCACGAACTATCAGTATCAAAAATAGAAATGCGTTTACAATTTAAGCCTTAAATGAATTGAGACATGACTTCATACTTTTGTTGACAGAAGACAACATGGAGTAAATGTTGTAGATGGGCAATATACCCATACTGATCAGGTCAGGGATGAAGTTTGTATACGAAATTTATTTTTTATAGGACCACAAAACTTTATAGCTCATGATGATTTTGAAAATAGACTGAAAAGAGTTGGGTTGTCTTCTAAAATATAAAGAAACTAGCGAGTTCCCGGCATGCGTTGCACTTCCACTTAAATAAAGAAATGGTTTCTCCCTAAGTGGCCTTTCCCATTCATAACTCACTATTATATACAGAAACGATCCCAGGCATGCGCACATCAAATAATCAAAGTTTAATCGCAATCGGATGAATGGTTTAGGAATGCAAAAAGGACAAACAAACAAGCAAGCAAGCAAACATACTTACATTTTTATATATATTATAAGAAATAAGAAACAAGAAATATATATAAGTTTTAATTATTAAATGAACAGGTAGCTCAGACGAGTCCCTACTGGTTCCAACCGTTTAAAGGAGGAAGAAGATGGGGAAAATGAAGGATGGGAAGAGCCTGGCTATTCAGATCTAGTGAAGTCATTTTCGGCAAAGCTTCGGTTCTGAATGGTGATATTTTACTGGGGCGACATGCGACGCTGATGGATAACAGATACCTATCTACCATTCAAAAAAGTACCCAAGTATAATGCCAGTGTCAGTCCATGCGATATATTAGTCCCAGCGAAAGATCGTACGTGACGTCTTCTATCTAGCATATTCTATATTTTTCATTTTTAAACAAAACACGTGAGAAGGAAAAGGACAAACATCGGTGACTTTCGTACGAGCACACGTTGGTCATTCTAGTTTATGCGCGCTATACTTTCGTTGCTTGGCTTATTTCATATCCAAAAATGCTTGCTACTTTGTAGCGTAGTCTGACAGTACCTTAAACAATCCAAATTACAGTTACCACTTATACCAAATGCTCCACACAGGAGGCCCCGAGGAAAATAATTCCCATCATGGTTCATGTCACCTTTGGGAATGCAGTGTAAAGGGTCATTTAAGGAAAGGAAGTAGATAAAATCCTGGGAAAGAAAAACGCATGAGGGGTGGGTAGGAATCTGATGACCAGTGTCTCTAGGAGTAATGAACGTATAAATCCATCCCTCCCACTGCTACTGCAATGCAAGGCGATCGCGATGTTCCGAGAGAGTCCTACTGGAGAGGTCAAAAGGTCTCCCTCAGCCGGTCTCCCCCGATTTAATCTGCCACACAGCTGTTGGTCACATACATATACCGCCAAACTCGGACAAACCTCACCCGATGAACACGGGCACCGTTCTCACCAAGTCACCAAAAGTAGCGAACTACTTAGGGTGACTTAAAACAGAGGTATTGGTTAATCAATAAATGTTATCGAAAGTGCTAAAATATTTTCCCCATAGAAGAAACGATTTTACATTCTTTCATTGAGTTTTAGTCAATTGTCGGTAGGTGGTGTGCGTTAGGTTTATTGGGTTAACACCCCGCTTTAGCCCCAGCGAGTCTGGTGGGGTCCACCCCCACCCCTTATGAGGTCAATGTCTCGCGGCGGTCAACAGCGCCGTAGGAAGGGATCGATTCACTTTCACTTATTTCCCAAATGTTATCCGCAGACTTTCACAACCCCGAGGCTCACTTCACCGGGGGTGGGGTGTGAAAGGGTAGTAAGTATGTCAACTTATGCAGGAAGTTAGTTGTAATTATAAGTTTCATGTCTGCGATGATGTCTTGTATGTTTATAGAAATATGAATCAATTTGGACAGGCTCAGTGTTGCTCAATTTGGCATCAACATCATTACTATCCGTAAATTTTTTTTTTTTTTTTACATAAATACCTCACAAGAGTCCCAACTGCTCCCGTCTGAAGCCAGTGAGACTATGGCATCCCCAATTGGGGTATGTTGTGAGGCTGAGGGTAGTGGGGAGGGGAAGGAGATAGGGAAGAGGAAGGTGGGGAAGTACCTGGCTATTCAGATCTGGTCACCAAACATGGCTAATGCCGTTTCAAGCAACGTTTCAATTCTGAATGGTGGTCTTCCCCAGGGCGATACAGAGAGTATGTTCCACTCTGGAACGTGCCGCAAATATACTATTTATTATTTTAAATTAATAAATTGTGAAATAACACAAATTAATCAAATAAAATTTATTTGCCACGCCGGGATTCGATCTCGCGACCTTCGGTGCGCGAGTCAAGCGTCTTACCGCTGCGCTTCGCCGGCCGTCGTATTGTGCATAATGTATTGAAAAAGTGATGCCATCAGATGCCAGCAGGGAAAGTGCTTCTATCGATGGCCGACAGGTGTACCCGAGCAGGCAGGTGCCGCCGAGACTGGCTCTGGCCAGCTTAATGACCAGGTTCAATTAACCACTAGTATAGACAGGTCGTGTGACTTGTAGCATTATTATTGTAAATACGTAAACTCATAATAAATCAGTTTGTCAACAAGAACCTAAAGTTATTGAGAAGTCCCTCACATAACTAATTGTGTTTGGATGTAAATAATTCCAAATAAAATACTATTTATTATCTATACCTACGTAAATCTATCAAAAATTCAGTGGTGGAGCAGAGCCCCGGTAAGTCTAAAATTTTGGTTTTAATTTCTGGATGCGACTATATCCTTTTCTGAATTATATATTTCAAATTTTCTGTTAAGAGTCGCTAATGTCGTCTTCGTTGACAATTTTACTCATTAAGTTAAAATAAAAATATATTTTTTATTATGCAGATTGATTGATGATTTCTGCACGAAAGCGGTTAGGCCATTGTAACTTTACCCAGAGTTTGTTGGTACTATGTTTAGTTTACAAACTTTGGCCTATAAAACTCTTCAAGCACTTTTAAGTTCAAAGGAAATAAAGCAATTTCCACATCCTATAGTAAAACAAACAATATTTTTGGTAAGTAGCCGGGTGAACAAATGTATCGGGTTCCCACTCGGATAACGCAGTTTCAATTCTCTTACTAAATCCTCCATTACTGCACAAGCAACATTTTCTACTAATAATAATGGGAATAGGAAGAATTCAAATATAGTTAGATTATTCACAAATAGAAATGTTTAGTAGAGCAAAAAAAAAGTTCCACACAAAAATACCATCTTCATCATACAATATAATCAATTTAAACTACTAGTTCTGTGAACAGTAAACTTCGCGGCCAAAAAAAATGTAAAATACAAATGTTTCTAATTTTTTCTTATTTAATATATCAAAACCAAATTTCTCCTGAAATAATAAGTTTTATAAGCAGGTGCCTACTTAAATATCTGCTTGTTTATAAACCATACATATATGTATTATTAATTTTTTTCGAAAAGATGAAATCTACAATTTATTCAAAAAACCGCCACTACATCAATGAAAATTCTGTTTTCAAACATTCTTCTACCGACTACCTACCACAAAATTTATAAAACTGGGAAGACTTCGATGGCTGGGTCATGTAGAGAGAATGAACGAGCATCAATCACCAAAGTCCCTGCTGAACTCAAGACTGATAGGGCGAAGGAGCCTGGGAAGACCAAGATTAAGATGGAGCGACAACGTCCTCAAAAATATATCTACCTTGGAGCTTCTAAACTGGAGAGAGCGGTTATGAGTGGAGGAAGACTCTTGAGGAGGCCAAGAACCACCAGGGGTTGTAGAGCCAAAAGTGATGATGATGATGACAACCTACCTACCATATTGAAAATAAACACGATGATTTTGCATTTGAACAAAATTGTTCGTTCTTTGATAAGCTCGGTCAAAATATTGTAAAATTCGTATCAACTTTATTTGCAAAACAACCCCAAGAAAAATAAACAACTTTAAACAAAATGATGTAAATTAACAATTGACATTTTATTACCCCATTCTAATAAATATGTTTTTAATTACACAACTGATAAACAACCATTTACCCTATATTATTCGTCGTTTATCAGTTGTGAAAAATTTAAAGGAGAAAGTATAAATCTGCCAATGAGGGGCGATACTTCCAGTTTCTCCTTGGAATGAATTATCAGGAGAAAAATTGATTTATTTTCTTTCTTTCTTAGTAACATCTAGAGATAATGATATCCTCACTGGGATCTCCCGTGCTGAGGATTTCATTTACTTATTATAATTTAATTATAAGAGATTAATATGCATTTCTTATAAACATATATGTAGTATTTTTTTAAAAATAATGATAAAGTAAATAAGATATTTTTTTATAATTCAGTTCAGTAGATTCGGTTTTAGTCTGTATTGGATATCAGTATATTTTCTATTTCTGATCTCCCTATATTTAGTATCCAGCTTTTTATTTATGATTTAAATGTTATAATGTTGAGGTTTTTGAGTGAGAGTAGTATTTTATTGTTAGTTTTTATTTCTTGGGTTTTGTACTTATGAATGTAAATGAGTATAGTTTTAGAATATAGTTGTTTAATTGACATGATATTAAGATTGTTGAAGATTTCGTCAGTGCTAGTTCTTACAGGAACTTTCAGTATAATTTTCATTATGGCTTTTTGAGTTTTAATTAGTGGATTCAGTATGTTTTTATTTGCACTGCCCCATCTGATACAGTACCGCTGGCTCTGGCCACTAAGGATTCTCGCACGTAAAAAAAGATACACTAAAGAAAGGTGGTAAAACTTTATTATTTGCTGAAAAAATTTTAAAATCCGTAACAAAATTTGCTCGGAAAATCTCTGAAAGAAAATACTTTCAACTTCAAGAAAATGAAGTAAATTTTCGTATTGGCATAATAAAACGAACCAACTTAAACCTTGCCATGTATTAAGTAAAAACCGGCTCAGGGGGGGGGGGGGGGGGGGGGGGGTAGGAGGGTACTTTCAGTTTCCCCCTGGAGGGAGGTCGGCGACTCCGGAAGTGAAAAAGCGCGCCAAACTGTTGAACCCACCTAGTGACGTCATGAGGTGTTTGCCTGATTGTCGATTTATCACGTGTACGGCTAACGTTATTTTAAGAAATTATGTACTGTTGAAATTATGTATGTGTGTTTGATATACTGAAATTTTTATTCAGTTGATATTGATGTTTTGTGAAGTTTTTTGTGTTATTTGATGATTAATAATAATAACTAATAGACCAGCGTTTAAAATGGTCCCCACACATAAATATTCTAAACAACAGAATAAGGAAACTAACATATATATTTAGATGCTTAAGAGATATTTTAAACGAAAAATTACTTCGAACCACACACTTCGTTTTCTGTCAATCAATTATACAATACGGCATTATAGGATGGGGCGGTACTTATACAAATCAAACACAAACAATTTACATATCACAAAAACTAATAAAAAAAACAATTAAAAAAAAACCCTACTCATATTCGTCAGAACTTTTATTCAAACAATTTAAGGTCAGAAAATTAAGTGCATTATGCTTTATCATGCAACATTACAAATTTATAAAGATAATATTCAAAATAAAGTTGCACCATTTAAAAATAACAGAAATCTTAGGCAAACATCAATACTTTCTACTCCAAAATGTAAAAAAAAAACAGTAAGACAATTAAATCAAAAATAATGTTAATTTTTTTAATTCACTACCTGAAAAAATCCGAAAAATGAACAGTAATATAAAAAAATTTAAAACTCAGCTTAAAAATAATACCGAAAATTTGAACTATAGAAAAAAAAATTAAACCAATTTAATAACACCCCCATACACACAAGCCCTGCTTTTATGGGATAAATCAAATATGTATACATATTATGTAATTAATTATTGTATAAAATTTATTGTAATTTATGTATCTTTTACTGAATAAAAAAAAAAATAAAAAAATAATTGTTAGCCTACCACCGAGTTCTGGTACCAATACAGATTTTTGGATTGAGTACGTACATAAAGTTGAAAGAGGGTGGATGAAATTAGACAGAGATTTGCAGAAATAAAGTCGCTGAGACAAACGTTTGGTTAAATAGTAATGTCTTACATTTCGGTAATTACGAATTCGCTTTGTGGCATCATTTTAAAACCATGAAAAAAATTCTCAACGTGTTTCCAAACCACATGTTTCTTCACCAGGAATCAGGATACAAAGTATACATTCTTTGGGTGAATATTTTGAATGTATACTTTATATGTATACTTTGCATGTATACTTTGTGTGTTCATTTTGAATGTGTTTACTTTGAATGTATAGGTACTTTGAATATATACTTTGAATGTATATTTTGAATGTGTACTGTGAATGTATAATTTGTATGTACTTTGCATGTATAATTTGTGTGTACATTTTGAATGTATAAATGTGTGTACAGTACACATTGAATGTGTACTTTACGTGTTTACTTTGAATGTACACTTTGAATATGTACTTTGAATGTATATTTTGAATGTGTACTGTGAATGTATACTTTGTTTGTATACTTTGAATGTATACGTTGTGTATATAATTTGTCAATTTGTGTTGTTGTTATACTATCAACGTACTCTTTGTATGTACCTACACTAATTAAAATGATGTCACTTAGCAAATTTACGATTTTATTACACATTTTATTTTACCCCTCTCCTCCCTGATTCTGATCACATCACACGTTGACGGCCTCCGTATTCGAGGGGTAAAGCTCTTGACTAGCAATCCGAAGGTCGCGGGATAGAATCCCGGCGTACGAAAATATTTTTTTTTTAATTAATTTGTGTTATTTCACAATTGACTCATTAAAAATAATGCATAGTATATTTGCAGCACGTTCCAGACTAGAAGATACTCTTAGTATCGCCCTAGTATAAGACTACCATTCAAAATTGGATCGTGGCTTGAAATGGCTTTGGCCGTCTTTGGTGACCAAATATGAATAACAAGGTCCCACCTCTTCCTCTATCCATCTCCTTCTCCTCCCCGCTACCTTCAACCTCACAACACACCCTAATTGGTTGGGAGCAGTTGGGACTCTTGTGCAATTTCACATAAAAATGAAAAAAAAATCTTTTTGAACATTAGTTAAGGACAAGGCTAGTGGTAACACACTAGCCTTGTCGTGAATCATTAAAATTAAGTTAATTTATTTATCATATGTTTTATAAGAAGTATAAGAACATTTTGTAGCACGTTGCTCCCATAAATTTATATAATGTGAAAAACCTCACACCTACGAAAATGTTAATTTTAGGGTCGAGGACCTCAGTACACGAAATTTACTAAATTTTACATCCCATTCTATATCCTCGAAGTCTAGTAGTTGCGGGAGAACAAATTCTTCAAATTTAACGACCCTACATACTATATCTAAAAATCAATCAAAAATCTAAATTGAAAATTGCACAAAAACAAATTTCCACCGATTTACGATTTTTTCTTAGGGTAGATAAAATGGAAATAATGATAATGTCGATTACTGATTACCCCGAATTATTAGGTTAATTTTTACATAGATGTTCATTATAAGTTTTCACAATTTGTGAGGTGGGTATGGGTACATAATCAAAACTTCTGCCATAGGTCACCCCAAGTGGTTCGGTACGTTTGGTGACTTAGCAGGAGTGCCGGGTTCGTGGGGTGCGGTTGGTTCGAATTTTGGCGTCAGATGTGTTTGTCCACCAACTATGTGGCCGGCCAGAGACTGGTTCTGGAAGACCTTTTGACCTCTCCAACAAGACTCTATCGGAACATCGCCTTGCACTGCAGTGGAAGGGATAAATGCATATGTTCGTCATTTCTAGATACACTGACCCCCAGATTCCTTATATATTTTCCTCATATATTTTCCTTTATATCCCCATATATTGTCCTTCCCGGTACTTCCTGTCCTTCCTTTCCTAAAAATACCTTCCATTATTAGAACAGGAATTATTTTCCTCAGGGCCTCCTGTAATTAAAAGTACGTAATATCACCAATAATTGGAACAATGACAGAAACATGTCGAAATAGCAAAGAAGAACAATGACAGAAACACGTCAAAATAGCAATGAAGAACAGTGACAGAAACATGTCAAAATAGCAATGAAGAACACTTACAGAAACATGTCAATATAAAAGTACAGAACAATGACAAAAACAAGTCAATATAGCAATTAAGAACAATGACAGAAACATGTCATTATAGTAATGAAGAACGATGACAGAAACATGTCAAAATAGTAATGAAGAACAATTGCAGAAACATGTCAATATAACATTACAGAACAATGACAAAAATATGTCAATATAGCAATTAAGAACAATGACAGAAACATGTCATTATAGTAATGAAGAACGGTGACAGAAACATGTTAAAATAGTAATGAAGAACAATTGCAGAAACATGTCAATATAACATTACAGAACAATGACAAAAACATGTCAATATAGCAATTAAGAACAATGACAGAAACATGTCATTATAGTAATGAAGAACGATGACATAAACATGTCAAAAAAACAACGAAGAACAATTCCAGATACATGTCAATATAACATTACAGAATAATGACAAAAACATGTCAATATAGCACTTAAGAACAATGACAGAAACATGTCAATACAGTAATGAAGAACGATGACAGAAACATGTCAAAATAGTAATGAGGAACAATTACAGAAACATGTCAATATAACATTACAGAACAATGACAAAAACATATCAATATATCAATTATTAAGAACAATGACAGAAACATGTCAATACAGTAATGAATAACGATGACAGAAACATGTCAAAATAGCAATAAAAAACAATGAGAGGAACACGTTTTTTATTTGATTTTTCTTTATTCATTGCTTTAAACGATTACATCATTTGTGGATTTTTTTGACCACCGTGCTAGGCTCATGCCCGTGTTATGTTACGTTAATATAGCAATGAAGAATAATCACAATAACATGTCCATATACATATAGCAATGAAGAACAATGGCAGAAACATGTCCACATCACCTAATACCTAGGTGATATTGACTTCTTTAATATTAACTTGGTGAATTTCGTCGATCACATTAAAAAAAAAACTATTCCAACCCTATTCTTAAACCTTTGGACGTCTCTTTGTAAACCCAGATCATCGCATTTTATTAAATATGTGTATTTCTATTTCAAGTACGTATTATTATTTTTTCAAAAAATTTCTTTCCATGTTCAAAATTATTTCTCATGTTATAATTATTCTCCCCATATTTATGCAAAAGCACTCTGAGAGTAAAATAAATAAGTTTATTTTATTTTTATTTTTACACATAAGGATCCGAGGAAAATAATTTCCCTCATGGCCTATGTTATGTAATCTTTTGGAATGCTGTGTGGAGGGTCTTTTAGAGGAGATGGAGGAGTAAAAATGGGTTTTGAAGAAACCTACTAAAAATATTTTCAACGAATACATCTACTTTACTATCTTTTAGCTACTAATTCCTGACACGATCCGGTAGGCGAAAAAACACTTTTTTTTTTCACAAATCTGAGGAGTTATTAGATTAGAGTTATTTTAAACCCTAAGTGAAAATTTTAAGGTTCTGGTGCTGTTGACCCTTGAGTGGTTAGTTGCCAGTCACAAATAGGAGGCTCTGACCTCCCAAGGCCGTTCGTCGCTCTCGAGGTCAATGTCTTCCGAACTTCCGCAATTTGTCAATAGAGGGTAGAGGGTGGATTTCCACTAAATAAATTGAATAAAATGAACGTTTGTCAGGACATTACAGTGTTATTACGAATGTGTTTCTAACGAGCTAATTTTTTGTCGGTCATAAATTTGTAAGAATTCTAATTGTACCTTGTGAAAAATAGAAAGGAGCTGTTAAGATGAAAACTGAGAAACTTTGTTTCTTTAGTATTAAAAAAACACATTATATTTCAATTTATACAAATAAGTAGCTAGTTCCCGGCATGCGTTGTAATGCCATATTCAAAGGAATAAATTGTTTCTCCCTGTACGTCTTTTCCTTGCGTCCCCTTCCCCTCCCGCGTTCACCTACCACCTTCCTCGCCTTATCTACCTCTCCAGCGCATTTGTTAAATTTTCAACCAAAATTTTGAATTATACAACACACATTTCAAATCATATAATCATGCAATAAATAAATCAATAAATTATCTGGGAAAGCTATGTTTTAGAACTTTAATTTTAGTTTAAATACAATAACACGGGCATCAGCCTAGCATGGTGGTCGAAAAATCCACTAATGTTACCCCAATTTTTGTATTTAATGAATAAAGAAAAATTAAAAAAAAAAAAAAAAGAAATAAAAAATCATTTAAAAAAAGATCCGCACACGTGTTTTGTGACGAAAATACTTCTGTTTGTCTATTTACGGTCTTACAAACTAATATATTTAAGTTTTTTTTACATTCTTATTTTGCTTAGACATTATTGAAAAATTATAAATACTTATGATAAAAAAATAATTACAACAAGTACATAATTTTGATAGTTTTATCATCACGCATTTCAGCATTTTTGAATGTATTTATTAATTAAAGCAAATTTTGAATGAAGTAAAATCGATATTAGGTTACTATTTAAAAAAGCGGTACGTTCCCTGTAAAGCCCTGTACGATTGTAAGAACATCTTTCGAAGAAATATGAATTCTAAATCGCTGGCTAGTTAATGGCCTTTAAATACAAAAACAATTAATAATAATTAGCTTTCCTTCACAAATATTTTCGCTCTTGGGCATCGTATTCAATTAAAATCACCTCTCATACGATGCGCTTTGTTGGTAACATCATCACAATATTCCAAAGCGGTTTCCATGCATACACAAGCAATCATTGAACTCATCTCCGTAATATCTCCCATCATACAGTATATGTACAGTGTGCAACTTACAGATATATAAGATATATTTACGTTTAGCCTACAGTTCGCTTTCCGCGACCGTTACGTTCCGTGGCCTAGTGTGGTTGCCTAACGGGACCCAACCAACGGGACCTGTTCGGAACCCAACGAGCAGATTTACAATAAATAATAACATCATGATCATCATCAGGAACCTGGCTGGCTTAAGACTGCAATAACAACAAGCAATAAGACAGTGTTTAGCACCTATTCAGGAATTTTATCATAATAGTTTATTAGAAGATGGTTTTATGTCCATAATGTGAAAATGAGTGTGATCATACTTCGATTAAGGGCCAGAGAATTCATATTTCGTAGAACAGGGCGGTTCCAATGAGAACGATTAATTATTATCCGTATCAGCTTTTTTAAATAATACTTAACTCAATATCGATTTTATTTCATTCAAAATATGCTTTAATTTATACTTAGGTACATTCAAAAATTATGAAAGGCGTGATGATAAAAAAAATTAAATTTTGTACTTCATGTAATTATTTTTTGATCAAAAGTATTTATATTTTTTCAATAATGTCTGAGCAAAATAAGAATGTAAAAAAACTCTTGAATATATTAGTTTGTTAGGCCGTAAATAAATAGACAAACTAAAGTATTTTCGTCAAAAAAAATATTTTTTTCAATGATTTTATTTATACTAAAATTAAAATTCTGAAACATAGCTTTCCCCGTTAATTTATTGATTTATTTTACTGCATGATTATATGATTTGAAATGTATGTTGTAAAATACAAAATTTTGTTTGAAAATTTAACAAATCTGCTAAAAACCGGTAGAACCTTAAAACCTTATTGTGCTAAAAATAAACATATTTTCTCAAAATTTAAAACATAGATTTACAAGATAAAAAGAACAGTCTTTCGAAATCAATTTATATTTTTTTGTGGAAAAGAGTAAAATAACGTCTAAAATTTTATTTAAAAATGACATATTTCCTATTTTGTCTGGTTATTTTGAAGTGTAAACTTCTTTAGCAATGTTGTGATTTGAAACTCGATGAAACGGAAAAGAGCGACACTAAAAGAGACACTAAAACACATACATCTATAAGTTTTGGCCTGCGGGAGAATGATATAGCAATACAATATTTATTTAGTTCACGGGTATTTATTTCCAATATAATACGATAAATCCACGGTCTAACGCTAGTCTCCTTTGGTCTGGTGGTATAAAGCGCTTATTGAATTTCATGGAATTTGGGTTAGGTTAGGTTAGGTTATGACGTATGTAACTCCAGCAGGTATAATTCTCTCCATATTGTGTAATGTCGTCCATGTGTTATTCTGGCAATCAACATTGACACGGTAAGTTCATAGCTGTATAATTTCATCAAGTAACCTTTAAGATATCTTACATGTTTAACATCTGCCTACTTCTATGTTATGATATCTGTTTATTTATTTATTTGGTATAATATCTTACATTTCAAATATAATTCAGCAATGTCGGCCTCACTGGGTAGCTCACCTGTGCTGAGGCCTTCATTTTATAAAACAAAATAAACAAAAAATTTAAATTTAAGGTAAAATTATAGGTTAAATGAATTATTTTATTACCTAAATAAAATTAAAATCGTTATATCTTATGTGTTGTGTGTTTGTGAGTGATGTGTGTTTTATATTGGTTTTGAGTGTTACGTGTAATTACCTATGTGTTTTATTCTTATTTTGTTATGAAATTTTGGTAATATTGTCTTTCCTGTTCTTTAATCCATTTTGTAATTTTGAGTACGAATTTATTTTTGTTTTCCAGGCTATTTTTTTTAAGTAATATCTTAAAGATCGTTCCCTGCGCGATTTCTAAGTGATCGTTAGCTGAGTTTGTTGCTCCTCCCCAGATAATTATTCCATATTCTATTATTGATTGACAAAGAATCTGTGCAAGTATACTGTAAAGTGGAGGTTTCCCCATAAGTTTAGGCGATATCTAAGTTTAGATCTCTATTATACTATACTTGTGGACAAAGAATAATAAAACATAACAATCAAATATAAAATTAAAATCTTACCTCTTATGGTGCTCGGCATTTTGTAAGAGTTAAATCCAAATTGTCACTAATAAACTTCACTTCAATCACTGATTAAATCACAAATACTATAAACTTTTCATAAATAATTAATAAAAACGTCACTTTATAATATAAAAAATACTCGAGTGCATTATTATTGATAGCAAAATATTTATTTTTAAAGGCAATGGGTAATAAAATTTATTTGTTTACGTTTTGAAGGCACACTTTAAAAGGTTTCAACCCAAATAAGTTGGTTTCGTAAAAAATATTTTCAGCTTCTATTTTTTTGTTTTACAGTTTTTATAAAAATAAAAAGTTTCCTTCTATTTCTCTCCATGGACGGTCTATTTCTGAAACAAACAAATTTATAGTTATTATTTTTTAAATTGTTAAATAAGAACTACTTTAAAGAAAATTCTTTTTAATTGCAACAACAATATCAGGACAGTCATTTTGATTCTTGCTTGTATCTAGATTGCATGCAGTTGGCAGTACTTTCTCGGAAGTAGTAGATGTGTTCAACTGGACGGAATATCAAGAATAAGAAGGCTTTAACAACATACTTCAATAATAAAAATCAATGTTAGCATAATATTCTGTATACACATAAATAGCTTATTTCTATGTATATCACATGTTTGTAAAAGCCTGTATAGGCGTATAAATAAAAAAAATATATATTATTTGTTATTAAAATATATACATTTTGTATTTCGTCTATCTGTTAATTTGTTTATACGTTCTGTTTCCGTTTCAAGATTGAATGCAGTTGGCAATACTTTCTCGGAAATAGTAGATTTTAATGGTACAGTAAATATTCGTTTTTAAATATGAAATCATGGTGTTTATTTGGACTATTTTATTCGTATATGTTTTTTTTTAATATTAAGGTAGGTAGCTGTTCACTATCTACCTGCAGTGGAGTATCTAGCATGGGTGGCACCCGGGGCGGATAACGCTGTGTCACCCCCCCGGACAAACCTCACCCCATGAACCTTGGCACCCCTGCTAAGTCACAAAACGTAGTGAATCACTTGGGTTCACGAATCACAATAAATGGTTTCCGGGACGGCAGTACCCATACCCGCTTTCCAAATTGTTATTTGAAATGGTTTTAACCGTGTTAGTACCTAGATAAGATCCGATTCAGCCTCACAATCTATCGCAATAAGGGATGTTACATTCCCCCTGGCTCCGGTCAGTAAGAATTCTTGTACGGCATTTATATTAAAAAGATTTATTTTTATAATTTTTCCAGTTTGACAGCAAAAAGCGCGGCAAACACAATTCCCGCCACAACACACGATCTCAGTACCGGATTCCCGCGCATGTGCAGTTATCCCCCTCCACCCCCTCTGTTCCCTTCCCGTCACCTTCCTTGTATCTTCATCTTCCTTGCAGTACCTCGCACGCCTATTACCGTAATCGAGTCTTACGTGGTTACGGTAATAGGTAACCCGCTCGGTCGAAGAACATTTATTGTAATATTATTTGTGGGAGTTTTAATAGTTTCGACGGTCCCGAAGAACAATGTCGGGTGTGCGATTTTGTAGTATTGCAGTAGAGCTGTTTAAAGTTTTGTTACTGCCTTTACTGTTTTTGAGATCAAGAAATATAGTGTTGTTTTGACATTTTGCATTTTATTTCATCTCATTCGAAATTCCTAAAATACAGGCTTTAAAACCCCCAACAGGAAATTAAAATAAGAAAATAAAACGATTTTCAATTTTTATTGATTTCCGATTTTGTTTTTTGGGACCGTCAGTTCATGACATAAGAACTCTAACTTTAGGATGTCAGTGGGGCTAAGGCAGGCAAAAACACTGAGGAATGTTTTAAGACAAAACGATTTCGCCAACGAAATAATAAATAACGGTTGTTATGTTTTCGGAGCTTTTAAAAAAAATTACGGCAAATATTACTCCCGTTTGCGGAATTAGTGGGACTATGCTACCCCAATTGGGGTATGTTAAGGTTGAAGTTATTGGGTGGTAAAGTGTTGGGTTGCGAAGCTTTTGGCTAGTCAGACCTGGTCACAAAACACGGCTGATGCCTTTTCATGCAACGTTTCGTTTGGTCTCTCATCAGGGCGATATTTAGAGTCTTAGAATACCTATCTATGTATTACCCTGGAGTTGGTCACTAAACATAGATAAAGCCAAAAAGATCTACGTTTCAATAATTTATTATTATTCTAAAATTAATTAAGCCGAAACTGAAAGTTTGTACTTTTAAAACCATCATCAGGACCCGTTAACCCTGCTGCTGGATACTGGCAACTCAAAAAATAATGATGATAATGAAAAGCCGTAAAAGCCGTGAACATCTAAAATCTTTGTAGGCATTTTTAAAATTCATTTGTAGTGAAATCTTATAACAAAATTAATGCCAAATGTTGACAATCATTCTAAAATAAAATTTAAATTGCACTTTTTTTTAAGCAAAAAACAATAGTGAATTCTGGAAATAAAACCGTACTGATTAAATATTTCATTATTAAGCAATTAGCACTGGAATCTGAATTAAAATCAAATTGGCTGAACATAGCATTTCTATTTTTAGCAATTAACGCTGGAATCTGAATTAAATTGACTGACCATTGCATTTTTAACAATTCACACTGGAATTTGAATTAAAATCAAAACGACTGATCATTGCATTTTTTAGCGATTTACATTTGAATTTGAATTAAAATCAAATTGACTGACCATTGCATTTTTTAACAATGCACACTGGTATCTGAATCAAAATCAAATTGACGGAATTAACAATTAACAATTAACGTTGGAATCTGACTGGAATCAAATTGATTAAACATTATAATTTAGCAATTAACACTGGAATCTGAATTAAAATCAAATTAACTGAACATTGCATTGTTTTGCAATTAACGCTGGAATCTGAATTAAAATAAAATTGATTGATCATTGCATTTTTTAACAATTCACACTGGAATTTGAATTAAAATCAAATTGACCGAACATTGCATTTATCAACCTTGACCATTAATCGAACTTTGCATTAACAATTAACGCTGGAATCTGAATTAAAATCAAATGACAGAACGTTGCATTTTTTAACAATTCAAAACTAATTCCCAAATCGGTACCTATTCTACATCTTTTTGTAAAATGTGTCCACAAATTCAAACTGACACAACATTGTAACATTTTAAACAATTGACAATGAATTTCAAAATGAAATTAAAATTGACGTTTCATCTATACCTCTGGCAAGGAAAGTGTTAGTTTGTCCCGCTAGAGTACCGCTATATCGCATAACGGTCGCGTGACGCAACACCGCCGGCAGGTGGATCTCGGCACACGGAACACGTACAGCGTGTATTGTGAACACTCCCTAACCACTGATACCCGAACCTCTATAATACCTGTACTGCCTTCAGCACGTATAGAGTATAGACACATAACGGACTGTGACGTAGCAGATAGTTGTATTGTGGAAGAATGGGAAGATGCGATGTGTGAATTTGTTTGTCGGTTGTTCTTGAGAATCTCAGAGAAATTTGCTGGTATTAGAGG
Organism: Limnephilus lunatus; assembly: GCA_917563855.2. NCBI lineage: Eukaryota > Metazoa > Arthropoda > Insecta > Trichoptera > Limnephilidae > Limnephilus > Limnephilus lunatus. The sequence continues at coordinate 23,751,773 of OU830596.1, forward strand.
ACTCAGTTATAGCGATAGTGAACTTTCTTTCCTGTTTCAGAAATAAAATGCTGCTTATTGCCAACAAAGCTATTATACGAGTATGTATTTTTTTAAATTTTGAATGGAGTATTGTAACTGATACCTTCAGGATTTGCTTACAACTTTAAGGAGTTTTTAACATTAATTTGAGGAAGCTGTTCGTAGAAAAAAATGGACTGAATTAACTCAGCCTTTTTAGAAAAAAATACAACATAAGAATTGATAAACTAAAGTAACCCTCACAAGAATAATTATTAATATGTAAATGATAAAAATACAAAACTCACGTATAACGAAACATATCTATCATTTTGACAATCTAAACTCACCCTTATTAGAATAATAAAACGAAATAATTGACCAACTAAACTCATTCTTATTAAAATTATGAAACGTACTTTTTGATAAACTAAACTTACTCTTATTAGAACAATGGAACGTAATATTTGACAAACTAAACAAACTCCCATTAGAACAATAAAACGTCCCTACTATTTGACAAACTAAACTTACTCATAATAGAATAATGGAAGGTAATATTTGACAAACTAATTAAACTCCTATTAGAAAAATAAAACGTCCCTGCTATTTGACAAGCAAAACTTACTCTTATTAGAACAATGAAACATCTCTAACATTTTGACAAGCTAAAGTTTTCGTATTAGAACAATGAACCGTGATTTTTGAAAATCTGACCTTTCTCTTCACAAAATGGTGAATTGCCAGTTTAAAAAAACCACTACTACTTATTAGATCAAAGAAAAGTTGCATTTTATAAACTAAACTGACTCTTATTAGAACAATGAAACGTAGCATTTAACCAACTAAACACACCCTTATTAGAACAATGAAACGTAACATTTGAACAACTAAACACACCCTTATCAGAACAATGAAACGTAACATTTGACCAACTAAACACACCCTTATTAGAACAATGAAACATAACATTTGACAAACTAAATTGACTCTTATTAGAACAATGAAATGTAACATTTGACAAACTAAACGCACCCTTGTTAGAACATTGAAACGTAACATTGACTAACCATAATCACCTTTATTAGAACAATCAAATCTGAAAGAAACTAACTAAACACGTCCATAGACAGATGAACCTTAAACATTGTTAAAGTTCATGAATCGTTCAATGAAGCACGTCCTTACCAATGTAACCTAACATTGGATTAACTTAATTTTATGACTAACTTCACTTATCTTGGGGCTTTACAAAACTCTCCTCACATTTGATAACCATAATTTTTTTAATTGTTTGACGCCGATTTACCTAGGTATAACTTTAAACAAATTGCTATCAGCTGCCAGTACTGACAACATCACCGTTAAACAAACAGAAGAATCGGCGTTTGGGACCGTTCAAATGTCAATAATTCAAAATGACGTTGATGTATGAAGTGGCGATCACCATTTTCGAAACTTTTACCAATTTTTTCTACGCTTTCTTTCTTCGTCATGATTTTTCCAGTGATTTATTGAAACATGTTCTTTCTAAGTTCTTTCTTCAGTACGTGTGAGTGTTCACCATACCCCGCAAGCGAAATAACGGAGACGTGACGTAGCCACGACTGAGAGGCATGTTGTATCGCTAAGTACCCCAGCATACCGCGCTGTCGGGGAAGGGGCATGCAGATAACGGGACCGCAGCAGACGGGGGTCAATTCACCGTCTTAATCGTGGGAGAGAGACGGAAGCCGTTGCAGAAGAAGATGAACACTCTTTTATGGCGGAGATGTTATTGGCGGCGATATCGGTGAATTCACGGCGCTAACATTATTCGATAAAACAGATTTATGTACGAAAACGCGATTTGCTTAAAAATTAATCAGAGAAATAATTTTATTTTTAAGATTTTCTTTTATATATTGTATATTTTTTATTGTTTTTTTTCCTCGTCACTAGCACCTGCTAAACTGCAGTTTGTCAGCAGGTCAATTTCACAATATTAATTATAATACTAACTAACTAACCATCGGGCCGTTTCCGCTCAGGGGTAGCATAGAGGATGTACCGCCAAACAACTCGATCTTGGCACACACTCCTTGCCTCGTTCATATTCATACATCGTCTCATACATGCTCTTCTATTATTCCGAAACTTCACATGGCCCGAATCAAGTATCTGATTCACTTGGCCGTGCCATGTCTTCCTCGGACGTCCCCGACTGCTTCTATCATTCACATTTGAGTCATATATTCTACTTACACTCCTTTCCTCGTTCATTCGCTCTAAATGCCCAAATCATCTGAGCGTACAACGAGGAACCACAATAAAAGAGAAGGAAATGTATGCTTTAAAAATGGTGTTTTATTAGCATACATATATTAAAAGAAAAAAGAAACTTCTGTTTTTATTTTTTGGGTTGTAATATTTTCCATTATTATTATTTTTGTTCTTTCTTTCATTTTCTCGGTCCTTAATTTTTTATGAATGTTATTAGTAATATTTTTTCAAAAAATGTATGAAAAATATATGTTATGTAATAATGTGTATATTTTATGTACCTGTCTCGATTACAAAAAAGTAAATATAAATGATTTGTCAAGAATTCAGACTAGGTTTTTTTACAAGCCTGCGCTATAGTTATTAAAAAAAAATACTAAAAATAATTGTTCACATACAGTGATTCTCTTGCTCGTACTGCATAAAAGAATTGAAAAGAAAATAATAAATTCACTTGCCAAATTAAAATATAAAGCACATTTAACTAAAATATCTCGATTTTGGGGATATATCTCGACTTTCATTTTAAACAAGCAAACGTTCTCGTATTACGAAAAACCCGACAATATGTGATTTCTTTCTACTTCTAACATTAAAAGCGGAAAATGTTGATTGTGCAATGCTTTTTTTACGTTAGCTCCACACAGGAGGCAATGAAGAAATAAATCCCTCAGGGCTTATTTCATCTTAGGGGATGCTGTGTGAAGAATCATTTAATTCAATTCAGTTTATTTATTTAAAAAAAAATACATAATTAAAATTTCGAAGCGTTTATAAAAATATTTAAGATTGAAGCTTTCCGTCTAAATTGTGCTTCATTGATGTTCACGTATCGATATTCGAAGTGATTCTATTTAACAACCATTGGCAAGTTAGTTCTGCAAGCTGGGAGATAAAACAGTTTATGCTGTCTGCATATGCTATGTGATGGAGATAACCACCAGGAACACAGAAACTAATGCTTTGATAGTCGAGTTTTCGAACCATCCACGAATCAATCTGAAGAAATGTGTTACAATGTGCACATCCCTTCTGACCCGTAGATGGTTCGTACTAAGCATGCCCAAGAGAAAGTCAGTAGGGTAGAGCCACGGGTAGTAACCTTACTCCATCAGAAAAAAAGGAAAAGAAACGAGAGGATGTTCTGGGAAGGAAAAGGATATGAGGGGTAGATAGTAATATTGAATTAAGTAGATATTGGGAGTCAAAGCGTCCAGGAGTGACTGACGTACGAATCCATCAATCCTACTGATGCAGAGACCGGCTGGAGAGGTTTAGGTTAGATCTCCCTCAATCAGTTACTCCGATCGTCTCAGTAGGTGAGCAAACGCATACGCCGCCAAGACAAGACAAATTATAAAAAATAGACAAACCTCACCCCAGAACCCGGGCACCCCTTTTAAGTCACCTAACAATGCCACTTAGGGTGACCTATGGCAAGGGAGTCAATTATCCTATAAGTGGTTTCCAGGGCGGCAGTACTCATACCCACCTCCCAAATTGGAGGAAAGTTCAAAAAGTTTAACCCGAGACTCCCAAGAAAGAGGGGTATGTCAAGATAGTTAGATTATAACATTAATTAAAATTAAACACATACAATCTGTACAAAATTCTATGGTTAAATTACTAATTCAAAAACATATTTTTCCATAAAGACCAAACATATCATTATTGTATAGGAATTTAACTATCTTACCTGTGCAGGCCCTATTATGGTTCGAAATAATGAGCCAGAATCTAAATATAACACGAAAGTGGAACATGAACATAATACTAGGTTCACAAAGAATGAAGGAATGTTTGTTCCAAAGTATAAAAAAAAATAGCGATTCTACAAATAGATTGAGATATATGCTGAAAAAAATGGTTAATAAATAGAGATGGTTTATACTAAGTCTGTGTGTTTATTGTGACAATCTGTATAGTATAGTAATAATTAATATGTATAGTTATAGAAATAATTATAGTGTAATTAAATTGTAATTGAAGATTAAAATCCTGTTGACAAACTGCTTGGTTGCGGTTTAACGGGAAAAAAACAATAAAAATAAATATATATATTTTTCTATCATTAATATTACCTATCTAATATTTTTCTAATATAATCAATGAGTAACAAATCTTAAACACCAACTGTTGTATTTTAATGTGTGATTACACCGTTACGGTCGGGTTTAATTCTCTTAGTCCCATCGTTCTTACAACGGTACTAATTTGTCTACAGTTTTGCGAACACATCTGTGCTTTTACTGTAAAAGCTGTCAGGTAAAGCTAGTGGTAACGTTACTACTGTCTTTTAATAACTTAATAGTCCCGATCACAATGATAATTACATCTTAATTTTTTTGTAAAATATTTCTGTAGTCATATTATATCTATAGGTGTTACTAATTGCGTTTTAACTACGGATTTGCAGATAAAATTTGGGTTGTTTCAATGTTGCTGTCTTTGATATTATTTTCTTTAGCAGCATTGTGATTTGAAACTCGATGAAACGAAAAATAGCGACACTAAATAGAGATAAACACGTACATCTGTAGGATTCAGCCTGCGAGAGAATGGGATAGTATAATCGGTCTCCTCTTTGTGCGGTGCTTCATAGCCTCCCCACACTTGTCTACTTTTAGTTTTCGTAAGGTTTCACTTCTACTACGTGTGAACTGCACTCGATTTTTTTATAACTCCTAACTGACCACAATAGGCCAGTAACACTACGTCATCCCCAATAGGAGTATGTCTTGAGGCAGAAGGGTTTTGGGAGGGGAAAGAGGGGGGGTAGAGGAAGTGTCGGACTATCCAAATCTGGTCACTGAACGCGATGAAAGTCATTTTAACCGTCGTTGACAGCTTAAATATAATAAAATGTTGTGAATTTTCAGATGCAAAGAAATCTAACAGGCAAGTTTATCGACTTGAAGTCGGACTTGAAGAGGACGTTGAAGGAGAAGACATGGATTTTTTGTTGTTGTTGTTGTGAAAACCGCACAGAGTCCCAACTGCTCCCAACCATCTGGAGCCAGTGAGACTATAGCATTACTAATTTGGGTATGTTGGGAGGGTGAAAGTAGTGGGTTAGGGGATGAGCAGAGGAAGATAGGGATTTCAGATTTGGATACCAAATACGGCTAAAGCCATTTCAAGCATCGTTTCAATTCTAATGGTGATGAAGATTCATGGTCTTACACCAGGGCGATACTGAGATTTTATTCTACTCCGGAACGTGCACAAACATACTACATATAATTTTTATTGAATAAATTGTGAAATAACACAAATTAATTAAATAAAATTAACTGGAGTACGCCGGGATTTAAGCCCGCGGCCTTCGGATTGCTAGTCGAGATCCTTACCCCTCAACTACGGGGATTATGTACATTGTGAGGGGAGAAAATATCAGGCTATCCATATGAGAATACACATCAAAATAAATTTCAGGGTTTTAATTCTAAGCTTCGAAGATTTTTATATTCTGCCAAAAAGCTCGTCTTTGTTGTGAGTGATCGTAAAATATCGTGAGAGAAAATATCGAAAATATGTTACTAGAAAATACATTTTAGAGTTCGGCTACTTAAAGCAGTAGTTACATATAATTGTACTAAATCATGGTAGATGGCTATAAAATTAGAAAGAGGTTATATTGGACCATTAGTGCAACAATGATCTGTTCACAAATTAACACATTTTAAATAAATGTGATTGACTTTTATTAGATACTAGCGAGTTCCCGACATGATTTGTGATGCCACTTAATAAAGACATTGTTTCTCCCTGCGTGTCCTTTCCTATTCCTCGCGTTTCCCTCCGCCCTCCCCTCTCCCGTGTTCCCCTCCCCACTCCCGTCGCGGGGATGCGCACATCACATCCCCAAAGTTTCATCTCAATCGGGTGAATGGTAAGCAATAAGCAACGCATAATTTCATGACGCCAGAACTCACTATTGTATATAGAAACCATCGCGGGCAAGCGCACATAAATCCCTAAAGTTTCATCGCAATCGGATGAATGGTTTAGCAATGCATAGACAACTCACATAAATAGACAGAAGCAAGCATATTTTGATTTTTATAAAAATATATAGATGATTAGGTTTTCATATATGAATCGAACTGTAAGCTGAAGTCATTGAGACTTGAGAGTATGGCATCCCCAATAATTTGTGATTTAGGGAGAGCAAAAGGGAAGGAAGAGGGAAAAGGGAAGGTTGCTATATAGCAACCAAATTTCTATTCGAAATGGTGGTCGTTCACCGGGGCGATACTGAAAGAATCAAGTACTCCACTATCATTAAGAAACATGAGGGTATTTAGTGATAAACTTTAGCATTATTTGTATTTACTTAACTACTTTTCAAAATAACAGTCAAAATCTTACGAAATATAAAAACAAACGACGGTAGGAAAAATTACATTACTTCAAGAATGGATGAGTAGAGGAATTTGGCGCCTGCCAAATGAATTATAGGCAATTCACGTAGCACAAGACGGAGCATTAACCTTTCCAAAACAATATTAGACTTGATTAAGATGTAAAATCTACATTTCAATGGGTGAAAGGTAGCATTTTGTGACAGGTGTTTAATATATTTGGTGTCAGAGAGCGTCAAAAATTTTGGATATTTGGAAATTTACCTTTAGAGGCATGAGAGGGAAAGAGCTATTGGAAAGGTTACTTTTGGAAGCAAGAGACCGAAAATATTACCCTTGGCAGCAGGAGAGGGAAAATTTTTCTTTTGGCAACAGATGAGGGGAAGTTCTGCTCTTGAAAATTTTTACCTCAGGCGGCAGGAGAATTGCAATAATTTCCTCTGGAAAATGTTTCTTCAGGAGATAGGAGAAGGAAAATGTTACTTTTCGTGACAGGAGAAGCTTTTTAAGGCGGGAGAGGAAAAATATCACTATTTGAGACAGGAGAGAAAATGTTGATTTTTATGGCGGGAGAGGGAAAATATCACTATTTGAGACAGTAGGGGGAAAATGTTGCTTTTTAAGGTGGGTGAGGAAAAATATCACTCTTTGAGACAGTAGAGAAAAAATGTTGCCTTTTATGGCGGGAGAGGGAAAATATCACTATTTGAGACAGGATAGAAAAAAATGTTGCTTTTTAACGCGGGAGAGAGAAAATATCACTATTTGAGACAGGAGAGGAAAAATTTTGCTTTTTAAGGCGGGAGAGGGAAAATATCACTATTTGACACAGGAGAGGAAAAACGTTGCTTTTTAAGGCGGGAGAGGCAAATATCACTATTTGAGCCAGGAGAGGAAAACATTGCTTTTGGAGATTTTTTTCCAGCCTTTTTAAACATATTTTCCGAAGTGATATTTCACCAATAAAGTGGCACTGTAAAAATTCAGCCAAGTATTTACATTAAGTATTATTATTTGGAGTCAGCAGAGGAAATATTATGATCATTCCTGTTATGGACAATATACCCCAAAAAAAACTTAATAAAGAATTGCATATCCAGATGCGAAAAACTAGGTTTTGTTAAAATTATTTTAAGTGATCACACAAAAGTTCCCACCGCTTGAGGCTATTGCAAGAGCTATGGCAACTCAAGTTCGAGGAGATCGATGAAAAAAGTTAGTGAAAGGAGGGATAAAGCGTAGAAAAGGAATGAGTATGTCCAGCTATTCTTATTAACTTTACTAAACATAGCTAAAGTCGTTGAAAATCTCATTACGATTTTGGCAAGTGGTATCTCACAATGCCGATATGAGAGTATCTCCCACTCTGGTGCAAGATGACAATATATGTATGTTCATATAATTAATTTTAAAGATTGTTTCTAAAAAAAATCAGTAGGTATAACCAACAACATTGAAATTTATACCCACGCCGGGTTTCGAACCCGCATTCTTTGAATCCTGGCCCAAGGAGCCTACTGCCCAGCCACGGGGTCGCCAAGAAACAGTTGAACAAGTTTATTTTAGATTCTTTAAGGATTTTTGCTATATTGATTTAAAAAAAACATAGGCTTTAAAATCAAGTGCCTTATCTTGTCAGTTTAAAAGTATCAAGTACAAGCATTAGTACGACTCCTTTCTTTCTAAACCTTTCCATTCTGTTCCATAAAAAAAAAGTCTAGGATGATTCACATTTGGAGTTTTAGTTTCTCTGCCTACATCTTCCGCGAATTGATAATAAGGAATGTGTATCGATTTCTATATGTTGTGAAATGTTTGAAGTTTGAGGTCATTGAACTACTGTGATGTGTAATTTGAAGTGATTGAGCGCTTTTGATTTTTCGTGGTGCATGTTTCAATAACCTTTTCTTATGCAGTTTATCACCTTATTTAAGAGGAAATTTACACATCTGGAGATTGAATCCCAAATATAAATGCAATTCCTATAATAGTTTTTTTTTGTGATTTGAATTAAATCTAAAATTTGGTAAAACTTTCAAATATAAAACACGAAATTATATTGATATTTTACGTAGACAGCTCACACATCAAACCATCAATTTTACAACCGTACAGGTAGGCAAAGAGGATAGATATACGATCTTAAAACTTCTTTCACATCATGTCTTAAATTACCAATATCAGGGTATTAAATAACTGAGAGGAATCATTCATAATTTTTGCACGGTAACAAAGATTTTAGTTATTATTTAAGGCTAAAACAGGTCTTAATTAAATGAAGACAATATTAGCGAAACTCAATCGAAAATATGGAGACAGAAAATTCAGAAAAAGATATTGGCACCTCTGGGACTCGAACCCAGGACCCCTTGCTTACATGGCAAGTGCTCTACCAACTGAGCTAAGTGGTCTATAATATTTTCGTAATTTAATTAAATATTATAATTTGAGGTTTTACTCATAAACTTAAAAATAAACTAAAATTTCTTTTGCATGTTGTAAATTTATGTTATCAAATTTAAGTAGTAATCTTTCATGTTTTACCCCTGAACGAGTAGATGTACATCGTATATAATAATAATAATATTTGGATGATTTGTACAGCGCCGTTTTTGTGAAAAATCACCTCAAGGGCGCTGTACAAATTTATAATACGTTTATACAATCTTGTTTCTAACTACAAACTAGACAAACCACATATATATGGACAATGTCAACTAATTTATTGAAACGTTTAAAACCCTTCTAGATTGAAATATTTATAGGTTATGTCCTGCAAGGAAAATGCATCAGAACACCTCCCAATGACCTTGAGAGCAATGCATAGAATTTCAAAATTTAAAAATTCGACATTCTGTTATTTATAATAATTATAGTAAATATGTTTTTAAATACCTTGTACACAGTTGTAAAAATCCAAAATTAAAAATATATCATACGATGTTCACAAAGTATTCATGTAATTCAATCACTTTTCGTTACAAATAATCACAATAATTCATAAATTGAATGTGCGTATATAAACTAATTCACTACAGAATTGAAATTATTATTATATTACGTTATTATATCAAAATATAACAATAATAAAATTATGTTTCGATAAATCAATCCACAAACAATCACAACAACATAGAGTTTAAAAATAAAATATTTGTTTATTACTTTTATTATAAAAAATTACAAAATAAAAACTTTTTTTTGAGTATCTTCACATTTTTTGCCGATTTTTTTTTTAACGGTGAATTGTAGATTTTGAACCGGCGGATGTGATGTTATTGTACGGAGCGTTTGAAAACCCGTCTGAACCGCGAATTTCGGTCTTGTTGGTCGTGACCGTTCGGCACCGTGCTTGGGAACATACTAAGGAAGATAACTGTTACCCCAAACGCAAAGGTTCAACCGCGCCCCGCAAAGAGGCTCTACTGCTGTCGCTGAATTCAACCACCCAGTAAAAGGGGGTTTTGCTCGGTGTGGTTTTTAGGCGGGAATTCTCATGGATTCTTGTTGGAATTTGTTCAAGTTGGATTTGAGATATAATATCTGAATTCTTTCTTTTGTAAGAATTGTATTAAAATCGCTTAGAATTCGATCTACATAGAATGCTTACACTCGTAAGAAATAAATTAATACAAATCACTTTGAATACATTTATAAATACGTAAAAATATTTAATTAATTAAGCATTATTTAATCTTAATTTCTTTATTTAATCGTGAATTCTTGTTGGAATTTGATCAACTTGGGTTTTAGATATAATATCTGAATTCTTTCTTTTGTAGGAATTGTATTAAAGTAATCTAAATACATAGTATGCGTATACTCGTAAGAAATAAATAAATATAAATCACTTTGAATAAATGTATTAAAATATATTCATATATGTACTTAAACATATTAAATTAATAAATCATTATTTAATTTAATTATTTAATCATGATTCTTGTTCGAATTTGATCAAGTTGGATTTGAGATATAATACCAGAATTCTTTTTTTTGTACTAATTGTACTAAAGTGTGCTTAGAATTCAATCTATCAAAATATATTTATTTAAACATAAACATAAATATTTAATCAAAATTAACAACATATTTCGAAACCAATAGTTTCTCCGTCAGGATAAAATAAAAAAATAACAAAAAACAAAAAAAACAATAGACGATCAATTATAAATAAATAAGTAACTGCAGACAAAAACGGTACGTTGTTTTTATTGTTGTTTTTTTTAATTTTCACTTTATCCTGACAAAGAACCCAGCGGTTTCGAATTAAGTTGATAAATTTATATATTATAAATAAGTGGTGTATTACAAAGTGATTTATTTTAATTTAGTTAAAATTAGCTTTAAATTGAATCTGCAATTAATGAAGAAATAAATTCACTCTTAAAAGTAATTATTTTTTGAACGATTTGTGATTTTTTCCAATTAATAAGATATTTTTATTCGTATGTTTTAGTGATGATAGGAGAGTAAGGAAAAAAACACAGAATTGTCTTCCATACAAATTTAAAATTTTGCAAGGTTTAAGAAATAGTTTCCAGAATCGGTACCAATGACTACCAATAATATGTGAGTGATTACATTATTATAAATTTTACCGGGTTAGTTAACGCTAGGGAATGATTTGAGGAAACGATAAATGCTATAATATAGGTGGATTACATAAAGCGGATCTATTTTTATTTTAAGTGTAATAAATCAATAAAATAAATATAAGTTTGTGTGTATGTCTCACGTGTCTTAATTGTGTTATTTATTGAGTGCGCAATGATAAAGTAACGAGTAATGTTTATCTTTAATTACGAAGAAAATAATTCCCCTCAGGACCAATGTCACCTTTGGGGTTGCTGGGTGGAGGGTCTTTTTAGGAAAGGAAGGAGAGGAAGTTCTGGGAAGGAAAAAGGTACGAGGGGTAGGTAGAAACCTGGGGGTCAGTGTGTCCAGGAGTAACAGTTGTATGAATCCATCCATGAGGTGCAAGGTGATGGTCTGAGAGGGTCTCAAGTCAACAAGTCTTTTCCGATGCAGCCATGCAGTTAGTGGGCAGAAGCATCCGCCGCTAAGACCCGGGCAAACCTACCCCCTTGAACTCAGGCACCCCTGACAAGTCACCAAATGTAGTGAACCACAGGTGGCGCATGGCAGAGGTATTGGTTATCCAATAAATCGTTCCCGGGGCAGCGGTACCAAATTGAGGTATACACCAAAAATAATTTATCTCCATCGTAGGCGTCATCAGATTTCTAAAATTAATTATTTCGCAGAACTCCATTTCTATATATTAAAAAAAAAAATATATATATATATATATATATATATATATTTATGTCATACCACATTCTGTGGCTCATCATAGAAGAAGCCACTTAAGTAGCTCGTTCTTTCGCATGTAATATATACTTACGTAGATGAAGTACCAACATGCTGTCTTTTAAATTTTGTTTAAAATATGGTCAGCTATAATATGTAATCAAAAGTTATGTTTATATATTAAAAAAAAATTATCATTTAATAACGTGCATTCGTTCATCTATTTTAAGAACGCACTTACCGCTTCACGCTATGTTGCCAAGTTTAATGTTACACACACCAATATAAGTATGCGTATGCAAGCACACATATTATGTTGGTAGGTTGACTGGACTGGTCGAAGGTCGGATGTTGCTTCGGAAATGATTATTCATATATTTATTATTTCTAGCGGCCGTTTTTGATTATTGGCGCGATTTTTTTTAAATTGAAGTATGATTTGCTAATTGATATTGTTATTTATTTGATGTTTACGATTGTTTTTTTTTGTGTTAAGGTTTATTTTACTCTTATCATATATAAAATTAGGTATTTAAATACATATTAGTGTAGTTTTTTTATTTGCTACATAATTATTTTATCTTAGTTTTATTAGTGTTTTCGAAAAATTATGAATAAACTTATTAGAAATAAATGCTTCGGAAATGACTATTCGGACATTTATTCACATAGTTATTATTTCTAGCGGCCGTTTTTGATTTTTGGCGCGGTTTTTTAAAATTGAAGTATGATTTGCTAATTAATATTGTTATTTATTTGGTGTTTACGGTTGTTTTTTTTTTGTGTTAAGCGTTATTTTACTATTATCATAAATAAAATTAGGTATTTAAATACATATTAGTGTAATTTCTTTTATTTGCTACAAAATTATTTTATCTTAGTTTTATTAGTGTTTTCGAAAAATTATGAATAAACTTATTAGAAATAAATTTATAATTTGTTCATTGATTCGTGCGTTTCTTCAAGTTGTAGGTTGGTTTGCAAATTATAATTTTTAATATGATTATTAATTTTATGTTTACATACAGTTTTATTCAAATGTGTGTAAACTGGAATTTTAAATTAACAGGAAACGGAGTCCAATAGATATTCGGACGGGGACTGTCAAAATCTTTACGAATATAATTATCATGATCGCTCGCAATTTCAACAGTCTGCATGACAATACTAATATTTTTGCATTCCAATTACGAATATCTAAGAGTGATTCATGATATTTTACCAGTAGTTACTAATATTTTGTTAGTTCTTTTACGAAAATATTGAGTCCTGATATTATTTCAGCAATTACTAACCATTTATTCGTTTTTATACGAATACTCTAACGTTCATACTGATATTCTGCAAGTAATTTACTGATAATTAGTTCGTTCTTAAACGAATACTTTATTAGGTTTTTTTGATATTTTGTTAGGTTATACTGATAATTAGTTCGTTCTTAAACGAATATTTTATTAGGTTTTTCTGGTATTTTGTTAGTTCTTGTACTAATCCTTATGCATACTGTCATGTTAATTGCTCTTTGCGTACTGATATAAGTATATGACTTTTTACTTGTATTTTCCAAACTACACTAGGACTGGAATGATGGAATGTCAGCGAAATCATTAAAAATGCAAGTAAGAAGTCTTATAATTTTGTCAGAAAGCAATGGTAAAATTAACATGGCAGTACACATAAATAATCATTAAAATGAAACAAATTAAAAATACTTACCATCTTATAAAATATCCTCCAATGAGCCAGTGGGATCATGGAGGCCCATTTGGAGCAAAATCGTTAAAAATATGAGCAAGCAGTCCTATAATCTCTTCTATCAGCAAGAAGTGATAATTCAAATGAGAGTTCACAAAATATAATGAAACAAATGTAACAAATTCAAAATACTTACAATATCTTACACTGGGCCAGCGGGATTACGGCATCCCATTTTGAGTATGCTGTGAGCCTGAAGGGGTTGGAGAGGTGAGGAGATAGGAAAGGGGAAGGTTTGTTACATAATAATTCATAAACAAGTTTAGTTTTTAAACATTATATATTTAATCAATAATTATAAATGACGTATCATGTAAATTACATATTTTAACAAATGTCGAATCTCAAATAACTAAATATTAAGTGGGTAAAATAATTTCATATTATAATACCATACATAAGTACACAACATAAAGCAGTTTGTGAACTGGTCAAAGTTCAATCTTCCAATAATAATAATACATGTATAAATATAGTTGGATGTTTTATAGAGCACTGCCAGCTGTCACCTTAGGGCAGTTCAGAGGTAGTTCACAGCTCGGTGTCTACGAAACATAACCTCAGAACCCTTCAGTGAGCACTCAATCACTGATTAAATCGGTCAAAAAGTTTTCTTTCTTTATCAAGTCTTTCTTTACTGCTAGATCACAGTTTAGAGACATTCCAAATAAACTCGACTTCTAACCCATCGGCCAAGTATACTTTTTCCAATTTATCATAGGATTCATTGGTTTTATTAGGAATATATGTAAACTTCGATCTGATAACAAAGAAGGGTTTTGTTTAGGAACACAAACTTTTTCACGGATGTAATCCCTAATTGAGCGCAATGATCCTGCTTATATTACTGCAAGTGTTTTAACTCCAAGCGTCTTACCGCTGAACAGTCCTTGAGGTGACTGTGTTCTATAAATAATCAAACTTATTTTTATCTTCATCTTGTTGTACATCTTCCTCCACAAAACCTGTCTGTAACTCTGTATCACAGACCTAGTTGTAACAATACTACATAATAAAGGTGATCTGTAAATTGGATAATTTGATTGGTAATTTTGATAAAAATCACCTCAAAGGCTAACTAACTAACCATAATGCCGTTCCCGCAGGGGTAGGCAGAGAAGACGGACCGCCAAACAACTCTATCTTGGCACACACTCCTTCCCTCGTTCACATTTATGCATCGTCTCATACTTGCTATTCTATTATTCTGACTCTTGACATGGCCCGCTCAAGTATCTGATTCACTTGGTCATGCCATATCTTCCTTGGGCATTCTCGACTTCTACCTTTCACATTTTTCGTCATATATTCTCCTAACACTCCTTTCCTCGTTCATTGGCTCTACATGCCCTAACAATCTAAGCGTCCCTTTCTTAATCTTACTCATTACTTATTCAGCCATGCATTCTTTGCGGATCACCACGTTTTTCACACGACTGCACATAGTTTTACCACAGTGTGAGGCGTACGTGTGACACCTACGCCTCAGGGATCTCATTTCTACAGCATTCATTCTACGTTCATCCTTCCTCTGCCAGTTCAATGCCACACTGCCATACATCAGGGTAGGTACCGTCACTCCATTATGGACTGCTAGCTTCTACATATATTCTTCTTATAGCGACATACATATATTCTTATTACACATATTTCCTCGTTCATTCGCTCTACATGCGTCCCTTTCTTAATCTTACTCATTACGCTTACATCAGCCTTAACCATCTCCACGTTTATGACACGATCATACATATGCCCCAGGGATCTTATTTCTACAGCATTCAGTCTCACCTCAAAGGTGCTTCACAATAATAACATACAACAAATTAAAAATAATAAGTACTTCTCTGGATGCTAGTTGATCTCTAATGTTTGCCTGATTAACAACCTGTTGGCTCTTTAAACTGAGCCAAACTCAAAAATCCACCTGCGTTCCTTCCTGAAGCAAGGCTCGTCTCTCCCCTTAGTACTCCAGAACCTTAAAAAAAACATTAATTAGATACATAAAGTCCTTTTCTTTGAAAAGCGTCTAAACAAATTACTACACTTATATATATATCATATAATATACTTACATAACTTCAGCCCATAGAAGTATTTAATTGAATTGACTAGTAATACGGTAGTAATTTCACGTTCTGCGCCAACTGATTTTGAAAACTTGTGTTTATAAAATGCAAGATTGTCTTCTCTGTATAATGTCCAAGAACAGCATTGTCACTCTGTAAACAAAATGCATTTGGAAATATTAATACTTGATAGAAGCAAGGCTCCCCCCACCTGTCTTATTAAGTAATTACTTCCAGAGCTTAAAAACATTCACTTGATACATAAAGTATTGCATTGAAAAGCGTCTGAACAAATATAATACACTTACATAATTATTGCCTTCTGTATTGGAAGTATACAATTAGATTTGACTGATCCTGCAACAATTTCACGCGCCAACGGGTATTATTATTGACATCTTGCCTTTGTAAAATGCAGGATTTTGACGTATAATGTCTAGCATCCTCACCAATATTCATATGTTTATGATCCTCACCCTGTAAACAAAAGACATTTGGAAATATTACTTGATGTTTCTCAATGATAAACGCAAATAAATAAAACTGTCAACTGAAGTGGTAAAATTATTAATTTGTGAAAACGCCGCCGCACTTTTAAGTACAGATTATGGGAATCACACTTCATATCAACAATTACTAAAAGAAACAACTATTTACGTACACAAAATAGGTTATTAGGTTCTTAGTTTAGGTAAATTAAGTAATTCATGCGTATTTAGTTTGAAACGAAACTTCGCAAATGTCAAATCCATACAAAAAATACATGCGGCGAAGGAGATGTTTTATATGAGCAATTTTTAAATTTGAATGAAAATCGTATTTTTTAATGCAAATGTTTTCGTCTATCATGACTGAAACCGATGATTCTTGTAGTAATTAAGTTTAAAATCGCAAGTCTTTGTCGCATTTTATAACACTTTGCTAAACATGAATTATTTGAAAATAATGTCAAAACTTACCAGCTTCCATAATTCACAATCCCAATTTTTCTAACAAATGGATAGTTTGTCGAATTTCGATCCATTTTAAGAGATAATTGCTTTATAATGAAAATAAACGAATGGTTATTGGTTTGTTGAAAACTACTAACATGATTGACAACAAAAATACCGCGCACCATTTTAATTTGAATGACGTGAAGTTTGCGTGAGTTTGCGTTGCATAAATATCACGATGTCAAACTGAATAACGGTGAATTATTACGACGAAGTACAAAATATCTGCTAAAATTGTAATGCTAAATTATCAAGCATTATACCGTTAAACCGTGTTTTTATCGGGATGGTCATGATACATTATTAAAGCAGATTGATAATATATCCTTAAAGTCATATTTTATGAAAATTAGACCTGTTAATTTATCGTTAGAGCAAAAATCGATTTCTCTCCGTGTAGGTAGGTACCTACCTTCCAGCAATTTTATACACGTATTTTAATTGAATTATTTTCTAGATGTACAACCAATGTCTCTAAAATAGGCCGCCCACCGCAAATGGTTTGTCCAGGTGTCGCATCTGGGAGAGGGTGGTTGAGGGAGACCTTTTGACCTCTTCAGCCTGGCTCTCTCGACTCATCACCTTGCACCGCAGTAGAAGAGATAGACCCATATGTCCGTCACCGACACACAAATCCCAAGATTAGTGTGTCGGTGTGTGTGTATTAGAGCACAGGCGTCTGGTGCGAAAGCTGTCCTTGTTCTACTGGTATTTCAATGGAAGATGCTCCGAGGAACTAGCGTCATTGATCCCTTTGGCACCGGTGCATAGTCGGGTAACACGTCAAACGTGTGCCCAACATTTGTAGACGGTTGACATTTGTCACATGAGAACGGGTCATTTCTACAACTCATTTTTGCCTGCCTCTGTGTGTCCTCCCTCCTACAATACGGGTCTCAACGTACCTTTCAACATTTCAAGGGTTCAGATGATAAAATAAAAACGCTCATTTTGAAAAAAAAAACTCTTTATTTTGAATTTTTAAAAACAAAAAATATTACTATACCTACATAGTAAAAAAAAGTGTGTAATCATTTGAAAAATAGCAAAATACAATAAATTTTTTTACGTCAATGTTATAACTTAATAACTTTGTATTCCCTTAATCATTATAAAAAAAGCATAATATAATAAAAATTAAAACCAATTAACTTTGTATTATAATCGTTCACGAAACATGTAGCATTGTACATTACAGAAGAATCCTTCGTTTTTTTTTTTATTTAACAAGGGATATCAAATTATACCTTGCAGTCCGGCTTATTTGACGATCTCCGCAGTCCAGTGGGTAAGACTCTTGACTCACAATCCGGAGGTCGTGGTATGTTATGAGGCTGAAGGTAATGGATAGGGGTAGGAGGTGAGGAAGATGAAGGTTGGGAAGTACCTGGCTATTCGGATCTGGTCACTAAACTCGGCTAAAGCCATTTTCAAGCAACGTTTCAATTCTGAATGGTGGTCTTACAACAGGGCGATACTGATAGTTCTTCCACTCTGGAACGTGCCGCAAATATACTATATATTATTTTAAATGAATTAATTTTGAAATTTCACAAATTAATCAAATAAAATTTAAGACCTGCGGATTGTGAGTCAAGGGTCTTATTTTTGTTCACAACTTTTTTTTATAAAATACACCAAAACAACAATAAAACACCTTTTTATTACTACAATACAACTAGAGACAATGCTTTTGAAAAATAGTCACGCGTAAAAATAATTACCTAGGTTCAGAGCATTTTTAAAAATGAAAAACTTGTTAGATTTCTTTAATATGATAATATAATCCATTATAAAAATTACGTTCTACTAAAAAACCATTTAAAAAATTAATAAAACTGTATGTAAACATGAGAAAACATATTACATGAGTACCTAATATATTTCTGAAATTTTTAGAAAACCCTATATAGATATCATTACATTACAACTGACTATGCTTTCGGAACGCAAAAGACAAATAGTTACGTAGCAAATATTTTATTTATAAAAAAAAACTACATAAATGTGTATTTAAATACGTAATAATATAAACCTTACAATAAAAACAAAAACAATTTAAAACACAAACGATATTAAAAAAGCATTTCGTAAATCAATCTTCAATTTTAAAAACGCGCGCGAATAACCGCTTGCATTTCACAAAATATTATAATATAATGTATGTTCTTAGTTACAGCCTACAGCGAGCGCTTGACATTCTGGCTACCTATACAGATAGAATACAACGTACAACATACCGGCTAACATATAACATATCGCAAAAAGATTCAATCTGACATAGCAATGACATGCGATAATAGGTTCTGAGGAATTAAACTATTGAGTTCATTATTGCAAAGCATTGATAAACGACTTGGAGTTCGAATGATATTGTATGACGAGAAAGTCCGGCAACGTCGCACGCGATGATAGTTGTAGATGCGATTAAAAATATATGTAATTTGATGTCCTAAGTATGGATGAATATTTACTGATAAAAAAGCATATCGGAGCATAAACGGTCCATGTAAAAATGTCACTTATTGACTCAAAAATTTTTTTTACACCGTTCGACTCGTCTCATCGAGTTTGATATGATGGACTTAAAAAAAAAAAAACGATGAGCCACTAAGTGCCCAAATGAGCCAGTAAGTCGCAATGATGAAGATGTTCCGGTAATTCATGGACGCATTGAGCCGCTAAATGCCGTAACATAAACCTATATATATATATATATATATATATATATATATATATATATATATATATATATATATATTATTGGCAATCACCTTCCAATGACCAAAGTATTATTTTAGCTTCTAAAGCGAAATAGCTACCACTAAACTGTCACGTGAACAAAAGATGCATAGGATAAAGCAATCAATTTCTGGTTAGAAATACTATTTCTTATAAGTTCTGATTCAGAATAGAGCAGTGAGACAAATTTGAAAGTGTAATGAATATATAATATTAATACGGAAAATGCTTAAGGAATACCGTAGATCTAAAGATCTAACAAATGATAAATAAATAATTTTCTATAAATTTTTAATTTTTATCTACATACGAAGTTTTCAAAAAATTACTACCAACATATTTTAAAGACTAACTACATTTCAATAAAGACACACAGCATAGTTTCCAACAAAATATAAAAATAAACGGTTTCATAACAGTTGATCCCCAACAGTTGGCCTCCCGTCATGCTTATATAAGTACACTACGCAGTCGGTTTAGGGAAAATACTGTATACCTGCCTACACAAAATATAACTATGTGTCCCCGCAGGCGTGTGCAGAGAGGATGTACCGCAGAATGACAAAAGTATAAAACATATTTTCATTCAAATGCATTAAGGATAAAACTACTTGTCTCTATACTGTACTTACATACCAGTTAAGTTTGGTATTGACTTATCAGTGGTGCCGGGTTCATGGGGTGGGGTTTGTCCGTATCTGGCGGCGGATGACCTGGAAACACTGAGCACTAGATTCCTATCCACCCCTCTTACCTTTTTCCTTCTCAGTACTTCCTCTCCTTCCTTTCTTTAAAAATACCCTCCACACAGCATCTCCAAAGATGATACAGGTACTGAGGAAAATTAAATTTTTCAGGGCCTCCTGTGTGTAGCTAATATAAAAAATAATGCCAAATTATTAGTAAAAGTCGATTTTGGATTTGACTTTGGTAAAAAATGCACAACAAAATTATCATTTTATCATATTTATAGAGTCACCATGAACAAACTTTTTTTTCGTATTTAAAATAAAACATGTAAAAATTATGTATCTTGATATATAAAACAAAGTCGAGTTAGTTACACTATTTATAACTCGAGATCGGCTGGACCGATTTTGACGATCTTTGATTTGTTGGATTAGTCTCCGCCACAGACAACAGGATTAATAATTAAAACATCGCAAAAATCAAGAAAAAAAAAGTTATGAAGAAAATGGATTTTTTCATACATTTTGTATGGAACGAATTCTCATATTTTGAAAGAAATGCAGCAATATTGTGACAGGTATAATATTTAACTGTGCGTGAATTCCATAAATTCAAAAACGTCAAATTTCAATGCGCTGATTGTTTTGCTTTTGTTCTTAATCATATAATCCTGCCCCTCTTTCTTACATACTAAATGTCAACAGTGGAAAATGAGACAAACGGTGAACGTATGTCTCTGTACCCTGTAGGAAAAATAAAATAATTATAATAAATCTCCCTCACACGTATAAAGAAAATGAAACGCAATTCCCGTAAGTAAGTGGAAAAGTAAGAAAATCATAAAAAATATAAATCGGTACAAAACGCCATCTCTGATACCGACAAAAACAAAACACGGACAGTTGTGCATCGATAAATGCTTCATTGTGTAAAAAGAACTGAATTTAATTCAGCTAATAACTTGACACAATTTTTAAATCTGAGGCCGTATGAAGTTCGCCGGGTTAGCTAGTGTTTATATATAGACCACATGAAAAACGTTATTTCATGTTTAATAAATAAATAAAATAATTTCTATCGGCACCTTTTTACTCCGCCATCTTTGCGGTATATAAACATTCTAGTGGTTCCTATTAGCCGTGATCTTGAGCCGCAACAGCCTTCTAACTGTTAATGCCGTACAGCGCTCTGCCTTACCACTGGGACACAACCTCTTCCTCTGTTTCTTCTCATCAGACCACTTCTTCACCTTCCCCGTCTCCCTCCCCCTGCCCGGGTAGCGGTCACTGAGATGCAATTATTGTTATTATTATATAACGGTTCCACGAGCCATTCAAAAGATTCATTATTAGCTCGCGAGATAAATGTTAATTGGGTTTTTTGATTTGGTTTTTTAATTGAGTTGTAGTTTCTTAGTTGCTACGAAAGTGGCAAATTATTAACTAACCGATTTATCAAGTGTTAACTTTTTTAGCACTGTTGTGATTTGAAGCTCGATGAAACTGAAGTGAGCGACACTAAAAGTGACAAACACATAAATCTGTAGGATTAAAAGAGACAAACGTGTACATCTTAGATTTAGCCTGCGAAGAATAAAATATAAATTAACGGTCCCATGCAAGTCTCCTTTAGTCTAGTGGTATATAACCAATGATCAAATCCTGCGAAATCCAAAAAAAAATTGTAAAATCAATATCCAATCTTTAAAACACTCCAAATAAACAGGCAAAAATAACACAAAAGGAAGCGACATCTAACGACTCTGAAGAAGAACTCTGAATAAGATGACCAAATATATAGGAAAAGGTGCACTGGAATTCGACGACAAAAATATGGGAAAAATCATTTTTTATTTTATTTTTTTCACATTAAACCGCAACTGGCGCTTTTTACGCTCTTGTTTGATTTCAGGTGGAGGTTTTCTGTGGTACTCACTTTTGTAAATCAAACGCTTGTTTTGTGTTTGTTTGTCTGGTCATAATTTATTATTCTTTTATTTACATAATCCTGATTTTTTATAAGATTTATATTGTGATCTGCTTGTTGGAACACATTTTTTTACGTAAGAATGGAAGCTACCTTCCTTTGTTCTTCTATAGAACTATTTGAATAATGGAACAAAAAAGAAAATAATAAAATTAGGTAGGTACTTGCCTAGAAGTAATTGCCCATAGAACAAGTACCTACTCAATAAGCATCAATTTTAACCATAGCTCCCCGACAAAAAGGGCTGAAATTAAATGAAAGTTCTTTTTAGAACCCTATAATAGTTAAAATTGATTATTATTATTTGTGAGATAAATTATTTTTAAAAAATAAAAAAGAGAGGTGAAACTAGCTATTACACATATCGTAATCATCCATTGATTGTTGTAGTTAGTTTAGAAACAATAATATAATAAATTGAAGTAAATCATTAGAAGATATGCATAAGAAAAAAAAATAACACTAAATTATAAAATGTTCATCTTCTTGATCCTCGATCGATAGCCTCTGCAGTTCTTGTCTTCAAGAAAGATGGCTTCTTTTTGATCCTTGGCCTTAGTAAAGATGACTTATTTTTTATACTGCTCTTCTTAGATGTTAGTAGTTTATTTTGATCCAGTTCTTCTAAGATGTGATAGCATCGTCCATTGGTAGAAGACACAATTTGGTAATGGGCCTTTTCATAGACCCTTGCTGCGTCTTCAAGGTGACTATACGGGTTATCCCATCTTGTCCAGGGTGAGTGGCGATGACACGTCCCATCCTCCATAAATTTGGTGGTGCGTTGTCGTCTTTGATGATAACTAAGTCCCCAATCTTTAGTTGTCGCCGGTTCCCATCCGTCCATTTAGTCCTTTGCTGCAGCTCTCCCAGATATTCAATTCTCCATCTTGACCAGAAGCTCTGTCTTAGTTGGCTTAGTTTTTGGAAATTATTAAGCCTGTTTATGGGAATCTGTTGTAGGTCAGGTTCAGCTACAGCTGACAGGTTATCACCAATAAGAAAGTGACCTGGAGTAAGTGCGAAGAGGTCGAGGGGATCGTTGGATAGTGGAATTAAAGGCCTAGAATTTATGCAGGACTCTATTTGGTATAATAACGTACACATCTCTTCATATGTTAATGAAGAGACGTTTGCCACTCTTTTTACGTGATATTTCACACTTTTTATGTTAGATTCCCAAAGACCTCCATGATGAGGACCTTTAGGTGGGATAAAAACCCACTGAATAGACATATTAGTTAAGTAATTAGCTATTTCCTTTTGAGAGACATATAAATTATACATATTTTTCAATTCATTATTCGCTCCAACAAATGTAGTAGCATTATCAGAATACAATTTACTAGGTTTTCCACGTCTGGAAATGAAACGCTTTAAACAATTAAGAAATGCATCTGTAGTCAGAGCGGTGACCAGTTCTAAATGAACTGCCTTAGTAGAGAAGCATATAAATAAACAAATATAAGACTTGACTGAATTGGATCTCCTACTGATTCCAGACTTTATTAAGATTGGCCCTGCGTAATCCAGTCCTGTAACAGAGAACGGTCTACATGGTGACACTCTATCCTCTGGAAGGTCAGACATTATTTGATGACTTGTTTTTGGACTGCATTTAAAGCACACAATGCAATTTTTAAGTATTTTTTTAATAGCATTTTTTGCCATTATAGGCCAATATTTTAGTCTAATAAGTGCTAGTAACGTTTGAGTACCTACATGCAAATTTGTATAATGAAAATGTTTAATGATTAACTTTGTTAGAGGGTGATCGTGAGGTAGTAATATCGGATGTTTTTGTGCTTCATGTATTAGTTTTCCTCTGGACAATCTCCCACCTACATGCAATAAATCCATATGTATAAATGGGTTTAATGATTTGAGATGACTGGTTTTATCTAAGTTTTTTCCCGCCTTTAATGTTTTAATTTCTTTTGAAAATGAATAAGATTGAGTGACCGTTATTAATGAATGTAACGACTTGTTTAATTCTATTATTGAAAGTTGTCCGCTAAATGTATGTTTTTTTCTTGTATTATTAATGAAACGTAGGATATAAGCAGTTACTCTTTGTAAACGCGTGAGAGAAGAAAAACGATAAAACAATTCCCAATCTTTATTCATACTGACGGTTAAATTTATTTTGCTTTTTAATTCCGGTGGATCGATGCAAATTTCCTTATAGTTCGGCCAAGTTACTTCATCTTGAGTTAACCAATTAGGACCTCTCCACCAGATTTCTGAAGAAAATAGACTTTTAGCACTGGTTCCTCTTGATAAAATATCCGCAGCATTATCTTCGGAGTTGACATGCTTCCATTGACTGATTTCGCTTCTTTCCTGTATTTCTGCAACTCTGTTTGCAACAAATGTATTCCATCGCGCTGGTTGATTTCCTATCCAGCATAGAGTTATAGTGGAATCACACCAATAAAATGTTTTATCCAAAGGTATACCTAGGGATTCCTTTACTTTTTCAACAACTTTTGTTAACAGAACAGCACCACATAATTCCAATTTAGGCAAAGAAATCGTTTTTAATGGAGCTACTCTTGATTTAGCTGTGATTAATTGAGAATGCCGTTTTCCTGATTGGTCTGTGGATAGCATATATACGCAAGCAGCGTATGCTTTTTGAGATGCGTCACAAAATCCGTGCAATTGTATATTTACGGTTTGATTACATATAATTTTTCTAGGTATTTGAAAAGAATTTACACCTTTTAAATCTTCTAAATATTTTTTCCAAAGCTTCAGAATTTCTATAGGTATTTCTTCATCCCAAGATATCTTTTCTTGCCATAATTTCTGCATAATAAGTTTAGCATTCACGGTTACTGGTCCAAGCAAACCTAATGGATCGAAAATACTAGCAATCAGTGACAAAATATTCCGTTTATTATAAATAGGATGTGACGGTAGTTCCACGTGATATAAAAAACTATCTTTTTCGCAATTCCAAGCTAAGCCTAGAATTTTCTCTCCTTCTGGTTTGTCCAAAATTACCATATCAGTGGCCTGATCGGCCTCCGATGACAAATCAGAAGAATTAGACCGCCATTTTCTTAAGTTCATACCGGCCGAATTCATTATGGAGATTAACTGTTCTTTTAACAAATTACAGGATTCCACATTTTGCTTTTTAATTCCGGTGGATCGATGCAAATTTCCTTATAGTTCGGCCAAGTTACTTCATCTTGAGTTAACCAATTAGGACCTCTCCACCAGATTTCTGAAGAAAATAGACTTTTAGCACTGGTTCCTCTTGATAAAATATCCGCAGCATTATCTTCGGAGTTGACATGCTTCCATTGACTGATTTCGCTTCTTTCCTGTATTTCTGCAACTCTGTTTGCAACAAATGTATTCCATCGCGCTGGTTGATTTCCTATCCAGCATAGAGTTATAGTGGAATCACACCAATAAAATGTTTTATCCAAAGGTATACCTAGGGATTCCTTTACTTTTTCAACAACTTTTGTTAACAGAACAGCACCACATAATTCCAATTTAGGCAAAGAAATCGTTTTTAATGGAGCTACTCTTGATTTAGCTGTGATTAATTGAGAATGCCGTTTTCCTGATTGGTCTGTGGATAGCATATATACGCAAGCAGCGTATGCTTTTTGAGATGCGTCACAAAATCCGTGCAATTGTATATTTACGGTTTGATTACATATAATTTTTCTAGGTATTTGAAAAGAATTTACACCTTTTAAATCTTCTAAATATTTTTTCCAAAGCTTCAGAATTTCTATAGGTATTTCTTCATCCCAAGATATCTTTTCTTGCCATAATTTCTGCATAATAAGTTTAGCATTCACGGTTACTGGTCCAAGCAAACCTAATGGATCGAAAATACTAGCAATCAGTGACAAAATATTCCGTTTATTATAAATAGGATGTGACGGTAGTTCCACGTGATATAAAAAACTATCTTTTTCGCAATTCCAAGCTAAGCCTAGAATTTTCTCTCCTTCTGGTTTGTCCAAAATTACCATATCAGTGGCCTGATCGGCCTCCGATGACAAATCAGAAGAATTAGACCGCCATTTTCTTAAGTTCATACCGGCCGAATTCATTATGGAGATTAACTGTTCTTTTAACAAATTACAGGATTCCACATTGTCTGCACCTGTAATTAGATCATCTATGTAAAAATCTCTCTCTAAAATGAGACTAGTTTCAGGATATAACTGAGCGTTTTCCATACTAAGCTGCTTCAAGCAACGCGTGGCTAAGAAAGATGACGGTCCCATACCATAAGTTATCGTATTTAACTTGAAATGGCCCATTTCCTCTTCTGGAGATGCTCGCCAAAGTATTTTTTGGAAGACGCGGTCCTCCTCTTTAATGTTGACCTGCCTGTACATTTTCTCTATGTCAGCCGTCAATGCCACTTGATATTTTCTAAAATTTAACAAATGGGTATATAAATCATTTTGTATTATTGGACCAACCATTAACGCGTCGTTTATTGATATCCCGCTGGAGGTTTTTGCGGAGCCGTCGAACACCACTCTTAGTTTGGTAGTGCTGCTGGTTTCCTTCTTGATTGCATGATGAGGTAAATAGTAAGATTTTTCTTCATTTGAAACTGGTTCAAATTTTGTCATATGACCTAAGTTTTCATATTCTTCCATGAATTTAATGTATTGAAGTTTCAAATCCATATTAGAAGATAATTTCTTTTCCAAGTTTAAAAATCTTTTTTCTGCCATAGGCAAGGAAGTACCTATTTGATCTATACAAGGTCGGAATGGTAAGCTTACTTCGAAACGCCCATTTTCATCCCTTTTTTGGGTTGACTTGAAGCTCTCTTCACATGCCTTTTCTTCATAATTTTGGTGCTTGATGGACACCAATTCCTCTTGTTTCCAAAATCTTTCAATTTGATTGTGAATCATATTTAAAGATAAGTGACACGAGGATGATTCTTGCTCTTTTTTTGTAGTGCACATTCTAATTGGCCCGGATAATATCCATCCAAGTTCAGTGCGTTGCAGCGTAGGTCCAGTTGTTCCTAATCTCAATTGATCAGTGGTCAGCATTTCCCAAAATAGTTCGGAGCCGAGTAATATATCCACATGACCGGAAGTGGAAAATTCAGGATCGGCCAATTTCAATCCTGGTGGTATGTTTGCCTCCCTTTTTGGAAAAGAGGTCTGCGGTAACTTGCTGGTGATTTCTTGTAATACCAAGCAAGTAACAAGTTTTTTGTAATTAGAGTTTATTGATGACAATTCAAACGAGAGGCTCTTCTTTACATTTGTTATATTATTATGTAACCCAGAGACCGGCATATTTAATGACTTGTATTTTATGTTTAATTTTTTAGCAAATCGTTCAGTTATGAAATTCACCTGAGAACCATTATCCAACAATACTCTCGCTGAATGAATAATTCCATTACTGTCCTTAACGTTCACCATTGCCGTTGATAACAAAATTGTTTTTTCTGCTTCTCCAAAAGTGGAATGGTTTGAGACTGGTACTTGATCCATGCCATTCTCAGTGTTTTGATCCTCTTTAGGGAAAATATGGAGTAATGTGTTGTGTCCCGCTTTATCGCAAGTTCTACAATTATTCTTACTCCTGCATTCTTTAGTTGAATGACCTACATTTAAACACTTGATGCAAGCGTGTAATTGCTTGATTTTTTCAAACCGTTCATGTTGGTTTAGTTTCAAAAACTGTTTACAGAAATAAATCTTATGATTTTCCTTACAAACAATGCATTTCAACCTTTGCGACAATAATGAAACTGAAGATTCCTTTTTGTAACTTGACGGTTTATGATGCGCGAATATTGGTTTGGCTGTGGAACATGTTGCTTCCGATGCTTCCAAGACTATCGCTCGATCTGTTAAACATTTTAAAAATTCTTGCAATGTCGGTATTTTTTCTTTAGTTGGATATTGTTCCCAATAGATCCGGGTATTGGAATCTAATTTGTTGGCCAAAATATAAATTATTATTACATCCCAATACTCCGTGGGTAGACCTATGTTTTTCAATGAATTCAAATGTAATTGTGTTTGATCTAATAAACTTCTCAAGGCGACGTGATTTTCTTGTTTTAATTCCTTGAGCTTAAACAATGAATTTAAATGTTGATTAGCTATTACACGCTTATTTTCAAATCTATTTGATAAAACCTGCCAAGCTATTTCGAAATTGTCTTGGGTAATTTCAAGTGCGTTTAATATTTGTGATGCCTTTCCTTTTAAACAATCACGCAAATAGTAATGTTTCTGAAAATTATTTAATGATTTATTATTACCCACTATCGTGACGAAAGCATCCTTAAAAGATAACCATTTCGAATAATCACCACTAAATTCTGGGAGCGAAAATGTAGGTAATTGGATCTTAATATTGTTAGTATCATCAATTTTTTCAATGCTTTTTATGGATTTTTTTGCTAACGTCACTACTTGATAATATTGCAATTCAAAACACTCAAGTGGGCTATCCTCTTCATCTGAGTTACTATCAAACTCTTCGATCTGAGATTGTATATTCTTAAAGCGATTTAACAGTGTGTTTACCTCCTCCAATCTTGTTTCCGTTTCTATTACATCAACTGAATCACTTAATAGGTAATTCTTAAATCGTGTTAATTGTGCCTTCAATTCACCGCGCTTCTTCACCAGTGATTTTAATGTTTGTGGCATAATGCAGAATTTTTTACACAAACATACACATTAAATTATTTAAAAATAAACTTTTGTTTGTTCCACCTTTGCGGGAGCGAATAATAAATAGATTACAATAAAATAAATTATATTATTTAATAATCAGTGGTAATCATAGAGTAAATTATTTGGAATCTACCTACTGGTTTAATTATATTAGGTTGACAATATTTTATCTTGTTGATTATAATATCACGCAAAAAGAGTGGCTCTTGGTGGCGAATTCTTCGCGTGATTTTACAAGTTATATTATAATGCCTTAATACCTTAGGAATATGTAATGATGAATAAGAATGATGTAGACCGGACGGCTGGCTGGATGGGCTGGTTTTCATCCGGCTCGAAGGACCATATGGCGCTTTTTACGCTCTTGTTTGATTTCAGGTGGAGGTTTTCTGTGGTACTCACTTTTGTAAATCAAACGCTTGTTTTGTGTTTGTTTGTCTGGTCATAATTTATTATTCTTTTATTTACATAATCCTGATTTTTTATAAGATTTATATTGTGATCTGCTTGTTGGAACACATTTTTTTACGTAAGAATGGAAGCTACCTTCCTTTGTTCTTCTATAGAACTATTTGAATAATGGAACAAAAAAGAAAATAATAAAATTAGGTAGGTACTTGCCTAGAAGTAATTGCCCATAGAACAAGTACCTACTCAATAAGCATCAATTTTAACCAGCAACTAAGCAGTTTGTCAACAGGATTTTAATCTTCAATTACAATTTAATTACACATATGTAATATTAATCTATAACTACACAGATTGTTACAATTAACACACAGACTTAGTATCTACCTATAAATTATCTCTATTTAGTAACCATATTTTCAGCACAAATCTAAATCTATTTGTAAAATCGCAATTTTTTATATTACTTGGTAACATGTTCATTATTTTGGGCACATTATATTCCAGGGTTCGCCGTCCGTAGTTATTGTTATACTTTGGAACAAGCATTCCTTCATTCTCTGTGAACCTAGTATTATGTTCATGTTCCACTTTCCTGTTATATTCAGATTCAGATAGAGTCATTATTTTGAACCATAATAGGGCCTGCACAGGTAAGATAGATAGTTAAGTTTCTATACAATAATGACATGTTTCGTCACATTGATAAAAAAAAATAGTGCTTCGTCGTATCTCCACTCGTGTCTACTTCAGTTTTCTGAAGGTTTCATTTTTACCGCGTGTGAATTGCACACTCTGATTTTTTTCAAAGTATACTTTTTTTAGTTATAAAATGTTTACATCACATATCTAATATAGTCTCTTCCATAAAGCACTGAAATATGATTCTATTACCTACGTACAAAAATTTGGACGACAGAGACATAACCCTTGAAAAACTGCAAGACTTTTAGCATCCTTTGGAACATTTGCTGGGAGTTCATTGAAAATTTTAACCCCTCAGGCCTTGACCATATTCTGTCAGTAGATCAGCATATTTTCGCTTAGCAATAAAATCCAAATTAATTGAATATTTGTAATTAAAACCGAAAACTGAAAACTGTTTTGATAGGTGATGAAATACGCTTTCAAATGTTGTTATCTTTTCTTATAGATATTATAAAGGCGAAAGTTTGTATGGATGAGTGTTATTCTTTCACGCAATAAACACCGAATAGAATTTAAAAATTCTTTCACTAATCGAAAGCTACATTATTTGCGAGTAACATAGGCTATATATATTGGTAAGCTCTGGCGTTATGAATAAGCTGTAGCGTTATGCAATTATTTTTCATACGTTTTCTGTCCCTAACAAAATCGAGTTATTGCAAACGTCAAACAAATTGTTACCTTGGAAACAATTTTTTTTTTTAGTTAGGCAATTCACCCTAAAAATAGTGCTTTGTTGGCGTCAAAGTTAATATCTACCTATCTCTAAAAATGTTTATTGCCCGGACGAAAAGCATAGCGTTGTTATGTAATTATTTGACGTGGGCTGTCATTTTGTTATTTCTTTAGGTTACTCTGGATTCAAATATGAATAAAATACTAATTCCTACTTGAGGCGAAATAATCAGAATAAATTAGGGGAGTAGGTACTTAAAATAAATTTCTATAATTTAAATATTTTCTAAAATAGAATTTTTATTTGCGAAATGTCATTCTCAAACAATAATTATTTTTTATTAAACAAAAAAGCCAGAATAATAACAATTATGCAAATAATTATGCCAGTAATTTCCCACTAATACCATGCGAGCGAAGCCGCGGGTAAAAGCTAGTTATAAATAATAAAGAATTTTTTTAATTATGAACATTCGAATGTTAACTTTAAAAATGACTCAATTGGAATGCCGCCTATTAAAAACTAGCTGGTTCCCGGCATGCGTAGCAATGCCATATTCTAAGAAATACATTGTTTCTCCCTGAATCACACTATTCTCGTGCGTTCCCGTTCCCCTCCCGTGTCCCCTTTCTAGCTAGCTTTATAAATTATAGCCTATGTGTTATTCTGATGTATGAACTATATTATTGTAAAGTTTCCTTAAAATTCATTCAGTAGGTCTTGCGTGAAAGAGTAACAAATACACATACATCCATACAAACTTCGGTTTTTTATAACATAAGTAGATATCTTACTTAGATTACCACTTCTCTAATTAAAATATATTTGTTAATTAATTTAACTTTTCATCCCTCTAGGTATAATATTACAAAAGGTACTTTACGTTCCCACCTGTGAAATCCTCCGCTTCTATCCACCTCTATTAATCTCCTTTTCGTACTTACCCTTCTCCACCGGTAATAAATTTTAGTTTATATAACTTAAATAATACAATATTAATATTAATAAAACACAAAGTAACTTTGCTGATATAATTATGTACACATGATTTTCTTTCGTAAGCCTGATGGAGTATTTCACCATCCTCCTTATAGATTAACCATACAAAAATGTACATTTTCAATTTATTAAACACGTTTTGATATTTGGTACCTATGAACAGTAGCTATATATAGGATAAGTTAGCCAAGTTTTTTTACCTGTTGCGAGTATTTATTTGTTTATTTATTAATGTATTTGTTTTCTTAAATACAGATTTTCTCTAATTTGGGAGACGGGTATGGGTACCGCCGCTTTGGGAACCATTTATTGGATAATTAACACCTCTGCCATAGGTCACCTCGAGTGATTCGCTATGTTTGGTGACCTAGCAGGGGTGCCTGAGTTCATGGGGTGAGGTTTGTCCAGGTCTTGGTAGTAGATGCGTCTGCCCACTAGCTGCGTTGCAGGCGGATCGGGAGAAAGTGGTTGAGGGAGTCCCTTTGCCGTACTCTAGCGGAACATCGACTTGCACCGCAGTGTGAGGGATGGATTAATACATTCGTCGCTCCTGGACACACCGACCACCAGATTCCATTCCACCCCTCATAACCTATACTTTCCCAGAACTTCCTCTCCTTCCTTTCCTAAAAAAAACCTCCACGCAGCATCCCCAAAGATGATATAGGCCCTGAGGTGATTTATTTTTCTCATGGTTTCCTGAATGGAGCTAATATAAAAAGAAAAAAATATAGCAAAATAAACAATTTTATTTAGTTAAACAAAGTTTTTTTTCTAGGATTTTTAAAGTAGTACCTTCGAACCGCTTTTTAATAAAAATAAAAGCAAAAGCTTTGAAAAATACACAAACTTCATACTTTTACCCATGTTAGGTTAGATCTCCTCTCACACGGTGTGTTCTAATGAAGAAACTTAAAAAAAATGTGAATACCGCAAAAGAGTCACAACTGTTCCCGTCTGGAGCCATATGGCATCCCCCGTTGGTTTGTGAGGCTGAAGGTAGTAGGGAAGGAAAGGAGACGGGGAAGATGAAGGTAAGGACTGGCTATTCAGATCTGGTCACCAAACACATTTTAATATCTAAGTCATTTCAATATTTGGATCGTAAGGCATGTATTATTTTTAAATTGATTTTATTGGTGAAATAACACAAATTAATCAAATAAAATCAAATAGAAGCCGCGTCCTTTGGATAGTCGAGAGTCTCACCCCTCGACCACGGAGGCCGTCAAAACATTTATTATATATATATATATGTACCTACTTGTACACAAGCATAGACACCGACATAATGCATTATTTTTGCAAGCTAAAAATATTTTTTTTTATATCTTTATTTTAATTATAATGATTTCAAATTATCAATGTATGTTGATTTCCACAAAATAAAGTTTTTTTTTAAATCATGTCTGTTGACTGCAGGTTGTGTTTGTGTTAATTCATAATTTTAATGATTTCCTCATGTTCGTCTTTATTTGGTTCCATGCCAACTCAGAATCAAGTCGACTCAACACCTCTTTGAAAATTCATTAAAAGCCATGAAATTTTTTTTTTTACATAGCCCATAACACTAATCTAACGTAACCTATTTAACCAACTTTTTATAATATATTTTCATCACTTTTAATGACTTTTCAAAGGAGTTTCTGAGTTGATTTCGTTCTAAGTTGTCGGCCAATGTTTATTTAGTCATAGTTTGATGTCGTTTTAAAACTTTTTTTTATCTCGATGGTGTTTTTAATTTCATTTGTAAGTGCATTTTATAATTTTGTAGCATGAAAATTATCATTTTTCTGACCGAACGATATATTTAATTTTGAGATATTCAGTAGATTTGAGGTTTTTGTCCTCGTAAAACAAATTATTAAAAAAATTGCCAAAAAAATTTCGCTGTTGAGAAGAATAAGAAGATTTCTTGACACAGTCTCCAGTAAAAATATGTACAACGCAATCATTGTACCACACATAAATTACTGTAGCAGCATTCTATTCTTAGCAAAAGACGGATTAATGAAACAAATGACATTTCTACAAAACAGAGCTATGAGAACTGTATTGAAGAAAAAAAAGTACACTTTAGTACAGAAAATGTTGAAGGAGTTAAATATCTTGTCATTTAAACAAATTATTTACTTCGATACTATATTGTTAATCTATAAAATAATTCATGGCCATACGTCTATTGAATTCCTAAGACAAATTGATAAACTACAAAGTAAACATACACATGAGACGAGGAAAAGAAATGAACTAAGACTCCCCTTCAGGAAAAAAACATAGAGTCAAAAGTCATTGATGTACGGAGCATTGAAGATATTTGGAGAATTACCAGAAGAAATAAAATTGGAAGAGAGCATGAAGGCATTTTAAATTAAATTGCGAAGATATGTGATTGATTTGGTATAGATATGTTATTTTAAGTGTATGTATATATATAAGGATTGTAATAGGACATAGATAACTACATATGTACCTATTTAAAATACTGCAATAAGCAATAAGTAAGGTAGGTGTGTATGTGAAGGTGAATTAAGTAGTAAGGTAATTAAGTAATTAATTAATTAATTTAGTAAGGTACTCTTTTATTCGCTTTAATTTGGTTGGAGCATTTGAGTAAAGTTTTTTAATACTGAGAACCTTAAAGTATTTAAAATATCTTTTCTTAAGGGTAGATACATAATTTTAAGAGTTTTATTAATTTGGTCTTATGTAATATTATTATGTTAAATTCACGGATCTTCAGTTAAAGCTATTAAAATTTAAATTAGATCAAATAAAATAATGTTATTACTAAGTTCTGCAAGTATTTTAGTTTCAACTAAAATTAAAAAAACTACAGTTTAAAAAAAAAACAGAAATACTTGGAGAACTTATTAAGTAACAACATAAAATTTTTTCTTTTATTTAAATTTTAAAATAATTTGAGTACCTACTTGTTAAGTTATGCAGCTTATAAGTTTCCATCAAGTATCTTCCAAAAATCTGAAATCGACGGACGCCATTTTAAATACAACTTTTTTTTTACAGTAAGACGCAAACAAAAGACACGTAAATTTTAAAGTTACGATATTAAAATTTGGGTATCTATGAAAATATTATAGTAAAAAAGTGAAACGCAAAATTTTGTGATTTATTTTTATATTTTTGAAGTGAAAACTTCTTTAGCTCCGTTGTAATTTGAAACTCGATGAAACGTAAAATGTCGCCACTAAAAAGAGACAAACACATACATGTATAGGATTTAGCCTGCGAGAGAATGAGATAGCAATAAAATATTTTTTTAATTCACCGGTTCCAATATAATACGATAAATTCACAATCCTACGTAAGCCTCCATTGGTGTAGTAGTATAAAGCGCCTGACGAACCTCAGCGGCCAGACATTTAGTAGACCAAGGACCAAATCCCACGAAATCAAAAAAAAAAAATATATTTTAAAATTATTTAAAAAAAATCAATATCCAATCTTTAAAACAATTCAAAATTAACAGGCAAAAGAAAGCGATATGTACCGACTCCAAAGAAGAAAACACAAATACTAATAAGATGACCAAATGTATAGGAAAAGGTGCACTGGAAATCGACGACAAAAATATGGAAAATTTCATCCTTCACATTGATAAATAAGTGCTTCGAATTCTCCCCACTCTTGTCTACTTTACTTTTCTGAAGGTTTCACATATACTGCGTGTGAATTGCACACTCTGTTTTTTTTCTTCTCGAAATTGACTTCTAGTCGGTACTAGAAATGGCGCAGCTAGGTCGAAAATTGTTATTTTGCGGGTTGATTTTTTATTTTCGTTTTCTAGTAAGTTTGGTGAACGACTTTGGGACTTTTTAATATAACAGCAAAAATATATATATTGTGAAGTTTAATTTGCAGAACTCCGTTTTAATGTTTATCCTTTTATATATTATTAAATAATAATGTTATTCAATAATAGAATATGGAATAATTATCTGGGGAGGAGCAACAAACTCAGCTATCGAACACTTAGAAATCTTAAAGGTAATACTTAAAAAACATAGACTAAACAATACATACCAAATATTCAACAGTTGTGACGTACTAGATATACGCCAATTATATGTTAAAACACTGCTAAACTACATTTTTAACCAGAAAAACCAATTTCAACAATCTCAAAATATCACTAACAGACCAGTTAGACAATCGTACAAAAAAATAACATAAAAACTCCGACGGTAAATACAAGCTTTGGGCCAGGGCACTATAAATATCATGCTATAAAAGAATTCAATAGTCTAACCCTTGAAAATAAAATGGAAGAAAACCAAAATAAATTCGTACTCAAAATTACAAAATGGATTAAAGAACAAAAAAGACAATATTACCAAAATTTCATAACAAAATAAGAATAAAACACATAAATAAACGTAAAACTCAAAACCAATATAAAACACACATCACTCACAAACACACAATACATAATATTAATAAAATATTTATTTTAATTTTATATAAGTAATAAAATAATTCATTTTACCTTTAATTTTACCTTAATTATAAATTTTAATTTTTAGTTTATTTTGTTTTATAAAATGGAGGCCTCAGCACAGGTGAGCTACCCAGTGAGGCAGTGAGGCCGAAATTGCTGAATTATATTTGAAATGTAAGATATTATATCAAATAAATAAATAAATAAATACAAAAACAGTTTTCGGGAATCTAACCAACTATAAACTCAATGTTTTAAAACTAACCTAATTAGTTTTCATTAAAAATTTTATATCTCACACACATTAATTATGAAAAGTATTTTAATTAATAAATCATCTGCCAAATGAACCGTTGCAAATACGGCCGGCCAATTACCCTATGCTCGATTACTTTGGTAGGTCCTACTTGTTAAATTGCCCCCACGCTACGTACTATCCGCACCGCATACCCCCTCGGGATCACTGTCAAAAATTTGAATACAGAATCTAAAGGTGGCTGTTGGAACTATGCGCCGATGGAACACAAATTTAATGCCGGGACAATATCGTTTGATAAAATCTATACACACATGTAAAAATCAAAATATGCTTGCTTGGGTGTATTTGAGTATATGAGTTGTCTATGCGTTGCTAAACTCATCCGATTGCGATGAAACTTGGTGAGTTGATGTGAGTACTCCCGCGAAGGTTTCTATATATACTGGTGAGCTCTGGCATAATGGATATTGTATTAAAAAATTGCAATAGGTGGCACGCGAGCTGTTTTAAAACTGAATTTACCGGGACTGAATGGATGGAATGCGGGAGGGGGGAAGGTAACTCGGGAGGGGATTGGGGAGAGGGATGGCGGAGTGAGGGGAAGGTGACGCGGGAGAGGAAGGGGAGGCGGAAGGGGACCGGGACGAATAGGAAAGGACGCGTAGGGAGAAATAATTTCTTTATTAAGTGGCATAGCAACGCATGCCGGGAACTCGCTAGTAAAATAAATAAATATATAATTGTTGCTGAACTTAAAATTAAGGTAACAGTTATGGAATCCAAGAATTAAAATCCTTTGGGAGCTTTTAGTATTCATACAAAAATGACGAAAAACGTATGTTCCGCTAAATATCTCTCTTACACACTAAATAATAGTGAGACAAGGGATGAGACAAACGATGTGTATGTTGTGAGGCTGAAGGTATTAGGGTGGGGAAGGAGATGTGGAAAGAGGAAGGTGGGGAAGTACCTGGCCATTCAGATCTGGTCACCAAACACAGTTAAAGACATTTCGAGCAACGTTTTAATTCTGATTGGTAGTTTTAGAAAAGGGTGATAGTGAGAATTTCTTTCACTCTAAAACGTGCCGCAAATGTAGGTACTATATATTATTTTTAATGAATTAATTGTGAATTAACACAAATTAATCAAATAAAATTTATTTCCCCACGCCGAGATGTGTTAAGACAATACAACAAAAATATGAACAGGTTTGTTAAATGTTTGTACAAAGTGTAAACAAGGTATAAGCAAAGTATAAGCAAATAAAAAACACAGTATAATAAATACAATATATATTATAAACAAATCATAAAAAAATAAAAATAAAACAATGAAGAAACAAAGCACAAAGTAGAAACAAAGTGCAAGCATAACATATTTTTCAAGATATTTGTACATTTCTTAAAAAATCTATCTATTATTCTTTACTTGATAGGTGGTTTCGTATAATTAAAATTATTCAGTTATCATCATGAAAATCATCCCAGAAAACAAATTATTATTCAGAAACCATTTTTTAAAATCATTATATTTTATTAAATAGTTTCTATTGATTATTGTATAAAGCATAAAAAAATAATCAGCGCACAGTTCCCTTAAAATTCCGTTCTGACTGGTCCAAAATGTCAATGACCGAACACAACGGTAAAGCGTCCTTTACCCAACGCTTCTTGCCGCACGAACAAACTATCCCCTGTCTCCCTCTCCCATGAAAATCAGACAACCACTTGAACGAGTGTCTCACTCGCACCTACTGCATTTTCCACGCTTAAAACATACATGTCTCGCTTTAAGGCTGCCTAGGAAAACAGGCTTGACTTGCTAGCAGCGATGAATCATAAAATACTTCGATCTCTTTCGCACTAATTGATTTCAGCATCTTCTGGTTGTTTCAAGATATCGTAGCGATAAAAGACGTGACGAGATTCTTGTTTCTTTTTTCTTATCTTGTTAATTGTGTATTGCTGCCTCGCTCTTATCTACTGTGACTAGTATTATGCCATAATATGACGTAAGAAATTTCCTGTTATTTTGTTGGCTCTTTCTGACTCGTATAATCAGAACCAGTCTGTTTCATGCGATGTTTTTAAGAGATTGCACATACGTTTAAGGCTTTGTTTTAAATAAAGATTTTTTAACTCGCTCGCGCTTGACGTATTAGATATGTTTTGTCTCTTTCTTGAGATTTACAGCAAAGTTGTTCAAAAAGATTTTAATAAAAAATCATCCATAAAAAAATAATGAGGAATATGATTTGGTACAGAGATTTCACGTAATAATTCAAGATGGCTACCTTTAAGTAGCTTCCTACTTATTATAACAGCCTCTTGAAATCACGATGAATAAATTAATTAAATATCATTAAAGTAGAAAATAATTCTAATAAATCTAAACGAAAATGTGAAAGAGAACAATTCACAGAAAAATAAAAAAGGTAACGGTCGCAAGTCGCAACTGGGACTCGAACCCAGGATTTCTTGTCTTAACCAATTTGTAGATGGCCTGCGTGGTCGAGGGGTAAGGCTCTTGACTCGCAATACGGGATCGAATCCCGGCGTGCGCAAATGAATTTTATTCGATTATTTGGTGTTATTTCACAATTAATTAATTCAAAATAATATATAGTGAATTCGCGGCACGTTCCAGAGCGGAAGATACTCTCAGTATTGCCCTGGTATAAGACCACCAATCAGAATTAAAACTTTGCTTGAAATAGCTTTAGCCGTATTTAGTGACAAGATCTGAATAGTAATTCCCCACCTTCCTCTTACCCATCTCCTTCTCCTCCCCATTTTCCTTCACCCTCACAACATACCCCAATTGGGGATGCCATAATCTCATTGGCTCCAGACAGGAGCAGCTGGGACTTGTGCGAGGTATTCACATAACAAAAATAATTACGACCTCTTATTTTTAAGCAATTTTTGCTGATTTCATATTTAAAATTCTGAATTCACAGTATATTAATTATTGCTTATCGACTAATTAACTAATTTTTCCTTTTTTGTTGCTACTTTTTAAAAAGTTCTCAAAGTTCTAAAGATTTGGTTCGAATCCCAGTTACGACCATTACCTTTTTATTTTTTGTGTCTTGATCTTTTTTGTATTTTTGTTTACATTTATTAGTATTATCTCCTTTAATGATATATTACATTGATGTACATGATCTTCAAAAGTTATTATAGCAAGTGTTTTTGTAATAAAAATTGAAAAAATGTTAAAGAATTAGACTTGTGGAACTCTATCTTGGTCAGTAAATTTTGAAGATCTATGAAAAAAACGTTTTGTAAGCATGTTATTTGATATTCACAGCAATCGATACTAGAATGGCTAAATGTAGAAAGAAAAAAGTTTATAAATTTGAACAAACTTTTAAAAATAATAATCCCGACTGCCTGGAGCCAGAAGCAATATGTTGTTCTTAATCGGGGTGTGTTGTGACGCTGAAGATAATTATTAGAAAGGGAAATATTTGAAGAAGAAGAAGGTAGGAAAGTAACTGGCTATTCAGATCTTGACACTAAACATGCCTTAATCCATTTCATGCAAATTTTTTCTTCATTATAGTGTCTGTCCATTTATAAATTATTTTGGACAACTTTACAATTGCTTGAACCCTTTTTTGTAATGATTATTACCCTTTTCTTAAACGGAGTTCTTTTTGTATTGAATACCTACCTAATTGTATTCATTGTGAGAAATGACTTATATTCATTTAAATGCTAAATAAATTTAATTGCAAAATACGCGGGAAATTTTTTTATTATATTAGCTTGTTCGATTGACTGTCACTGCCATCTAGCGATGTTACGATCGTTAGGTTGAATGAACTTCTGGGAAATTCCGCTAGGTGATGCAGAAAATGACAACTTTTAAGAAAAATAATAGAAAATAAACATTAACTTATTTAATTTCCCAGGGGGCCAAACGAGCAATAATAATAAGATGACGGTAGTATTTAAAAGAAAATTTACTAATATTCCAGGGATACAAATGACGGTAGCAATTTTTTAATTTCTCTTACTACAATAATTATGGAGAGGAAATTTTACTTGTACAATGAAGGTGAACTTAGTTAGCAGAAGATTAACCCGCAACACCTGCATGTGAGCCCGACGAATTTGTCCTTTCGGCTACTTTCATTTTTAAAATTAAAATCTCGCTCAACTATTAATTTAGTTTGTCCTCAGCGGGTACATAATGACAACGATTCCACGACAGATTGCTTCTCAACATACTTATATACAATATGCAGTCGGTTTAGGGAAAATATGTATATAATATATACTAGAAAATAGTGTCCAGAGGGGTGTGAAGAGAGTGTGTGCAACCGAATAACAAAAGTATAAAACATATTTAATTCAAATGCATCAAGGATAAAACTACTATAATATATTGTATTAATGTATGAGGGTATAAGTACAAAAAATCGACACTGTAAATTAATTCGTTTAAAATCCGTACCAACTTATTATTAAAGGTATTTTTGAAAACAATTTTAGTTTTGAAATTGGTAAATAACGCACAAAAAATCATAATTTTACAATAGTTATAGTGGGTTATATGTATATAATAGGTTTAGTCTTATTACTTGAAATGAAATTTGATTTGGTGACTGGATCTGAATAGTCAGGTACATTTTCTTTTCAACCAGTCGTTACAAACGGGACATTTTCCTGAAAAATGGAAATACAGTCTCCTCACCCCGATATTTAAAAAAGGAGACCAAAACGAGGTGAGCAATTATAGACCGATCTGCCTGTTATCAACCATCCCAAAATTGTTTGAGAAACTTATTTTAAATACAATCATCCACTGTATCAAGCCATTAATTTTACCTAACCAACATGG
Source organism: Limnephilus lunatus (assembly GCA_917563855.2). Taxonomy (NCBI): domain Eukaryota; kingdom Metazoa; phylum Arthropoda; class Insecta; order Trichoptera; family Limnephilidae; genus Limnephilus; species Limnephilus lunatus. The sequence goes on from OU830596.1 coordinate 23,793,016, forward strand.
TTTCACTTTAGGAAAATTTACCTTGTCTAATCTTTTAATTTACCAAAACTATATATCCGAATCCATTTCTAAAAAGTTACAAGTTGATTCAGTCTATACCGATTTCAGCAAAGCATTCGACAGAGTTAATCATGAGCTCTTGTTAAAAAAACTTCAAAAATTAGGAATAGTGGGGTATTTATACGAGTGGTTTAAAAGTTATTTAAGTAACAGGAAATTAGCCGTTAAAATTGACGGCTTTACTTCATATATATTTATCGCTACCAGCGGCGTTCCACAAGGGCCACATTTGGGACCAATTTTATTTTTGTTATTTGTGAATGATGTTCTTTCTATTTTCAACGATGTCCAAGTCTTAATATTTGCAGACGATATGAAAATATATAAAGTTATAAGAAATATTAATGACTGTTTTGTTTGGTGCCAAGAGAACCATCTTCAACTAAATTTAAGTAAAAGTCTTATTATGAGATTTCATAGAATAAAAAATCCAATAATTTATGAATACTCCATTAATGATGTAGTACTAACAACTGTAACCGAGGTGAATGATTTAGTTGTAGACTTTGATCAAAAACTGAAATTTATAAATCATATTGAAATTACATCAAATAAAGCTTTGAAAATGTTGGGTTTTGTAATAAGAATTTGCAGCCAATTTAAAAATATTCAAACCATTAAAAAATTGTACATGTCATTGGTTAGGAGTCAAATCGACAGTATGGGCACCTAGTTATGCTAGTCATTCACTCACGATAGAAAGAATTCAAAATAAATACCTAAGATATATTAATTTCAGATTGGGTATTATAAGGGAATGTATCAACTATGATTATCTACTATGTCAACTTAATTTATTAAAATTATCCGAACGTAGAATAGTATATGACCTAACATGTTTACATAAAATCATAAATTCAATAATTGACAGCCCTTGATTACTTGATTTCTTTCCATATACCTCGCAATTCAACATCGAGGCACTATCTACCATTATATTGTAACAACTCCAACACAGAATTACAATTGTATACCCCCGTTCACCATATACAAAATTTGGGTAATGACTATAAAGATGTTGTTGACATATTTAACACATAATTTACTAAATATAAACAAGTCATAGTAGAATTTATATCAGAAAGAAGAACCAAAAATTTAATAATTCCAACTGCATAGCTCTGCTTCGAATTATTTCACATGTATTGCACTTTTCCCAGCCTACAGTTTTTCCATCTTGCATGGTGGAGTATTTTGTTTTTAGTTCAATTTTTTTTACTCTATTTTTGTTTTAGATTTGGTTATGATTTTGATTTTGATTTTTATTTTGATTTTGATTTTGATTTTGATTTTGATTTTGATTTTGATTTTGATTTTGATTTTGATTTTGATTTTGATTTTGATTTTGATTTTGATTTTGATTTTGATTTTGATTTTGATTTTGATTTTGATTTTGATTTTGATTTTGATTTTGATTTTGATTTTGATTTTGATTTCGATTTCGATTTTGTTTTTGTTTTGTTTATGATTTTGTTTTTTATTTTGTTATGCAAATTTAGATATAGATGTTCTTTGTTTTAAAAAAAATGCATGTTATAGCCCAGCCGAGCGTGAAATCCCAAATAAATAAATAAATATTCATCCCCTCCCCACTACCTTCAGCCTCACAACATACCAAAATTGGGGATGCCATAGTCTCACTGGCTCGAGACGGTTGTAAGCAGTTGGGACTCTTCTGTTATATTCAGATAAAAATTGTTATATTATATGCAAGTAGGAATCTTTGGCGGTTTTTTGCTAAGCCGACGTTGTCGTGTCGGTACGTTTTGCCTTTTTTGAGAGGCGTTCAATGTATAAAGTAGACAATGTATTTTTTTAATATAAAAGTACACAGTACAGACATAGAGTATTTTCTTCTAATACAGTTAGTAAATAAAAATCAGAGTGAGCGGTTCACGTGCCGTAGAAGCGAAACCTTCAAAAAACTAAAGTAGACAAGAGTGGGGAGGATTCGGAGCATCGCACAAAGAGGAGACTGATTTCCTCGCAGGCTTAATCCTATAGATGTAAGTGTTTGTGTCTTTTTAATGTCGCTATTTTTCGTTTCATCGAGTTTCAGATCACAACAGTGCCAAAGAAGTTTTCACTTCAAAAACATCTTAAAAATAGGTCCAGTTTTGTGAAGAAAAATGGGGAATACAAATCCTCGATTTTGATGATTTTATTTAGATATTATCAGCCTGAGGTGCAGTTGTCCCTTTCGCTAAGTATTCGGGGATAAAAAAGCGCCTGTGACAGCAACAGTTTAGTAAAATACCTATTGTTCAAATTTCACGGTGACCGGGATTCCTCTTAACGCCACAAACGCAACCAACCTTAAATAACATTAGATTGATTTTAAATCAGAAAATTCCTGAAGTGGATTTCGATGAAATTGGTCGAGCTGAAATTTCAATACGGTTATAGAAAAAATCCAACATCCGCAAAAGGTAGTAGTTATTGGAATCTAGATATATATCGATATATAAATCAATGTACGTTTGCTTGCTTGTATGTATGTATAAACAAATATTTACTTGGTGTACTGTCAATGCTTTGCAACTAAACATTGGTAAATGCTAGATTATTAGTTTTTTCTGAAAAAAATCTGTGTTGCTCGTTAGAACGAAGCAAATTAGAGTACAATTCCAACATATGGTCACCATATTACAAAGTCCATTCTCAATTATTGGATAAGGTACAGAACAAATTCCTTCGGTACATTAATTTTAAAATAAAAATTCCAATCGAAATTATAAATTATAATAGGTAACTTACGCGCAGAAACCAGACTCATTAAATTGATTTGTTATTTTTATTCAAAATTATCAAATCTTTAGTTGACTGCCCTGATTTGTTACAACTAATTTGTATTAATATACTTAAATATATAGTTGTAAGCTTATTATTATACTTATATTAATAATAAACTTACAATGCCTTACGAGATGTAGATATTTTCAACCATGACTTGAAATCATATAAAATGCAGCTTAATATATTAATAACTGAGAACTTTTTTTTTTTTTGTGAAAATTTATAATATTATTATCCGTAGTAAATAGTATAACTATGTTTGTTAATAACTTTACTTTTTTCTTTATTACGTTATATGTTTTTCTTTTTCATGTTGTTCCTTATTATGTTTATTTTTTTGTCACATAAGTTGAGTAGATAACAAAAAAAAAACTATATCAAAATTTTAACTTAAAGGAACTTAATTGGTCTCCAACACTTGAATGTTCATTGTTATATTATCATTTTCTATGACTGTTTGTTTCCTAAATAAAAAAATAAAAATAAAAAATATCTGCCAGACAAACTCGAAATAAATATATTTTCAAATTTAACAATACCCTCAATGCTAATTACTTTATTAATTCACCAATCCCTAGAATGCATAGCCTTGCGAATAAAAATTGTGAATTTATAGATATGTTTGGTGTTGACAGTTTTGCAATTTTCATGAGACAACTTATCTCTATTTTATCTGCTAATAATTAACTTTTATTATTTTTGTTCTTCTCATAAAACCTTCTCTCATCTAAAATCTTACCAGTAATTTATAACCTTATTTTATTTTATTTTGCTGTTCTATTTAGTTCTGTTTTATCATCCTACATTATTATACACATACAATTGTTTGTTTATTCCTGCTTACTAGCTATTATGCATAGCACTTTATTGTATTTCAGGTCTTATTACTGATTTTTTCGTATTACTCATACTCTTTCATTTCTTTTATGATGTTTAATTTCTTTTATGTTTTTAATTTTGGTTATGATGTTCTATACCTTGTAATGATGAATTCTTTCTTATTTATTCTGTTTTATTGGTTTAGTAACATACGAGTACATAATTATTATTGTTAGTATACTTTTCCTTCTATGCTTGTAAAAGCCCACTAGGGCGTAAATAAATTTAAATAAATAAATATGTTTGTTCCTTCTTCTTCTTTCGTACGATGGAGGGACAGAAGGCGACATCTAGGTATGCGAGCCTGTCTAGGGCCTCAGGCGTTGCCCTGTGGACCTCATCAATCCCGCCGGAGAATGAATGGAGCGGGCATTCATTGACCACGTGTCCGGTGATCTGCACCGCACCGTATTCACACATCGCCGACTCTATAAGGTCCCATCTCTACATTATGTGAGGATTTGAGCACAACGGCTATGGGAGCTCCTTTTTCTATTTTATTATATTTTTGCATCTATATAAAAAAGGTTTACATTTTTTTTGGGAAATCCTGTATCGAGACAGACTAGTTTGCAAATATTTAATAAATATTAAATAAAATACATTTTTCAATAAAGTAAAAATATTTGACCAAAAAATTCAGGTAGGTAGGTAGTGGTAACAATAATGGGATAAGAGGCTTACATATATGTGTGAGGTGACTAATTATTGCACGACCTTTTTCGATGATCCATTGTATGATCAGAATTTTGTATGTGTTAATATTATTCGATTGTCTTGTTTCTCAGGTCTATTGATGGCGGTTCAGAGTTTGCGAGGCAATGAGAACCCAGGCTGTCTCTCAGTGGGGTCTTGAATGAGATGGGCGTTTTTGACGTTGGCCGATTACCACTCAAGCTTCCACCTATCTTCTGGGGTGACCCCGCCACATATTGTGGTTTATTCCTTATACGTTGCTGAAATATTTAATTGATTGGGGATTTTGGGGAAACTTTGGGGATTTGATGTGCGCATGCCCGTGATGGTTTCTATGTGAGCTCTGGCGTCATGAAATTATTTCCTACACCATTCATCCGATTGTGATGAAACTTTGGTGAGTTTTTGTGGGCACTCCCGTGATGGTTACTATATTATATAGTGGTGAGCTCTGGCATTATGAAATTATTTCATAAACTATTCATTCGATTGCGATGAATCTTTAGTGAGTTGTTGTGAGCACACCCGCAAAGGTTTCTATATAATACTAGTGAGCTCTGACATCATACAATTTGTATAAAAAAATTGCATTAGGTGACACGCGAGCTGTTTGAAATCTGAATGTACCGGGACTTAATGTCTGGAAAACCGGAGATGGGGAGGGGAACACGGAAGGGGGAGGGGAATGCGGGAGGGGTGAGCCGAACACGGGAGGGGGGTTCGCGACGACGGTGAAAACGGGAGAGGGGAGCAGGGAGAGGGAAGGCGGAGAAGGCGGAGTGGGAACGTGCGAGGGGAGAGGAACTGGAGGCGGAAGGGGAACGCGATGAATGGGAAAGGACACGCATGGAGAAATAATTTCTTTATTAAGTAGCATTTCAACGCATGGCGGAAACTCGCTAGTTTTTATAGAAAATTTAACGTTGATTATTGAAGTACGACCTCTGTGACCGAGCAATAAAGATCCGTATTACGATCCGGAGGTCGCGGGTTCCATTGTGCACTTCTTCCCTCCCTTCTTTTGATAACGGTTCCCTGCATTTACCCTTATTTCAATTTCCTTATTTATTGATTATAATATATTCCATATATACTTTTTTTTTAAATTAGCTCCATACAGGAGGCCATGAAGAAAATAATTTCCATCTAGGCCTATGTCGTATTTGTGGATGCTGTGTGGAGGGTCTTTTTAGGAAAAGGAAGGAGAAGAAGTTATGTGAAGAAAAAGCGTATGAGGGGTGGGTAGGAACTGGGTTCAATGTCTTAAGGAGTGACGGACATATAAATCCATTCCCCCAACTGCGGTGCAAGGCGATGGGAGAGGTATAGGTTAGGTCTCCTTCAACCAATCTCTCTCGATCCGGCCCACCGCAGTAGGTGGACAAATGCATTGGTGGCCAAGATCTAGACCAACCTTACTCCATAAACCCAGGCACACCTGCTAAGTCACTAAACGCAGCAACCACTTAAGGTGGCCTATGGGAGGGGAGTTGATTATCTAATAAATGGTTCCCGGGACGGCGGTAATCAAATCGGCCTCCCAAATTGAAAACCAGATTTAATTAAAATTTTCTTTGTTTTTTTTCCCCATATTTTTGAAAAACATTGATAAGCACTGATCTTAAAAAATTGAAAAGAAATATTATGAAAATTACTAATGTAGGCTTTTAAATAACGAAGGCTCCATCAATTTTCATTTAATATTTAAAGTAAGCGACCAAATAAGCTACTAGAATATTAAACAGATTATTAAAATTGTTATTATGTGAAGAATCGAACCAAAGAATATGCGATTATTGACCTCTGTTTAAACTTTTTAGTATTTTGCAATAAACATAATAAACGTTGTCGCATTTTTATTGTTCTAAGCAAATAAAATTATTAAAAATACACAAATAAGAAAATATAACAATTTTATGTCAAACCAATCTATGAAATGCATTTTTTATGTGCTGGCGCATTACGTTTTATTGACTTTGGTCAAACTTGATATCGTGTGTTGAAGGACCTTGGAAAAGAAAAACAAACTTGATATCTTGTATTGAAGAAAATTAGAAAGGAAGAACAAACTTGATATCGTGTATTGAAGGACCTTAGGAAGGAAGAACAAGCTTAATATCGTGTATTGAAGAACCTTATAAAGGAAGAACAAACTTGATATCGTATATTGAAGAACCTTATAAAGGAAGAACAAACTTGATATCGTGTATTGAAGGACCTTAGGAAGGAAGAACAAACTTGATATCGTGTATTGAAGAACCTTATAAAGGAAGAACACACTTGATATCGTGTATTGAAGGACCTTAGGAAGAAAGAACAAACTTGATATCATGTATTGAAGGACCTTAGAAAGGAAGAATAAACTTGATATCGTGTATTAAAGGACCTTAGAACCGACGAACAAACTTGATATTGTGTATTGAAGGACCATTTTTTAAAAACATATTTAAAGGAATAAATTCTGATCTCATTTCGAAGTGGACGTTACTTTTGTGTGAAACACTATTCGGTACTGAAAAGTTGTTTTAAGGGGAAGCCACAAACCAAAAATGTATGTATTCTTAGAGTTAACGCCCCGAATATATGTAATATGCATAAAAATCGCTAACGGAATCTAGAGGTCACAATTTCAGGCGCAAAAGTAGTTTTTATTTATTTTATAAATAATATTACAAGAAAGAAAAAAGATAATTAACGCTAACCGTCACAGAAATTTTAGCCTAAAAATTGTATATTTTAAAAGTTTTTTCTAATTAAAAGCGTTAACTATTAAAAACACAGCAGTTTACGCTTATATTTTTCATAAAGTAATTAACAAAATTTATTTTAATTCTACTCAACGGAAACAGTAAAAAAAGTTTCAATTTATCCAAAACATATATTTTTTTTATTTATGATGTAAACCGATTCGTAGTTAAAGATTATTTGAAAGTAGTAATTTAGCAAGCTTTGTGTACCAAGAAATCCACCGTAGATTTCTGAAGTTAGTACCTGTAGTGAGAATCCACTGTGGATTCGCTAGTAGATCATTTTTTAAGCTCTTGTTTCGTCATGAGTAATTATATTAATTTTATCTTTAAGTTTGTACATTTGTGAAAGCCAATTTTCACAGCCATGCAAGAAAATGTATTATTTACATGAAAGTCTCGTATAATTTTTTTTATATTTAGTTTGATAGAAAATATAGAAAAACCTAAGAATATTTTCGTATTCTATTTTTTTACAACAATCAAAATCTAACTTAATTAACAGTATTAAAAAATATATAGCCCGCTATCATCGAAGAACACGTTTTTATAGATTGGTTTTGTGCTTCGTAAAAACGGACCCGATTTTATTGATGGGGCTTGTAGAATTTATTAGTTTTTATTAATACACAATAATACTTTTATTATTCTGAATCGACGATTGTCGTTCTAACCTGAATATATATCCAGGGAGAATCAACACTTAAGAATTATGCGCATATTTGAGTAAAACATGTAGATGTCATTTTGAAGTTCGAAATATATAGATATATCTATATTGAAAATAATTATCATCGATCAGCAAAATGACGTCTACATTTGTACCTCAAATATGCCCAGGAATTGCTGGTTAAAATTGCTACGTTCTGCTGCACCTGTGTGGCGGGCCAGATCGAGAGAGACTGGTTGAATGAAGCCTTTTGACCTCTTCAACCAGACTCTCTCGACCCATCGCCTTGCACCACGTTAGGACGGATGGATTCATACATCTGCCCCTCCTGGACAAACTGACCGCCAGAATCCTATCCACCTCTGGTTTAATTTTCCCCCAGCCTTCCTCTCCATCTTTACCATAAAAAGACCCCCCACAAAGCATCCCCTGAGGTGACATAGGCCCCAAGGGAAATTATTTTCCTCAGGGCCTCCTGTGTGGAGCTAATGTAATAAAAAGCACAAAATGTGTGCAGTTCACACGCGGTAAAAGTGAAACCTTCAGAAAACTAATGTAGACAAGAGTGGGGAGGCTACGAAGCACCGCATAAAGAGGAGACCGATTATTATTCCATCTAATTCTCTCGTAGGCTAAATCCTATAGATGTATGTGTTCGTCTCTTTTCAGTGTAGTATCACTTCAAAAACACTCTGTATAATTTTAGTAATAATATATTTATTATTGGAAAAGTGGTTCGGCGGTCGATGTATTACGATTAGATATAAATTAGAGATATAAATAGAATGAAAACCGCTCAGCGAAAACTTGTGGGACCGACAAAATGACCGGAAGGTTTTAAGTTGTATATTATAAATATGTTTTAACAAGCATCGATCAAACCAATTTCTTTTTGCTGACTTAACGGATATTACCAATAGAGAACTCCATTCCATTTTAAAAAAATTAATAATGACCTTCTAACTTAAGGAACTGCATATTTTATTTTATTTTTAGAGTTAGTTTTAATAGATAAAACAATAGTCAAAGTTTTAATTTTTAAAGATCCCCCGAAAACCACCGTATCTATGGTGGATTTGCAATTCGGGAGGCGGGAAGGGGTACCGCCGCCCCGGGAACCTTTATTGGATAACCAACACCTGTTATCCAAAAAAGGAATGAACGTGACGGCGGTCACCGTGCGTCTTGTCATGTCGCCACATTTCGCCCGACACGGTACGCTCCCCTGATAGTTTATTTTGTAAGTATGAGTTTGCACAAAAATAGAGAGTACAGGTTACATGATTTATGAGTTTGCAAAATTTAAAATGAAAGCATACAGGGTTGCACGGATTGGGTGCACAGTAAAATTGGCTTTGAGGTTTTGTACTACTTTGCATAAAATTACAATTTTATGCAAAGTGAACAAAATAATTCATTAAAAGGGGTGTAGGTATGTGACAGTGGGACGGGGGGAGAGTGAGGGGGGGGGGGGGTTTAAGCTTCGTTTTTTGTTACATACGGACCGCTTGACCCCGTGATTCAATTTATTGTACATTAATAAAAGTAGAAATTAAAATTATTTTAAATTCAAATTTTCTTCCAATCACTTCCGGTACAGTGACATTCAAAAACACGGCTAAAGCCATTTCAAGCAAAGTTTCGATTCTGAACGGTGGTCTTTCACCAGGATGATACTGGTTGTATCTACCACTCTGGAACGTGATGCAAATATTTATTTATTTGTAAGAGACAAACAGCTTTTGCGAACATAAAATATAGAGATACATATTAAGTAGGTACTAAGTTAAATTAAGTTAAGCCAAAAAGGTTTCCTATGTTAAAGCTACTTGGAGATGGAGTTTAATTATATCTTAAAATTTATTTTAAGTGAGAAGGAGAGGAAAAGGAATATATGATAAGGATAGGAGATACTCCCAATATAACATACTGCACATTAATTTAAACTGTGAAAAAATGCAAATTAATCAAGTACAATTTACATGCACAACTTCATACACCAAAGGAATTATAGAAAGGATTACTTATTTTTTATTAACAAATACGTGTTTGATTTTCAGTACAAAACGATTTCATTAATTAAAATATTATAATTTGAGGTTTTACTCATTAAATTAAAAAATGTAATTTCTTAAATTATTTTTTTTTATCCTAGACTAACAAAAAAGTTAATAGATGTTCCATATTAAATAAAAATGAACAAATTTGTCCAAGAATCTTGTAATCATAAACAAAGATAGTAGCCAATAAAAAATATGCGTTATAAAAATGAAAATATGTAGATAATGTTGGTAGTTCTCAGTTTAGTTGAAGTATGATTCAGTTAAATATGACCGAATCGGATAGGGATACATGAGCTCGTGTGGGAGGCGTCTATTAATATCTACAGGAATTCCAAAAAATTAACAAATCGGACTAATATCTATGAGAACCAAAGTGAGGACGAATATGTACAGCTCAAACTGCTAACTTATATCTATGGAACAGGTGATGTCGACGAATATCTACAGCGCTGGCAGAGATTGGATTTTGCAATTATGTATAGCATATTCTCATATTGCGTATGCAGTTTAAAAAACTTAATTTCTGTTAAGTTAGGTTAGGTAAGGTTAGGTGAGGTTAGGTTAGATTAGGTTAGTATTACGTAATTGAAGTAATTTATGCTTTTCCGTACAACCTCTTGCCCAGCTGCCCTCTGTAGATATTAGTCCCACCTACACTCCATAGATATTCGTCACCACTGGGACCGTCTAGATATTTATCTGACCTAAGCTCTGTAGATATTAGTCTTCACTCTGAAGTTCATAGATATTTGTCCAACATATGAGCTGTAGATATTCGTCCGAAATTGAAGCTGTATATATTAGTATCTGGAGTCCTACACACCCCTCGTACCTTTTTTTCCAGAATTTCCTCTCCTTCCTTTTCCTAAAATGATGTGTAGTGAAGCTAATGTAAAAAAAACGATCTGAACGGCCAGGTCACCCCCACCTTTCTCCTCTGCATATCCCCCCCCACCCTAACCCCACAGCCTCACAATAAACCCAAATTGGAAATTCTTTAGTACCACCAGTTTTTTTTTCAACAGGTTTTACAACCACACTGTATGGAGTACAGTGTGGTTATAAGTTATAGAATAATGAATTAAGTGGATCTACGTCATAATTTCTATCGATTATTCACGTCCACCCGGTAGTTCCCTCTACGTGGGCGAATCGTATTGCTCCACGTTCACTTCTCCAACCTTCATACATCGCGGAGAATGATATAACATTTATTCGCCTCAATAATTCACCGCTAATGTCCACCATAAGGCGGGACTACCATATACCCGCTTATTAAGTCATTTGAATTTCTAATTTACCAGGGAACCACCAGATGTAAACAATAATCTATTATCCACAAAAAATACAATTTTATAAACATTACTAACGAGTTCCCGACATGTGTTTCAATGGCACTTAATAAGGAAATTGTTTCTCCCTGCATGTCCTTTCCCATTCGTCCCGTTCCATTTCCGCCGCCCCTTCCTCGTCTATGTCCCCTTCCCCTCACGCAAAATATTTAAAATGTATGCCTTTATGAAACCAAAGTTTCTTACCGCAAATTGAAAAAAAAATGAAATCTTGGGAATTTTTTAATAATAATTATTCACGAAACGACAAAAAAGTGAGATGATGTTCTAATGAAATATGTGTGTGTTTTTATGTTTTTTCATTGTCAATAATTTTATTATTGTATATATGTTACTGTAAAAGCCCGAACTACGGTAAATCCTAAGATTTTTCGGTAATTCCTAAGATTTACCAACTCTTAATGGTAAAAGTCCGAACCGTTCTATAATAATCGTTCATTTACCTAACCTAACTTAACCTAACCTAACATGTACTAAATTCTAAAAAAAAAACACGAAAAAATCGTTTCTTATTTAAATATTCGCAACCTAACCTAACCTAACCTAACATGTACTAAATTCTAATGGTAAAAGCCGAAAAAATCGTTTCTTGTTTAAATATTCGTAGAACGGTTCGGACTTTTACCATTAAGAGTTGGTAAATCTTAGGATTTACCGGAAAATCTTAGGATTTACCGTAGTTCGGGCTTTTACAGTGACATATACACGTAATTAATGTATGCCCCTAACACAAGCATCTTCAGGTAAGATCTTGTGAAGATGCTTGTATTAAGCGAATCCGGTCGATATTAAAAAAATAAATATATATATATATTTTTTTAAATTATATTTTTTTTATATATATTTTTTATATATTTTTTATTTATTTATTGATCTATATAAAGGATGTTTACATTATATAATTCGATGCCTGTCTCGCTAGGGTATACCTGTGTTGAGACAGGCGTAGAGGTACATAAATGAATATCATATAGGTATAAGAGTATTTCACAATATCATAAGAATATTAAAGGATAAAGACATGTTAATTTGAATACAATTAAAAAATATATATCAGAGTATTTAAGAATATCATAAGAATATTTAAGGTTAGATACATATAAATTTGAATACAATTAAACATAAAGATGATTGAAAGTGTGGGTAAATATCATAAAGAGAGTTATCTTATAAATGAAGGAAGAGATACAGTAAAGTAATAAATCCTGTCAAATCTATTTATGGAGTTAGATAAATCGTGGTACAAACAAAGTTATTGTTTTATTTCTGCAAAAAATTAAACGTTTACTTCGAACTACAAAATTTCAAAGCGTATTTCATTACCTTTCGAAAAACAATTTTTAGTTTTCTGATGCGATCAGAAATATTCCATTTATTTGGGTTTTATTGCAAAGCAGAAATATTTTGACCTTCCGATGAAGTAGGCCCGGGGCTTGAGTGATTAAGTTAATTTGTGTTGTTATCATGTTGATAATGTTAACATGAACCAGAAATAAGAATAAAAATATCATTATTCATATGATATGTTAAGTAACTGGTGGCGTGCGATCAATCTATTTTTGGCCATGTCATGAGATACATTTTATAGGAGGGGTTCAAGAAAGACACGAAAACTATTTGAAAAATATATTGGACAAATATAATCATAACGTCAAAACCTTTAAAACAAACCCATCTCATATGCACATGTATTCATCTTTCCAACGATTTAATCAAACAATAAACGCTAACATATTGGCCAAAAAAGGGTTATTGGTTAAAATCGATTAGCAAAAACTCTATTTTTTTATTTTGGAATCGTTATTACTTTATTGATTTATTCGTCGAATTTTAGATTAAATTTGGTGAAAAAAACTGCCAAAGCAGTTGGTCTGTAGGTTAATTTAACAATATTAATATAACAAGCTTTGGAATCCCCCAAGGTACAGTACTTTGACCTATTCTATTTAGCATATATGTAAATGATTTTTTTTTTCAACCTTTACATGGTCAAATTACATCATACGCCGACGATACAGTATTAATAATAAGGGAAAATACTTAAATGTAGAATTAAAGGCCAAAGAAGACATCAACACGCTTAAGAGTTTTTTCGACACTAATTTACTATCACTAAATAGTAGAAAGACATTTGTAATTCCATTTGAAATCCATCCAAACGATGCTCCTAAAAATTTTAACATTGTCATGCATGGTAATACTAAAATTCACAGCCAAAACTATTGCAAATCAAACTGTGCAATACTAAAAACAACAAATGAAATTAAATATCTAGGAGTAATTATCGATAAAAATCTGAAATGGAAGGAAAAAATATGTCAAGTAGTAAACAAAATTAGAAAATTAATATATATATATTTTTAAGAATTAGAAACTTACTGTCGATAAAAAATCTATATTTTATCTACTATGCCTTAGTTCAATCCACTATTACGCTATTATTAGTTGGGGATCCGCGAATAAATGTAACCTTCTTCCAATAGAAATTGTACAAAGAACAATAATTAAAATCTATTCAAACAACCCTTAGACTACTCAACATAACGCCTGTTTGAAGAATTTCAAGCACCTACATTTAAATATTTATACATTAAAAATTCATTAATACAAATTATAAAAGAAAAAGATAAGTGTCAATTTTTAAATGAAAACTGAACTCGACCTTAACATGTTTTTCTATGCCCAAAACTAAATACGTCTTTTGCACAACATCATTACACTAACCAGGGAAGAATTTTTTTCAATCGTCTGCCAGAAGAAATCAGAAGCATTAATGATAAAACCCGAATACTGCTCTCTGTCAAGAGACATTTTAAAAATATTCTTAAGAAAAAAACTTCCGTCACTTAATTAATCTTACAAATATCATTAGTTTTCCATAACTTTCTTTCTTTTTTTAAATACACACTATTATCAAAATAAACACTACAGCAAACATTATTTATGTACAATGAATTATGTAAGTACTAACAAATAACAACATTTATGTACACTCCCCTTCCATACACAAGCAAATGCTTTCAAGAGTAGAAAAATACCTAAGATGTAAAATTATCATTGTGTACCATGTAAAACATATTATTAAAAAAAAAACATTAATAGATATAACACAGCTAACACATTCATAAACAAACACGCACTCAAAGGTACAAAACATACTTTAAAATTATCATAGGCATTTTATTTGGTGACTGGACAACCTCCTTTGAAAAGTCATTAAAGTGATTAAAAAAATGGTTAAATAGGTTATGTGAGGTTAGGGTTATGTGCTACTTTAAAATTATTTTTTTATAGCTTTTAATGACTTTTCAAAGAGGTGTTGAGTCGACTTGATTCTTGAATGTTGAGTTGGCATGGAACCATATTATTTATACAAAAGATTACGAGGTTGCAATCAGTAGATACTCGTGTATTGTGGCATAGAAATAATATAAAGATCGTACGGGGCGGTTTCAATGAGAAAGATTAATTATTCTCCGTACCAGCTTTTTAAAATTATAACTCAATATCGATTTTATTTCATTCTAAAGTTGCTTTAATTTATACCTGCATCCAAAAATGCTGAAAGGCGAGACGATAAAACTATTAAAAATATGTACTCTTTGTAATTATTTTTTAATCATAAGTATTTAGCATTTTTTAATAATGTCTAAGCAAAATAAGAATGTAAAAAAATCTGAAATATATTAGTTTGTAAGTGCGCAAATAAATACACAAACGGACCAATTTTCGTCAAGAAACCCAAGTAAGTATATATTTTTTAATGATTTTATTTAAACTAAAATTAAAATTCTGAAACATACGTTTACCAGGTAATGTATTGATTTATTTTATTGCATGATTATATGATTTGAAATGGGTGTTGTATAATACATATACTTTTTTGAAAATTTAACAAATCCGCCAACTACCTATGGTATAACCTTATAATACTAAAAACAAACATTTTTTCTGAAAATTTAAAACATACGTTTACTAGATAAAATAACAATCTTTCGAAACCAATTTATATTTTTTTGTGGATAAAAGTCAATACGTCTAAACACTGATTTAAAAATGACATATTTCTTGTTTTCTCTGGTTATACGCTCTTAACCATTTTTTTTTTTTTTTTTTTAGTTCGGTTGTTCATTTAATTAGCTTTTTATATGCATTGGCAATAGGGAATGCAATCTGATCGCAAATTCGAGATCTCGTTAATTAAAAGAAAATATTATTTGAAAGAAAAGAAAAACCTTTATTCTATAATATTAGTTACTAAATAATTAACAGTTTTTTTATCAATTAAATTAACAGAAGAAAAAAATATAGCTTAAGGAGATTAGAAAGTAATTACGAGTGATTTTGAAAGTAACTTAAAAAACAAAGTGTATTAAGGGTGCTATCTGCTAAACGGCATCTATTGTCCGTTGCAATGTACCCAGCTGCTGAAAATGCCCTCTCCGACTCAACACTGTTTGGCAGCAGCGTGACTAAGCAATTATATGCAAACTGCAAAAATCTCCCCCTTGTTCCTCCTCACTCAAATAGATCCATTTCTTTTTTTATGACTGACTCTAATTTATCTAAACTCGTGGATAAACGCGAAAAAGGACCTTTAGATACTCTCAGAGAATACTAGTGACGTATTAGTTTGTGACGTATTAGTCATAGAAGGAGGCAAGTCATCTTCGTTCTCTGTGTTTGCTACTGTGGTATTAATCATGGTACCAGAAGTTGAGTCTGGTTGTTTACGAAATAATCGTTTGATTATATTTTTATTTTCAGTGCACCACTCGCGCCCCGAGTAGACGTGTGTAGCGTCGCTTACTATTTAACTGCCGTCGATCTCGAACGGGATCTCGTGACATTATGCTTCGGGATTGATCCCAAAAAATGTCACGAGATCTGGCGAGATCGAGATGCTGCGAGATCGGGATTGCATTCCCTAATTGTCAATTTGTTAAACTTATTTTGTAAGAGGGTCAAAATATACATATCCGAAAACTAAAAACTGTTTTTGAAAGGTGATAAAATACGCTTTATAATATATGTAAATCAAAATAAATACATACTTTTTGAAATTTATAAACTTTAAATGCAAACATAAAAAAAAGTTTAAAAAATGGCTCACCTCACGTTTTTTCTAACTAAAATTACTGATAACGAAAAAAAAAGTATACATACATATTTTATTAGACAAATTTATTATAAATATTATGGTAACCTTCCATTTTTGTCGTTCTATGTAAAAAAAAGTTTCTAAAATCCCAAAAGTTCATTTTTTTTTTCATTGCGATCCGAAACTGGTTTCACGAAGGTTTACATTTAACTTGTTTTGTGTTTTTTTTTAACATAAAGAAATAAAGAGTGGTATTTTCTCTTTCTTAACACATTTTATATCAAATATCTCAATGTGATGTGATGTAAAAACAACGATTTCTGTGAGACCTCTACGATTTGTTCCGAAAAACAAACAACAGACGGGTTAAATATGGTAACGAAATAATTGCCATTTAATTGTTGTGTTATGCATTTTATTTCAAGTGCGCCCAACAGTTGAATTTGGCAGCAACCTCTGGTCTGGAACTCCAAAATACCTGAAAAATATCCTCGACTCTTTGCGAAAACGGGCGGTCCGTTTGATATATTCTTTTATCTTAACATACAGATTGCAATCTTTAGTGCACAGGCGTCGGATGGGAATGCTATCCTTGTTCTACCGGTATTAGAATGGAAGATGCTCCGAGGAGCAAGCATCATTGATCCCTTCGGCACCGGTGCATAGTAGGGAAACACGCCAAACGCGTGCCCAACATATGTACACGGTTGACATTTGTCACACGAGAACGGGTCGCTCCTTCGACTTGTTCTTGTGTTCAACAGCTCGGCTGAGGAACGATTTGCCGGCCTATGTGTTTCCTCCTTCCTACAAAATGGATCTCTTCAAGACCAATGTTCTTTCCTTCCTTTCCTCAAAAAGACCCTCCACACAGCATCTCACATGATAGAGGCCCTTTCCCAATCTGAAGGAATTTTTTTCCTCAGGGCCTCCTGTGTGGAGTTAATGTAAAAAAAACGAGTGTGCTTTAGACCACACGAGTGAAGTAAAACTTCAATAACTTATAAAAGAAGAGAGAAAGAAAATGTGCGCGCGCACTGATCTCTCTTGCTCCTATAGTAATATACGATACAGACAATAGGCCTGCACTGTGTCTTAGATATACGAAACGTAACTGGCTATGAGAGAAAGAGAGAAAGAAAATGTGTGCTCGCACCTCTCTCTCTTGCCCCTACAGTAATATACGAAACATAACTCTCTCTCTCTTTCTATCTTCACTAACTTTAATCTCCCTCTCAACTTCCGTTTGCCTCGCCCGGTCACACATTTCGTAACGCTCTCGTTACGCATTCATCAGCTTACTCCCCAAATTAAGCGAGCGTGAAATAGTTTTACTTAAAAAAAATGTTACCGGTGAATTAATGTAAATATTGTAGCGTAAAAAAACATGTCGTTTTATAAAACTAAATCCCGATTTTAATCTTTCTCCATTGGTTGAGCGTGGCTTTATCGCGGTTATATTCATAAAAAAACATTACGGGGATAATGGTCGTAATAACATATTCATGTGACACCACTTTAAAATAGAATTTTACTTCTGAAAGTACTTTGTACTAAGTACACTACACCCTCAGTCCCTCTGCCCTCAGTTCAGTCGTTTTGTAGACACTGGAGGAGGCGGTTGTTCAACGGAGTGTGTTAGTGAAATAAGCAGAAATACGTATCGAACTTGTTTATAATAGGAAAATTATCGATCCTTGTTCAAGAGTAAATACATAAGTCGACAGTACGAAGCGAACACAGGTGATTACAAGTAGTTAGAATTCAGATCGTGTATGTTTTTTGTTTACATTTTGTGCTTTTGTTTACAATGTATGTGAATTGATTGTTATCGTGACATTGTTGTTCAAGTAATATCTTTGTTTGATCGTTATTTTTGTGAAAAATAGCTTTTTTAAAAATATTTTTATGTTTTAATGACCGGTCAGTGGTTGAGTGGACATTACGTTTGGGTCCCACCCGGGCGTCGCGTGGTCGATTTCTTGGCTGGCTAAGTCCTCCATCACGACACAAGCGACTTTTTCCGCTTAGCACGGTGGAAGTAGGAGATTTTAAAACACTGTTAGATTATTCGTAACTCGGGAATGTTTGTGTTTCTTAAAAAAAATATGTGAATATCGCACAAGAGCCCTAACTGCTCCCAAGCGCCTGGAGCCAGTGAGACTATGGCATCCCCAATTGGGGTATGTTGTGAGGCTGGAGGTAGTGGAGAGGAGAAGGAGACAAAGAAGAGGAAGGTGGGGGGAGTACCTTGCTATTCAGATCTAGTCACTAAACGCTGCTAAATCCATTACAAGCAACATTTCAATTCTGAATTGTGGTCTTATACCAGGGCGATACTGAGAGTATCTTCCACTATTGTTTTCTATGTAAATATAAATAAAATTAAAATAAAAAATAAAGCATTAATCTGAGTGGTTTTAGATTGCTTTATTTTTTATTTTAATTTTATTTATATTTGGGATAGTTTTTATTTATAGTTGACAGCAAATCATAAATTACACAATAATACAATTATAAAATGGTTAATTATGCCAATTATAAACTTTCCACAGATAATAATAGTAAATTATAAAGGTGACAAAATGTGTGACATTATAAAGGTGTTTATTTAATTAGTTCATTTTTAGTTACATTATGTGAGGGGGGGGGGGAGAAATATAGGATAAGGATTAAAAGGCTAAGGACGCGAATATATAGGGGGAGGTTGTAGATTGAACTCCCTAGGTTGAGTCATGTTGCTTAGTGAGATTTTGTTTTATATCATGTAACGTCGAGTTAAAAATGTCAATGTGGTAATAATTTAAGTTGAATGAATGTGTGGATCTGTAGATAAATGAGTTATGTTTGGAGTTAGTCTTGCAAAGAGGAAGATTAAAAGTAAGCGACTGTCTACTGTTGCGATTAGGAACGTGGAATGATAGGCGTTGAAGAAGATCAGGACTATCGATTAAATTATGTGTAATTTTAAATAAAATTATCGAATCTGCTATATTTCTTCGACAAGTTAGCGTCTGTATTTTGAAGAATTTTGCAGAGTCTTCATTACTAACATGAGATCGAAAAGAGCGGAAATTGAGATACCTTAAAAATCTATTTTGAACACTTTCAATTCTATTTTTGTGTACTGCATAGCCTGGGTTCTACACTTGAGATGCGTATTCAAGAATACTACGAACATATTAGAAATATAGTGTTTTGAAAGTAGTAAGTTCTTTGAATTGTTTACGTGAGCGGATTATGAAACCAAGCATAGAAGATGCATTAGTGACTATGTGGTTGATATGTTTATTAAAATTCAGTATACTATCAAGTATAACCCCAAGGTCCTTACTTTCGAATTTGATAGATAACGGTACAAGATTAATTGAGTATTCATGGATAAATATGTTTTTATTCCTAGTAAAGCGCACAACGAAGCACTTAGATATATTTATTTCCAGACAATGGGCATTACAATACCTGCTGAAACATTGCAAATCATCTTGAAGCTTCAGACAGTCCTCTATTGACTTTATAGATGAATAGATTTTCATGTCATCGGCATACAGGATGGTTTGCGAGTTTAAGAAACAGTTACCAACATCATTGATATATATTTTGAATAATAATGGTCCCAACAAGCTGCCTTGAGGAACTCCCGATGTGACAGCCACAGAATCGGATTTAAATCCTACAACCACTACTATTTGACTACGGTTGGAGATATAAGAAGAGAGCCAACGATAAAGATTGCCGTGAATACCAATTTCCAAAAGCATCTTTAATAGAGTCGCGTGATCGACCCTGTCAAACGCCTTACTAAAGTCGGTATAGACAGTGTCCACTTGTATTCTGTTATCCAAATTATCCTGGAGGTACTCTGTGAAAGTTAAAAGATTTGTGGTTGTTGATTTACCACTAATGAAACCGTGTTGGTTCATATTCAGACTAGATTTAAGAGCAGCATATAGTTGATCGTAGACTATTTTTTCAAAAATTTTGTTAAATATGCAGAGTTGGAGATTGGCCTGTAGTTTGTGACATATGTTTTTTTTACCATTCTTGAAGATGGGAGACACAAACGCGCATTTCTATATAACAGGGACAGTGCATTGGGTTAGAGAGCGATTGAAAATCAAAGAAGGGGGTAAGGCTAGATTGTGTGCACATCGTTTAATAAGGATAGAAGGTATTTCGTCAGGACCGGCACCTTTGCTAGAATCAATTTCCTTAAGGTGTTTTAAGACAATTTCTCGTGTCACCTCAATATTGCTTATATTGGATGTATGGTTTCCGGCGTCAATTTTCAAAACAAAAACGTATGATTTTGTATGATTTTGCATAGTAGTTTCAAAATTTATAAGTCACGAAAAAAAACCTGTTTTCACCATGTAACTAATTTATCACATTTTTTGAAGCCATGTGCTGTCAAGCTGAGGATCTGCAGATCTTAAAGTCACATACTAGTGATGTCACCTGCCTCGACTTTTCCCTGGACTGTCTGTTGGTCACTGGTTCAGGGTAAGATTTCCATTTTGGACATTTAATATCACAGTTGCAAAACGAAACAATTAAATAAAGTACCATTTTTATGTTCTCTTGTTTCATCTTCGTTGTACAGTTATTTATTAGTTCATACCTACATTTGTTTTATACTTCTATCTTGAACTCAATGAGTTACATTATATATTTTGTATTGTAATTATTTTCTCTTGTTTCATATTCACTGTACAGTTATTTATTAGTTCATTCCTACCTTTGTTTTATACTTTTATCTTGAACTCATTGAGTTACATTACCTATTTTGTTGAATTATAATTATTTTATCTCGTTTCATCTTCATCTAAAGTTATTTATTAGTTCATACTTACCTTTGTTTTATACTTCTTCCTTAATCTCAATGAGTTACATTATAATGTTGTATTATTTTTTGTCTTGTTTCGTCTTCATTGTACAGTTATTTATGAGTTTATACCTGCCTTCGTTTTATACTTCTAATTTGTACTCAATGAGTTACATTGCATGTTGTATTATTATAATGTTCTCTCGTTTTATCTTTATTGTGCAGTATTTATTAGTTCGTACCTTACTTTGTTTTAGACTTCTCTCTTGAACTCGATGAATTACATTAAATGTTGTGTTGTTATTATTTTATCTTGTTTCATCTTCATTGTAAAGTTATTTATTAGTTCATACTTACCTTTGTTTTATACTTCTACCTTAATCTCAATGAGTAACATTATAATGTTATATTATTATTTTATCTTATTTCGTCTTCATTGTACAGATAATACTACTTTCCTTTGTTTTATACTTCCACCTTGAACTCAATGAGTTTTTTAAAATTTATTTTATTTTATTTATTTATTTATTTATATATATATATATATATATTACAATTCATTACAAAATGTTACTTTGACTGTCCAACTGGGAAGGATACCCGTTTTAGGACAGCCAAATTGTATATTTAGTTCATAATATTTTTAACAAGGGAATGGTTTCTTTCAAGATATCACGGGAATGAGCCTCTGTCAAGACAACTTTTGAGAACATTAAAATTTGTTTTTTGAACGAAGCGATGGTTTCTTTAATATGTCTTTGAAAGAATCGCAAAGATGTGTTTTTTTTCAAGGTCATTTTGAAAAACATTAATACCTGCATTCAGAGTGAATGAGTGGTTTCTTTAGTGATATCACAAGTAGGAGATTCTTTCCAAGTCATTTTAGAGAACATTTACAATTGTATAATTAGGATTTACATATATGATATAAATTTCCAGTGTTACATTGTATGTTGTGTTATTATTATGTTCTCTCGTTTCATCTTCATTGTACAGTTATTTAATAGTTCGTACCTACCTTTGTTTTATACTTCTATCTTAAACCCAATGAGTTACATGTTACATTACATGTTGCAAATATTATTATTTTCTCCTATTTCGTCTTCACTGTAGGTACATTCATTTATCATTGCATTCTTACCTTTGTTTTCTACTTCCTTTTTTTATAAAGCAGGTATACTTATACAGGTATCTATATTTTGAACTCTTATTATTTTAACTCGTTTCATTTTCCTTGTACATTTATTTATTACTTATATCTTGAACTCACTTCCCATTACGTATAATTATTTTTGTATTAAATAATTATTAGTAGCTATTATTTTTATTTTATCTTGTTTCAGTTTCCTCGTACATATATTTATTACTTCAAATATACCTTGGTTCCTGCTTCTATCTTGAACACAATTCCAAATATGAGATACACTTTATTTTTTATATGACTTAATGCCCGGAATAAATCTTCCCCACAGGAAAGACTAAACCCTTCCACACTCTTATCCAGAAATGATTATCTAGTGAATCCACGCAATGTAAGTGCACTATATAAGTATAATAAATACAAAACAATACAAGAACAACACGTCAATCAATCACAGACCAGATGGGAAAATAATTCACCGACCCCAGATATTTTCATATCAGAGGGTTCGGCTCGGCAGAACTCCTAACTGAACCGATAAATCCTACTGATCCCTCAATATAAAAATTTGAAAATCTTTCGTAATCCTACATGTATTTAAAATGACTGATTTTTGCATTTTTATATATAAACTAGCTGGGTTACCCGGCTTCGCTCAGGACAACAAGATAGTGTTCTGGAATGTTGCACAATGATGTTCCCGATTCCCTATTCCTGATCTTTCCACGACATACTCCACCACTCCTTCCACAACTTTCTACAGCTCTATGGAACCTTCTAGAACTTTCCGGAAGACTGTTCTAGAAATTTCAAGAGGGCGAAACTTTCAGCCCTTATATCTTTAAAAGCACGCCCTTTAGGTAAAAACGGATACCCTTATTCCCTAGGGGGGATAGAGATCTACCACATCATATAACTCCCTTGATCGAACCGGGACTCGTTTCTGAGTTTTCGCGAGCTGCACGTTTTTTTGGACTTTCTTTTATAATATATGCCAATAAATAAAATGTTACTCCTCACATGTCCTTTCCCGTGCGTTCCCCTCCAGCGTTCCACTTCCACCTTCCCCACCACCGCTCTCCCGCTCTCCCGTCCCGCCAACCCCCCTGGCACTGCATTTCTTGACTCCTCTCCCGCCCGGCCCGTAGCCGAAACTTTTTTCTAATACTAACAATTTTAAACTCGTGATATCTTTCTAATTAAATATCCGAATTGAAAAATTCAAAAAGTTAAATAAAGGTATTGAAGCTGTCTTGAATATGAAGTAATTTATTTTGATAAGGATTAAAACCAAGATACAAATAAAGAGCCTTTTCAATCGGCGACATTTAAATTAAATTTTTAAAATAAAAGAATACTTATTGTGGCATAACCATAATAGTTAAACATATGCTGTCGCGACCTTTTTTGTAAATAATGATGTGTTCTATAAAGTCGTTGCACATTATTTTATTCTATCATCAATAGTTTTCGCAGCGCACGCGATTTGAAGAATATTTTAGGTAATTTTTTTACACCCTGGGTTACATTATTGAAGTTTTAGTAAGGATACCTAATTTTTTTGAAAATATAATATAGCCTATGTCACCCGGGGATAGTGTAGCTTCCCAACAGTGAAAGAATTTTTCAAATCGGTTTAGTAGTTTCGGAGCCTATTTGATGCAAACAAACACACAAACAAACAAACAATCAAATCTTTCCTCTTTATATAGTGTGTTAGATATATAAAAAAAATTGTAATATTATTATATTAACTACTTTAATTTATAAACTAGTTCATACCTATTTTCTTTTCTACTTCTATCTTGAACTTTCTTCTCACTCAACCTGGGTAAGTACCATTACGTAGGTACCTGGTAAAACAGTAGATACCAATAGAAAATATGCTATTTAAAAAAAAACGTATAAATCATTTTTTACGAATGTTAATGAATGGTTGTACCTATTTAATGTTAATGAATGGTTGTACCTAATCAAAAATAGGTCTACGACGTCAATTGGGTAATCCATTATTTTTGTTTAGCAATTTTAAGTAATAATTCTAAGCATTAATTTATTATTAGGGTTGACTAAAATAACCAAAATAACCTAATGACGTACTTGACTGCTGTACTTGGGTTTATATTTGGAACGTAATAACTAATGTATTATTAGTTTTTTTTTTATACTCGGTTATTTATAAAAAACGCAATGTGAGCTGTTTTTAATTTTTTTTTATGTTAGCATTCAAGCTTTTAATATTTCTAAAATTATGTGTTAATTTGTAAAAATAATATTTGAAAGCTTATAATACCATCGCTTTTTATTTTTTTTGGTTTTCGGATACAATTATAAATATTCCATTGAGCCCTTTTATTATTACCTTGACGATTTACGGTTACGGTACCGTGACGGCATAAAAAAGGCAATAAACATACGTTCATTATCGCTATAATGCTGCAACTCTTTCTTACACATTAAATAACTACGGTCGAAAATGAGATAAACGGTGAACGTATGTCTGCATCCCCAAAGGAAACATACAATCATTATCATAAATCTCCATCACACGTATAAAGAAAATGAAACGCAATTCCCGTCGCAAAAAAATGTAGGTAGGTACTTTGAAGGAAACAGTTATACGTGTTTTGTGTGTCTCATAATTATTTAATGTGTAAGAAAGAGCTGCAGCACTACAGCGACAAGAAACGTATGTCTGTTGCCTGTACGGTACTGTAGCTGTGAATCGTCACGGCAATTATAAAAGCGCTCATTTGTTTGGATTTTATTGCAACGCGGAAATACTGTGACGTTCTGACAAAATATGCTAAATATAGATTAAACATTTATTTTAATTTTAATTTAATTTAAAACTAGCTGACCCGGAGAACTTCGTACTGCCTCAGAATCGATTACTGTTGTTTTAACTTATTAGATGAATTAAATTCAGTTTTTTATTAAGTTAAAAATTATACAACGAAGCAATTATCGATGTGCAAACGTCCGTGTTTTGTTTTTGTCAGTATCAGATATGGAGTTGTGTACGGATTTATATTTTTTGCGATTTTCTTACTTTTCCACTGACTTTACGGGAATTGCGTTTCATTTTTTTTATACGTGTAAGGTAGATTTATTATAATTATTGTATTTTTCCTTTGGAGGGGTGCAGACATACGTTCACCGTTTGTCTCATTTTCGAATGTTGACATGTAGTGTGTAAGAAAGAGGGGCAGCATTATATGTTTAAGAACAAGCAGTATATGTTTGAATTTTTGGAATTCACTCACTATTCAGTATTATATGTATCACAATATTGCTGCAGCTCTTCCAAAAGATGAGAATTCGTTCCATATAAAATGTATGGGGAAAATAATTTATTTTTTTTTCGTCAATTTTTCCAATGTTTTAATAGCTATTCTGCTATTCGGGGCGGAGACTAATCCAATTAATCAAAGATCATAAATCATAAATGGTGTAAACTAACCCGACTGTTTTATATTTTAAAAGATTATGACACAAAGTAAGTTTGATCTGTTTTATTCAGGGCACGCCGATATCATAACCATTAATAAATTTATTATTTAAGAGGCCGTTATTCGAATTTCTACCGATTTCTTGCAAACCTTTGAAGTTTTTAAGCTCTTAAAAAAATATATGTGATTTTTAAAGATAATATCTAGACATTCGTCGCGCCGAAACGCAAATTATATAAAATTCACTCGATAGAAAAAAATCGCAAAGTACGCTCCAAACATTATTTATTAACACGTTTGTTTCAGTTATTTTACAAGTTATAAGTATGAAAAAATTCACAGTGTTTCGTTAAATGCTGATTAAGACAACCCTTGCAAGATTTTTGCTCTATTTTAAACGAGTCGTGTTTTTTTAAAGATTTTATGGCTGTAAATGTTAGCGCTCTCCTATAACATTCGTAATTTCATATCTCTCCATCTTCTTCTTTTTGGGGCCGGTAACGGAGCCTTAATAATTTATCTAATTAATTAATTGTTTTATTTAGGGCACGCCGATATCATAACCACCTATTTAAAGGCCGTAAAGAATTACTAATTAATGAATAATTTCTCTAGGGATAAAACAGTTCGTGTTTGGGGGTGGAAACCTGGACTAGGATACGTGGAATTGGACTTCTCACCTCTGAAAGGTCACAAGTATGGTGTCACCAGTGTCGGGTTTTCACCACAGGTATAAGAAACATCCATTAATGATTGTATATTTGTTTGTGTGTTCCGTTTCCGTTTCCGTATGATTATTTTTTCAAAATGTAAAATTGAAGTTTTTATTTGGACTTCTTATCAGATATTTTTCAATATTACGAAACCTAACTGCTTAAAGAATATTTAAAAAAAGAATTGTCATTGAGATAATGGTTTCTTTGGAAAAATGATATTCTTCACCCATATAAATATGTCATAATGAAAATATGTTTGCTTGTGTCTATATATATGAGATGTCTATTTGTTGCTAAACCATTCATCCGATTGCGATGAAACATGGGGGATTTGATGTGCTCATGTCCGCGATGGTTAGGTACAAATATAATAGTGAGTTCTGGCATCATGAAATTATGCGTTTCTAACCATTCATCCTATTGCGATGAAACTTTGGGGATTTGATGCGCGCATGCCCGCGATGGTTAGGTACTATTATAATAGTGGGTTCTGGCATCATGAAATTATGCGTTGCTAACCATTCTTCCGATTGCGGTGAAACTTCGGGAATTTGATGTGCACGTGCCCGCGATGGTTCAATATATACTGGTGAGCTCTGGCATTATGAATTTTGTATACAAAAATTGCAATAGGTGGCACGCGAGCTGTTTGAAATTGAATGTACCGGGACTGAATGTCTGGAATACGAGAGGGTGGAAGAGAAATCTGGAGGGTGGTTCGCGGGATGGGGAAGCGGGAGAAGGGCGTGGGTAGAGGGAAGGCGGAGTGAGAACGTGTGAGGGGATGGGGACGCGGCAGAGGAAGGGAAGGCGGAAGGGGAACGGAACGAATGGGAAAAGACACGCAGGGAGAAACAATTTCTTTATTAAGTGGCATAGCACCGCATGCCGGGAACTCGCTAGTTCTTAATCTAATTCATTAATTGGAATAAAAAAATTGCCTACATAAAATATATGGTTTACAATTAAGTACGAAGATAGGTATTTATGTATACATGTATTTCAGAGGAAAATTTGGTTTTGATTCATTAAATAAGAAAAAATTAGAAACATACCTACTGTTCACATAACTTGGTAACTACTACTTTACAACTCGGGAGGCGGGTTTTGGGTACCATCGCCCCGGGAATCATTTATTGGATAACCAACACCTCTGTAATAGGTCACCTAAAGTGGTTAACTACGTTTGGTGACTAAGCAGGGGTGCCCGGGTTCACCGAGTGAGGTGTGTTCAGGTCTTGCTGCGTGGCGGGTCGGGTCGAGAGCAGCTGATTAAGGAAGATATTTTTACATCTCCAGCCAGACTCTCTCGACCTATCACCTTGCAACGCAGCGGGACACACTGACCCCCAGAATCCTACCCACCCCTAATACCCTTTTCCTTAAACTATTCTTTTATTTACGAGAGGTATATCAGAATAACATCCTCCTACATCCAAAGAAGAGAGGTTAGGATGAGATTCCAATAACAGGAGAAAGTATCAAAAGGAACACGATAAGTAAATAAAAATATATTTTCAGGGTACCATGCTGGCTTCCTCCAGTATTGATGGGAGTACCATGCTTTGGAGTGCCCGCACTGGCAAAAAGATCCACAAGTTTATTCAGGTCAATGGAGATCCTGTCAGAATATGCAGGTATTCTACGTTTTTTGTATAATTTCATCTAATATTTCCACTAAAATGTTATTATAAGTAATAATTATTAGCCTGAAACACTCATCTACATTGAAAAAATCTCCCGAGAAAAGATACATGCCGCCGACAGGACTCGAACCCGCGCCCTTCTGATTTCTGGTCAACTGCTCTTATCCACTGAGCTATGTCGGCTTACCCAATACCCGCCAAATAATTCTATATATACTAGTGTTTCATTCAACAATTACTGCTTATTACATTTTTCCACCTGAAAACAACCAACTTTATTTTTGTGAGAGAGGCATTGTTAGTGCTAAATCTCGTGGCTAGGTGGCGTCGAGACAAATTATGTCTTCCTTTTTTGGTGAAATACTTTAACTTGTAAAATATTAATTATTATTTTTAATTGATAAACGAATGTTTAAGTAAAGATTTTTATGCATAGCACAAAAGGTAACAATTATTATTTTATAAAGGGCTTTTACATATTTGGTAGTACAATTGATTCATGACAGATGATTTTTAAAGAGATAAAGAAAATATAAAATTAGATAAAAAATGTACACAAGTCATAAAAATACAAAAATACAGCGATTTCAAAGGTTTACAAAAATACAGATATGTTTAGGAATAGTTTTGGAATAAGTTTTTTACAAGATCCACAAAATTCGCCAAGCTTATGTTAAATATGTTAACATCACCTAAGTACTTATTTCCCATAGTGTGAAATCGTTGTATCGGAAAGTGGGCAATGTAGTTCCGCTTATGAATGCTACAGTAGAATAGTGTATTTTGTCGTGTAGTTACTGTCGGTATTCGTAAGTTTATGAGTTGCAGGAGTTCACAACAGTCGAATTTAGAGTTAACTAGTTTGAATAAAAATGTTAAGTCATTTATTTTACGTCTGTCTTCTAGTAGGTGTATTTTAAGAATACTTAAAAATAAATTATATTTTAATTCTTCTAAAGGGATATTTAATTTAAAATTTATAAAACACAGAATTTTTTTTGTATTCGCTCAATGTTATTAATGTGAATTTTGTAAGATGGAGACCAAATTACTGAGTTATATTCCATTAGGCTTCTAATTAGAGATACATATAATAATTTAATGGTTTGTATGGAATTAAAGTTTTTGGTTGTTCTTAATATGAAGTGTTTTCATACCTTTGTTTACAATTTGGTGGATATGATTGGCGAAAATTAGTTTTTCATCCAAAATAATTAATAAGCATTAATTATTAGCCTTTGTGCTATGCATAAAAATCTTGTCTTAAACATTAGTTTATCAATTAAAAATAATAATAAAAATGTTATTGTTTTAATAACCGTATTTGGTGCAGCCACAATGTAATGATGCACAAATTGGTTCTAACCACTGGAACGTTCCGCTGTATAATCGGTTTCAAGCTTGAGCCCTCGGGAATTTTTAAGCCATCGCTTTTGAAATTTCCCAGCCATCTTAAAAAAAATATACCTTTGAATATTAATATTGTGACATATAAACTGCTTATAATGTTAGAGAGCTGTTGAATGCACCTAAATTTAACCGTCTATCCCATATTTTTAGAAACTTAATTAATTAAATTTATAAACGCATGAATTCTGAATATTATTTACTCTAAAATTATATGTATTACATAGTAACTATTTGGAGAATATTAAAATTTAATAAATATTATGACTTATGCAAATATGTATGTTGTCTATAACCTAGTTTATAATCAAAGATATAATTTTTAATTCGAACATGCATTTTTTGATATATATAATGGTTTTTTTATAATCTTCGATAAAACAAAAGCGTAATTGTGTTTCATTAAAAACAAAAGAAACAACATTTGAAGCCCTTATTTCAGGTTTCTTTATATTATAAGATAAATGAAATAATTGAATAACTGATAAATGAAATAATCGACCACCATAACACGGGCATCAGCCTAGCATGGTGGTCGAATAATCATCTAATAATGTAACCCTATTTTGTAAGTAATGAATAAAGAAAATTTAAAAAAAAAAAAAAATTCTGATAGTTTACTTTCATTAACTCGCTTGATTTCGCTAACGTCACAGCTATCAGCAGTGACATCTAGTGGGCCAACAACTAACTTGTCGGTAACGCGGCAAATACAAACTTAAGCAAAGCGCTCATAAGTGGTTTTCTTTACATATATAAATACATGATCAATGATTTGTAAAAAAAATATTTCTATAATTTCGGTTCGCGAAATAATGTCAAAAAAAAATAATTCAGAAGAGATACGAGCCATCTCATTGTTAAAAAATGAAAATACTAAGTTATCTTTGTAATAAATCTTCTGAAGTAGTTCCAATAAATGTTTTAAAATATCTCTTCAAATTGACCGCGTTTTGGCCAGCGAACGCTCGAGGGTGTTTGCAAATTTGCCAAAATATGGCCAGTGGACAGAACTGTAGAATATAATATTATTGGAGAATGTCCACTTTATCAGTTTTCCGGAGAAACATCTGTGCTGAACCAAGTAACTTCCGATCAGTGGCATAGCTAGCAATCTTAGAATTTCACTTTGACCTCCAGCAACTCTATTCTACTATATAAAGTAGAAGATTGATGTAATTAACAACTATGTAAAACGCTATTTTCAGGTTCAATAACGATAGCTGCACTTTTGTAACAGCCGGGGACAACGGGGTTGTTTGCATCTGGGATCTGGTCAACCGAACATTGCTCAGGTACCAACATAGACATATTTACATTACATAAACATTTTCTTCCCTTTGTCTTATTCGGGTCGGTTTTTTTTTAGGAGGTATTTAACCCTAGAAGCCTAATCTATTTCAGGGGTACATAAAGCCTTAACATATGTCTCATAGGCGTGCATATATAATTGACAGCATGTAGCCTAATATATACCTACTTATGTCTTATTTTTCATAGGTAATTTAAGGTTGGGATATAAATTAATAATAAAACATATTTTTATCAACAGTTATTTATTACAACAAAATAAAAAATCAATTGCTTAAAAATCCATTGAAATATTTATTTTTTTAAAACAATTTAATGTTTTTTTTAACACTAATTACTTATTTTTAGGGCAAACATTAAAAAGTAATCGACTTTATTTTATATTTTAGTTGAAACTAAATTAGAACTGAGTTAAAAGTTACACAAAGCCTAAACATACGTCTTGCAGGCGTGCTGTACCTCTATAAGACATAAGCATTATCGGCAAGATTCCGCCGGCCACTTCGTTGATTAAAGAACACGAGGCGCTAACTTCAACCGTTATAAAGATAATTTTTGATTGAGTGTACGCCTCGCAGGCGTAGATAAGGCTTCTAGCGTTAAAGAAATATGAAATTCTCCCACATGATAAAAACATTAGATACAGGAATGGACGGCGTCAAGTGGAGATGTGCACAGGTGGGGCCTTAAAGAGTCGGCAATATGAAAATGCGGTGTAATGCAGACAACCGATTATTATATGTGGTCAACGAATCCCCGCTCTATTCATTCCTTGGCAGGATTGATTGAGGTCCACAGAGCCGCACTAGAGGTCCAAGTCTGGCATGCAGGTCTAGATGTCCCCCTCTGACCCTCCCACCATACGAAAGAAGAAGTCAGAAAGCATAGAAGTGTAACTGACAATCAGAGATTCACAAGAACAGCTGGATGGGTTTATTTTACTGGATACTTATGTAAAACTTTAAAAAAAGAAGGCCAAGTTCAAGTTCTAATCCCAGTGTCAGACCGACTTTAGTTCTGTAATCTATCTCTATATGTATGAAAAAATAATGCTTCTTTGTTTGTATCGTATTCTTTCTTATACCATTCATCCGATTGTGATGAAACTTTGGTGATTTCTTGTGTGCATGCCTGCAAAAGTTTCTATAGTGAGTTCTGACGTTATAAAAATTGTTAAAATTTTTTACAATAGGTGGCGCGTGAGTTGTTTGAAAAATGTGTGTATTTCATATAGTTTACCAGCAGGGAGGAAAAGCAGAAAGGGATGAAGGGAACGAAGGAAGAGGGGGTTAGCGGGAGGTGAAATGAGGGGTGGAAAGGCAGGGAAGGTGGAAGGGAGGGACGCAGGAGGGGAACGGGGACGCATAGGAAAGAATATAAAATGCTGGGATTTATAATTCGTATAGCAAAACCCTTCCACAACATAAACACTCTATATTCTCTTTACACCTCATATATTCGCCCGCACTTGGAACACTGTACACCGATCTGGACTCCTTTATACCAAGCCCATATTGAAAGAATAGAAAGAATTCAAAAAAAAATTTTTAAACACTTAAATTATAAATTCAAATTACACTTCTCAAATTATACCGAATCCATTAAATTTCACAATTTCAAATCCCTCCAAACACGACGTCTAATTTTTGATCAAATCCTATTGTTTAAAATTCTAAACAATGGCCTGGACTCACCAGAACTTACCAATTTAATAAATTTTCATATTCCGTCAAGATCAACCCGGCAATCCGATTTATTTTATTTACCCTCTTGTAGAACAAACATTAGAAAAAACTCCCCAATTCCCCGTGTATGTGCACAATATAATACAAAATTTCACAGCATTGACATTTTTAGTAAAAACCTTAAGAAATATCGATATGAAGTAACGCGTACGATCGATTATTAATATGAGAATATATCGTGAGCATCTCCTATCCTTTTCCTATATTCCTCTTCCTCTCCTCTTCCTATAACCCAACATTAATTATAATATAATAAAACTTCATCTCCGATGTACTTTAGCATAAGAAACCTCTGTGGCTTGACTCCAGTTCAATTATATATTTATCACTGTATATGTATTATGTAAAAGCTGTTTGTTTCTTACAAATAAATAAATAAATAAATAAATATGCAGGGATAAACAGTTTCTTTCTTAGAGTGGCATTGCAATGCATGCCGAGTATAGTGATGTATAAAAATATTTTTTCTTTCTCGTAACATTCAACCTGCTGTTATTTTTTAAGGACTATTCAACATCACGAAGATGCAATATTTAGCCTTGCATTCACACCAGATTCCAATTACTTACTGACTTCTTGCAACCAAGGAACCATCAAACTGTACAACTTCTCAGGTATGAGGTTTTTTCTTTTGAATAATGTTCTTACAATTAATTCACAGAAGAATGAAAATTTTGGACCCTCCTTAAAAATTTATAAAATCCAATTGATAAATTCATTAAAATATTATGATTCTTGATCAAAAGTGACATGAAAAATGTTTTCCTTGTTTCTAGATCTTCGAGACACTACTGTCGAAGATGCTGCTCCTTTGGTATCAGTGGATGATGCTCATGACTTAGGGGTCCTCTGTTGTGACTTTTCAAGTGTCATCAAAATGGATGGTACGTTATTATTGCACCAACCTCTATATACGTATACACATATGTAATTTGGGAGGCAGGTGTGGATATTTATAAGATAAATCACACCTCTGGCATGGATCACCCTAAATAGTTCACTACGTTAGGTAACTTAACAGGGATGCCCGGTTTAATGAGGGTGAGGTTTGTGTAGGTCTTGGCGGCGAATGCGTCTGCCAACCTACTGCGTGGCGGGCCGGATCGAGAGAGACTGGTTAAGGAAGGCCTTTTGATCTCTCGAACTGAACTCTCTCGACAGTTCACCTCACAATGCAGTTGGAGGAATGGATTCATACGTCTGTCACTTCTGGATACACTGACCCCAGATTCCTACCCACCCCTCATACCTTTTCCTTCATTCCTTATAGAACTTTCTCTCCTTTATTTCCTTCAACTTTAAAAGATCCTCTACACAGGGGTTACCCTGTAACTATTCATGTAACTACATATGCTACAAAACGTAATTTAAAAGTTCACAAGCTGACTCAAAGTGGAGAAAAATCCTTTTTCATGTTCCGACTGCAACTATTCATGTTCTACGAAAAGTAATTTACAACTAAATCATGACATAGGCCCTGAGGGAAATACTTTTTGTCAGTGCCTCCTGTGTTGAGTTATTTAGATTGAGAGTCTACTCTTTTTTTCATGTGTAAAGAGTTCTGTCTCCCTATCACAGATAACACAATGGAAAATTGCTTTGTGATATTCTTATTGAAAATCTTTCATCCTTCTTCTCTTTTCTTCATGACGTGAACAAGGACAAATTGCACGGTTTTTTGCAGAAAGTTGTTGGTAGAGAGTCACGCATTTTATCTTTCAATTTCAGATGATGACCCCCAATGTTGTATTTATTCGCTGGTGACAAGTGGAAATGATCAGTGTCTCCGCCAGTGGACGGTTCGTTGTCTCTCAGAGGGCAAGCAGAGGGAGTGCAGTGGGACCCTTGCTCAGGTCACTAACAATGCGCACTCGAGCGCTATAACTTGCGCCAGGTAAGGTTACCCATTACTCCAAGGAGTCCAGTGTAAAAGATAAGTACTTAAGTACGTGGAAGATGCTCTGGACGATGCCACCAAAAAGCTTGATTAATAAAATAAAAATAAAAAAATAATAATCCGTGGCTAATTCGTTAGTTAACTTTTCTTCGGCATTGACCACACCCTTGTTTTGCTCTTCCAATCTCTTTGTGACACGAACATCACTGATAAAGTGGGGTGAGTCTAACACGCTTATAAAACTTTACAATTCTCAAATATTTATGCAGCGCAGTACGGTGAGCAATGTTATTTACATTTGCGTGGAAGATGCGATCGGGATCCTGGGAATGACAGGAGAAAAAAAATCTTTCAACATTATTTTTTAAATGTCTAATAATGTTCCTATTGTAATCCTAAGGTTCAATCAGCGTGGCGACTTGATCTGCAGCTCATCTTTGGATAAGACAGTGAAAATCTGGAACCTCAATGGAAAGTGCCTCTTGAATTTGGATGCCCACAACAGATATGTCAACTGCGTCAGTTTTTCTAAGAATGGAGACTTTCTTTGCTCAGGTAACTTCTGCGATAAAGTAACATAAATAAATATCTTACCATTCTTAGACTTCTAGCGTCCAGCTCTGCATATGGGCCTCACATAAAAATGTCCCCAGTTTGGTGATTCTTGGTGGCTTACACGGGCTTCAATTAAAGAATGACCCCAGTTTGGTGATTCTTTGTGGCTTACACGGGCCTCAATTAAAAAATGACCCCAGTTTGGTGATTCTTGGTGGCTTACACGGGCCTCAATTAAAAACGTCCCCAGTTTGGTGATTCTTGGCAGCTTACACCTATCCGAAATCCGAAGCGTCAACATATTATCAAAATCAAAAGAAATTACTATGTCATCCTTAATACCACACTTTGTGGTTCATTCTAAGATGCTTGGAGGATTCGTCAGAGACTTATAAGACCCTCCTAGACTACTTATAATCATGAGTTTTCCTAGTATTCTCCCAGGTAATACCGCCGTAGGCCACCATATTTCGGTTTTTGATGAAACTTCCCAGTAATTTTTTGTGCGATTTTAAAAACTTATAAATAATACAGAATTAAAGTCAGATCTCTGTGATATTCTATTATGTGTGGAAGAATAAAAAATAACACGACCGCTGCTCGATGGTTGAGGTCGTAAAATAATAATCCATTTGATTTGCAGGTTCAAACGATAAGACAGTGAGGATTTGGGATATGACAGGAGGAACTATCACAGTGGACTCAGAACTGGTGAAGCCGTGTAGTGTGCTTAGTCACTTTGGATGTGGAGATTTGAAGGTCAGTGAATCAAGCAATATCTTTCCTCCTAAAACAGTCCTTGAGGTTTTCTCGAAAAGGTTTGTTTTTTAAACATCCTAAATTTTCTTTTTAATATATTCTACCAGGGTATTTCCATGGTCCATGAAGATGACATAGTCCTCTTTAAGGGTGACAACAATGACAATGAAGTGCTTCTCTTGCAAACATTTGACAATCTGCACACGGCGGCTATCAACTGCCTTGAGTTCAACAAGGAGGGACTTTTGGCCACTGCCAGTGGGTAAGTTAGCAAGATATGTAGTCTTCTTATTTTGTATTTATGGTGAATTAACAATAGAATAATCTTTTAACAACCCTGATGTATGTTTGGGCGTGTAGAGCGAATGAACAAAGAAAGTAGTGTAGGAGAATGTACGACTCGAAAGTTAATGGCAGAATAAGTAGGAGACGTTTGAAACATGACATAGACAAGTATGTAAATCAAACACTTGTTCAATCTAGTAAAATGCAATTTCTTTATCAGTGATAAAACAGTCCGACTCTTCAAGCCACAAGAAGAATCTGAGCTGCTTGTGGAGGCAGAGAATTCTCCGTTTTCGAGCCACAGCTACCAGGTCAATACCCTGACCTTCACAAATCAGGACCTTCTGGCTTCCGGCTCCTTGGACGGAAGCATTATGTTTTGGAGACCGTACAGGGTAAGAGTTTTATCCAGCCCCATGCATGTAGAAAGGGTCTAGGAAGAAGAACGTGGCTTATCAAAGGGAATAAGAAATAGGCCACTTTTAAATATAAGTCTTACGCAAAAGCCTTCTCCAGATTAAAAACTGGATACAATTTATTTTTATAACATTTACAGCACCATTTTCGTCTTGTGAAAATATGATGTGATATTTTTTCAATGATTTTTAGACTTGACACCAGACACCAGGTGGAATATGTGTACCTACGTTATAATGACCAATAACTTCTACTTCTTTGAAATTGAAAATCAATAAGACAATCTTCACCCTGCTGACAATAGTATTTCGATGGTAGTCTCAGTATTTCAGTCACGGTGACGACCGTAGTAGAGTAGCTTTTGTGTGTGCAAAATCAATTAAAAAACATATACCATTTCAGATGGAAGATATATTATGATAAGAAATCTAGTCAAATGCAGTCAGTCTATGGATTATGTTACATTAGGTTAGGTTAGCTTTGCAAGAACAAAAGCCAATCTATTATATTTGTTACCATGACTGAAATGGTATAGGCTTTGTAAATACGTACCTTAGGCGAGGGATGAGGGTGTAAACGAGTGTAATTGTAATTTATTTTTATTTTTAACTTAATTTGTAAAACCTCAAATTGTAATATTTAATTAATATATACAATAAGTTTGATAATTTAATTAATGAAGACAATAAGATTTACGGCCCGGAAAGCCGAAGGTCCTGGGTTTGAGTCCCAGATCCCCAGATGTGACCGTGTCTTTTTCTGATTTTCGATTGAGTTTCGCTAATATTGTCTTCATTAATAATTTGTAGAATTGTGCATAAATAAGATTTTCTTCCTTCTGTGATGGGCTAAGCTTCAGAATCTATCTTTTTTCCAGCACGAAAAACGTCCGCTCCTTTCCCTCATCACGCACCAGTTGGCGGGAGTGCGTTGCATCCGAGTTACAGGAAACTGGATGCTGGCGGCATACGACGATGGTACTGCTGCGGTCTGGTCTCTCGAACCTCTCAACGCTACTCCGTTGGTGTAAGTTCTTCACGTACCTATTCCTTAGATAGTAGGCACACAGGTTGGCATCGCATGAATCAGACGGATCGCATCTAACGGATTTATTAGGCGTAATGCGTGATAGTATGTTCTCTGTATTCAGATTGCCGACGCGATGGACATTTGCATTTTCAGATTTTCAACATTAGCATTCGGATTTTCGTACTGCGCACATAGGTACGTCATGCGGATTGCCGAATCTACTGGATCGGCAATTCGTATGATGTCATCAGCACGCATGGGAAAGTTGCCCCCCCGAGAATTTGTTCCGATATGTGGACTAACAATACAAAGAATTCTAAAATCCGTTTGATGTGATCTGTACGATGCGGATCTTTGTACGCTTATCTTTCTTTGGGAAGAATAAATTAATAAAAAATCGCTAAAATTCTGTTTAATTCCATTACGATTTGCATGCTGTATTTTAGTGTGCTGGAGAAAAACTATTGAAGCATCTATGAATAATCTTCTTTTTGTTATTACATACAAATTTCTTGCAGGGTATATCCAGAACACGCTGACGCAACCACATCCTGTGCTTGCTCGCCTGATGGGAGACTGGTGTCGTCAGGATCTCATAATGAGGATTTTAGGATTTATGCCCTACCTGATGAAGGAATGTCCTTTAACAATGAGGCCATACACGTTCAGGACTGCGCTCATGATTTGGGTAAAATTGCCATTTTTACATATAGGGAAATTGCATTCACATCGAAGCATGGTTTCATTAATGTACTATATACGAGCCTTTCTTAACCACACTTCAATTTTTCTCTTTCAGGTATTCAAGGAATGGATTTTGCTCCAACACCCAAAGAACTGCCCCTACAAATTCCAGAAGACAATATCTGCCATCTATTGGCGACTTGTGGTAACGACTGTCTGATCAAAATATGGAAGATTGTAATCCCAAAGGTATAACACATTATTGATATTCAACGAAATTGTTAATATGTATAAAGAAAACCTAAGGTATTTGTTGCTTTCAATTCTATGTTTTCCAGGCTGGCAGTCCCCACAGCAATACAAGCGTCTGCGAATGGAGAATTTTGGCAGGACACGGCAGCAGTGTTACAAGTGTCAAATTCCCATCCAATAGATCGGATCTCATCTGCACCACGTCAACTGATAAACAAGCGAGGTTTGTTTATTTTAATGTTGGTGATGTTTCTTTCAGAAAATCTGTGTTCATTTACATATTTTCCTCGCTATGAGGAACTTTATTATTCGCATGAGTTTCTGACGTTCGGTGGAGATATGAGTATTTTCTTTGGTTTTCTTAAATTTTATTGGATTGTATTGATGTTCATTTTCTTTTTCCCAACCTACAGGATCTGGTCAATATACCCTGGGCAGTGCCTTCACGTACTGGAGCATGAATCCCTCGTGGCTACTTCTTCCTTTGGACCCCGTGGCGCTTTGCTGGCTACTGGCTGCTTGTCTGGTCAACTGTGTATTTGGAAACTGCCGAGGCATTTGGTAAAAAAATCAAATTATAAGATTGTTATGTTATCACTGAAGTTAAAATCACGGTGAACTGAAATAATATCAACACCAATTAGTTTACTTCAGGACAGTCCTCTCTAGTCATGGATTTAAAGAGTCGGTGATGTGTGAATGCGGTACGGTGAATGAATGCCACTATCCCTGTCGATGCTACAGACCCTGAGGCCATAGATATGGATGATCTGACTTCCCATCACACGAAAGAAGAAGAATCTTTTAAAGACAGAGAGTTTTTGTACATATGTACTATAATTTTGAATTTACAGGTATTTGAATCGGATCCTGGTCAACTCATTATTTCATCAAACAAAAACCCCATGGAGTGGTCGGGTGAGGAGGTGTTGGATTGGCTTCGAGATCTCTATCCAGCTGTGAGTACTGTACTAAGAGGAACTTGCAAAACTAATTCACAGCATCGACCAAGCATTATCTGGGCAGGGCACGTGAACATTAAAATCTACACCGAAACCAAAAATATTTGTGTAAGAACACATGTATAAAAACGAAAGTGCATTTTCACGCAGTCGAAATATCAGAAGAAGCATCGCTTTTTATCTTTTGTCCGTCCCAATGCTCATAGACTAGTTGTGAAATTCTTTTTATTCGAACACGAATTTGAGACAGTTGGAAATATTTTGAATTATTAACAATTTAATTAGCATATGAAAATTAATAAACAAAAATTTTAACAAAACAAAAAACGACTTAAAAAAATGCCCTAAAAATTAAAAAAATAATTTTGTACGATTGTTATTTTTGGAGTCTGTGTCAGCCAAGGTAACTACATACATAGGTAGTTATAGGTGAGATGTGGAGATCTTGGCTGACACCGACTCCAAAAATAACAATCGTACGAAATTATTTTTTTACTATTTTGGTGCATTGAAGTCATTTTTTGTTTTGTTAAAATTTTTGTTTATTTTTTGATTTTTAGTGACGGGCGTGCGTAAAGAAGTTTTACTTTAAAAAAAGTATGTATCATCGAAATCTGTTGGCGTAATATTGAGTTATTCGTCCATTTGTCGCGCACATACTTATCGCAAATTTAAGACATATATGGTTTTATCATGGATCCCATTGTCAGAACTAGATTAAATTAAAATGGGACCACACGGGAAGCACCAGCTTTCCAATAAAAAAAAATCATCAATATCGGTTCACCCAATCGAAAGTTCTGAGGTAACAAACATGAAAAAAAAAAAAAAAAAAAATACCGTCGAATTGATAACCTCCTCCTTTTCAAAGTCGTTTAAAAATATGTAACATCATCATTACATAGCATAAAATGAAGTTGCTCAAAATGTTTGTGCGCTTAGATCTTTTAAACTACGCAACGGATTTTCATACGGTTTTCACCAATAGATAGGGTCATTCAAGAGGAAGGTT
The DNA here is from genome assembly GCA_917563855.2 of Limnephilus lunatus. Lineage (NCBI taxonomy): Eukaryota > Metazoa > Arthropoda > Insecta > Trichoptera > Limnephilidae > Limnephilus > Limnephilus lunatus. Next base: position 23,833,475 of record OU830596.1, read on the forward strand.
AATATGTATAATACATGCTTATTATAGTAGAGAAAAGCCGAGAAATTCAAATATTCAATTCAGGCATCATTACATAGTATAAAATGAAGTCGCTCAAAATGTATGTGCGCTTAGATCTTTTAAACAATTTTCACCAATAATAGAGTGATTCAAAAGGAAGGTTTATATGTCAAATATTCAATTCAGGCAGCGGGCAGTGGGCAGCGGGCAGCTGGCAAGCAGGTGGTGTGGATTTTATAAAGGTTGGGTAATATATATGTGAGTTGTCTATGCACTATGCATTGCTTTATTAAGCATAGGAAATGTTTGAAACATTCAAAATACCTTCTGTATTATTTTGTTTCTGGATTATTACAACCATATGACAATAGATCTGAAAAGTTTTTTTAATCATTACAAAAACTCTTACGAAACTGTAAAAAATGACAACATTTGAGAATGACATTTTGCAAACCATTGATTGTTAAATAAACTCTTTAAATTAATGAATTTATTTGAAGTACTCACCTGTGGTAGGTACTTACCAAAATCGAATCATTTGCAACTAATCAAAAAATGTATTTATTTTAAATAGATACCTATGTTAGGCACTAAATTTGATTGATTGTTTGTTATATATGAAAAATGAAAATTTATATTAAAAAATTGCATTAGCTGTGTGAAAACTGAATGTACCGGGACTGAATATAATGAACACGGGATAGTGGAGGGGATCGCGGAAGGGGGGGGGGGGTTCGCGGGAGAGAGGAGAGGGAAGGCGGGGAAGGTGGAGGGGGTACGTGTGAGGGGAAGGGGACATGGAAGGAGAAGGGGAGGCGAAAGGGGAATGAGACAAATGGGAAAAGACGCGCCAGGAGAAACAATTTCTTTATTAGTGGCATTGCCGGAAACTCACTAGTAATTGATAAAAATGTTACATTTATTTATAGCAAAACATCTAAGCCATGCAACAAATTACGACAACACTGAAATGAATGAAAATGAACGGCGTACGGGTTTATAAGCTTGCACAATAAGTTTACATGAAAATGGAAAGTTGTATTATAATATCATTTTTAGGAGGTGTTATTTTTAGATTAAAATTAGACATTATGAGAGGGTTAATTGTTTTTATATACCGGTGCGTCACAGTAGTTTGGTTGAATTGACAAAGGAATTATTATTCTTCAGGACCAGGAAGAAACCAATGACTTGATGCGGAAGATCAGTGTTAAGCTTCTGACCAGAAACCTCAAAGGAAGGGAATCGATTCCAGCTGCAGAAGAGATTTTGCAAATGATAATAGAAGCAGGTAATCCAATCAGTTTTATATATTTTTTTTTATTCTTTGCGGAGACGGTTTACGATTAGTTCCCGTGAGCACTTAGGTCATAGGCCGATTGTGCTATCTCCCATTTTACCTCAATCCTTTAACAACAACCCAGTCCCTCAGATAAAGTTCACCAGAGTTGTCATTGGAAATTAAGCTATATCTTCTGGTTCGACAATGTGTCTTCCAAGGTCTCGTTTCCCTTCTTCAGTCGTCCTTGGTTCCCTGAAGGTCCCACAAGGGAAGAGGGCTTCGTCTCTCCTCTCCACTCCCTATTTCCCCGAAGGCTCCACGACGGAGAGTTCACCACCCTTTGGTTCCCTAAAGGCCCCACAAGGGAAGAGTCCACCCCACCTTTGTTCCCCAAGGGCCCCAGGAGGGAAGAGGACTTCATCTCTCCTCCTCACTCCTCTGTGGTTCCGTAAAGACCCCACAAGGGAAGAGTTCATAGAGATGGTCTCATTTCCCCTATTCACTCCTACATGGTTCCCTGAAGGCCCCACATGGGAAGAGGATATCATCTCTCCACCTCACTCCTCCTTGGTTTCTCGAAGGCCCCACTCTGGAAGAGTGCCCTTCCCCTTGGTTCCCTGAAGGCCCCACAAGGGAAGAGTTCATGGAGGTGGCCTCAGCTCTCATCTCCACGGCTTCTCCTCTTGGTTCCTCCTTCAGGCCCCAGGAAAGAAGCCCACGGAGGTGGCCTCAGCACTCCTAGATTCTCAAAAGGCCCCTAATTTTCGAATGGTCCAATTTTTTGTCCCACGAGTTACCAAGAAATAGAAGGTCCACTCCAGCAGAGCCCCGAGTGCTGGAGTAAGAGGCACCGTTCGTGACACTGTTCCCCAGGACATTCAGCCTGAGCACGGTAGCTCACACCTTGGCTTGGGATGGCTATTGCAGGTTTGTGTTTCCACTCCCTGAGCGATGGGTTCGCCACACTCCCTACGCTCAAATCATCGAAAACATACAAAGGCTTTCTAAGTAGTTTTTTGTTACACATCATTGCTGTGATTGAGCACCAAGTACGCGAATAGACTTGGTATATTTAAAAATCAATATACCAAGTCTAGACAATCCTCCGCTGATGATTCCAACAAACACATGTGTCTGACCTTAATAATTGAATAAAAATTTCCAGTTCATTCAAGTATGTATTATTAATTTGGGCTGTGTGATTTTACGAATTTAAAGATTAAATGAGGTGTCGTGAAACTGCGACTCTACTGTATACGAAGCCCTATGCAACCCCCGAAGAACCAGCCCCGAAACTACTTTATTGCTAAGTTTAGGAACGATTAAATATGCATACACAATACTGACAGATAGTTAGTTGATGATTCAGATCTGGGCTTCTCGAAAATAAGATAAGCCCAGTTTGGAAAAAGGAAAAAAGGAATGACCGTTGTAGATGGGGCCTCACTGGTCTCCAGCTTCTGGTGTACACTTCACAATCTTAAATTTAATTTTGAAATCGTAATATTTCTTCTATGCAGATGTTATGATATATGCGCCCTGTCTGAGATATTAATTTGCACTGAGCTCCCACGAGCACATTGTCACCTCTTAAAAGTAAAGTACTTTCTTGCAACAATTATATTGTGCATGGTGACATTTTAAGGATTGGAAAATTAGGTAGGTGGGATGATTGCAGGATTTTGACATTTTCTACCCACCAAGTCTGCGAATGCATACCTAACCAATCCCATATATAATGCGCGAACAAAATGGTTTTCCAAGTTTACAGCCCATATCGAGCTTTTGCCTCCTGCAACAGTCGCCTCCAACTCCTCCTGTCCTCAGCGGCTGACTTCCAGTTTGGTACCTGGAGAAGCTGTGCTGCATCCCCTCTTACCTCGTCTTCCCACCTCAGTCTGAGTCTTCCCACTTTTCTCTTTCCACCTGTGTGTCCAGTCAAAATTATTTTTGGGACGCGTGTATCCGGCATTCTCTGTACATGCTCAGCCCATCTCAGCCTGAGGAATCTCATATGTGCTGAGATGCTATGATTTTACTAGTTTACGATAATATGATTTTTAGATTTCATGATTTGTTAAACAATTTAATGATTTTACGATTTTAAGTTTTTATAATATTTATAATTTTATCTTATCCCCTTCCAGACCCAAACAACTCACCTGCGTACACCATGGCTCAGGAACTTCGCTGGCTGCGTCTGAGCGCCTCGCTGTCCCCCTCCAGCGGGCCTGTGGGGGCGGGCTCCCGGGCCCCGGAGCACCACATGCTGTGCCCCATCACACACTGCCTCATGCTGGAGCCCGTCAAGTGTGCGGATGGCTTCACTTACGAGAAGAAAGCCATTAATGAGTGGTTCTTGAGTGGAGGTAAAAAAAATTATACATAATTCAATATACAAACCGAATTCATATTTTTTACAAGTATTGGCCGAATCATAATCAAAATGGCGGCGAGTGGTCACTTTGTTCTAACTTCACTTTACCTTGATCTGAGATATGAGGTGTCAAAGTTTGCAAAGACGATGTCTAATTATCTATTTAACGATTTCCGATTTTGAGGTTGAATTTGGAAAAGTATTTCAGTTTAAAAGATTTTAAAGGACGACCACGACCGGTCAGTGGTTGAGTTGGCATCGCGTTTGGGTCCCACCCAGGCGTCCCGTATTCAATTCCTCGGCTGGCTAAGTCCTCCATCACAACACAAGCAACATTTTCTGCTTACTGTGGTGTCAATAGGAGATTTTACAATATTGTTGGCACGCCACCGCGCACGCCACCGCGCACGCCACTGCGCACATCACCGCGGACGCAAAATGATTGAGCCGGTTTGGTCAGGCCTTTACATCTGTCAAAAATAGTAGTATATTCAGTTAAACCCTCTTAAGAAGTTTTCCAAGGGACCGGAAAAAACAAACTTCTATTATTTTACATCATTTTGCATGTTTATATTATTTTACATTACATTTTATTATTCATTACATTATAGATATTAATATTTTATACATAAAATGTAGAAAGTGATTTAGGAAGATTATTGATATACGATGCAATGCATTGCGACCCGCCATAATGTGTGCGAGCCTTTAGAATATTTAGGTTCTCTGAGTTATTTCTTGATATCGACTTTTTTCTCACGATTGGCCACCCCTAATATCTGGCCGCCCTAGGCCCGGGCCTACATAGGCCTTAGGGCAAATCCGCCACTGCGCGGGCCGCGTGTTAAGCGATCAAATTTTCAAAACAATAACCTATGATTTTGTATGATTTAGCATTACATTTAGTATGGCTTTCTAATACTTCAAGGTAGGAAACTTAGGTAAGTATATGTTTTTATTTATAAAAACAATTATAATTATGTTTTTATAACAAAAAATGAGTATCTTTTTTATAAAATATATCTTATAAGTAATTAGACGATTTTAGTTTTCTCAGCAGATTCCTCCTCCGAATTTGACAAGAATTGGAATCATGTTCGTCCATTTCCAAGTTATCTTCGATTATCGAATAATCTTCCCCTTCGATTTCATCTTCTTGTAATATGTTTTCAATAGTAGCTGTATCTATTCGCGTACGAGACATTCTGTAAACAAACAAAAAAAAAACACAAAAACAGTTGAAAATAATACATACATGAACCGTCTCGCAAGGGTCTAAATGACCCATACTCACTTGACACGTCCGTCCTGCTCACTTGAAGGTACTTAGCGTGGCAACCTAAAACTAATAGTGTTAAAAGAATTACGGATCAAATACTGCACCTCTGAGTCTTTTCAACCTATGCGCGACTACTAGCAGGTTAAATACTAGTAGATTACGACAATTCTTCTTTGCAAACGTTGACCTAGACCTAGACAAACCTCACCCTATGAGCCCGAGCACCCCTGCTAAGTCACCAAACTTGGCGAACCACTTAGGGTGACTTATGGCAGAGTTGTTGGTTATCAATAAATGGTCCTGTGGGCGGCGGTACTCATAACCACCCAATGACGTTATATATTATAAATAGACTCGTTATAGTCTCACATACTCACAATATAATGTGGAAAGCAAGCAACACTCTTTTGTTTTCAGCGGTTTTCAGAATTATTTCTAAATTCAAAAGTTTATTCATGGGTGATAAAGATAGACAATCAAAGAATGTAAGTATGTGAATGTGATAGATATATAGTCGGGCGGCTTATTAATTTCTTCGCCGAATACTGATTGTGACCTATGGGTGTGACTGAGATAACAAGATACTCTTACTCGATTACCCAATGGACAGGGAAGGTAAAGGCGGGTAAAACAAGACACACGGGCAAATATTTTTATATTTATTATATGAGTTATCATTAGTAATACAATATTGGTACTATTATAGGAGTATTGTTAAGTACATATTTTATTATACAGTACAGGTTATAGGTTTAAATGATTATACAAATCTATACACCTATAACACCTAGGACCGTTACTATTTACAATTTTCATCAACGACATTATTAAATTAATGAACGCTTTACCCTTTGTACGTTTTACCCCATCTTTCCCAATGGAATAAAACAAATGCGGGACGCTGTGTGAACCGACCTACTGTTAGTAGGTTGTCCTTGTTATGCTTATGTCACTTTGTGATGCAATGTTCGCTGTCTCCTTTTCGACTATTTGCCGTGTAATTGAAGCATTTTCTCATCACACAGGAGCACATTTTGGTGCTTTGCAATACAATTTACTTAGTGGTAAGACACGACCTTACTCGATGCGTAGCAGTTTAGTACTAAAGTACTAGAAATAGAGACAGCTACAATCGTATTGTGTTTGGCTTCCCATTTTGAGATTTCTACCCCGCGTCCAGTATTAATGTAATGTCATTGTAACCACCTCCCAAATTTAAATGTTCTTTAGTGTATGGGCACAACAAATTAATTCATCTTAATATCTTAAAGCATATCTTGCAAAAACTGTTTTTTCTTAAAATAATTAAACTAGCGCCATCTACGAAAGACCAGATTATGAATTCTTTAAATTTTAAGAATCACCTGGAGTCAGTTAATGTAACTATCTTCCATTGGATGGCACTTATAAATTATTGTGAATTATGTATAAGATTCTTTAAAGTTTGTTACCTTTGTCGACAGATGGCAGTTATAAACAAAATAAATAAGGTCCCATGCCAACTCAGAATGAAACCAACTCCTCAGAAAAACCTCAGAAAGGTCATTAAAAGCTATGAAAAACAATTTTAAAATAGCCGGTAACCCTAACCTAACTTAACCTATTAAACCAATTTTTTTTTTTATCATCAATATTAATGTCCTTTCTGAGGGGCTTCTGAGTTGTCTGGTCACCAATAAATACGTACGCAATGATGGAAACAATAATAAGGAGGTATTTTGTAGAAATTATACTATTTTATGCCCAATTTGTTTTATCTTTCAGGTAAATACGTCTCCCCAATGACAAACCAGCCACTCCTGAACAACATTGTAACACCTAATCGTGAGCTAAGGAAGGAAATTATGAAATATCTTTTTGATGAGTCGATTTAAAAAGAAAACAAGAAAAAACCAACCAGTAAAAAACAGTTTTTTCTTACTGTAATCTATTTTCAATTTTCGATCTAGTTGTGCCATCTTTGGGACGGCTGGTTGCATATTTGAAGGAAAAAAAATTATCTGGCTGAGGACTGAACCTTCCTCCCCAGGGACTGGATTCAACACTGCTATTGTTGTCTATGCTTAGCTACTTGATTCGTGCATCATGCCGCTTCGGCAAGCCTTTGTCTATGCTTTCGTATGCTTTTACAGGTGACCGAAAGAGAATTATTTGCAAAATGGAATCCAACAAAAACAAAGCATTATTTATTATGTTATATAACTGTTTTACATTTTTTTTTATTTATTTTTTTTTCTTAAAAAGAAAGACAAACATTCCCGGGTTACGAATAACCCAACAATGTTTGAAAATCTCCTACTACCACCACAGAAAGCCGAAAAAATGTTGCTTGTGTTGTGATGGAGGACTTAGCCAGCCGAGGAATCGAACACGCGACGCCCAGGTGGGACCCAAGCGCTATGCCCACCCAACCACTGACCGGTCTGGACTGATGATACGTAATATCTAAAATCACCACTCTTTGTAATGTTTTTTGTCTATTCCCAAAAAAATATAAATTCAAATCAAGCCTGCTGCCAGCATGTGGATTATTGTGCAATGCTAGTGATAAGCCACAAGCTTCCTCTGGAGACGGTCAAAATGCTGGCCATAGACAAAAAACTACGTGCTTTTGACAAGCCGCTCCAGAGTGTCCCAAGCTCATAACAGATCAATTGCCCGAAAATGAATAAACAAATAAATAAATTACTCCATTTCAATGACATTTTTGAAGTCTGACAACAAGTTTAAAAATGTTGTACACAAGCAATCAGTAAATGTACCTACTACATTCTGATCAACCATGGTTCCTATACCTGTAAGTATAGTACACGCCAAACTTTAACACCGACCTGACGTTGATACAGAAACCGTCGCAATAGGCGAGTTTAAGATTCAAAGAGTGGCAGCCCCCCCCGCCCACATAGTCTGTCGCAAACAATGACATTTAAATATAACGTCATTGGTCGCACATATATTTTTATGCATCTTTCTGTTTTGCTTACGGTCATTGTAAAATTAGTAAACTGACTATCCCTGTGTGAGAATGGATCGTATCAAGTTCAAGTCGGCATTTAGGTTTTGCACATACTATACATTTATTTCAATTAGTTAATTTTTTCATGTTTAATTCTGGATGTTGATTTTTCACTAAATGATAATAAAGATGTTGTTAAGTCATGTTGCATTTATTATAGATGTTTTGAATTATTTACCTACTTTTATGTGTCAGCTATGAGAAAATTTATTAAAAAAAAGTATGTACATAATTTACAATGTCCGGAAACTGGACCTAACTGAACTAGCGACCGAGTTTTTCAAATTAGATCTAAAAAATTCCAACTTCATACTCGATTTACTCAAAGTCAATAAAAGTTTTATCACTAAATTTGCTGTAAAATCACCGGTTTTCCGGCTTGTATATTATGAATTTCCAGACATCATGGTATGTACATACCATATCTATTTAAAGAACTAACTTACCAATGGTGATGAGTCTGGGAAGATTCACTAGTAATTAATTAACTGCCTTGCAGAAAATGTGGATATTTTCCACACATTGGACGGTTCCTACTTATTCTTGTTATTTCTTAGTATTTTCTTGGATAACTTGTAACATTACAAATAAAAACAAATACTTATATGTTCGTATTGTATATTGTAAACTGTGCCTACTCTTATCATAGGATTTCCTAGAGAAACAGGCACAGTATATAACCTATATGATGGTGTATTTTTATACATAAACAAATAAAATAAAAACGAAACAAATAGAATTATTGCTTGTAACAAATTTACAGAAAATACTTTCTTAAATAATAGGATAATTTGCTTTAGTGTCCTGACTTTGGTCGAGATGGTTTTGCGACAGTGATGATTAAATAGTTTGGACGGTGTAGATGTAAATGTAGAGCAGATGGACTGAGAAAGAAAACTAAATGAGTTCAATTGAATGAAGGAAGACATCGTGGATGCCTCAGATGGACGTGGCAAGATCATGCCAAGAGCTGGACTGACAGAATAGAACCTACGTTTGAAGATGTTAGTGTTCAAACGGTGTGCGTGCCAAAATAATTTTGAGTTTTGTGCGTGTCATCTACTCTGCCTAACCCTGCTGAGAAGTGAACACGCCTTTAGAAAGTTTGTCAATAGGTGGTTGATTTATATTTTTCCTGTTTTTACTCATTTGTACCCTTAGATGTTAGAAGTTCATTTTTTGTAGATGTTTAATACTTGTAGTTTTGTTTTCAGCAATACATATATTTGATGACCAAAAATTGTAGTCAAAGGATATACCTATTGTAAAATAAATAAAAAGTTGTATTATGATTAATTTTAATAAATAAACACATTATAAATAATAGAACAGTTACTTTATTCATAGTTTTTGTTAAAACATTAGGTACACATACAAATATTTGAAGGTTAATTATAAATATTCAGAATAAATTGGACATTCGACCAAATATTGGCCAGACACAAAGTTGTTGATATTCCGCTAAGAACACAAACATTCAATCGAGCAGAGCGGCAACGACAAATGTACAAAAAAAAAGTGTTAATGAGCCGTTCAAAACAGTATTTCAAATTTAAAATACACCTGAATGAAGTAAGCCATTTCTTATCTGAGTTAATCATAATAAATGAAAATTACAAGTTGTCGTTAAACGCTATATGTACTTGTTTTCGATATATGTTATATATAATCATTCTAAAAAATTGTATCAATCTCGCGGTGCGAACTATTTGACCGGCGAAGGTTAATAGGAATCTGTCTGATTATATGACGTAACTTTCGGTAGAAAAAAAATCCTTAAGAGTCCCAACTGGGACTACAGCATCTCCAATCTGGGGTTTGTTGTGAGGCAGAAGGAAGTGGTGAAGGGAAGTAGTTGGGAAAGAAAAAGATAAGGGCAAAATATTGAAAGATAAACTCCGCAAGCTAGTCATATGTACATTAATACACTACGGTTTATCAACATATAATATTGGATATATTATGAATATGTGATTAAGGAACAATACGATATCCTCTGAAACAAAAACTATCTGAAAGCGTACGCAAACCAAATGTAGTTAAGAAAACAATTGTTTAGAATTTAGACAGTTGTCGTTCCCGCAATGAAAGATTCAATTTCTATCTATGTACCTAATTTATACCTAAAGTCAAGTTAATTTTAATATATTTGAGGTAAACTGTGTAAGGAATCTCAAAAATGCGCTGTGTAATAAAAAATGTAATTTTATATGAATCAAGACTTTCGTTCTGATTGCCCTAAAGGACCGGGATCTATGATTGGAAAACGAGCCAACTTTATTAAAAAACATAATACATTTTAAGATGGCACCAGTAAAATACATATTAATATCAACTAAGTAGCAGTTTATAATAAATTGTTTCAGCATTTTTATCAAAATTGTATTACGTGGCAATAATTTCAATAAGCTTATAATATATAAAAATAAATTAATGAATCTCGTTGTACATTCAACTGGTTGGTGGAAAAAGAAAAAAAAATTCTTCACAATATTGAATAAAATAAATAAACGACATAAGCACCCCCCACACGAACAAATCTCACAGTGAACTGCACTGTAAACCGTTATCTTGGTGGTGATCGAAGTGGCGTGTGGCACGGTCGCTCCGAAGCGTCCGTGTGGAGGCTGCTATTGAACTTGAAATTAAAATAATTTTACATTTTAATAATCACCTAATTGATTTGTAAATGAAATTCTAAATAAGCAAATTTAAATGGGCCCAGCAAAATATAATGAAGTTTTAGAAAATATCATGGTATAATTTCACAAAATTGCAATATAAGTAGTAATCTTGCACACATACATTTTAGGTTAGTTTTTTTTCCATAGAAAAAAGAAAACACTAGAAGTGCTTTGTGGGCATGTTTCATGATCCAAATATTTGCCCAATCGAGGCTTACAAAACTGATTTTACGAAATTTAAAAGGGATGGAGATCTACAATGTCTATTTAATGCCTAGTTCACGTGAGGATAATACAATGTTGTATTGTCCCAGCTACAGACCCATTGTTCTAGTGTGAACAGAAGTTTGGAGCATAGGACAATGAATCAAGACATAGTCTTAGAGATAGACGGCAGGCTATCTTGTGAGGTATTCATATAAAAAAGCTGTCTAACAATTTGCGCTGACTAGCAGAACAATAATGTTAGTTGTTTTTTTCTGCTGATGAAAAATTGTGCAAAAGCTGAAATTGACCTAGAAACGAAGCAATCATAAATGGTGCAAAACGCTGCTTGCAGTTGCTTTATTCCTTTCCCATAATTCGTGGCTCAGTTCGCACTGATGTCTTGCATTACGCACTTACGCAGCATTAAAGTTTTTAGTCTTTCTCAACAATCAAGTAGATAATCTAAAAACAGTGATTATGCATGATTAAAAAAAAAAATTAAACATACTTAAATTAATTTTCTAAGTCTTGCTTTTAGCCTCAATATCCGGGTCCTAAGTTAAGCATTGAAGAGCTAGATTCAAAGCAGGCAACGAACTTCATTTTGATAAATATGTAAGAATATTTTTGGCACTCTTTATTATAAAGAGATACCTACACTTTTCTTAAAATATTTTTCCTACTCGTCTAACAGCTCAATTTATGCGGGCCAGTAAAGTGTTCAGAATCACAGAAGAACACAATATTTATTTGTTGGATATCATATTCACATTTTCGATAGTTCCAAAATAGGTCAGTAACCTACATTTTCAGTTTTTCTTTTAGATTCTGAACAGCATTGCTATTTTATATCTTTTGTGGGATCGTAACCTAGATAACGGACGTGATCTCCTGTCAGATTTGTGTGATTTTTACATATTTACTGTCACATATTTTAGTTTAGATCGTTTTAAACATGAATCCCTGCAAGTATGCATGATTATTTATTCATTCAATGTACTTTGTACATAGAAAAGCAAATAAATCACACAAATCTGACAGGAGATCACATCCGTGTTATCTCATAACGATCCAACAAATGATATAGAATCGCTCGGCAGGGATCCAAACCGTTTAAACTGGGTTTACGAAGCGTTTTCCAACACATTGACTTATAAACTATTTATAATAAATTACTGTTCTTATAATATTATATATTACGTATATTATTTATACATTTTACATAATTAAACACAGGCACTAAGCGTCTAAGGCTAAAAAAGACGGATTTACATATCAAGTCTTGTAAATAATTAGCAATTACAAATTCAGTTTTTTTTCACAATTATTTTGACTCGGTTTTTGATAGGATATAAATAATGGAATATGGGGCTTGTTCCATTAAACAAAATAACGCTCTATGGTGTTGTAGTAAAGGGCACTGGCGTAATTCATAATTTATGGTATTGACATTTAATCACTTCCACTACCAGCGTGATTCCACAGATAATAAGATCATAACAAGGTAATATTCCACAGGTAAAAAGGTAATAATCAGAAGAATAATATCGTCACCTCAATTATTAATAAATATCATAACAATCATTGATGTTTTTAATGCTATATTTTAGCATTTTTTACAATTTGGGATTACCAATACCCCTGACATAAGTCACCCCAAGTGGTTCGCTAGTGATTTAGCAGGGGTACCCGGGTTCATTGAGTAAGGTTTGTCTAGGTCTTGACGGCCGATGCGTTTGCCCACATACTTCGTGGCAGGCCAGATCGGGAGAGACTGGTTGAGGGAGACCGCAGTGGAAGGAATGGATTCATACGTTCATTACTACTGGATGCACTGCCCCGCCTCAAATTCCTACACAGGACGCTTATACATTTTTCCTTCTCAGAATGTCCCCTCCTTCCTTTTACTAAAAATACCATCCACACAGCATCCCTAAAGATGACAACGGCTCTGAGGGAAATTGTTTTCCTCAGAGCCTCCTGTGTGGAGCTAAGGTTTAAAAAAATATGCGTTACTATGTAAACTTCATATCTAAGTAAATATAAATGTTTATGTATAATTTCCAGACAAAAACATCAATTTTTTTAAAAACATTCCCACTTCTTAAATATTTTTTGGTACAGAAATTCTGGTAGTGAATAGCATATTTTTGTATTTCAATATCTTTGTTTAGAATAGTAAATATAAACATCCAGTTGAATAAAACAGTCATATTTTTTTTAAATGCATATTTGTGAAAATATGTTCAATTCCACATAAAATGTTTGGTTTCGAGACAGTATTGAATTTAAAAACATTGATTGCACGTGGTTGACAAAAATTCTACTTAATAAACAATTCTATAGTGATTGATTGAGGATTGTTAATCAATAAACAATTTTAAGTGGTTGATTGATGATTCTATAGTGGTTGATTGAGGATTACAATCATTGTAAAATTCTACAGACATTGTTTATCATTAAAATATATTTGGCGATTGTTTGAGGATTTTTAATCATAAAACAATTCTATGGTGGTTGATGGAGGATTACAATCATTACACAATTATTCTATAGTCGTCTGTCAGTCATTAATTCTATGGTGATTGTTATAAATCATTAATCAAATATATAGTGGTTGATTGATGATCACATTACACAATTCTGCAGTTGCATATGTATCATACTTCATTTCCATAGTGATTATTTGAGGTTTGGAAGTCATTAAACAATTCTCTAGATTTTACGCGAGTGTTTCTGATCAATACAAAATTTCTGTAAGTAGCGATTTTTTAAAGATTCTTAATCATGGAACAATAATTCTATAGTGATTAATTAAGGATTGTTTATAATTTATCATTTCTATGGTGCTTGATTGAGGATTGTTAGTAAAAAAGGTGTAGAGTAAAAAATTTCTAAAATGTGATTAAAAATTATATTCTATATTAGAGTGGTAGGTTTTTGATTTGGCAGTGTTTTATTGTAAGATTATGGATCATAATATAATATGTGTTACCAGATCTTTGTATTTTGGTATTGATAATTTCTTTTGCAAGACGATTACTGATAATCTTATTTACTTCTAAGTCTGAGTAGGTACTTCTAACACAGTATAAAATATCTACACTTTGGTAGTTACTAAAATATTTTTCTATTCGTAGAATATAATATAATTTCATAGACACATTTCTAATTTAAAAAAAAATGGTTTAACTGGCCGGCGACTGTGTATCGCAGTATTTAAAAAAATTATTAGATAACTACATACATTATCTATAATATAATATATATTATTAACTAAATGGCACATTTATTAGAATAAATACACATGAAACCAAATTATTTGTCTTTATTTCTTAAATATTTTTTTCTTCTCTTCTTTATTTTATTTATCGGTGTATTTCAAGTGCAACACTCCGTATATGTATTTTTTATAATTTATTACAAAAGCGTATTAACTTTATTATATTATTTTAGAATAATATATTTTCTATCTAAAAGTATAAAAAGTAACATTTAGAGATATGTACACTATAATATCGAACCTCTAAAGTCAATTCGTAGAACAGGTAAATTCTATTTTCAATAGAATTATGTTATTATTCCCTATGTTTGGAGTTATTCGGTTCGTCTTAAAATATAGATAGAATGCTTTGAATGTTTTATGGTGTTTTTTCTATCCCAGATTAGACTTGATTTTTCTGCGGGATGTGCGATATATATACGAAACATAGGATACATGGTCAAGAAGAAAAGTTATTTTTATATTATGGTATGCCGATGGTAGTTATTCATTATAAAAATAAATAAAAATTTACTTAAGATTAAACATAATAAAATAACTCTACATTATTAAAAAAATATGGTGTTAATTGAAAAGGTACGGTGGTTCAGAAAACCGGTAGGAAAAATAATGAAAATTAAGTGGAAAATAAAAGTGTTAATTTATTTTATTTATTTGTTATTATTTTTTTATGTGGCACCTCACAAGAGCGCCCCTGTCTGTACAGTGTAAAGACAGGGGAGTTATGTTTCCACCCGGTTGGGTAGCTTTACGAGGCGAGTTAAGGTAGGGACTGTGGGAAGGGATTTATTAATGCGGGTCTTGAAGAGGCCGGTAGCTCGTTCTATAGAACAAAAACGAGCACAGAAACAACCTGTTCTCGAGAAGTTTACATAAACTATGAACGGGTGTTCTACTCGTTGTGTCCGCCAAGTTTCACGCGTGTGCAACGGTGCACCTGGGATCAATGCTGCTAGCTCCTTAGAGCAGGATCCATTAAAATATCTGCAGAACAGGCTCAGCACGCCTACATTGCGTCTGTGCATTAGATCATGTGCATGGAAATCGGTCTGTTAACAATTGATTGTCGATCAGATGGACCACCCTCCTTTGCACAGAATCAAGTAGGTTTATCAAAATATTATATGGAATAATATGAAAAGAAAGGGAGAGGGCACCCGGAATGAAGCAATCCAAAGTACTCATAAACGGACTGGACCCCAGACAGACCAGGAAACTACTCGATATGGACAGAAACTCGCTGAGGGAACTGGTAGGACTACTAACGGGACACTGCCATCTCAGGAGACACATGCAGCTATTGGGAGCGGAAAGCACCAATAGATGTAGAAAATGTGAAGAGGATGAAGAGACTCCAATTCACTTATGATGCCAATATCCTGCCCTGGTGGGAACAATGCTCAGATACCTGGGGAGACACACTGTAGAACCAGAACACTTGAGATTCGCACAGGGTTAGCAACTGGGCACTATTGAAGAATCTGCTAGCCCTGTACAAGAAGTCCAATTTCTTGGAAGCCAGATTTACTAGGGCTTCCGTGGAACCCTGGATACTTGAGCCGGTCTGACATACTTACTCTTAGCACTTCAATGGAGTCGTTATTGGGGAGGGTGATTAAAATCCCTAAAAATGGAAAAGTCTACCGGGATGCTCAAAAGATACTCTTTTCAAATTATTACGAGGTTATTAATTGTTGTTTTTCAGCTGATCATTTCTTAATAACTGTAATTGGCACTGTGTGATCTCTTTTGCTTAGTATTAGGTCCGTCATATTTCACATCAAGTGCCAAAACCTGTTTAAGTACACTCAGTCTCGAGGTGTAAAGTTTTATCATAATACCATATACATAATCATAAAACGATTTTATCATAATAAAATATTATTACGTTAGGTATATTATAAAGGTAGCACAGATTAATCTTTAAGCCTAGTAAAAAAAAGTATTTTCCAACGGTCTCGATCCTCCACACTGGCGATCAAATCTTCAAAACACCCTTTGCGTTCAATTTTCGGTATGTCCATCGGAGTTTCGATTTTTCATGGCATCTGGTGCTGTAACGTGTTTTGCGGAGCGGTTTTTGAGTCGGTTGAATAGGAAAAAATCGCAGGGAGCCAGATCAGGTGAAATCTAAGGCTGCTGGATAGTATTTGCGTTGTTTTTAGTCAAAAACTCAAGGATAAGGATCGCATTGTGAGACGGTGCAAAATCGATGTCATTTTCAAACTTGTAAAAAATCGAAAACACTCAAAGAGGAACTCAGTATAGTGTAACTTTTACAAAAGTCAACCTATGACGCTGAAACTTAAAGGGAAGCATCAATGACAGTTATGTTAACCTAACAACAACAAAAATTCAAATCGGATGACTGACAGCGCCACACGGTGGCCGGTTCTTAAACTTTTTCATAAAGGGTTATAGATTTTGATTTACTTTTTCAAGAATTTACTCGCTAGCGTATGGAGGGTCGATATATAAGATCCATGTCGAATATTTGTCTTTTTCGATGTAAAATAAGAATAACGTACTAATTTATAATGAGTCACAAAGCTTATAGCACAACCAATTATACGCAGATATAATATACATGATATTTACATTGATTCGCAATAATTCCAAGCAATAATACAGTCGTTAGTCGTTTACAAATATATGATTTTCATTTATTGTTATTGTGTTTGCAAAACTCCATTATTAAAAAAAATACTAAACCAAATTTAATACATAGTGATACTATTATGATGTGCAAGTATTAAGTTTTTTATTATTGTGAAAGGAATCGAAAAAAAAAACCAACGACCTGCACAAAAGAGTGAAGTTCATTACAGTTTGCGGCGCAGCCATTGTGGAACGTTTCTGCATAGGGCTCCTGTTTTTTCGATTCCTTATCATTAAGAGCAGTGAGACAACGGAAATACTTAATTTTTAAGTAAGTCGTAGAAAAATACCAACCACGTCAATGCGTAGGTAGCCCATTCCGATAATTAAAAAAATTATTTAAACGTAAGGGCTTTTTAACGTAAATTTATATTTCGCATAAACAAAGCATCCAGGGGTAAAATGCGGTATCTTCGAGATGTGATAAAAAAGATAAATAGCTTTATTAAAGCCATTTTTTTAAATACAAAAAGTCGTACCTTCTAAAAATTTGTAGTACTCATATAAGGACAAAATTACCTCAATTAATACGCCGCGCCAGTGAAGAGTAACAACTTCCCATATCTGTATCTGATCTAAATACACACAAACCACGAACAAACAATAATAAATGAAAGGTTAGTCATTTAAACAATTGGACAATCAAACGTTTTTCCCTGAAAGTATCTTGTAACAAAATGAAACAAGTTCTTTGTTTAAAACCACTTTAATTTGGTTAATATCTGTTGACCGGTTTCGGTTGATCTCAACCTTCTTCAGGACAATAAACATATAAACTGTTTATATGTATATTATTATTATATAATTTATGTATGCACATATATACAGTTTAAATGTGTATTGTTCTGAAGAAGGTTGAGATCAACCAAAACCGGTCGACGAATATAAATCAAAATGAAGTGGTTTTAAACAAAGAACTTGTTTCATTTTATATAATGTCAAGCCACAAAGTAATTGCTTTCTTCGATAATTACCTTATAAAATTTATCATATTGTAGAAATACCTCTCGAAGTTACTACACTTTACCGCCGAAAATCTTGTATCAGAAATGCTTCAAACTTATACATTAATCAAATAATCTCAATGTTTCTAATATGTTTTGTTTTTATATAATATATTTAAAAAATGGACACAATTGTTAGTTTTTAACGTGAGTGACCGCACTTTAACGTTCCTTAATTCCTAATACATTTCCTCTTGTCTCTAGACATAAATTTTGCTATCTAAGTACATACAATTTTTTTTCTTTAGCATATACATTTTTACCATATTTTTTATGGACTCTTACAATAATTTCCAACATCGATAATATTTTTATTTCTGTGTTGTATTTAACTAAACATCGCAATTACAATTAGCATGGTTGATTTGAATGATATTATTTATAAAACTTAGAATGTCACACTGCTTTGTAAAATGTATTTTTAGGCTTGGTAAAAACAACTAAAAAACTTATTTAGTACATTTTTTTCTTTCATTGATCATCAGGAGTTAACCTTTACATTTTAGACATTTCTAGTCTGGGTTTTGTCATGTTAATAATTATTGTAAAGATTGATAGGCCTTACAAAAGTAGGTTTGCACTGTTTACAGCAGATGAGGTGTCAAATAAATAACTTATTCATACAATGAAAAAAAAAGTAGCTAACGTAGATTTCGTCTTACCAATGGTAAGAAGTTTGATTTCCATTCAGTAAAAAGTGATTTTAATAGTGCTTTTATAATTTCCGTGATGATTCGCGGTTATGGTACCGTGACGGTAAAAAAAGACAATAAACGTACGTTCCTTATCGTTATAATGCTGCAGCTCTTTCTTACACAATAAATAATGGTGAGACAAAATATGAGATACACAAAATACATGTGTCTGTTTCTTCCAAAAGTACTACTTTTCTCCTTTGGAGAAAACAGATGTATCTTAATATGGCTCGGCGATGGGAATTGCGTTTCATTTTCTTTATACGTGTGAGGGAGATGTATGGTAATGATTGTATCTTTCCTTTGGAAGGATGCAGATACACGTTCATCGTTTATATCATCTATTTATTTATTTATTTACGGACAAATAGTTCATTAACAATACAACAATAACACAAAAAAAAGAGAGATGACAATGAAATGAGAGTTGGTAGGTACATATAGATGAAGAGCCTTGACAAAATACATATAATTTAAAAGTACATATAGAAAATAACTACAAGTAGGTTGAAAATGAATTTAAAAAGACTTTAAAAAATCACATTGCCTATCCTGCCGAAAGTTATTTAGGCTTACACCAAAAAATCCAATGCTTTGATTTGCGTTGACAAGCCTCGACATTCTGGATAAAGGAAAACGATATCCATAATTAGTAGAATGTTGATTGAAGAACATCAATTCATTATTTCAGAGTCTACGGGAAGGGATGTTGAACTGGATGAGTTGTAACAAAGCAGGTGTGTCAGTAATACTGTTGATAATTTTGAAAATGCATATTAGATCAGAGTCCTTTCTACGATTTTCTAAAGAAGAAATGTTTAAAGTTTGTTCAATTTCATCATACGAGTACTCGCCTCTTTCAAGTCCTAACCTCCAAGCAATTCCTCGTAGGTAGCGATGTTGCAGGTACAGATTTGATGTGACAAATGTGGACAGCATAGAAAGGAGACCAAATGACACTAGTATATTCAAGGTGAGGGCGAACCACTGAACAGTAAAGAGTTTTAAGTGTACTTATATGTTTAAAGTCAGAGGTAATAAATAATTTAAAAAAATTCTTTTAATGAAGCCGAGTAGTTTAAGTGATTTTTTACTGTTGTTATTTAGTGTCTAAGAAAGATCCTCAACATTATATGTTTAAGAACATTCACATTGACAATTGACGTTTTTTTTTATTTTTGAAATTCTCATTGTCATTGTACCTATAATTCATACTTTCAGAATTATCGCCACGGAAAGTAGTATTCTAGGATCTACGGAGATGTCACCGTGCGGTGTGTGAGAGAGATGCAAGAAAATTATGACTTTTTTCTTTGGAGGAAACAGACCTATGTACACTGTATATCTCATTTTTTGAAAGAGCTGCAGGATTATTGCGTTAATCCATCTGCTTGGTTCAATATATTTGCACCTCACAATCCGGAAGTCTCTGTTTCGTCAAACCGAAGTCAAACCGTCACTTTGGATTGAGATTGTAAAATATATATGCAAGATAGCTTACATATTTCAAAGACAATAAGAAGCATTATTTCGTTCTCTTTATGGTTAAATGAAAAATCCATATGTTTCCATGAGAGGAAGAGAGATGCGACTGAGCGAAAGGTAAGGTCGCTCTGGGACGTTTTTGGTCTCATGAAAGTATAACTCGATTACGTGTTTTGGGATGTATTTATTCCTAAACAAGCAGACGGGTTTTAAGGAACGTATGTTTATTGCCTTTTTTATGCCGTCACAGTACCGGTACCATAAATCGTCACGGTAATTACAAAGGCCTCTAATGGATCCAATGTGAACGATAAACTATTGTTTTCACTATATATGGAGATGTTCTTTTTTAAATAACACTTAATCACTGTCTTAGGCAATGTTGATAAATAAATAAATACATAAAAGTTGTGATTACGAGTTTTGGCATCAACAATTTTTAACATATGATTAGCACAGTGAAACGAGAATATGGCATCAATTCTCGGTCAGTTTCTCAAATTCCTCATTCTTGAATATTAGTGACAGCTGATTCTAAGTCATTTGGGTTGATAGACTGAAATTTTTACATTTTTTTTTCAGATATTGTGGATATACCAAATTACTTCATCAACTATAAGTTACCTTCTAAGGTAGTCTAAACGTGAAGGCTAACAGTGCGGCAGAAATCTGAGCAGTCCCTTGTTTCTTTCTTGAGGTGGCGCCATCAGCATTGGTACTTGATTTCGATGTGTGATGTTAATCTGAAAAATAAATTTCATATGTAGTTTTAAGGTGTCTCAACATTGGTCAGTAGTAGTATCTACTACATCAGAGGGACAACTGTTGCCCATTCGGATCTTGAAACCCAGAGGTTGCAAAAATATCCAATCATATCCGATAGACAGGCAAGCAGCTCACTGAGCAGCAATTAGCGCTGCAAATCAACACCGAGCACTGTTTAGAACGGTGACCCGACAATTGGTCCAGCGACATTTGGTCCGGCGACAGTTGGTCCGGCCGACAGTTCGTCCGGCCGACAGTTCGTCCGGCGGACAATTGGTTCGGCGACAATTGGCCCGGCCTGATCCTTTAGAAGATTTTTTCTTCAAGTAAGTATGCAAAGAGGATATACGGCCGTACAACCAAAGTCGATATACGTATATCTGAAGGCATCTTGAGTGAAAATCTGCCGTAAAAATATTTTTACAACAATAATTTTGACTCTCCGAAGAAGCATTTTTTTTTACGTTAGCCCCACTAAGGAGGCCCTGGGGAAAATAATTTCCCTCAGGGCCTAGGTCATCTTAGGGGATGCTATGTGGAGGGTCTTTTTAAGGAGGGGAAGGATAGGAAGTTCTAAGAAGGAAAAAGGTATGAGAGTTGTGTAGGAATCTGGGGGTCAGTATATCAAGAAGTGACGTAGTATCAATCCATCCCTTCAACTGTAGTACACGGCGATGGGTCGAGAGTCTGGCTGGAAAGGTCAAAAGGCCTCCCTCAACCAGTCTCCCTTGATCCGGTCCGCCATGCAGCAGGTGGGCAGACGCATCCGCTGCTAAGACCTGGACAAACCTCACCCCATGAACCCGGGCACCCCTGCTAAGTCATCAAACATAGCGAACCACTTGGGGTAACCTATGGCAGAGGTGTTGGATATCCAATAAATGGTTCCCGGGGCGGCGGCACCCGTACCCGCCTCCCAAGTTCCCGTAAGTAAGTGCAAAGATATTGAAATATAAGGAGATGTGCTATCCGCCGTTTTTACTACGTGAGACTGCGCTTCCGGGTGTCGCCGGTGTTGTTTACTAATTAACGAATAAACTAAACGAACGAATAATTAACGAATAAACTAAATGAACGCTAAACTAAATGAAAAAATTCTTTCGGTATTCAAACTATATTGTTAACCAATAATAATGCACACCTTCAAAAAATAAAGAAAATTTTTGTATGCAAACTACGCGCATTAGGCCGTAGTTCGGCGACAGTCGCGCGGACATCATAGCATATCTCTTTGGTAATTAAATATCTTTGGGTCACCCCAAGTGATTCGCTACATTTGGTGACTTAGCAGGGGTGCCGGGTTCATGGGGTGAGGTTTGTCCAGGTCTTAACAGCGGATGCGTCTGCCCACCTGCTGCATGGCGGACCGGATCAAGGGAGACTGTTTGAGGGAGGCCTTTTGACTTTTCCAGCCGGGCTCTCGACCCATCGCCGTGTGCTGCAGTTGGATGGATGGATTGACACGTCCGTCACTTCTGGATATCCTGACCCCCAGATTCCTACCCAACTCTCATACCTTTTTCCTTCCCAGAACTTCCTATCCTTCCCCTCCTTAAAAAGACCCTCCACATAGCATCCCCTACGGCCGTATATCCTTTTTGCATACTTACTTGGAGAAAAAATCTTTAAAGGATCATGCCGGACCAATTGTCGCCGGACCAATTATTGTCGTCGGACCAATTGTCCGCCGGATGAACTGTCGGCCGGACCAACTGTCGCCGAACCAACTGTCGCCGGACCAACTGTCGGCCGGACCAACTGTCGCCGGACTAACTGTCGCCGGACCAACTGTCACCGGAACAACTGTCGCCGGACCAATTGTCGCCGGACCAACAGTCATGGAACCGTTTAGAACAGACGTTCGAGTCCAATTGATTAACCATTGCAAACACAATAAAAATATAATAAACAAACTTGTAATCTGGACGAAACAAGTATAAATGAGAAACTCCCAATCACAAACTGGAATCCTAATTACTGGATAATCCAAGATTTATCACTTCAGTGACGCAAATACTAATTAATTCTGTAAGGGATGTAACGAAAATATTACCTGACACGGAGACTGCATCCACGGCTCTCCATCAATCTGCATCGGCAGAGTCTTCCTGGTGACTATAGTTACTGCCCTGCACTGGGCCAGACGTTGTCCCGAGGCTCTGAGACCTGTGGTAAATATGATAAATGAAACAGATCTTTAGATAAAGATGCTGCTAATCTTTTTAGAGAGAGATAATGTTATCATTGGATGGGAAAAATTATTTACATTTGCAAAACTGACTTTTTCCAAGATTTGTCTAATTTAATCTGTGAATGCATTATTTTTTTAAATATATTTCTCCACAATATTTTTGAAGGACGTTTCAAAAGCTATTTACTCCCAAAGAAAAATAACTTTTAAAATGGCGGTTTTTTGCAAGCTTGCCTTATTCTATCCAATGTTTACTATCAAGACAGGCTTATTCCATTTCAGCCAATACCACATTTAATTACGTGACAAAATGGCTGCCTAGTTGATTTGTATGAAAGTTGCTCTCGGTTGTGTTATAAAATGGCGTTTCAAAATCGGCTTATTCCAAGGCAGTTGGTTGCAAAACAGGACTATTCCGACATAAATTATAAATATCTTATAACTTTTCAAAAAAGGTTTATATTTTGTAATAAGTCAAATATTATTAAAGTAATATATTTCTAAAAAAAAGTACAGATATGAAATCACATATTTGACAACTATATCAGTTTTTTTGCAATTTCCCAACAGAACGTTCAGATGGAGTAAATCTGTTTTGCAAAACCCCTCATTTGTACTAAGCTTAACCCACATTAAGTTTTGAGAGCTAACTCATTTTCTACTCACGTGGAGTTGTATAAAATCATTAAATCTATGATTCTACTCCCTTCTTCTGCTACGTTTCAATTTGTTTCTCTCTTACCTGTTCTGACTTGTCCCATGTGCAGACAGTTCTCCAGTCCTATCACCTCTATTAACTTGTCACCAATATCTGGAACAGTGAAGAAAATTAGTGTAAATAAATTGTAAGCTGAGAGCTTTCATGAGTTAATAATGTGTACACGGGAATACTCCACTGCTGTCGATGTTCTATGTATTAAATGGCACAAAAACCCAAGAAGTTAAGTAGTTACCTTGAACGGCCTGCGAAAGGGTGACAGGAGCCGGCTGGGGCCTGCGGCGTCCCCTCCTGCGCGGCGGGGGATCACCCCAAAGGTTGGAGCCTCCATGCGCAAAGGGTATATTGAGCAGGGCCACTCCTTGCAGCCGGGAGCCCTTGGACAGGTCGAGAGGGACTCCGTCACACTGGTAATAAAGATATATTGTTGTCAACATTTCATTGAGCTGATGTGGAAAGACGTGCATTAAGCTTTCGTTAAGCTTTGCTTAGTGTACTCTTAAAAGAATTAGTAGAAGAACTCAGAAAAAGCCTTGAATTTCCCATTTCATAAAGCACTGATTATGTATTTATTACAAGAAACAGGAGTTAAAATAAATTTTTGAACTCGGATACACAATATATTAGTGGTTTTATCATTCAAAAGATTTCAACCTTTAATCTTTATTATCAATTTTTAATATATTTTATTTAGGCAACTTACCACAATATCAATATGTTCCTGAAGGTTCTTGCAAGAGGCAGCGAATTGCTCACTGGTTGCGTACTCAAAATACCACAGCTTGTTCTTCATTCGAGAACTGAATTTTTCAGGATTCTTTTCCCGCTCCACGTGAAACTTCACACAGATGGCAGCATCCTTTAAAACAGATAAACATTACAGCATTAATTGGTAGAGATTGGTAAATACATATTCAGAATGCCAACTTCAGTTTGGGCAGTTCCATAGGAAAGATGTCCAGTAGACCCCCCTGGCAAAGAAGAAAGTAAATCCAGAAACTCTATCAGGAGAGACTGGGACAATGAACGGAGATCGCTAAAGCAGTTCAGGACAAGGATACCAGGAGACGTCTTGTTGAACCAATGGTTCCTTGACCAATGGGAAGAAGATCATTATGGACAATAGATGATTTAGTACTTCAAATACATTGAAATTGCATCTAGATAAAATTATTGCATTATTTGACCTACCACTCCAATGGAGAAGTAATTGTTGATGATATTGTAGGGCGCTACAGATGGAGCCCGTCTTGCACAAGTTTCTGAAGGGGTTGATGGCATTTCAGTCTGTAATAGAAGAAAAAGTGTAAAGTAATGGAACATAAATAAATATTCAGAGAAAATACAATGAAAGTGCATAAAGTGAATGTGCATTATAATGATCATAATGAAAGGAAGCATAATGAACTCTTACAGTTTCAGCAGGTAGTACTTCTATCTGCCATCTGTCCATCATCACGGTACTAGACTTCTCCACTCTGTCTAATATCTTGGGTAATGCTTCTCTTTCGTAGCTGAAAAAATATAAAAAATATTATTAACTGAACTTAAACCTGGAATGCCTGGAGTGCCTTGTGGAATACCCTTAATTTTTACAGTAAAGCCGAACTTTTTTCTCTGGCGTGCGCAGCATATGCTGTCTGTAATTATAGGCCTATGTTTTATGCTTTATCTTATATATGCTTGAAACCTTTTTTCTATAGTATTACCGAGCTTTAAAATATCCAATATATTGTAAAAATATTATTTCTTTTAAAATTTATGGCAGAATCGGTTGTCAAAAAATAATTAAATAATTATTGCCTACCCTCCTCCCCAGCGTAAGCATCTTGCTAGATCATTTCCAGTACCCAAGGGAATGACTCCCACAGCAGGCTGAACCTCAAATGGCACCTTATCTGAAAAGCCAAATATCAGATTGATTTACCAGGAAATCATTTAAACTTAGATTGTTAAATGACTGTGAAGGAATGCTGTTGAAATGATAATATATTAATTTGAACCCACCCATGGTTTCCAGGACCCAGCCAACGGTTCCATCACCTCCACAGCAAATGACTTTGAAGTTTTGAACATCCTTGAACATGGCAAGACCTAAAACGAAATAGGAAAGATCATGTAATTATAAGTGTGGAGTGGTGTGTTTGGATGAAGTTTTTGAGAAGAATATTTATTTGCAGTGCATACATTACTTTTGTCAGGAAGGATTGATAACTAATATAACATTTAATACATATTTATTAACCAAAAAGAGTAGGGCTATGCAAAACAAAATGTACAAGAGAAGTGTATGAGACCTCTTCCAAAAGATGTTCTGAACAAAAATAAGGATACAAACATGTCGAGGTTCTTCATCAAATAGGCTGACAAAACTAAATTAAAAATCTAGATCCCTAGCGACGAATACAAAGACTACCCAATTGAAAATAAAGAGGAAGATTGATGTAAGTCATGTTTTTTAAGAAAGACAAACATTTCCCGATTATGTTTAATATTTGAAATAGGTACCTTATATTTAATACCTGACAATATTTGAATACCTCCTATTATTATAATTTTATAAGCGGAAAACTGTTGTTGTGCGATGATGGAGGACTTATCTAGCGGATTCATTAAATCCACTTTGTGTTGGTAGACATGGTTGAGATATACTTTTTGTTTTATGAATACCTCACAAGGGTCCTAGCTGCTCCCGTCTGGAGCCAGTGAGACTATCTTCAATTGGGTATGTTGTGAGGCTGAAGGTAGTGAGGAAGGGAAGGAGATGGGGAAGAAGAAGATGGGGAAGCACCTGGCTATTCAGATCTGGTAACCAAATACAGCTGAAGCCATTTCAATTCTGAATGGTGGTTTTAAACTAGGGAGATACTGAGAGTATCTTCCATTCTGAAATGTGTCGCAAATATACTATATATTATTTTTAATTAACACAAATCAATCAAATAAAATTTATTTCCCCTCGCAGGGATTCGATCCCGCAACCTTTGGATTGCGAGTCTAGAGTCTTACCCTCGATCATCCGATAAAAGAGAAAGAGAAAGCATCCAAATGAGGAAAATGATAATAACTCACCATTTGCTGGTCCTCCTTTACTCAAATCATGCACTTGTCTCGGATTCAGGATATACTGGAACTTCCTCATGATCCTTGCTCCTTGCCTTCCACCACTCTTGGGGTTGACGAAGACTAGCAGTGGACAGCCGGGCGGGCGGGAGGCTGCGACGAAGGCCGCCGGAGGGGGACGGACATTCGTGGGGGTGATGGGCATGGATTGAGAGGTGGTCATGCATAGGCCGGGAGAGGGGCAAATCTGGAAATAAAATAAAGTAAATGATAAAAAAAAAAGTTCCAATAAAAAAAAAAATTAGATAGGGGAAAGTGATATCAGTAAACATAAAAGAAATCATTGCAGTGCCCTTTACTTGGCTCACTAATTCCTTGAAATGTTTGTCGCCAACCAACCAAGTTAACAATAAATTTTTATTTGGCGATGTAGTGTTTTGGAAAGGCACTTCATTTTTTTTAATATCAATAGACGATAAACAATGTCAAACTCTCAACTTTTTCAAGACTTTCAAGTCAGAAATATAAAATATTGTAAACATGTTAACTCAATAACAAACCTGATTGTGACAAGGAAATATTATTACTTGAAGAACTCCTATACAACTCTAGCCAGGTACTCGAAACCGTATTATTTCGGCTGGCCACACCGGTAGGGTAGTGTACTTGGATTATCGCCGCTAGGCGGCGCGGACCTCGCAGCATTGACATTACTTGCAATTCTGAATCTCTCATAGTAGGAAGCTTAAAAATTATTGTGATCTTTGTAAAACTACCGTGCAATAAATGAACCAAGTTTATAACGAACATCTTTGTTATTTAAATCCCGTGTTTTTTAACGTAGTGCTAATGGAGTCAGATTAAATCATCAATAGTAATATTTACAACTAAAGCCCTCGTTAAACAACAAATAGTATTTGCCCGTGGATATCGCTAACATTACGGGTGAAAAATATTTTAATATGGGGTATTTCAACATTTTTTTTATTGCTAAAAATAATTAAGCAAAAAATTACGATGATGATAGCATTTTTATTTTATTTTTATGTTGAAGAATAAATTTTCTACAGCGAGTTAAAGTTTCCCATTTATTGAATTACCGCTAAAACGATATTTTGGGGCGTGGCTATCGTGTGACGTCATGAGTGTCGACGCTCAATGACAGTGTTTATTGGTGCTGTTTAGCTGAGCTACGCTTGTGATGTCACAAACCCATTTGCAAAAAACGGGCCGTTTTGATTTTGTCAGTTTTTTAAAATCAATAATATTGAATGAAAACATAAAAAACAAACATTTTTAGTAAGATGATTAAAATCAGAAAAATTGAACTTTAAATATTCCGTACATTTTCAGCAGAACCCCTCGTTTGTGGAAATACCCCATTCATGCGTTTATTAATTAAACGATTTTTTATGAATCACAAAAATATGGGATAAACGGTCAAATATACAAACACCATAAGCAGTTTATATGTATCCGTCTTAAAATTCGGAGATATGATTTTTTTATTGATGGCGGGAAATTTCCAAACCAAACGCTTAACAATTTCCAAGCATCCAAGGTTGAAATTGATCATATTGAAGAACACTTCAGTGGTTAGAAAGAAATGTTTAAAAATATTAAGTTTGCAATAAAGTAAATCAATTGTAAAAGTTATCCAGAATTAACTGTTTAAAAAAATTGAGTTTAGCATATCTGCTGGTATTTCAAAATGTTCTTACGTCTGAAGGCGTAGGTGGTGGAAGACTTCTCTGCCTATCCAATACCCGAGGGTAGAGACAACCCGGAGGTAGCACATGCATGGCGTGAGGGCCTAAACTGCACTCCACCTTGATGCCACCACTGCATCTATTGTGGACCTGCAAATAAATAGTGAAATATAAGAAATACGTATTGAAATGCATCAACTTTGATAGAAAAAAGGATAATTGTAAAAAGAGAATACACTAATGTAGAAGAGGTCATCCAACGATTGAACAATTTCACTGAAAAATAAATTTGAAAATTGAAGAAGAAGTGAAAGTTAATTTGAAAATAGGATCATTGTCAACAACTATAGTCAACCATAAAGGTAGTGCTGCCATCTTGTGGCGAATCTTTGAAGACCGAACAATACACTTGTTTCTAAATTGTAATAAAATGTCTGTTCAGTAAAATTGTATTGAAATCCATGGTAACCACAAGAGTTAAATGAGGGAGGCCAGTTTCCAAAGTTGGAAGCAAGAAGTCACATGAAAAAGGAAGTCGACAGTTTGTGCCCGCGTTCAAAAAACCGCCCACATAGCGTCCATCAGGGACTTCTGTGTGGAGTTAGTGTTAAAAAAATTGACTCACCAAAGTCTGGCACCATCGACACCTCACCCCCGCAACCCCTCCTTGCATGGGGGCCCTGCACCTGGCACATCGACCCCTGCAGTTGCCCCCCACCCAATGGTGTCTCGGGGGCCCCTTGGACTCTGCCCCACCACGAGAAACTCCGGCGTGCGTTTGTATGCAGTTCGATGGGGCGCGCTGGACGCAACGCTCGTGGACTGTGTATTTACAAACTGGAAGTAAAAAATATTTATGAGGTTAGGACAAATTTGTACGAAGTGTGAATTTTCAGGCATTCCACAAGGGACGCCAAGAAGATCACTCTTATTTTTATTGTTTTTGTTTTATGAGTGAGTAATAAAATTGTACAGATAATGCATTTCCATTAAATGTAATGTTTTTCGTATAAGTAGATTTCCAAAAAAATATATATTCAAATAATTTTAACAATACAAGAGAAATTATTTTTGTGTCAATGACTAAAGTATCCAAAATATTAAAGCAGCTATACGCTCTGGCATCATGAAAGTTGCACAGTTTTGTCTATTCAGATTTTCTAAATGAACGCAACGATTGCGTTAAAATCACTCATTTTCACCACGAGCTATAAAACTTGGAAATATTCATTTATCTGCCAACAAAGATAAGATGTCATATATTTGATTAAAACATTATAAAATGAAGATCAAAACAAAACAGTAATAACTAGAATGTTGTAAAATAATAGGTTAGGTTAGGTTAGTTGAGGTTGGATTACAATTTAAGAGATAACCAACACCTCTGCCATAGGTCACCCCAAGTGGATCGCCACGTTTGGTGACTTTGCAGGGGTGCCCGGGTTCATGGGGTGAGGTTTGTCCAGGTCTTGGTGGCGGATGCGTCTGCCCACATCCTGCGTGGCGAGCCGGAATGAGTGGAACGGTTGAGGGAGGTCTTTTGACCTCTCCAGCCAGACTCCATTGCCTTGCACTGCATGATTCATATGTTTGTCACTCCTGGACAGACTGACCCCAAGATTCCTACCAATCACCTTTTCCTTCCCAGAACCTCTTTCTTTTCCCTAAAAAGATCCTCCACACAGCATCCCCAAAGATGATATAGGGCCCTGAGGGATTTTTTTCCTTAGGGTCTCCTGTGTTAGTTATGAGCTAATGTTAAAAAAATTTATTCTGAATTAGTTTATTCTGAATTTTTCTTTCGTGTACTGTTTTTTCACTGTAGTGTATGTGTGCGCGAATGCATGTAAATGTGCATACACAAGCGCAAGGTTGTTAAACAAAGCGTTGTGTTTCATGTTTCATTGCTATTCTGTGGTTACAATCAGGTGTCACATATTGTAATGTATAGTAAATAGGTATTTAATATGGAAATAATACGATAGATGGCGGTAAGCATTTAGCTTGCGCCATAGCTCGCCAGATGGCATTAGTGTACAAGAAGTGGTACTAGAGATAGACTTTACCAGCTCCCGAGTTGGGAGCGCAGAGATTTACCTACCCCCGAATAGTAAAAAGTCGTAGCTATCCAGCTAGGTTATTCAAAGTAATAAACACCTTTATATTTAAAGAACCTTTGTAATAATTAATATCTGCCGAGGAAAGGGCAGATATAACAACTGGCGCAGCCGTTAAAGTATAATTGTGTGAAAAGTTACGCGTGCGAATAATAATTTGTGCTGGGCACGGAGGACTAAGTCACTGCGGGAGTGACTTGCAGTTTTGGCAAAAGAATCGGAAGAGATTCTGCTCGGGATTAAGGAGCATTTGTTTCCGTGGCTACGGGCTGGAAGAAGATTTTTTGTTCTAGGAACAAGAATAAAAATACCGCAAGGAGGCGATCTGGTTGTGGATCATTGGATTAATCGTGTCAAGGAATAATCATTGGATTAATCGTTTCAAGGACTAACCATTGGATTAATCAGAGGACAAGGATACAACCCAGAGGAAGGGAAGGAGAGGACCAGACCAGAAGAGTTCCTGAGTTAAGTTCTTTTGTTTCTTTGAGAGGGATTATTTGTTATTGTTGTTTTTTTTTTTTGCCGATCTATCTGTTGGGAGTTATGGAATCGGGTAGAATACCTCCGTTTTGCCATCTCTCCGGAGACTGGGAATTGTTTCGACTTCGGATAGAGCAATTTTTCGTGATTCATGATGAAAAAGCGTCTGGTGAGAAAAAACGGGCTTTTTTATTGAATCTCCTAGAATCAGAAACGTTAACCTTACTAATTAATCTGTGTTTTCCAAGTAAAGTAACGGACTTATCTTTTGATAAACTTTTAGCGCTTCTCGACAAACATTGTAACAAAAATCGTTTAGTTTTTAAAGAACGGGAGAATTTTTTTTTAGCGAGACAACAAGAAGGCGAGACGGTAAGAGATTTCGCGGTAAGACTTCGTTCTTTAGCAACGTATTGTCAATTTGAAACGAGGCTTGAAAAAAATCTTATAGACATGTTTGCAATCGGGTTGTTACCGGGTCGCGCGAAAGAGAAAATTTTTGTGGAAGGGCAAAAGTTATCGTTTAATGAAATAGAAGGACTTGCAGTTAATATGTCAACTTTGGATAGTGTTAATATGGTTAAATCAGAAGTAAATCTGGTAAAAAAGCGAGTTACTAGCGATGGGTTTAAGCGAGATCAGCGTAGGGAACGATCGACGAGCCGAGACGAGCGACGAGGTAGTTTTAACAGGAAACCAGCATATAGGTTAGGATCAAATTCAGGTACGAATTTTAGATCACCCTCTGGTAATGTTAAAAAACAGTGTTTTATTTGCAAAAGGAATGATCATCTATCGTTTGATTGTAAATTTTGTAATGCGAAATGTTTTAAATGTAAGGGCGTTGGGCATTTACAGAAATTTTGCAAGAATAATCCTATAAATCCCATTTTTGAAAATCACAGGGATAGTAAAGTTTTAGTTGCGTCAATTAGTCCTATCACTGCGGAAATTGAAATTAATAACAAGAAGTTTACGGCAATGATTGATTCAGGTTCATCTTTATGTGTGATGCCGGAGTGTATTTTTAAACGACATTTTAGCTCAATCATTTTGTCACAAGACAAGCGAATTATTTCAGGTTATGGAAATAACCGTTTAAAAGTCGTAGGAAAGGCGATTTTTGATGTGAAATTCAAGGGTAGGAACAAAAATATTAATTTTATTGTAGTAATAAATGAAACAGAATTAATTGTGGGTAGAGATTTTATGGAATGTTTCGATCTTGGGATAACTTCTCAGGAGACAATAATTCAGTGACAGTACAAATGAGGAATTTACATGTTGGACAAAAATGGAAGTCAAGGACTTCCGTCAGGTGAATAAAGTTTGTTGGGTTAGAGGTATTGTAGAAAAGAAAGTGGGAAAAAAAGTTTATATCGTTAGAATCTGTGGTACTCCGTTGACTTGGAAGAGGCATATTGATCAGTTAAGGAGTTTATCTGTGAAAGGGGAAGAGGAGAGTGAAGGAAATAACCCACCCACCGCGTTTGAGGTCACGAAATGCGCTTCAGACGAGTTGGGGACCTCAGCTTTGTTGAAGGGGCTAACGGGGTGTTCTCTTGATTTCAGATTACCAGCGGATGATCGAGAGCAAACTACTCAACCAAGACCTTGGGACGGGAGGCTCCGCTCAAGGCGTTCATAGAGGTCCCTCCCAGAGAAACAGAAGTACTTAAGTTGAAGTATTTAAAATCATGACTATGTTTGGTTGAATTTAGTGTATAAAATCGTGTAAAAATGAAATATTTAAAATCCCATTTTTGTCAATTGTATAGCATCATTTGTAAAGAACATGACTTGTATTTATTGTAGCCAGGGGCTTGAGATTAGGTCGGGGATGGTGTAATGTATAGTAAATAGGTATTTAATATGTAAATAATACGATAGATGGCGGTAAGCATTTAGCTTGCGCCATAGCTCGCCAGATGGCATTAGTGTACAAGAAGTGGTACTAGAGATAGACTTTACCAGCTCCCGAGTTGGGAGCGCAGATATTTACCTACCCCCGAATAGTAAACAGTCGTAGCTATCCAGCTAGGTTATTCAAAGTAATAAACACCTTTATATTTAAAGAACCTTTGTAATAATTAATATCTGCCGAGGAAAGGGCAGATATAACACATATTAAGTTAAGTCTTACATCGTGCAACAAGATCTGCTATACCTATATATAATATTGTATATTGAATAATAAATTAAATATATTATATTGCTGGTCTTAATAATTACTTCACCTTTGTGTATCACGGCTTCCATAATGGCGCAGCCGGTAGGATGTTTTGTTTTGTCATGAAACCAAACTTACATATACAGCACAATCCCTTCTTCCCAAGTCCCACCAGTCGGGTTAGGCAGAGGTTGCAGTAAGCTGGCCTGTTGAAGTGCTTAAGTCTCCAGGCGTGTTCTCCATCCCCAGTGAGACTGGTGTCTAGGCCGAGGAGTACCAGTAGTGGTATTGTCGTCAATCTGAAAAAAATTTATTGAGCTGATTTTAGAGAATCTTCTGAAATAAAATTATTTCTTTTTTAGTTGTTTTTGTTCTTTTTTAGTTTTTGACTTTTGGGGTTTTGAGTTGAGTCAAGTAAAAGCTTTTAGAATATTCAAATTTGATAAATTTTTTTTAACAATAGCTCCACATAGGAAGCCCCGAGGAAAAAAATCCCTCGAGGATTACATATTTATATTACATTTCAAAGACAATCAATGCTGCCAATTATAGAATAATTATTATTGCCATATAAAACAATAATTTATTCATGTTATGAAGTGAATGCAGTATTGACAAGTTAGAACCTGTATTTATAACAGAAGAACATGGAAAGAAAGTTATAAGAATTTTTTTTCCCAACTGCTCCCGTCTGGAGCCAGTGGGACTATGGCATCCCCAATTGGGGTATGTTGTGAGGCGGGGAAGAAAATAGGGAAGAGGAAGGTGGGGAAGTACCTGGCTATTCAAATCTGGTCACCAAACACGGCTAAAGCCATTTCAAGCAACGTTTCAATTCTGAATGGTGGTCTTTGACCAAGGCTATACTGAGAGTATCTTCCACTCTGGAAATGCCGCAAATATACTATATATTATTTTAAATGAATTTTAAGTGAACTAACATAAATTTATCAAATAAAATTTATTTGCCACGCCGGGATTCGATCCCGCGACCTTCGGAGTGCGAATCAAGAGCCTTACCGCTGGACTACGCCGTCAAAATAATTACACATACCCGTCAGACAAAGCCTGCTAGCTATACAAACCATTCAAAACCTGGGATGTATATCTTATTGATTATGACACGCAGTACCGGGAATAATTCGAATTAGGTAGGTACTTTTATTATTATTTTGACGAGAATTTATTTTGTAAGTTTGGTTCTTCGGACCAATGTCATATTTAATTGTGATGATTGATAAAAAAGGAATATTCAGTATTATTCGTGTGTGGAACTTCGACAAGGAATATTCCGTATTATCCGTGAAGCGGACTTATACATATTTACTAATAAAAACATTATTTTAAGACTCTTACCCTCCTCTCTTCCATTCTTCAAGCGATACAGTTCCATCAGCATCATAGTCGATTTCGACCATCATCTCTTGTAAAATCTGCAATTACAAAAATTATGTTTTAAAAAGACTAGGTTCTGATAGACAATGAGAAAAAATATTCTTCTGAGAAGAAAAACACTACTTACAGGTCTCAATTCCGATACATCCCAGCCGAGGTATTCTGCAACATTCATCATTTGGTTGACGATGCAGTCCATCTCGTTTGTGTCTAGGACCCCATTGCCGTCTGTGTCGTAGAGCCGGAACATGACTGAAAAAAGAAATTAATCGTTTTCATTATGTGTATGTTGAAATTAATAGTTTACAAATGACTGAATAACTTCAGCATTACACTACAAGCCCCAAAATACATGAAAAAAACCCTCGACTCTGTGCAGAAACTGACGGTCCGTTTGATGGATTCTCCTATCTTAATAAAACGGTTTGCAATCTTTAGAGTACAGTCGTCGTGTGGGAATGCTGTCTTTGTTATTTGGTATTTCAATGGATATTCAGGGGAACTAGCGTCATTGATTCCTTCGGCACCAGTGCACAGTCTGAAAACACGCCAAATGCAGATATTTTGGACTTGACAACGGGTCGTTTCTATGAATCGTTTTGCACACCCCAAGTGGTTCGTTACGTTTGGTGACTTAGCGGGGGTGTCCAGTTCATGGAGTGAGGTTTGTCCGGGATTTGGGGGTAGATGCGTACCACCAGCTGCCTGGCAGGCCGGATCGAAAAACCGGTTGGGAGCCCATTTGACTTATACAGCCGTACTCTCTCTCGGAACATCGTCTTGCACCGCAGTGGGAGGGATGGATTCATCCGTCTGTCACTCCAAGACACACTGACCCTCAGATTCCTACCCACCCCTCATGCCGTCTTCCTTCCCAAAACTTCTTCTCTTTCCTTCCCTAAAAAATCCCTCCCTATAATCTCATTTAAGGAATATTTAAATTAACATCATTATACATACATTCCAGTTTATCTTCTGGTCTCCCAGCCTCCAGGAGTGAGAGGTAACAGACGATGTCCTTCAGAGACACCTTCACGGTGTGGACATCCAGTGCTGATGACTTCCTCACCAGGCTCTTGATGTCTGAAATAAAATTATATATTTGAAGGCTAACCAAAAACAATGGTTGGAAAGACACAATGCAAATTAATGAGTGTTTTAATTAAGGCCGTGCGAGTAAAATGACCGCGAAATCAATCAATGGGGTGATTTGCAACAGAGACTTATGATAGGGGAAACTGACAAAATGCAATGAAAATACAGTGAACCGTCCCATTAATAACGCGATAATGATTTGATATTAGATTTCAAAACATCGTTAATTGTTTACGAGCTTGAATAATAAATGCTTTTAAATCGTTTATAAATAGAACAAATTACTCATTGACGAAGAAGGTAACAATAATAACCACTGGAGCGCTTTTTGCCACAATATGGCACCATTTAAAATACCTCGGATTGCTTTGCTGCCAGTTTAAGGAAAATTTTCCCTAGATGCATTAAATTTTTCCATATTAAAATTCGGAGGTATGATTTCTTTAATATTGGCGGAAAATATTCAAAATAGTCAACAAAAAATCACGACCAATCAGAGGAAAAGGTTAATAAATAATAAACGAAAATATGACAGAGAACAAGACACGGAAAAAGACAATGGTCGCAACTGGGACTCGAACCCAGACCTCTCGTCCAACGGGGACGTGCGCGTTAACCAATTTCGCTAATATAACTAATTCTTTTTTTCCATATTACGGGCAACTACGTGCTTTTAACTATGTGCTTTTCGGGTCACAAGATCTCGTTGCCAAATTGTGCCGAAGGTAGATAGATTAAAGGTGAACGTTCATCTGCCGGCGCCGGTCGCAATGTTTGTCAATGTGCGGCACCCACGGCACGCAATGTTTTCCATATCTATATATGAATTAGTACAGCACTATGTCCATTATCGGCGGTCGGTGCGGGCAACGGATTTTTCTATATAAAGACATAGAAAAATCCGTTGCGTGCCGTGCGCGCGTTGCGGCCGGTGCGGACAGATGGACGTTCACCTTTATGTAGTCATCAGGTTTGATCTTTGATCTCCAGATCAGAACTAGTCTTCAGTCTGGAAGGGCGTTTATCCTCAGTAGTATTATTATATTAAAAATACGGTATAAAGAACCTAAGTCTTTCAATAAGCATCTATATAAATATAAGTATTGGAGAATACAAATCTTAGTACGTAGCATATTAAAATATTCCCTGGAGAGAATATTCAGAGGGAATAACCGGACAAAACCGGAAATGCCTAATTTTAAAATCAAATTTTAGACGTTTTGACTCTTTTACACAAAAAAATATAAATTGATTTCGAAAGACTGTTCTTTTATCTGGTAAAGCTATGTTTTAAATTTTGAGAAAATATGTTAATTTTTAGTACAATAAGGTTATACAGTAGGTCGTTGATAGATTTGTTAAATTTTCAAACAAAATTTTGTATTATACAACATATATTTCAAATCATATAATCATGCAGTAAAATAAATCAATAAATTATTTAGGAAAGCAACTTTTCAGAATTTTAATTTTAGTCAAATAAAATCAATAAAAAAAATATTCTTGATCTTGTTTTGTGATTAAAATACTTCAGTTTTTCTATTTATTCACGATCTAAAAAAATTAATATCTATATTTAAAAAAAAAAAAACCACATTATTTTACATTCTTATTTTGCTTAGAGATTATTGAAAAATTATAAATTCTTTTGATCAAAAAATAATTACAAAAAGTACATAATTTTAATAGTTTTATAATCACTTGTTTGAGCATTTTTTTATGTACCTACTTAGTTATTTATCAAAGCAAATTTTGAATGAAAAAAAATCGATATTAGGTTAGTATCTTAAAATGCTGGTATGGAAAATAATTAATCTATCTCATCGAAATTAAAATTCTCGGCCGCTGGTTAATGAAGATAGTTCAAATCAAACTCGTTTTTAATGGCTTTTATAGCATTAGTAATGGTATAAATAACAGAAGAGTATGTATGAGACTTTGTATAAATTCGAATAAAGCGAGGAGTATGTTCCAAAACTGATCTGCATAGATCTGTATTGTGGTCCATCCTCTCTGCATACCCTCGCGGAGAAGCGGAATGTTGGTTATAGCTAAACCACAATCAAAACAAACATGTTCCATGTGCAGAAATTGCCTGATTTATGAGTAGTTCGCTGGCTTTCGCTGGTGGCTTGCCACGCGCGTCAGTTGTATCTATCGCACCACAATTCATTCTGGATTATGCAAGAAACTGGCAGTCGAAAACCCGCTAGGCCCTGTGGGCGGTTTTTGGTTCGGGTTTGCCCAGTTTGAGCGTTGGTGACCATATTATAAATCCTATAGAAACTGGTTACAAAAATAGCCGGTTCCTCGGATTCACTGGGATCTAGTGACGGCTAATCACCGGGACAAAGTAACCGCGACAGGCAATAACGTCGTGTATAGTATACAGAGGCGTGGTATTATTATTCACAACAAGTTACAATAACAATCGTCAATCTCTCCATATCAGGAGAGATTCACGAGTATACAAATCCAGTAGTACTCACGCCTGACAGGCGATGCTCCTCGCGCTAGCTGTTAATGTAAGTGGCGCCATCTTTGAAAATTGCTTTAATTCGGTTCTATTTCAAAAGTAGATTTGTATAAAAAATCCACGTACGAAAACAGTTTTGCGTAAGGCGCGGCGTCAGAGCATTCTTAGCCGGATTCTTAAATTTCAACCGTAAAGTCTCTAGGCTATTAATAATTGTTTGATACTGATGAATTTTGACCTTCATCCCGATATTCCAGATAATAAACAAAAAACAGGTAGGCTAAATTTGGATTCATTAGCACAGTTATTTTAATACCTTGGTACAGACTAGAAACATTTCCCATTGGCTAAAATAAGATTTATAAACACAGTTATTTTAATACCTTGATACTTGCCGTTATTGACTAGTAGGGAGTTATTGGACTTTCTGGATGAATTCCTCGACATCTGGCTGTGGTTAGGACTCGAGTCCACCGGCCTCTTGTCCACTCCATCCTGGCAGGAGTAGCTGGTGTGCATCAGCTGCTGGACTACCGGATGGACACTCCCTGGAAAAAAATACCAAACACTGATAGTCCGAGGTTTACCGGTTAAGGCAAAGCTTAAGAGAGAATTACCAGACAAACAAAAATGTCATTTTTAAATCAAATTTTAGACGTATTGACACTTTTCCAATAAAAATTATAAATTGATTTAGAAAGACTGTTATTTTATCTAGTAAAGATATGTTTTAAATTTTGAGAAAATATATTTATTTTTAGTACAATAAGGTTTTACCATAGGTCGTTGACAGATTTGTTAAATTTTCAAAAAAAAAATTGTATTATACAACACATATTTCAAATCATATAATCATGCAGTAAAATAAATCAATAAATTATCTGGGAAAGCTATGTGTCAGAATTTTAATTTTAGTTTAAATAAAATCATCTACTTAAAATAAGATCCGCACACGTGTTTTGTGACGAAAATACTTCAGTTTGTGTATTTATTAACGGTCTTACAAACTAATATATTAAAGATTTTTTTTACATTCTTATTTTACTCAGACATTATTGAAAAATTATAAATACTTATGATCAAAAACTCATTACAAAAAGTACATAATTTTAATAGTTTTATCATCACGCCTTTCAGCATTTGCAAATTTTGCAATTGTTAAATACTTTATAAAAATATACGTATATACGCAAACTACATACATAAGTTTCGCACACTAACTGAGAAAGAGTTTCCGTACAACAGCCGACCACACAAAACCATTTCCCCCTCCACTTCTCCCCTCTACCACCCAGGGGCGTGCACAGAGTTTTTGATCAGGGTAGGCAGTAAGAAAATACAGCAAGCTTCACAGATTAAAATTTCCATATTCTATCAGATAATTTCAGAATTAAAGTACGACAAACGTTTTTGAACCGACAATTAGTATTTTTGAAAGACAACTATTTGATAGAAGTACATAACAACAGTTGTCGTCACTGATTGCCATTTGCTAATTTTGTTCTAGAAAGCACTGCTTAATACTAACAAAAAAACCTCATAGAAGCAAATTCAAAACGACAGTTCTACTCTATGCTTTGTGCATTTCGTAAACATTGAATTATGTCTTGTATGAAGTTAGCTCTAGTCAGAAATAATTCCTGCTTAGACCGCATTTTAGTGAGGCAGTTGGAGGGCGCGCGTGTAGTTTCTACATAGTTACGGTTTATGCCGCGTTTGTAGTATGCCGTTTGATGTGTCGCTCGCGTAGTTTCGGTTGCTCAGCTTTTTCGCGCTTATTTTAGAAAGTGTGTATTTATTTTTAGTAATAATTTTATAAATTATAATATTATTTACATGCTTAGGTATATTTTACAAAAACGGCAGGGTAGGCAGTGCATATGTGCCTATATGGAGTGCACGCCCCTGCTACCACCCGAGTCCCGTAACTTTTGGCCCCCCCTCGTACATAGATAAAAAAATATAAGTATAAAAAATATAAATGAGAAAAATACAAGTGGGAAAGTGCATGAAGTTATATGAAAAAATCATATTTAAATGTAAGTGTTTTAGTTACAACATAAAAGTGCAAAGAGTAGGCTATTATAAATACAAGTATGAAGAAAAATAGAAGAAAAAAACACACCACGGGTACATGTATAAAAATAAATTTAAAAATCCCGGAAGTAAAATATGTGTTAAGAATATAAATATTCAAAGTATGTTTGATTATATTATAATCTAATGGAAAAGCGCTGACAAACATCTTTAATTAAATAACGTTTGTATGCTGATATTTTTTCAATATTTATCAGATTATCAACAATGTACTCATTATCAAGTATATTCAGATGATTCATTATGGAATTTAATTCACCGTTTGAACCTGTATTGTTGCAATTGTAAGGTAATTTGTAACGAATTGATCTGCCCGGTACATGAAAACGTATAACAAAGGAGTTAATTAGAAACTACTTAAAAAAAATACGATTTTATGGCTAAGTTTATTTATAACA
This sequence comes from Limnephilus lunatus, assembly GCA_917563855.2. Taxonomy (NCBI): domain Eukaryota; kingdom Metazoa; phylum Arthropoda; class Insecta; order Trichoptera; family Limnephilidae; genus Limnephilus; species Limnephilus lunatus. The sequence goes on from OU830596.1 coordinate 23,874,122, forward strand.
TAAAACTTAAATTTGCTATGAATTTAAGTGTCTTTTTAAAAATTGTTAGTGATTACGCGAAGAATTCAGATGAAGTAATATAATATTTTTACTTAAATATAATATTTTTAAAATAAATAATCTTAATTGTAATTTTCAATATTATAGCTGATTTTTTTAAAAATTTAGACAACTCCGTGATTTTTTATGGATCTGCGGTAGCCAAAAAGGCTAATATTGTTTTTTTTCTTTTACAATAGCTCCTGTGAAGGATAAGGTATGAGGGGTGGGTAAGAATCTGGGGGTAATTGGGTCCAGGAGATGCAAGGCGATGTTCCAAAAGAGTTCTGCTTGAGAGGTTACAAGGTCTCCCTTAACCAGTCTCTCTAGATCCGGCCTGCCACGCAGTTGGTAGGCAGACACACCCGCCGCCAAGACCCGAACAAACCTCACCCCATGAACCCGCTCCCCCTGCTAAGTCACCAAACGTAGCGAACCACTTGGGGGTTATTATGTCAGAGGTGTTGGTTATCCAATAAATGGTTCCCGGGCGGGGGTACCCATACCCAAATTGGTTGTAACTGATTCTAACAAAAAATCAAAGAAGCGATTAACTACCTACCTATAACATAACATTTTTAACAATAAAATTGTTTTATCTATGGCATTTTCAAATAGGAACTGATTTTCCAAGAATTCTCTTGATTTTTCAAGGGTCTACGCTATTACAAAATAATTTTTAATATTCCACTTTTTTAATGAGACTTAAAAACAATATCAAATTCAAATTAGTAGGGAATTATTTTATCCAAAGTTTTTATTACCTAAGCCATTTTTGCGAAATGTTTTTTAAATTAATTGGTATTTGTAAAAATTTAGCTCTTAATTAAAAAATAAACAATTTTGATAAAATCCACTTTCACCCTTAATTTAAAAGAAGATTAAATTTAAAATTGAAATTAACCTTTTTTGAGATAACATTATAATATTAAAATTGGCGGGAAAATAATATTTATAATGTTAAAATTCTTTCTGCACACAGTAAACAAATTTATTCCAAGTATTTAAACTGGAATATCATAAATGCCAAATAATATATTATCTACAACAAGTAATAATTTCAAAGTGATTGTGCGTTTTTGTAATTACCGTGACGTTTCACGGTTACGGTACCGTGACGGCAAAAAAAGGCAATAAACATACGTTCCTTAACACAATAATTCTGCAACTCTTTCAAAAGTTGAGATACACAATATACGTAGGTCTGTTTCCTCCAAAGGAAAAAAGTCATAATTTCATAAATAAATAAACATACATTCCTTGTCGCTATAATGCTGCGGCTCTTTCTTACACATTAAATAATGGTGAGACACCCAAAATACGTGTGACTTTTTCCTCGAAAACACTACTTTTTTGCTACGAAATTGCGTTTCATTTTCTTTATAGGTGTTTCTTTGACGGCCGGCGTAGTCCAGCGGTAAGGCTATTTACTCGCACTCCGAAGGTCGCGAGATCGAATCCTCGCGTGGCAAATAAATTTTATTTGATTAATTTGTGTTATTTCACAATTTATTCATTTTATTATTTTTTATTTTTTATTTATTAAATAACAAAATACATTTTGTACAACAATTTGAGTAGACCCACTGCATTATAAATTGTGAGCATGAGGTGTGTAAATTCCCCAAGCTCTCTGGGCTTAATACCCAATATACGATTAGGAAATCCTAAAATGAAATTCTACCTGCGCGAACAAATATATCACAAAGGAACAGAGCAGTCTTACACTCCAAGAAAAATAACAAATTCACCAACCTTGATTATGCAATTCTCTGCAGCTCGGGAGGCCTCCAAATTTCTGATCAATAAGTGTAATCCTTTTGTCTTGAATCGCGCAAGTAATTAGTTGTCCATTACAACATGTTCAATTTCACAATTAGTCTGTTGTCAACATTTTATACAACAGAAATCAGTTTCTTGTCAATGTTACAAAGAGGAATTTTCCATAATGAAAAAATAACAATCTCCAAACAAACGCACAATGACAGTTTTTTATTTGCTCTATTTTTGAAAATCAATCCATTTCAGGTTCCTTGTTAATTTCAAAGAGCGAGTAACTACCGTTCCCTGTGATAAAAATATATTTAAATATTTTTTTCGAACAAACAATAAAAAACAAATTATAATGCTTAACCATGCTCCCCGCCTTGGAAGTTCGCAGAACTTTCAAAGAAAAAAAAAAAAAAAAAAAAAAAATCAACGAATATGAAAACAAGTAAAGATCAAATCAATAAATAGAAACATATCTTGGCTAAGTCAGAAACAATTAGATCATAATAGAATATTAACATAAAATAAAATAAAATAAAGACAAAATTATTGCGTTGGGATGGGATATAATTTAACAACAGGACGTTTAAAGAGTCCGTATCTAGTCTTTACCGTCGCAACGCGAATGATTTTATCAGTACCAGGATGAACATCCGTTATTACGCCCAAAGGCCAATTTAACGGAGGCGAATCCCCCTGTCCCATAAGTACGACAGTTCCAACCTTGATAGGATGGTCAGTGGTAGCCCACTTCTGCCTGACTTGCAACGTATGCAGATATTCCAAACGCCACTTCTTCCAGAAGGATTGAATTATGCCGTCTAATAATTGCTTGCGCTGAGCAAAGTTTATTTTAGCGTCTGTCAAAACAGAAGCAGGTAAGTACTGCAAAGGAGTCGACATTAAAAAATGTGCAGGCGTAATAACTTCCGGATAGGGTTCGGAAGACGCGATTGTGAGTGGGCGCGAGTTCATTATACACTCTATTTGAACCAGAACGGTCTGTAGTTCTTCATAAGTGAGGAGCTGAGTTCCGATTACACGGTACAAATGAGTCTTCATACTCTTTACATTTGATTCCCATATACCCCCGAAATGGGGCGCGCGTGGTGGAATCATTTTCCACTCAACCCGGCGATTAGCGAGTTCACGCTTTAAAGCGGGCTCGAATTCCGACTCAACCAAAAACTTATAGAGATCATCTAATTGTGCCTTGGCACCAACAAAATTGGTACCATTATCTGAATACAAGCATGACACAGGGCCACGCCGAGAAATAAAACGGCTGAAAGCAGCCAGGAAAGCATTTGAAGTTAGGTCAGAGACCAACTCAATATGAATGGCCTTGGTTACAAGACATACAAAAAGACAGACATATGCCTTTTGTGAATGTTGTCCTCTCCGACGAGCAAGCGTGATACGGAGGGGACCTGCATAGTCTACACCGGTATGAACGAAAGCCTTTGCTTCTACAACACGATAGGAAGGTAAATCTGCCATCTTCGGTATAGGATGCGACGGATTTAAGCGGAAGCAGAAATTGCATTTCCGTACTTTTGCCTTAATAACAGTCCTGGCATCTAATATCCAATAGCGCTGCCGTAAGATGGACATAAGAAGTCCAGGGCCTGCATGACAGTTCATGACATGGAAATGATCGATGATAAGATTCACAACACAGTCATTTTTAGGTAGTAAAACCGGATGTTTAACCTCAAATGGTAAATCCGATTTAGAAAGCCGCCCACCAATACGTAACAAATTATCCTCATCGAGAAAAACTGATAAATTCCTAAGCTTTTTTGAAGGCAATTTGCCTTTCTGGAGTGCAGCAATATCTTCTATAAAATGAATACTCTGCACGGAACGAATCACAGCCTTTTCAGCAGTCATAAGATTATTGACCGTTCCAGAAGAGGGTGATACCTTTTTTGCGAATTGGAGGACAAAAACGACAATCCTTAAAAGTTTATTCCATGTGGATATACGCTGAGCCAGTTCACTCAGGACCGATTGTTCACGCTGAACTATTGCAGTGAGCACATTAGTTTTGTGCTCAGGCATTTCACCGATATTTGAGAAATGAAACGGTCTTAATGGCCATCCCGAGGGTGGGCTGCGAATCCACAATGGTCCATTCCACCATAATTCGTGTGAAATAAGCTGGGAAGGAAGCATGCCACGAGAAAGGCAGTCACTAGGGTTTTCACTACCGGCGACATGATAAAAGTTTTCAGGAGACAAATTCTCCTGACATTGAGCCACGCGATTACTAACAAACACCGACCATCGATGAGGCGACGAATGTATCCATGAAAGCGCAATGGTAGAATCTGAAAACGCATAAGTCCCTGCAATAGTAAGACGCGAACGATAACTATTTTGAACCGTCCGAATTAGTTTGGACATCAAGACCGCGGCACACAGCTCCAAACGAGCGAGTGTTGTTACTTTGGTGGGAGAGACCTTTGATTTTGCACACAAAAATCTCACGGTTATATTCCCAGACAGATCAGTTGTGTGTAAATATATCACACAGCCATAACCATTCAGGCTCGCATCGCAGAAAGCAACGATGAGCACTGTACTGTCTTTTAGGACACCTACATGACGCGGGATTTTTATCGTAGAAATTAAAGGAAATTCCTGTGTGAGTGCCGAGAACCTTTGAATAACGCTCTCAGGGGGAGTATCATCCCAACCAATGTTGCACAGCCATAGCTCCTTAATAAGCAATTTAGCGTACAGAATGGAGGGGGCGACCAGGCCGAGGACATCAAATAAGCGGGCGACTATAGACAGTATATTCCGCTTTGTACACTTCTCCTGGACATAATAAGTCGTAAAGAAGAAGCTGTCATCAACTGGTTCCCACGAGAGGCCTAACACCTTAGAGGTATTGTTAGAACCAACAGTAAAGTCCACCGTACTGCGGTGAGAATCTGGAAGGTTTTCAAGTACAACTTGAGAATTACTAGTCCATTTGACCAAATCAAAGGCACCGGACTTGAATAACGAGATTAATTCTCGAGAAAGACGTACGGCGCTGGATTCATCTTCAATAGAATAGACCAGGTCGTCCATATACAACTTGGACTCTGCCACATTGGCAGCATCCGGTAAATGTGGTCTCATATCTTGGGTTAACTGACGAACAGTCCGCATTGATAAGTATGGACTTGCCGTTAGTCCGAAAGGGACCCGATTAAATTGAAAAGTCCGTATGAGATCGTTGTTGGAGAATCGAAATAAGATTCTCAAATATCTACGATGCTTGCTTGGAACTTCAATCTGTAAATACATTTGCTTTATGTCCGCAGTCATAGCGATGGGAAAAAGACGAAAGTCAAGTAAAAGCAAAAACAAATCAGCTTGTAGATTGGGACCAGTATGCAAGATGTCATTTAGTGACAGCCCTGTATGTGTCTTAGCACTAGCGTCAAGCACAATCCGAGGCATAGGTTTATCAGAACGAATGACGGCGTGATGCGGGATATAATATCCATCATCTGTAATATCAGACTCTGGGACTTCTGACAGGTAATTGTTTTCAATATATTCACTGATAACTTTATTATAATTCTCCTGTAAAGAAGGCGATTGTTTAAATTTCCGCTCCAAGGCCATAAATCGACGCTGAGCGGTAGTTCGAGAATTCCCCAATTGGTTCGGGTCTTTACAGAAAGGTAAAGCAACAGAATACCTCCCGTCGTCAGCGCGAGAAATAGATGAAGTAAACAGATTCTCACATTCCGTCTCCTCTGGACTCAGAAATTGTATGTTAGGTATTTCTTCTAACAGCCAAAATTTTTGCACTAAATCATTTAGCGCGAGTGCGGAAAATGACATATTTGTATTGGTCACTTTATGAGGGTAGTCACCCATTAGAACGAAACCAAACGCGGTCGATAATGCGGGGGGTGCACTAGTCCCTGATTCAACCCTGTCCCCTAAATAGATATGTGGAAATAATTGTGCCCCTAAGACGACATCTATATTCCCAGGAATATTCCACGTTAAATCAGCGAGGGGTATGCCCTCTAAGTACCTCATATCACCATTTGCTATATAGTGATTAGGTAACTTATCGGTAATGCACTCGACAACGAGCGCATATATGTTATATTTATTATTTGGGTATACGCGAGACTCAATGTCCAAATAAACGTAACCAAAAATTGGTCGAGATGCTGAACCAATTCCTTTAACAAAAGAATTACTCAAAGGAATTATTGGCAAATTCAGCGACTTGCAACAATCTACCGTAATCAAATTATTCTGCGATCCATTATCAATTAAACATCTAACAATCATTTTGTTACCATTTTTAAGTTTCGCATATATTTGAGCGGTTGAAAGTAAAATTGTCGAATTAGGTGTTACTTTGGCTGACAGCGAACACGAAGGGCTAACGCGCAAGGGTTCCTCTAGTTGCATATTGCAATTATCCGTTCCACTGACGCTGGATGGTACCAAAGGGGGGGAAGACTGCTCCTCATTGGTAAGTACTTCCGACGTATGTACATGAGTATTTGTTTTCAAATTATTCCCACTACCAAAATGTAGTAAGGTATTGTGTGGTTTTTTGCACAAATCGCACATAAGCGACGATTTACAAGAGCTTACAGCATGTGATGCGCTAAAACAATTTATACACAAATGTTTTGATTTTATAAAATCAAAACGGGCTCGTGGAGAACTTAGCCCTTTGAACCGAGAGCAAGCAGTAATTGCATGATCAGTTTTTTTACAAAACATACAAGATTTCGGGGGCGGAGTTGGTACTCGAGGTACATTCTCATTACTCGCGACGAAAGATTTATAATTGTTCGAACGGGATGAAGTCGCCGTAGGCGGCTTATTCGTTGCACTTGATGACCTCTTTGAACGCTCTAATATTTTCACTTGATCTTGTACGAAAGAAATTAATTCCGTGTATGAAGGCACTTCTTTACCCCGCACAGTCAACTCAAAAATCTGAGCAGTCTGTTGATCTATTTTTCTTAACGCACAGTTCAAAATTATAAAATCGGCTAAGTCATCAATGTCTAACTGCCTCAATGCCGAAACGGATGCGGAAAAACTTTGAATAAAAACATCAAGACTGCTAGCTGTATTTATACAACCCTTGGCATCTAGAATGTTATTTAAATAATACGTACCTAACGCACGTTTATCCTGATACTTTTTTACTAAACCATCCCAAATAATATTATAGGTGTCGCTTGCAGGCACAATGCCGGCCGTGACCTTAAGCGCCCCGTGCGTCAATTTCCCAACCAAATATTGAACACGTTGAGCGTCCGTTAGCTGTTTATTATTGTGTATATTAGCTTTAAAAGACTCATAAAATTTTGCCCAATTTTCCATCTTCCCGTCGAAGCTCGGCAAATCTATGGCGGGAAGCTTGATGACGCAAGGTTCCCGAAAATTATTTTGAGTCGAGAGTGTACGTGCCGTGGCCAGTATCTGGTTACGGGTTCGTTTCACTTTCAAGAAAAGATCTTCAAAGGCGTTCAAAGCCTGAAATTCCGGTTGAAAACTTGGATTTAAGGACAATTGACGATCATTTATATCGTCAATAATGCTTTCAAACTGTGTTTGCATATGATCAATTATTTCGGACTGCACCATAAATGTCTCATTCCTTCTGGAATCGAAATCCGAGATATTCTTTGTTAAGTTGAATAGATCGTTAATGCGTGAAAAAAGTCTTTCCCTTTTAGCTGTTAACATAACAAGCATTCGATCCGGTTGATCATCTGAAGTTTCTTCTGTAATTCTCGGCATTTTAAAAAAAAATACAATAACTTTATCACAAAAATTAAAGTTTACAATAATTATAATTACTGTAGGTACCTCAGAAATTTACAGAAGAAAACGTAAAATGCTATCAATAGCTTTCAATGAAATTTGTCAATTTATTACACAAATTCTTGCTAGACTTGCTTTTTTAAACAAAAACCTGCAATAATACAGGTAGGTACTCCGATATTTACCGAAAAAAGTATGTAAAATCGAAATAACCAACAAATTCCATAAGAGGAAGGTATTTCAAGAAAATCACCAATTATTACGTGACTCTGAAAACCTTCATAAATAGAACCAGCAATATAATATAGGTATTCCGGATTTACCAAAAATTACGTAAACCGAATGTCCATTTATATTATATTAACTTGCTAGAACGTATCCGGCTATGAAGGACCATAATTATGCATTATAAATTGTGAGCATGAGGTGTGTAAATTCCCCAAGCTCTCTGGGCTTAATACCCAATATACGATTAGGAAATCCTAAAATGAAATTCTACCTGCGCGAACAAATATATCACAAAGGAACAGAGCAGTCTTACACTCCAAGAAAAATAACAAATTCACAAACCTTGATTATGCAATTCTCTGCAGCTCGGGAGGCCTCCAAATTTCTGATCAATAAGTGTAATCCTTTTGTCTTGAATCGCGCAAGTAATTAGTTGTCCATTACAACATGTTCAATTTCACAATTAGTCTGTTGTCAACATTTTATACAACAGAAATCAGTTTCTTGTCAATGTTACAAAGAGGAATTTTCCATAATGAAAAAATAACAATCTCCAAACAAACGCACAATGACAGTTTTTTATTTGCTCTATTTTTGAAAATCAATCCATTTCAGGTTCCTTGTTAATTTCAAAGAGCGAGTAACTACCGTTCCCTGTGATAAAAATATATTTAAATATTTTTTCGAACAAACAATAAAAAACAAATTATAATGCTTAACCACCCACAAAGCTGTCATATGGCAGCTTGTCTGCAGGTTCTAACAATTTAAACATTCTTAATATAATATCTAAGAAAATATTTGTAAATACATTTATAGTCATTAACAGGTCAAAATTCGAGCACGACCTGCAGATCAGCAGTAAGCTGGCTGCCTGCCCGCACGGCAGCAGAGCTTTCTGGTCGCTTGCGGGCTCAATAGGTCGCAATTTCTGCAAATCCAGTCTGCCACCTCTTACCAGACCTGGGGGCCTAGTCTCTATCTTTTATTAACCTCAGTTAGCGCGTTAATTACGTCACAAACACGTATTTTGACAACTACGCTAATTATCGTAACTGTCAAAATACGTGTTTGTGACGTAATTAACGCGCTAACTGAGGTTAATAAAAGATAGAGACTAGGCCCCCTGATGGCTCTCTAGCAAATACCGCCGCGCGCCGCCGAAAAGGCTAACTTATTAGGCAAAATGTTCGCGGAAAACTCGACCCTCGATGATCAAGGTGCTACCCCGCCGTCGGTTCCTCATTGCAGTTTTCGTATGAAAAAGCTGAGGATCCGGCATCGGGATGTACTCCAAGTCTTACGAGGGCTTGATGTTAATAAAGCTAGCGGGCCTGACGGAATACCTGCCCTGGTATTGCAGAGGTGCGCTGTAGAAATAGCTCCAATTTTGACGAAGCTTTTCAAAATGTCCCTGAAGACTGGCTCTGTGCCCTCTGGTTGGAAAAAAGCGATCATTCACCCTATTCCAAAGAAGGGTGACCGCTCCAACCCAGCCAACTACCGCCCCATAGCGATCACATCTGTTCTGTCAAAAGTGATGGAACGTGTGATCAATGACAAACTACTCACATACCTCGAGAAGAACAAAATTATTAACGACCGTCAATACGGATTCCGGCGGAACCGCTCGTGCGGTGATCTTCTCGCGTATGTGACGCATGTTTGGGGACGGTGCCTGGAATGTTTTGGTGAGACCCAAACGGTTTCGCTGGACATTTCCAAGGCCTTTGACCGGGTTTGGCATCGAGCGCTTGTCAACAAACTGCGTTCTTACGGACTTCCCGCATCCTTGTGTGCGTGGATTGCCGACTTTTTGAGGAGGAGGTCGATTCAGGCGGTTGCTGACGGTTTCACCTCTTCCTCGCATTCGATAAATGCTGGCGTCCCACAGGGATCGGTTCTGTCTCCGACTTTTGTTTCTGTTGCACATCAACGACCTCTTGTCATGTGCACCGATTCATTGTTACGCGGATGACAGTACAGTCCATGATAGCTTTTTGTTTGACAAGCCTCCAAAGGGCACACAAACCCCAATAGCTCGGAGGGCTTTGAAGCAGAGAATGGACGGTTACCTCGAGAGTGTTTTCTCTTGGGGTAAGAATAACCTCGTCGAATTTAATGTTTCAAAGACCCAATCATGTCTGATAACGTCTAAAAGGGATCGAAATGATAATCTAGTCTCCTTCAACGGAAGCATTCTCCCGAACAGGACCTCCATTGATATGCTTGGTGTAACTCTTAGTGACCAGCTCAGGTATGGGGGCTCCATCGAAACCAGAGTTAAGTTAGCCTCTCAGAAACTGGGCGTACTGTACAGGGCCCGCAGATACTTTAATAGTACTCAACTGTTAACCCTGTACAAATCGCAAGTGCGCCCCACGGTTGAATTTGGCAGCCACCTCTGGTCTGGAGCTCCAAAATACCTAAAAAAAACCCTTGACTCTGTGCAGAAACGGGCGGTCCGTTTGATAGATTCTCCCATCTTAACAGACGGATTGCAATCTTTAGAGCATAGGCGTCAGGTGGGAATGCTGTCCTTGTTCTACCGGTATACCAATGGAAGATGCTCCGAGGAACTAGCGTCATTGATCCCCTCGGCACCGGTGCATAGTCGGGAAACACACCAAACACGCGCCCAACATTTGTACACAGTTGATATTAGTCACATGAGAACGGGTCGTTTTTACGATTCGTTCTTGAGTTCAGCAGCTCGGCTGTGGAACGATTTACCGGCCTCTGTGTTTCCTCCCTCCTACAACATGAGTCTCTTCAAGACCCATGTTAACTCCTTCCTTTCCTCAAAAAGACCCTCCACACAGCATCCTCAAAGATGACATAGGCCCTGAGGGAAATTATTTTCCTCAGGGCCTCCTGTGTGGAGTTAATGTAAAAAAAAAAAAAAAAAGTTTTAAGGAAACATTAGAATAGATCACATAGTAATTTTAGATAATTTAACTTACATCTATAAATATATAAGATATTTCAATAAACCTGCCTAATAACAAGATATGTAGGCAGCTATATTAAGATATTCAAAGATACATGGAGTTTTCGTTCATTAACCATAGTTTTATCATTTTAGAATATAGTCTCTCATTTTTTTCAAATTTTATGTTTTTATTGATTTTATTGAAAATCTCTGGTATTAGATATTCAAGAGTACGGCTTCCATATTTATTTAATATTCGAGGAGTTTTTAGGCCCTTTCCTTCTCTAAATCTTGTGGTATGTTTGTGTACAAGTAGGTGTTTGTAAGGGCTTTCCCCCATATTATCCATAATAGTAGTGAACCAGTGGAGACCTTTTATTGTAAGTAGGCTCTCTAAGCCATATAGTAGTTTTAAGTTATGTCTCTGTTTGTAAATATTTGTTGTGACAATTTTTTTTTATTATGGCAGTTTGTAAATTTTGAATATATTTAATGTAAGTAGTGCTTGCATGTCCCCAAGTTCGAATACCATATCTAAGGATGGATTCGACCATAGAAAAATATATGAGTTTAAGAGTACAATGAGGCAAAATAAATTTTAATTTGTAAAAGTTACTAGCTAAGGATCGGAGCTGGTTACAATTTTTTGCCACTTGTTTATCCCACTTAAAATTGTTATCAACAATTATTCCCAGATAAGTATAGTCATTTGTAAAATCAGCTTTTTCACAGTCACAAATATTAACAATTCCTCTATGTATACAGTCAAAGCTATGAGCGGTTATTTTAGGAACATTCCACATTTTTGAACTTGGTGATCTTATGTACATGCATTTGGTTTTTTTAACATTAATAATTAATCCTTCATCATGAGCCCATTTGAGAAGCTCGTTAAAGTCTCTTTGTAATTCTTGTACAGCTATTTTAAAATAATATATAGTATATTTGCGGCACGTTCCAGAGTGGTAGAAACTCTTAGTATCGCCTTGGTCTAAGACCACCATTCAGAATTGAAACGTTGCTTGAAATGGCTTTAGCCGTGTTTGGTGACCAGATCTGAATAGCCAGGTTCTTCCCCACCTTCCTCTTCCCTATTTCCTTCCCCTCCCCACTACCTTCAGCCTCACAACATACCCAAATTGGGGATACCATAGTCCCACTGGATTCAGACGGGAGCAGTTGGGACTCTTGTGCGGTATTCATGTAAAAAAAACGTGTTAGGGAGATGTACGATAAAGATTGTATGTTTCCTTTGGGGGGTGCTGACATACGTGCACCGTTTGTCTCATTTTCGACTGTTGTTATTTAGTGTATACCTAAGAAAGAGCGGCGGCATTATATGTTTAAGAACAAAAGCTAAACCATCTGCGGATTGACCATTGAATTTTTTAAAATTTTTGGAAACACTCACACTTCAATATTATCCTTGTAACTATATTCCATACTTTCAAAATTATCGTCACGGCTAGTAGTATTGGTAGGGGTTTACGGAGACGTTGTGAGAGAGAGATGCAATAAAATGATGACATTTTTCCTCTGGAGGGAACAGACCTACGTACATTGTGTATCTCATCTTTTGAAAGAGCTGCAAAATTATAACGGCAAGGAACGTACGTTTATTACCAATGGAGCCTGCTATGGCTCAATGTGAAGGACTATCAAATCAAAACAGTGATTTCAAAAACTCCCCCATTTCAAAAACTTCCAAAAAAAATTCCTCACTTATTCGAATGAAAATTGGACATTGTTCCTTTCGTTCTCATCTATTGAAAGTTAATGTCCAGATTGTACATTCTGTGGTCTAGAAGTGGGAACTTATATTTTTTGGTTGGCTCTCTCTAAACCCATATCCTTTCTTTTATCAAGCCTTATATAAAATTGCGTCCTACACATTCAACATTTCATATCTTCTAAGTCTGAACTCGACTCCAATCTTCCATATAATTTCGAAATTTGCCCATTTGTGTAAAATTAGTATCTATATTCACCTTTCCTTTCTCCTCTCCAATTTGAAATGATGGCCTAGAACACCCTTGGAGGGTGAAAACCAAAAAACGTTGAAAAACTGCTACAATTTTTTATTAAATACAATGTCACCCAATTTCAGAAAATGAGTGGAACCAAAAGTTATTTTAATGAATTGTCATCGAAAACGAATCTATCTGCCGAGTTTTAGCTTGATCGGTTGCCGGAAAGTGGGTTAATTTTCACTTCCAAGATTCCACTTCATTCACTCATCAATCAAGAAAACGAAGCGAAATTCAAACAGACGTATTTAAAAAATGACTCTGAATGGGAGTCTTACGGCCGCTGTTCCTAATTCTACTAATCAACTGCTAAGCCTAAACTAAGGCTCAACACTCAAGCATACATTTCCAACACACAAGCATCGCTTAAGCTTGCAATAAGCAACGCTCAATCTAAGGAAGCCGGACTAATAATAGTCGATTAAGCTCGTCTCAGCAAAGCAAAGTTATAAAAAGTGTCAACAGAGTGGCGCCAAGCCAAGTGCCAAGTACAGAGGCAGCAAAGTTCAAACTGACACTTTATTTTTAAATATTTAATACTTTATTTAAAAAATATAAAATGTCAGTTTATGAGTAACAGTATTTAAAAGAAGTTATGTGTGTTAATAATAAATACAATAATTAACACTTTAATATTATTTAAACATCGAAAATTTTTACGGTGATGTCATTTTAATGTCTATGGAAGTGGGCGGGGTCACTTAAGATAATCAACGATAAAATATTTGAGAATAACGCGAATCTAGCGTTACCCTGTAAAATCACTTAGCTGATCGCAGACTCAGATTGGTCGACAGAAAAGTTGGGAACAACGGCAGTTATAACTATTTACGATTACCCACAACTTGATATGTGTTTCTTACCAGTTCTACTTCTGGAGTTCTCCTCGCTGCCTTGTCTCTGATGGTGATGATGATGTAGTGATGTCAGATGCAGGCGCTCCGTGAGACCGTGCAGGCGGCTTACGAGGCCTGAAGCCCCCGAGCCGCCTGGGGCTTGGCTCACAGGACCTGCCCCCCCGGAGGCCCCGTCCGCGTCCAGGAGGGCGAGACCCGGGGGCCGGCGGACGAACGAGAGGAATAGATGCCTGGAAAGAGAAGAAGGTGATAAGAAAATGTAACGGTTTCCACAGAAGCTGTCAAGTTTTTGTAAAAAAAAAATCGAGTGCAGTTCAAAACGCGGCAGAAGTGAAACCTTCACCCACGCAATCTCAACCAATAGGAGCCTAGAAAAGTGAGCTCATAATCAAAGCGGACAACGTGGTAAGGCTTTATTCTATCTCATTCTCTCGCAGGCTAAATCCTATAGATGTATATGTGTGTCTCTTTTTAGTTCGTTTCTGTTTCATCGAGTTTCAAAACATAACGGTGCTAAAGAAGTTTCGCACGCGGTAGAAGTGAAACATTCAGTAAATTAAAGTAGACAAGAGTGGGGAGGCTACGAAGCACCTCCTGTGTGGCGCTAATGTAAAAAAAAAATAGAGTCGAAAGTTATGTATGTCCAGGTATTATTAATTTCTTCGACAGAGGTAATGATTGAGTTGTTAAGTTCATATGGATGAATAATTGGACTTATTCTGTACAATATTATTGAATGATACTTATTTATGTTCAGATGAAGTTTGTTAAGAGAACACCAAATAATTAACCTGTTATTTTTAATTTATAAACTAATGTTTAAGACAGTTGGTTGTTTGCAGGTGGAAAAATGTAATAAGCAGTAATTGTTGAATGAAATACTAGTATGTATATATTGAATTATTTGGTGGGCAGGAGATAAGCTGACGAAGCTCAGTGGAAAGTATCCGATAGAATAAAAACTGCAACCATTAAGAAACAAACAAGAACAAAAGATGTCATAAAAACAATAAAAAAACTAAAGTGGAAGTGGTCAGGCCACACAACCAGAGGAAGTGAAAAATGGTCAAAATTAGTCATGAATTGGTAGACACATTGGTAGAGAAAACGAGGTAGACCATTTAGACGGTGGGTTGACGACATCAAAGCCATAGCAGCGCCTTTGATGTGATTTTTCACGAAAACGGCGCTATATAAATTAGCCAAATATTATTATTATTATTACAAGGACAAGAGTAGCTAATAATAGAAATAAATGGCGATAGTTGGCCTTTGTCACTAGTGACATTCAAACAGGGAGTCGATGCATGATAAGTGTGAAAAGTTTTTTATTATAAATAATATAATGTAATTTACTGTCTGAATAAATACTATTATTATTTTTATTATATTTTGTAGACAGATACAATCTTCATATAAATACAACAATAGTTGAAGCTCGATTAAATTATGAAATTTTACATTTGATGGTGTGTATCATAACAACTAACAACATATTTCCAGAATCTTCCAAACAAAATTTCAAGCACCTCCAGTCCTCCCACGACCCGAACCAATCCATCATCTCGAGTGTTTTCCAGCACCAGCCCGGTAACAGGTATTATTATTCTAGAAAACCCGAGTAAATTTTAAGTCTGGAATTATACCTAATTAATTCCGTGGAACAACCGATTTCCAACTATCAGGTATTATATCGGGTTCTATTTGTGGATTGTTATTGATAAAGAGTATAAACAGTTTTCGTCGTTAGCTTTGGCCGCATTGTATCGTTTGTTTGATTAGAATTTAGTGAAAATATTATTATTAGACCAGAAAATATGTTCGCCTGAAGTCTGGAGGGGCAAAAATGATCTGTAAAGCTTTAAGAAATTTGCAGATGTTTATCTCCGGATCTTTTAATAAAATATATACGAATTTGCTGCTCGCAATTGGGCCCAAATGTTCGGAGTTGGTATGACATTCCCAATAGAGGGTCATTGTTAGAAGGTTGAAATAAATGAGGAGGAAAACAATAGGTGTGATATTCCCAATAGAGGGTCATTGTTACAAGGTTGAAAGAAATGAGGAGGAAAAAAATAGGTGTGTCATTCCCAATAGGGGTACCATTGTTGGAAGATTGAAAGAAATGACGAAGAAGAAAATTGGGAAGTTCCTGGCAGTTCAGTTATATTGACCAAATCCATTTCAAGCAACGTTTCCATTCTGATTGGTAATGTTTCACAAAGATGATACTGAGAGGTTAAAACAGATAACGATAAAATAATATTTTAGATTAGGCTAGGTTAGGCTAGGAGAGAGTTTGTGTTCGTTCACAATATTCAACTACTGGGGAGCCCGGGTTTATAGGGTGAGGGAGTAGTTTTATTTTACATTAGCTCCACGCAGGAGACTCTGGGGAACAAAATTACCTCGGGCCCACATCGTCTTTGGGGATGCTGTCTGGGGGTTTTTTTATAGAAAGGAAGGAGCGTGAAGGAAAAGGTATGAGTGGGTAGAAATCTGAGGGTCAATGTGTCCAGCACTGTCGGACGTATGAATCCATCCCTTTCACTGCAGTGTAAGGCGATGGGTCGAGAGAGTCCGGCTGGAGAGGTCTAGGTTAGGTCTCCCTCAACCAACCTCTCTCAGTCCGGTCTGCCACGCAGTAGGTGGAAAGATTCGACGTACCCAAGACCTTGACAAACTTCACAAGTCAACAAACGTAGCGAACCACTTGGGGTGACGTATGGCAGATGTGTTTGTTTATTTTCCAATAAATGGTTCCCGGGGCGGCGGTACCCATACCCGCCTCCCAAAATATGCATTACATGAAGTCTTAAACCGTACCTTTTAATATCTTCTTTCCTTTCCTTTTCTAATGATAAATTAATGATCTGTTATGGAACCTTGTCAGTAAGATTATCTGGCAGCTGATCTAACCACTGAGCTACAGGGTAGTTCGAGTCATCCATCAGACACCCGTTCGATCCTCTCGAGTTCAATTTGTTCGGACGTGAAATATAATGGTGTATATCAACTTTCAGGATCGGAATTATAACGGTCCAAGTAAAAAAAAAATTATTCCTATGTATTGAGGAATCTTCGTTGAGGAGGGAAAGGGATGGGAGATACATGGCTATTTTTTTGACGAACCGATAACTCTAAAGGTGTATCCTTGTGCCCAAAGTAAGAAATTCGGGAAGTGGGAATGGGTACCGCCGCCCCGGGAACCATTTAGCGGATAACCAGTCACTTCTAGTCTCGAGTTCCAATTTATCTGAAAAAAAACCTCGACTCTGTGCAGAAACGGGCGGTCCGTTTGATAGATACTCCCATAATAACAA
This sequence comes from Limnephilus lunatus, assembly GCA_917563855.2. Classification (NCBI taxonomy): domain Eukaryota; kingdom Metazoa; phylum Arthropoda; class Insecta; order Trichoptera; family Limnephilidae; genus Limnephilus; species Limnephilus lunatus. The sequence goes on from OU830596.1 coordinate 23,891,112, forward strand.
ACGGATTGCAATTTTTAGAGCACAGGAGTCGGGTGGGAATTGTAAACCTGTTCTACCGGTATTTCAATGGAAGATGCACCGATGAACTAGCGTCATTGATCACCTCGGCAACACAGTTGACTTTTGTCACATGAGAACGGGTCGCTTCTTCGACTCGTTCTTGAGTTCAACAGCTCGGCTGTGGAACGATTTGACGGTTTAACGTTTCCTCCTTCCTACAATATGGATCTCTTCAAGACCAATATTCGTTCCTTCATTCACTCCTCAAAAAGACCCTCCACACAGCATCTCGGATGACATAGGCCCTGAGGGAAATATTTTCCTAAGGACCTTCCGTGTGGATTTAATGCAAAAAAAAACAAAAGTTGCTTGCTATTTTTGGTGACTTAGCAGGGATGCCCGGGTTCATGGGGTGAGATTTTGTCCGCATAGAGATATCCCGATGAAGATTACAGTAGAGATCATAGATATACCACACATGTTGAAAGTAGGTTTGTTTTCCAAAGACAAAACAAACATATTCCTCTATTAAATTCATAGACAATACACGGAATATTGGTGACATTCCAACCAAGCCGAGCTTATAATCAACTGAATATACCTACCAGGCCTTAGTTAAGCCTCGATTACATTGAGCGAGTTTACAAGCTACAACGGCGAATTCACTATCTGCTGTTAAACTCTAAAAAACATAAAAAATGGTATGTGTTAAACAGTTGAAGGCGAAGTTAAGGGTTGTTCGGTTACTCGGCTGAGTGACCAGTGATGACATGTGGAAGAAAATTATTTTGGTTTGATTTTGAAGAAAAAAAAATTGAAAAAAAAGTCATCAAAAAGTCACCGGAGACCAAAATTTCATCTACATTTTTTACTCCAAATAATATCAGGAATCACTGGTTAAAGTAAGTCAAGTACGTCCCTTAACACCCTATATACTAGCTAAATAGCAGATTTTACACTGAACAAGTTTACTAGCAGATAGTGAATTCGCCGGCTAACAGCTTGTAAACTCGCTCAATGCATCCAGGCTTTAGAAACAACGGCGGGGGCCGCTATGTGCAGACTTGAAGCAATGGATGATTATCTATGGGTTTTTTATTACTGACGCGCGACGTCATGTTTAATTCTCGTTAATTCTCTTAAATTGAAAAACCTATATTTAAATAATCAGCGCCTCGTGGAAATATGATGATGCAATACAGACTTGAACCCCTATCACCCACCTCCGTACAGAAATAGATAAACGAGCGACACGGGGTGGGTGATGTTCTAGCCGTGGGGGTGGAGTGAGGAGGGGGGGGGGGGGGGTTGAGGCTGCCTGGCAGAAAAACCGAACCGGATCCGCCAACACCGTGTTGCCGTTATTAAAATTTATACTTGTACTGTATACTTGTGCTGCACCCGAGGGGACTGCGGGGTCGTTTATAGGTTTTCTTGGATTTCATATGGATTTTCAAATGTGCCACAGTGCCCTTGTAGTGATATGTCACAAAAAACGGTGCTATACAAATCATCAAAATAGTAATAGTTCTTTTATACTAAAATACCTACCTACATAATTATAAACTATTTATTATTAAAGTGAAAACTTCTTTAGCACCGTTGTGATTCAAAACTTGATGAAACGAAAAATAGCGACACTAAAAAGAGACAAACACATACTAGTACATCTATAGGATTTATCCTGAGAGATAATTTCTTTTCCTGTTTTTCTTGTATTTTGTTTTTATTGTGTCCAATTTTATTTTCTTATATATTTCCTTTGTTTCACAAATTTTTATTTTCTTCTCCATGTCTTTTTTTCTTGTATACTCTCTTCGAAAACACTGTTTCTTGTATTTTTGATGCTTGATTCGAGAACCGAGTCTACTACTATCCTACTGTATCACATATTATAATTTTGTGAATGTTAATTTTACTTTATACTACACTAGCAGACCCGGCCACACGTTGCTGTGGCTAACGAAACACAAGGCAATTACCCAACCTTTATAAATCCACACCACCCGCTTGCCAGCTGCCCGTAGCCCGCTGCCTGAATTGAATATTTGATAAATAAACCTTCCTCTTGAATCACTCTATCTATTGGTGAAAACCGCATGAAAATCCGTGGCAAAAGTTAAAATATCTAAGCGCACATACATATTGAGCGACTTCATTTTATTCTATGTAATGATGCCTGAATTTATCGGCTTTTCTCTACTATAATAATAATGTATTTACATATAAACCTTCCTATTGAATGACCCTATCTATTGGTGAAAACCGTATGAAAATCCGTTGCGTAGTTTAAAAGATATAAGCGCACAAACATTTTGAGTGACTTCATTTTATACTATGTAATGATGTAAAATATAGAATATATCGTGGGCATCTCCTATCCTTTTCCTATATTCCTCTTCCTCCCCCCTTTCTATAACCCAAAATTAATTATAATATAATAAAACTTCATTTCCGATGTACTTTAGTATGAGAAACTTCTGTGGCTTGACTCCAGTTCAGTTATATATTTATCACTGTATATGTATTATGAAAAAGCTGATTGTTTCTTAGAAATAAATAAATATATGAATGATCATGTGAGCTGATCATCAAAGCTTCATTAAACTGTGAATGTACCTACCTACTTTTATAACAAATAAATAAATAAATGAGACAGAATAATCGGTTTCTGACACTACAGAAGGGCTGATGTTAATTGTTTATCTCACCTGCATAGTTCATCGGGAGTCTCCACATCGAGGAAGGTATCCAGAAACCGTCTGAAACCTTCATACTCGATATCCTGAAATACAATAAAAAATTCTACGTTAGGACAACATAATCATAAACAACTTTAACATTAACATAACATCAATTTGGGGTGCGGGAATGGGTACCATCGCTGCCCCGGGAACCATTTATTTTATTATCAACACCTGTGCCATAGGTCACCCCAAGTTATTTTTCTGAACATAGACAGGTACCAATTTTATCGCTTGTCTTCTGAATTATTCTTTACACAACCAATTCTAATTTTTATTTTTAAAGTGACACTAAAGCAAATTTGAGTTCATTGAGCGTGAACATTTTCAAGCAGGAATAATAATTAACGAAGGTATAACTTACATTTCGTGAAAAGACATCTGCAATGAGTATTTTTTATGATAATTTTAAATAAATGTTTACTAACTATTTAGTTTTAAATTTAATTTAATTTAAATAAAAGAAAGACAAACATTCCCGGGTTACGAATAACCCAACAATGTTTGAAAATCTTCTACTACCACCACAGAAAGCCAAAAATGTTGCTTGTATTGTGATGGAGGACTTAGCCAGCCGAGGAATCGAACATGAGACGCCCGGGTGAGACCCAAGCGCTATGCCCACTCAACCACTGACCGGTCAGCGCCATCAAGGTAATAATTTTGTGTAATTGGCAATAAAAAAATACAAGTGTGCATTTCACACGCCGTAGAAGTCAAACCTTCAGAAAACTAAAGTAGACAAAAGTGGGGAGGCTACGTAGCACCGCACAGAGAAGAAACCGATTATTCTATCTTATTATCTCGTAGGCTAAGTCCTATAGATGTATGTGTTTGTCTAAGTGTTGCTTTTTCGTTTCATCGAGTTTCAAACCACAACGGTGCCTTCACTTAATTCACTTCAAAAAATTATCTAATAACGTCGGGTAAACGCCAAAGTCGCGAAACAGGTTTGAAGTTTGGAATTGATGTCATAAAATGATTTTTAAGTCATTTATTTATTTATTTTATTTATTTATTATTTAAACGCCCGTACATAGGGCTATTACATACATAATACAGGTGTATCGAACATTTATAAACATTACATATATATATATAGAATAACATACAGTACATACATGCGATGTTTATTAGTACAACAAATATTTATCATTTTACAAACATATCAGTTACATAAATAACTAGTTATTTTTGCTTTGATGCAAGATGATGAGGTTTTGAAAATATCGAAAAGGTCTGTATACGTATTGGCAGTTCGGTGAAAACGCACTAACGAAAAGGTGGTGGAGTCGAGTTGATTTAACAGGGACACGAATATTTATAACACTTAACATTTGAGGGCAGTCTATGAGATTGTTCAGTAATTTAAAAAGTATAAGAATGTCATTAATAGTACGCCGGGTAGAAAGTAGTGGTAGGTTCAGATCAGACATTAATGCATTGTAGCGTATTTCAATTACAGGCTGTCTCAATTTGAATTGAACGTATCGAAGAAATTTTCTTTGTGCTCTCTCCAAACGGTGTAAGTTACAGGTATAAATCGGTGACCATACAGGAGATGCATATTCCAGCTGCGATCTTACAAGAGAGCAGTAAAGTAGCTTAATTGACTCAATGTTTTGAAAAGTCCTTGTGTTACGTATTACAAAACCTAGAATTTGCATGGCCTTACTGGAAATTGTTTCACAGTGACGATCAAATGTAAGTTTCCGGTCAAAAATAACACCAAGGTCTTTGATAAATGGTACTAATGCAATTTCATTATTGTTAATTAAATACGATGTAGATATTGGAATCCGTGAGCGGTAAAAACACATGTGGAAACATTTTTTTACGTTTAGGAATAATTTATTTATTTCACACCAGCTAGCAATTTCAATACATCTGTAGTTTGTACATAACAATGTGTAATAAAAAATAAAAGGCAGGGTATTCTCCGTTTAAAATGAAAATATTGTATATATTAACTAGAAAATGGCAAAAATCGGATTCGCGACTTTGGCATTGGACCGACGATTAATTATCATCATCATCATCATCTATCAAACATTATCAGGTTATAGGCTTGCGTCTGCGTGGTTGAATTTAAGAACCCCGCTTCGAATGCATGTCTATTGCCGCCCCTTACCTGCCACACCATATAAACATCCGTGTACGTGCAATTTAAGCAAAGCTACCGTTTCCTCCCTATGTATAAGTACTACGGATTTATAGAATTTAAGTATCTTTCCGAATATTAAAAGATTGACTATGGTAATTCAGAATTATATACATATTTTTTTATATGAATACCGCACACGAGTCCCAACCGCTCCCGTCTGAAGCCAGTGAGACTATGGCACCCCAATTGGGGTATGTTGTGAGGCTGAAGGTAGTTGGGAGGGGAAGGAGTTAGGGAAGAGGAAGGTGGGGAAGTACCTGGCTATTCAGATCTGGTCACCAAACACGGCTAATGCCATTTCAAGCAACGTTTCAATTCTGAATGGTGGTCTTACACCAGGGCGATACTGAGAGTATTTTCCACTCTGGAACATGCCGCAAATATACCATGTATAATTTTAAATGAATAAATTGTGAAATAACACAAATTAATCAAATAAAATTTATTTGTCACGCCGGGATTCGATCCCGCGACCTTCGGTGTGCGAGTCAAGAGCCTTACCGCTGGACTACGCCGCGCCGGTTGTCAAAATATATGGAAGATACTTGACGAGTTTTGAATAATAGTTTCTAGTATCACGCAGCTATATATTAAATATGATGTCATTGCCTTTCACGGTTACTTTGTCACGGTTACTTTGTCTAGCTGTCATTGGATCACTGTGGATCCGAGGAACTGGGTATTTTTGGAACCAGTTCCTATCGGATTTATAAAATGGTCATTAACACCCTGAGGGAAGCCGAACCAAAAGCCACCCGCAGGGCCTAGCAGCAAAAACCTGCGGAGCGGGTTTTAACTGCTAGTTATAATTATTGTAAAATAACCGATCCTAAGCTCTCTCAATAAACCTGATTCGATGAAATGTGACAAGACTTCGGTATACTGTTCCGCGAAGCAATGGTTGAGAACCGCTGCCTTGGACCAACTGTTGGGTTTTGTCACACGCTCTAATGCTAATGGTTTGAGATAAGTGCGACTTTATTTTTTTTATCCATTAAATAAGTAATACAGAAGAAAGGATCTAAGTTCTGTTAGTCCTTATACAAGTTGTCCAGTATTTGAGTGGCCTAATGCCGTATTTTTATGGTCCCAATGATAACAGTCCTTTTGGCATCATTCCTGTTATCTTCAACAGTGACTCCCAAACGAAGATGATCTTAAGGCGATGCACTACTTAGTAATAAATTAATAATTAAATAAATTTAATTTGAAAATTAGAAAGGCGCAGAAATATCTAGGATGGTTTAACTAAATACTAGACTATAATACTAGTACATATTTGGCTTTGAAATAAAGGAGTGTTTTTTTTATTTGTCTTTTTATAAGATCGGACGGGTTGCTTCACAGAATTTGAACAATTCATCCAATTTCAAAGTCATTTCTCAAGTTCTCTGAAGGTTCTATTCAAGTTATGTATATATTACCTGTATATATGTCTATATTATCATTATTGATCAGTCACAAAATGAAATAACAACAGAACTTGAATATAACCTTTACGTGACCTGAAAATACTTTTAAAATTGTTTAATCATTCCAATTTTGTGAAAAAACCAAAGCTTTGTCTTTTTTATAAAGAAATAAAGTAGAGATACATATTTAAGAACTGCTTTAAAGTTCAAAATCTGTTACTTACAAACCCCTTTCGGTTAAGGATTTATTGTTTAATATATAAAATTAAATTCTTTAGAAAATTATCGTAAGATATATTATTTGTACCTGAGCTTCGCTAAATAAGATTTAAAACTAATCTGATTTTGCTGGAACCGACCCTTATTTACCTAATTTTAATTTTAATTTTTGTAATTTGTACATTTATTGATCTTTGAGATTGTACTGCCCTGAAGAAGCTACGGTTGTAGCGAAACCCGGTTGGCATAAAGAATAAAAAAAATAAAAGTGGTGTTTACAAAGTTATTGTTTTATTTTAAATTATAAATTATTACTTCTTCAATCTTTATTAAATATGAATTATTAGGAAAAAAATACAAAAAAATTAAAAGTGAGAAATAAAACAATAAAAAGTAAAATGTTGAAATATAAGATATCTCTAAAAGGTACCTGCAAAGATTTAAATATAAAATATAAAAAGTAAGAAATCCTGGATTATGTTATTTGATAATATGATACATTTTACAATAGTTTTAGAGTGAAGTACTGGTAGGCATATTATTTTATTTATTTATAAAACACATGATACATAATTAAGACATTTACATAGAGTAGATATATAAGATCACCATACTAGGAGGCTGCCTGTTTCATGGTGACCAATGGAGTACTGTTACTTTGTGTTAAATATGAAGTCTAGTGTAAATATATAAATTTAGTATAAATTATGCTAAAAATGGAAAACATTATAATAAAAAAGTTGAAAATAGAAAGGGGAAAAGAAGTAAATTAGCATTATGTTTACATTATGTATTAAATTTACGTGGTACACGTGTTACTAGCAAACAAATTTAGTATGCATCTTATATACGAAGCCAGATTACCGGCGGCGTGATCGATATTAGCATATTAATTGCCTAAAATATGCAAGCGATTTATGATTGAGTTTTGTCCTCATCGAACTTCAGAGGGATGCACATTTATCAGCGTGTATACGCGTGATTGCCACCAAAAGTTGATATAAAACACTGTCACCAAAAACGAGTCTATTTGCCAAGTTTCAGCTCGATCGGTTGTCGGCAAGTGGGTTAATTTCCATTTTCAAAATTCCACTTTTATATTCATACATTCATTCAATCATGAAAACAAAAGTGAACTTGAAGTATTTAGAAATAAATAGATTTTTATATTATTTTTCTACCTTATCACTTCATTATATGCGTACTTCGTACAAAACATTACGAAATGAATTCATAGGTTCCCCAGCTAGATATGAATAAAATTTAATCGCGATATTTCAGTTTTTAGTACAGTATTACTTCAGTAAGCGTCTCATGGTATTCAGGCGTGCGTTGCTAGGCAGCTAGTAGCGTCGGCGCTCAGGGGTGTCCAAACAACCGATCGCGGTTTATCGATTATTGGTCGAGCTTGATCGATTATTGATTATTGATCGATGTGAAGATTTCGACAATAAGTGAAACAAAATTATATTATTCAATTTTTTGTAAGAAAAACTTTATTTTTATTACTTTTTTAAGGTTATTCCCATTAGTGAAATATATCATATTAGAATAAGTTAACAATAATAATAATCTAAACGAAAATATGAAAGAGAACAAGACACAGAAAAAAGACAATGGTCGCAACTGGGACTCGAACCCATACCTCTCCGTCTAACCGGGACGAGCGCGTTAACCAATTTCGCTACTGCCACCTTCTGTCAAACCGTCATATTTGTCAATCTCATATTTTCATATTTTAGAATTATCAAAAAAAAAACATTATTATCATAATATGGAGAAAAATAATTATTTGATAATAATGTTAGACGGAGAGGTCTGGGTTCGAGTCCCATACACATACACATACATCTATAGGATTCAGCTTGCGAGAGAATGAGTTATAATAATCGGTCTTCGCTATGTGCGGTGTTTCGCAGCCTCCCCATTCTTGTCTACTTAAGTTTCATGAAGTAATTTCACTTGTATTTTTTTTGGTAAAAAAAATAGAAGTTTAAAAAAAAAAAAAAAATTACGTTCTCTGTGTGATTTAGATTCATCAGCTTTCTGCTTGTAATACGAGTATCATACCAACGTGCATATTATAAGAATGATAAAAACTAACGATATTTATTGGTTTGACCTTGAACAAAGAACAAGTTTTTTTTATTATTATCTTTATTTATCAAGTTACATAGGTGATTGTGCTGTGCCTGTATCACTAGGAATTCCTGTGTTGAGAACAGGCGCATTTTAGCATAAGTTGTTTAACACAAAAATAAGGATAAAACAACAATGTTATTTACATTTAAAGTAAAAGTACAAGGACAATCAGCATCGTTCCAATGGGAAAGCATGCATTATAATAATACATAATAATAAGCCTTTTTTATTCTGAACTTCTGATAGGTATGAATACTAGACGATCTAGACATGTTCTTGTTTATTATAATATTTCGAAGCTCAGTTTGCCTCTTGGCATAGGCCTCCTCTTACATTATTTCTTCGAGAGATTTTTCAAGCTCATGTAGTTTTTTTATTTATTCTTTTTTTCTTTCTTTCTCCGGTTCTAAGGGCTATCGTTTTTAAGGTTGCAATATTGAGTGTTTTGTTTGTTCTTGTTGTTAGAGGGTGGTGGTCTATATCTCCCGCGAGGACCAGCCGAATTGGGAGACTTTTTGTTAATAGATTTTGATTTTAATTCTCGTTGGTAATTAGTATTGTTTGTTTCCGGTTTTCCGAGGCAAATATTAGTTTTATGGAGCGTTTATTTGTGAGTCAGAACTTGTTCGGTTGAGATAGTTCAGTATGTTAGGTCTGGTGATCTCTTTCGTGCTAGTTTTGGGTAGAGATTGGGAGGGATTGCTCAATTGCAGCATGCATTATGAGGTTCTAAAAATATTGTTAATAAATGATCTGTCTTTGCAAGACTTCATACTTGAAGAATTTTTCGCCTGCGGTATTTTCGTATGCTTCTTGATTTGTCAAATGTTAAATTAAATATGGTAAAAAATAGTAATACATCGATAAGATTAAAAATTTAAGTGTGTCAGGTTGAAATAAATAATCTATCGCTTCACATGGGAGCTCATTTTCATGATTAAGAGCTCCCATGTGAAGCGATTGATTATTTATTATAAATGTTAAATTAAATATGGTAAAAAAATAGTAATACATCGATAAGCTTAAAAATTTAAGTGTGTTAGGTTGAAATAAATAATCTATCGCTTCACATGGGAGCTCATTTTCATGATTAAGAGCTCCCATGTGAAGCGATTGATTATTTATTATAAATGTTAAATTAAATATGGTAAAAAAATAGTAATACATCGATAAGCTTACAAATTTAAGTGTGTTAGGTTGAAATAAATAATCGATCCCTTCACATGGGAGCTCATTTTCATGATTATGAAAATGAGCAGCCCTGTTCCAGACGGTTCACGTAGCAGCTACATCCGTAGGCTGAAGTCTATGTTGTGCGCGCGCGTGTAGGCTCTACATTGTATATTGCATAGGCGTAGTTGTCATGGCTACCAGGGGTGTGGGGGAAGAGGGGTGACGCGTAGCACAGTGAGGACGCGAATAAATAGTTTGTTTTTCATACGAAAATGGAAATGCTACATTTTCAAAAATATTTATGATGGAAAGATCTAAACAAAACTTGCATCATTGTGAATTTAATGAGTGATTTTTTGCCCTTTTATTTGAACTTTAAATTTCTCATTCCCCGTGGTGTGCGACTGTAAGTAGTATCTAGGCAGTTTTTCTTCAAATAATAAATATAGACAGAGTAAATATTCATTCTAGACTTGCAGAAAAGTCAACAGATGTCGCATAATAAAAATACCAAACGTTTAAAACACTATTTAGATAGCATTTAGTTCGGGTTTAAATCTTGCTATAATATATTTATAAAGGTAGCAGCCAATAAAAATATGGGTTAAGAAAATGTAGATAATGTAGGTAGTATATTATAGTATAATATAGAAAAATAGATAAACTTGAAAAATTCCAAGACACTTATATTTATATTATACGGCCTCCGCGGTTGAGGGTAAGGCTCTTGACTCGCAATCTGAAGGTCGCAGGATCGAATCCCGGCGTGCGCAAATAAATTTTCATGTTATTTCACCGTGCCGTTTAGCCGTGTTTGGTGACCAGATCTGAATAGCCAGGTACTTCCCAACCTTTCTCTTCCCCACCTCCTTCCCCTCCCCACTACCTTCAGCCTCACAACATACCCCAATTGGGGATGCCATAGTCTCATTGGCTCCAGACGGGAGCAGTTGAGATTCTTGTGCGGTATTCACTGTAAAAAAAAATTATTAGGCAATTTAAAAATAATACGTACTATATTTGCGGCACGTTCCAAAGTGGAAGATACTCTCAGTATCACCCTGGTATAAGACCACCATTCAGAATGAAACGTTGCTTGAAATGGCTTTAGCCAGTGTTTGGTGACCAGATCTGAATATCCACATACTTCCCCACATTCCTCTTCCCCATCTCCCCTCCTAACTGCCTCCAGCCTCAGAACATACCCAAATTGAGGATGCCATAGTCTCACTGGCTCCAGACGCGAGCATCTGGAGCTCTTGTGAGGTATTTACATTTAAAAAAATCATCAAATTGAAATAAAAAATGTATGACCGCTTATAAAAACATTGCCATTCAAAGAATATGTATGTACGAACAAATAGTTGTACAAACAGACCGCTAAAATATATATACTGGACCTAGTTCAGTGAAACCACGCGCATAGTGTCAGTAACATTTCTTCACTATATTAATTCAACTGAGAATCTGTCGAACATTTAAACCAAACAGATAATCATTTAATATAAATAATTGTTATTAATTAAAATAACAATCGTTAAAGTTGATAAGAAAACTATTTTTTGACAATTATTCAACTCAATTCAATTCAATTTATTTATTTTAAAAACATTACAAAATTAATATTTCAAAGCGTTTTTAAAGGAGAAAAAACATTTGAGATTAGATAAGCAGATTTAAACTAACAGCAATAAATCTTGCCGTCCAAATTGTGATTCATTGATGTAAAACATATAGATATAAGAAGTGATTCTATTAACAACAAGACAGCTCTCCCGACTAGCATGACCATTGGCAAGTTAGTTCTGCAAGCCGGGAGAAAAGCTGTGCTGTCGGTGACGGAAATAACCATCGGGAACATAGAAACTAATTCTCTCCATGATAGTCGAGTTTTCGAGCCATTAACTAATCAGTCTGAAGAAATTTGTTATGTTTGACAAATGCTTAGATTAATTTATAGAGAGAAAGAATACACGCTCGTTAAAAATTGGAAAATTTCCAAATTCGACAAATTATAAGTTCGTTGAATTTTAATAATTTTACGTAGGTATCATGAAGAAACACGATTTAAAACAAATAAGCCGAGTGGACAACTACGTTAGTTTCTCACGTAGGTCTGGCGGCTTCAATCCTCTATTAACTAAGTCCTCCATCATAGCACAAGCAAAATTTTCCATTACCAATGATGATTTTTTAAAATGTCAAACTATTCTTAATCCAGGAAAGTTTGTCTCTTTCACCCAAATAAAAGTAACATAGGTACTTGTAGAATTTAATTTTGCGGGTAAATATACATTTATTGTAACTTATGTTTCTTGATTGCTTTCGATTGAGATTAAATAAAATAGGAATATAATAAAAGCTTTTGTTTGTTTTGCTTTAAACGTAAGCTGTAAACAACCACCGCCTGTTATACCATATACCAGGGATGATCAAACTTTTAAACTTTTTGTACAACTGTAATTTTCTAATAAAATTTCCATACAGCGCAACAGGAAAGCGGCGCAGATGAAAATTTCATATATCCAAGGCCAAAACAATAAATGCTGATAAATGTTGATTTTCATCGTTAGAAAAATTAAACATAATTTAGTCAAGGAAAAATATGGTATTTTTTGAAAGAGAAACTTTTTTATTTATTTACTTGATATAATATCTTACATTTCAAATATAATTCAGCAATGTCGGCCTCACTGGGTAGCGCACCTGTGCTGAGGCCTCCATTTTATAAAACAAAATAAACTAAAAATTAAAATTTATAATTAAGTTAAAATGAATTATTTTCTTACATAAATAAAATTAAAATCGGCATATATTATGTGTTGTATGTTTGTGAATGATGTGTGTTTTAAATTGGTTTGAGTGTTACGTGTTTTATTCTTATTTTGTTATGAAATTTTGGTAATGTTGTCTATTTTGTTCTTTAATCCATTTTGTAATTTTGATAACGAATTTATTTTTGTTTTCTTCCATTTTATTTTCAAGGCTAAGACTGCTGAATGCTTTTATAGCATGATATATATGGTGCATAAATATAAATACATATATTAATAAAAAACGGCTGTGCTGCGAAGGTGAAAATTTCTCTACACGAAATTCTGTCTTTTTAAGAATGTGTAAGAAAAATGTTATTATTTAGAGTGGCTCATTCAAGTTTCTCGCTAACCCTTGCTAAACTCGATTGAATGACCCATGTTTAACAAAAAACATAATATTTATTTGATTTCTGTATTTCCCTTTTTTTTAGTTCACCACATTTTGTCTCCTACTTTTAGAAGTTCGAATTTAAATAAAATAACTTCCTGAAAGATATCACTGATATCCATTAAAATATAAATCTAAACACTCGAAAAATTTTATTTAACACTTTTTGTATATTTAAGTAAGAAGATTCACTTTATCAGAATTGTTTATATCAGGTATAGGTATTGTTGTGTATTTTTGTATTATGATCCTAAATTTTAATTTGTCGTTATTTTATTGGTCAATGACATACATATTATTTTCACTGTCATATATACCGCCAATAAATATATTTAAAAAATAAAATCAAAGTAGAACGGAATCCATTCAATATTCTTAACCGCAATTTTATTTAGTCAACTGGGCAGTATGAAAAGAGCTCGCGGGCCGCGGTTTGTTCATCACTGCCCTGTTACCCTCTAATCTAATAAACCCGATTCCGGCAGCAAATTAAATTAACGCATTTCTTAACTAATCTGATGTTTCTAATACGATTATTTATTTTATCGGTGCTCCAGATTTTATGTCCGGGTTAAATCTTTCCCAAATGAAAGACTAAACCCTTTCAAACACTTTTCCACAAATGATTATCTATTAAATTCACGCAATGTAAGTGCACTCTATAAGTATAATAAATACAAAACAATACAAGAACAATACGTCAATCCACCAGAAACATAATTTATTTATTTATTTATTTACGCCCTAGTGGGCTTTTACAACAGAAATTAAAAACATAAAAAAATTAAACATCATAAAAGAAATGAAATACTATGAGTAATAAGAAAAAATCAGTAATAAGACCAGAAATACAATAAAGTGAAAAGTGTAAAAGCTAGTTAGTAGGTATAAACAAACAATTATATGTGTATAATAATGTATGATGATAAAACAGAACTAAATAGAACAGCAAAATAAAATAAATAAGGTTATAAATTACTGGTAAGATTTTAAATGAGAGGAGGTTTTATGAAAAGAACAAAAATAAGAAAAGTTAATTATTAACAGATAAAATAGAGATGAGTTGTCTCTTGAAAATTGCAAAACTGTCAACACCAAATATATCTATAGATTCACAATGTTTATTTGCAAGGCTATGCATTCTAGGGATTGGTGAATTAATAGAATAGTTAGTATTGAGGGTATTGTTAAAATTGAAAATATCTTTATTGCGAGTTAGTCTAGCAGAAACATTAATACAGATTAATTCTAATAAATTAGGGCAGTCAACTAAAGATTTGATAATTTTGAATAAAAATAACAAATCAATTAACACTCTTCTATCTGATAATTTAAGGAGTCTGGTTTCTGCGCGTAAGTTATTATAATTTATAAGTTCAATTGGAATTTTCATTTTAAAATTAATATACCGAAGGAATTTGTTTTGTACCTTTTCCAATAATTGAGAATGGATTTTGTAAAATGGTGACCAAATGGTGGATTTGTACTCTAATTTGCTTCGTACTAACGAGCAATACAGATTTTTTAATGTTGATACATTTTTAAAATTTGCACCCATTCTCAAAATAAAACCAAGAATTCTCATTGCATCACTTGTTATTTCATCGATGTGAACATTGAACTGTAGACTCTCATGGAATATGATACCAAGATCACGAATCTGTGATACACGAAGAAGATTAACACCATTCATATCATAGGAAAACTTTTAGGAGGATTTTTACCTTTGTAAAAACTAATAATCTGACATTTACCAATGTTTAGTTGTAAATCATTGACAGAACACCACGTAAATAGTTTGTTCAGAATAATGGGAAAATATTTCACCGACTCCAGATATTTTCATATCAGAGGGTTCGGCTCTGATGAAATCCTAACAGGTCCGATAAATCCTACTGATCCCTCAATATAGGTAAATATTTAAAAAATCTTTCGTAATCCTACATGTATTTAAAATGACAGACTTTTGCATTTTTATACACAAATTTTTTGACAAATCTAATACGCCTAAATTTTGAATGAGAGAGCTAGGTATAATGCCAGTAGCCGAAATAACAAATGGTAATATTTTTATAGTCTGAGAATGCCAAATTCTTTTAATCTCATTTCCTAAATCTGTATATTTTCTAATTTTTTTAGAAACAGTTTTCTGAATATTACAAGAATTTGGAATAGCGACATCAATGATATAAGTTATTTTTTTTAATTTTGTCATGTAAAACTATATCGGGTCTATTATGACTAATTGTTCTGTCTGTTAGAATAGTTTTATCATAATAAATTTTATAAAATTCATTTTCTAAAAATGAATTTGGTTCATATTCATAATATGGTACATTACGGCAGTCAATCAAGTTATGTTTAATTACCAAACTTTGGTGAATTATTTTTACAACTTGATTGTGCCTAAATGTATACTCGGACGGCGCTAATACAGAACATCCCGATATAATATGTTCTATAGTTTCCGGAAAAGCCAAACATTTTCAATTAATAATATAATTATTAGGTATTCATAATTATTAATAAGAAGGGAAGCCTTATTACATGAACGATTCAAATCTTACGATCACTGTAATAAATACCAAATAAAATTGTGTTGTCAAAATTGTCGTCAAAAGAGGAGAATTATCAGTATATCTACTGTCTAATATGATTGCCCGAAGATTCTTCCAATGCAGTAAGAATGTAAAAAAAAAACAAATTGTTCCGTGCATTTTGCTCTATGGAACGACTCTGGATCCAATATAATAATGCAAACAGAATTATATTTGCATACAGAAGATACAACAGCGCATTTACGGAGCTAGGACTGGATGGATTCGCTGGTCTGATGAGATACCGGGTCACTGGAGCCAGGATGTGGCTAATGGGCTCCGATAACACAGTGGTGACCGCAGCCTTCTAGCACCAAACGCCATTCCTGAGTGAGCACCTGGGGACGAGCTCAACCCATACCACGCCCTATATAATAAAAATAATAATTTTTAATTACGTTATTACCATTTATGTTTTTTTACCCATTTAATTTAATTTATTTTTAACTTAAAATCTGTTGTGTAAATATGTGTAACGTGTGTGATTACACTATCCTCCCCACATCCTGGAATAAAACATTATTATTATTATTAAAATATATATATATCTTATTAATTTTCCTCACTTGTGGTAATATTAATCAATTATTGAAATATTTTTTGAAAATATGTTCATCTCATCCTATTTTATTATGTCAAGAGATTAATTATTATTATCCGTATGTATTAATTATTTTTATAAAAGGAGGCTTGATGCGAAATATTAGAGCCTTTTAACCGACATTGATGGCACAATTTTTGTGTGGAACCTTTCTATTCACATATAGTATAAGGAGGACCTACGAATTCAGATGTTAAATAAAGTTATAGATAATATGTGTTCTCTTTATGCTAAAAATATATCAATTAAAATATAATATTGTATTTCTTCTTAAGTAAACGTAAAATCACTTAGAGGCGTCATTTTAATTTAATTAAAATAAATCACGACGTTCCGCGACTTTTCATCTCGCGATAAAAAAATCCCCGACAAAATATCCTCCGACCAAATATCCTACGGACAAAATATCCCCCAACAAAATATTTACTAAAATCTTACCTAACCTGACCTAACCTCACATAAACCTTACCTAACCTAACAAAACAATGGACAAAAGTAATACAGACATCCTCTAATGACAGTAAATGATTGTAGGTCCAATCTAAAAACCTACATTTTTGGGCTCTCATACCCTTAATTTAAATAAACCTGTGTGAGAGTATCATACTTGTATTGCCTACGATATGTCTTAATCACACTTTTCTTACTGAATTAAAATTACTCGAATCCTTACACATCAATCTGTCTCTAGGAAGATCAAATCCTTGTACTACTGCACCGCCCACCATCAAATGTTGCTTTTACTTTCCAAAATACACTCATTAAAGAATATATTAATATTAACATTATTAATATTAACATATTTTTCTGGATTAAATAACAAGTGTTCCCAATTATGTCCTCTGCGTGCGAACTCTATCTAAATTTCTTTGACAATAAACAGTGTTAATTTCAAGCGACCTCCCAGGTAAGTATGGTGTGGTATTCATTCATTTTTAGGCAGCATCACGTTCATTGGTCGAAACATTGTACATATATATTTTCGTATCGGTGATCAATGAACCGGTGTATGCAATTTTTAGCCATAAGTTGTTTTTAATTGTTTTTCTAGCTTGTAGTTTTTTAGATTTTAGACATGAATGGTAAGTTTGTACAGCGCCCTTGAGGTAATTTTTCACAAAAACGGCGCTACATAAATCGTCCAAATATTACTAATATTATTAATCTGTATTATTTTTGTCACATTTTACTATTTTAAAATATAAATGGTTGTTATCTGCATTATTTTTGTCCCATTTTACTATTTTTGAACATTAATTCATTGTCTTTTTTTTTACGGTGCTCCAGATTTCATGTCCGGGTTGAATCTTTCCCAAATGAAAGACTAAACCCTTCCACACACTTTTCCACAAATGAATATCTAGTAACTTAACGCAATGTAATTGCACTATATAAGAATAAAACAATACAAGAACAATACGTCAATCCACCAGAAACATAATGGGAAAATATTTCACCGACTCCAGATATTTTCATATCAGAGGGTTCGGCTCTGATGAAATCCTAACTGGTCCGATAAATCCTACTGATCCCTCAATATAAATATTTAAAAAATCTTTCGTAATCCTACATGTATTTAAAATGACCGACTTTTGCATTTTTATGTACAAATTTTTTGACAAATCTAATACGCCTAAATTTTGAATGAGAGAGCTAGGTATAATGCCAGTAGCCGAAATAACAAATGGTAATATTTTTATAGTCTGAGAATGCCAAATTCTTTTAATTTCATTTCCTAAATCTGTATATTTTCTTATTTTTTCAGAAACAGTTTTCTGAATATTACAAGAATTTGGTATAGCGACATCAATGATATAAGTTATTTTCTTAATTTTGTCATGTAAAACTATATCGGGTCTATTATGACTAATTGTTCTGTCTGTCAGAATAGTTTTATTAATGTTTTTATTATTTCTGTCAGGATGTTTTTATTATTTCTGTCCCTTTTACTATTTTTGAACATTAATTCATTGTCTTTACAGGATGTTTTTATTATTTCTGTCCCTTTTACTATTTTTGAACAATAAGTTATTATCTTTATAGGATGTCTATATTATTTTTGTCCCATTTTACTATTTTTGAACAATAATTTATAGTCTTCATAGGATGTCTGTATTATTTTTGTCACATTTTTTTGTTAGGTTAGGTTAGGTTAAATTTTAGTAGATATTTTGTTGGAGGATGTTTGTCCGTATGATATTTTTTTGGGGGATATTTTGTATGGGATATGTCGTGGGATGAGAACTCGAATTACCTTGCATGCGCCACTATTTAATCAAAATAATCTACATATTTCGAAACTAATGGTTTCTTCGTCAGGATAAACGTACACTAAATAATCCAGTATACGTTTAATTAATTAGTTTGCATTTACCCCGATGAAGAAACCACTGGTTTCGAAACATGTCGATTAGCTTGATTAAATAGTGAAGTATACAGTATACACTGCATTGTATTATTTCGCAATTAAATCATTAAAAATAATATAATGTGTATTTGCGTCACGTTCAAAGGGGAATATATTTTTAATATCGTAGTGATGTAATACAACCTTTTGGAATTGAAACGTTATTTGAAATGGCTTCAACCGTGTTTGAAGACCAGATCTGAATGGCCAACTTTCTCTTAGCCATCTCCTACCTCTTCCCACTAACTTCAGTGTCACAACACAGTCAACACACCCAATTGGGGATGCCATATTAAAGACGATAAAATTTAAGCAAAAATTGTGAAAATGCTTAATTAAATACGACTCGTTTAAAATAGAGCAAAAATCTCGTGGGAAATGACTTAAGTAAATAGCATTCAAAGAAACACTGTGCATTTTTCATATACACAACTTGTAAAATAACAGAAAAAAACGATAATTTTCGGAGCATACTCTCCAATTTTCATATAATTACCGTTTCGGCGTGGCAATTGTATAAGTTTTCTATGGAAATATATCTATCTTCGACAAAAATAAAAATGAATCGCCTAAATATATACGTACGCGTATAACTTCGAACGACTTTACCTATTTAATTAAAACTTTGGGGATTTGATGTATATACATGCACGCGAAGGTTTCTATATATACTGGGGAGCACTGGCATTATGAAATTTGCATAAAAATTGCAATAGGTGGTACGCGAGCTGCTTGAAGTCTGAATGTACCGGAATTAAATTAATGAAATGCCAAAGGGGGGAGGGGAACCCGGAAAGGGGAGGGGTACTCGGGAGGAAAGGCGTAGTGGGAACGCGAGAGGGGAAGGGGACCCGGGAGAGGAAAGGTCGGCGGAAGGGGAACGGGAATAATGGGAAAGGACACGCAGGGAGAAACAATTTCTTCATTAAGTGGCATCGAAACGCATTCTGGGAAATCGCTATAATAATATAAATGGAACGACCGGTCAACGTGATTTTTTTAAACAGAGCAAATTGGAGGGCTGGAAATTGACATAGGCTACTTTTTATCCCGGAAAAAATATTTCATTCCAGCGGGAATTTTTTTAATACAGTAATTTCCCCCTTATACCATGCGAGCGAAGCCGCGGGTAAAAGCTAAAATGTTATAAAATGGTAGAAATTTGCAGTGCCGCGGCGGTGCTACATTTTTTTTCGATTAATATGAATATAACGTGTTTTGCATTTTTTAATGTCATTGGATAGATGTCGCAATTTTTCAAGTTTACTAACATTCGAAAGGTAAATTTCTTCATTTGAAAGAAAATGATACTGAGACAAATATCATTTGTATAAATACTTTCAGCTTCACAAATCCAAACATTATTATAATATCCCGTGCTTTTTCACGGATCTGCGCTAGCTGCAATAAATATTATATCAAAGAAACATTTTTCAGCATTACATACTCACAACTTGGGAATAAAATTCATTCCGTGAAGGGAAATAATACATTATGATGAGAACATTTGAATTAAATATGAGAAATAACATTATTTTTTTGACAAGAAGAATAAATACATAAAAAAATAAGTCTATGTACTTCAATATTCACAAGGGTATCATCTCTAGAATATAAAAATAATGTATATTTTTTCTCCCCTATTTTCATATTTATATTGCGTATGCAAGGGCCATTCCGAATTTTTACCGACTTATAACATATTTCCCTTAAATACTTTCACTTTCTAAACTCTTAGAAAAATACATGTAATTTTTGAAGATTTTTTTTTATTGTTTCAATTTTTTTTAGTATTTACAATTTTATATAACATAACATGATATTTCAAACACTCTCCTAATAAAGCAGATGCTTGTGGTTGGAAGAGGACAATTATATATTTTTACATCTATTTGAATTTAGAATATTATTACAACCATTAGCAATTTTGTAAGATAATACATAAAAGTATTAAAAATATAGATAAGTTATAAATGTTACATAGGAATGATAAGCAAAACATAATATCCAACCATGTCACTCTCGTGTCATTCCATGTCATTCATGTCATTATCGAATTGAATATGGAATTATAGGATGGGGATCCACTACATATAAATACATACATTAACTGAATACAATTCAAAAAGGAATCATAAAGACCATTCAGAAAGTACCTATTAGAACGCCTTCGATCGAATTTTTCAAAAGCTTTGATGTACCAAATGTACAACGAATATATTCCAAAAATATATAACTGAAGCTATTCAAAAATATTGAATCCCCTACTAGACCGCGCATCCATCACACTAGAACGAATAAAAATGACATAAAAAACATTCCAAGTCATAAAACCACATTTGGACAAAGAAACTATTTTGCAACAAAACTCCATAAAATTCTTCCCCAAGACACAAAACTAATAAAAAAATTTAATAAGTACATATCAAGAATAAAAAATATGCTGAAAGAGGTCAACGAAAACACCCTAATGAAGACACTAAAACGACATAGAATACAAATAAACCATAAAAAACAATTTTAGTCCGCCTCGGCACAGAAACCCCTAGTAGTACTAAGAAATACATTATCTTTACCTAACAAATAATAATAATAATATTTGGATGACTTGTATAGCGCCGTTTTTGTGAAAAATCACCTCAAGGGCGCTGTACAAATTTATAAAACGTTTATACAATCTTATTTTAAACTATATACAACAACATCTTATGGCTAAAAATTGCATCCATCGGTTCATCGATCACCGATACGAAACTATATGTGCAATGATTTGACCAATGAACGCGATGCTGCTGTAAAAATGCACTGTACAGGCAGAAAATATATACATGACCATACTTACCTGGAGGGTAACATAACCATTATATAAAATTATTTTATATAGTCACTTAAACAAACAAAAAAAAAACAATAAGTAAAAGTTATGAGGTGATACTACAAAATTTTAATAAATAATTTTATAAATATTTGTCGTTGTTTTCTTCCGATCGTAGAATCAAGGGGTAATTTATTGAATAATTTTATTCCCTTAAATATATAATGATGCTGTGATGTTGTAGTTCGTACTAGTGGTACGATTAGCGATTAGTCCTCCAACAGAACTAATTTTCTAATATTTAATTGTGAGATATTATTTTTATTAAAGAAATCTTTATGTATTAGAATAAGTTAACAATAATAATCTAAACGAAAATATGAAAGAGAACAAGACACAGAAAAAGACAATGGTCGCAACTGGGACTCGAACCCAGACCTCTCCGTCTAACCGGGACGAGCGCGTTAACCAATTTCGCTATTGCCACCTTTTGTCAAAGCCGTCATATTTGTCAATCGCATATTTTCAAATTTTAGAATTACATTATTATCAACTAATTATTTTTCTCCATATTACGGGCAACTACCCTTTTCATTGGAAACAATCATTCTAAGAATTGGTTTGTAACCTGGATAGCGTCTCGGATAGATATATCCGAATTTATTTTAAATGGAATAATTGACTTTTACGAAAGTCTAAATGAATATTCAAATAAGAAATTTTTTCTTTTAACCTTCAAAAAAGTATAAAAAGAAAGTTTTTCTTATAAAAATTAAATCTTTATGTGATTGAAGTAGGGCAAATTTGGCATAAATTTTTGTAAGTGGGGGAACCGGGAAATCTTGAAATACATTGATTGTTGGGTAGTAATAAGGTTTTTAAAGATGTTTTTTTTATTGTCTCAAGTGGAAGTAGGGGTGATTTGTAGTATGCACCCCCCATTTTATAGCATAACTTGCAAAATGAACGCGCAGATTGTGAATTATTTTAGGTTTACCTTTATTAATTATTGGGCAAAAACAAAGAAGAAGAAGGTTGAGATTGTGGATGGTTAAGCTCTGTGCAATATTGGTATAATCTTCCTTTCTTTTCTTAATTCTTTCTACGCTTTTGTCGATAAGAAAAGTCTCATTGCAAAATCTAAATAAATTATCAACTTTACATAGTGCCAATTAAATCAGTTTCTGACCTCAGACTAAATGGCAGGTTATCTCCAGAATTTGAATCCAGCACGCTGAATTGTCAATCCCTAAACTTTGCAACATTCATAAGAGAGGATTTAACCAGTATCAACTTTGACTCTGGAACCAAAGTCAAGTTTTATAATTTTAACAGCTACACCGGAGAATTACAGACCCTTATTTTCAAAATTTTTGTTGTTCAACTTTCTGTTTATATTACGCTTCATTCCCTTTTCACTTAGTCAAATACAAGTTACGAAAGTCATTTTTTCTCGTTATTTTTAAGCGACAAGTGCTCAGACAATATTAATGGACGGGCAGCGTCGAGAAGGGGAAGCAAAGGAGATAGGGAAAGCGTAACAGAGTAGGAAAAGTTAACGCTATTAATTTGTTGTTTCTGAGGTAGTCAAAAAAGAAACACAATAAATTTTGATACATTTTTTTTTGCCATATAATAAAGAATATGCTTGTAGAAGTGCCGAAGAATACTTCTAGAAATGGTAAAACAAGTCGGGGACGTCCGAGAAAGACATGACACGATCCAAAGAATCCAATACTTGTGTCTGATCATGTCAAGAGTTAGAATAATAGACGACTATGTGTGAGACGATGTATGTTTGTGAATGAAATAAAGTTTTTGAGCCAAGAATTTTGAAGATATTTTTATTATGCTATAAATTTATAAAACCTTCATTAAACTTTTTTTGTTAGTTTTTATTTATATACAAGCTGGTCCCCGGCAAGCGTTGCAATGCTATTCAAATAAATAAATTGATTCTACCTGCATGTCCTTTCCCGTGCTTCCCCGTTCCCTTCCACCTTTCCGCACTTCCCCCTCCCTCGTCTACTCCCTCTCCGTGAACCTCACCTCCCACCTCCCCAGTTCCCCTCCCCCTGCCTTTCCTCCCTACTGCTAAAATATATTTAATACACACATTTCCATTTATACAAATTTCATAACGCCAGAGCTTACCATTATATATATAGCCTATATCTTATTCTGATGTATGAGCTATATTATTGTAAAGTTTCATTAAAATCCATTAAGAAGTTTTGCGTGAAAGAGTTACAAACACACATACATCCGTAAAAACTTTCACGTTTATAATATTTGTAGGATTCTATTTTTCCTTTGGAGGGGAGCAGGCATACTTTCACTGTTTGTCCCATTTTCGACTGTTGACATTTAGTGTGTAAGAAAGAGGGGCAGCATTTTATGCCGGCGTAGCGCAGCGGTAAGACGCTTGATTCGCACACCAAAGGTCGCGGGATCGAATCCCGGCGTGGCAAATAAATTTTATTTGATTAATTTGTGTTATTTCACAATTTATCCATTTAAAATAATATTTAGTATACCTGCGGCACGTTCCAGAGTGGAAGATACTCTCTGTATCGCCCTGGTGTAAGACCACGATTCAGAATTGAAACGTTGCTTAAAATGGCAGTAGCCGTGTTTGGTGACCAGATCTGAATAGCCAGGTACTTCCCCACCTTCCTCTTCCCTAACTCCTTCCCCTCCCCACTACCCTCAGCCTCACAACATACCCCAATTGGGGATGCCATAGTCTCACTGGCTTCAGACGGGAGCAGTTGAGACTCTTGTGCGGTATTCATGTAAAAAAAAAATGTTTAAGAACAAAAGCAAAACAATCAGCACATTGACATTTTACTATATTTATTTATTTTATACAGGTTCTACATAAAACACATTAGTTATACATTAAAAAATTATGGAGAAGATTACAATTTTTTTTTTAAATTGCGTGAGGGCAGCTTAAATATGTTGTAACGTAGTTACTGAATTCTTTGTAGGTGACATGGAAGATGTCGATGCTCATTGCAGAGTCGTTAAGCAGTTGAGTCGCCCAGTCTCAGTATTTTTAGTAACTGTGTTGTTATTTACAAAAATGTTCCGAAAATACCATTAGTCTTACTTTTGTCGCGGGAAAAGTTCAAAATTGGCGCGAATTTTGATCGGAAAAGCAATTTAAATATCGGAATAAAAAAAAGGGAGTGTCAAGAGCGGCCTCGCGCTAATGACATTAATTAATTATGCCAATTATAGCTATCTTATCATCAATTAACTCCCAAGGTTGAGCGCCTCTACTTGTTTCATCATCTGTGGTTTTTAGGGATTAGGAATGTATGCGCTTTTGACGTTTGTGGTGACCACTGAAGAAAAAACTCCTAGAGAGATATACGTCGATTTTTTTTTACATTAGCTCCACACAAGAAGCCCTGAGGGATTATTTGTTCGTATGTTATATTTGGAGATGCTGTGTGGAGGGTCTTTTTAGAGAAAGGAAGTTCTGGAAAGGAAAAAGGTATGAGGGGTGGGTAGGAATCTAGGGGTCAATGTGTTTAGGAGTGACGGACGTATGGATCTGTCCCTACCTCTGTGGTGCAAGGGGATGGGTCGAGAGAGTCCGGATGGAGAGGTCTAGAGGTAAGGTCACCCTCAACCATTGTATCCCGATCCGGCCCGCCATGCAGTAGGTAGGCAATAACATTGGCTGCTACGACCTAGACAAACCCGGGCACCTCTGCTAAGTCACCAAATGTAGCAAACCACTTGGGAAGGTCAATGTCAGGGATGTCAGGTTGGATAAATGGTTCCCGGGGCGGCGGTACCCGTACCCACCTTCCAAATTGAAAATCTGATGATGCCATCGTATTGATAGCTAATGCAGCGATTAGAAGTTTACTTCTTCAAACGCAGCAAACTTATTTTTTTGGACTTTTTTAATTCAATATTAATAGAATACTTAGTTTTAACCACGTTTATGTTTAACAATTTTCCGGTCTCTGTGTTTCTTCCTTCGTACAACATGGGTCTCTTCGAACCCAATGTTCATTCCTTCATCTCCTCAAAAAGACCCTCCACATAGCATTTCAGATGTCATAGCAGGTCCTGAGAGAAAATTATTTTCCTCAGGGCCTCCTGTGAGGAGTTAAACTAACTAACTAACTAACCATCACGCCGTTTCCCCGCAGGGGTAGGCAGAGAGGACGGACCGCCAAACAACTCGGTCTTGGCACACACTCTTTGCCTCACTCACATTCATACATCGTCTCATACATTCTCTTCTATTATTCTGACTTTTGACATGGCCCGACTCAAGTATCTGATTCACTTGATCGTGCCATGTCTTCCTCGGACGTCCACGACTTCTTCTACCATTCACATTTGCGTCGTATATTCTTCTTACACTGCTTTCTTCGTTCATTCGCTCTACATGCCAAAACCATCTGAGGGTCCCTTTCTTAATCTTACTCATTATGCATACATCAGCCTTACATTCTTTGCGGATATCCACATTTCTCACACGATCATACATTGTTTTACCACACATACGCTTCAGGGATCTCATTTCTACAGCATTCAGTTTACTTTCATCCTTCCTCTGCCAGTTCCATGCCTCACTCCCATACATCAGGGTAGATACCAGGACTCCATTGTGGACTGCTAGTTTCGCTTCTTTTGACAGTTTTTTATTAGCGCCAACGGCATTCAGTCCTCCATTAATGGAGTTACCAGCATTCACCCTTCTTTCAATATCCCTATCAGCCTTCCCATCTCTCGTAAACATACTACCCAGATACACAAACTCATCCACCTGCTCCAAGTATTCATCATTCACAACTATATTGCATACTGTTTTCGTACTCTCTCTTTCAAACACCATGACTTTAGAAGTTAAAAAAAAACTAAGTTAGAGTTTTTAGTTCAAGACTGTGTACTGTACAATGTACATGGTGTTTAGTTTGTAAATATAAATAACAAGTGAGTCCCCGGAATGCGTTGCAATGCCACTTAAAGAAAGAAAGTTGTTTCTTTTGTTTCCTTCGCGGACGTGCTCACAAAAAATCACCAGAGTTTCAGCGCCATGTGATGAATGGCATAGTAAATAATTTCATACCGCCAGAGCTCACTATTGTATATCGAAACCATCGCGGGCGTGCGCACAACCAATCACCAAAGTTTCAACGAAATCGGATGAATGGTTTAGGAAAATATAAGGGATAAACAAAGAAACATTCATCTTTACATATATATTAAGATATAGCCATCTCATTCATTTCAAATGTCCATTTAGCGTTACTCGATCTTCGGACACATTTTATATTCCTAAGGGCAATACAAATTACCTTGAAAATGTATTTATAAGAAGAAGCTGTAGCACATTCAATAGATTTTGCCTAAATATCAATGTATTTAACACAAATTTTGCTAAATTCACAGCAATCGAAAAAAATAACTTTCGATCGAATGCCATACTTTTAACCAAAACCTTAATATTTCATTGATTTTTTTTTAGTTCATCCTTTACTTTTAGC
Organism: Limnephilus lunatus; assembly: GCA_917563855.2. NCBI lineage: Eukaryota > Metazoa > Arthropoda > Insecta > Trichoptera > Limnephilidae > Limnephilus > Limnephilus lunatus. The sequence goes on from OU830596.1 coordinate 23,918,109, forward strand.
AGCTCGAATTTGAATAAAATCACTTCCTCAAAGATATTATTGATAGGTATCCATTAAAATTTAAATGTAAACCTTGGAAATATTTCGTTAAATACATATTGTAGATGTAAGAATATGCACTTTATCAGAATTGTCTTAAATTTCAATGTCGTTATTTTATTAGTCAATGACATAAATATTCTTATCACTGTCATATATAAATTTAAAAAGACCGTTTATAACGCTAATAAATAAAATAAACAAAAAATTTCAGATTTTCCTAATAAAACTTTCGCAAAATACAAAATTTAGTTCTGGTAAATGCGACGAAGAGTCACAGAACGTAACTGGAAGGCAGTGTAATTGAGTTTGATATCCACATATTATGCAAACGAGCCTCCAATGCAAATTTCAATTATAGCTTCCCGTATTAAGATGAATGCTTTAATCAAGACGAATATCTAATTTAATCCGACAATAATAATAAAATCCGGCGCAAAAGGGACATAATGCGGTCCATGGCGGTGATGCCTCCTTTGCCCCGTCAAAATACCATAAGTCCTAGACTGGTGGCATTTTTTATAAGATAATCCGCCATTCCAAAAAGGCGAATGATGATTTTCAAAGTAAACAAAACACTCGAGAGTTAGTTTTTTAATTTGAGTTCGACAGACTAGACAAAAATATCATGTAATAAAAAAATATAAATGACATTCAATTTCAAATAGACTCTTTTATTTTTTTATCATTGAAGAAGAAGATAAAAATAATAATCTAAACGAAAATATAAAAGAGAAGAAGACATAGAAAAAGATAATGGTCGCAACTGGGACTCGAACCCAGAACCTCTCGTCTAACCGTGACGTGCGCGTTTACCAATTCCGACATTGCCACCTACTGTCTCATATTTAAAATTTTAGAATTGACGGTATTTTCTTCAATAATTTTTTTCTCCATATTTATTCCTTTATTTTTATTTTTTATTACTTTTAACTTAATTAATATGGCAATTTGAGGTTATACTCATTAAGTTAAAAAAAAAATCAATAGATGTCACATATTAAAAAACGAAAAAAGATGTATTTATCCAAGACATAGATAACATTTAGTTCTGGTTGAAAAATATGTGTTAAGAAAGTAAAGATAACGTTCGTAGTTTTTGGTCGAAGAATGATACATTTAAATATGACCCAATCGGATAGGGACACGTTACCTCAGTTAGTAGAGAACTGACCCGGCAAGTCATAGGTCTTGGGTTCGAGTCCCAGATGTGACCGTATCTTTTTCTGATTTTATTGTTTCAGATTTTCGATTTAGTTTCGCTAATATTGTCTTCATCAATTAGATACGTTGTTTTTGAACGTATCTCAAAATTTAGCAGACGAAAGATTCATTACGATTTGAATATAATGACAAACGAACATTCCGATTTGTACCGCCACCCTGGGAACCAATTATTTGATAACAATCTCTTCTGCCATAGTAATTCGCTACGTTTTAGCAGGGGTGTCCGTGTGTCAGGGTTTAGCAGGAGATCATGGAGTGAGGTTTATTCAGGTCCTGCAGCGCTGGATGTACCTGCCGAGCTGGGTGGCATACCGGATTCGGAGATTGGTTGAGGGAATTTGACCTCTCCAGCAGGACTCTCTCGGAATATAGCCTTGCACCGCAGTGGAAGGGATGGATTCATACGTACCCGCCCCTCTTACATTTTTTGCTTCATAAGACTTCATTTTCTCATCCTTTTTCTATCCTTTTATTATACTTTTATCCTTTGACTATCCTTCCTTTTCTCAAAAGACTCCCCACACAGCTTCCCCAAAAGATGACATACACCCTGAGGGGATTTATTTTGCTCAGGGAAAATAAATCCTCATTTTTTACATTAGCTCTTGTGTGGAGCTAATGTTAAAAAAAAAACTATTAAAAATTAAAAATTCTTATAACCTGTGTTTTAAAAATCGTTTAACAATGGTTTTTTGCAAATTTTATTTTCACTTAATACAAAAAAAATACTCATTCAGACGAACTATTAAAGGTGATTGTTTATTATATTTATTTTATTATATTTTATTTTATTTTTCGCAATTGTTCTTCGGCCACATTTTACGTGGATACGTGTATCAATTGTAAGTTATGTTAAAATATTACGAGAAGAAATTTTTAAAGTAATATCTAGTAAAAAACACAATACAAGCATAAGAGCGTGTTCACACACAGCTATAATATGCGTGGGATGGCGTATTTCGGCATATCGCCCGCCGTACATTCCCAAATGGAATATATGGCGAGCGATATTCTGAAATACGCCATCCCACGCATATTATAGCTGTGTGTGAACACGCTCTTAATCTTTGTTAGGTTGCAAAATTGTATCTATATTCTTCCTTCCCATGTCCATAATCCATATCTTTATGCTTCTTTTAAAGTCGGTTATTTTTTAATGGTTTTTATTGCAAGAGGGAAAGAGAAATATTGCATATTTCTTTGTCCAGAAGTCGTTTTAGTTGTAAGTTGGTGGAATGTATGTTGTAAAATGGATCTCATAAATCGGCCCGAGTTTATCTATGTTAAGTTATTCTGGTTTTTGAATGCGTAAATTAGAATATCTTTTGTACATTTATAATTGTTTCAGCGACATTACATTCCTTTTGTGCTATGAGGAATGGTTTTATAGTGGAATCGTACGAGCTTCCCCGTTCGATAAGACCACATTGTAGATGAGATTTGAGGTTTAGTTAGGTAAATAATGCACAAAAAATTATATTTTTAAAATAATTAAAATTTTGAAGGATTAACGATCGGATCACTGGAGGGCGTAAAATATTTTTTCAGCCAAACCTGAAGGCAAAAACCAACCTTCATCGTATTATTTTTATGACTACAGCATTTTTTATGAAGTTTTGGGTAGGTACTGTCATTTCTTAAACTTTGTCTGCGGCCGGGAAAGTTTACGACTGGCCATACTCTTCTCTTCTTTTCTTTATTATCAGGGGAACCAGGCCGTTCAAATACTTACTACTAGTCATTATTTTGTATGGTTATGTGTGGTTAGGAAATTATTGTTATTAAGGTTTGTAGCCTTTATTGGAAGCTGGATTTCCAAGAAAAAGCGGGGAAAAAAAAGATTTAGGTTTTTTTGAAACTTACGATTCGGTCGCAGGATCGAATCTCGGCGTGGGCAAATAAGTTTTATTTGATTAATTTGTGTTATTTCACAATTAATTCATTTAAAAATAATACATAATATACTTGCGGCAAGTTCCAGAGCGAAAAATACTCTCAGTATCGCCCTGGTGTAAGACCACCATTCAGAATTGAAACGTTGCTTGAAATGGCTTTAGCCGTGTTTGGTGACCAGATATGAATAGCCAGGTACTTCTCCACCTTCATTTTCCCACTCTCCTTCTCCTTCCCATTACCTTTAGCCTCACAATATAGCCTAATTGGGGATGTCATAGTATCACTGGCCCCTTATGGGAGCAGCTGGGACTCTTGTGAGGTATTCATGAAAGAAAAAAACCTTTAATGTTCGAATTCCTTTAAAATAATATTATAATTAAACAAATATGAACCTTATTTCTATTTAATTTATTTGACCGTAACCGGTTTCAGCCTGTTATAGCCATCTGCAGACTGCTTTAAGCATTACTGCTTCAAAGATTTAGGTGATTACCTTCATGTCAAAATGCGTAGCAAGTGCTCTACGTAAAATAAAATGAATAAATATTTATCCAGACACTATCTAGATAATATTTTGTTCGGGTTGAATCTTGCAATCATATATAAAGATAGCAGCCAATAATATGTGCGTTAAGAAAATGAGATTATATTGGTAGTTCTTAGTCGAAGTATGAAACAGTTAAAGGTGACCGAATCGGAAATGGGTTCTATAGCTCAATCGGTAGAGCACTTGCCATGTAAGCAAAGGGACCTGGGTTCGAGTCCCAGTGGAACCAATATCTTTTTTTGATTTTTCTGTCTCCAGATTTTGATTGAGTTTCGCTAATATTGTCTTCTTTTAATTAAAAGTTTATTTTTCTTTTTTCAAATATTTTTTAACACCATCACCCGTCACTGCAAATGCGAGGAGAACACCTGACATCTATTACGTCTTTATAATTCAGTACAATTAGCTTTATTTCTTTGCCGAGGGATCATCGTTTTCCTCTTAATTTATTATAAACAATACAAAGTAACGAACTGAAAATCTTCTAAATGAAAATCTAAATTCTTAAGTCAGTAACCCTTCAGAACAAAACAACAATCTCTTTTCATTATTTTGCTAAGAGTTTAGAGTTAATAGGCGTTGTGCCAGGGATGTCGCTATTTATAAGATAATCAACTAAAAAAAATAACAAAATTGTAAAAAAAAAATGAAGAGTGTGCAATTTACACGCGGCAGAAAGAAACCTTCAGGAAACTAAAGTAGACAAGAGTGGGGAGGCTACGAAGCACCGCACAAAGGGAGACCGATACGCTACTTAGCATCGCATAAAGAGGATACCAATTGGTCTATCTCATTCTCTCGCAAATCCTATAGATGTATGTGTTTGTCTCTTATTAGTGTCGCTATATTTCATTCATAGAGTTTCAAATCACAAAGGTATTAAAAAAGTCTTACTTTAAAAAAATGAAGAGGGTGCAATCCGCACGCAGTAGAAGTGAAACCAGGCTAAATTCTCTCGCAGGCTAAATCCCATAAATGTGTTTGTCTCTTTTTTGTGTCGCTTTTTCATTTCATAGAGTTTTAAATCACAACGGTGCTAAAGCAGTTTTCATTTAATAAGAAATGAATAATATTTTATTTGCCCTTTTCACTAGGAGATCCATTTTAGAGGTTTTTTTCTGTGCTGAGGGGAATGTTTTGAATTGAGGGTCATCATCGACTTCAACCGATTGTGATTATACTTTGCTGATTGGTTGTACGCATGCAAGCGAAGGATTCTATATGCAAATATTTCCTTTACCGTTCATTTGATTATGATGAAACTTTGGTGAGTTGTTGTGCGGCGGCACGAATAGATTTCTATATATACTGGTGAGCACTGGCGTTATGAAATTTGCATAAAAAAATGCAATGGTTTCGCGGGGAGGGAAAATGTGCATATTTCATATGGTTTAGCGGCAGAAACTTGCGATGAAACTTTGCGATGAAACCGTACGATGCCCTTGCAGCGGCTGAAACTTGCGTGAAACTTTGCGATGAAACCTTGCGCGAAACCTTTGCGATGAAACCTTGCGATGAAACTTTGGTGAGTTGTTGTGCGCACGCACCCAAAGATTTATATACATACTAAATATGCTATGAATATGCTCAAATTATCAGACAGAAGAATTTTCACAGACTTGGTATTTCTTTATAAAATTCTAAATGATTTAGTTGATAGTCCATTATTACTTGAATTAATAAGCTTCCGGATTCCTCTACGTAATACTAGAAGTCAGGACTTATTTCAGTGCAGAAATTCTGGAACTAACTACCATATGTATTCCTCTTTGCCCAGAATACTAATGGAGGGAAATAATTTTACCAAGTCTGTGGACATCTTCAATTTATCTTTAGGCAAATACAAAATGCTGTTACTGAGGCAGTTCAGTTATGTAAAATAAATACTGTATATTTCTTAATAAAAGAAATATATACCTTTTATATTTATTGGTAAAAGAAATATACAGTGTTTATATTTTATTTAATCAAGTGTAATTTTTAAATTGTATGTGTAAAAGCCCCGAAAAAGGGCGTAAATAAATAAATAAATAAATAAATAAATAAATAAACTGGCGTTATAAAATTTGCATAAAAAATACAGTGGTGTTGTTTGAAAAATGTGTATATTTCATATAGCTTAGCGGCAGGGAGGGAAGGAGAGAGGGTGAAGAAAATCCAGGAGGGGGGAGGGGAACGAATGAAGCGAAGTTCGTACGAAAAACTCATGGGAAAGGACACGCAGGGAAAACATTTTCATTCTTTATGGGGCACTGCAACGCACGCCGGGTACTCGCTAGTAAATAATAAATAAATAATATTATTCTTTGTTTTAAAAGTGATTTCTTCTTCGTGAAAGAAGAACCCTTAAAAATCTCATTCAAATGGTAACAAGATTTAAAGTATATTCAATTACATTGGGATAAGAAGATTGTCAGGGTATCCACTCTCGTTCCTAAGTCCGGCAGACTTAAGGGGGTAAGTCTACGGGATTAAGTCCTTCTATTATTATATTAAATATATTCCATGTTGTACCCCTGGTGAGGCAGCCAACGCCAGGGACAGAGAGGGTAGGTTTATCAAATTCCGTGGATTAGGCTTTAAGGGTTGCTTTAATGGTAATGGGAACACTGAGGGTTTATGCTATGGCGTGACATTATTACTCAAGCTGATTTAATATTAATGTTTAGGTCACCTATCATAAAAAAAAATCAACCTGTAAAAAACAAAAGTTTTTATTTTACTATACATCTATTTTCGATATAGTTGTGTCGGCTCTCTTGGGCCGGCTGGTAGGCAATTTTGATTTTTTTTCTAGTTTGACTGATGATTGAAGTTTCCTCCCCAGGAACTGAAGTCAACAACGCTAACCACTGAACCAAATCTCAATTTGAGAATAACTTAATTTATTTCATATATTTTTGTAGTATCCGCAAGCTTGCTTCAGCAGGGCAACATTTACGGAAATAGCCGAACGCTTCCGATGGCACCCAAAGCCGGTAGTCGGAGGCAGGCAGCGCGCGGTACATCGGCGGCTCTGCGCTCATTCTCTCGTAGACCTTAGCATAGGAGATACTATTACACTGTAAACTTTATAACGTCAATAAACTCGTCTATTACGATCCTATCTCTCATTACAAATTCATTTAGTTTTGTCTTGATTCAAGTCTATCAAGGACATTACAATTTTAAAATATATTGTCGTACAATTTCAGAAAACGGCGTGTGTGTACCAAAAGTTGGTAGAAAGCATTTTCATAGAAAACTAGTCTATCTGCCGAGTTTCAGATCGATTGTATGTCGAAGTGGGTAATTTTTAATTCCAAAATTGCACTTCATTTATTCCTTCAATCATTTAATCAGGGAAAGAAAAGTGATATTCTATGTTTATTTTTATTTTTAACTTTATGAGTCAAATCTAAAATTAGAATATTTAATTAAATGAAGATAATATTAGCGAAACTCAATCAAAAATCTGGAGACAGAAAAATCAGAAAAAGATATTGTTTCAGTGTCCCAGTGGAACCAATATATTTTCTGTCTCCAGATTTTCGAGTGAGTTAGGCTAATATTCTCTTCATTTAATTAAATATCAAAAATACGTATTTAAATACAAAAAAAAATAGAAATCGTTTATTTAACGTGATCTCTTCTTTCATAAATTTAAAAAAGGGTTCATACCCCTTTTTTGATTAACATACATAATTTTATGGTACAATGTGGAAAATTAAGTTTTTTAGAAAATGATCGGAAAACACTTTAATATTTCTGTCTGGTTTTTGCATTAATTAAATTTAATTTTAACCTTTTCAACGGATTCCGAATGTTCCACGATGCATTGGAAGATATATATGAAATATAAATATAAAAGAGATGAAGATCATTTTCTTAGTCCTCCTCTCTAGGAAATCCTGCAGTGAGGGGAATGTTTTGAATGTACTTCATCGACTTCTGGATATTAAGGGACGTGCGCACTTACTTTTTTAACCAGTGGTTCCTGACATTATTTGTAGTAAACAATGTAAGTGAAATTTTGGTTTCCGGTAACATTTTTAATGTTTTTTTTTCTACTTAAAACATAATATCAGTAGGCATTGGTCGGACAGAGTTGGGGTGAAGGATTGGGCGATTGTTGGGCGGGATCGGCTGAGTGACCAGTTATGAAAAAAATGGTTTGAAGAAAATTATATTTTTTAGTAGGAGGAGTCTGTATCGAGGCACAAGGATGAAGCTATAGCATTCTCATGAGGAGGATGGGGAGGGAATTTAGGGGGGGGGGGGGGGGGGGGGGGGGGAGGAGCGTTGGCTAAAGAAGGATGTAACGTATCGGTAACGACGTAATACCCCAAAAATAAATCACTATAAAACATTTGGCCGTGAAAATTTCAATCATATCTAAAATTTAAGGCGGTAAGTACAGGAAAAACAAATTTAATATTGGAAAAATATTTAGGTTAATGTATGTTAGGTTTCTGGTAGGTGTAATTTAAGTTTGTGTAATTCTCTCCACGGGTAATATTGACCATATGTAATTTTTTCCGTGTTTAATTCTGGAAGTGTAATGTATGTAGGTAACATAGAGTGTTATTTAGAAATATAACTCATAAATTCGAACATAAAATACCTTAACTTTAAAGGGTTGTCTGCTATCAGTTTCACTATCAAACCGTTTAAGAAACAACTAAGTGTCGTCAGCATATTTAACATCCGCAAACACCCTCAAGGTTCAACGCGAGATTAGAGTAGGTCTGATTTGCATACGATACGACTTGCAAATTTTATAGGACCCTATTGAAACCTGCCGAGTGTTCGACCGAGACGTTGCATTCGGCTGAGTGCTCGGCCGAGACGATGCATTCGGCTGAGTGCTCGGCCGAGACGGTGCATTCGGCTGAGTGCTCAGCTAATGTGATCAGTACAGTCAGTAGCTGGCCAATAGTTCAGGTGAGACTGTGGCTAGAAGCAAAGTCCATTCGGCCGAGCAAGAAACGCGGATTCCTACCCAAGGGATCCCAGGGCTATATATCTATTTATAATATACACGTGATTGTCAGTGTTTCAAATCACAAATTACAACCATAAGACCAGACTATGCTTGCCTCGTTTGAGGGCATGCGGCTCCCAGTGACGTAAAAAAATTCAAAACTTCCAAAACAAAGCCATTAAATGCACATGGAGTAGAATTTCAACTATCTATAATGACTCCAACATTCCGTTGATAGAGGACCTCATTGTTTCCCAAGCAACCAAATTTTACGCCGGCCTACCCGGCCACCCTAATCTAAATTAAATTAAAAAAACCAAATATTGTGCTCCGGAAGGAATAAAAACCTGCACACAGCCGCAGTACACTTTTAATACTCATTCAAACCAACCCTTAATCTATGACCGGTCAGTGGTTGAGTGGGCATAGCGCTTGGGTCCCACTCGGGCGTCGCATGTTCGATTCCTCGGCTGGCTAAGTCCTCCATCACAACACAAGCAACATTTTCGGCTTTCTGTGGTGGTAGAAGGAGATTTTCAAACATTGTTGGGCTATTCGTAACCCGGGAATGTTTGTCTTTCTTTTTAAAGAAAAAAAAATGTATTATATATATATATTTATAAAAATCAAAAAATGTTTGTATGTATGTATGTCCGCTATGCGTTGCTATATTAAGCATTGGAAATGTTTCAAACTTTAAAAAAAGTTTTTTTCCACCCTCGCAAAGGTTTCTGAATGAACAACTACATGAAAATACATCTGAAAAATGTTTTTTATCATTACAAAAACTCTTACAAAAAGTTCACAATTTGTAAATGACATTTTTCAAATATCGATTGTTCAATCAAAATTCAATATTCGAATAAACTTTTTAAATTAATGAATTTAATCGAAGTACTCACTTATTGTAGATACTACTCAAAATCGAATACTTTGAATCTAATTGAAAATTATATTATTTTAAATAGGTACCTATGTTAGGTACCAAATTTGATTCATTGTTCTTATAATATACAAAAATGAATGTTTGTAACATGGAAAAAATAAAAAAAAAGGAAAAAAAAATGCAATAAGTGGCACGCGAGCTGTTTGAAAATCTGAATGTACCGGGACTGAATATATTGAACGCGGGAGAGGGGAGGGGATCGCGGTAGGGTGGTTTACGGGAGAGTGGAGAGGGAAGGCGGGGAGGGTGGAGGGGGAACGCGTGAGAGGAAGGGGACATTGGAGGTTAAAGGGAGACGGAAGGGGAACGGGACGAATGGGAAAAGACACGCAGGGAGAAACAATATTTTATAAAATACCCTCGTGGTTGAATTTACTATCCTTCCTCCCCTACCTCTACCCCATCTCCTTTGCCTCCCGACTATCTTCAGTCCACAACATACCTCAAATTGGGGATGTCGTGGTTTCACTGGCTCCAGACGGTGGGAGCAGTTGGAACTCTGTGTTTTTTTTATTTTTGAAATTTTCATATTCATTGAATTTTTTGTTACACGAATTGAGGATTTTTCGACCACGTATTGTGGTGATCGATTTTCTATACAGTACATTAACATAAATATGCAATATGAAGAATGTGAGAGAATATTTATAAAAAAAAATATATCATGTAATATTAAAGAATATTAAAGGATATAAAAGAACATTTTTTTTATTTTTTATTATGATACAATATTATACTTTTCATAGTTCAACTCACTGGGTGGCTTACCCGTGCTGAGGCCCCCATTTATAATATAAAAGTTTATGCTTAGACAACCGGCGTATTCCAGCGGTAAGGCTCTTGACTTGCACTCCGAAGGTTGCGGGATCGAATCCTGGCGTGGGAAATAAATTTTATTTTGAATAATTTGTGTTATTTCACAATTAATTTATTAAAAATAATATATAGTATATTTACGGCACGTTAAAGAGTGGAAGATACTCTCAGTACTCACCATTCCGAATTGAAATGTTGCTTGAAATGGCTTTAGCCGTGTTTGGTGACCAGATCTGAGTAGCCAGGTACTTCCCCACCTTCCTCTGTCCCTTCTCATTCCCCTCCCCACTACCTTAAGCCTCACAACATACCCCAATTGGGGATGCTATAGTCTTACTGGCTCCAGACGGGAGCAGCTGAGACTCTTGTGAGGTATTAGTATAAAAAAATCTTTGAATTGTACTTATGGACTATAAGAAAGCTTTGAACCCCCCCCCCCCCCTCCCCCCACAGTCATAACGGATAAAGCATTTCAATAGCTTTTTAAATAAATGGCTGGCCAAGGAAATGTTTTAAATAATTACAATAAATGTTTTACGAAAAGCTTAGTAGGAAAATTTTGTCCAATGTTGGACCGCTATCCACCGCAGAAAATAGAAGTGGTCCATTTTTCGACCACAACCGCTCCAGTGATTATATCTTTGATTGTACTATATATTTTGCAACGGTTTTTTTCAAATTTTGTCAATAATGTAGCGGTCTATTAAATACTGCTAACTCTATTAAATATGTAGAAAAATATTAATATAGTCACGGTACGCCACTGATTTTTGTTATTATCCCCAATAATATGAAATCTCCCCCAGCGAGATCTCGCTGAACGCCAATGAGAATTCCTCCGCCGGTATTTTTAATATTCAGCATACCTTTTGATATCATAGTAGATATTCTAATAGCGGGATGCGGCATTAAAATCAAAATTACATACGGAAGAAATATTTAGGAATCCAATGGATGCTTTTATATTTACAGTGACGATTCATTGTAACGGAACCGTAACGGCAAAAAAAGGGCAAAATCAAACGTTCCTTATGAGCTGCAGCTCTTTCTTATACATTAATTAATGATGAGAGACGCTTCTGCTGTTTGGGCCCCATACCAGCAAAAATACATAGATTTATTAGAACAAATCCAAATTTTTTTTTAAGGTATCTTTATATGAGAATGCATGGTGAATACCCGCGATTTATGCATCATCTAGATTTGCTATCTGAAACGCGCTTCGAAAGTCTCCAATCTAGAAGGAATGCGACCCTAACAGTAACAGCTTTCAAAATTATAAACTACTACATTGACAGCCCATACCTCTTAGAATGCTATAGATTGTTCGTACCGAACAACTACTGCCAGGGTCGCCACCACGACTTGTTCTATATCCCACATGGCAGAACAGACGTTCTGGCCCAACACAGCATGACAAGAGGTATGGTACTGCTAAGTGATATTTCTAGGTCTCTTGACATTTTCAACATTAGTCTTGAAGGTTTCAAGAATAAATTTAGGTAAGAACTCTAAAATATGTATTATTGAAAAAAGTTATGTATATATGTTACGTGTATTGTAATAGGATTATATTAATCTGTAATGCACAAAAAAAATACGTGTGACTGTTTCCTCTAAAGTACAATTTTTTGCGATGGGAATTGCGTTTCATTTTCTTTATACGTGTGAGGGAGATGTATGAAAATTATGGTATGTTTCCTTTGGAGGGGGTGCAGACATACGTTCACCGTTTGTCTTATTTTCGACTGTTGTCATTTAGTGTGTAAAACATAGCGGCAGCATCATATGTTTAATAACAAAATCAAAACCATCAGGGCATTGACATTTGTAGGTTTTGAATTATTGGAATTCACTCACACTTCAACATTATCCTTGTGACTAAATTCCATACTGTCAAAATTATCGTATCGGCAAGTAGAATTGGTAGGGGTCTATGGAGACGTCACGGTGCGGTGTATGAGAGAGATGCAAGAAAATTATGACTTTTTTCCTTTGGAGGGAACAGATCTACGTACATTGTGTATCTCATCTTTTGAAAAAGCTGCAGCAATATTGTGATAAGGAACTATGTATGTTTATTGCCTTTTTTATGCCGTCACGATGCCGTTACCGTGAATCGTTACCGTGAATCGTTATGAAAGTGTCCAATAGGTAAGCAGTATTCAGAAAAAAATAAACTAATATTTTTTTGTGTTATTTTTATTACTTTATAAAATTAATAGCTGGTTCCCGGTATGCGTTGCAATGTCATATTCAAAGAAAAACATTGTTTCTCCCTGAATCACCTTTCCCGTGCGTCCCCGTTACCCTCCCACGTCCCCTTCCTAGCTAGATTTGTAAATTTTAGCCAATATGTTATTCTGATGTATGAGCTATATAATTGTAAAGTTTCATTAAAATTCATTCAGCAGTTTTTGCGTGAAAGAGTAACAAACAAACTTTCGCGTTTCAACTATTAGTAAGATTAATCCTAACACAAAAAAATAACACAGATCTTGGCGGTCTTTGACATGCTACTGCGTGGCAGCGGGACCGAGAGAGACTGGTTGATGGAGACATTTTACTTCTCCAGCCGGACTCTCTCAACCCATCGCCTTGTACGGCAGTGGGAGGGATGGATTCATAGTCCGTCACTCCTGGACACATTTATTCCCATATTCCTTCCCATCCCTCATACCTTTTTCTTCCCAGAATTCTCTCTCCTTCCTTTTCAAAAAAAACCTTCACAGAGCATCCTCAAAGATGACACAGGCCCCGAGGAAAATTGTTTTCTTCTATGTGGAGCTAATATGTAAAAAAAGGATGAACGAGTTTAATTTAAGTAAAAAGTCTAAATACCTACATTGAAAAAAAGATTTTTTTTTTATTGGTGCCCTTTTTTACTCATTTAAAGTACGCTCTAGCGTGTTTAAATCGCACTTTATGGAACGCGCGTTTTTTAAAGTTACCATGGCAAGATCAACAAATCAACAAAATGTGAAGTCTAAATGTCAACTTTTAACTATAAATCTGACAGGAATATTTTAAACGTCAAATAAAACATTACAAATGTTTCAAAAATTTTACTCAAAGTTTACATTCTTTTTTACATCGTTTACATTCTAATTATTTAAATGGATGTGAAAAGAGCAGTTCGTATTATTTGAAATATTAATACCTCCGTTTTTTAAATCGGAGGAAATGCTGTTCAAATTAATAGTATTCTCGGAAGTCAATGAGGCTGCACTTCCATTAATGGCAGTTCCAATAATGTTTGAAACATTCTTCTTATTTCTAATGCTCTCTTCCACGTAACCAGTCGCCACAGCTGCCGATTTCCATCCTACTTGTCGTTGGATTTGATCAATTGTCATGCCACTATTTGCCATAATGGTAGCGGATGTACGTCGAAACGCATGTCCTGTATATTTCTCAGGATCGTTTAATTTAAGATTGCGATTTGTAAGGGGCATGATCCAAATGTGTTAATACCAACCACTTGATTGGTGCACTTACCCTTATCATACCGTAAGAAAACCCTGTCTGTACTTACATTTTGGGGTCGCAATGATAAATATTGCTTCATCAAACGCACATAATTAATTGCACCACTGTCGGCAACAGTAAAACGTCGAGCCTTCACTGTTTTAGATGGTCGGATGGTAATAAGCAATACACTTCCTTCTTCTTTGATATCATATAAGCGTAAATCGCACAATTCACATCTTCTGCAAGAGCCAAAGATTCCGCAAATGGCTACCACCTTCAAAAATAAGTACGTAATGTCCGGTGCTTCCGTGAAAAACTTCCGCAAATCGTCTTCTTTGAATACATACGCCTTCTTAGCAACGTCATCCTTGCTAATTGCCTTCATGAATGCATGCACTTTCACAAATGATTTTAAATCAACCCCTTTATTTATCCTCAACAGACATTGCAATTTCGAATGTATGGCCCACATAGTCGATGCTTTGTACTGTTTCGACATTTTCTGAAGGTAAGCAAGCACAACTCGTTCATCTACATCTACTACGTTTTGCTCTTCCATCCATGTTATGAACCTTTCATATTCTTTTTTATAAACGTCTTTGGATTTTTCAGGTATTAACCGCGATTCTGCTTTGGTATTTAAATTATCAATGTTAGAACTCATTTTACAACACACAATAACTAGTAAAAACTGTGATGTCAACTATTAATCTTATGTGACAGATTGCAAATTAATGTTTGTGTTTTTCATTTCCATGACAACAAGATATTGTGATGTCACATCACGAATTCATTAATAGTTCTTATTTCCAAATTTTTAATAATAATATCAATATTTATGTTTTCAAAGTGTACCAATAAAAAAAATAGCGTAAAGTATTCGTGGATAACTGGTCTTTAAAACACTTGCTTTATTTCGAGCACTCGGCTACGCCGTCTTGCTCGAAAAATCCACTTATATTTTAATATGCTTATATTTTGCTTATCAGTCTTAACTTATCCTCGTACTAAACTTTTTAACTTGTCAATAAAAACCATGGAAAACAAGCTTTCTGTCTCCAATTTTCAAGAAGGGTGATAAATCCGATATATCCAACTATAGACCTATATGTATCCAGTCGTCAATCCCAAAAATATTCGAATCTGCTCTGCTCTCTAAACTCACTCCTGAGATTAATAAAGTAATTTTACATCGACAACACGGTTTCATGGCAAAAAGGTCTACTCTAACAAATTTAATTATCTATCAGGAATACTTATTTAATAATATGCACAATCATCTTCAAACAGACGTAGTATACACTGACTTTAGTAAGGCTTTCGACAAAGTCTCACACAAAATACTTATACGCAAATTAAAATCCCTTGGAATAACGGGGCATATTTTGAGATGGTTTGAAAGTTATCTATACAACAGAAAAATGTCAGTCAAACTCAACTAGCACTTTTCACATCAATTCGAAATCTTCACCGGAGTTCCCCAAGGGTCACATCTAGGACCAGTGCTGTTTTCTTTGTTCATCAACGACATAACCACAATCTTTGATGGAGTTATGATACTTTTATTTGCAGATGATCTTAAAATTTACAAAACAATTACTAATCTCAATGACTGTTGCGTATTACAAACAAATCTTGTGAGGCTACAAGAGTGGTGCATCCATAATGAACTGTTCCTCAATATTGAAAAATGCCAAACAATAACTTTTGCCCGAATTAAAAATCCTGTTAAATATGAATACAGCATCAACAACATCTTTCTAAAAAGAGTTGAACAAATTAAGGACCTAGGAATTATTTTTGACAGTCAATTATCTTTTGTTTCTCATATTAACGAAATAACTAACAAGGCCATGAAAAGCTTGGGATTTATATTGAGGACGGTAAAAGATTTTAAAATAATTAATTCTTTTAAATTGTTGTACACTGGGTTGGTGAGAAGCCATTTAGAGCACAATTCAACCATCTGGGCTCCTTTTTACAAGACTCACCAACAAAAAATTGAGAGGGTGCAACACAAGTTTCTGAGATTTATAATCTACAAATTAGGAATTCCAATCGAAGAACTTAACTACACATTTCTTAAGGACTTACTGAAATTAAATGAATTAACTTCGAGACGAACAATGAGTGATTTAATTTGTCTTTTCAATATATCAAATGGCAGACTGGACGCCCTTGATTTAACCAATCTAATCCAGCTGCGTGTACCTACCCGTGATACAAGATTGATTGCGCCGTATTTTGTCCATGCGTCTACTAATAACTATTTCGAAAACTCACCAATCGAAAGGCTTCATAGACTCGGAAATAAATATAACTCAATCGATGTTTATCGCCATCAGTCAGTGTCGAAATTTAAATGTAGCATATTAGAATATTTACAATAGAATAATAAGTACAATAGTGCACTTAACCCAACATAGTTATATTCCGAAAAACACCTACCATATAGTGCTTAATAAAGGTTAGTAATTTATAAACAAATTTTACATTAACTATTCGTATTTATCGTTGTAATATTAATAACAAAATTACCTTAACTACTTAAACTTTAATTAATATTTTAATTTGATTAAAATAAGATACTCTGTTATATTATATTATCGAATTCATTTCTACTTTCCGTGATTGTATACCCAACAATCTGACATTATTTGTTTATACCTTAAGTATTCTGTGGTAGCATTATAAATATAAAGTTTTTGGTCTTCTGAAATTGAATTCTTTAAGCAGAAACTCTGTCGTAAATGTAATTGGTTAAAATGGAATCGCTTTGAATAATAACTCTAGTGCGGTGCAAGTCGGTAGTGTGTATTTTTGTTTAATAAATCAACTTCGCCATGTATTCAACACGTAAAAATTATACATATATTAAGTACCCACACATTATTATTATTTGTTATATACTTATTATGCTATCTGTATCTCTTAAACTGATTTTTTTTTCTGTCTCTTTATTGTATAATGCTATACTCTTTACCTACCATCTTTACTTCTGTGTACCATGTCTGAAACCTATTATGTTTTCTTTGTCATCTGAACACACCTGTATGCACTAAAATATAAAAAAAATGTAAATGTATGTAAAAGCCCATAAGGGCGTTAATGATTAATAAAAAAAAAATAAAAAAAATATATACTATTATGTTTAATCAACAAATAATGAAGGTGAATATTTTTGTGATGAAAAATGTATTTATTTTAGTTATTTTTAGTTAAATAAGTGAAAACGTGATTTTCTTTTTTTTAAGTGAAAATAAAGTAGACAAGAGAAGGCAACGGAGCAACGCACAAAGAGCAGACCGATTATACTACTCATTCTCTCGCAGGCTAAATCCTGTAGATAGATGTATGTGTTTGTCTGTTTTTAGTGTTGCTATTTTTGTTTCATCGAGTTTCAAATCTCAACGGTGCTAAAGAAGTTTTCGCTTCAAAAACTAAAATTTCTAGTTGTGTAAGGAATGTAATAAAAAAAAAAAAATTATTTATTTTTTTCACCCAACAAAGTATTTTCACTAACCTTGTCGTAAAAAAGTCAATATTCATATAAAACATATTAATTACACAATACGTCAAACCTTATTTTGTTTAGTATTTATCTTAAGACCTCTTGTTCTGTAAGGCGTTCTGGTGGCCATTGCCATGTGCCCAGTGGGTGACGTATATCTCCACCGTCACCTTGGCTGATAACATCGGAATAAGTCATGACGTCGGCGGGCGTCGATTATGACGTCATGCGATGTGGAAGAGAAGAAGTGTGAAATTACTGGGTATTCAGAAAAAAAAGAATAAAGAAATACTTCAGAAAGTCAAATTAAATTTGTAGAGTTGAACGCTTCTATTGTGATGTTAATTATTATGAAATAAAAATTTAATAATATTCAAACAAATATGATTTACCTACGTTCGAAAGTTTATAAATTTAATTACAGTGTTACGTCAAATTTAATTAATATAAAATAATATAGCACCTATACTTTATACTAAATATCTTATATTCATTTTTCAAGAAATGTCATAATAATTTGGATTTGATTTTTGAAAATATTTTTCATATTTACGTCTGGTGATATTTATTCTTATATTTTTAAAAAACTTCTTTTGAGAATTAAACTCGATGAAACGAAAAAAGCGACACTAAAAAGAGACACACATATATCTACGGGATTTAGCCTTCGAGGGAATGAGATAACAATAAAATATGTATTTATTTCATGGGTACTCGGTTCCAATATAATAAGATAGATCTACGGCCTCACGCAAGCCTCTTTCAGCTGACTTTTGGCTCCTCAGCGGCCAGACATTCAGCAGACCAAGGATCAAATCCTACGAAATCCAAAAAATAAATAAATTGTAAAATCAATTTTCAATCTTCAAACCGCTCCATAATGAACAAGTAAATAAAACACAAAAGAAAACGACATCTAGCCACTCCGAAGAAGAAAACACAAAACTGGAATTCGACGACAAAAATATAAAGAAATATAGAAAAAAATCATCCATCACATTGATAAAAAAAGTACTTCGTAGTCTCCCCCCCACTCTTGTCTACTATAGTTTTCTGAAGATTTCACTTCTACTGCTTGTGAATTGCATACTAACTTTAAAAATTTATGTGATGTTATTAAACTGTAAATGTTCAGAATAAAATAAAATAAGTGTAGGGAACACGTAGAATAAAGAAGAACACAATAAATGCGGTGTGGTTGGGTTTCGCGATCCAAAATAAGAGCGTTCTTCATAACGAAATTTTCATATCGATCAAAAGTAATGGCGATATACGATGTCAGGAAGAATAAGAAAGACAAATGGTTCCGCGATTTAACATCCCGCGACAAAATATCCCCCGCCAAAGATCCTTCGACAAAATTTCTTAATTTCTCAAAATATTCCCCAACAAAATATCTACTAAAACCTAACCTAACAAAAAACGAGGACAAACATAATACAGACAACCTGTAAAGACTAAAAATAAATAAATTATAAAATATTAATACCTTATTTAATAAATTATTGTCCAAAAATAGTAAAATGGAACAAAAGTAATATAGACATCCCGAAAAGACAATAAATTTTTGTTAATAAATAGTAAAATGGGTCAAAAATAATACAGACATCCTGTAAAGACAATAAATGATTATTGTTCAAAAATAGTAAAATGTAAAATATTTTTAAATACATTTGAAAGATTTTTTAAATATTTATATTGAGGGATCAGTAGAATTTATCGGTCCAGTTAGGAGTTCTACCGAGCCGCACCCTCTGATATGAAAATATCTGGAGTGAATTATTGAATTATTTTCCCATTTTGTCACGGGTTGATTGACGTATTTTTCTTGTATTGTTTTGTATTTATTATACTTATATAGTGCACTTACATAGCGTGGATTGACTAGATAAACATTTGTGGAAAAGTGTGTGGAAGGGTTTAGTCTTTAGTGTGGGAATGATTTAACACGGACATAAAATCTGAAGCACCAATAAAAAAAAGGTTAGGTTAGTTTAGGTTTAAGTAGATATTTTGTCGAAGGATGTTTTGTCCGATATTATGTCGAGGAATATTTTGTCGGGGGATGAAAACGCGCGGTACCACGTAAATTTTGTAAGTATTTTAATGGTCATTAAATTTGAGACAGGCTGGACGATTTTCGGGATAATTGGGGCGTATGGGAACAAAGAGGGAAGTGTCAGGCAATGTTTGGCAAACAACGAAAAAGGTTTTAATTAAAACCTGTTTTTGACAACTTGATTTTTGTATAATTGTAAAAATGGCAGCTACAATTTGTCTTATTTTATGATTTACAAAATATTTATTTTAATTTCTTAACCAATTAAATTAGGTAAATATTAAGAATTTTATCATGTTTATTGTAGATTTTTTTTTGTAAAACCGTAATTTTACTTGCCAGTAATATTTTTGGTCTTATTTTTAAGCGTAAACGGTTGTATTTTGCAAAAACAGTGGTGGGAACATTGACTAAATGAAACCAATGGGAAAAACCAGTGGGAACAATGACTAAATTGACCAGTCAGTGGTTAAGTGGGCATCGCGTTTGGGGCCCACCTGGGCGTCGCGTGTTCGATTCCTCGGCTGGCTAAGTCCTCCATCACGACACAAGCAACATTTCCGCTTACTGTGGTAGTAGGAGATTTTAAAACTTTGTTGGGTTATTGGTAATCCGAAAATGTTTGTTTTCTTTAAAAAAAAAATACCCTAAGAGAGGACTTGGCATATGAAAAAAATCAGAGTGTGTAATTCATCCCTCCCATTGCTATGAAAGGCGATGGGTCGAGAGAGTTCGGATGGGCGGTTCTAGGTTAGGTCTCCCTCAACCAATCTTTCCCAACCTGGCCCGGAGACCCGGACAAACCTCACCTCGTGAACCCGGGGACCCTGTTAAGTCACCAAACGTAGCGAACCACTTGGGTTGACTTATGGCAAAGGTGCTGGTTATCCATAAAATGGTTGCCGGGGCGGCGGTACCCATATCCGCCTCCCAAATTGATATGTGTCTCAATAATAGATAAAATATGTTTAGGCAATTCTTGACCATAATCTTTGAGGTGAGAACGCCGCATACATAATTAATTATTTGTTCCTACATGGGCACTGTAAAAAAATGAATATATTTTTTTAGCTGCACGAGTAGACAGTTTGTGGTCACCTTGTGTAAGAAAGCAGTGATGTGTGTTAGGCGAGATAAGTGAGCAGTTTCCTGACTCGACAATATATACTTTAAGCCAATGATTATGAATCCACTAGATTGGATTACGAAACAAAGGACAACAGTCGCATTGATGAAAATATTTTTTTTATAAACATTATTTAACCTTCATCTCAGAACTATCTTGCAGGTAAAATATTTTTAGAATGTTTGAGAATAAATGTGCTTAGTAGTATTGGCCATGGATTTTCATTAAAAACGCTAGTTATTTAGACATTAAAAGTACATGTTACAAGTTAGTATAGGGTGTATTAAATTCTAAATACATAGTTGAAGTATCTTCATATAATCCATACAATATTCCAGTACATAATTTCGCCTGGAATAAGAACGATTCTTAATTTTAACATTCTACTGCTTATGTAGGAGTCTCTCATATTCCGTATGTACAATAACCGTTGTAGCTATGCACAGTTTAGACAGATGAGTCCTATAAATTAATTTATTATTTTTTGGCAAAATGATTTGAGTATAAAATCTTGTTCACATTTTTGCGAGGAACAAGAGAAATCTAAATTGAGTTTCAAAACCTCCCTCATCACGACCAAAACCATGTTAAAACTGCGAGTGAGAAACGAAATCCGCTATATCATCCAGGAAGTTATTATCGAAACCAGCTGTATCGGAATTCAAGTAATCACGAGCCAATCGAAAGATTTTGTTAAAAATTTTGTCAAAATTATTTAGGCGCTAGTTTTTAAAACCGCCATGTCAAGGCAGTTGAGTTTTAAAAACCTCTATTACGTGATTGAACTCACGAAGTGAGTATCAAAATCCGCTATATCCATTTTATTTATCGAAATTCCTTAAAAATTGTTAGACATACGTGTACATAAAAAAATTAACACATTTCGAAATCATATTACAGTCTGTCAAATAAGAGTAGAAAACATAGAACGCTGCCACTCTTGATCAAATGGCGATACTAAAAATATAACTCATGATGAAAATGTAAACTGGGTCGCCTAAATTTTTGTAAAAAAATTAAAAAGGCAAGAAAGTGAAAAAAATATTTTTATCTTTGCAATATATAGCGCACTGATCCCAAAATTATAATTGCAAAAAAGTATATTTTACCTTTGCAATTTTGTGTTAACATAATGAAGAATAACGATATTGTAATAAAATATAAAGCACAGTTTAGAAATTGATCACATTTATATAATACTAGCTTAAATATCTAGTGTTTCCCGGGCTTTAGATAATGTCTCTAATTTTCATGGCAAACCAGCTGCGTTCCAGGAGATATCCTGAATCGTAGCTGAGCAGTGACCTTTACATCAATAGACTCAATAATAAAATAACAAAATTTATAACACTGTAAAAAATCTATTGATGAATATAAGTTTTTATTATTATTATAATTTTAGATATGAATATTCGTATTCGTATCCAAAAGTAGTGTAACTAAACTCGCCATTAGTGATTCTTCCTTTCTACCTACATACTGTTGAAAGCAAATCACTTTTTAAAACACCATTTAACCAACTTTATGTCATTAAGTCAGTTCCTTAAGAGACCGGTATTCGAATTTCTACCGATTTCTTGCAATCCTCCCTTAAACATTTGAAGTTTTTATGCTCTTAAAAAAATATGTTATTCTTGAAGATATTATCTAGACATTACTCGCGCCCAAACGCAAATTATGTAAAATTCCCTCGATAGAAAAAAATCGCAAAGTATGCTAGAAAAATTATTATAAACACGTTTGTTTCAGTTATTTTACAAGTTATATGTATGAAAAAATTCACAGCGTTTCTTTAAATAATTTCTGTTTAAGACAATTATCGCGAGATTTTTGCTCTATTTTAAATGAGTCGTGTTTTATTAAAGATTTTCATGATTTTTGCATCGATTTTATCGTTGTAAATGTTAGCGCGCTCTTCTAAAATTCGTAATTTCATATCTCTCCATCTTCTTCTTTTTGGGGCCGGGAACGGAGCCTTAACAACAGTGCTTCTTCGATTGAATTTTTTTTGTTTTGAGAACAATTTCTTTTTTAAAATGTGATTTACAGTGTTCTACCTATTCATTGTCATTGCGCTTTAAAAGGATATTTGACAGTTAAATTGAAGTTTCCAGCCTACAAATTGTTACAGATTTTTCGGTTTTCTCCAAATCAATGAAAGTTGATAAAGCGAATATAAAAATTACATGACTCAGATGTCTCTTTCGAATCGTATGAAATCCCCAAACGGGGCAAGTCGTGTAATTTAACGTAGTGGGATGTGAGGAAGGAAAAGAGTTAGAGAGGAGAAAGGTTGGGAATTACCTGGCTATTCAGTCTGGTCACCCAACACGACTAAAAACATTTCACGCAAAGTTTCGATTCTGAACTGTGGTCTATTACCAAGGCAAAAGAAGCTATCTATTTGAATGTGTGGTGAGGGAAAAATGGTCACGGCCTAGGGGATCTCTAGGGTATTCCAAATCAATGCAGAAATATTTACGCCCTTTAATCAACTATGTATGGCTTGAAACCTTTAGGCAGGCACAATGAGGAAACACAAACTAGGCATTATAATATTACGTAGGTTTAGATATTAATCTATAGATATTCTCGTTAGATAATAATCGGTCGCTTATTACAAAGCTTGAGATAAACTAGATACCAATGCATATGTTTGTATTTCGGTAGTGATATGACAAAGGATCGAACGTTATTAATACCGTAGCGTCTGCGTGGTTGAATCCAAGAATCCGGCTTCGAACGCATGTTTGCCGCCGCGCCTTACCCGTCGCACAATTTAAACGTCCGTGTACGTGGATTTTCAGACAAAGCTACCGTTGTAATTCAAGAATTCGTCACAAGATGTCAACACTTTCGTCGGAAAGGCGCATAGGGACGTGCCCTTCCTAGGTATAAGTTCTACAAATTTGTGAACCTGTAGTATCTCCCGGACTTCGAAAGATTGACAGTAATACTCAGTTGTATCAAGCGGCTATATATTAGATACATATGACGTCATCGCCCGTCCCGGTTACTTTTTCGCGGTGACTAGCCATCACTGGTTGAAACATTGACAGAAACGGGCTAATTTTGGAACCAGTTCTTATATTGATTTACAAAATGATCACCAACATCAACTGGGCGCAGCTGAACCAAAAGCCGCCCGAACGGCCTAGCAGTAAAAACCTGCTGTGCGGGTTTTTAAGTGCTAGTTAGGTTTATGTAATTAAGGATGTTGTTTTGGATTTTTTTTTCTTTCATAAAAGTGTTCCAAATCGTTTATTTTTTTTTAATTTGGCAAAAGTATAGACCTAAATAGCATTTTATTATTTACAACTCGTTTTGAAAATGAATCTGAAAAAATGCATTGAAAGTGATATGGCAAAAGTTAATATTCTACATGGTTGACAGATATTCTTTCTGCCATATTACAAAACTAGTAGGTACTATAAAAACTACCACAAAAATCCTATTATTCGCATCGCCAAAGATGATAGAGGTAATGTAAAGGAAAAAAAAATTGTAAAAAATATATATACAAAAAAAATACAAGTGATCAGTTCCTTCAGCTCACCTTTTATGTTTGACAATAATTTATTGTTTTTTTTTTATTATTATTATTATATTTTTTTTTTATTTTTTTTTTTTTTTTAATTTTTTTTTTTAATAATTTTTTTTTTTAAGTTTATTTTTAATTTTAATAAATAATTTATTGTCTTTACAGGATTTTTTGTTACGTTAGGTTAGTTTAGGTTAGGTTAGTTAGGTTTTAGTAGATATTTTGTTGGGGGATGTTTTGTTAGGATGTTTTGTCAGGGATATTTTGTCGCTGGTTGAAAAGTCGCGGAACATACCTAGATAGCTTAAGTACTAGAAATATTATCGAATAATTTCATTTTATTTTATCGGCGGCATGTATCTTTTCTCAGAAGATTCTTTCAATGTAGGTGAGTGTTTCAGGCTGATAATTATTGCTTTTAATAATTGTTACCGTTTGTACTATGCATAAGGGACCACCATTTGACCCAATTACTGTCCGGGCATGGGGAGTTTAGGGGAAGATTGCACAGTCTCTCTCTATCCCCCCATCCAAACTGCGCGTGTGGCAATACGGACCAAACAGCCGAGCACATTCTGTGGCATTGTGAGATTATGATGGATGCCCGAGAGGAAATGCTCGATGGCTTGCAAGTTACTACGAGACCAGCTTGGAACGCGGATCTCGTTTCGAATAAGGTGAACTTTGAGTGCTTGAGGAAATTTACGAAAGTCTGGGTTGAGAGATGGCCTGATCTTAGAGTCGCTGACTAGCTGTAAAATCATGTAGGTGTCAGGTGTATCTGCTCCTGAATCCACGGACATCCGTATTACTGCATTACATATACTGCTAGAATTTTATGTTTTATATCGTCTCTATCGTATATACCATTATCTTATTTTATTGTATACATTTTGTTTCTATTACTTTTATTTTTGTGTGAATTATCTTTTTTTTTTTGCTTATTTTATTTTGCATTTGTTTATTTTAGATTTCGCTAAGCTATGCTAGACGATGTTTTATCGAGATACCTATTTATTATTTTTCATCATTTTTGTGTTATATTCTTTGTTTTCCAGTTTCCTATTCCAAGGAACACTGTTGTGACCCAACTTACATACTCAACTTTGTTTTTTTTTTCCTTGCGTTTGTTTTGGTTTCTATGTTTTTTTTCTTCTTTTTAGTATCACAACCTCTACTTTGCTTCGCTCAGGAGGCTGAACTGAACTGCATCTATATATTTTGTTATGTTTCTTTTTCCCCTTCTGGGGGGTGCACTAGACCTCGTCCCTGCGTCAACAGGAGTCAGTCGACGACGGCACGGTGCCCTCTAAAATCATTTGCGCCACCCCCAGCAACATGTGCAGGCCTGAGGTTTGGGGGGGGCGACCTCGGCTCTCCTTCGCCTTGCCCCCGACTACTCGACGCTGAATTCCTTAGGGTCGTCGGGTATTTCCCCCCCAATCTCCCATTTACTTTTCTTTGAGGCATCACCGAGGAACCGGCTAAGGGGCGCGGAAGCTGAGCGTGGTTCACGGCTAGACCGAACGTCATGCGCATTCTTGCTGGGACTGCCAATTGATTGGAGAGGACTCCCAACCGTTTGCCATGCTCGTATTACTTCTGTACTGTGTTTTTTTTTCCCAAACAGGTGCTTGTAGGATACGCTGGATACAATCACCCAGCGCTTGCCACCTCGAGAACTTTCACCAACCTGTCCCATTGTCTTGTCTATATTTTGTAATACTAACACATATTGTATCTTGTATTTTCCGCTAAGCACTTGCATACTGCTTGCTAACAACTTATGCAGGGACATTGGAGGTCTAAATTCGTTCTAAACTAAATGGAGCTTCGTTCTTTCAAAAAAATTAGAGTCCTTGCGAGAGCCTTGAAGGAGTAACCATCTGTTACTTATACCAGGGCGGGTAAGTGGTGGATAATAACCTCCAATGTACTATGCATAAAAATCTAGTCTTAAAAAAAAAGTTAGTTTATCAATTAAAAATAATAATTAATATTTGACAAGTTAACGTATTTCACCAAAAAATGCACACATAGTTTGTCTCGACGCCACCTAGCGAGACATTTAGTACTAACAATGCCTCTCTCACAAAAATAAAGTTGGTTGTTTTCAGGTGGAAACATGTAATAAGCAGTAATTGTTGAATGAAACACTATTATATATTGAAATATTTGGCGGGTATTAGATAAGCCGACATAGCTCAGTGTTAGAGTACCTGACCGGCAATCAGAAGGACAGGGTTGGCAGCATGTATCTTTTCTCGGAAGATTTTTTCAATGTAGATGAGTGTTTCAGGCAGATAATTATTGCTTATAATAATTGTTATTATATTTATTCAATGGAGATTGTAATTAAATAAATAATTTCTTAATTCAACTAGTGTAGGAAGCAAAAAATACCAATAACGACTTAACTTCCTGTCAATATACCTTGTTCAGCAAAATTTTCACAATAAAATTAATTAGCTGCTTTCCAGGAACAATTACTTTTCAGGAGAATTTCTGAAGCGAAGTTATGATTGAAATTAATTCTTATTTCTTCGGAAATTCAACAATTCCATGTCAATAAAATAATTATTTCATATTTCATATCAAGATGAAGCCATGCGAAATAATGCAAAATCATACAAAATCATATATTTTTGTTTTGAGAATTTGGTTGCTTAGAAGTATTATAGATGCTTCAATTAAATACTTGCCCTTAAAAATATCATCGGACATGGTTTTATTGTTTAATATAGCAAATTCAGTTTTTGTTATAATAATCACTGTTTACCCCCGAATTATACAAAATAATATAAAATATGCATTTTCGCGTAGTTATTTCACAATACGGCCGGCAATCGACGAATTTGGATTTTCAAAGTAAACCTTTTGCCATCCAGCAAAGGACTACTGACTTGCTTCACCCATTTTTTATCTGTACGGCCCCGGCCGGAGCGGGGAATGAACGTATTAGGCTCCAAGTCGCTTGGTTCCTTGAAATCAATTTTAAATTTCCTCGCTATTTTTTTTTTACATGATCTCCCCATGGAGGCCTTGCGGAAAATAATTTCCCTCAGGGCTTATGTGACCTTTTCAGATGCTGTGTGGAAAGTTTTTTTGAGGAAAGGAAGGAGAGGAGAGTTCTGGGAAGGAAAAGGGTTTAAGGAGTGGATAGGAATCTGGGGTTCAGTGTGTCCTGGTCATCCGCCTCCAATACCTAGACAAACTCACCCCATGAACCCGGGCACCCTTGCTAAATCACGTAGCGAACCACTTGGGGTGACCTATGGCAGAGTTATTGGTTATCCATTAAAGGTTATGTCAATAAACAATGCGTAAAAGAGGAATTAATGTTTTTTACAGGCCTTTACGAAATCAACCTGTAAAAAAATCTCAAAAACCTTTTCCAACCTTTCCAAAAGCTTTTTCTCAAGTATTTTTAAACTCCTCCCAAAAAGGGGCGTGAACTCCGATTTCGATTTTTTCCTGGACTGGATTTACAAGAAGACGCAAAAAGATCATTTTTTCACGTGATACCTTACTTGTCTGTACGATGAAAAGACAGGGGAACTATGGCAGCGTTGTGAAGCAGGTTAAGGAAGTTTTTATTAATGTGAATACCTCGCAAGAGTCCCAGGTGCTCCCATCTGGATCCAGTGAGACTATGACATCCCCATTTGGAGTATAATGTGAGGCTGAAGGTAGTGGGGAGGGGAAGGAGATGGGGGAAAGAGCAAGGTGTATATGAATATCATGTCGGGGATATTTTGTCCGGGATATGTTGTCGGGGATATTTTGTCGCGGGATTAAAACACGCAGTATCAGCTAGGTAGGTACATAAAGCAATGATGAAATTACACGTGGACAGAATTACGCATGGAGTGGATAACACATACAGAAATTACACCTTTTTGAATTACACAAAACGTTCAAAGTGATAGCCGGTGTCAATTCGGGATTCGGGAATTGCCTATTTGTCCGGAATGCCGAGTTTGCACGCCCGAGATCCTGTGAGATCCCTTTGGAGATGGTGTGTTCTGTCTGGTATATAAACCTAGTCCCATCCGGAGCAGCATAAGCTGTCATTTCAGATGTGACGAAGCGTATGTGGGCCAGTCAGAATGGACCATCTACAAAAGGATCTCAGAACATTTTTGAGCGCGCAAACTCGGCCATCCTGACAAATCCGTAATTGCTGAGAACTTAATCGAAAAAGGTCAATATTTTGGATTTATTCCTGGAGTCCTGGGAACACCCAAAACGCATCAAGCTCACTTAATTACAAAAACCCAATTATTACCTTTTAACAGGGATGACGGGGCTTAGACGGTATTTGACGGCTACACCAAAACTAATCGTATGAATCCACATTAATTTAAATAATTATTCTGATATGCGATCCCTTAAAGGATTGACGTGCGTAACATGGTGTTGCATGGTATCACTTCTTCATAAACACATAGTTCACAACAATCTACACAACTGCCCTGATGATGGACACTATAACGCTGTCCAAAACGTTGGTTGAAGGAGGAAGCGCATCACGGCAAAATACGCCAAGAACAACTCATGTTAAGGGCCATTAACCAGCCAGCGGCCGAGA
The DNA here is from genome assembly GCA_917563855.2 of Limnephilus lunatus. Classification (NCBI taxonomy): domain Eukaryota; kingdom Metazoa; phylum Arthropoda; class Insecta; order Trichoptera; family Limnephilidae; genus Limnephilus; species Limnephilus lunatus. Next base: position 23,946,842 of record OU830596.1, read on the forward strand.
GTTCATATTTCGTCGGAAGATATTCTTACGATCGTACAGGGCGGTTCCAATGAGAAAGATTAATTATTCGCGTTCCAGCTTTTTAAATAATAACTCAATATCGATTTTATTTCATTTAAAATTTGCTTTAATTTATACTTACATTCAAAAATGCTGAAAGGCGTGATGACAAAACTATTAAAATTATGTAATTTTTGTAATTATTTTTTTGATTTTTAAGTATTTATAATTTTTCAATATTGTCTAAGCAAAATAAGAATGTAAAAAATTCTTAAATATATTAGTTTGTAAGACCGTAAATAAATAGACAAACTGAAGTATTTTCGTCACAAAACACGTGTGCGGATCTTTTTATATGATTTTATTCAAACTAAAATAAAATTTCTGAAACATAGCCATCCCATTTAATTTATTGATTTATTTTACTGCATGAATTATATGATTTGAAATGTGTGTTGTAAAATAAAAAAATGCTAACGATCTACGGTAAAACCTTATTGTATTAAAAATAAACATATTACTGTCTCAAATTTAAAACATAACTTTACTAGATAAAAAACAGTCTTTCGAAATCAATTTATAATTTTTTGTGGAAAAGAGTCAATACGTCTAAGTTTGATTTAAAAATTTCATATTTCCGGTTTTGTCTGGTTATTCCTTCTTAATACTTTTGGCCGTGAACATAGATACCCAATACTAGTTTGAAATCTGTACGTTGAATGTTCGTCTCCGCGTTACCCTTCAGGGACACGTCGTAAAGGTATTTGTGTAAGTAGTATTCCTCTTCCAATTCCAGAAATATCCGGCTCCAGTGGCGTACATGAGCAGAGAGGTACCCGGCCTCGATTCGTTTGACCTTTGACATTTACATCCCATCGGTTGGGTTTTTCAAACAAAGTTAGCATTTAACAAACTTAAAAAAACTACCTGTCTTGTTATTAGCTTTCACAATAGCAAACCAAATTTTTTTTAAAGAAAGGTGAAGATAAATAGTGATGTGTAACGAATAATTTGATAATAGTTGAAAAACTCCAACTACTATAAATTAAAATGATGAAGGATTTAGCTAGCAGAGGAATTGAACCCGTTGACGCCTTGGAAGAAACCCGGCGTATTTTTTATTTAACGTACTATCCGGTCATTGTTTTGTTAAAATTGATTGTTTGTAGAATTTAGGCTTGATAGGAATCTTCCTTGCAATCTTTCTAAAGTATATTTTCTTTCCTACTTTAGTCACGTTTTATAAGATAGTTTGGCCCCAATTGTAGCGAAAATGAATATTTTTAATTTTTAATAACATTTTTCGGATTTATTTTAAACGTTCCCGCATGTTGGGATCTTTGAAAACCACAAGGCTAACCTAATAGTTTCACAGTTATACAAGATATGTCTCGCATCTCTTTTCAAACTATTATTAGTTATTGACATGCGTGAACCGAAAATATTGAAATATTATTTTTTACAAATGTGTATATAGATATTAAAAAAAAATGTTCGAATTTAAATTTATTATTTTTCTGTCCGTTTAACGGACGTTGGCTATCATGTTGGACTTTGTTTACTGCGGTCCGGACAGCTCTACAGTAGACGGCCAAACCACTGTCTCAGGTTTTTCAGCCATGAGGTTCTCCTTCTTCCACGGCCCCGTCTTCCGGCAATCTTTCCCTGCATTATGAGATGCAAGATCTCACACTTCTCTGGGTGTCATGTCACATGTCCAAGATTTTTTTTATTTTTTATTTTTTTATTCTTTCAAAAACATTACATTTTATTTTTAGCATATAAATTAAATTATAGTATACATTTATATAATGTTATAATTAGCATACATGTTCATGTTCGAATGTTAATACCACTCTTCCATAGAAGCATTAGCTTGTGTCTGGAAGAGTAGTGTACATTTTTTAATGCTATATTATGTTATGAGTTCTTAAATTACTATGTGAATGTAAAAAAACAATAAGTTGTAAGTTCGGTGATATGTAATTAAAAATATTTTTCTACTAATAAACAATTTTACTATTAGAATAAAGTATCTTGAGTTATTGTAATTAGTTGTTAAAAACAAAACAAAATTTAGATATTGAAGTTTTCGGATTTTTATAGTTTTAATAACTTATTTTTCTTTATCCATCCGAATCATAACATCTTCAATCGTTACCCTGTCAATCCAGCTTATTTTAAGTATTCTTCTGTAGATCCACATCTCGAATGCCTCAAGTTGCCTAATTAGTTCTTCAGTAAGCGTCCATGCTTCCATTCCATAAAATAATATCGAAAACACGTAGCATTTGACCATTCGCATTCATAACATATCTCCAGGAATCTTGTTTTTTTTTATTTTATTTAAGGCTCCGTTCCCGGTCCCAAAAAGAAGAAAATGGGGAGATATGAAATTACGAATGTTAGAAGAGCGCGCTAACATTTACAGCGATAAAACTGATGAAAAAATCATGAAAATCTTTAATAAAACACGACTCGTTAGAAATAGAGCAAAAATCTCGCGATAATTATCTTTAATTTTATTTAAAAAAACGCTGTGAATTTTTAAAATAACCGAAACAAATTTGTTTATAATAATTTTTGAAGCATACTTTGCGATTTTTTTCTATCGAGGGAATTTTATATAATTTGCGTTTCAGCGCGACAAAGGTCTAGATATTATCTTCAAATATTTTTTAAGAGCTTAAATACTTCAAATGTTTAAGGAGGTTTGCAAAAAAATCGGTAGAAATTCTGAGAATTTCGGGAATTGAATTTTATTGTTAACTTATTTATACGATAATAATGCATCTATTTGACAAGACAATTGAATCACACGTTTTATCTTCATAAATCATCTTTTGGACAAAGAAATATGCAATACTTCTCTAAAAAATTATTTAATATACCCCCTCTTGCAATAAAACCATAAAAAAATAACCGACTTTAAAAGAAGTATTAAGATATTGATTATAGACAAGGGATGAAAGAATATATATTCATTTTGTAACCTAACAAAGATTAATGCATTGTGCTTTCTTTTAGATATAAATTTATAAATTTCCTCTTGTTATATTTGAACATGGGTATTTACTTATATTTCAAACACGATAACATGCACAATGTGACCTTAAAACGGGGTGTCCCGGTAAGGATACGTTTTTCTGTAAAAAATTGTAAAACAAAGAAAAAAACATAATAATAAATAAATGAAAGAATACTTCTTTCATCAGACAATTATGTCGATCACAAACTGATACAATTTTGAAAACGTCGCTACACCAAGTAAATCAAATACTTATTTTTTTATTTGAATGTAAACACTTGGTGGTGAAACACGGCTAGCATTATACCTAGGCAGTTAAGTTTTATAGCCCCCGCTCCCCTCTGCCTGCCCCCGCGCTAACCCCCCTCGACTGTACGCCCGCTCTGTGGGGAGGTAGGAAGAGGACGTGAAAATCACCAGTGACGATTATAGAACTAAAGCATTGCGTGGAGCGATCAATTGGATGGTATTTCGCAAGAGAATGTGATGAAATATAATTATGAATTTTTAATTATTTTATTAAATATATTTCTACGAAGACTCCTTATTCATTTTACTAATTAAGAACCACTGGAGTGATCACGCGAAATAAATAAATTTGCCTCGACTGCTCGAGATTTCCCTGAAGGTAATTTTTAAAAAATTTCGCAAATTTTTTAAAAATTATACCTTCAAATTTTAACATGGAGACGAAACAACTTATTAAAGTTCTATATAGCCAATGATTTAACCGGTATTTTACCGTTTATCTCAAATTTGTAGGATTTATAAAAAAAAAACGAAGTTTATAACCACGCGAATCCTGCGTTTTTTTAAACTTTGAAACTGTGAAACCGTGAGGTGTACTTATTCGAGTCAACATGAAATGTTTTCGAATTCTTTGTGTTTTCTGTGGTATTCTTGATATTGAAAGGTACATATCTATGAAAATATGACTTAGTTTTAACCGTAAACAGCTGATCAAAAATTCGACGGGAAAAAATATATATTTAACATCGTCCTTAAATAGTCTACGAAATTCGGATTTACGACATCTATTGTCATAATAGATAAAGCATTTCAATAGCTTCGTTTTAAAATAAATGGCTGGCCAGGAAAATGTTTTAAATAATTACAATAAATGTTTTACGAATGCTACGAAAATGTGGTCCAATTTTGGACCACTATCAATCTTAGAAAAATAAAAGTGGTGCATTTTTCGACGATAATCGCTTCAGTGGTGGCGGAATTTTGTGTTTCGGTCATATCTGTGATAGTTTGAGTTATCTATCATAGATGGCTCTGGGGCTAGTAGTACGTGGAGATATCCAAGAGATGTCTCTGGTATAAAGGTTCACCCCTCCAGTTCAGAAACGAGATGAGCTAGCAGTTAGGTTTCTAGCAATAGATAGATTTTGAGGGAGTAAGATAGAGAACATTGGCCTCCAAGTCGTCCCAATCTTTCCCCATTATGAGAGTTTCTAGTCTAAATAAAAGTAAATAAAAGTAATCTAATAATGAATTATCTTATTGCGGTTGAGATCGACGATTAAATTCATTCATTCATTTAAGATACCTATTCTTTCCTTTAAATACAGTTAACCCATTAAAATCATTTTCAAAACCGTGTTATAAAATTGTAATATTATGTACAAACTGCCTTCTTCTTCTGGCGCTAACAATATTAATATTAAAAATGGTATAAAATAATTTGTAAAATGTGTAGAATAAAATATGTATGTATGTATACATGTATATATAAAATCATCAAACTGCTACGACTTGCAGCTATAACTTTCTTCTCTCTGTCTGTCTGTACCTATATCGGTAGAGTTTTGTTGATCACTTGGTAATATTAGACACCTCGCAAAACTAAAAAATATTTATTGTTATATGTAAACACCTATTTTAATTGTGATTCTCTAATTTTAAGTCACATTTGTAAATATATATGTATGCCACTAGTTTTCAGTCAGTAGTAATAAGTCTTAGTCGTAAGTCACTAGCTATGTACATAATAATATATAAGTCTTAAATTTAAGTACTTAGTTATAATTTTGAATCTTAGTTGTAAGCCTATCGTATTAATTTTATTTTATTGTATGCTTATATGTACAGCGCCCTTGAGGTAATTTTTCACGAAAACGGCGCTTTATAAATCAGCCAAATATTATTATTATTAATCTATTCATTCTGAAAGGACGAGGCATCTACAATAGACCATTCCTATGCAAAATATCCAAAGATATTTTGTACACGTCGGTCGCCAAAGTGAAAACCCCAGCCCGTAGAAGTTCACGGCTTTTTTTACATAAGCTCTACACTTTCAATTTGGGAGGCGGGAATGGGTACCGCCGCCCCGGGAGCTTTATTGGATAACCAACACCTCTACCATAGGTCACCCCAAGTGGTTCGCTACGTTTAGTGATTTAGCAGGGGTGCCCGGGTACATGGGGTGAGGTTTGTCTAGGTCTTGGAGGCAGATGACCAGGACACACTGAACCCCAGATTCCTAACCACCTCTTAAACCGCTTTCCTTACCAGAACTCTCCTCTCCTTCCGTTCCCTAATAAAACTCTCCACACAGCATCCCCAAATATGACATATTTTCCTCAGGGAATATTATGAAATTATTTTCCTCATGGCCTCCCGTGTGGAGCTCATGTAAAAAAAACACAGAAGGCTCTGAAGAAAAAAAAAACGTTTAGGGCCTATGCCACTTTTGGGAATGCTGTGTTGATTGAGAAAGTTCTGGAAAGGAAAAAGGTGTGAGGGTTGGGTAGGAATCTGGAGGTTCTTGCATAAACGAGTGACGGAGGTATGAATCCACCACTCCCACTATGGTGACTGGAGAGGTCAGAGGTTGTCTCTCGTCCAGTTTCTCCCGCTTTGGCCCGCCACGCAGCAATACCCAGACAAACCTCACTGCATGAACCCGGTAACACCTGATAAGTCAACAAACGTAGCGTACCACTTGGGGTGACCTGTGGCAACTGGGTGGCACGTGCGTTGGTTATCCAATAGATGATTCACGGAGCGGCGGTACCCATACCCGTATCTCAAATTGTGTCATTTCTTTTATGCATTTTGGTACTATTTTACCGTTGCAGGTACTAATAGGAAAAAATTAAATTCGGATAATATTAGCGAAACTCAAACGGAAATCTAAAAACAGATAAAGATACGGTCAAATATGGGACTCGGACCCAGGAACTTCGCTTTTCCGCGGCGCAACTCTACCATTTGAGCTAATGTGTACCTATCCGATTCAGTCATATTTAACTGTAACATACTTGTAAGAACTACCAACAATATTTTATTTTTCTTAAACGCATATTTTTATTGGCTGCTATCTTTAAGTAGGAGGATGGATGTTTGAATGATTCTGGATCTTTGTGTATATGTTAGGTTTTACTCAATATGTTAAAATTACAAATAAATTCAACCCCTGGAGCGCTTTTTGCCACAATATGGCACTATTTAAAATACCTCGGATTGCTTTCCTGCTAATTGTGGCAAATTTTCCCTTATTTGTAAGTAATTAAATAGAAGTTTACGATTATGTAATACTTTTTTTATAAATCCTACGAATATGTGATAATTGACAAAAGATAGGGGAATTCATCGGCTATATAGAACTGTAATAAGTTTGTATGTCTCCATATTAAAATTCGGAGATATGATTTTTTTTATGTGGGCGGAAAATATTCAAAATGATCCCCAAAAAATCTCGAGCAATCGGAGAAAAAAGTTTTAAATTGCGCTGACGCTCCAGTGGTTATTACAGATCAAATACTTTCAAAATACACACAATTTTGACATTTGTTAAGATCTCTGCAGAATCCCTTAATAATTATATTTAAATTGATTATCTCCCTAGCGACAAACTTCAGATCCTCCAAACATATTCCATCTTCGATCACCAGCGAGTGTGACGTCACCACTGGCCTTAGGGAACCGCGGGGTAAGAGGGGGAAGCTGGGAAGGGAGGGGGTAGTATTATAGGAGTATCAAGGGGTGTCATGGAAAGGGGAAGAGAAGGGGAAGGAGGGACGGGGAAGGGGAAACGTGCACGTGGTCCGATCTATATTTGGACGATATTTTTGTGGAAATGATGATTATTTATTTAGTTTTTCTGTTGTTTGTTAGTCTTGTTTTGCGAGTGGGTATCGTTTTCGACAATCGCTAATGTAATGAGTTATTTTCCAATTGACCGCGTATCAATATCCATTTTATTTACAGCAGTTATTCAAAACAGAGCCCCACAAAATTTTATTCGATTGAAGTGGGATACACACAGACAAACACTCAACAACTAATCGCTCAGAAAATTGTTTCATCCTTTAAAAAAAATTATAAATATGTTCTTGAATATTAATTGTCGTATTGTAAATTAAATACACTAAAAAAGATAACTTTCAAGAATTAACTTTTTTTTTTAAATTAGCTCCATACAGGAGGCTGTGAGAAAAATAGTTTCCCTATGTCATCTTAGGAGATGCTGTGTGGAGGGTTGTTTTGAGGAAAGGAAGGAGAGGAGGTTCTGGGAAGGACATGTATGAGGGGTGGGTAGGACACTGAGGGTCAGTGTATCCAGGAGTGACGGACGTATGAATCCATCTCTCCAACTGTAGTTCAAGGCGATGGATCTAGAGATTCTGGCTGGAGAGGATAAAATACCTCACTCAACCAATCTCTCTCGATCCTGCTCATCACGCAACAGGTGAGCAGACGCATCGGCCGCCAAGACCTGGACAAACCGCACCCGCATGAACCCGGACACCCCTGCGAAGGCACCAAACCTAGCGAACCACCTGGGGTGACCTATGGCAGAAGTGTTGGTTATCCAATAAATGGTTCCCGGGGCGGCGGGACCGATACCCGTCTCCCAAATTGAACTTAACGAGAGAAGACAAACACAGACCACTCGTTGTGAGGCTGATAGGAGTGGTGAAGGGAAGGAGATGTGTAGAAGAAGGTTGAGAAAAACCTGATCATTCAGATCTTGTCACCAAACACGGCTAAAATAATACCAAATAATTTTTCCATACGTATAGTGATCACCAGGGTGATACTGAAAATATCTTCCGTATAAAATAATTGGTAACGCTCTTAGCTTTTTTTAAATAATTTAAAAAGAAAGATAAACATTCCTGGGTTGCGAATAACCTGACAATATTTAAAAATCATAACCACTACAGTAAGCGGAAAGTGTTGCTCGTGTCGTGATGGAGGACGTAGCCAGACGAGGAATTAAACCCACGACGCCAGGATGGGACCCAAAACCGATTACAACTCAACCACTGACCGGAGCTGGTTTCTTATTGTTATTTAAAAAAAAAAAAATTTCATGATTGAAAACAATATTATCAACTCCCAGACGAAAAATGTGAAACAGAAAAGACAGAAAGAGATTCGGTCGCATCTGGGAATTGAATCCAGGCCCTCTGCCTTGCGGCGCAGTGCACTGACCACTGAGCCAATTCGACCATATCAACGTTCGTCATTTTTATTAAACTGTATCTATATTTATTAACTGTATTTGATTGCAAGATTCTACTCGAATTAATTTGTAATATAAATAATATGTTCACTTTTATTATTTTAATATGTGACATCTATCTATTTCTGTTTCACATAGGTATTTCGTTATAGAGTATAATTAATAATGACTTAAAAATTGCAATAAACAATTTTTTGGGTTTATTAAGTTAACAAGTTATTCTACTACTTTTTATTTTGTTTACAGGTTCTTGCTTCCGTAAAAAACGTCTTTTTGGCTTTTCACACCAACATCCTTATTCGTATGTGTGAAAACTTGGGTAGGTAGGTTCCACTAATAGATACCTCCTCATCGCATGGGTAACACTTCCATTTTCTACTTTAGCCGAATTTTCGACAATCTACCCTTTTTAGCGTGAAGGCTCTTATTAGGGCATTTTCCGCATTACAAGAGCTGGAAACTTTTAACATGAAGCCTTGGAATAGGACTTACTAGACGTTACCTGTCATACACGATAAGGACAGGATTTTTCAGACTATCCTTCGTTCATACCGTTGACCACCAAAGTCTAAATAGGACATGTGGATGTTAAAAATGACACCAAAACCAAAATTATTGGTTCCAAAAATTGGGTCACGAAAACATATTTATAAAAAATGAAGTGCATTATTTCGAAGTCAAAAGATCAAAAGAAGAATTGCTTTTTACCTTTTGTTGGTTTGTTAGGACCAGATTACGTCCATCACTCGTAGACACGTTGGCCCCAGATTTGTACCATCATCACAACTTTTTCCTTCCTACAACTTCCTCTCCTTCCTTTTCCTAAAAATACCCCAACACAGCATCTACAATTTTTTTTACATTAACTCCACACAGGAGACCCTGAGGAAAATAATTTCCCTAAGGGCCTATGTTATCTTTGAAGACGCTGTGTGGAGGGTCTTTTTGAGGAAAGGAAGGAGTGAACATGGGTCTTGAAGAGACCTATGTTGTGAAACGACCTGTTCCCATGTGACTAATGTCAACCGGGTACAGATGTTGGGCGCGTGTTTGGCGTGTTTCCCGACTACGCACCGGTGACTCGGAGCATCTTCCATTGTAATACCGGTAGAACCACGACAGCATTCCCACCTGACGCCTGTTCACTAAAGATTGCAATCCGTCTGTTAAGATGGGAGAATCTATCAAACGGACCGCCCGTTTCAAGGGTTTTTTTAGGCATTTTCGAGCTCTAGACCAGAGGTGGCTGCCAAATTCGACCGTGGAGCGCACTTGCGATTTGTACAGGGTTGGCTGATCACTTAGAGTTACACCAAGCATATCAATGGAGGTCCTGTTCGGAAGTTTGCTTCCGTTGAATGAGACTAGATTGTCATTTCGATCCCTTTTAGACGTTTAGAAAGATGAGGATTTTTTCCTCGGTTTCTCCTGTGTGAAGCTTATGCATGTGTTGTTATCAGCAAAGCGGTTTTCCTTCGATCGGTGAGACTAATAACATCCAGCATACCAGAAGAAAATATTGATGGATATATACAGGGATAATACCCGTAACAATTGTGCAGAGCAGCATCATTATAAAAGGAGATTTGTTGTTAGAAAGCAAACATAACAATCTGACGTACCAAGGTTAGGAGTTTATGCATAGTTTACCTATGTAATGAAATAAACTCCTAACATTGAATATTTAACCATGTTTGTAATGTTACCAATTCGAAAGTATTCCATCATTTTAAAGCACAGAGATATACTATTTTAAAGCAGTTTTTGATTAAAAAAAAAACAATATAATTATTATATGCATACGTTGTTACTAATATTTTTAAGGGCGCCAGAACGTTTTAATATCAACGAACAAGTAGTAAAGCAATAATATAAATGGTAAACCAAAATAGAAACAATAAATAAAGATGAGTTTTTACGAGTCAAAATTCCGCCATTGATTAGTATTTTTCTGTGTAGTCGTTAGTATAGGTCCTCCTTTTGGACCTGTCTGAATTCAGACATAAATATACCTAACCACATTCAACTGAAGTTGGAATCAAGCTGCCGCCGCTATCAGTCGTCAAAACAGCAAGGGATGTATCGCCACCGAACGCTATTCTTGTAACTGATAATGGAATCAGGTTAAGAAATTCCATTTCACAGAAATCAACTGCTACAATATCTTGGATAAACTTAAACAAAAGGATATGTGGATTTTTTTAATGCTACACAATTCGTTTTATTTTGCTGTACATACGGCATAAACTTTATGATGTACTCAATAAAACAATGCCATGTAACTGAAATTTCTGAAGCACTGTTTTGACTATATACCAAATAAGCTATGAACTTTTGACGGTTTCTTACATGGGGTTATTTTTTGAACTTCCAAGGCCAATGTTGTGTCTCCTTTATCAATGTTAAAACATAATGAAAAGAGTGGCTGGATGCGACCTTTTATTTAATCAATTTCATACTAAAACTGCTTAGCCTTCGCGCGAAAATATTATTTTACAAAAAGGTTTTCTTTATAGACCTCTTATCCGAATTATCTTCCGGGTCCTTGTGACCGCAATAACGGTGTTTTGGAATTCACCCTTCTTAAAGAAACAATAATTTATTCACAACAATGATGTTGAAATTCTTATCTTCAAAATTCAAAATGTAGCAAGACAAAATAATGTAGACACAAAAATAACATCGCATGATTGTTGACAATTTTGGATTGTTCTTCAGGAAATGAAAGAGGTTTCTTCTTGAAAGTCCATTAAACACCATTAAAGTCAATTGATCAGTCTCTCTCTCTGGTTTCAATCCTGGGATTGGTTTACAGCAATTTCCTCTAATTTTCTCTTCCATTTTTCCCTATCTTGTGCGGCTCTTTTGAATTCTGCATATGATGAGCAGCGCACGTCCACCAGCAGGTCGTCCAGGTACTCTCGGCGTGGGCATCCCCTAGAGTTTGTCCCCTCGGTCATACCCTCCATTACGGCATGCAAGAGGCCTTCTTGTCGTATAACATGGCCGATCCATCTTGCGCGCCTTTCGGACAAGGTCCTGAGCAGGTGCCTTCCTCCTTCGATTCTTTGGAGAACCTCCTCATTTGTAATGTGGTCTCTACAGGAAATTCCTAATAATCTTCTATAAGACCACATCTCAAAAGCCTCTAGTCTCCGTTTATCTCTTTCGGATAGGCACCATGTTTCGCAGCCGTACATCAAGATACTCCACACATAGGTCTTGATGAGGAGTATTCGCAGTTTTAGGTCTATATTATTTGATTCAATTGATCAGTAGGTGAGTGGAAAAATGTGTCTGGTTACATTGGTTACCACTCTGGTGTTTTGGATATAATTATTTGCTAGCTTAGTCTCCCATCATTGCACAAGCAACATTTAGCAATTAGTACAATTTTGTCAGGTTATTCATGAGAATGTTTGTATTTTCTTGTAAAATTTTTAAAGATGTTAAAACAGGTTCCATGCCAACTCAGAATGAAACCAACTCAGAGCCACCTCAGAAAGGTCATTAAAAGCTATGAAAAAATAATTATGAAATAGCCGGGAACCTTAAGCTAATTCAGCCTATTTAACAAATTTTTTCATCATTCTTAATGACCTTTCTGAGGTAGTTCCGAGTTAGTTTCATTCTGAATTGGCCGGTCACCGTTTAAACAAACTCTTGCGAACTTGATTTCTTTGAAAACAAATTTTTATTTTGTGCTGTTTATAAATCGACAGTCCCGAAGAACAATGTCGGATTTGGTGAAAATTTAAAATCACTCTGTGCGCTTGTTTTAATTTTTTTGTATTTAAAAGTCTGAATTTCGGATTTTGGATGAAATAATAAAAAAATTACTTACTGCTTGGTGGGCCGGATCGGGAGAAACTGATTGAGGGAGACTTTTTAATCTGTACAGCCGGACTCTTGATCCAACGCTTTGTACCGCGGTGGGAGGGATGGATTAATACGCCCGTCCCTCCGGGACTCAGACCCCCAGATTTCTATCCACCCCTCATACCCAGAACTTCCTCTCCTTCCTTTTTCCTTCCCAGAACTTTTCTCCTTCCTTTTCCTCAAAAGATCCTCCACACAGCATTCCCAAAGATGACAGAGGCCCCGAGGAAATTGTTTTCCTCCAGGCCTCCTGTTTGGAGCAAAGTATTGGGAATATAGGAATATAGTACACTAGATCAGGCAGTTGGGACTAATGCGATTTTCAATTAAAGTGAGCGGGACACTTCTGTTTTTCTGGTCGTATTAAATATTTCCCCTTATTTTCCCAAATAAGGATTTTTCGTCGATAAAAATCAATCTAGCCATCAACGATGAATTTATTTTTAACTCCCTAACCAATTCGCAAGTCAAATCAATTTAAACCGACTTTATATAAAGCTTTCAAAGTATTCTTCTTGTCAAATTATGTAAGCTTAAAATAATTGGGAAATTGTTGGAATGATTTAGGAAGTAACAAATTTCGCGGCATCAAAGGAATTCCACAATTCTTATGAATTCAGTGCTGCAAGATCAAAAATAATATCCAAGAAATTATTTAATTATAATTATGTAAAATCTGAAATAAAAAGGTTAAAACTTAGCAGGGGTACCCAGTTTCATGGAGTGAGGTATATCCGGGCCTTGGCAGCGGATACGTGTGACTACCAACTGCTTGGCAGGCCGAATCGGGAAATACTGGTTGAGGGAGACCTCTCTCCAGAAGGAATCTCTTGGAACATTGCCCTTCACCGCAGTGAGAGGGTTGGATTCATACGTCCGTATTCCTGGATGCATAGACCCACAGATTCCCACCCACCGCTCATATATATTTCCTTCCCAGAACTTCCTCTCCTTCCTTTTCTAAAAACCTTAGAGCATCCCCAAAGATGATACATAATTATTATCCCCCTGGGCCTCCTGCGTGGAGCTTATGTAAAAAAGGTTACATTTTTTTCAAATTGACGGATTTATAGTGGATTTTGGAATACTGCAATAGAATGATTTGTTAAAAAACAGACGTTAAAATTCTTCACTTTTTTAAAATTATTAATGAAATGAAACTGTCTGTAAAGCAATTTGGACATAATATGTCAAAATAGGTGTCCCTGAAATACGCGTGACATAAATGACAAATTATTGAAATCTTTAAAAAACCCATGTCACATTTCAACGCCCTCAGAAATAATTGTCATTGATAAATGATAAACGAAAACGAATGGATTTATTTTTGGAAATTCTAAATATTGGACAAAATTTTTATAAATTGTCGGTTTTATTCTTTTAGACGGTCGAGGGCTGATTCGGGTCCTATCGAAAAAATCTATCGAATGCTTTAAAAAATTATCAACACCAAAGATTAATTATTTCATTCAATATATGAGTTCAAACGTTTACATTTTACAACAGTACCAACTTCCCTGATCCATTAGGACTATTACAAATCTTTTTTTGGGTATATTTTTAGGATAAATAAAGTGGGTAAGGAAAGGAGATAGAGCTTTATAGTGATTCATTTTTGGGGTCTTAGGCCGTGAAGATGGACACTGTAACGCTGTCCAAAACGTTGGCTAAAGAAGGAGGTAGTCTAACACGGCATAACTTCTCCCAATGATTAACAAAGACTTGGAAAATAAAGTTTATATTATATTACTAGCTGACCCAGCCACGAAACACAACGCCATTTACTGAATGGTTACCCGACCTTTTAACTCACACCGCCATCTGTTAATTTGAATACACATCAAATCATTTCACCTCAAACATTTTCCTTCTCATATATTTCAACAAATTTACACGAAACCTTGACAAATTATATACTTAAACCTTCCTCATGAATCACTCTATCTATTGGTGAAAACCGCACGAAAATCCGTTAAGTAGTTTTTGAATTTATCGCGAACAGACAGACAGACGCAGCGGTGGACTTTAATTTATAATATGTAAAGATTTTTGTTACTACTAATTAATATTACGGAAAAGTGAGCTAACATGTCTTCAAAATTTCAGGAAATCACAGCTTTTTCTTACTAAAATTTCAAGATCAACTGTTTTCAACTATCAAATTAATTTCAATCATGAAATAAAGAGTTTTGAAGTATTAAAATCAAAATCTCGCAAGAGAAAGCTAAACTTAATCTTATCATGTTATCTACCTTCAAATATTCTGGGAAATTGAACTCTCGCGTCATTAAAATTTCAGAAAACAGCTTTATTTTACAACAATTTTTAGAATCATCTATTTTCAGTTAAAAAAAAAATTTCTGAATTAGTAAAATCATTTTTGTAATTTGTTCAAGCCGGATAATACCTACAGATAAAAATGTCTATATATATAAAAAAATCAAAATATGTTTGTTTCTGTCTATGTATATATATATATCAAGCGATAATAAACCATTAATCCGGTTTGCGATGAATCTTTGAGGATTTGATGTGCGCTTGCCCGCGATGGCATGCAGCTGTTTGAAAACTGAATGTACCGGGACCGAATGTATGGAATGCGGGAGGGGGACTTGCGGGACGGAGGAAACGGGAGAGGGGAGTGGAGAGAGAGAAAGCGGAGTGGGAACGCGGGAGAGGAAGGGGAGGAGGAAGGGAACGGGATGAATGGGAAAGGAGACGCAGCAAGAAACAATTTCTTTATTAAGTGGCATAGCAACGCATGTCGGAAACTCGCTAGTTTTTTTTTAATAAAATCAAATCAACCTAAGTGATCAACCATAAACCAATTGGTCCAACTCCTCAAGTCATAACCGATATAGCCAGAAAGCCACCCCAAACAGTCCAAGTTTCATTATCTAATAAAGTAATCAGCAAGTTAATCCAACTATAGCTAACAAATAGCGGTAAAGTTAGTCGAGCGGTTAGTGGCAGGGAATCTTGGATCTTAACCGCTTGACCCCATTCTGAAAAGGTTACTGGACCCTTACTTGGTGTTTAATGCCAGCGGTAGCGATCAAACAACATAAAGTATTTTTTTAGGAACATCTAAACACGTTGAAGCATATTAAACACATTGATAACTCCTATTAGAACGTCGTAAAATGCTATATTTATTGGGAACTAGCTGGCGTACCCGGCTTTGTTCAGGGAGTTGATATGATATTGAACTGACGTTCGAACCCACAACGGATCTTGCTTTGAATACCCCTATTAATGATAGCCACACACATAAAAGGCTTCGAATGGTCCACAGTGTTCTGGAATGTTTCACATTGATCTGGGATGTTTGGGGATATTCCCGAACGTTCCAGATTATTCCTGAACATTCCACAATGTTCCGGGATGTTCTATAATGTTGTGAAATGCTCTTGAATGTTCTGGACTGTTCTTGAAATTTCTAGAGGGTGAAACTTCCAAACTTGATACGTTCAAAAGTACGCCCTTCAGGTAAAAACAGGAACCTTTTTCATGGATGGAGGATAGAGGGCTAGTACACCATATAACACCCTTGATCGTACCGGGACTCGTTTCTGAGTTTTTTCAAAGCCTCTTGTGTTTAGCTAATGCAATTTTTTTTAACTGCATATATTTTTTTGTTTTATATAAAGTGGCAAATAACGTTTACAAAAAAAAAAAACCATCCGTAACCGATTTGTAAAACTTTAGTTAGTTATGCGCTCATATTTAATCGCGAATGTCCAATTTTGGTCATATATGAATCTGAAAGAATCTCATCTGCTTTCAAAATTCTTACGCAGAATTTCCTCCCCTTCTTTTCCCTAAAAGACCCTCCACACAGCATCCCTAAATATGACATAAGCCCAGATAGTTTTTTTTCCCTCAGCGACTCCTGTGTGGAGCTTATGTAAAAAAAGAGCACGTGAAATATGAAGTGGAACTATTTTATGTTTAATAAATAAAAAAATAACCCATTATTAAAACCTACGTTGGTTCCTTACTCAGATTTCAGAGTACGTATTTTTCTTACCCCGAATTTTTACATGAACGGTAAAAATGCTGTGGATTATTTTCTTCCCTTATTTTTATATTCTAAAGGCTCTTTAATTTCGAGTTCCGGAAAATTGTGATTTATTTATCTTTCCTCCCCTAGGGCTGCGGTCCGTGTCAAAATTGTTAATGTTTATTAACTTCTGGGAGTTACGGGAATGGTTTGTTATCTTTTGGGAGTTGGTTAATTATTAATACGTTGTGTATAAGTCTAGTAAACAACATTTTTGCTTGTGCTCGCATACAAACCCAAGAAGGATGTGTTATTTAAGGTGAATTGTTTGAAAGCGTCTGGGGAACATTGTTCCTAAATTAATTGTGGTAATTATAAAGGTATTATGTTGAATATTGTGTTACATTCAAACGTGATAACAATGCTAATTTAGATTGTTTATCTTGGTATCTTTTTTGAGTTTTAAATTAATGGGGGTTGTGGTATATTATTCGCATACATAGCACATTCAAAATACCTAACTCTATCTTGGTATAATTTATTTCAACAACCTCCCGTTAAGGTACGTTTTTAGATTTTCACGGCCAAAAGCATTTTCATTGTTTTTTTTGGGGCGTTATGCCGTGTTGCGTTACCTCCTTCTTTAGCCGACGAAAACCTCCCATTAAATCATGAATTCCAGCTTAAATAGAATAATTCCCTGAAACTATTGTTTTATTATTTCCTATGAATCTTGAAATCTATTTTTGATAAGTTTTGAGTTTTTCATACTTATCTTTTTGTTATTATTTGCAATATTTTGTTATTTACTTACATACATGATTTCATATAATTGATACAAGAGCCTTGTCTCTTTATGGTGAAGAAAGGCTATTTTTATATTTCTTTATAACACTGTATGACATATAAAAATATAGGCTTATTGTAAAAAACATACCTGTAGGTACGCCAGTGTTACTATATGTGGAAAAAGTCACACGAGACTTTTTCCACACATAGTAATGTAATTTTGGGAGGCGGGGATAAGTACCGCCGCCCCGGAGAACATTTATTGGATAACCAACACCCCTGCCATAGGTCACACCAAAAGGTTCACTACGTTTGGTGACTTAACAGGGGTGCTAGGATTCATGGGGTGAGGTTTGTCCAGGTCTTGGCGGCCGATCCGTCTCCAACCATAATCCCTCGATTCATCGTTTTGCACCGCGGTTGGAGAGATGGATTCATACGTCCGTCACTCCTAGACACACTGACTTTCAGATTCCATTATCCTACCCACCCCTCATGCTTATTTCCTTCCCAGAACTTCTGCTTCCTTTTCTTAAAAAAAAACCCTCCACACACCGTTCGCATCGATTACCGTTCGCATTACACTTTTCGTAACATCACCACTTTTCGTAAGGCATTCACCAGCTTACTCCCCAAGTCAAGCGTGCGTAAAGAAGTTTTACTTAAAAAAAATTGGAGGAATTCCGATATTGTCAGATTATTGAAAACCGAGAAAGCCTCCCTATCTTGTACTTGTGCGACATACTATGTTCTAAACACACAAGAAAAGCAACGATAAATTTCGAATTCACATGGCATAACGCACAAAATGAGCATTCACAAAGCTCGCTAATAAAAGCACACATTATAATATATACTTCCTCTTTGTTTGGAGGAAGCTAATGCCCAAAGTTTGCAAGCGTGACGTCATAGCCGCCTTCCTATAATCTACTATTCCTACACTTTCTATTATTCTCCTTATATCTCTAAAGCCCGTTGTACTACGGTGGCGTGACGTCACCAGACTCGCTATGACGTCATGCCCTCTAACAAAACAGTGACGGTGGCGCCGCGCCGGGTTTAAAAATAGAACGAAAGTATAAGTTAATCGACTAGGATATTATTAATTATTGTTATTACAATAATATCGACTATTAGATAAATTTAAGAGAAAATACTTAAATTTTGTTAACTAACCAACTAACTAACCATCACGCGTTTCCCGCGGAGGTAGTCAGAGAGGACGCACTGCCAAACAACTCGGTCTTGGCACACGCTCTTTGCCTTACTCATATTCATACATCGTCTCATACATAATCTTCTATTATTCTGACTTTTGACATGGCCCGACTCGAGTATCTGATTCATTTGATCGTGACATGTCATATACATTCGCAGTCATATATTCTTCTTACACTACTTTCTTCATCCATTCGTTCTACATGCCCAAACAATCTGAGGGTCCCTTTCTTAATATTACTCATTGTGCTTATATCAGCCTTACATTCTTTGCTGATATCCACATTCCTCACACGATCATCCTTAGTTTTAACAAACATACGCCTCATGGATTTCATTTCAACAGCATTAAATTTACTTTCATCCTTCCTCTGCCAGTCCCATGCCTCACTGCCATACATCAGGGAAGGTACCAGGACTCCATTGTGGACTGCTAACTTCGCTTCTTTTGACAGTTTTTTTATTAGCGCCGACGGCATTCAGTCCTCCATTAATGGAGTTACCGGCATTCACCCTTCTTTCAATCTCCCTGTCAGCCTTCCCATCTTTCGTAAACACATTACCCAGTTACACAAACTCATCCACGTGCTCCAATTTCTTGGAGCACGTGGATGAGTGCACAACTTTATTGCACACTCTTTTTCAAACACCATTAAATTTTGTTAGCCCTTCAGAAATTTGGCATATATTTCGGATGGTAAAAATATTTTCGCTTTACAATAAAATTCAAAATAATGAAATGAAACACATTCAAAAACTAAAAACGTTTTTGAAATGTGATGAAATGAGCTTCCAAATTTTATAATTCAAAATAAAAATATAATTTTTGAAATATTAAATTTTTGAATGCAAACACCAAAAAGTTTTAAAAATGGCTCACCTTACGTTTTTTCCAACTAAAATTACTGATAACAAAGAAAAAAAACACATACATATTTTAATAGACAAATGTATAATTAACGTTGTTGTTACGGCACTTTTTTGTCATTCCCTGTAAAAATAATTAATAAAAAAATTTCAAAGTTTCGTGAACGATGGTTTCATGAAGGTGTACATTTGACTTTTTTAGTGGTTATTTTTGCCTTTCTAACACTTTTTAAAACATATTTCTCACAATGAACTTTAACTTTATGCAAAAAATATTTTATTTAAAATTAAAAAAAACATATCAGAATACTCCACTGTCCAACATAGATACACAACCAGGGCAATAAACCAAAATATTCTAGCTACAGCCAGTTTGAAAACATCTTTTGGACAAAGAAATATGAAATTCAATGCGACAAAACTATACAACGCTCTACCAACTCAAACAAAAAATATAACAGAAATAAATAAATTTAAAACAAAAGTAAAAATATGGTTGAGAGAACAAAATGAAAATGAACTATCAAGACAATGTAAAGACCATGTAAAGACAACTGGATACTAAATACAAATGTGGAAAAACTACAGGCCGCCTCAGAACGGGAAACCCTAGTGAGGAGGACTGTAAAAAAAATTAGTAATAATGTACCTTATAATACCTTAATATAATATAATTTATAAATACATTATGTACAAATTTTGCTATAGATACTAGTAAAAAATAAAAAAATAAAAAATAAAAAAAATAAAAATAAAAAATGATAGTAAGGGACTGTACCGGACGTGATTTGAAGAGGATTTTGAATTTATAATAATTTTAATTTCTACTTTAAATAATGTACAATAAATTGAATCACTGGGTCAAGCGGTCCCTATACGACAAAAAACAAAGCTTGATCCCCCTCACTCTTCCCCCATCCCACTGTTGTTCATACCTGCACCTCTTTTAAATTCATTAATTTTGTTCACTTTGCATAAAATTATTAATTGTGCAAAGTAGAACGAAACCTCATCTTTGCACAAATCACATTTATGCAAAGCCAATTTTACTGTGCACCAATCTGTGCAATCCAAATAACGTATATCAAGTACGTAACAACTGTCGAATATTTGGTCTGTATCGATCAATCTATGTTTTTTAAGTATTACTGCGTGATTTCTGATGGATAGCTGAGTTTGTTGCTCCTCCCCAAGCAATTATTCCATATTCTATTATTGATTGACAAAGTGCAAAATATATTGTTTTCATTTGTTTTATTTTATATATGTTTTGGAAAATGTGTATTATTTTGAGGAGTTTATTTTTGATTTGTTTCATATGATGTGTCCATCTAAGATAATTGTCAATTACGATTCCTAGATACTTTATCTGTTCTATTTTTTCTAGAGGAAGGCAATCGCAGATGTTAGTGTTCATGCATTCTTGTATTTTTATAGTGTTTGTATTGTTTTTGGTTGTTCCTTGTTATTTATACTGTACTTTATGAATTTTGTTTTCGATATGTTTAGTGTAAGTGTGTTTGAGTCTAGCCATGTTTTCGCTTACATGATTCCTAAAATCGCTATGTTATATACATTATTCCAATCCTTAGATTTAAAAAGTAAAACTGTGTCGTCTGCATAACTAATTATATCACCGTCTTTTTCCATGCTGCAAAGTTCATTTATATAAATAGTGAAAAGAACGGGTCCTAGTATGCTTCCTTGTGGAACTCCATATGTAATCGGCATTGGTTTGCTAGTATGTTTGTTAATTTTGACTTGTTGTGTTCATTAATATCTTGGAGTATTAATTAATATCTATGCACATCCCAATGGAAATTTCTTAAACGTTATAATTGTTAACACTCTGTAAACGTTTCGAACTATTTGAGAACTATTTTAAATTTATGCAAAAAATCACAAACCATTCTGGCCCTGGACCACCGGGTTCTTAATCCAAATTAATGTTCTCCAATTTCCGATCTACCGGGTTACTTTGCAAAAATTAATAAAATCAATTTTAGTAATGGCAATCCATCGTGAAATAATTTGGTAATTTCGTTTAGTCCGCTTAAAGGGAGATTGGATAAATTATTGACAAATTTCCTCTCCTGTTAATTACTTCTCTTTCGGCATAATGGCGTCACTGATTGGTTGGCCATTTGATTTTCCTGCCGCAGATTGGCTGCCAAAAGCAGCATATTTTATACCATTTAAATGATTTAAATATTATTTATTTTCATTTTTAAATTGATTAGTGAAACCTTAAATCGTAAAATTTAATTAATGAAGTCAACACTAGCGACACTCAATCGAAAATCAGAAGCGACTCAACTGTCACGGAATGAAGAATTCGATTAAAATATATATTAAACTAGTTGGTACACGGCATGCGTTGCTATGCCATTTAATATAGAAATTGTTTTTTCCTGCGTGTCCTTTCCCATTCGTCCCGTTCTCCTTCCGCCCCCCACCCCATTCCTCTCCCGCGTCCGCTTCCCCTCTCGCGTTTCCAGTCCACTCCTTCCCTCTTCCCATTCCACTTCCCCTCTTCCCCCGTCCCGCAAACCCCCCTCCCGAGTTCCCCTCCCCTCTTCCAAGTTCCCCTCCCCCCTCCCTTGTTCCCCTCCCCCCTCCCGTATATTCCATAAATTAATTCCCGGTACATTTAGTTTTCAAACAGCTCGCATGCCACCTATTGCACTTTTTTATACAAATTTCATAATGCCAGAGTTCGTTATTTTGTATTATTATTAATTTCATTATACTCTGAATACCTTAAATATGTAACTTTTTTTTCTTCTTCTCATATTATGTAACATGTAATTTTTTGGTATAATATATGTATCGTATTACCTATATTTGTATTTATTGGTAAGCTCGAAGAAATATAATGTAACTATAAGCTACGCCTTTTGTACTTGTATTTTTGTGCAATAAATGGTTTTTGAATTTAATTTGATGCGGTGAAAAACGGCGTCATAGTTTGAGATATATTTTTTACATCGTTTTTAATCTATGTTTTTATTTGCTTTCAATACAAACAGAGTCTACCAGCCTTCCCCCCATTTAAAAAAGCAATTACTACTAGGTATGACGTCACCGTGTAGTGTAGACTAATAACGTTTTTTAACTCCGCTAAAAGGTTTTTTGTGTAGCGCTATCTATCAGAATAAATTGACAACTACCGTGCGTTAATTTTCACAGAAAAAACGCTGCTCGCTAATTTTTCGCCAATTAGGCGTCGATATTTTTGCTTGTATACACCGAAGTATTTTATTTATGTAGATGAAAGTGCTCGTATGGATTAAGTTTGAATAATAAATTAATACTTTGTGTTTTTCTGTTGATAAATACAATTTAATTCGGAATTTTAACCTGCATGTTTTAAAAACAATAAATAGTTAATAACCATGCCCTCCATTGATATGCTTGGTGTAACTCTAAGTGAAGAGCACAGATATTATGGGGGCTATATCGAAGCCTGAGTAAAGTTAACTTCTCAAAAACTGGAAGTTCTGTACAGGGCCCGCAGATACTTTAATAGTACACAATTGCTAACGCTGTGCAAATCACAAGTGCGCCCAACGATTGAATTTGGTCGCCACCTCTGGTCTGGAGCTCCAAAATACCTGAAAAATACCCTCGACTCTGTGCAGAAACGAGCGGTCAGTTTTACAAAATCTCCCATCTTAACAGACGGATTGAAATCTTTAGAGCACAAGCTTCGGATAGGAATGCTATCCTCGTTCTACCGGTATTTCAATGGAAGATGCTCCAAAAAACTAGCGTCATTGATCCGTTCGGCACCGGTGCATAGTCGAGAAACACGCGAAACGCGTGCCCAACTTATGTGCACGGTTGATATTTGTCACATGAGAACGGGAAGTTTCTTCGACTCGTTCTTGTGTTCAACAGCTCGGATGTGGAACGATTTACCGGCCTCTGTGTTTCCTCCTTCCTACAACATGGGTCTCTTCAAGACAAGTTCATTCCTTCCTCTCCTCAAAAAGACCCTCCATACAGCATCTCAGATGACATAGGCCCTGAGGGTTTTTTTTTCTCGGGGTTGCTGTGTGGAGTTAATGTAAAAAATTGTCAAAATTAACGAACTTAATAAATAATGTCAAAATTTAAAAAAACTTTTAGGGAATTTGAAAAACTATTGTGGGTATTTTAGTGACCTTGTATTCTCACAATAAATCACGAAAAACAAGGTTTTTCGTCCCCCCAGCGGGCTATTTTGACATTTTTGCAAAAAATACGCAGGCGCTAACTGAGATCGGATTGAAATGAGCATGCTCATAAGCTTGCCTGTTCACACATGCTTAGAGACGTCCCTTTCCACCTGATAAAACAATGAGCATGCTCATATATCAAAAAGCTGTTGATTTGTGAGCATGCCCATTTGGCTCCATATGAGCATGCTCTATACTAGCGACGTCACCGACACACATGCTAGTAGGTAGCAATTGCTACTAGGTAGCATGCTCTTTGGCTTCAAATGAGCAAGTGTGTCCGTAGCATCATGCATTTTTTAACTGAATAGAAATTACAGAAAAAAATTGAATTATAAATTTGGAAAGTGATGTTTGGCACAATTTTGAGTGGTTATGTGATGGTGGTCGGGTTGACTTTGAAGTTATAGAGAGGAAAGTCTGAGCAGATTTTATGATGCCAGAACTCGGAAAAACTCGGTTACACCAGAAAAAAAATCGTTTCAGTTTTTGCCGAAAATATGATTTTTTTTCGAGAACATCAATTAAACTATTGTTTTTTTCTTCTTGATAATTAATGGTTAACAATTTACTCCACTTGCCACTGATCAAAATATCATTCTATTAAATGCGCCGACTATTTCATGGTTTATTTCCTTCCAACCTTACATGGACAAGTACCTAACTATAACAAACGACTTACCTTTGTCACTCTCTGGCAAAATAGTGTTGGCTTCGTTGTTGAATCACAAAAATCAAGTATTTTCCTCGTCTCGATTTTCAAGTCTTTTGATTTCATATCTAACCAAATAGTTTTTTAATGGGAATACCGCACATGCAAAGATATTGAAACATAAGAGATGTGCTTTCTGCAATTTTTACTAGGTGGGTCTACGCTTCCGGATGTCTTTATTTTTATTTTATTTATTTCTATTCTTCAACATACATACATATTACAGATAATTACATTGGTATACATAGATATTAAGTTAAGTAATAAGGAGAAAAAATAAAATGTTGCTGATCCGTAACTGTATATAGGTAAGTACCTAGTAGTATTTTGTGAACACCTCACTAGGCGGACCTGTGCTGAGGTGTTCCCATGTTTTGGAATAATTGCAGTTCTGACGACAAAAGTAGAAACACCGTATCCTCCTTGATATTGTCAAGAAGGAGACTGTGGGTCGACCTATGGCGGCAGTAACGTATACATAAAATAAAAGATTAGTTGCCGTTAGGATCTATACATAAAGTTATACATAGCATCTAGTTTATGTAAAAGATAGATAGTAGTTTTGAAAAATAGGTAGGTATATTATTGTAGGGACCACACGCCAATGGAATGAATAATATTGTGATTTTGTTGAATGTTTTGTCTTAAACAATTTTGAGTGGTTATGTGATGGTGGTCGGGTTGACTTTGAAGTTATAGAGAGGAAAGTCTGAGCAGATTTTATGATGCCAGAACTCGGAAAAACTCGGTTACACCAGAAAAAAAATCGTTTCAGTTTTTGCCGAAAATATGATTTTTTTTCGAGAACATCAATTAAACTATTGTTTTTTTCTTCTTGATAATTAATGGTTAACAATTTACTCCACTTGCCACTGATCAAAATATCATTCTATTAAATGCGCCGACTATTTCATGGTTTATTTCCTTCCAACCTTACATGGACAAGTACCTAACTATAACAAACGACTTACCTTTGTCACTCTCTGGCAAAATAGTGTTGGCTTCGTTGTTGAATCACAAAAATCAAGTATTTTCCTCGTCTCGATTTTCAAGTCTTTTGATTTCATATCTAACCAAATAGTTTTTTAATGGGAATACCGCACATGCAAAGATATTGAAACATAAGAGATGTGCTTTCTGCAATTTTTACTAGGTGGGTCTACGCTTCCGGATGTCTTTATTTTTATTTTATTTATTTCTATTCTTCAACATACATACATATTACAGATAATTACATTGGTATACATAGATATTAAGTTAAGTAATAAGGAGAAAAAATAAAATGTTGCTGATCCGTAACTGTATATAGGTAAGTACCTAGTAGTATTTTGTGAACACCTCACTAGGCGGACCTGTGCTGAGGTGTTCCCATGTTTTGGAATAATTGCAGTTCTGACGACAAAAGTAGAAACACCGTATCCTCCTTGATATTGTCAAGAAGGAGACTGTGGGTCGACCTATGGCGGCAGTAACGTATACATAAAATAAAAGATTAGTTGCCGTTAGGATCTATACATAAAGTTATACATAGCATCTAGTTTATGTAAAAGATAGATAGTAGTTTTGAAAAATAGGTAGGTATATTATTGTAGGGACCACACGCCAATGGAATGAATAATATTGTGATTTTGTTGAATGTTTTGTCTTAAAACAAAGTTATAATTGCCTACTAATTATTTTTAATATTTGTTTTTGGTTATGTTTGGTTAGGTGTTATGATTTTTTGAGTAAATTGAATACCTTGTTGTTTGATCCAGTCTTTGATGTATTTTTTGTGAAGAATTGTATATGGGTTTGTAGTTAGTAGTTGTTTCAGTGTGGTGGGCATGAGGTTATATAGTTTGATTGCGTAATACTTGAAGTGTCTTTGCCCGTGTGAGGTATGAGTTATCGGTATGTTAAGTGTTTTTTTAGTAGAGGCCCTGGTTTTAATTGCTAATTGAGGTTGCATTTGAATGTAAAGTTTATGTTGGAAGAAGTATAGTAGTACAGCTTTGGCGTAGAGTTGTCTTATTGTCATGACGTCTAGTGTTTCGTAAATTATATTCGAGCATGCGTAGCGAGGAACTTGTAGGATTAATTTAATTATTGCCTTTTGAATTTTTTCTAATGGATCTATTGCTATATTCGTTGCACTTCCCCAAGCAAGTATGCCATATGTAATAATGGATTGGCAAAGTGCAAAGAATATGGTTCTGAGGATTGTTATTGGAAATATGTTTTTTATTGTCTTTATCAGATGCATGACTCGTTTCAGTTTATTTGTGATGTAAGTTATGTGGTCAGTCCAGCGTAGGTAAGCATCTATTATAACTCCTAGATATTTTGTGTGGTCAACCCTTTCAATACGCTCGCATAAACATGTGCGAGAAGTTTGTCCGCAGTCGTGTAAGATAAGGTCTATGTGCGGTGGAGGTTGGCCTCTTTGTGTGATGCTGTGTGTAATATAATTGGTTTTTGTTGTATTCAGGGTAAGAATGTTGTTATTTAGCCAATTTTTGACCACAGATAGACTTTTTTCGGCCTTTTTATATACATCATTCCATGTTTCTGCCTGGCAGAGAAGTACTGTATCGTCAGCAAATGTTACGATTTTACCGTCGATATCAATGTCACACAGGTCGTTTATGTAAATAAGGAACATTAGGGGACCAAGAACGCTTCCCTGTGGTACACCGTATCTAGATAGAAGTGGCTCGCTTACCATGTTGTTGATTTTAACCTTTTGCATTCTACCCGACATGAAACTTTTCAGTAAGTTTAGTTCTATGCCACTAACTCCGACAATTTTTAGTTTATTGAAGAGTTTTTCGTGAGAAATTGTGTCAAAAGCTTTACATAAGTCTAAATAAATTGATATAACTTTTTTTTTAGCATCTAGGTTATGTGTAATAAACTCAGTTACAGTGGCAATTGCGTTTTCTGTGTTCCTATTTTTTCTAAAGCCGTGTTGGTTTATTGAAAGTAATTGATTGTTTTCCAGATAATGTTGTAGCTGTACTTTTATTGTTTTTTCAAGAATTTTTGACATATTGTTTAATAATGTAATGGGTCTGTAGTTGTTTACATTGTTTTTTGTTCCTGATTTATAAAAAGGAATAACCAGACCTTTTTTTAAAATGCTCGGGAAAATTCCTTCTTTAAGACTAAGATTAATTACGTACGTTAGTGGTATAAGCAGTTGTTGGCTTAGTGTTATTATTGTTTTAGAGTCTATTCCGTCAGGTCCCGATGTTGAGTTATCCTTTAGAGATTGTATTATTTGTTTGGTGTCTTCCAGAGTTACTTTTTTTAGTTTGAAATGTCTGTCATTGTTTATAATAGAGCACTGAGTCATATGATTTTGAGGTTCTTGATTGTCGCTTCCAGTCGTAATTTTTTTTATATTTTCAGCTAGGCTGGCTCCGATATTTGTGTAATGTCTGTTTATGTAGTTAAGAATAAGTGTAGGATTTTCGTGGAAGTCTACTTCTTCGTCATTGATAATTAAATTTTTGATTTTATCATCTTTGTTTTTTTGTGTATGTGTACTTTCTCTCAGAATTGACCAGACACTTTTCGGGTCAAAGTTTGCAGTTATCAGTTTGTTTCTGTAATATAATTCTTTGGCTTTGCGTATAATTAGCGAACAAATATTTCTGTACCTTTTATAGTAAGAGTAAAGAAAATTATCATTTGGGTTGTGTTTAACTTGTTTGTGCAGTTTGTCCCGTTTTTTTATGCTATTTAGAATGCTTTGGGTAATCCATTTTTTAAGTCTTTTTTTACGGTGCGTGATAGAGTTGAATGTTGTTGTGGTGTTTTGAGTGATGAGCGTTTGAAGGTATGCTATAAAGTAATTCCAGGCTTCTTCTGTTGTGTTATTTTTTTTAGATGTTCCCACGTTTGTTTTTCTAGACAATTTTTTAGGTTAACGTAGTCAGTTTCATATTTTATGCTAATATTTTGAATTGTTGGGTTCAAAGCCTGTGGAGTCAGGCCTATCATTGTTGTGTAGTGATCTGTGATTGTTGATTCAAATACTACGCTACAAAATTTGCTTTTGGATTTGATCATTAAGTGATCTAAACACGATTCTGAGTCTCTGGTAACTCTGGTTGGAGTATTGATGGCGCTTATTATGCCATGTTCCAGGAGCATCATCTGGTATTCGATATTTTGGGGGTGGCCTTGTGGAAGTATATTTATGTTTAGATCCCCAGCTATTATGATGTTTTTGAAGTGGGCAATTTTTTTAATATGAGTATCGAGAGCTAAAATAAAGGGCGCGATGTTGTGTCTGGATGGAGATCTGTAAATAGCGAGAATGCATGTATCGGGGTCGGCGATTATTTGTAAGCAGTTAGTGTTTTCTAAGGCGATTTCTGAGACAGAGGCGTTAAGACTATCTTTTATGTAAACAACAACTCCATCATTTTGATTTTGGTTTTTTGTTGTGAAATATGTGGAATAGTTTTTTTTTGTGTTTTATAGTAAAAGCGGTCGAGATCCAGCATTCCGTTAGAATAATAATTTTGAAGTCTATTTTGAATGCGGACAAGAGTATGTCTAGTTCGTCATAGTTTTTGTTGAGGGATCTTATATTTTGGTTGAATAGAGTTAGGGTGCCTGGGTTGCTAAAGATAAAATCACATAGTTTTGAATCATTGGTTGAATAATGTAAGTGAGAGCTAGTTAAGTTCATTGAGTTTAGTAATTCGGCCATATTAAATTAGTTGCAATACATGAAATTTAGTTTAGGGGGATTAGTCATCTACGATTGTTTCACCATTTTTTTTAGATCATTTTCATGAGATATTTGGATAATTTTTTCCCCAGTTGCTTTGCGGACAAGCAGTTTACTAGCTTTGAACCACACGAATTGATAGAGGTTGTCTTTGGCCGTTTGTTTTGTTTTCCAGAGCAGTTCCTTAAAATATGGTGACAACACTTCACTAAGAAAAATTGGGGATTTAGAGTCTAAGGATTTGGCTGCATTTTTTAAAGAGAGCAAAGATTCCCTAGTTTTTTGACTATAGAAGGTGATGTGGAGTTTGTCCGGCGTATTCTGTCTTCGATCTTGGGTCCTGGTCACCATGCGTACATCTTGTTGTTGCAGGGGCAGTCCCAGTGAACTGGCTACCCGAAATACGGCTTCCGTTGCTTGTTCTCCCGGCCGCAACTCCACACCTGCCATTTCCAAACTGTCGGAGAGCTTTTCTTGCTCTAAAACGGCAAGACGGCTTTCTAGGGAAGAGATTCTTGAATTTTTTTTTTTCGTTCTCCTCTCTCAAGAATTTGGTTTCTTTTAGGGCCTCCTGCATTACTTTGAAGCGTGTGAGTAGGTCATCGTACTGGTTGCAGATGAAATCACTGCTTTTCTTAAGGTCGCTAATTTCTGTCTCAAATATTTTTTTTATTTCACTTATTTTATTGTCAAAGTGATTTGTGAGACGATCATATAACTCCTCGGCATCTGAACCAAATGTTGAGGCGGACGGTGCTGGTGAATTCGGACGGCTTTTACATTTAGGGCATTTCCAAGTTTGTTTATTTTTAGCTGCCATTTTTTTAAAGTTAGTATCGGAGATATTAAGGCAGGTATTATGAAAGGCAATCTTGCAGATAGCGCACGTAAGTGCATGATCATTTTTGGTGATAAGGTTTAAGCAGGCTTCGCAATTCATTGTAATTCGGTTTATTTTTGTCTCTGCGTCTGAATTATGGTTTTCCGATCACTTGCGTAATATTAACTTCAATGGTGTAGAAATAAAAAAAATAAAAATCTTTGGCGGCAGTAAGGATCGTTCCGGGTTCCTTCGGAGATCGGTGCGAGTGGAAAAAAATAAAAATCTTTGGCGGCAGTGAGGATCGTTCCGGGCCCCTTCGGATATCGGCGCAGTACCTACTGTCTAGCTTGCCGGGCGTTCTTACCGCTAGACCACGAAGCGGTTACAGGTACTCGTCAGTGAACAGTAATATTAATTGACTCGCTCTTGTATGTTTATTACGTGGTGTGTGATGATAAAAATTTTGGTAACAACACTGTCCGATACAACACACTTTAAATGTTTAAATCACTTAAAATAAGAATAAATCCGATTGATTAGAGTTCACTACAGTAACAAATTCACTTTACTGATTTTCAGGAACACGTTTACCGATGAGTTACTCGGTTATTGTGTACTGTGAGGTATAAATTTAGGTGATTTTTGTGGAGCGATATTTAGGCGTGCGGTCTGATTGAGAGGTACTTTATGTCGCCGATATTGTTTACCAATTAACGAATGAAATAAATGAATTTGTAATTAACGAATAAACTAAAGGAACATTAAACTAAATTAACGAATTATTTCCGTATTCAAACTATATTCTTAACCAATACTAATGCCCACCTTCAAAAAATCAAATAAGTTAATAAATTCTTTTCGTATGCAAACTACTCCGGTTAGGTAGTAGTCCGCTGAGAGTTGCGCGGACATCATAGCATATCTCTTTTGTATTAGAATATCTTTGCACACAGGAGTCCCAAATGTTCCCAACCGGCTGGATCCAATGAGACTATGGCATTCCCAATTGGGGTATGTTGTGAGGCAGAAAGTAAGCGGGGAGGGGAAGGATATGAGAAGAGGAAGATGGAGAAGTAACTGGCTATTCAGATTTGGTTACCAAATTAAAAAAAAACTACAGCCCTTTCAAACATCGTTTCAATTCTGAATGGTGGTCTTACAACAGAAGAGTTATTCTCTATATTTTGTGGGATCGTTATCGAGATAGATTTGTGTGATTTTTTATGTATTTGCTGTCACACATTTTAGTTTAGATCGTTTTAACAACATGAATTCCTGCAAGTATGCATGATTATTTATTCATTTAATGTACGTTGTACATAGAAAAAAGCAAATAAATCACATAAATCTGACAGGAGATCATGCCCGTTATCTCGATAACGATCTCACAAATGAAAAAGTATCACTCTTCAAGGCGATACTAAGAGTATCTTCCACTCTAAAACCTGCCGCAAATATACTATATTATATTATTTAATATGATTAAATTGTGAAAACAGAGTTTACTTGCGCATGTCAGGATGTGAACCGGCGACCTGCGGATCGCTAGTCGAGATCCTAGCCCCTCGACCACGGAGGCAATAAATTGGTAGTAAAAATTTGTAACCACAAAATTTTAAAACTACATTTATATCTACTTTTACACTCAAAATTATTTCTCTCAGGGACTATTGGGGATACTGAGAGGAAGGTATTTTTGAGGAAAGGAAAGGGCGAACGTGGGCCTTGAAGGTATCCACGTTTTATGGGAAAACTGTAAGAACTGCCAGTTATGGAATCTTTTATTATTAATCGATGACCTCCGTGGTCCAGAGTAAGAGGTAAAGATAAGGATCATGAATCCGAAGGCCGTGGGGTCGAATCCTAGATTTTATTGACTGAAATTGTGTCATTTCAAATTTAATTAATTGAAGAAACGGTTTTAATCATGTGTGGTTTTAATCCGATGTTGATGAAGTTTTGTACACCTGACCTTCTTAACAATAGGAGGGTTTAGAAAAACTTTGTGAAAAGGTAGCGCCGGTTTAAATAGTATCTGTGAGATTTGTAAAGTTTTGCATAAATAATGTTAAAAAAAAGGAAGTACTTTTCATAACTAGAGGGCTAAGATTGAAAAATACGACATTTTTGATGTTGTTGTAGCCGAAAATGATTTTTTTCGTTAGAATTAAAAAAATATTTAAAAAAAAAACGTTCTCAACTGCAACAATACCACTAAAGTCGATTTTTTAAAATCTTAACCTTCTAGCTCACGAAAAATCACGGACCGCCACTGGTCTGCATAAGAAAAACCACCCCATCCCCTTTTCCCATGCATCAATTTGGGAGGAGGTAATGGTTACCGCCGCCCCGGAACCATTTATTGGATAATCAACACCTCTGACATAGGTCACCCTAAGTGGTTCATTTCGTTTGGTGAATTAGCAGGGCTGTCCGGGTTTATGGGATGAGGTGTGTCCAGGTCCTAGTGGCGGATGCGTCTGCTCACCTGCTGCATGGCGGACCGGATCAAGAGAGACTGGATGAGGGAGGTCTTTTGACCTTTCCAGCCGGACTCTCGACCTGTCACCTTGAACCGCAGTTGGAGGGATGGATTGATACATCCGTCACTCCTGGATACACTAATCCTTCAGATTCCTACCCACCCCTCATACCTTTTTCCTTCCCAGAACTTTCTACCCTTCCCTTCCTTAAAGAGGCCCTAAATAAAGCATCCCCTAAGATGCCATAGGCTCTGAGGGAAATTATTTTTACTCTGTGTGGGCCTCTTGTGTGGAGCTAATGTGAAAAAAATGAAAGCAAAATCTAGATATTTCTTGATGAAAATTTTTCTCACTTGGTGTTAAAAAATAGGCCTATCGTGGTCTACATCTGGTTTTGAAAATCTCTGTATAAAGCCAAGGCAACGTCGGGAACTTCAGCTACTACAAAATGAACCCGACATTAAAAAATGTCTAACAGACTTCACCACTCTTTTGACCGACATTTCTTAGCAACATAGTTTATGGGTTAGTTCATTAAAACAAATAACGGTTCGCCCCATGTCCCATGGATCTATGGGATCTACAGGCTACAGGGCGTTTTATTGGGTCGGGTGACAGGGGTCGAAGTCCAGAGAGGCCTTCGATTTGTTGCAATTAATTTTAACTACAGTTCAAACGATGCGGGCTGTTTAATAATGGGCTTGCGGTGTTTGTACGGGGTTTTTGATTGCCTACAAGAAATATACTTGGTTGGCACTTCATTTTGAAGGAGCAACTTTATTTTTATTTTTTTTATTTTTTATTTATTAATAAAAAAATACATTTTGTACAACAAATTGAGTAGACCCACAAAGCTGTCATATTGCAACTTTTCTGCAGGTTCTAACAATTTAAACATTCTTAATATAATATCTAAGAAAATATTTGTAAATACATTTATAGTTTTAAGGAAACATTAGAATAGATCACATAGAAATATTAGATAAGAGTGTATAACCAGCCAGCCGGCCGAAAATCCAAATTTTGTCGAAAGAGGTTTTTACGATCGTACAGGGCGGTTCCAATGAGAAAGATTAATTACTCTCCGTACCAGCTTTTTAAAATTATAACTCAATATCGATTTTATTTGATTCAAAATTTGCTTTAAATCTATACCTGTATCCAAAAATGCTGAAAGGCGTGTTGATAAAACTATTAAAATTATGTTTTTTTTGTAATTATTTTTTGATCATAAGTATTTTTCATTTTTCAATAATGTCTCAGCAAAATAATAATATATATATTTTTTTAAATATATTAGTCTGTAAATGCGCAAATAAATATACAAACGACCAATTTTCGTCAAGAAAGACATGTAGGTACTAATATATTTTTTTATGATTTTATTTAAACTAAAATTAAATTTCTGTTACATACATTTACCAGATAATGTATTGATTTATTTTACTGCATGATTATATGATTTGAAATGGGTGTTGTATAATAAATGTTCTTTTTTGAAAACTTCACGAATCCGCCGACGACCTATGGTATAACTTTATTTTACTAAAAATTATCATTTTTTATGAAAATTTAAAACATACGTTTACTAGATAACAATCTTTCGAAAACAATTTATATTTTTTTTTCTGGAAAAGAGTCAATACGTCTAAGCACTGATTTAAAAATGACATATTTCTTGTGTTCTCTGGTTATACGCTCTTAAGAGCAATTTTATATATCTTCATATTTTTATCTTATCTTATAGATATTAGCCGGGGCGAAGCCGGGGGCAAAAGCTAGTGTTAAATATAGTTAAATTATTTTTTTAAGTGAAAACTTTTTTAGCAACGTTGTGATTTGAAAGTCGATGAAACGAAAAATAGCGGCAATAAAAAGAGACATATACAATATACATGTATAGGATGTTGCCTACGGGGTAGTGAGTATAATCAGTATCCTCTTTGTGCGGTGTGCCCAGCCTATCGGTCTCAATAAACCAGATGACGTCAGATTAGTCATAGGTTGCACAATTAGATCCAAACAACACATGTTTAGATTGTGTGTATCGGTGCATATATACACGTTCTCGACAGTGAGGCTTAGATTGTATTATTTACAATATGTAGATTGCATGATGCCATAGAATGTGACGATATAGACATCTTTACAAAACGCCTAAACGTGTGCTAATTTGATAGCAGAGCAAATAGAAGTATTTGAACTAAAATGTATGTAATTGCTTTATTACTACGTCTTTTATTTTTTCTTTACATAATTTCTGTTATTTCCATAGACATACAAATAGATAGACGAGAACATATTTATGAGGGCTAAAAACAAACTATGGCGGGACGAAGAGAGGGAAGATGACTGTGATTCGCCAATAAATCAATCTAACATTGTACATAGGCATCTCGCATTATAATATCACCATGTAGTTCTTAAAAATAAAATATGTTTTTGAATGAATTGACATTTTTACATGGGAGCGCGAATTGCTCGCCACGATATGAAGAAATATGCCAAGTCCAAATATGGCAAAGTAAAGTTTCGATTATTTTCAGAGTAAAATATTTTGTTGCCGCATTTAGGTAAGACACTTTTACAAATGTTTCATAATTTACTTACCCCAGTAACAGCGACAAGAACACTGGAGACACGCCCACATTCCTTATGATTTTGCCAACGGCTATATGTTTCACGTCGCCATGATGTCATAGTATATGTTACAAAACTGATAATATTATTGAACCTAAATACGCTTAAAATAAAGAAAAATAATGCTTACCTATGAAATGTAATACAATAATTGGGTTTATACTCTTTTTCACTTCTATTTTTACATGTTTTTAATTATTTATTTATTTATTTATTTACGCCCTTTTTCGGGGCTTTTACATATACAATATAAAAAATTACACGTTGATTAAATAAAATATAAATACTATATATTTCTTTTACCAACAAACAAAAAAGGTATATATTTCTTTTACTAAGAAATATACAGTATTTATTGTACATAACTGAACTGCCTCAGTAACAGCATTTTGTATTTGTCTAAAGATAAATTGAAGATGTCCACTGACTTGGTATAATTCTTTCCCTCCATTAGTATTCTGGGCAAAGAGGAATACATATGGTAGTTAGTTCCAGAATTTCTGCACTAACTACCATATAGCACAAGCCACCATTTTTGCCGTGTTATTTCGTAAAATGTACGATGAGAGCTCGACACTGGTCCGGACAAGAATGATGACGTCACATTTTTGGATTCACGCGAGGCTCCCGCAAGTCCAGCCGGTTCCGATAAAATGGTTCCAATGGGAGGGGGAAATAACACGCTTTTTATCACTTGGGGCAGGTCTATATATATATATATATATATGTATATATATATATATATTCATATGTCTATGGTTATTTCACTAGTAGCATCTCCACATAGCAACAACTAAACCTTGATTTACATATGCTGTGAACAGTTTTCATTGGAGCGTTAATATTTATGCCCATCCGAATGGCAATTTCATTAATGTAATAATTGTTTACATTCTGTACATGGTTGAAACAATAAATAAATAAATAATTGTCCATGCAAAACCTCACTTACAAACAGCTTTATGTACGCCTACTTTTTGTTTTCAGCGAAAAGGGAATACAAAGTGGTCGAATTTGAATAATAATAAATTATTCTAAAAGTTTTATAGTTAACCTCTCAAGTCTCGAAGGACATTACTAGTCACAAACAACATATTCCATCAGAGCCTCTGAAAGACAGATCTGATCGGGGAGTCCATGCATTATAGAAGTATTTTCTATGATACGGAGATATGTGATTTGTTCGTCGTTGGAAAGGGAAATAATTATTTCTTCAAACACAGCAAACTTATTTTGTGGCAACATTTTAATTCAAAATTAATACAATACTTAGTTATTATCATGTTTAATATTTATAAAAAAACCCGACATGTATCATGAGCAATGCTCACTTCTTCAGGATTTACTTAAAACTAAAGTAAAAGTAAAAACTTAAAGTAAACCCTGAAGAAGTGAGAAGCTCATGAAACAGGTCGGTTTTTTATAAACAATAAACGTCGTTAAAACTAAGTATTCTATTAATTTTGAAGTAATTATTCTTTTCAGTTTGTCTAAAATATTTCTACTTGAATCCACTGATAAAATCAAAAAAAAATTAGGCTTGATTTTTTGGTTGAGAGTTTAAAGGTTTTTTTATTGTATAAACGCATAGAAATACAAATATAGATATACGAGAACTTACAGATGAGGGGTAAAAACTAACTATAGCGGGACGAAGAGAGGAAAGAGACTGTGATTCGGCAATATGTCAATCTAACAGTATATAGGCACCTCGCACTATAATATCACCATTTAGTTCTTGAAAGTAAAATCTGCTTTTGAATGAATAGACCTTTTTATATGGGAGCGCGAATTGCATGCCACGTTATGAACAAGTGTGAGAAGTCCAAATGTGGCAAAATGAGGTTCGCGTATGTTCACAGTCGAATATTTTGTTGCCGTAGACACTTTTACAAATGTTTCATTATTTACTTACCCCAGTAAACAGCGGCTTTGTGTTTCGCGTCGCCATGAATATCGATGTCATATATTTTGTTGCCGTGTATAAACGGCATAAAACGTAACGTAAATATCTTCTAAATATAGAATTCTACCAATATTATGGTTTTTTTAGTGTCTAAATAATTCGACAAATTTTTTGATAACATTTTTAGTAATATTTTATTATTTAGACACTAATGCCAATTATTATTTCAAATAAAAACATCTGAAAGAAAATTTGGTCTAGTTTCTAAAATTGTTTTTCTTTTAACGTTGAAAATAAGAAATATATAGCATATTTAGTGGCTGTTGCCAGTGGTCAGTGGCTGAGTTGGCATCGCGTTTGGGTCCCACTCAGGCATCCCATGTTCGATTCCTCGGCTGGCAAAGTCCTCTATCACATCAACACTTTTCCGTTTACTGATGGTAGTAGGAGATTTTCAAACATTGTCGTGTAATTTGTAACCCGGGAATGTTGTTTTTCTTTAAAAAAAATACGTCGGAAGCAGCCATGAAATTTCCCAGTAACGTCAGACTTGTAGGTAAAAATATTTTTAAGACTGAAGGATTAACTGAAAATTTCCTTTCTGTAGTCGAAAAACAAGTTTAAAACATGCTGTATGTTTAATGCATCTGTGTGAGCAGGTAGGTACTGACTGTGTTGACTGTAGCTGCAATATCTACATCCTACTTACTTTATTTTGTAGATGTTAGTCTTTGTGATAGATTTTGTGATGTGTAGTCATTTCCGCAAGCTGAAATATAGCTTCGCTCAAGACAACATTCTAGAATGTTTCTACTTCCCGAAACTTTTAGACTCAACGACATACTCCAACACCCCTTCCAGAACTTTCTAGAGTTTTATCGAACCTCCTATTACTTTCCGGTTAAGACTGTTCTTAAAATTTCTGGAGGGCGAAACTTCCAGCCCATATATTTTCAAAATCACGCCCTTTAGGTAAAAACGGGTACCGTCATCCTGGACGGGGGATAGAGATCTACCACACCATATAACTCCTATTAAAAGTACGAGTCCCTTCGGGACTCGTTTCTGAGTTTTTGCGGTCCACACGTTTTTTTGGACATTCTTTTATAATATACTTATGTATATTGATTAGAATAGGTATAAAGTGTATAAACCTACCATTAAACATTTTTAAGGTACCTCAACATTATTTTAAGTTAGCTTCGTATATAATATAAATATGATTGTTTTTATCGTTGCAAAATTCTATTATTTATAGAATCAATTTGTTTGCTTTGTTATTTACTTCTATTTTCTATTCTTTGCTGTTTTACACGCTCATTAGAGCTGTCTTTTACTTATACTCATTTAAATATCTTTGCAACTTATAATATACTTTCCTCATTATATACCTTGCTTTTTTGCCTCATCTTTATTTAAAGTTACTTGCGTATATTTTTAATAAAATAAAATATTTATTAAGAATACGTATATTTCTTAGGAATCTAATTCCTACTGTATTACCTAAACAGGATCTAATTTTGATTTGTTATTTACACAAGTTCTTAACTTCTATTTAATATCCTGTTTTACGCAATATTGGGCTCTTTTTTGCGATAATCCAGGGTTGAGATGATTTAAATTACTTGATTTAAAACAGTGACTTTAAAGAAAACATCAAGATTTAATTGTATACTTTTTTACTGCAACCAAACCACCCGCCTAAAGTGCAAAAGGACTTCCCCGGCATAAGCTATGGTGCGAACATACATATAATGCTATAACTGTTTACACAATTTGGGGATTCCGTAAAATAAGAAATATATTAGACACAGAGAAGGCTCGTAAATTATTCTTCCTTTTGAAAAAACTTAATTTTGACAAATCGCAGAACCAATACAAACAAGATACCTGAATGCTTTAATTTTATTGCTTATATTCTGACTTTTAAGCCTTTTTAATTTTCTTAGCTGTATAGTATTGCTAGTGTTAAAACAAATTATCTCTCCAAGAACATTTCATACTGCAGGTGGATTGAGAGAAATTTCTTAAAAAAACACAACCCTAACTTTTGTTCCCCTTTTTGTTATGTTGCCATTTATTTGATATTTATAAATTAATATTTTTCGCAATTTATAAATTAATAACTAAAATGAACAACAACACAGACCGACGAAATATTAAAGAAATCTGAATAAAATCCGATTTTTCTGATTAAAAAAAAATAATCATAATTTTTATTATGATTATTTTTTTAATTAACGATTAATTATAATTGTGTAAATGCCGAACGGCGTTAATGTGTCAAATAAATAAACAATCAAGAATATAAATCAAAACAGTTATCTTTGATAATAACAATAAACACAATTTTGTATAATCCGAAATTGTAAAAAAAATCACCTCAAGGGCGCTGTGTTTGATAAGAAAATCAGTTTGTACGCAAAGCGTGACGATGCCATTTTTTTAATTACAAACCCAAACAGTCCTACATCGATTTTACTTTCACCGTCCCGAAAACACGACATTATGTCATTCGGTATAATATTACTTATGGGCGGTTCACTGCCCTTTGGAAGTCTGCCAGGGTTTGGCTCCGGGTGTCAGGGCCAGGGTCATGGGTTGAAATAGTCCACCTCGCCATATAGAATGTATTCCTACACCGTATTCCACGCCAGTACCGCAAAACTTAAGCGGTTGATTCGTGATAGTTGAAGAAAAAATCCCTTTAAAGTTATTTTAACCATCCTCGATTCCTCAAATACTATGTACACTTAAAGCATTCGGGTCATGTTGACCCGAATTCTAAAAATTAAGTTATGGTTTAAATTAAATTATTTGTAGAAGATATTTCTTAAATAACAATAAGGACACAAGTAAAGTGTAAGTATAAACATGTTCTTAGAAAATTTATAGTTGTAACAAAGCATTTTTATTTACAAGGCACGGGCATTTCTTACCGATGACCTTTTTCATACTCGGATATCATTGACCCGAGGAACCCAAAAAAAAATTATCATAAGAGACCTATCCAATATTTTAAAATACTGAAGTGAATGGATAATTAATAATTATTGTCATGAAATTATTATAAATTATATTAATGCTCAAGACTTTTATGATCACTTCAATTATAAATATTTTGTTAATTAATAATTGTCAAGAAATCTTTAAAAGTTATATTAATTATTACGACTTTTATGATCAGTTAAATTTCGGTTGGGTCAAAATGACCCGAAGAACCGAGGAAGGTTAAACGAAGCCGTTCTAATTACAGAAAAAAAATTGTAACAAAAATTGTTTAGTCTTTTTACCTAATCGGAGCCTCAATTTTGCATGTCATAATGGACAATGACCCGACAGTCGATTCCTTGACAGTTGTTCCCCCGAATTCATAATTATTATAAAATTATAATTTTTAAACCTAAAATCTACTTAAAAAATACCTTTAATAATAAGTTGGCATTGATATCAAACGAATGTGTGCCAATATATTATACGTTCTCATATTATATTGTATAAGAGAAACGCCTTATATCAAATTTATAAAGAGTATTTTATTAAAAAAAATTCACCCCTCTGATAGCATAAGCAATAGATTTAAAACGAATGTCTTAATAGCCATCCCTATGCTTAGAACTACCACGGCTCAGCACCACTATCTGTATCTAGGTGTAAGATGGTACAATATATTATTATCCAAAAACAAAATTAGTGTAACTGAAACATTGAAATATGAACAATTCAAAACACAAATTAAGTACCTGAAATTGGATAATGAAATATTGTACCCTTAATTTAATTTAATTTACC
Source organism: Limnephilus lunatus (assembly GCA_917563855.2). Classification (NCBI taxonomy): domain Eukaryota; kingdom Metazoa; phylum Arthropoda; class Insecta; order Trichoptera; family Limnephilidae; genus Limnephilus; species Limnephilus lunatus. The sequence goes on from OU830596.1 coordinate 23,987,410, forward strand.
CTTACTTTAAATGTAATATTTAATATTTAAAAAAAAAGTATTGACCTTGCATAACTATTTTTTTCCTAAATTACGAAACTATGTCAAATAATATTTGTATTTATCTCATAAGTTCTTTGAAGTGCTCCAGATTTGTTTAAACATTTAATTAGAACATTATTATTATTTTATTTTTTGCATGTGAATAAATATTCCTCCCATAAACACGAGCTCCTAGAGCTTAACTTATGGAGTAGTAGAATAAAAAAAATAAAAATAAAGTTGTATAACCTTGCATATGTTATGATTTTTTTAATGTAAAAATCAAAAGTCTTGAAATAAATAAATAAAATAAAAATAAAAAATAAATATAAGATATAAATAAACAAATGAATGGGTGAAAACTCAAAATCAATGTAATTTATAGAACAGCTGACGGAACACGGAGAAAGCTAATTTTTATGAAGGTGTATGTGTGGGTGTGTTTTTTTACGTTAACTCCACACAGGAGGCCTTGAGGAAAACAATTTCCCAGTGGTCCACTGGGCCTATTTCATTTTTGAGGATGCTGTGAAGAGGGTGTTTTTAGGGAAACGAAATAGAGGAAGTTCTGGGAAGGAAAAGGTATGAGGGATGGGAAGGAATCTGGGGTCAATGTGTCCAGGAGTGTCAGACGCATGAATCCATCCTTGCCTCTGCGTCACAGAGCGATGGATCAAGAGACGCTCGAGAGATAAAATGGGCTCCCTAAACCCGATCCGACCTGCCACGCAGTAGGTGGGCAAACGCGTGTGCCGCCAAGACCTAGACAAACTCTACCCCGAGAACCAACCGTAGCGAACCACTTGAGATGACTTACGGCAGGGGTATTGATTATCAAATTAATTGTTTCCCGCTCAGCGGTACCCATACCCGCCTCCCAAATTATACCTTTTGTGCTTTTTTTTTTTTTAAAGAAAGACAAACATTCCCGGGTTACGAATAACCCAACAACGTTTGAAAATCTCCTACTACCACCACAGAAAGCCGAAAAAGTTGCTTGTGTTGTGATGGAGGACTTAGCCAGCCGCCGAGGAATCGAACATGCGACGCCCGGGTGGGACCCAAGCGCTATGCCCACTCAACCACTGACCGGTCGTTTAAAAGGACTATTTCATTTTTATTTAAATTTTTTATCTATTTTTATTTTGAACCACACGTAAATAAGAAGTTTGTATTTTCTTAGCAAAAAACGTCGCGATTTTTTATTTCATTAGTACACAAATAAAAAAATAATCCTAACATTTTTTCAGTTTTTCATTAACCCAAGTTTCGCGGTATGAGTGTGGAACATGGTATATATAACTTTCGGTGGCTCGTGACCGCTGACCGGAAGGGCCAACGTCCGCTTCCGGCCCATTTCCGGTGAATCTAAAGCGTCAACAGATTTTCCTGAAAATTTTGAAAAGGCCGCTTTATTAAATTTTTCTTTGAAAGTGCCTAAATTGACCCTTAATTAACTTCGTCCAGACTCTGAGAGGCGAGGGACGTATGAGCTAGATCATAGGTTCTTAACCTTATCTTACCCACCGTCCACTTTGAGAATATTTTTCTAGAGCCCACCAATTTTTTTTTACTTATCCGTAGGTCGCGAGTTCAAATCCCGACGTGCACAAGTTAAAAAAGTAATTCTTTGTATTTTAAGTAACGTGTCAATTCTTAGTAATAACAATACACGTAGGGTGATAAATATTACATAATAAAAACATAAAAAAATTCATTTCATCCCATTTAATGTAGATCTGAATGTAATGGAATCTTTTAGTTCAATTTTCATCCACTTCCCGAACTAACGAAATATTAGGATTTTCGCACACGTGATAAAAATTAACTAATATTAGTACGTGATTAGCATGTTATTTTGTCTTGTTAGACCATATTTTTTTACCTGCCCAAGCCATCACTGTGTCTTCTCAATGCGCCCTGATTTTCTCTGGGTCTTCTTCTGAGTCTCCTGCCAGAATCCCTTAACCCATTGCCTTGCACCGCATTTGAAGGGATAGATTCATACGTCCGTCACTCCTGGACACACTGACCCCCAACCTCCTACCCATCTCTTATACCTATTTTCTTCCCATAACTTCCTCTTCTTCCTTTCCTTAAAAAAAACCTCCACACATCATGCTCTAAGACGACATACGTCCCGAGGGAAATTATTTTCCTCAAGGACTCCTACGTGGTGCTTATGTGAAAAAAAGTAATTACTACCGGAGAATTTTATTTTTTTGGGATTACTTCACAAGAGTATCGACTGCTTCCAACTGTCCTGAACCAGTGGAACTACAGCATCCCTAAATAGGGTATGTTATGATGCTGAAAGGAGTGTGGAAGGGAAGGAAACGAGGAAGAGGAAGGTACTTATTTATCTTTAGATCTTGTTACCAAAGACGGATAAAGCTATTGAACAAGAACGTTTCGATTCTAAATGGGGGGCTTTTACTCGGCCGATAGAGTAGGTATCTACAACACTATTTTAGCCACATTATTTACAATATTTTGAATAGTCAGATACTTCCCAAATTTCTTCTTCCTTCATATCATTCCCTTTCCCATTCCCTAAAGTCTCACAACATAACCCAGATGCCAATGTCCTACCCGCTCCAGGGCGTTCTCTCCCTATTCCCAACTGAGCCAGTGCTGTAGGTAGAGAGCAGGGAAAGGAGATGGGGTAGAGGAAGATGGGAAAATATCTGGCTATTCAGATCTGGTGACCAAACAGGACTAAAACTATTTCAATCAACGTTTCAATTCTGAAAGATGATCTTACACCAGGGCGATACTGATGGCACTTATCTTCCACTCTGGAACAAGCTGCAAGTACAGGGTGTCCCAAAAGAAAGTTTATATTTGTTTTGCTTCCTGTGTAAATGCAACCTTTTTGAGGGGCGCGGGAGGTATGTCAATCAGTTGCCTGGCTCTTGGGAATTTAGTCGCTGTGGAGCATTTCTCGGGAGCGACCGTGCATTGTGCGTGCGTGAGTTTTACAAAAATGGTGATTCGGCGACTGTAGCGCGTAAAAGATTCTGCAATATTCGAAGTTTCTGTCAATTCAATGATGCGCCAAGCGTTCCTCTCATTAGAAAATGGGTCAAAAAGTTTGAAGAGATCGGTACAACGCTGGCCAAACCAAAATCCGGGCAACCAAAGTCGAACCAACCGAGAACGGTGGAAAACGCAGAGAGTGTTTATCAGTCTTTTCGAATCGGAAGCGCGCAAGTGCTTTAAATGTGCATAGATCATCGTTCCACAGCATTTTGCACAAAGACCCCCCCTACAGACTTACTGGATATAACCAAAGAACATGCTTCCAGCAAGACGGAGCAACATAACATACGTCCAATACGTCTCTGCCACGGCAAATTGATCTCCAGGAGAGGTGACATAAATTGGCCTTCTCGTAGGCCTGACCTAGCCTCTATGAACTTTTTTCGTGTGGGGTTGTCTCAAACCTAAAGTGTACGCCAACAATCTGACTTCCCTGATGCAATTAAAAGAAAACATCCGTCACGAAATGGCAGCCATCACGAAGCCTAACTGCCGAGCCGTCATAAGAAAATTTACTCTTCGATTAAATGAATGTCCCGAACGCGAGGGTTTACATTTGGACGATATTATTTTTAAGAAATAAATTCCCAAATTCTGTATTTTAGTATTTAATAAACATTTTTTTCGATACAATCCTTACGCTTTTTTAAATCGATCCACTCAATATGAACTTTCGTTTGGGACACCCTGTATTAAAAATATTATTTTATTTCTACAGTTCTTGCCAATTTAAAAACCCCGGAATTTGAACTCGTGACCTCCGGATTGCCAGTCGAGATTCGAAATCAAATGTAGACAGTGACCTTCCTTTGCATACAAATTAAATCACCACCGCCCGTTTGCCAGACCACTCGTCCACCACATACACATATATTTCAATCAGTTTACACAAAGCCTTGACAAATTATATACTTCGACATGAATCACTCTATCTATTGGTGAAAACCGCATGACAATCCGTTCAGTATTTTTTGAGTTCATTGCGAACAGACAGACTGACAGAAATACGCGGCGGAGGACTTTAATTTATAATATGTGGAGATTTATTTATCTATATAAAGTATGTTTACATCAGGTTTTTCGTTAAGGTTCTATACCTGCATTTGGTTAGATTGGGATTGGTTTTAGTAGATATTTTGTTGGGGGATGTTTTGTCGCGGGATGAAGACGCGCGGAACCAGACTTATCAATTGTGAAAAACGAAAAAATTCTGTGAATATAAACGATAATATTATCCAGAATTTCACAGCGATATTATATATAAAGCAATAGGCGTATTATATCTGTAACTCATATGAAATTAGTATTCAAAGCCGCATGGTAAAATAATTAATTATCATGCTTCATTTAATTTATTACCCCAACCGAAATTGCAAAGCGATATCTTGTGTACTATAATAATTATTAACAATAGACATTTCCACAGTTAGATTAATAAATGATTTATGTGAAGTTCGACATTCCAAAAATTTATATCAACTGCTTCAATATTGGAATTTAGTAATTTTAGTGAATTTAAGCTTGGAGCAAGTGGATGAATTTGTGTGTCTGGGTAGTATATTTACGAGAGATGGGAAGGCTGATAGAGATATTGAAAGAAGGGTAAATGTGTTTAACTTCTTAATGGAGGACCGAATGCCGTTGACGCTAATGAAAAAATGTCAAAAGAAGCGAAGCTAGTAGTCCACAATGGAGTCCTGGTACCTACGCTGATGTATGGCAGTGAGGTATGGAACTGGCAAAGGAAGGATGAAAGTAGACTGAATGCTATTGAAATGAGATCCCTGAGGCGCATGTAAAAGCGCGGTAGATGTATGTAAATGGTCGAAGAAGTCGGGGACGCCCGAGGAAGACATGGCACAATCAAGTGAATCAGATACTTGAGTCGGGCCATGTCAAGAGTCCGAATAATAGAAGAGTGTGTATGAGACGATGTATGAATGTGTGAGGCAAAGAGTGTGTGCCAAGATGGAGTTGTTTGGCGGTCCGTCCTCTCTGCCTACCCCTGCGAGGAAACGGCGTGATGGTTAGTTAGTTAGTAAGTGAATTTAACAAGGCATTTCAAATGCTTTCTGCTAAGGGTAATTTGAAAAGAAAATTACCATTTTCTTTGAAATACCTAGTAAAAACAAATATAATTTGCATTTCAAATTATAACAATGAGCTAAATTATATAATGCTTCTTTCCGTATTATTATGGTTTTTTTTAATCATTTCTTGTTTTCGCCCTTCTAGGGTGTTCTAGGTCATCATTTAAAATTATGGTGACAGGTAAGGTGAAATTATATGTTAATTTTATTTAAATGGATAATTTTAGATTTAATTTTAGAAGAGAGGATATTTGTTACAATAAGACAGTCGCCAAAAGAACAGAAAAATTATTATTTTCTTTTCACTTTAGCTCCACACCCCGAGGAAAAAAATCCCTCAAGACCTATGTAATCTTTGGGGATGCTGTGTGGAGAGTCTTTTGAGGGAAAGGAAGTTAAGGAAGTTCCGGGAAGGAAAAAGGTATGAGGGTTGGGTAGGATTTTGGGATCAATGTGTCCAGGAGTAAATGACTTATGAATCCATTCCTCCCACAGGCGGTGCAAGGTGCTTAAAAGGCAATATGCAAACAATAATAAAAAATAACTACAAACGTAATTAAAAACACGAAATAAATTAATTCATCAGTCAAAATGACTAAATTGTTCAATATAACAATTTTTGGAAAATAGTTTTAAAAAAATTATGACAATAACCAATCAACAAAGTTTTTTTAATGCTAGATTAAGTTATCGTACAAGATAGAATATCTTTTTCTATTTTTCTGTGTCTTGTTTTCTTTCATATTTTAGTTCAAGATGGGAATAACCTTAGTTTTAAGAAGAGGGTTATTCTTATAAAAAATTGAATATTCATTTAGACCTTTATAAAAAGTCAATAGTTTCATATAAATAAAATCGGATATATTTATCCGAGACGCTATTAAGCTTACAAATCAATTCTTAGAATTATTGTTTCCAATATTAAGGGTAGTTGTCTATAAAATGGAAAAAAAAAATACTTGAAAATAATAATATTAATTCGGAAATTGAAATTATAAGATTGACAAAAATGACCTAAAAATAAGAATTCCCAATGGCTGAATTGGCATGAATGTATAAAGGCATTCGTCCTGGTAAGACGAGAGGTTCTGGATTCGAGTCCCCGAAGCGACCGTTGGTCTACTTTTCTGCGTCTTGGTTTTGCTCATATTTCATTTAGATTTATTAGTATTATATTCTTCTTCAATGATTATAGTTACCTTTTGTTTCTAACAATGTATTACAAAGGTCTTTCCCCTAGTTTACAATAAAATAATACAAATTTACGCATGCATAACGTACTGTCCAATAATAATGGATCGAACTGTCCATTCCCTCCGAAATACCAGTAGATACGAGTTCAACCTTTTGCTTCTGACAACCATGACAGAATAACCCTTCGTTAATTAATATATTAAACATATTAATTAAATATTACCACTACACAATAAAATTTCATGTTTATTACAAAATCTAATATCGAATCTCTATCTTTGGCTGTTTGAGACATATATACTAAATGGAGAACTACTAAGAATATCCTCCTTCACTTTCTGTCAATCCGTAATCCAATATGGTATAATAGGATGGGGTGGCGCATATAAAACCCTCTACGTTCGTTCGGTTTTTGCAAATATTTCAAAACAGTACGAGTACGCATGTGATAGCGAAGCCCCGGCGGCCATTTACCAGATGTGTTGTTTCATACATAATTCCCAAATGTATTCATCATAAATCAATAAAAATTTCAATAATTTTATTTAAAAAAACCGTGTTTTAGTGAACCTTGGAATATTGTGCTTTTATTGAAACAACCGTTATAATTTAATATTATAATAGATATTTTATATTAATTAAACGTGAAATAACCCATAAAAATCGATCGAACAGTATTAATAGGCCAAAGACTGTACGGTTAATATTTAAGAATCCGGCTAAGAATGCAACTCTGATGCCGCGCCGTACGCAAGAACATCTTGGAAGTTTTTTAAAAAGCTACTTTTGTAATAGAACCGAATTCAAGCAAGAAGAAAATAATGCCAAGGGATGGCACCACTTACGTTAACATATCGCATGAGGACTGCTGCCGCTGGCAGGTATAAGTACAACGGATTTGTAATTTTGAGTATCTCTCCAGATATGGAGAGATTGACGGTAATATGATTATTATTGTAACTGGCAGTTGTGAATACTAGTACCACGCGGTTATATATTACATATGACATCATTGCCTGTTGCGGTTACTTTGTCCCGGTGACTAGCTGTCACTGAATAACAGGAAATCCGAGGAACCGGCTATACCGGGAACCAGTTCCTATCGGATTTATAAAATGGTCACCTATACTCAAACAGGGCGAAGTCGGACCGAAAGCCGCCCGCAGGGCCTAGGATCAAAATCCTTTGACTGGTAGCAATCTTTTAATCTCACGCCCGACCGCTCTTTTCGTGCGTCTCCCAATCTCAAAAAGTTTAATAATTTAACATTTAAATAACAATTTCATAAGTTTACCACAAGTTATTCTCCGCAACGGAATTACAATTCTGTATTTACTATTTACGCAGAGATATAAAATTAATAATGAAATAAAAACATGCTTCGCCTGTAATAATGACATCATGTAAAATTGTAAAATACCCGAAGGTTCCACTGCGGAGTTGTAAAGTTAAAGGAACTCGAGGGAAATTAAGCAGCAAGTTCACAAATGGAAAACACACGAAGGCAGACCGACCCCAAATAATAAATTACTTTTACGCCGCAAGTTCTAATTAAAAAGTCTGATTTGTAACCCAGATAGTTTATTTGATACTAATTACTAAACAGTTGCCGTTGCGGTAAATCTAATGTAAGCATTTTTTAAATGTTATATAATGTGAGAAATAAGATAAATGCCGGATAATGCATGTATAGTTTTTTCTAGACGTTTAACAATGATTTACCGATTGAGAGTCTGTAAATATAAAAGGGATTCTTAGGGTTGTAGATATTTAGGTAATCTGAGTATCAACCTGAATGAAATGGGGAAATATGGAGTGGGCTGTAATCCTGCTAGCGGGGATTCCGAATGAGGGAGGGTCACTCATACGTGGCTCCTCGCTTCTTGGAACTTCTTCACAATGGATCGCTTTGCGGGAGAGCAACGCGCTTTCTGGGTAAAACATATTTACGAAAACAATGATTTTGTTCTTTTCTGTTCAACAATAATTCTATTCTGTTTTACAAAACAATGATGCACGACGCCTATTTCTTTTACATCATCAATTACAATGTATCAATCAGTGTAAAAGGGTTAATTTCATTAAATCATGATTTAAAAAATTCAAAGAAACCGGCAGGAAATGTGATTTTCTTAGTTTTCCACTTACTTATGGGAATTGCGTTTCATTTTCTTTATACGTGTGAGGGAGATTTATTAAGAGTATTGTATTTTTCCTGTGGAGGGGTGCAGACATACGTTTACCGCTTGTCCCATTCTCGACTGTTGACATTTAGTGTATAAGAAAGAGGGACAGCATTATATGTAAGAACAAAAGCAAAACAGTAAGCGCATTGACATTTGGTTGAATTTTTGGAATTCACTCACTACTCAATATTGTACTTATCACAACATTCCTGTAGCTCTTTCACAAGATAAGAATTCGTTCCATACAAAATCTAAGAGGAATTTTTTTTTATCCATAACTTCTTTTTCGTGATTTTTTCCGTTGTTTTAATAACTATTCTGCTATTCGGGTCGAAGACAAAATCCAACAAATGAAAGATCATAAAAAATACGGTCCAGCCGTTCTTGAGTTATAAATGGTGAAACTAACCCGACTATGTTTTATATATTAAGATTTACTTTCTCGTCTTTCATTGATTATATTATTGGTTTGATATTTCTTATGTTCTGATTTCACATTATACGCAACACATTACACAACTAATTTACATCTAAACGTAAATATTCTCTAACTAATTTAATCCTTGCTAGTGTACATTGATTTCTTTAAATTCGTCAGTTTAAAAAATATTTAAATTTAGAAAGCTAACCCATAAACATAAAAGGAGGAAAAAAAGCCATATGCCTATCAATATCGGACAAAAAAGTCTAAAGATCAGAGAAAATACTGTTTGTTCCTTATCAAAGCGGAAGATCGTCGACCCTTCCAGAGAAAGGAAAGGTTGTTTTTTTCCACAGCCTCAATCACCAATAGTGGTGGGGAGAATAATATGAAAGAAACGTGTTCAAAGAAACCTTATAAAATACACAATAGCTGTAACTCCAGGGTGCTTTTTCAAAGTTTAAAGCTGAGGTTTTAACAAAAAATTTTAACGAAAGAAATCGGAGACGAGATCATTCTTACATTTTTATTTAATTGTAAAACACTTATGTATATATTTGTACTATTGTACCGGAATTACCAGCGCAGATCAGTGAAATATTTGGCTGAAAATAGCAATTAAAATCATTTTCTGTTAAAATATCATATTAGGGGTAGTCACTTAATCGCTCGTCTGAATTCTCCACACAATCAGTTCATATTTTGATTTTGAATACGCAATTGGAGTTCCAGAGTTCATTGAACCATAGCTAAGTAGGATATACGCTCAACAAAAATTAATTTTTATTCGTTAAATTATTAATTAGTTTGGTATGACACTACGAAATATATAGGTACTAGAAAGAGACATTCCCAGATTTTAAATAATCGGACAATATCAATATTTAAATCCTTCTACCATATGTACCATAAATATAAAGGAACGTCTCGTCTCTCACATAGACTGTACATAGTGTACATAGGGCGCCGGTCAATCAGTAGTGTTCTGGGTGGAGTATCAATTAAAGCTGGGGACTCGCATGAAGATTCACTCTAAAGTTAAAACAAGTTTCATGTTCTGAATGATCTGTCAAAATTCTAGTAGCTGACGCATTTCGAAGAAAACCGTTCTAATGTTTTGAGTGGAGTAAATTTTTTTGTTTCAAACCATGTGCTGCCAAATTCGTAATTGGTAGAAAAACCATACGCATATTGCAGTAATACAGATGCACTCTTAATTTAAAACCAGTTTTTTGTGTTCAGAATGTAACATACAAATTCCAGTTGTGGATACACCTGCTGACACATTTTGAAGGAAAACGATATCTTATTCGAAGGGCAGTTTTCTAGTTGTAGACTATGTACATATGTGCTGCCATAATCGAAGAAAAACATTTTCATGTTCTGAATGTAGTTTTAATTCACCGCAAATAGATTTAATTTAAACCAGTTTTGTGTTCAGAATACAACGACAGATTAAATAAGTAAGTATTATATTTGAGATGCACACTATATTCCGCATAGTTCTGAGAAATTGACTATTCCGTGTGTAATTATTTTTAACAAATTAGTCTGAGGAGTTAACTGATAAAAACGCCGTAGAAAAGGTTGATTATTGTGGATCAAAGTTTTATATGTTCAGTATTAATAACAACAATAAAATAATAAAGTGCATTATCTCGGGAAAACCAGCATGTTGGGTGATTCCGTTTGTTTTTTCCAAGTTGATTGAGTACCTCCATAAATATTGGAGGTGATTGTAATCTACTTGGCTTTTCGTAATCAATCTTTTGCCTCTGGACAGGATACTAAATGACTTAACTATGTACGAAGAAGTTAACAAACTAGTTAGTATGTTGTTAGTTAGTTTAATAGTTGCTTAACTAGTGTTCCGATTAAAGGATAGCCGAAGACTTTACTACAGCATGTTTCAGAAAAAACAAATAATTCAGAAAAAATTTAATATTTAATTTTAGTTGAATTTACAATACACTAAACAATATTGCTGCAGCTCTTTCAAAAGATGAGATACGCAATATACTTAGATCAGTTCCCTCCAAATGAAAAACGGCATCTCTTTCACACATCGCATCGTGACGTCTCCGTAGACATAGACCCCTACTAATATTACTTGCAGTGACAATAATTATGAAAGTGTGGAATATTGTTACAAGGATCATATTGAAGAGTAAGTGAATGCCAAAAATTCAAAAACGTCATGAATGTCAATGCGCTGATTGTTTTGCTTACATATAATGCTGCCGCTCTTTCATATACACTTTTTTTTACATTAACTCCACACAGGAGTCCCTGAGGAAAATAATTTCCCTCAGGGCCTATCTCTTCTGAGATGCTATGTGGAGGGTCTTTTTGAGGAGAGGAAGGAATGAACATTGGTCTTGAAGAGACCCATGTTGTAGGAAGGAAGAAACACAGAGGCCGGCAAATCGTTCCAAAGACGAGCTGTTGAATACAAGAATGAGTCGATGAAGCGACCCGTTCTCTTGCGACAAATGTCAACCGTGTACATATGTTGGGCACGCGTTTGGCGTGTTTCTCGACTATGCACCGGTGCTGAAGGGATCAATGACGCTAGTTCCTCGGAGCATCTTCCATTGTAGTACCTACCGGTAGAACAAGAACCACATTCCCAACCGACGCCTGTGCTCTAATTATTGCAATCCGTCTGTTAAGATGGAAGAATCTATCAAAATTGTTTTTGCACATGGTATTTTTGAGGTATTTTGGAGCTCCAGACCAGAGGTGGCTGCCAAATTCAACCGTGGGGCGCACTTGTGAATTGTACAGGGTTAGCAGTTGTGTACTACATATTACAAGTATCTGTGGGCCCTTTAAAGTACGCCCAGTTTTTGAGAGGCTAACTTAACTCTGACTTCAATGGAGCCCCTATACCTGAGTTGGTCACTTACACCAAGCATATCAATGGAGGGCCTGTTCGGAAGATTGCTTCCGTTGAAGGAGACTAGATTTTCATTTCGATGTGACGAAAATGAGACAAACGGTGAACGTATGTCTGCAACCCCCAAAGGAAACAAACAATCATTCATCTCCCTCACATTTATAAAGAACATGAAACGCAATTTCCGTCGCAAAAAATAGTTCTTTGGAGGAAACAGTGTCTTTTGTGTTTCGCACCATTATTATTTAATTTGTAAGAAAGAGATGCAGCATTATAGCGACAAGGAACGTATGTTTATTGCCTTTTTTCCGTAACGGTACCGTTACCGTGAATCGTCACGGTAAATATAAAAGCTTCCATTCTTTTTGCAAAGGTTTTTTTGTGTTCCGTTTAAATTTTGTATACATATGTCTGGAAAATATTGGTACAAGTATGAAACCGATGAAACTATATCACATTTGGAGTAGATTTTTACGTATAACTTTATTTGTTTTGAGTTTTACTTTTCGAAGAAATTCGATATTGAAAAAAAATTGTTCGTTGTGGGGTACTTAAAGCTGTTGAAATGCGCCGAGGCGTAGATCCGGATCTAATAATACTTTCTCCCTAAAATTATTGAAAAACGTAAAAAAAATTTAAATTTAAAAATTTAAAAAAAAAATTTAAAAAAATTGGGATCTCGTTGTGGTTTGTACGTTTTGTTTTTAATATCCTTCATCTTTTGTTCGGTCAAAAAGTTATTCATAAAGATCCGGAAAAAAAAATCCCAAAAAAAAATTGCTTCGTAAAACCACACGTCCCTCATCCCGCATATCATAGTATTTTTTTCATAAAAACACAACTAGTTACAATTATTATAAGCAATAATTATTAGCCTGAAATACTTATCTACATTGAAAAAATCTCACGAGAAAAGAAACATGCCGCCGACGGGACTCGAACTTGCGTCCTTCTGATATCCGGTCAACTGACCTTTATGCACTGAGCTACATACGTCGGCTTATCTCCTACCCACCAAATAATTCAATAAACATTTACTAGTGTTTCAAAATATAATAATCAGTAATTGTTGAGTGAAACACTAGTATATATTGAATTATTTGGCGGGTAGGAGATAAGCCGACGTTGCTCAGTGGATAAAGAGCAGTTGACCGGATATCCGAAGGACGCGGGTTCAAGTCCCGTCGGCGGCATGTATCTTTTCTCGGAAGATTTCTTCAATGTAGATAAGTGTTTCAGGCTAATAATTATTGCTTATAATAATTGTTACCCTTTGTGCTATGCATACAAAATCTTGTCTTAAGCATTAGTTTACCAATTAAAAATATTAAAAAAACACAACTAAATAATCATTTCGTGAGTTCGCACAGTTCACCATGAGAATCATGTTCGCCGTTTTACACTTCTAAAACGTATTGAGAAATTTTTAATTTAATTATTTTAATATCGTAGAAGATGCTTACCCCGTCTGGACTTTGGCCTCTTGACGTGCAGAATTCTTCCAATACTTGTTGAAGTTGGCGACTTGAATCTGAAAAAGCAAGATATCATCGTCAAATAGTATTAATGGTTCCATAACAGTTCATCCTGCGACAGTTCATCCGGCCGACAGTTCATCCTGCTGACAGTTCATCCGGCCGACAATTCATCCGGCGACAATTCATCCGGCCTGATCGTTTAGAAGATTTTTTCTTCAAGTAAGTATGCAAAGAGGATATACGGCCGTATAACCAAAATCGATATACTTATATCTAAAGGCATCTTGAGTGGAAATCCGCTGTAACCTAACCTAACCTAACCTAAAAAATTAGTCAATTCACCCTAAAAAGATGGTGTTAATTTCAGATAAAAAAGTTATATTATTTTTTTTTTGTGCATTACAGATTAATATAATCCTATTACAATACACGTAACATATATACATAACTTTTTTCAATAATACATATTTTAGAGTCCTTGCCTAAATTTATTCTTGAAACCTTCAAGACTAATGTTGAAAATGTCAAGAGACCTAGAAATATCATTTATCAGTACCATACCTCTTGTCATGCTGTGTTGGGCCAGAATGTCTGTTCTGCCATGTGGGATATAGAACAAGTCGTGGTGGCGACACTGGCAGTAGTTATTCGGTACGAACAATTTATAGCATTCTAAGAGGTATGGGCTGTCAATGTAGTCTACTTCTACTATCTACTATCTACTACACTATATAAAGAGGCAAGGTTTGTTTGTTTGTTTGTTTGTTTGCATCGAATAGGCTCTGAAACTACTGAACCGATTTGAAAATTTTTTTCGCTGTTGGGAAGCTACACTATCCCTGAGTGACATAGGCTATATAATATTTTCAAAATAATTAGGGATCATTACTAAAACTCCAATAATGCAACCCAAGGTGTAAAAAAATTACCTAAAATATTCTTTACATCGCGTGCGCTGCGAAAACTATTGATGATAGAATAAAATAATGTACTACGACTTTGTAGAACACATCATTATTTACAAAAAAGGTCGCGACAGCATATGTCTAACTATTATGGTTATGCCACAATAAGTATTCTTTTATTTTAAAAATTTAATTAATATGTCGCCGCTTGAAAAGGCTTTTTATTTGTATCTTGGTGTTAATCCTTATCAAAATAAATTACTTCACATTCAAGACAGCTTTAATACCTTTATTTAACTTTTTGAATTTTTCAATTCGGATATTTAATTAGAAAGATATCACGAGTTTAAAAATGTTAGTATTAGAAAAAAGTTTCTGCTACGGGCCGGGCGGGAGAGGAGTCAAGAAATGAAGTGCCAGGGGGGTTGGCGGGACGGGGGAGCGGGAGAGCGGTGGCGGGGAAGGTGGAAGTGGAACGCTGGAGGTTAACGCACGGGAATGTACGCACGGGAGTAACATTTTATTTATTTAAATATGGCATTGCAACGCATGCCGGGAAACAGCTAGTAGTTTATAATTTTGAAAGCTGTTACTGTTAGGGTCGCATTCCTTCTAGATTGGAGACTTTCGAAGCGCGTTTCAGATAGCAAATCTAGATGATGCATAAATCGCGGGTATTCACCATGCATTTTCATATAAAGATACCTTAGACATTTTTTTTGGATTTGTTCTAATAAATCTATGTATTTTTGCTGGTATGGGGCCCAAACAGCAGAAGCGTATTCTAATTTTGATATGCAGTTGAACATCGATGTCATTGCTTCGGGCTTGGAAAATTGTTTACTTATTCTTATCACAAATCCAAGAAGTTTGTAACACGATGATGTCAACTCCACTATATGATATGAAAAAGTAAGTTTGGGATCAAATGTAACCCCGAGGTCCTTGATGGATTTTACTAATGACAATATTTCATTATTTAATTTATAATCAAATTTAATCGGGTTTTTGGAACGCGTATAGGTCATAGTGACGCATTTTTTTACATTAAAGAAAAGTTTATTCTCATCTGCCCATGAAGATATTGCTTCTAAATCAAGTTGTAACTTAAAACAATCTTGAATGTCGCGTATCGTCCTGAGCAGTTTAAGATCGTCAGCAAAAAGCAAGTAGGAATCGTTACGGTTTTTTGCTAAGCCGTCTGCACGTATAAGTATGTCGTATTTTGTTATTCAAGCATGCTTCTTCGGAGAGTCGAAATTATTCTTAGTAAAAATATTTTTACAGCGGATTTCCACTCAAGATGTCTTCAGATATAAGTATATCGATTTTGGTTGTACGGCCGTATATCCTCTTTGCATACATACTTGAAGAAAAAATCTTCTAAATGATCAGGCCGGATGAATTGTCGCCGGACGAATTGTCGGCCGGATGAACTGCCGGCAGGATGAACTGTCGGCAGGATGAACTGTCGCCGGATGAACTGTCGCCGGATGAATTGTCGCCGGACGAATTGTCGGGTCATCAGTATTGATAGTCTAGCGACTGAATGGTTGAAATTTAAGAATCCGACTAAGAATAAAACTCTGATGCCGCGCCTTACGAGTTTATATACAAATCAACATTTGTAATTGAACCGAATTAAAGCGATACCAAAATATGGTTTATGGTTAGAGGCCTTTGAAATGTAGCTTCACCGGAGAATGCTCAAGGTCTCATGGACCAATATGATCACCGATACAAAAAATCTCAGGCGGGCAAGAGCAGATAGAGAACAGCTTACATTAATAAAAATCAGGAAATGTTCATATCTGGGTCACATACTTCGAGGGGAGAAGTATCACTTGCTCCAATTAATATTGAAAGGCAAGTTAGAGAGTCGCCGAGGGCCTGGTAGGAGACAAATATCTTGGCTGCGAAATTTACGAGAGTGGACTGGTATTAGAAGTGTGGAGGAGCAATTCCGGGCAGCGCAGACAGAGAGACATTTTTTCAGAGTGACCGCGACCAAGAAGAAGAAGAATTATAGATTGCTAGAAAAACTTTGCTGTTATTTTCTTAGAAATAAAATGTTTTTATCTTAGTTTTTCATGAAAGGGTACTTACATGCGGCTAAATCCTGAAGTTGCTGAAACTCCGCGGGGGATAGCTTGTCCCACCTGAGTGCCATCTCTTCCTACAACCTGCAAACAAACAAAAAACATGCATAAATACGGGACTAAAAAGTGGATCAAGCAATAGTTGTGAGTCAAAATAAAGATGACTTGAACTCATTATGCCCACCGCTTTCTAACATACAGTATAAAAGTTGAATGTTTATTGCGGTATTTAGTATTATACATGTACATATATATTTTCAATGTCTGACTAGAACTCATTATTCCCACCGCTTTCTAACATACAGTACAAAAGAGGTATGTTTATTGCGGTATATAGGATTATACATGTAGTTTCAACGCCTGACTTGAACTCATCATGTCCACCGCTTTGTAACATACAGCATAAAAGTTGTATGTTTATTGCGGTATATAGGATTATACATTATACGTGTGGTTTCAACGTCTGACTTGAACTCATTATGCGCACCGCTTTATACAGTTAATATTATGTTAATAATTATTATTTATCATACAATTTCGAAATTATTACAAAGCACTTTATACGTCCTATATATATTTCTTCTTTTCGAAACTGTTGTAAAAAAAATGAAACTAGATAAAAATGTTTAAAAAAATCACAAACAATAGTTTATAGAATTATTCTAGTACAATAGTGAATTACTGATAAGATCAAAAACATGATATATATAAATCACACATCAAATGTCACAAATCTAAACTGTCATTTTTCCTTGAACCTGACGCGAATGGCGCATGCGCCAGTGTATCAAAATGCAATGCTGCCTGTTCTTTTGCAGCACAGTTAAAGACATTTGTCAATCAGTAATAATTCGAAATAGAAGTTATACAGTTGTTATTCAAAGCGTAACTAAGACACAGCTAACGGTTGGGAGATAAGTGTTTTTTATTACAAGGCTGTAAGTTTTTCTTAAGTGTCATTAATTGTTAACTATGTATAATAAAGGCAACATTTTAGGTCGGCTAATGGCTTAGCGACTATATCACACATTGAAATCAGATTTACAGAATGATCGTTTTTTCGCTTTGCGTGAAGGTTATAAACCAAATTATCATCTAGTGGGGTAAGAGATGGGTTTGGAGTTTGAATAGAAACGAGTTGAGGCTAGTGAAAGGGAAGCATTAATATGTTTGCAATCGAAAGGGTACTTTTGACTTGATGGGGTTCTTCAGTGAAACCTTTTATCAGTGGAAAGCTCATTCAAAAGTCGCGATACTTGCAATATTGATGGAACGTGTGAATGCTTTTGAGTTGTGGTTGGAAAATACTGATATTCACTGGTTACTTTGGTTCCGCGACTTTTCAACCCGCGACAAAATATCCCTGACAAAATATCTTACGGACAAAACATCGACCAACAAAATATCTTCTAAAACCTAACCTAACCTAACCTAACAAAAAATGGGACAAAAATAAAACAGACATCATATTATAAAGACAAATAAATCAATTATTATTCAAAAATAGTAAAATGTGAAAAAATAATACAAACATCCTTTAAAGACAATGATTTATGGTTAAAAAATAGTAAAACGTAAAATAAGGTAAGGTTAGGTTTTAGTAGATATTTTTTTGGAGGATGTTTTTTCCGTAAGATATTTTGTCGAGGATATTTTGTCGCGGGATGAAAACGCGTAGTGCCGGTTGTTTTAGTTAAGAGAGAGTCCAGGATAAAAAAAATATAGTTGGTATGAGTGTTTGCTGATAACTCTATATTGCCAATGCTTTAATTGCCCATTTAGGAGGCGGTTACGGGTACCACAACCCCGGGAAACATTTATTTAATAATCAATGCCTATAAACGTTTTGTGACTTTCCAGGGTGTCCGGGTTCATGAGTTGAGATTTATCTAGATCTTGACGGCGTATGCGCCTGCGAGGCGGGCCGGATCGGGAGAGGTCGATTTGAGACCATTTGACCTTTCCAGCTAGTACCATCGTCTTGCACCGCCCGCAAAATCTGAAAAAACCTCACCCGATGAACCTGGGCACAAAACGTAGCGAACCACTTTATGTGACTTATAGCAAAGATGTTTGTTATCCAATAAATGGTTTCTGGTTCGGCGGTACCCATCCATACCCTCCTCGCAAATTGAACTAACTGGTCACCTAACTAATCTCATTTTGCACCACAATTTAATATTTAATGAAATATTTCAGGTGATAAGAGTGATCATTACATTCCTTGATGGTATTATATTTAATAATCACATCGACTCAATCGTTCGCAGGTCATATAAAATGCTTGGTTTCGTTCTTCGCATAAGTAAAGTGTTCAGTAACCCGCGTACAGTAGTAATGTTATATTTTGTATTAGTCAGAAGTACACTAGAATATGCCTCGCCATTTTGGAACCAGCCGTACAAAATATACATAGATATCATAAAACATATTCAAAACAAATTTATAAAATATCTTAACTTCAAATTTAACAAAAACTTTGAATGCACATTTCGAACTTTGCAACAGAGGCAAGCAATAGCTGATTTGACATTTATACACAAAATTTTAAATAATAAAATTGACTTTACCAACCTTATTTCCCTAGAATTTTAACATACCATTAAGACGTACACGGCATTCAGAACTATTCCACGTGCTTAATTACAAGACAAATGCAGCAACTAATTCGCCAATCAATCGTGCTCTTCATAATATGTTCAATAATATTGGTCTAAATTCTAACATCGACATTTTCTCCGATTCACTGCCCAAATTTAAAAAGAGCGTCATGTCAATAATATAAATTGTTCAATGCGCATACATACATGCATACATACACAAATACTCACACACACACACACACCCTTTCCTACTGCACACATTACCCGCTAATTACTTAAAATACATACCATAAATAAGATACTATGTACAATGAAACATATAACATGTACCTACCGCGAAATAATTGTACATTTTTTTCACCGATGTAACTAATGTACTGTTTATAAATAAATAAAATTATTATTTTTTAAGGAAAAACAAACATTCTACGGTTTCAAGTAATCTGACAATATTTTTCTTCTCACTGTAATCAATATGCGTCGAAACTGTTGTTTGTAGTGTTGTTAATGATGGACGACGTAGCTAGCAGAGGATCGAACCTGCCACGTCTAGGAGGGAACTCAATACATTAAACCACTCGACCTACAACCAAGTATAACCAAGAGAGTTTTGAAGGAGGAGATCAATTTCTATATTGATTCATGTAAAGGGAGGATAGGGAAATTTGTCGTATTTGGAGACGTAATGAATTGTGCGAATGTACAAAACATATTATATGGCAAATACATTGAGCAGGCAGATAAGAAAATACCGCTTAAATCAGGTACCTCTTGTTATCTGAATAATTTTTCTAACAATAGTAGAAATAATTTAGTTCCTAGATCGCATCCTTGGGGTATTCTCGACATTTCATTTTGGGTCATCATCAAACATACTAATTTCGATTGTGGGTATGTCTGTGATGTAAGCCTGGTTCAACTAACTCAGATTCGTTATGAATTTATGTGTAATTTTCAAAATTGGAACTGATTGTGTAAGGAATTCAGACAAGCGATAAAGTACCTGCTATAAAATAGTATTTTAACAGAAAATTATTTTAATTGACATTTTTAAAATTGTAACCGATGTATCAAGAATTCAGATAAACGACAATTGACTAGATTTATTAACATAACGTCCCGTGATTTTCCAGTTAAGATAAGTTTTCTTATTAACCTTTAAATGCTAAAGTGGGGGCCGCTCCGTCGTAGCAACAATAATAATATCGAAATACTCCCCTCCCCCGCGCGTGACCCATACGCCGCTCCCAGTAGCTTCGAATTTAGTGACAACAGAGCCGTAAGTTTTAAATTTAAAAATTTTAATTTACTTAAGTTGATAATATATAGTGTATTCGAAACACTATTGAAATATTTTAATAAAAGTGAGTTAATTGTTTTTATTTAGTTTAATAAATAATAAAGACTGATTTCTGATCTCAAGCGACTTTTGCCAAAAATTATTATATAATATCCAAATTATCAAATATAAGTTACTTAATAATAAAAAAGTATTTTATTTCATTTAAATATATTTAAATTGTTAAATAAATAATAATTTGGACCTCAAAATTTCCACGAATCTCTAATATATAAACTTTTAAAGTAAAAAACGTCAGAGTATACATAAAAAAATCACGTCAGTAGCTAAAGGTTAAATAACCATTGTTTTACTATTTTTTTTTTTTTTTTACAGTGAATACCGCACAAGAATCTCAACTGCTCCCGTCTGGAGCCAGTGAGACTATGGCATCCCCAATTGTGGTATGTTGTGAGGCTGAAGGTAGTGGGGTGGGGAAGGAGGTGGGGAAGAGGAAGGTTGGGAAATACCTGGCTATTCAGATCTGGTCACCAAACTGGCTAAAGCCATTTTCAAGCAACGTTTCAATTCTGAATGGTGGTCTTACACCAGGGCGATACAGGGAGTATCTTCCACTCTGGAACGTGCCGCAAATATACTATATATTATTTTAAATGCATTAATTGTGAAATAACACAAAATAATCAAATAAAATTTATTTGCGATAAATTTTATCTATGGTAAAAATAAACCATAATTTCGTTTCTGGCTTGCTTCACATTACAAGAATATTTCATGTTGGAATATTCCTGCCATCCCGCATTACTTTTATGAAATAATTCGTCTAATATTGCACCTAAGCAAATACCTCACGAAAAGCACACGTAATTTTCTAGGCATATTATTGTGGCTTTGTGTAAATTCCTTCTATTGGTAGCTCCGGGCAAATATTAGCTAGACGTTGGTACCTTATAAGTACAGAGCATTCGGTTATCGATATTATTATTTACAAGTCTTTGTTATCATAGACTATTTTTTATTAAAAAAAAAACAAATAAGGATGCTTTTGACTTCCGACTTCATTTACAAGACATAATCTATCTATCTATCTATATAAATAAATACGCGCATAACTTCCGAACGACTGCACCAAATTGGATAATTCTTTTTTTTGTGCTCGTTATTGACAGGACAAGGTTTGTATAAAACTACTGGTCAGCTCTGGCATTATAAAGTTTGTATAAAAAAATTGCAATAGGTGGAGTTTGAAAACTGAATGTACCGGGACTGAATGTATGGAATGCGGGAAGGGGGAGGAGTGAGGGGAACCAGGGAAGGGGTAGGGGAACCTGGGAGGATGGAAGGGAAATCGGGAGGGGGGTTCGCGGGACGAGGGAAGGGGACGTGGAAGAGGAAGGGGACGCGGAAGGTGAACGGGATGAATGGGAAAGGACAAGCAGGGAGAAATAATTTCTGTATTAAATGTTATAGCAACGCATGCCGGGTAGCAACTAGTATTATGATAAAAAGAATAATGGTTAGTTTTTTACAAAATTTCTATCTCTGTGACTATTGTTTTTAGTTTAAAAAATATGCTGAGAGTTTTTCACTCTTACCATGAAGGAGTATGGTTAAATCTAAAATAACCTTTTTTTAAATTTGGGAGTCTGTACGGGTACCGCCACCTCGCTTACCATTTACTAGATAACCAACATTTCGGTCATAGGACATCCCAAGTGGTTCGCTACATTTGATGACTTAGCAGGGGTGCCCGGGTTCATGGAATAAGGTTTGTAGATATGAATCTTGGCGACTCAAGCGTCTGCCCACCAACTGTGTGGCAGGTCGTATCGGGAGAGACTGGTTGAGGAAGACCTTTTCATTTCTCCAGCACTGCTATCTCAGGACATCACCTTGAACCCCAATGGAAGGGATAGATTCCTTCCGTCACTCCTAGACACCCTGACCCCCAGATTTCTACCCAACCCTCATACCTTTTTCCTTGCACTTGAACTTCCTCCACCTAATTTCCTAAAATAACCGTCCAAACAGAATCCCCAAAGATGACACAGCCCCTAAAAGGAATTATTGGACATTAAAAAAACATTGTCTATCTGTTTTCATCTGTGTTTATTGTTTGTCTACTTCCATAAAAAGAGAGGAGATAAATTTTTCAACGATAACTACATCATAATTTTTTAAGCACGTGTATGCGAATTGGGTGTTAACCGGACAACTCAACAAAGTGGCACTTCATCATTCCTTTGAAAAGTAATTTTTAAAAATAGGTTAAGTAGGTTACGTCAGGTTAGGTTATTTTTTTATTTATTTTCATAGCTTTTAACCTTTAACTGCTGACCGGGGGGGCCGTTTCGTCCTAGCAACAATAATAATATCGAAATAATCCCCTCCCCCGCGCGCGACGCATACACCGCTTCCAGAAGCTTCGAATTTAGGGACGTAAGTTTAAAATTTTTAAATAAATTCATTTCAATTTTGTTCGCGGGCCTCTCTAACCCATCGTCAGTAGGTACTTACGTGACATTTTTAATGTTGATTTTTACGATATAAAAATAAACATAAACAACCTTACTAAAGTGTCATATATATAGTTTATTCGAGACAATATTGAAATATTATAATAAAAATTAGTTCATTGTTTTTATTTATTTTAATAGAAAATACAGACTGATTTCTGATCTCTAGTGATTTTTGCTAAAAATTATTATAACAATATTCAAATTATTAAATATAAGTTACTTAAAAATAAAAAAGTATTGTATTTTATTAAAATAGTAGATTATAAGAATAGTATAGTAAAAGAGTATACGCGAAAAAAACCACGTTGATTTTTCCAAAGGGGTGTTGAAATGCCACTTTGTTGAGTTGTCATGGAACCGAACAGGGGTGGTGCTAAAGAGCGTGTGCCCACTTAATTATCTAGATTCTGAATACCAGACGTCCTCTACAACACAATACCAAATTCAAAATGGCCTCATCCGTGTATTTGCGCAGCAAAAAATAATGGAAGAATTCGTCACAGGAAATGTAATGAAAAAATGGCGACCCATCCCGCCGCGCCGCGCCGCCCGCTTTGATATTATCATATTAATATTATGTACCTAAATAAGTGTCTCTTATTCATCGAAATATAATTCGCTAGGCGGTACATCGGCTTATGATAAAAGATGAGGCACTTTGTTTTGTTGACGAACAATGACTTCCATATGTAACTAATATTAAAGTGAACTACAAACCTGAGGTAATTAGTTTACTGGAATAACCAAAATAATTAGAACTACGGCAGTCAAAGACGAATTAGTAACAAAATTAATTAATATAATTGATTAAAATCCCCGTATACCACACCTTTCCCCCTACTACATAAATTATGTATGTAAACCGTAGGCTTCGAATATTTTTTATCAGTCTGAAGATAGCTTTAACGAGCTGAAACCGGTTACGGTCAATACATTAAAGTGGAAATAAGTTTTAAATTTGTTTTATTATAATATATAATAATGGAATTTTACCATGAATTATCAAGTCTCAAAAATAGAAATATTTATTAACCAATATCCGATTTTGAGATTGAATCTTATTAAAAGTATTTTAATTGACCAATTTTTAAACGAAAATATTTAAATAGGACGTAAACCTGCCATTTTAGAACATACCTTTTTTTGTTAGTATATTTATTCAGTTTTAATTTTACAATGTTTTATCTCACAAATCTTACGAAACTGATCAATCAGTTTGATTGTAAGAAATCTCTCATTTTTCCTAATTAATTAATACTATATACTTTTAAGTTTTACATAGTAATTACTAAATATAAAAATACTAATTATTATGAAATACTAATTATTATATATGAAATTAAAAGAATTTGGCATTCTCAGACTATAATAAATATTACCATTTGTTATTTCGGCTACTGGCATTATACATTATACCTAGCTCTCTCATTCAAAATTTAGGCGTATTAGGTTTGTCAAAGAATTTATATATAAGAATGCAAAAGTCAGTCATTTTAAATACATGTAGGATTAGGAAAGATTTTTTTAAATATTTATATTGAGGGATCAATAGGATTTATCGGACCAGTTAGGATTTCATCAGAGCCGAACCCTCTGATATGAAAATATCTGGAGTCGGTGAAATATTTTCCCATTATGTTTCTGGTGGATTGACGTATTGTTCTTGTATTGTTTTGTATTTATTATACTTATATAGTACACTTAATTTGCGTGAATTTACTAGATAATCATTTGTGGAAAAGTGTGTGGAAGGGTTTAGCCTTTCATTTGGGAAAGATTTAACTCGGACATAAAATCTGGAGCACCGTTAAATTAAAAATACTAAAATATAAATAATGAAATGAAATACTAATTTATAAACTTTCAAATAGAACCATAAGTAACCAGCTAGGGCACAATAATTCGTAGAACAAGATTCTAATTACATAACCCCAATGCAATTCCAAGCTAGGGCCACGTCCTATTTAAATATTTTCCATCAAAATATGATAAACTAAAATACTTCGACTAAAATTGTTAAATAGATTAAGAAAATTCGTATTTGCAAACTTTTAAACACATTTTAATTGATGTACGTGTGTTTTTATTTTTTTCCGGTATCGGTAATTTTAGTTACAAATAACGTAAAGTGAGCCATTTTTAAGTTTGCTTTAAAAATTTATGTATATAAAAAAAACACATTTTAAAAATTACATGCTTATTTCCAATAATAAAAGGCGTTTTCGGATACGTTCACAAATATTCCGTTTATTTTGATTTTATTGTAAAACGGAAATATTTTTACCTGCTGACAAAATACGCCCGAATTTTGGATGGTTAAAAAAATATTTAAAAAAAAAAACAAAGCATTACTTCCTTAAATACCCGCTTCGGTAGTCCGTGCAATATGGTCGTAGCTTTCCATCGTAGACACGCTTCCACGCTTCTTTAAAAACCCACATTTAAAATAACTTTCCGTTTTCAATTATGATTATAATTATAATATTTACAATAGGTTTATTAACTCCAGGTCTTATGTTATGTAGCAGATATCTTCGCTTCGCACATGCTCCATATCTTATCTCCAGGATGCTGTATATCATTTTATATGTTATCTATTAAGATCTTAAGTAATGGACTTAGCGAATGGGTTCACACCGGAGAAGAAGGCAAATAGAACAATCGGATCTCATTATTTTGAAATGAATATTTGGAAAACCCGAAATAAAACTTTATTTTCATTTTTATCTCGTACAAATGATATCATTTTATTACAGTCACGGTGATTGACTGGTATATTTATGGAAGAACATCCTCAATGTGTGAGTGTTTGTATTAATAAATTCTATTTTTGCGTTTTTAGTCTACTTTCATCCTTCCTCCAGTCTCATACCTCACTGCCATATAACAGGGTTGGCATCGGGACTCCATTATGGACTGTAGATTCAACTCTTTTATACAGGGTGTCCGGGGGTAATGTACTTTAACTTCGGGAGGTGATTCTACATGATGGTAGGAGTAAAAAAGATTTACAACTTTTTCCGAAATTCCAATTTTTTTGTGGTTTTGTGGTAAAAAGATATAAATAGATCGGCGTGTGCCGCCAACTTTATTATTTTCCGCTGTTACGATACGGGCCAGTCACAACCATGCAATATTGCCACAATTGTGCCCGGCATCGGGTTGTTCGTATGGGAAAAAAATTTGGAATTTAGGAAAAAGTTGTTAATCTTTTTTATTCCTACCATCATGTAGAATCACCTCCCGAAGTAAATACACTTTACCCCCGGACACCCTGTATATTTAGTACCTACTCAAAAAACGATTATTATTTATTTTATCGAAGTATTTAAAAAAAATATTTTAAACTATGCTTGTTAAAATTGTTGCCAAATTCCTGTATCCTTTATGTAAGTTACGGACGGTCCCTGGGTCTGGTTTCCGGAAAGTCGTTGTAAATTGAGCTGCTTTTGTTGACTGCCTTCGTTTCTCAAGCCAATGGATAGGCGCATAGAGATTGAGATGATTTGAGGTTATCCTTTTTTGGATTAAAAACACTTGTGTTTGGTACTGGATATTGTTGTATTTGCCTTAATTATTCTGAAGAATTTGCAAATTACAGAGATTTGCTTCGAGTTCTGAGCTCTGGGGCTCTTAAATGATGAATGAGTTGCAAGAAATGATAACAAAAATCATAATAACGTGAAAGAGAAAACTGATAGAACGACCACTGATAAATGATAACATCGATAAAGTTGCATAGAAAATTTAGAAGAAAGGTGACACAGACGTTGAATTTGGGGTAAAACAGTCTAAACATGGAATTTGGAAAAAAATGAATGGAATTTAAAATGCTAAGTAATAAATTAAGTTAAATATTAGACTTAGGACAATACAACACTCAACAAGTTATAAGATGTATATTGGACAATTAGAACTGACTCAAAGGATACATACCTGCTAAATGGGTACTGGAAATTATGGATAACGAAAACTAACGAAACGTCACAGAGAAACAGCATTTTGTAATGCTTACGCCTAGGTACTTATGTTTTGAGCAAACGGAAAAAAAAAAATTAGAGCATAAGTATATGCTTTCTTTGAGTTCCATGTCAACTCGGAATCAACTCATCTCAACACCTCTTTGCAAAGTCGTTAAAAGCTATGAAAAAAACAGAAAAATAGTTCATAACCTAACCTAACGTAACCTAATCATTTTGTTTATATATTTTAATATTTTTCAAAAGAGGTGACGAGTTGAATCCATTCTGAGTTGTACGTCGCAATTTTTTTTTACCGATTATTATTTATTACGAATCAATTTATATTGTAAAAACAAAAAAATATGTTTTGGATAAATTGAAGCTTCTCCTACCGTATCCGTTAAGAGGGCGGTATTCGAATTTCTACCGATTTCTTGCAAATCTCCCTTAAACATTTGAAGTTTTTAAGCTCTTAAAAAAATATATGTTATTCTTGAAGATAATATCTAGACACTAGCTGACCCGACGAACTTCGTACCGCCTCAGAATCAATAACTGTTGAATTAAATTCAAATTTTTCATTAAGTTAAAAATTAATGAAGCAATTATCGATGCACAACAGTCCGTTTTTTGTTTTTGTCAGTATCAGAGATGGCGTTGTATACCAATTTATATATTTTATGATTTTCTTACTTTTCCACTTACTTAAAGGAATTCGGGAGGCGGGTTCGGGTGCTACCGCTCCGGAAACCATTTATTGGGTAACCAACACCTCTGCAATAGGTCACCCCAAGTGGTTCGCTAAGTTTAGTGATTTAGCAGGGGTGCCCGGGTTCATGGGGTGACGTTTTCCGGTTCTTGGCGGCGGATGCGTCTGCCCACCTGCTGCGTGGCGGGCCGGATCGAGAGAGACTGGCTGAGGGAAGATTTGTGACCTTTCCAGCAGGACTCTCTTGACCCATTGCCTTGCACCGCAGTTGGAGCGATGGATTGGATGGATTCATACGTCCGTCACTCCCAGACACACTGACCCCCAGATTCCTACCCACCCCTCATACCTTTTTCCTTCCCAGAACTTCCTATCCTCCCCTTCTTTAAAAGACCCTCCACACAACATCCCCTAAGATGACATCTAGTCAGTCAGTCCTGAGAGAAATCATTTTCCATAGGGCCTGCTGTGCGTTAAACTACATTTCATTTCAGAGATTTATTATAATTATTGTATTTTTCCATTCGAAGGGTGCAGACAGGGTCGGATCTAGGAGGAGACGCAAAACGGGGCGCCTGCCCCGGGCGGCAGTCTTAGGGGGCGCCAAAATCGTAATTTGCATCCGAAAAAAAAACTTGATTCACAAACCGCCTGGCATCCAGCGCACCTTGTTCTATCGATAGCGAAACGCCCAGTTGGTTTTTGATCACATTCTAAGTTGATCTATGAACGTATCCTAACCACTGTCCACTGGAGCGACGGCGCGATTTTTATTTTTTTCCTCGGATTGCTCGTGATATTTTGGTGACCGTTTTGAATATTTTTCGCCCACCTTAAAAAAATCGTACCTCCGAATTTTAACATGGTTTACAAACTGAAACAAACTGATCGTAGTTCTATATAGTCAATGATCTCACCTATTTTTGGTTGACTATAACATATTCCTAGAATTTATTAAAAAAATATTATAAAATTGTAAACATTTTAAACGTAATTATTCTCAGTAATTTCTCCCTATAAACTCGCATAGGAAGTTTAATTTTGCCTCCCATTAAATATTTTCTATTAAGTTTCTTTTAAACGGTCTAGTTCTTGGTTCGAGGCTGGGTGCAGACATACGTTCACCGCATGTCTCATTTTCGGCTATTGATACTTAGTGTGTAAGAAAGAGGGGCAGCATTACACGATTAAGAACAAAAGCAAAACCGTTAGATCATTGACATTTGACGTTTTTGAATTTTTGGAATTCACGCACAGTTCAATATTATAGGTACTTATCACAAAATGCCCGCAGCTCTTTCAAATATGAGAATTCTTTCCATACAAAATGTATGGGGAAAAGAATTTTCTTAATAACTATATTTTTCGTTAATTTTTGTGATGTTTTAATAGTTATTATCCTATCCGGGGCGGAGACAAATCCAACAAATTAAAGATTATCAAAATCGGTGCAGCCATTCTCGAGTTATAAATAGTGTAACTAACCCGACTTTGTTTTATATATTAAGACTATTAAGTTTCTTTTAAACGGTCTAGTTCTTGGTTCGAGGCTGGGTGCAGACATACGTTCACCGCATGTCTCATTTTCGGCTATTGATACTTAGTGTGTAAGAAAGAGGGGCAGCATTACACGATTAAGAACAAAAGCAAAACCGTTAGATCATTGACATTTGACGTTTTTGAATTTTTGGAATTTACGCACAGTTCAATATTATAGGTACTTATCACAAAATGCCCGCAGCTCTTTCAAATATGAGAATTCGTTCCATACAAAATGTATGGGGAAAAGAATTTTCTTAATAACTATATTTTTCGTTAATTTTTGTGATGTTTTAATAGTTATTATCCTATCCGGGGCGGAGACAAATCCAACAAATTAAAGATTATCAAAATCGGTGCAGCCATTCTCGAGTTATAAATAGTGTAACTAACCCGACTTTGTTTTATATATTAAGATTAGTTGCGCCCAAACGCAAAATATATAAAATTCCCTCGATAGAAAAAAATCGCCAAGTATGCTCCAAAAATTATTATAAACACGTTTGTTTCGGTTATTTTACAAGTTATATATATGAAAAAATTCACAGCGTTTCTATAAATAAAATTAAAGACAATTATCGCGAGATTTTTGCACTATTTTTAACGAGTCGTGTTTTATTAAAGATTTTCATGATTTTTGGATCAATTTTATCGCAAAATGTTAGCGCGCTCTTCTTACATTCGTAATTTCATACCTCTCCATCTTCTTCTTTTTGGGGCCGGGAACTGAGCCTTAAGTGGAATTATAATAGGTACTATTTTTCACACAAAACTACATCGAGGGCCCCTAGCGGACGTAATTGTCCTTTCGAGACATTTGAAATATTTTTGGTTTCAAAAAATTTTGTTTGTTTTCGAAAGATGTCGCTAATAAATGAATTATTTCACCGTTGTCATTTTATGTAGTGCGTGTGGTGTACATACTGTTTTAATTATATATATTTTTATTTATGAAAATAAAAGTAGAAGAAAACATAAACGAAAAGTGTTTAATTTAAATCACGAAAATATTCACACATAAGGATTTCGTAATAATATTATATTGATATAAAATATAATATTACTATTATAACAAATTACTTTTATCAAAATTATTATTAAAAAAATTACAAACATCGTTTAAAGAAAAGCCTTCATAGAATTTATAAGGATTTTCATAATTTATTTATAAAAAAATCTGATTTGTTTTTGATAAAAACTAAGCCCTTGCAACCATAATTTTGTTTTTCCTGTTAACATTATTTTTATCGCATTGCAAAATAATATTATCGTTTTTTCTAATTAATTAATCATTACACTGCACCTTATGTCTTTCATGCTCAGTTTATTATTTACTAGCCGAAGTCCTCGGCGATGTCCGGGTTTTACACAGAGTTTTGGAAATAAAATATAGATAGTGTCTTTCCTTTTGTTTTGAAGGCCACATGTGCAAAATTTTATCAACCTCGGCATAAAACTGTAGTTTTGCATACAAATCAAATCCACACCGTCCGCTTGCCACCCCTCTCGTCTACAGACTTTCGCCTTTATCTACTACACTATATAAAGAGGTAAGATTTGTTTGTTTGTTTGTTTGCATTGAATAGGCTCCGAAACTACTGAACCGATTTGAAAAATTCTTTCGCTGTTGGAAATCTACACTATCCCTGGGTAACATAGGCTATATTATTTTTTCAAAAAAATAGGCATCCTTACTAAAACTTCAATAATGCAACCCAAGGTGTAAAAAAATTACCTAAAATATTCTTTACATCGCGTGCGCTGCGAAAACTATTGAAGATAGAATAAAATAATGTACAACGACTTTGTAGAACACATCATTATTTACAAAAAAGGTCGCGACAGCATAGCTCTTAAAAAATATATATGTTATTATTGAAGATAATATCTAGACATTAGTTGCACCCAAACGCAAATTATATAAAATTCCCTCGATAGAAAAAAATCGCCAAGTATGCTACAAAAATTATTATAAACACGTTTGTTTAAGTTATTTTACAAGTTATATGTATGAAAAAATTCACAGCATTTTTTTAAATGCTGTTTAAGACAATTATCGCAAGATTTTTGCTCTATTTTAAACGAGTCGTGTTTTATCAAAGATTTTCATGATTTTTGCATCGACTTTATCGTTGTAAATGTTAGCGCGCTCTTCTAACATTCGTAATTTCATATCTCTCCGTCTTCTTCTTTTTGGGGCCGGGAATGGAGCCTTAAGAAGAATTATAATATATTTTTTAATTACTTTAAAAAATATATTAGCATAGCTAAACTACTAAAAGTGCAGATAACAAATATTATAATCGATAATTATCAGCCTGAAACACTCATCTACATTGAAAAAATCTTCCGAGAAAAGATACTGGCCGCCAACGGGAATTGAACCCGTGTCCCTCTGATTGCCGGTCAGCTGCTCTGACCACTGAGCTATGGCGGCTTATCTAATACCCGCCAAATAATTCAATATATACTAGTGTTTCATTCGACAATTACTTATTATTACATTTTTCCAACTGAAAACAACCAACTTTATTTTTGTGAGAGAGGTATTGTTAAGTACTAAATCTCCCGCTAGGTGGCGTCGAGACTAATTATGTCTGCATTTATTGCTGAAATACTTTAACTTGTCAAATATTAATTATTATTTTTAATTGATAAACTAACGTTTAAACAAGATTTTGAGGGACACGGGTTCATTTCCCGTTGGCGGCCAGTATCTTTTCTCGGAAGATTTTTTCAATGTAGATGAGTGTTTCAGGCTAATAATTATTGATTATAATATTTGTTATCTACCCTTTATGCTATGCATAAAAATCTTGTTTAAACGTTAGTTTATCAATTAAAAATAATAATTACTAAAAGTGCATTTTTTCATTAGAAATTTATTTATTTATTTTATTTATTTATTTATATATAATTTGTACATATATTTATAACAAATTACAGGCAATATAGCCTAAGACGTTATAATTGTACCATTTATGCAGTATATATGCAATGCCAAAAATCTTACAAATGCGCTATAGGACACAAAAAATAAATCTATTTTTTTATCCACTTCATTCAAAAAGCACGTAGCTCTCCCCACAGGTGAGTTCATAAATAAATTAGTGCGGCTTGCTCTACCATATAGGAGGTTGTGATGACGTCCTCGAGAGTGAGACTCTGGTACAAAAAAATTTAATTGGGCCAGTATCTCATTATTAGATAAGTGACCGTTAATTAGTTGAAATGTTAATGTATGAACGCAAATAAGAAACAACTTTTTAAAAACATATATACAGGTTTTTATATACTTTAATGACCATGTAAAAGGGTCCTTTTAGAAATATATTTTTTATTTGCTTTTGGTATTAATAAGTTTTCAATGAACCGTAGCGTGTTCGTGTGTTGAGTTTTGTTTTATGGGAATTTTTTTGGAGATGATCGAACTACAGGCATTACTTCATTATGTTTATGTCTCTCACTGTCAGAATTAAGTTAAAGGTTTTTAAATATGTGTCTACATGAATCCAGGTGATCCGAGTTTGTAATTTTTCGTAGGCATCTCTATTGGATGATAAAAACATCTTTGGCGTTCACTGAGTTTCCCCAACAAACTATTCCGTAATTTATCATTTAATATACGAGCATCAGTCAAAAAGTAATGCCTCCAATTTTTTTCTAGTAAAATAAAGTGAGTTAACCCTTTGAATGGCAGGAGACCATATTTGTCCCAACGCACATAGATCTCGTATAAAACTCCCTTACTATCATAGTGAGAAATATATTCGAAACAGTGTTAGAAAGGAAAAACACCACGCTTTATATTCCAATCTAATAAATATCCATCAAAAAAGTAAAATGTACACTTTTATGCATACAAAGTTTTGAATCGCAAATTGAAAAAAAAAATTGAAACTTCGGGAATTTTTTATAAATTATTTTTACAAAGAGCGACAAAAAAGTGAGATTTTAATATATGTTTGTTATACGTTTGTCTAATAAAATATGTATGCGTTGTTATTTTTTTTTATTATCAGTAAATTTAGTTATAAAAAACGTAAGGTGAGCCGTTTTTTATGCAAAAATTTTATAATTAAAAAAATATATGTTTATTTAAAGTTATATAATTTAAAAGTGTATTGCATCGCCTTTCTAAAACAGTTTTTAGTTTTTGAATGTGCTCCGAAATATCAAATGTTTGCATTTTATTGTAAAGCGAAAATATTTTGACCATCTGAAAAAAATGCCAAATTTTTGAAGGATTAAGTGAAAATTTTGAATTTGGTGTTATTCCTCAAACCTTCTTCTACAATCTACTGCAGTAGTAGCTTCAACAGGTGGCAGCACTGCAGTCGCTTGCAAAATGGCCAACGTCGATATTCGTATTACACTGCGTTCTGTGATTGATTTTTGGCTGTAGAAGGTGAAACGCCCATTCGCATTCATGAAAGACTGAAAAATGAGCCCCATGATGCAAAACTGCTAGATGAAGCTGAAGGAGAAACACCGCTGGCGGACGAAAAGCGGAGCGGCACAGGCCGTTGATTGCAGTGACTGCTGAGCGAGTTGCTAACATCATTCGTAGTGACCCCAGATAACTACCAATATCGCATTTTCTCCTTCAGCAAAAGCAGTGGCATGACGATTATTCGACATCTGATTATTCAATAAAAGTTTGAGGAAGGTGGGTTCCAAGAAAGTTAACCGGCCAGAATACAGAAACAAGAAAAACAATAGTTAGTATAGAAATAATAGTTATAGAAAAACATTAATTTTGTTCAACCTGAATTAAAGAGGCAGTCAACGAGGGATCACACAAACTCACCGAGAGTAATGGCGATGGTGTTTTGGGTGTGACCGTGGTTTTTTCAACACTGTGATACATGCCCTTGTTAAAAGATGGAACAAAACTGTGGAAATGGACAAAGATTATATTGAAAGGTAACAAATAACGGTCAATAGTGTGGTTTTCAACCCATGTAATTGCATTTTATATTTATTGACAATTAAAGGCGAAAAAACAGAGGCATTACTTTTTAACCGACCCTAGTACGTATCTACATGTTTGGCTTGCGGCTTCCTCTTAATATATGTCTTCCTCGGGCATT
The DNA here is from genome assembly GCA_917563855.2 of Limnephilus lunatus. Taxonomy (NCBI): domain Eukaryota; kingdom Metazoa; phylum Arthropoda; class Insecta; order Trichoptera; family Limnephilidae; genus Limnephilus; species Limnephilus lunatus. The sequence continues at coordinate 24,021,470 of OU830596.1, forward strand.
CTTGACTTCTTCTAAGTTGGCAACAAAACATAACAAATAAACAACTAATATTATAGTAATATAGTTGAGACTTAGTATTCAGTATTAGTATTCCTACTCTTCAAGTTGAATAGTCTGTTTGTGTTTACGTTCGGAGTAAATATTGGATAACTTTATATTAGTTCGCATTTACCTAGAACATGGCTAATAATGTTGACGTGATTGTTGGTCTTGGCTCACCTAGTATTTTCTATTTACCAACCTCAACTTAATGATTATTTTCTCTCGCAAATATAAACAGAGGAGGCATTAGAACTCTAATACGTACAGGTTTATGTCTTGCAATAAGTGAAATGAATTCATTAAGGCGTACAGATAACGAGTATGTCGTAACTCTGTGTCCTAAAGTTAACAATGAAAACAGAAATACACGTAATAAAAAATAAAAAATCAGAGTGCAATTTTAACCTAACATAACCTTATTTTTGAACAATATATTTTTTTGTCTTTACAGGATGTTTGTATTGTTTTTATCCCATTTTACTATTTTTGAACAATTATTTATTATATTAGAATAAGTTAACAATAATAATCTAAACGAAAATATGAAAGAGAACAAGACACAGACAAACAGAAAAAGACAATGGTCGCAACTAGGACTCGAACCCAGACTTCTCCGTCTAACCGGGACGAGCGCGTTAACCAATTTCGCTATTGCCACCTTCTGTCAAAACGTCATAATTGTCAATGTCATATTTTCAAACTTTAGAATTACATTATTATCAACTAATTATTTTTCTCTATATTACGGGCAACTACCCTTTTTATTGGAAACAATCATTCTAAGAATTGGTTTGTGACCTGGATAGCGTCTCGGATAGATATATTGTCTTTTTCTGTGTCTTTTTCGTTTAGATTATTATTGTTAACTTATTCTAATAAGATATATTTCACTGATGGGAATAACCTTCAAAAAAGTATAAAAGAAAGTTTTTCTTATAAAATTTGGATTATTTATTGTCTTTACAGGGGTTCCGTGCCAATTAGAAATGAAACCAACTCAGAACCACCTCAGAAAGGTCATTAAAAGCTATGAAAAAATAATTTTCAAATAGCCGGTAACCCTAACCTAACTTGACTTATTTAACTTTTTTATCATCACTCTTAATGACCTTTCTGAGGTGGTTCTGAATTGGTTTCATTCTGAGTTGGCCGGTCACCCTTTACAGGATATCTGTGTTATTTTTTTTCCATTTCACTATGTTTGAAATATAATTTATTGTCTTTTACGGGATATTTGTATTATTTTTGTCCCATTTTTTGTTAGGTTAGGTTAGGTATTAGTAGATTTTTTGTTGGGGAATGTTTTGTCCGTAGGGTATTTTGTCGGAGTATATTTTGTCGCGGATCATTTGTCGCGAGATTTAAAGTCGCGGAACCGTGCAATTCACAATCCGTATAAGTGAAACCTTCAGAAAATTAAAGTAGACATGAGTAGGGAGACTAAGAAGAACTTTATTTTATCAATGTGAAGGATGGGTTTTTCTAAATTTTTTTCGTGTTATTACAGTGCACTTTTCGTATAAATTTTATAATCTTATCGATATTCGTGTTGTCTTCTTCAGAGTCGCTAGATGTCGCTTTCTTTTGTGTTTTATTTTGCCTGTTCATTTTGGAGTGGTTTGAAGATTGGATATTGATTTTCCAAAAATATTTTTTTTTTTTTGCTTTAATCTTTATAAATTTCATATGTGGCGTCATTTTTAATTAACTGAAAACAAATAACTTTATAAAACACCACAATTTAATCAAAATTATCAAATTTTGATAATTTTGATTAAATAGTAGTGGTGTTTTACGAAGTTATTTGTTTTCATTTTTTTTTGGATTTCGTAGGATTCGACCCTTGATCCGCTAAAAATGACTGCCAAGGTTGGTCAGGCGCTTTATACCACTACCCCAAATGAGACTTGAGACGTGGGACTGTAGATTTATCGTATTATATTGGAACCGAGTACCTGTGAATTAAATAAATATTTTATTGCTATCTCATTCTCTCGAAGACTAAATCCTATAGATGTATGTGTCTGTTTCTTTTTAGTGTAGCTCGTTTCTTTTTATCTAGTTTTAAATCACAACGGTGCTAAAGAAGTTTTCACTTCAATAATTGGCTTGCTTATAAATGTATTTGTAAGTGTACAATGTACATCCACACAAAAAAGATAAAGTTCACATAAAAATTATCATTTATTTATTTGGAATGCATTATACTTACCCACAATGAATGTTGGTATTTCTGTATCTTAATTTTTTTTTTCCTGTGTTGAGGTTAACAATTTTACAAATTAACAAAATAGTACAAAATTATACAGATATTGAAAGAACAATATTGCTGTATTTCTTACAGATTGAGATTATGGGTAGGTACCTACTAAACTGCTGGCGCTAGGTAATACATTAATGTAAACATGTAGGCTTTTAGGGTGACCATAGTTTTGTGATATGATTTAAAATAAAATATATTTATATATATATATATTTTAAAGGATGTAAGTTGTAAATATAACATGCTCTAAATTTGGCAGGAGGAAGATGAAAAAAACGGTTTAACGAAAAATAATATTAATTAAGCTTATTATCTATTTAGCTAATAATTTAGAAAGGACAAAGTAGAGAATATCAATTGGCAATCCTCGGCTAACACAAATAATTTCAGATTCTTTTTAAAAGTGTGCAAGGAATTAGATGACTTTTTATGTTCTGGAAGGCTATTAAATATGAGTGGAGCTTGATAAAAATAATTTCTTTGTATCTTAAAACTTGTAACTGTTATCTAATAAAATAATACTTAGAATTTTCTTGCTTTGTTTCCGCTTGTTTATAATTATATAAAGGTATTTTGATAATTTATCTTTTAAAATAGTTACACAATGTTTTAAAATCTTATTCATGTTATGAAACCTAACATTTATTTATTATTTACTCGTACTGGCTGAAGACCTCGGCGTTGCTCGGGCTTTACGCGCAGTTTTTCAAAATCAGATGCTTATAGTCATTTTTATAGTTTGAACGTATGCATGCAAAATTTTTATCAATAAATATAAAAATTCTGCTTGCTTAAAAGGGTTGGGGATGGAGTGGATTTTCGAAATATCATAAGAAAAATTTTATAAATCTCGGGTAAAACTGTAGATATAAAAAAAGAAAAACCAACCGCCCTTCCGCCACAGAAACTCTTCTACCACAAAAGACAATCTGTTGGCCTAATTTTCCTCGGTTTGAATAAATACGATATAAATAATAATCTATGCCAGGGGTCAGGAAAATTTCAAGAGAGAAGAGCAAATTTGTCAAAAAAACGGGAAAACAAATATATCTGTGAACCATATTATAATGGTGGGGGGGGGGGGGGTGTAATCGTACTGTGGTAAATGTGATGTAACGATAATAATTGTGATTTGCTTTGTGCTGTCCACATTATTACTGTAATATCACACATCTGCCCATTTAAAAGTTTCAATAACTATAAATTAAAACATCCTTAACTTTAATTTGCAGACCAAATGCTGAAAAATTGACAGCAAACCAATCAAGCGTTCCGAGAACGATGATAACTTTTGGTGGTGGGTTGGTGTCATATGAGTCATATACAGATTTTCTCAAATTAAAACCTGTGCCGTAATTGCTTAAATTAATACTGGGGACTCGCACATAGATTTCTTATTAAGTTAAAACCAGTTTCGTGTTCGGAATTTAAAAAAAAAACCGGTTACGAACTTCGAGAGTTCACGTCATGTCATGTTCCGAGTAAAATTATAAAATTCGGAGGGAAACCATTTGCTTGTTCCGTGTGCAATAATAATTTAAACTTGTGGACTCTTACGCAGAATCACCCTTAAGTTTAACCTTAAACCAGCCTTGTGTTCCAAATGTTCCGAAACCATTCTCATACTTCAGAAGGCTCGTTCAAAAAATCAAGCGTTCCATGAGCTGTAACACTGGATCTAGTCAAAGTTCATTCGGCAGCTCCATCTCATAAGGCTGGTTGAGAAGAGGTGAAATTGGAATTGATGTCAGAAGAGCCGCTAACGCCTATTCAAAGAGCCGCATGCGGCTTCCGTGCCGCGGTTGGCCGACCACTGATCTAGGCTGATGATTCAAAAACTTTAAAATTTACATCATTTGTCGTTAAATTTTGTAAACAAAGGCTAAATGCCTTTTACAGTATTTTTATCTCTCTCAGATATATAGCATTAAAAAATATGTCTTTTTAAAAAGACCACAAGAAAATTGAAGACCTTACACAATATTATTTTATGATTTTAACTGTGTATTGTATTTATTGGTTATGGTATATCTACTAGTATAACGTTGACAAATAAATAAATAAAAATGATCCTTTTGAGGGGCGACCAGAACTCTTCAAATATGGATAAGGTGATAATAAAATTTGTAATACATTTGCCTAAAAAAACATGTGCTTGTTTTCCTTTTTTTACGTTACTAGCAGACCCAGCCACACGTTTGCTGTGGCTAACGAAATACAATGGCACACCATTACCCAACCTTTATAACCAACGCCATCTGTTAAATCAAATCCACACCGCCCACTTGCCAGCAGACTGCCCGCTGCCCGCTGCCCGCTTGCCAGCCCTATTTCATTGCACAAAACCTTGACAAATTATATAACTAAAAACCTTCATCATGAATCACTCTATCTATTGGTGAAAACCGCATGAAAATCCGTTGCGTAATTTTAATGAACTAAGTGCACAGATAGCGGGAGCGACCTCATTTTATACTATGTAAAGATGAGAGAAAACGTAAGGTGAGCCATTTTTTTAAACTTTTTTATGTTTGTAGATATTAAAAAATTAAGTATTTCAAAAAATTATTTCTAACAATATCTAACACTTGTAAAGTATTTCATCACCTTTCTATGTACAATAGATTTTAGTTTCCGGATACTTTCATAAATATTAATTTTTTTGATTTTATTGCAAGGCGGAAATATTTTGATAAAATACGACTGCTTTTTGAGGGGTTCTGCTTCGTGTAAATGCGGATAAATTCATAGAATCGGTGTAGAGTCCTATGGGACACTCTGTGGTATGTCAAGTGTTCCGGAGGCATAATTAGGTACTTTACCGTGTTCTGTAGATGCAACTGCCATCCTAAAATTAACACAGGTTTGTTGTTCCGATATCCCTCAATAAAACCATGTCCAGTTGAAGTCACTAATGCACGGGTTTGTCACCGTCGTTCTTGGTGTCGGTTGCGTCTGCCCATCTTCTACCTGACGGGTCGGATCGGGAGATGTTGCTTCAGGGAGGCCTGTTGACCTCTCCAGCCGGATTTTCTCGACCCCATCGGAGGGATGGATTCATAGGTCCTTCAATTTTGAACCCTCAGATTTCTACCCACCTCTCCTTCCTTTTCTCAAAAACACCCTTTAAACAGAATTCTCTGAGATGACGTAGGCTTTGAGGGAATTTATTTTCCTCAGGGCCTCCTATGTGGATCGAATGTAAAAAAATCCAGCATTAATATTTATTTTTTTACATTAGCTCCATACAGGAGTACTTCTTTGGGGATTTGGGGAAAGAAAGGAGAGGAAAAGGAAAGGAAAAAGGGATTAGCGTTGGATAGGAATCTGAGGGTTAATGTGTTCAGGAGGGAATCCACCGCTCCCACTGCGGTACAAGACGATGGATCGAGATAGTCTGGCTGGAGAGATGCAAAGGTCTCCCTCAACCGTTGGCTTCGATCACCGTTCGCATCGATTACCGTTCGCATCACACTTTTCGTAACGCATTCACCAGCTTACCCCCCAAGTCAAGCGTGCGTAAAGAAGTTTTACTTAAAAAAATAGAATATCTAAAAGTCCAAAATAATCAAAGAGTGTCAAATGTAGCCAAAGAGTTCTGATTTGCATACCCCTGTCCAGATGAGATAAAGCCTTCATACCTGCAATGCGACTGTACTGATTGTGATGAATGTTATTCCCTAAATACGCCGACAGTATTTGCGCTGGATTACCTCCAACACGAGGGCACGCTCATAGCTCATACATACCGTACTACGGACACTGCCTGAGTCCGTTGGTAGTGGAAATACGCGATAAAAAAATACAACGTGAAAACAAAAAAACAGAGATACGAGGCTTCGGGTGTAAAAAGAGATAAGTACAAAATATATATTTATAATTCTACTTTCACAACAGTCTCATGAATAATGTTCTACTGAGCATGCTGAAAACCTAGAGTATGTGTATTTTATGACAAAGCAGAAAAACGCTATCGTTTTGTTAACATTAATACGTTGCTGTATTAAAAAAATTACAAGTGTGCAGTTTATAGGTAGAACAAAAGAACCTTCTGAAAAATCTAAAGTAGACAAGAATGGGGATGCTATGAAGTATCGCATAAAGAGGAGACCGATAGGCTACGAAGCACTGCACAAAAAGGAGACCGATGATTCTATTTAATTCTTTCGCAAGCTAAATCCTATTTTGTCTCTTTTTAGTGTCGCTTTTTGAAGTAAAACTTCTTTACGCAAGCTTGACTTGGATAGTAAGGTGGTGAATGCGTGACGAGAGCATTACAATTATTATTTTTGTAAAAGCCTTTAAGGCGTGAATAAATAAATAAATAAATTACGAAAAGTGTGATCGGGCGAGGCGAACGGAAGTTGAGAGGGAGATATAAGTTAGTGAGGATAGAAAGAGAGAGAGAGTTAAGTTTCGTATATTTCTGTAGGGACAAGAGAGAGAGGTGCGAGCACACATTTTCTTTCTTTCTTTCTCTCATAGCCAGTTACGTTTCGTATATCTAAGGCAGAGTGCAGGCATATTGTCTGTTTCACTGTAGTAGCAATAGAGAGCAGTGCGCACGCACATTTTCTTTCTCTCTTCTTTTATAAGTTAGTGAAGTTTTACTTCAGTCGTGTGGTCTAAAGCACTCTCGTTTTTTCGTTTCATCATGTTTCAGATCACAATGGTGCTAAAGAAGTTTTCACTTAAAGAAGCTTTAAAGTAAAATATATACATACTAGCTGGTCCCCGGCATTCGTTGCAATGCCATTCAAAGAAATAAATTGATTCTCCCTGCATGTCCTTTCCCGTACGTCCCCGTTCCCTTCCACCTTCCCCGCCTTCCCCCTCCCTCGTCTCTTCCCTCTCCCCGAACCCCACCTCCTCCTTTCCCCTCCCCCCTGCCGTTTCCCCATGCCCTGTACATATTATTTATATTTTTCACTTAGTTCGCTTTTACTCCTCACCCTATATTATCTCCTTCCGTGCCAATAAATCCAATAAAACCATCGCGTAATAACTCTATTCAAATCAATGACATTAGTACTGGGCACAGGGTAGAAATCTCAAAGTGCGAAGCCAAATAGAAGACGATTGTAGCTGTCTCTATTTCTAGTACTTTAGTACTAAACTGCTACGCGTCGAGTGAGGTAGTGTCTTACCAGTAAGTAAATTTCATTGCAAAGCGCTAAAATGCCCTCCTGTGTGATGAGAAAATGCTTCAATTACACAGCAAATAGTCGAAAAGGAGACAGCGAACGTTGCATTACAAAGTGACATAAGCATAACAAGGACAACCTACTAACAGTAGGTGCGGTTCACACAGCGTCCCGCATTCGTTTTATTCGATTGGGTAAAACGTACAAAGGGTACCGCGTTCATTAATTTTGTAATGTCGTTGATGAAAATTGTAAATAGTAACGGTCCTAGGTGTTATTAATCTGTATAGATTTATATAATCATTTGAACCTATAACCTGTACTGTAGAATAAAGTATGTACTTAACAATACTACTATAATTGTACCAATATTGAATTACTAATGATAACTCATATAATTATAATTTAAAAAAATTGCCCGTGTGTCTCTTTTTACCCGCCTTTACCCTTCCCTGTGCATAGTAATGTGAAAGCAGTATTCGGTGAATAAATTGATTAGCTGCCCGCTCATATATCTATGACATTCATACACATACATTCTTTGATTGTCTATCTTTATCACACAGGAATAAACTTTTGAATTTAGGAATTATACTGAAAACTGATAAAAACAAAAGAGTGTTGCGTACTTTCCACATTACATTGTGAGTATGTGAGACTATTGCGAGTCTATTTAAAATATATAACGTCATTGATTCAAATAGGTAATGTTAATATTACATTACTACTAGTTCTGTGAACTGTTAGCGGACCTCGCATCAAAAAAGTATGATTCTAAATTTCTCTTATTTAAATAAGGTAAAATTTCCTCCAAAATCACAAAATTTGTAAGTAGGTACTTAAACACCCACCTATGTTCTTAATAATAAACCATTTATGCATACCACATTGAACCTTCTCACTAGGCGCAAGTTTGTCACACATTCTCAACCCGAATCACTTTTCCATCCACACTATTCCTCAATACAATCCCTTTTCCATCCACACTATTCCTTAATATAATCCCTTTTCCATCCACACTATTCCTTAATTAAATCCCTTTTCCATCCACACTATTCCTTAATATAATCCCCTTTCCATCCACACTATTCCTTAATATAATCCCTTTTCCATCCAAACAATTCCTTAATATAATCCTTTTCCACCCACACTATTCCTTAATAGAATCCCTTTTCCATCCACACTATTCCTTTATATAATCGCTTTTCAATCAACTCTATTCCTTAATAAAATACCTTTTCCATCCACGCTATTCCTTTTTTTTAAAATATATTTTTTAATATGAATACCGCACAAGAGTCCCAACTGCTCCCGTCTGAAGCCAGTGAGACTATGGCATCCCCTATTAAGGTATGTTGTGAGGCTGAAGGTAGTGGGGAGGGGAAGGAGACAGGGAATAGGAAGGTGGGGAAGTACCTGTCTATTCAGATCAGGTAACCAAACACGGCTAATGCCATTTCAAGCAACGTTTCAATTCTGAATGGTGGTCTTACACCAGGGTGATACTGAGAGTATTTTCCACTCTGGAACGTACCACAAATATACCATATATTATTTTAAACGAATAAATTGTGAAATAACACAAATCAATCAAATAAAATTTATTTGCCACGCCGGCATTCGATCCTGCGACCTTCGGCGTGGGAGTCAAGCGCCTTACCACTGGACTACGAAGACGTCAAATTCATTCATTCCTTAATAATAATAATAATATATCTTTATTCAACCAAATTTGCAAGATTTATAACAAAAAAGAAACGTACATATTCAGTGTTAATATTTACAATGGTTTATGTAAGTACAAAAGATAATAATATAAATATGAAGCAACAGAAGATAATATAAATATGAACAGTAGGTACCTACTTAAAGAATAGAAAATAATTATAAATTAAGGTTTTTCGTAATCCACCTCACTAGGCTAGCCTGTGTTGAGGCAATAATTTTTAAGTCAATTTATATTTCTTATTAACATACCTACACTTATCTATCTATCTTATCTTATCTTATACACTATATAGGTAATATTTGTTTGTTTTTGTGTTTGTTTGCATCGAATAGGCTCCGAAACTGCTGAACCGATTTGAAAAAATTTTTCACTGTTGGGAAGCTACACTATTCCTGGATGACACAGGCTTTATTATAGTTTTTAAAAAAATAGGCATCCTTACTAAAACTTCTATAATGTAACCCAGGGTGTAAAAAAATTACCTAAAATATTCTTTAAATCGCGTGCGCTGCGAAAACTATTGATGATAGAATAAAATAATGTACTACGACTTTGTAGAACACATCATTATTTACAAAAAAGGTCGCGACAGCATATGTCTAACTATTATGATTATGCCACAATAAGTATTCTTTTATTTTAAAAATTTAATTTAAATGTCGCTGCTTCAAAAGGCTCTTTATTTGTATCTTGGTTTTAATCCTTATCAAAATAAATTACTTCATATTCAAGACAGCTTCAATACCTTTATTTAATTTTTTGAATTTTTCAATTCGGATATTTAATTAGAAAGATATCACGAGTTTAAAATTGTTAGTATTAGAAAAAAGTTTCGGCTACGGGCCGGGCCGGAGAGGAGTCAAGAAATGCAGTGCCAGGGGGGTTGGCGGGACGGGGGAGCGGGAGAGCAGTGGTGGGAAAGGTGGAAGTGGAACGCTGGAGGGGATCGCACGGGAAAGGACATGTAAGGAGTAACATTTTATTTATTTGAATATGGCATATACATATTATAAAAGAAATTCCAAAAAAACGTGCAGCTCGCAAAAACTCAGAAACGAGTCCCGGTTCGATCAAGGGAGTTGGGAGAATGGTGTGGTAGATCTCTATGCACCCTAGGGAATAAGGGTATCCGTTTTTACCTAAAGGGCGTGCTTTTAAAGATATAAGGGCTGAAAGTTTCACCCTCTTGAAATTTCTAGAACAGTCTTCCGGAAAGTTCTAGAAGGTTCCATAGAGCTGAAGAAAGTTGTGGAAGGAGTGGCGGAGTATGTCGTGGAATGATCAGGAATAAGGAATCGGGAACATCATTGTGCAACATTCCAGAACACTATCTTATTGTCCTGAGCGAAGCCGGGTAACCCAGCTAGTATTAAAATATAATCATACAATAGATTGGTTGCATCTTACTAATATTATAAATGCGAAATTTTGTATGGATGGTTGGTTGGATGGATGGTCCTTACTCTTTCACGCAATAAATATCGAATGGAATTTAAAAATTCTTTCACTAATCGAAAGCTACATTGTTTGCGAGTAACAACGGCTTTATATATTGGTAAGCTCTGACGTTATGAATGAGCTGTGGCGTTATGAAATTATGTATCATACGTTTTCTGTCCCTAACAAAATCGAGTTATTGCAAACGTCAAACAAATTGTTACCTTGGAAACAATGTTTTTTTTTTAATTTTAGGCTTAAAACGAGTGCTTTGTTGTGATTAAAAAGAGTACTTTTTTGGCGTCGTAGTTAATATCTACATATCTCTAAAAATGTTTATTTTCCGAACGAAAAGCATAACGTTGCTATAAAGCATAGCGTTTGATGTGAACTGTCATTTTCTTATTTTTTTAGGTTACTCTGGATTCAGATATGAATAAAATACTATTAAAGGGAGTAGATACTTAAAATAAATTTCTGTTTCTATAATTTAAATATTTTCTAAAATAGAATTTTTATTTGCGAAATGTCATTCTCAAAATTTGAAATTTCCTCTTGTGTGCCACGTTCGTCAGGCCGATTTGAAAAAAAACTACCTTCCTGACTTTTGCTTAAATATCCATATAAATACGAAAATGAACTGATGTTGTTATTTTCACACAAACTTGAATACACAGCCTACATGAAAAACACATTTCAAAGATGATTGCTAATAAATAAATACCTTCAAATGCATTTGAAAAAGGAACAAAAAGTCCGCTTTCTCCCTACTTTCCAGTTTTGACAGCGTTTCGAAGTCATAGATAATTCATTTCATGCCACATGCATGAAATCTTTAAAGCTACGAAGAGAGATATTGGCGCAATCGATTGTGACCTTATCTTTCATACAGTTTCTTTAAACATACGGGTCAAAATTGCATGCAATTTTTTTTTGTTTTAAATACAGCCGTGGCCACCGGGTGACAAACGACACAGGACGGCTTTTAAATAATAATTATTTTCTATTGGACAAAATAGCAAGAATAATAACAATTATGCCAATAATTATGCCAGTAATTTCCCACTTATACTATGCGAGAGAAGCCGTGGGTAAAATCTAGTTATGGGAATTTGAAGTAAGTCTCTGTTATTGTTTCGTGTATAGCGTGTATTTAATCTTTTTTCATAGTATTTATGTATATTTGTGTACAGATGATTGAGGATTTTTTTTTTTGCGTATATCTGCCGAACATCAAACACATTCATAATATAATAGAATTCCTTTTCCATCCACACTATTCGTTAATAGCGTGGATGGAAAAGGGACTCGGATCTAGATTGTGTGACAAACTAACATTGTGCGTAGTTCAGCGCGAGGCGCGATACTTCAAACGTAGAGAGCAAATATAATTATTTTCCCGAAATAAGAATATATCAATCTAAATATGAATGACAAAATCGATAGTCCTTCCTATCAATTCATATAAGAGTTCGAGAGTGTTGTTATTTCTGATTTTTGCCGATGAACCAAGCATTTCATTCATATTATAATATCTTATCTCTAGATAGCAAATATTACTACAAGCAGATAGTATTCCTCATTAGTTTTTAATATGAGGAATTATAATCATGTGGATTCTATTGATTCAATTAAATCCCCGTCCGGGTGACTTTGTTTACGCAATAAGATTTTATTTATTGTGAACAAATGTCGAGATATTTTAATCAATGTTCGAAGAAAATGAATAATTATTTATTTAAAACGCTTCATAATTTCTAATAGTTATTGAATAATCAGTGAGAAGAATATGTGGACCCGTGAAAGAGGGCGAATAGTGGCGCATCCGGCACAATACAGAATTGTATGATATATATATATATATAAGGCCCCTAGCATCTCAACCCATATGAGACTCCTCAGGCTGAGATGGGCTGGGCATGTACAGAGAATGCATGTACATGTACTCAAAAATAATTTTGACTAGACACCCAGGTGGAAAGAGAAAAGTGGGAAGACCCAGACTGAGGTGGGAAGACGAGCTAAGAGGGGATGCAGCACAGCTTCTCCAGGACTGGCTCTGGCGAGCGAGTTCAATTTAGTTATTATTATTATTATAATCTAGGAGCAGATTCAATTAGCTACTAGAGTAGACAAGTCGTGTGACTTGCAGCATACATAAACTCATTTTCGTTGTTTGTTTTGAGGGTGTTATGCCGTGTTGCGCTACCTTCTACTTTAGCCGACGTTTCGGACAGCGTTGCAGTGTCCATCATTAGGGCAGATCCGGCAGATCCGACAGATGTACAACACGGCATAACACCCCAAAAACAAACAACGAAAATGATTTTGGCCGTGAAAATCTAAAAACTTATCTCATAATAAACCAGTTTGTTATCTAGGGCCTAAAGTTATTGATAAATCCCCCACAGTGTTGAATATAAAGTATACCCAACATAATAGTTTGAATCGAAGTGATCAAATCGGGTCTGTTTGCAGGAGACATTTTTTCAATATATTACGTATTCTAATACGAAACATTCATAAAAAATACTGGCATTTAAGGTGATAATTGAGTAAAAAATATCTCAGCAACAGATAAAAAGGACCTACTTGACTCATTTAAAGTATTTTTTTTGGAAATATCACCCCACTGGCAATCAAAATCAAAATCATTAGTGTGGTATATCTAAAAGCTTCCGAGCTAGTCATATAGAGTGCTAAGAGCTGTCCCGAAAGTCCGCTAGATGAAAGTTAGTTTAGTTCGGAGTTTGGGCACCAGGGGGGCCAAGGGCCGGGGTGCCGTCTGCAGGAGCTCACTCAATTCAGATCTCATTTAGCCAGCTTCCAGTTAGGCCAAATATCGTAGTCACCATTTGTACTACGCGAAGTATTAAATAAATCCCAGATTAACTGAAAAGAACTCTATTATTTCCCAAGAAGTGATCTCCTCCCAAGACAATGTGGAGAAATGTTTGTGTGAACACAACAATTAGATAGTCTGATAACTTATTACTACTATTGTATCTTAATAATGTATGTAATATTATTAAACCCCCTGTACAAGATTTTCAACAACCACATTTCGAATTATTTCTGATCACCCAGTACAGGTAACCCACCTTTTGTTATTTGTGAAACACGCCTAAGTAATGAATACCTACCTTCAAATTGTACTTAGAAGATTTACATCTGTTATGTATTTGTCATTTTGTAAGTTGGAATACGTCAATGTGTTATTGTCTCGCGTTAGATTGCATACCAGAGGTGCCCAATCTTTTATTAATTTTTTTGTAAATGGCGACAAAGTATGACCGAGATATGCTAAACGTGATTTTATAATTAAGGCATTTCTGTTTTGGAAAGGCTTGTTATTTTGGAATCGGAAGGAAGTTTTAGGTATTGATTACAGGAAGGTGAAGAGAAAAGGTCATTAATATCCGACACAGTATTTAAATATTCTATATATATATAAATCAAAATATGCTAGCTTCTGGATTTGTATGTGAAAAGTCTATGCGTTGCTACACCATTCACCGGATTGCGATGAAACTTCGGGGATTTGATGTGCGCATGCCCGCGATAGTTTCTATTTACAATAGAAAGAAAATCAGCTTCTTAGTAAACTCTTGTATCACAACTTGTCAACACGGCTTTATCTCCGGCAGATCAACTTTGACTAACCTAACATTGTATAAAAATTTCATTTCTAACGCACTTGCCAACAAACAACAAGTTGATTCTATATACACCGACTTCAGTAAGGCGTTTGATACGGTCTGTCTTAAAATCCTCATTAATAAACTTTTGAAACTCGGCATTAATAGAAACCTTTTATCTTGGTTTAAGAGTTACTTACTTAGGCGTCTGATAACTGTCTGTATTAATGATCACTTATCCTACACGTTCGAAGCTACCAGTGGCGTACCCCAGGGTTCGCACCTTGGTCCTTTACTTTTTAATTTATTCATTAATGATGTATCAAACATATTCACCCGTATTCTCATTCTAATGTTCGCTGATGATATGAAGATATATAGAATTATTGATAATATCGAAGACTGTCTGACACTTCAATCTAATATTAATAGCTTTTATGATTGGTGTCTTATAAGCAAATTAACTCTCAATGTAAAAAAATGTCAACTTATGAGATTCCACAGAAAAAAAAAACCATTGTTGTTCACCTACTTTCTCAATAATCACATCTTATTATCTGTTGATGAAATAAAAGACCTTGGTATAACCTTTGACAGTAAATTAACATTCATTAAACATATTAATGAAATAACCAGTACAGCAATGCAAATGCTAGGATTTGTCCTACGGATCTCAAAGGATTTTAAAAATTTAAAAACTGTCGAATTACTTTACGAATTACTTCACTTGCTAGAAGCCAACTAGAATTTAACTCCAACATTTGGAATCCTTACTACAGCGTACATGAGAATTCCCTTGAGCGAGTCCAACATAAATTTTTACGTTATATTAATTTTAAATTGGGAATATTCATCGAAAACATTAATTACCCCTCTCTGTTACAATTATTGGGACTCGATACATTAAAAGAAAGAAGAATTTGTTCAGACCTATTTTATTTATTTAAAATCGTTACCAACCTGTTGAACTCCCCTGAACTTCTTTCGTTAATATGTTTCCATGTATCTAGTCGATCAGTTCGTTTCAAATTACCTTATCATTGCAACAATACAGGATCTAAAGCTGAACTCAATTCCATAATGAATCGCCTGCATGTACTTGGAAATAAATATGTTTTGGATGAATCTATAAACATTGCTAGTTTAACCTCATACAAACACTACTTAATTAAAACTGTCTGTCAGCGCTTCTCAGCTTGATTATAAACAAATACAGTTTTAAAGTATTAATTTCTTAATACATATTATCCGGGATTTATAATATGTGGTATTGTATTTATAATAACCTACTCGTTGTACTTTTTTATGTTGATACTACAATTTCTATTGTTCTATGTTCTCTTTTATGTATTTTATATTTATATTTTTTAATATTTATACTTTTTTTTTCATCTATGTATATTCTGTATTCATATGTAAAATAATTGTAATTCTTTTGTCAAAGCCGCTTTAATCGGCGTTAATAAATAAATAATATTAATAATAATAATAATAGGGAGATCTGGCAACATGAAATTATGCGTTGCCGACCATTTATCCGATTGCGATAAAACTTTGGGGATTTAATGTGCGCATGCCCCCGATGGTTCCTATATATAATAGTAACTGGCAATATGAAATTAAGCGTTACTGACCATTCATCCAATAACGATGAAACTTTGGGGATTTGATGTGTGCACGCCCGCGATAGTTTCTATACATATAAATACTGGTGAGCTCTGGCATTATGAAATTTGTACAAAAAAATTGCAATAGTTGGCACGCGAGCTGTATGAAAAATGAATGTACCGGGACTGAATGCATGGAATGCGGGTGGGGGGAGTGGAATTCGGGAGGGGGTTCGCGGGACGGGGGAAGCGGGAAAGAGGAGTGGGGAGAGGGAAGGCGGAGTGGGAACGCCTGAGGGGAAGGGGACGCGGGAGAGGAAGGGGAGGCGGAAGGGAAACGGGGCGAATGGGAAGGAGAAACAATTTCTTTATTAAGTGGCATAGCAACGCATACCGGGAACTCGCTAGTAGGTAAATATATATTTTTTTAATGTTGGCGTTTTACCTTGGATTGGAAAGAAGTTTAAAGTTTAGTTACGAAACTAGAAAAGTTATTCATCCCTGTTACAGAGTATGTGTCGAACGTATGCGACAAACATTATTTCAAATACGAATTCCCTCACTTACGAACCGCGCCGCTAACATAGAGGCCGCTAGCGATATTGAAAAAGTGGGCCTTTGACTCCGCGGCCCGTTTCTCAATCCGAGTCTGAATTATTCATGGGCCCGAATAATAATGTTAATATTATACAAAAGTACAGGGGACAACTCAGGTCAGATCAGGAGGTGTCAGCTGTTGACAAATTGTAGAACCCCGCGTTAGAATCTTTTATAAATAAATCCAGGGTTATGCGTTTGTATTGTGGATGAATTCTGCCGAGCGATTCTATATCTTTTTGGGATCGTTATTAGATAATTGATGTTTGCGCCATTTAATGTTTTTTGGTTTATATTTATGATTGAGCTGAAATAACTACTTATTCAATTACCCAATTCCTACTTACCTACCTTCAATTCCTTGTTCCTACCTATAATTCCGACGGTTCTGCCAGTTGCAATATTGCCAAGAATTATTGGTTTATTTGACCCGCATCACGATAATTGCCAAAGTTCCATGAAGTGAATTACTGCCGCAGCATTGCTTGCATATCGCATTAATTTTGATCGTGTTATGTACCCGCTAATAGGTCAATGGGTGCCCTATTTTGATTGTTTGCCCGTCGTAGATCAAACGAATTTGATCGCCAGTGTGTGTTGAATTGTTGGACTAAAATGAACCATTAAAACTGTTACGAAGACTAAATAACCAGCGGCAAAATTACCAGAGAAGGTGGACTCGGTGAGTTTTGGCTTCCCTTTAACCCTTCCTTATTTCCTTGGGCAGTTTTTCAGTGAAATCGTTGTTACCCGCTGTGAACGGGTTTTAAATTAATTCGCCCCACCAATGGAGGTTATCTCCTGTCAGATTTGTGTATTATTATGGCTGTTATTTGCTTTTTCTATATAAAAACGCACATTAAATAATTAATAATCAAGCATACTTGCAGGAAGTGTTTAAACGATCTAAATTAAAATATGTGACTATAAATACGTAAAAATCACACAAATCTGACAGGAGATTATCTAATAACGATCCCACAAAAGATGTAGAATCGCTCGGCTGGCCAGTTTTTAATATTAGTATCTCATATAAAGGTATTTTAACCATTTTTCTTAACCGTAGCAAGATAATCTTATTTCGACCTACCTTAAGGATAATGATACTTATATATGACACTAAAACGGATGTTTAAAAATGTATATTTGACATAATATTATCGTACTTAAACAGTTTAAAAGTAGTTGAATAAGTAGTTTATGGTTTTTTTCTTAAAATAAAACCAAAATGATTATAAAAAATATATTGTAATTAAAAAAATAACAAAATGTTGTAAATTTTATGTCTAAATCGTATTTTTTTATTTGCTGTGTAATTTTAAATGCTAATCAGTCATTATGCTTAATGATAACGTCTTTGTATGTATATCTCCATAATTATTCTACTTACCGTGGTGACACAGCCGCCCCGCGCAGGCTTCGCTCGGCAACTGAGCTATCTGAGATAGACAACGCGCTACGCTGCGAAAAAAAAACAGCAATACTAATGTCTCGCTTACGTCACAAAATTTAAAAAAAATGATAAATTTTTATGTATAAATTATGACTTTTGGTTTTTACAGCTTTTTAAATTTCTTGTGCCTCTAAATTGTTTACTCTGTTACCATGCCCGTTTTTATGTAAGATGTTAGCGCCGGTGCTACGACAAAACGTATGCTTTGTTTCCTGTATATTTGTACCCTGATGATGCTTGAGTAAAGCGAAACGGGTCGGTTCATAAATTAGTAAATCTCGTGGTTTTAAACAAAAAAGTATTTTATTTTATTGATTATTTTTAAGGTAGGTAAAAATAATATTATCTTTCTACGGTTAAAGTAAAAATAAAAATAAAAGTTTGTAACATGCTGTATTAAAGCTATTCTGTGCGGGTACAGTATTCGTATCAATTCGCGTTTTGATATCATGTTAAATCAATAACATCGTATAAGTGCCTACCCGCGATATGCCGTGCTGGTTTTGATACAATTCAAACATTTCAACGAGAATTGAAAATCCGCTCTTCCGAAAACAGTGTTTCTTACCATTTATACTCTAGATATATTATTTCTTCGCCTCTAACCCACTTCCTCCGCGTTCTACTATTATTTCTACTTCTTCCAGTCCTCTCTACGTTTCTATCCCCCCATTCCTCCCACAACTATCCTTATTAGTTTCGTTTAAGGACGTGGAAAGTACTACGGGAACTTTCATTGCAGTTTACAGTTTGCGCTGTGCAGTAGGATGGTTGGACTAGTTTTATGTTAGGTTAACTTGGGTTTTCAAAGTTTAAGTTAGGTTAGGTGATATGACTGTTGTAGAATTTTTCATACCTACCAGAAATTTTTTAATTATTTTACACCAGCACACAAGCACAGAAAAATCATGTGATGTTGTAATTGTAGGATTAGTGAAGCAGAAACTATTTATAAAAAAATATTTCCCCCGGGTCATTATCTAAAAAAAGAAATTTACCTTTATAATGTTAGTGTAATGTTTATTTTAATTACAGTTAAGCACTATTATTTGTTGTTTGGGGGTGTGTCGCCGGTCGTTCACCGGTGAGAAATATATAAATTTTATATGCGATTTTGACCCTAATATATAGAGAAACTGTATGAAAGTCAAGCTCAGAATGGTTTTGCGCTAACAGTACTGTTGATACCGCCAAAAGTTTTATTCATCTGGCAGCACTGGAATATTTTAAAAAGCATTTTCTGTGAAGTACGAACGTCATATTTTGCCACGATTGAACTGTCAAAAGTCCGTCGATGTTTGGTCACAAAAACTTTAAAAAACCTATCAATTCATCAAATAAATACAAGTAATGTTGTATTTATCGATAGTTTATTGTTCAAAGAATGTGTTTCAGTCAATAAAATATACGATAGTTCAAAATAAATGCACAAAATATTACTTCAAAAGTGCTCTTTCCGAGATGTTATATGAAGTATGGGCAACAAATCCTTAAACATTATGGCAGTTGAATGCGGTCGGTCTGGTTTATTATGAGTTTACGTATTTCCAATATTTATACTTCTGAAAGCACGACCTGTCTATACTGGCTGCTAATTGAATCTGGTCGGTTTGGTTTATTAGGAGTTTACGTATTTATAATATTTAAACTTCTAAAAACTCGACCTGTCTATACTGGCCGCTAATTGAATGTGGTCGGTCTGGTTTATTATGAGTTAATGTATTTACAATATTTATACTTCTGAAAACACAACCTGTCTATACTGGCTGCTAATTGAATCTGGTCGGTCTGGTTTATTATGAGTTAACGTATTTACAATATTTATACTTCTGAAAACACGACCTTTTTATACTGGCCGCTAATTGAATCTAGTTGGTCTGGTTTAATATGAGTTTACGTATTTACAATATTTACTTCTGAAAACACGACCTGTCTTTGTCTATACTGGCCGCTAATTGAATCTGGTCGGTCTGGTTTACTGTGAGTTTACGTATTTACAATATTTACTTCTGAAAACACGATCTGTCTATACTGGCTGCTAATTGAATCTGGTCGGACAGCCACTGCTTCCCGGGCACCCCTGCTGGCATCCGTCGGCACCTGATAGAAGATCTTTCAATTAGTAAACTTGGAAAAAAGACATCATCTGTCAAACATTTATACTACTTTACATTTAAACAAAACAAAAAAAAATCAAAAGAATTTTTAATTAATAAAATAATTTGTTCTGATATATCAATTTTAACCCCCCACGCAAGGAGCGGTGTTATAAGTTTTACTTTCTGTGTATCTGTCTGTCTGTGTGTCATTTGCAAATTTTACTTATTACTTATCATTTCAAATTTTTTAAATTATAAGTTTTATGAACATGAATAATTTTATGAATTACGCAGGTATGCACCCAATTTACGGATACACCCATGCACCGATAGCCGAAATTGGTATATTATATTTGATAATTTGCTACACATTTACTGTCGAATTTACATGTCTATTTTAGAAACACCTTCTAGCAACAGGTTTTATTCGCTGCCAATTCGATACGAATTCATTTTTGTCACTGAATAAATAATTCCTAGAAGTGTGATCCATATTTACTATTGTTAGGAAACTAATTTCGCCGCCACTGGAGCGACAGCCCAATTTAAGCCTTTTTTCTCCGATCGCTCGAGATTTTTGTGGTGACCGTTTTGAATATTTTCCGCCCACATTAAAAAAATCATGCCTCCGAATTTTAATATTGAGACATACAAACTGATTATAGTTCTATACAGCCAATGAATTCACCTACCGTTTTTCGATTAACACATATTCGTAAGATTTATAAAAAAAATATAATGAAATCCTAAACTTCTACTTAATTACTTACAAATAAGGAAAAATTTGCCAAAATTGGCAGAGAAGCAATCCGAGGTATTTTAAATAGTGCCATATTGTGGCAAAAAGCGCTCCGGTGGATAAGCCCTCTATATCTCAGACGGTGACCGGATCTCAACAATGTACAACATCATCACTCTTAATGTAATAATTTTATTAAATGAAGACAATATTAGGGAAACTCAATCGAAAATCTGGAAATAGAAAATCAGAAAAAGATTGTCTACATTTAATTAATATTACAATTTGAGGTTTTACTCATTAAGTTAAAAATAAAAATAATAATTTTGTTAAATAGTAAGAAGACTTGAAAGTGGATCGGTAATTTGGAGTCCACAACAAGTAAAGTATTCCCTCATGTTGGAGAGAGTTTAGAAGAACTTTCTGATTTCTCTACTTGAGGGAATATGGTTACTACGCGTGGCTCTATCCTACCTACTTACGATTTTGCATACACGATTTTGATTTTATTTACATACAGTATTCCAAATTTTACTCAAAAAGATGAAAATGGAGAGATATGTATTTACGAATGTTGAAGAGAGTGCGCAAATATTTAAAACAATAAAATTGAAGCGAAAATTGTGAAAATGTTTAATAAAACACGACTCGTTTAAAATAGAGGAAAACTCTCTTTGGAGTCGTCTAAAAAAGCATTTAAAGAAATATTGTGAATTTTTTCATAGATATAACTTGTAAAATAACTGAAACAAACGTGTTTATAATAATTTTCGGAGCATACTTTGCGATTTTTTTCTACCGAGGGAATTTCATATCATTTGTGTTTCGGCATGGGGAATGTATACATATTATTTTCAAAAATAATATATATTTTTTAAGAGCTTAAAAACTTCAAATGTTTAAGGGAGATATGTAAATTCATGTAGCAGGGGCTTAAGTAGTATATTATTTTCATCGAAATGTCTGAGGCGGCTCTGTGACAACTCAACAAAGTGGCATTTCAACACCGCATTGAAAAGTCATTAACAATGATGAAAACAAATTAAAACAGCACATAACCTAACCTAACATAACCTATTTAAAGGGGTTATCCCGTCTCGGCATGACAACCTCAATACAGTTTTTTTTCGTTACTCAGCCACTGGAGCGATCACGCGAAATAAAATAAATTTGCCTCGATTGCTCGAGATTTCCCAGAAGGTAATTTTTTTTAATTTTTCGCTAACATTAAAAAAATAATTTACATTTTTACAAACACATTTTAAGGAAAAAAAGATAACTATACAAAAATACATTTTAAGAAAAGCAGATAACTATGTGACTAAAATAAAATTGACTAAAAAAATAATATTTCAAATCAAAAAATATTTTTTACATATTATGCACATATCATGTGATATACTTGGTACTGATCAATGGATCAATGAAAAAGGACTTAATTGTATCCGTAAACAGCTGATCAAAAATTCGGCGGAAAAAAATATTTAGAATTTTTTTTAACTTCGTTCTAAAATAATCTACAAAGTCCAGATTTGCAACATCTATGGTTATAATAGACAGAACATTTCAATAGCTTCGTTTTAAAAAAAATGGCTGGCCAAGGAAATGTTTTAAGTAATTACAATAAATGTTTTACGAATGGTAGGAAAATGTGGTCCATTTTTGGACCACTATCAACCGCAGAATAATAAAAGCAGTCCATTTTTCGACCAAAATCGCTCCAGTGGTTAATGAGTTTTCAAAGCAGGTGTTTAGTTGATTTCATTCTGTGTTGCCCGGTCACCAAATAATTTATCACTCTGTAACGTAGTTCGTCGTGTCCTAATTTCCCTGGATATCAGAGACTCCACTCTACTGTTCAATATCTAAATTCAAAATTATCCAGCCTCTTCCTCGCAGATGAGAAAAAGTGAACCGTAAGCTTTTCGATCTAGTTTCAACCCTCTAGGCTTGTAGGGCGGAACTTTTCACCCTTTTCCAGGGGTGGTTACTTCCCAGGAAAATAACTTAATGTAAGTGGCTGGTCCTGCAAACTACCCTTACAGCCGATAGCGGGTGGGATTGGGGGGAGGGGGGGGGGGGGGGGGGGGGGAAGAATCTTATAGATGGAGGAGTGCGAAAACTTGTCGGTTTGGAAATGAAAATAGAACTTGGATTTATTTCGATAAATTGTTTAGTAGGTAGGTTCTGGAAAAGATTTTATCGTTTTTTAGATAGTGGTAATTCCACAGACCAAGAAAAGGGTAGACATGCCCTAACGCAAAATTTCGACGATTTCGACATCATTGCGACGAACTAGAAGCAAACAGCGACGATCTTTTAAAATTAGAAGAGACTCCGCAGATATAATATATCTTCACAAAATTATCAATGGTTTTATTGATTGTTCGCCCCTTTTGGCTGAGAATAATTTGAGTCCCAGGCGTTAGAACCAGAGAAAAATCACTTTTTCATCTTCAAAAATGTTCTACTAATCTCAGACAAAATGCTTTTAGATTCAGAGCATGCAATGTATTTGATAAAAATTTTAATAATACATATTCTAATGTAATTTAAGTACCTTAAAAAATATGTCATAGCTACCATTAAATAGTTTTTTGACCGATTGCCTGCCTACCTTCTTGCATACCTTATTTTTTTTTTAACAAGTTTCAAGGTTATATTTTTTTTAACTTCTTACGGGTACAGGACCCTTACCTTTTAATTATAATTTTAATTATGTGAAATTTTTTGTTGGATATTACGTGTATTATTAATGTTATTATTATAAATGTATAATATCTGTTGATTTTCCTTAAAAAAAAAAAAAAATCATTTTGACACCAGGAGGGTTCCAGCATTTCTTATAAACCATCGTCAAAAGAGTGGAAGATACTCTTAGTATGTAAGGCCTGATGATTCAGAATTGAAACGTTGCTTGAAATTACTTTAGCGGTGTTTGGTGATCAGATCTGAATAGCCAGGTACTTCTCCTCCGTCCTCTTTCCAACTCCTTCCCCTCACCACTACCTTTAACCTCACAACAAACCCCAATCGGGAATGCCTTAGGCCCAGTGGCTTCAGTCATAAAAACGCATGTGAAAAATGCTGCATGCGAGTAATGCATCTGCGAGAAAGGCACTGTGATTTTGTCAACCCTTTTTGTCATACCTACATATGTATAACAAATGTTTTATATTCCTCTAATGATATTGTTTAATTTTTATTTATTTATTACACGTCCTAATGCGCTTTTATATTCTATTTTCGTTATTTGTTTTTGGGGTGTTATGCCGTATTGAGTCAAAGTTTTGGACAGCGTTGCAGTGTCCATCATCAGGGCACATCCGGAATGTGAGAGCCTCACAAATACCCCAAAAACAAATAACGAAAATACTTTTGGCTGTGAAAATCTAAAACGTATCTTTTATATAAAGCTAAAGCTCGATTTTTGCAAGCGATTTAAATAACCAAACATCTATCTATTGTCAAACATAAGCATTCGATACTGAATTTGTATATTAAGATATTATTTTTTCTCTTCGCTTATTCTTTTTCTTATAAGTACAAAATTATATATTTTACTCAAGCTTCTATGAGGAATACATAATTAACACTTTATTCATTCTATAAATAATAACATGTTATGTAAGTAAACAATGTAATATGAAATCATGATATGAATTTTAAATTTGTCAATTTGACCAACCTAAATCAGGATCCATTCCTAGTTGACGATTCAACGTTTCCACATATGTTTTATTGTTTAATATTTTCTGAAATAAAATATTTTTATTATATTCTAGTTTATAAGTTAAGTATCACAGTTATTTTAGATAAAACTAAAACGATAAATAAATTATAATACAATGGAAAAATGTAACAACAAAAGCATACAAATACATTAGTAAAAATGATAAGAAGACTCACATAAGTAGATATTCAATTAGATATCAAATTATACACGCCTATTCCTACCTTTTTTTTGTAGTTTGCCACACATTTTCAGGCAGTTTTGTCTTTACTATTCAAGTTTTCATTGGTTTTTCCTTCCCCATAAAGCTTCCAGGCCAAACATGTACCCATAATACATGATAAATGCGTTAGGGATGAATCTGGGAGGATAAATTTTGTAATTTAGGGTCGGCATGGCAGTTTGAAACTAGCGTCTTAAACTTGCAGCCCTTAAGAATATCTAAGAGTATTATAACTTACCCCCTTTTTCCTAGGGGTGGTAGAAATAACCAGCACGTAAAATGGCATGTTAACTTTGTTAATATGTAGCCAGAAGTAACAGGATATGCATCTAATATTGTTAATAATCGGTAAGTCAAAATACCAATTCTCGCACTGTAATTACCGTCTCGCTGTTATTCATAAAATATAATGTTTGTGCGCTTAGATCTTTTAAACTACGCAACGCATTTTCATGCGGTTTTCACCAACAGATAGAGTGACTCAAGAGGAAGGTTCATATGTATAATGTAGAGAAAAGCCGAGAATATTCAAATATTCATCATTACATAGTTTACAATGAAGTCGCTCAAAATGCTTAGATTTTTAAACTGCGCAACGGATTTTCGTGCGGTTTTCACCAATAGATAAAGTGATTCAAGAGGAAGGTTTACATATATAATACATGCTTATTATAGTAGAGAAAAGCCGTGAATATTCAAATATTCATCATTACATAGTATACAATAATGAAGTCGCTCAAAATATTTGTGCGCTTAGATCTTTTAAACTACGTAACGGATTTTCATGCGGTTTTCACCAATAGATAGAATGATTCAAGAGGAAGGTTTATATGTATAATACATGCTTATTATAGTAGAGAAAAGCTGAGAAATTCAAATATTCAATTCAGGCAGCGGGCAGCGGACAGCTAGCAAGCGGGTGGGGCGGATTTTATAAAGGTTGGGTAATGGCGTTGTGTTTCGTTAGCCACAGCAAAGTGTGGTCGGGTCTGCTAGTTGTTAATAATTGGTAAGTCAAAATATCAATTCTCGCACTGTAATTATCATCTCGCTGTTATTCATAGAATATCTTCTTAAAATTATTATCGTTACGTTTATAAAATGAACTTAGAATACGGCCCACCCTCATAGCGTAATTTATGTAAATTATGTAAATTATAAACCACTATGTGCTAGCAAATGACGCTATACATCAAAAAGATACGGTCAAACGACATAAATATTCTCGTTACTGACAAAATATAAGCCATTAACAGTGCCTACCTTTGAAAAGTCATGCAAAATTACGCCAACGATTAGCAAAAAACTGCCTTCTGACATTACCCACATATTATACAATGTATGACACAGCAGGAGGTCTATCACAGTGAAATCGATAACGGTACAATATCGAATGTTCGCTAATTACACGGTTACGGTGCCGTGACGGCAAAAAGGCAATAAACATACGTTTCTTAACACAATATTGCTACAGCTCTTTTAAAAGTTGAGATATACAATGTACGTAGGTGTGTTTCCTCCAAAGAAAAAATTCATCATTTTCTTGCATTGACCCCGTAGACCCCTATACTACTGGCCGTGGCAATACTTGTGAAAGTATGGAATATACCACTACGTAAAAATTAAAAAGTACTAATAAATAGATCATTTCGAATTGAAATACGATTATACACTAACTAATTTTCACTCATGTTAACATGGCTATTAGGGAGTAACCTTATGCATTAATTATATCGATGTCTTATTTATTCCCCGTCGATATCGGTTCGGCTGTCAATAGTGTCCAATATTACATATTGCTCTTATATATTTCGCTTTCTCACCATGAATTTAATTGCAAGTATGTGATTAACAACTAATGTATTGCTGTTTTTATGTTGCTCAACTTTTGCATATTTAAAAAAAAAATATATTTTCCTATTTAATTAAACGAAGACAATATTAACATAGCTCAATCAAAATCTGGAGACAGAAAAATCAGAAAAAGATATTGGTTCCACTGGGACTCGAACCCAGGTCCCTGTCCTTACATGGCAAGTGTTCTACCGATTGAGCTATGGAAGCCATTTCCAATTCGGTCACATTTAACTGTATCATACTTCGAATAAGAAATACCAACATTATCTTAATTTTCTTAACGCACATATTATTGGCTGCTATCTTTATATATGATTGCAATATTCAACCCGAACTAAATGCTATCTAGATAGTGTCTGGATAAATATTTATCCACTTTATTTTTTAATACCCGACATCTAATGACTTTTTCAGCAAGTCTAGGATGAATATTTTTATATTATTTTTAACTTTATGAGTAAAATTTCAAATTATAATATTTAATTAAACGAAGACAATATTAGCGAAACTCAATCAAAATCTGGAGACAGAAAAATCAGAAAAAGATATTGGTTCCATTGGGAACCCAGGACCTGTTGGTATTTCTTAGTCGATGTATGATACAGTTAAAAGTGAACGAATTGGAAATGGGTTCCAAAGCTCAATCGGTAGAGCACTTGCCATGTAAGCACAGGGACCTGGGTTCGAGTCCCAGTGGAACCAATATCTTTTTATGATTTTTGTATGTTGTTGCTACGCTAATGCGTTTATGATTATTTAATTTGTGGTCGTAACTTATCTGTGGAAATAATCTCCTGCTGACAAGCTACTTGCAGTAGCTAAGCGGGTTATAAATTCCAATTGTATGCAATTTTTATACAATAATAAAAAAAGAAAAGAGAAAATTAGATATAATACATGAAGGTGAGAACACAATATCGCTATCGTTTAGAAATACAACACCAACAGTCTTATAACGGAATTCTGAATGATAAAAACATACAACTGACATTACGTGAACATTATTTATCTGTAATTGACGGAGTTATGCAAAGTTACACAAACCATTTAAATGACTAAGATAAGATTACATACTGAAAACTGAGTAAAACTTTAACAGAAAGGCAAAGGAAATATCACCAACTTTGTCAATGAAATTATGGTAAGAGGGATTTTTGATATATTAATTGTTTTTGTGTTTAATTCGTAGAACTCCATTTTAATTTTTAGAAATTTAATGAAATTTAAATTTGATATGTTATTATCGAGTTCTGCAAGTATTTACGAATGTATTTTAGTTACAGCTGTTTCGACTTGTAAGGTCATTTTCAAACTTTGGTGAAGCCACGTACGGACGACTTATTTATAACATCTTAAATGTCAATTTAATTTATTACCGCTAAATCCAATTTGCAGAGACACTAATTGAGGGAGTGATTAAGTGGGATTCCGAATCTTTCCCTTTTTGGTTTCACTTGCACTAAGTGCAAGGGTTTTTATTATTGATTTAGAATGATGTTATTTCTTAGAAATAACATCATTCTAAATCGAAAAGTGTGATCGGGCGAGGCAAACGGAAGTTGTGAGGGAGATATAAGTTAGTGAAGATAGAAAGAGAGAGAGAGTCACGTTTCGTATTACTGTAAGGACAAGAGAGAGAGGTACAAGCACACATTTTTTTCTGTCTTTCTCTTATAGCCAGTTACGTTTCGTATATCGACACAGTGTAGGCCTATTGTCTGAATCACTGTAGGAGCAAGAGAGAGCATTGTGCGCGCACATTTTCTTTCTCTCTTCAGCGTAGTTTTACTTCAGTCGTGTGGTCTAAAGCACACTCGTTCTTTCAATATTTGCTCCTTTTCGAAGTCACCTACGTTGAAAACTGTACAAAAAAAAATTATACAAAAAAATGATACCTACTTACATTCACATTCTATGCGACAAAATATAATTATATATTAACAAAAAAATATTTGTCTTATTTTATAATTGTTTGCAAAATAGTTGTTTTAACAAAATCGTCAGTCGGCAATCAAATATTTTTCTTATGTGGTCATATGCAAGAAGGAAATAAAAGGATAGCAAAAATTAGATAGAAAATATCTCAACCCATTCTACCTCATTTTTGAATTTTTAAGTTAAAGAGCTCTTTTAGCTAAACTACGATTTAAAAAGTGCATAAATCAGTCAATTTAAAACCGTTTTAGCGCACCAAAAAATTGATTACTTAATAAAATAAAAATATCATCCAATAAAACAGTATTTTAAGTATCTCAATTTAAAATATATTTATCAGAATCCAATGATTTATTCAATTTGCAATCATTTTCTTATCACACAATAGTGCAACATTGTAGGCATTATTTTTTATTTTCAATTTATTTTTCTTTCACACATTAATACAGTTATTATTATTTATTTCTTTTATTTATTTAGCGCCCAAACGGCTTTTACATATTTCGCAGTACAATTAATTCATGGCAGATGATTTTTAAACTGATAAAGAAATAATAAAAATAAAATTAGATAAAAAATGCACACATGTCATAAAAATACAAAAATACAGCGATTTCATAGGTTTACAAAAATACAGATATGTTTAGGAATAAGTTTTTTACAAGAACCAAAAAATTTGCCAAATTTATGTTAAATATGTCAACATCACCTAAGTACTAATTTCCCATAGTGTGAAATCGTTGTGTCGGAGAGTGGGCAATGTAGTTCCGCTTATGAATGCTTCAGTAGAAAAGTGTATTTTGTCGTATATTTACTGTCGGTATTCGTAGGTTTATGAGTTGCACGAGTTCGCAACAGTCGAATTTAGAGTTAAGTATTTTGAATAAAAATGTCAAGTAGTTTATTTTACGTCTGTCTTCTAGTGTGTGTGTTTTTAGAATATTTAATAATAAATTATATTTTAAGTCTTCTAATGGGATATTTAATTTAAAATTTATAAAACGCAGATTTTTTTGTTGTATTCGGTCAATCTTATTAATAAAGCATTAAAAATATTAGACTTCATTTGTAACGGCAGAGACTTTAGTTAGATTAAGTACCTAAATTTAAGGATGGCTCAATCCCACTGACTCCGGGTAGTTGAGAGCAATTGGGACTCTTGTGAGGTACTCAAATAATTTAAAAAAAAAACAGAGTAGGTTGTGTGGGCACACGGTTCACAAGAGTGGGATGTACGAGGCACCGCGCAAAGAGGAGACAGATTATTCTATCTCATTATCTCGCAGGTTAAATCCGATAGATACATGTGTTTCTCTTTTTAATGTCGCTTTCTGGTTTCATCGAGTTTCAAATCACAACGGTGCTAAGGAAGTATGTACTTCAAAAAAATCATTCATCAAAATGATGTGAGCTGATTTTTAAAATGAAAATCACGAAGAATAGACAATATTATCTGTTCACAGTAAATATTAACCTAAATAACTTATCACCACATTTTAACTTTTAACCTTCTATAATAAAGTTGAGCAAATGTCACAAACTACCTAAATAACGGAACAGTTCGTGTTCAAACTCGAATTTAATTATAAAGTAAATTAAAGTGGGTAGATTTTAATTAAAACAATTACTTTGTATAGACCACCAATTAATTAAAATATTGGTTTTGGTCGGTGTTTGTTTTACAATGTTCGTTTATAGCAAAACTTTATTACTGCAGCATCATTTTATTAACTAACAAAATAGAGATTTAACCAGGTTAGGTTGGTTGACAAATGCGTCCTGTTTGGACACAGGCGTTTTGGGTTCGATTCCCCTGCTAGTTGAGTTCTCAGTAATTGCAGGAGCAACATTTTCCACTTGTACTAATTATTGTAGTATGAGTTTTTTTTTATTAGCCTGCAACCGAGCTTATGTAAAAGTTGAACTCAAATTTAAGTCATTTTCAAAATTGGAACTGATTTTTAGATAAGCAATTAGTACTAAAATATAATTATTTAATAAGCGATAAACCAAAATTATTTTATTAATTAACATTTTTCTTTATTTGAAATGTGTATATCTTTTGTTCAGATGTTTAGCAGATGCTTACGTAAGACAACGCCAATGGTTTCACTGAACTAGGTACAGTGGACATGCCTTAGCAGCCGTTCGTATAGCTATTTCATTCTAATACGCAATATATTCTTTGAATGGCTAAACTTTTAATAAACGGTGCTACATTTTTGTTCGATTAATATGAACAGAACATGTCTTGTATTTTTATTACGTCCTTGGATGGATGTCGTAATTTTTCTTGTTTACTAATATTCGAAATGCAATTTTTGATGTGAGCAGTTATTTAGCACCTGTGTGATTTGAAATTCGATGAAACGAAAAATAGCAACACTAAAAAGAGACAAACACACACATCTATAGGATTTAGTCTACGAGAGAATGAGATAGTATAATCTGTCTCCTCTTTGTGCGGTGCTTCGAAGCCTCTCCACTCTTGTCTACTTTAGTTTTCTGAAGGTTTCATTTCTACCGCGCGTGAATTGCACACTATGTTTGCTTTTGAAAGGCAATGATCCTGAAGAAATATTTAAAAAATAAATTCTCTCAACTTAATAAATCCTACATTTCTTATGTCCGTGATTTTTTAGCATAATATTATATTGATATACTCGGTTTTAAAATAGTATACCAAATTGCACAAGTCAAGCAATAAATTTAACCTATTGACTTCTATTGTTAACATTAGCTCCACGAAGGAGGCCCTGAGGATAATATTTCCCTCCAGGGCCTATGCCACCCTAGGGGATGCTGTGTGGAAAGGAAAAAGAAGAAGTTGTGGGAAGGTAAAAGTATGAGGGGAAGTACGAATCTGAGGGTAAGTATGACCAGGAGTGACGGACATATTAATTTATCCCTCCCTCTGCGATGCAAAGCGAGAGAGTCCAAAGGAGAGGTCAAACCAGTCTCTCCAGATCCGGCCTGCTACACAGTAGGTAGTTGTTGAACAATCCAATAAGCCTCCAAGATTCGAACAAACCTCACCCCTTGAACCCGGGCACCCCTGGCAAGTCACCAAACATAGCAAACCACTTGGGGTGACCTATGGCAAAAGTGTTGATTATCAAATAAATGATTCCAGGTACCCCCTTCCGCCTTCTAAATTGACATCCCCGCCTACCTTGGATTTTTATTTCCATGTCTTACCGATAAGCAAAGAAAAAATAATAAAAAGTTTTAATTCGATGATTAAATTTAAAATCTTCGTTACAAGGCGTTAAATTTAGTTCACCTGGTTATCGGTAAAAAATAACCCAGTTTTAACGAGAGTTGACTGGCAGGTAACAACCGTTAATTTTTCAAAGTAGGTATATAAAAAATAACGATTTAACTTTAGTGTTGTTTGAACATTTTTATTATTTATCGGAAAGGCTTAACAGATAAGTTATAAGTTCTTTATAGCTAATAAAATTCGACAAGTTACGATGATGGACGGGGTTCCGCGACTCCACATCCCGCGACTAAATATCCCCGACAAAATATCCTCCGATAAAATGTCCCTGACAAAAAATCCCAGACAAAATATCTAAATACCTGAAAAAAAACATCGATTCTGTGCTGAAACGGGTGGTCAGAAACGGATTGCAATTTTTAGAGCACAGACGTCGGGTGGGAATGCTACCCTTGTTCTACCGGTATTTCAATGGAGGATCCTCCGAGGAACTCGCATCATTGATTCCTTCAGCACCCCGGCCGTGCCCAGAACACGGTTGAAATTTGTCACATGAGAACGGGTCGCTTTTTCGACTCGTTCTTGTGTTCAACAGCTCGGCTGTGGAACAATGCCGACCTTCCTACAACATGAGTCTCTTTAAGACTAACATTCCTTCATCTCTTCAAAAAGGCCCTCCACGCAGTATCTCAGGTGACATAGGCCCTGAGGAAATTATTTTCCTCAGGGCTTTTTTATTTCTATATAACTCCCGTGTGGAGTTCCTCCAACAAAATATCTACTAAAACCTAACATAACCTAACAAAAAAATGGGACAATAATAATACAGACATCCTGTAAAGACAGTTAATTATTGTTATCTGTATTATTTATGTCTCATTTTACTACTTTTGAACAATAATTTATTGTCTTTACAGGTATTATTTTTGTCCAATTTTTTGTTAGGTTAGGTAAGATTAGGTTAAGTTAGATTTGGCTAAGTTAGGCTTAATTTTAGTAGATATTTGGTTGGGGATGTTTTATCCGTAGGATATTTGGCCGTAGGATATTTTGTCGGGGATATTTTGTCGGAGAATATTTTGTCGGAGAATATTTTGTCGGGGTATATTTAGTCAGAGGATATTTTGTCGGGGATATTTTGTTGCGAGATGAAAACGCGCATTACCGATAGACGTCAATTTTTTTATTATCTTACCATTTTAAGACCTGCCTAATTGAAAAGTTATTGTTGGGAATCTTTCTGTAACAACCTTGTTGAACCTGTTGTTAAATGTTCTAGATAATTCATCTTTGAAGAAAACTGTTGTGGGTTCGAATCCTACCGTGGTTATGTTTTTTTTTAACATTTCAAATTAATATGAAACCTTTAGCGTAAAAGAGGCGTATTCCAAAATTTTCAAAATGTGAATGTTTTTAATGTGACTAAATTGATCAATAAATTGTGATGCCATTAAAAAAAATAGTTTTCCTGACTTTAGAGGCAACTTTGTCATGTTTTTGAAAGTCAATTGTAATTCCTATTTTCTCTATTTTCATAAAATTAAAAAAAAAAAAAAAATTTAAATGGGAACAAATTTAAATCGGTCGAATATAATTTGCTTTTTGCAAAATGCTTTTTAAATTATTTTGTTATTTTATATTTTCTTACATTTGTTCAAGAATTAAAGACCGTGCTAATTCAGAAAATCAGGAAAAAATATATTTAAAAAAAATCTTATGACGTTTTAGGTACATATCCCCACTATTTTTTGACAGAATATTCGTAACGATCTATGCACTTGGTGAGCCGTGGCACTAGATCCTAGATGTCCCTTATCGTAGAACTCCGCCACCAAATATGCTATATATCACTTCTCCCTCCGCGTCCTAATCGGTCTCCAAAGTTTTTCCGGCCAAATGTTGCTTCAGGTGAAGATAAAGATGCAAATCATGTCATTGATCGTCTTTTTGATTACGGGGTTAGGTGGTGAATCCGTGTTTCAACCCAAAATAGACTCGCTATTTGGAAAAATGGATCGAAGAGACCCGAGCGCTTTTCACACGATTTTGCTCTTCGGCATTTTGGCAACCCAACGAGCATGCAATTTACATACGCCATTTTTCCCCTTAATTATTTTGTGGTAGACTTACTGACGTCTGGGAACAAAATTGCAAACTTACGAACTTCAACAGGGCGGACTCCCTCTTAGTTGAGAAAGCGAATAATTGAGCGCACATCGCAGGCGGATGGATTCGATAGCGGAGCATCCACTTCAAACGGACGCAAAGATTGCTCTGAAGCATCTACCAAGCCGGATCACCGCTCGTTTTTTAAGGGAAAGTCTGCGCTACACACCAGTGCCACCATATTTTGATAAATAACGTCCACGTCGCCGAAAACGAGGAAAGGTCTTTAATTCTTGGACACCACTCGTATTTAAAAAGTGAATATAGCTAGTTATCGAGGTCCTTTTTAGAGTCAGAAGTTTTCTTGTTCAGGACTTGAGTGTTGCAAATATATTATTGTGGAATAAATAAAAGAGTTTTTTTTATGTGAATATCGCGCAAAAGTCTCAACTGACCGGAGCCAATTGGACTATGGTATCCCCAATTAGAGTATGTTGTGAGGCTGAAGGGAGTGCGAAAGAGAGAGAGAGAGAGCTGGGTAAGAGGAAGATTGTTAATACCTGGCTATTCAGATCTGGTCACCAAACACGGCTAAAGTCATTTCAAATGCCGTTTCGTTTCTGAAGGGTGGTTTTAAGGAGAAAATGTGTTTATTTATCATATTCGGAGGTACAAATTTTAGTCCGCTCCCTTACGGGTCGTTATGAAATCAACATCGCCCGCGTAAGGCAAAGAATGCTTGCAATGCAAGTACGCAACACAGCTACGCGTTGCGCGTCGGTGCGGTGCGGTAGCTGTATTGACAGACGCGACGCGACGTTGGCAACGCGACGATTGGCAGGTCTGAAACACGTTCCCCATAACTCCATAAGGTCATATGGTAACTCGATAAAGTTAGGTTGCCTCCCGGTTCCACCCGCGCAACTTCAAGGAAAAATCTCTGGCAGGCCTGAAATACGTTCAGCTAACCCAAAGTGAATACTCGTAAGCGTATTGTTAAAAGGTTTAACCAGCGGTTGAGGGAACAATTAGTTTCCCTTGGTTCAAGTACCCATAAAGTTATTGCTATTGTGTTGTACTATTATTGAACTGAGCCATACTTACAATTTGATTGTACCTACTCCAAGTAAAAACTAATAATTGTCTAATCGTCCCGGTTAGACGGAGAGGTCTGGGTTCGAGTCCCAATTGCGACCATTGTCTTTTTTCTGTGTCTTGTTCTCTTTCATATTTTCGTTTAGATTATTATTGTTAACTTATTCTAATTTACTAATAATTGTGTTTACCGTAAAATAATTGTGCGTTTTGATTCATTACCGCCGCTACAATACTTAATAACTTCCCATACTCAACTTATTAATTCTTTGCAGCTATTTTTCGTAATTGCTGCGTTTTTACTTACGACGGTAGTATAAATACGCGTGTAAAGTATAGTAGGACATAAACAAGCAGCCATAAAGGCGATTAACAGATCGTCGGATACTATTTCTCGGCATATTAAACAATATAAAAGCTACGCGCGAGATTTAAATACTTCTATTAGTAAACATTGCGGTTTTAAACTTCAGTTTATTTACAATACAGAGATGTTGATATGTCTGGAAAAGGTGGAATCAAAATATTCAGAAAACAATTTTAATACTTCAGGAAACTATTTTTTAATGTGTATTAGCGTAGACCCGGGAAAAATCACGGGATTTTACAATAATTGAAGGGTTTATGAAGCTTTTCAATTTGGGAGGGCATGGGTACCGCCGTCCCGGAACCTGTTATTGGATAAACAAAACCTCTGTTATAGGTCACTAGGAGTGTTTCGCTCTGTTTGGTGTTTTAGCAGGGGTGCCGTTCATTGGGCGATGTGTGTTCAGGTCTTGCCGGCGGATGCATCTGCCCACCTGTGAGGGGACTGGTTGAGGGGGTCTTTTTGACTTTTCCAGCAGGACTCTCTCGACCTATCGCCTTGCACAGAAGTTGAAGGGATGGATTAATACGTCCGTCACTCCTGGTCACACTGACACCCAGATTCCTACCCACCCTTCATACATTTTTCCTTCCCAGAACTTCCTAACCCTCCCTTCCATCGAAAGATCTTTAAGGATGGGAAGGATAGGAAAACAGCATCCCCTAAGATGACATAAGCCCTGAGGGAAAATATTTTTCAGGTAAACAGATGGTGCATAATAAAAAAAAATCATGTGTGCAGTTCACACGCGGTAGAAGTGAAACCTTCAGAAAACTAAACTTCGAGGGAATAAGAGGAATGCGGAGTATAGGAGTAGGATAATTGTAGGGTTTATCTCTAAATATTATAAAACAAAGTCCTCCGCTCTGTCTCACACTCAAAAACTACTGAACAGATTTTCATGCGGTTTTCACCAATAATTCACGTGGAAGGTTTAGGTATATAATTTGTGAAGGTTTTGTGTAAATTGGTTAAATTTATAAAGGAGAATGTCTGTATGTGGTGGATGAGCGGGCTGGCAAGCGGGCGGTGTGATTTGATTTGTATGCAAATTTACTGTAGTTTTTTGCCGAGGTTGACGAAATTTTTGCACATGTGACCTTCAAAACAAGAGGAAGGTAACTGTCTACATAAATATTAATTTCTAAAACCCGGGCATCGCCGGCGACTTCAGCTAGGTTATTCTAATATTGTTACCAAGTTTAAAAATTAATTTACATTTTATTCTATGAAGCACCGCATAACGGGGAGGCCAATAGGCTACGAAGCACCGCCCAAAGAGGACACCGATTAGTCTATCTCTCTCGCAGGCTAAATCCTATAAACGGTGCTAGAGAAGTTTTCACTTCAAAATTTGAAGCCCAGGATTTCCAGGCGTATGTATATTACTGTAAAATGTAATAATAAAGATTATTTCTTGTATCTTGTATATTTCTGGAATAGACGAGTGTTTGTGTTAAGTTTTAACGAGATAGTTATTAAAAATGGTGTTGGATATTATATTCTGATGCTTCGTATTGGAATGACGATCTTGTAAATATATGTATCTATTATTGAATCGATCGCCAGGGAGTTGACCCGGAGTTGCAAGGAAGTTAAAAAGTTCACTTATAAAAAATTACTTTTATTATCGTTTGGAGATCGAGCTTTCGGAATATCTGAATAAACTCCCGACGGAACTAAGATGCATAACAAGTCCAACCAAATTTGAATAATTAGAATTAAATTAATTATACCCATCTGAGAGTATCATTATTCTATTTCCTATGATATGTCTTAATCACACTATTCTTTTTGGATTAATATTATTCGAATTCTTACACGTCAATTTGTCTCTTAACGCGGGAAGTATCACATTTAGGAAATTAAGTCTTCTGATCAAATTCTTGTACTATTGTACCGCCCATATTGCTTTCCAAAATATTCTTATTAAAGAACATAATATTATATATTACTAGTAGACCCGGACACCCGTAGCTGTGGCTAACGAAACACAACGCCATTACCCAACCTTCCAAAATCCACACCACCCGCTTGCCAGCTGCCCGCTGCCTGAATTGAATATTTAAATTTCTCGGCTTTTCTCTACCATAATAAGCATGTTTTATACATTTTTCGCGACTTCATTTTATACTATGTAATGATAACGATTATTATTAAAATATATTAGGATTACATAATAATTGTTCCCGATCGTGTCCTCTGCATGCAAATTTTACCTAAATTTCTCTAAATAAACAATAAACAGTTTTAATCGCAAGACTGAAGAGTATGTATAAATGTGAATGATGCAAGGAATGAGTGCTCAGACAAAATTGTGTGGCGGTCCACCCCGCATACTCCTGCGGACAATGGTGGAAACTGATTGAGATTTATTTAAATATGTTCGGGAAAACTTCAGTAAAGATCGAGTTTCGTCGAGATTACAATTGCTTTATTTACACATTGTTTTTTTTTTTTTTTACAAACTATAATGGTTAATTAAGGTAAAGATATTGTTTTTCTTAGTCCTCCTCACTAAGGGTTCCTGTGCCGAGGCGGACTAAAATTGTTTAATTACAGTTTATTTGTCTACTATGTCGTTTTTTGTGTCTTCATTAGGGTGTTTTCGTCGACCTCTTTCAGCCATATTTTTATTCTTGATTTGTACTCATTAAATTTTTTTATTAGTTTTATGTCTTGGGGAAGAACGTTTTGGGGTTTATTGCAAAATAAGTGTAGTTTCTTTGTCCGAATGTGGTTTTATAACATGGAATGTTTTTTTATGTCATTTTTATTTGATCTAGTGTGATGGATACTGTCTAATAGAGGATTCAGTATTTTTGAATAGCTTCAATAACATATTTTTGGCATATATTCTTTGTACATTTGGTAGGTCAAAGCTTTGAATATTTCAATCGAAGGCGTTCTAATTGGTACTTTCAGTATGGTCTTTATGATTCCTTTTTGAACTGTATTCAGGTTTTGTATGTATGTATGTATGTGTAGTAGATCCTTATCCTATAATTCCTAATTCAATTCGAGAATGACATAAAGCGTAGTAAACCTTTTTCAAATCCTTTTAATTTACTACATTTCTTAGATTTTTTGAAGAAATATATAAGACTTGTGAGTTTTTCAGTGATACCTTTAATGTGTAGGTCCCATTTAATATGTTTTATATTTTTTCTATGACTGGGCAGTGACATTGAACATTATTTCTATGGCATTCGTGTAATTTTAACTCTAGTGATTTTGCTGGTTGGCTCCTTGAATTCATTGAAAAAGTTATATATTTAGTTTTGCTTATGTTAAGGGTAAGCGAGTTGATTTTAAGCCAATTTTGAAGTGCACTAAGCCCTTGTTCAGCCACATTAAATGTGTCCGTCCAATTTTCCGTCCACGGTTCGTGCATTAGACACGAAAGACGATTGATGGTACTCTTCTAAGGTCCTACTAGACACTTCTAAAATACTATATATACTAACGATATTTGTTGAAGGGTGTTGAAACTACATGTCTAATCCTAGATACTTAAATTTATTAAATGAAGTGAGTATTACAATATTTTAAATTAAAATTTTAAAAAAATCGTTGAATCGGTTTAAAAATTTTATTCTGTATCTGAGACAGAATTTATAGTTCATGTCAATGTGAAAAATATTCTGATATTTTTTGTATAACTCTACAGAGAATAAAGCTGTACTAATTAAACAATTTAGCAGTACATATTTTAACAAGGTCACTGTATAACAGGTTTTTTCTGTTTGTTTCTTCTTCACTGCTTTCACTAACTTCGTATGAATATGTATTATTTTTTCTTTTGGTTTATTTACAAGTGATCTTATAATTTTACATTTCTTTCTTCTTTCTATATTGAAAAAAAAAAGTGCACAATTCATTATTTTTTACCTGAGATTCAGTTAGTAAGATAAAGATTTTTGATTTGTGTTGATGATTTTTTGATTTATGTCCCAATATAAATCGGTCATTTTAAAATTAAATATACGTCTATCAAAATGTTTTTGTCAATTTGACTGTCCTAGAACGGGAGACTCCTAGTTGGACAGTCAAAGCTTCTTTGTACTGATGTATTCTTTATAACAAAAACAAATAAATAAATAAAAAATAACGTAACGTAACGTTTCATTCAGAAATATTCCATTTATATGGATTTTATTGCTAAGCGGAAAATAATTATGAGAATTCCGTTAATGTCAACAAATGACTATTGCTTTGTTTACATATGTCAACAGAATGTTATGGGTGTTATTGTTTTTGTCAACAGCGAGTTAGAGCTGTTCTTGTTTTAGTCAACAAAAATATGTGTTGCAGTTTTTGTTATATGTTTTGCATATAGAGTTGGCATGAACACAGCACTCGCATGTCATGCATTGCTTGTATAAAAATATTTAATTAAACTATAGAGAAAATTGGCAATATTAATTTAGAAATAAACACAGTGTGTAATTCGCACGCGGTAGAAATCAAACCATCAGAAAACTAAAGTAAGTAGACAATGGTTAGCACCGCACAAAGAGGAGATCGACAGGCTACGAAGCACCACACAAAGAGTAGACCGATTATACTATCTCATTTTCTCGCAGGCTAAATCCTATAGATGTAAGTATTTGTCTCTTTATTTTTCGTTTCATCGAGTTTCACATCACAATGGTGGTAAAGAAGTTTTCACTTAAAAAAAAACAGAACTTACAGACACGTGGTAGAAGTGAAACATTCAGAAAACTAAAGCAGTCAAAAAAGGGAGGCTACGAAGCACCGCACAAAGAGGAGACCGATAGGCTACGAAGTAAGGTAAACAAAAAGGAGACCGATTATACCATCTCATTCTCTCTCAGGCTAAATCCTAAAGGTGTGTGTGTTTGTATCTTTTTAGTGTCGCTATTTAAACTAATGTGAACAACAATTTTAAACATTAGGTACTTACTTTATGTCAACTCCTATATTTTATGGACTTTACTGTGTTTCTTATATTTTATGTTACCTGTATTTTGTTAACGCTTATATTTTATGCAACCTATATTTTATTTTTAACATATATTATGTTTACCTATATTTTGTAAACTCATTATTTTCACTGTAATTTAAAAGAAAAAAATTCTGTGTACTGCATCCTATGTAAAAGCCCTATGGGCGTGTAAATAAATAAATAAATAAAGTTAAAAACATTTCAATTTTTCTAATTCGATCTTTGTATTCACCAGAGCGATACTGAAAGTACATACAATTCTCAGATCGATGATTCTGTGATACCACAAAATCCGGCGTGACTCGGGTTCATTTTATTTATTCAGAGAATTGCGGCTTCCAAGCGAAAACTTCTGAAACCGGAAAAATAAATTTCCATCCTATCTTTATGGAAGTTTCATCGACTTGGTCAGGATTGGGTTCGGATTCTTGCAGACTCTACGGGTCCAATGAACATGAAACTCAGTTTACGTTCAAAGATTTATGGAATCTAAACAAAACTCTAGCAAAATGTTGTAAGATTTAGAAAAAAGTGTCTAGTAGAAAATACTAAACCTTTAGAAAAGGGACCTGTGGCCAAGAATTGTAATACTTAACAGTAAAAATTCTAAATTTCGTTAAGATCAATTTTGAAAATGGCAAAAATATCTAAAATGTACCTTTGCTAAGTCTCAATAAAAACATTTGTATTTCGATTTTGATGTTCTAACCACATGAAGTCCCCAGCTTTGCCCGGGTTTACTCAGAGTTTTTAGAAATCAGATTAAGACAGTAATTTTCTACTTATTTTGAATGCCAAGTTTGAAAAATTTCATCAAAAACATGTTGAAGTGAAAACTTTGTTAGCACCGTTGTGATTTTAAACTCGATGAAACGGAAGCGAGCGACACTAAACAGAGAAAAACTCCAAAACGAACAGGCAAAGAAAACACAAAAGAAAGCGACACCGAAGAAGAAAACACAAATACTAATAAGATGACCAAATGTATAGGAAAAGGTGCACTGGAATGCGACAACAAAAATATGGAAAAAATCATTCTTCACACTGATAAAAAAAAGTG
This sequence comes from Limnephilus lunatus, assembly GCA_917563855.2. Taxonomy (NCBI): domain Eukaryota; kingdom Metazoa; phylum Arthropoda; class Insecta; order Trichoptera; family Limnephilidae; genus Limnephilus; species Limnephilus lunatus. The sequence goes on from OU830596.1 coordinate 24,062,786, forward strand.
CTTCGTAGTCTCCACACTCTTTTCTACGTTATTTTTCTTAAGGTTTCTCTTCTACCGCGTGTGAATTGCACACTATGATTTTTTATAATTTTTTTTTCACTTGATACCGTGAGAAAAATAATCTCTCAGGGACTTTAGGGATGCTGTGTAGAGAATCTTTTTAAGGAAAGGAAAGAGAGGAGGTTCTGGGAAGGAAAAGGGTGTGAGGAGTGGGAAGGAATCTGGAAGTAAATATTATGTTCAAGAGTGACGGACGTATGAACCCGCCCCTCCAATTGCGGTGCATGGTTAACGATGTGTTAAGAGAGACCGGCCGGAGAGGTCTCCTTTAACCAGTCTCTCCCGATCCAGCCCTTCACACAGTAGATGAGAAAATGCATCGCCTCCAAGACCTAGACAAACTTTACTCCATGAATACGGGAACCCCTGCTAAGTCGCCAAACGTAGCGAACCACTTGGGGTGACCTATGGCAGAGGCGTTGGTTATCCAACAAATGGTTATAGCATAATTCAAATTGAGTTAAATTGAATTATTTATTTATTTGGGCTTTTACATATGTATGAGAAAATTAAAAATACATTTGATATAATAAATTAATTAAAGAGATATAACAATTAAAATAAGTACCAAGTACATACATTTTAACTTAAAAACAACAAACAGGTTGCACATTCATATAAATTTCGATACATATTAAAAATCTATAAACATTTCAAAGCTATCAAGATAGACTTACAGATTTAATAACAATGTTTTTATAGGCTGATAGACATTCAGTACCGTTGGTGTTCATGTAATATTTACTCTCTGCACTGTGCAGTCGGTTCATTACTGAGTTTATTTCTGCATTGGTACCTGAAATGTTACAATGGTAAGGTACCTTCTGAAGAACCTTTCTACTACGCATTGAAATTATGCTAAGTAACTCAGGTATGCTTTATAATTACGTCATTCGTTTGTCTAGTAATGTTACATTGTCGTGTAAACAAGCATAAAGATACGAGTAGTTAAAGAAAAATAGAAAAAAGGATAAAGTTCTAGGTTAGAGTTGTGGACATGATGTGATAAGGGTAATTCTGGGCTACATTGTAGACGGAAAGTCACGCAATGACATGACAGAACACGCAGAATTATTTTTTTAATTTAAATAAGTGTTTAACAAACATCGCTATGAGAACAGTACTTAAAGTTTGATAAACCCCTTACACTAATTTGTTCAATTTTGGGAACAGCTCATCTTTTATGTGAATACTTCACAAGAGTCTTAGGTGCTCCCGTCCGGAGCCGGTAAGATCTTGGCATCTCCAATTGGAGTATGTTGTGAGGCTGAAGGTAGTGGAGAGGGGAAGGAGATGGGAGAAGAGGAAGGTTAGAAAGTACCTGGCTATTCAGATCTGGCCATCCAACACGGCTAAAGCGTATTTTAAAACAAAAGATATGAATTTTATTTCTACTTTAAGTCGTCTGACTGTCGAATTTCTAATTATTTTGGTTATTCCCAGTAGGCTTAATTACCTCGGGTTTGTAGCTTATTTCAATATTGTTATGAGAATATCTTAATATAAATTATTAATAACATTATCGTTGTCAAATAGTAATTATATTTATGATAATATAGAATTTTTGATTGATCTATTGATTTTAACCGTAGGTTAAGGACCCTTAACCAGCCAGCGGCCGAGAATTCATATTTCTTCGAAAGATGTTCTTACGATCGTACAGGGCGGTTCCAATGAGAAAGATTAATTATTCTCCCTAACAGCTTTTTTAAATAATAACTAAATATCGATTTTATTTCATTTAAAATTTGCTTTAATTTATACTTACATACAAAAATGCTGAAAAGCGCGATGATAAAAGTATTAAAATTATGTACTTTTTGTAATTATTTTTTTATCATAAGTATTTATAATTTTCCAATAATGTTTAAGCAAAATAAGAATGTGAAAAAATCTTAAATATATTAGTTTGCAAGACCGTAAATAAATAGATAAACTGAAGTAGTTTCGTCACAAAACACGTGTGCTGATCTTTTTTTAAGTGATTTTATTTAAGAGGCGGTTCTCCGAATTTCAACCGATTTCTTGCAAACCTCCCTTAAACATTTAAAGTTTTTAAGCTCTTAAAAAAAATATATGTTATTCTTGAAGATAATATCTAGACATTTATCGCGCCGAAACGCAAATTTTATAAAATTCCCTCGATAGAAAAAAATCGCAAAGTATGCTCCAAAAATTATTATAAACAAGTTTGTTTCGGTTATTTTACAAGTTAAATGTATGAAAAAATTCACAGCGTTTCTTTAAATAAAATTAAAGACAATTTTTTTTTTATTTTTTATTTTTATTTATTTATTTATTTATTTATATACATATATATTAAATACATTACAAAGTGATACTTTGTCTGTCCAACTGGGAAGGATACCCGTTTTAGGACAGCCAAATTGTATATTTAGTTCATAATATTTTTAACAAGGGAATAGTTTCTTTCAAGATATCACAGGAATGAGCCTCTGTCGAAATAACTATTAAGAACATTGTGATAACCCCCCCCCCCCCCTACTACGAAGTAAAACCTATCCATTTTTTTTCTCTAATGCTGCTACAGTGCTACAGCTACAGGCGCAACCCCGGCCGGCCTTTAAAAGCTCGTAGCTCGCCCGTTCTCGCGTCTCTCCCCTGCATTTCTTTTGCAGCGCCTTTTCAACCCCATCACGTAATACTTTTATGCAAACGTGACGAGATGCTCTCAAATAATCAATTTGTAATTAACCCCACAACGTTGTGTACTTTTTTGTTTTAGTGGTTTGGTATAGTTAATCCAATTTAATTAATAATTTATTTGTGGTAAACCCTTGTTCTTTTAGGTATGGCGTGTTACAATTTGCAAGGCTTCGAATAACAATGAATGAGTCTGATTAGCTTGAAAAATAACTAATTATCTATCTATATTCATCCAGCTTCCTCCCCTAGCACCTGTTATACACCTACGCTCATCGACGACTATTTTTATTGAAGTAATCTGCATTTTCCCTCCTAGCATCTAGTATATAAATGTACATTTATACGGCGTATTGAGAAGATCCTACCTTTCGATGCAATGTCGCGTACTCTCTGCGGCTTTATAAAATGCTATCATGAAAATAATTTGACATTTATGTATATTCTAATAAAAGATTTACACTCAAAGCAGTACGGAGTGCAATAATTCTACACTCACAGTTCTAGATGCAGTTTGTTAGTTAGCTTGTTTTACTTTGTTAATTTGATTCTACGGGTAGGTATTTTGGATTAACATGAGACAGAACATGTGCTGTTTAAATAATTGGACTCCTCCATAGCCCAACTGATAAGGTGATGGTCATAGACCGCCAAATCAGCTTCCAATTCCAACGCCTCCAGAGGATATTAGGTCGCAAGCGACGAATGAAAATCGACATGTTTTGCCTTCTGTCGGGAAAGGGTTTGATGTGTGTTTCTGGATCATAGAGTGGTAATGGGAATAATATCGACCACTACGCCGCCAAATTATAAATGTGTTGATGATGATGATGAAAGATCATCTCATACCGTTTGATATGAGGGTCTGCTCCGATTAATGGCGTGATAGCCGATTTCAGGAACTGTTCAGGAAATGTGTGGGTGGCACGAGGTTTTGGAACGTGACATCCTACTCTGGATTGATGATGATGTTGAAGTTCTTCAGCATGCCGATGACTTGAGTTCCATTAACTCCTAAAGCACCGGCATAAACATTAAACCGAAGTTGATTAGACAATCGGCAATGTCAGGAGATCGGTGGGGCCGCTCTCTCCTCTGATCTGGCGATGTATGAATTTAATTAAGGAAGATTTTGATGTCACCGACCCTCGCCTTGGCAGTCACTCATGTCCTCAATAGTCCCGTTCTCCGTCCAGCACGCCGCCTCGAACCAGTAGAAACAATGATTACGTTTTTCCTAGGCACGCTACAGAAACATGCGCCAGCCTGCAATCGCGATGGTCATCAGTGATGTTTGATTTGAATGAAAAATACATCCTCTCGCATAACATACACAAGCGTAACTTGGGACCTTCCCCGATATGGTGTCACGGGCATATGCTCTACGATAGGCGTACCCCAAGCACAAACTCAAATATCAGCTCAAAGAAGGAATGTCAAGCTCGGTGTCCAGGGTGCTGGGTCCAAGAATGAAAGGCACCAGGTCGTGGATCTGGCTTCCCTTCCTTCTATTTCCCCGGCTGCGCTTTCGTCCAGAGTACATTCCCACCCTGATGCTGGATGATCCCTACTTCTAGTGTGAGGGAGTTAAGAAAACTTATCCGGATTCCAACAAAGAAACGTCGAACCAGTAGAAATATTGATTACGTTTTTCCTAGGCACGTTACAGAAACATGCGCCAGCCTGCAATCGCGATGGTCATCGATGTTTGATTTGAATGAAAAATACGTCCTCTCGCATAACATACACAAGCGTAACTTGGGACCTTCCCCGATATGGTGTCACGGGCATATGCTCTACGATAGGCGTACCCCAAGCTCAAACTCAAAAATCAGCTCAAAGAAAGGATTGTCAAGCTCGGCTTCCAGGGTGCCGGGTCCAAGAATGAAAGGCACCAGGTCGTGAATCTGGCTTCCCTTCCTTCTATTTCCCCGGCTGCGCTTTCGTCCAGAGTACATTCCCACCCTGATGCTGGATGATCCCTATTCCTAGTGTGAGGGAGTTAAGAAAACTTATCCGGATTCCAACAAAGAACCGCCGATCGGTTGCCAAAACGATTCCATATGTCATGTTCCCTTCGTTCCGCCGACAAGGCAGACCCCACACGAGCGTAACCCAAAGGTAGTGAAGCCCACGCAAATTTCGTCACTTCGTTTCCCCCATGACGAAGGTAGTCCGGCCAGATCGTAATCTTCGTCCTGCATCAAATTGACCTCCCGCGACGACAACTTTTATCCGCTGGTACCTCGGAGCGGCGGTAGAGGGAGGGGGAAATGGGTGCACGTCCTTTGTTCTCCTGAAGTCCCCCAATGCCTTAGTGACGTACATACGTCGACATCACGAAATGGCTCCGGCCACGCTTCCAATCTGGTCTAGAGCGGGTACGAGATCCACGTTACCGAGATGTGACCACAAGGGATTCCAATTTGCTCGGACCAGACACGACCATCGCTTACTTCGCCTCCACATTAGAAAAATAGTGTAAGCCCACCTGCATTTCGATCACATCGCCCCCCGATAAAGTCGCGTGAGATACTTCCTCATGGTGGAATAGGAAAGCTGGACCTGAAAATCCATCCGACAACCGCCGTCCATTCTCGAGTCGTAACCCGCTCAATTAAGTTTGAAGAAAAAGAGTTTGTTAATTAAGTAGGTGGATATAGCGCATTACGCTAAAATGTGAATACCTACCGACGGCTTCATTCAACCGACAATATGAAAGTTTTTTTTCTAAATTGAATATATCGAAAGAAATATACCTGAACGTGAACCAAGGTGATTATATGATAAGATATCGAACCAAGTTTATGCAAAGTCCTATGTAATAGACTTGTTGTGATACCTAAAATTTGGAATAAGGTGTGGGAAATTTTAGGAGTGGGAATTCAATTATGTCAGATTTCGTTAGTAGACAAAAGCGCCCATGCTACGCACCTTCCATAAACTGTTATAACTACTGTGTTACTGTGTAAATATAGTCCCCTAGCTACGTTTAAAAATATTATTACGAAACTCGTAAATAATAATTAACACCTCAAAGGCGCTTTACACATTAATTTATACCTATATTCTATACCTTTGTATTTTGTCACCCGTTATACCTAGTTTTCTCGTTAATCAACAAAGCACTTTTAAAGGATTTTATTATTGTTTTTGTGGTTTCAATATCCCGTCCTTTAAATGAAGTCCCTCGTCTAAGATTTATGGTCCGAAAGTGTCTTTTGTGCTTAAAATAGTATTTTAGTTCATTGAACCCCAAATTATTATTTTACAACGGTCTTGTCTCAAGAAATCGTCGCCGGCCAACCTCAGGCAGCCCCGGATCGACTTACGGAGGGAACGCCCTTTTTTTTCGATTACCGATAATTATCCGATAGCTCTTTAAATTACCGTTATATTACCGTTATAATTTTCCGATTAAAGCATCTGACTTAGATGACATGGTTCCTTATTAAAGGCCTCATTAAAGTAGCTATAATAATAATACTAATATTTGAACGATCCACATAGCACCGCTTTTATGGAAAATCACCTCAAGGGCGCTATATAAACTATAATACATATTTAAATCTAGAAAGCTACAAGCTAGACGAACAATTATAAACAATTAAAATACTCGGGGAGTAATGATGATTCTATTGTTTTAACCCTGCTTTGTACGAAATCCAAACATTAATGTTGTTAATAATTAATTCAATTTGTCAAACTTACCCCTCTCATGCACACAACCATGACATGCACGAATCACAATCCAAAACCAGCATCCCTCGTGCACTAATTGATTAATCACTAATTAAAGCACTTATTATTTCGGTCTAACTTTCGCGTCGGTTTGTATTAAATTTTTTCCTGTCCCTGACAAACGCCCCGAAGGTACGTCCCGTATTGATGTTGACCGCCTCAATTTACCAATTATATTATTTAACTTCACAGATATGAACTCGCAAGCCGCAATCTCTGACATCCTTATTCGCGTGGACTCCTTTTTTTTTAATAAAACGAAATATCCCCGATTTAGACGCACCAAACTGGTCTCCTCGCGACTATCAGAACTCGACCCTTTAATTTAAACCTTGCTTCCCAACGACCAAATCTTGACTCCCCTCAATCGCGTGAACTATTATCCTTTAATTAAATGAATTATTCCCGTTTACGCGCACCAAGTTATTATTCTACCGTTTATCAAAACTCGATGATTTTTTATCTCGACCGTGCGCTCCCAGAATCCCTCCCCGACTGTCCACCAACACTTCTGTACCCCCACTCTCTGGTTCCAACCCCCTTACCCTCTCCTTGTGTGGTTTCAATAATTTATTAGCCACTTCTTCAAATCTTAAGTGATAAGCACATCTCCCAATATGCATATATCAACGTTTAACAGTCAAAAATGTCACACTTTAACTATTATTTCAGAGAATTTTGTGTAGGAACCATGTTCGCTTTTTTTCTGGTGTAACTAATTTTGACTGCGCCGGAGTCATAAAGTATCCCAATAACGCTTAAAAGAAGAGCTCAGTGGCGCACTTCAATTCACTACTCGTCCTAATTGCTTGCGTCGACTTTATTGGTTATATAGTAACATTATATAAACATTGTCTGTACACGTTTTCGTTCTTTCTGCGTGCGTCACTATTTAACGAATTCTGCAATCTTATTTTGACAAATATGTTAAATATTTTAACCCCTAATCGGCGCGTCGCTCTAGTATATTTAAATGTACCAAGATTAATCTTTATTGCCTAGTTTTCAATTCCCTACTGCCATAGAAAATTCACAAGACAATTGCTTCGCAAATCAATTTGCTCGCGTTAAAGTCAGTCACCACTCGGGCAAACATTCATCGGCCGCCCCTGACTTGATAATGATATATCCTTTAGGATTCCTCCTCCAACCAAAATATTTCGGGCACACGTGTTTATCCTAGAATTGGCCCGGATTCCATAAATCACCCTTAAGAGTTGTGAACAGAGAATCGTATTCTGAAACCATACCCCGCTACAAAATTAAATATATTTCTAAATCGATATCTCAATTTTAAAAGAATTATTTCGTAGGCCCAAAGGCGAGATCATCACAACATTAAATTTTGTTTTCTGAACGAAGCGATGGTTTCTATATGCCTTTGAAAGAATCGCGAAGATGTGTTTTTTTTCAAGGTCATTTTGAGGAACATTAATACTTACATTCAGAGTGGATGTTTTTGGATGGTTTCTTTAGTGATATCACAAGTAGGCGATTCTTTCTAAGTCATTATAGAGAACATTTACAATTGTATAATTAGGATTTACATATATGATATAAATTCCCAGTGTATTTATGGCTTTAATAAAGTACTAAAAATTTTATAATTTCTTAAGAAGTAGTATTTACACATTTATAAACCCAATATATGACAAATGAAATTTTCAAGCTCGTTTTGGAGAACATTAATTTATTTGGTTGTTTATTTATTTGTTTTATTTTACGCCCAGAGAGCTTTTATATAAATAATAATAAAGGCAGTTCATCTTTACCATGAGAAAAAAAAAATTATAATCATCGCGAGATTTTTGCTCTATTTTTAACGAGTCGTGTTTTATTAAAGATTTTCATGATTTTTGCATCAATTTTATCGATGTAAATGTTAGCGCGCTCTTCTAACATTCGTAATTTCATATCTCTCCATCTTCTTCTTTTTGGGGCCGGGAACTGAACCTTAAACTAAAATTAAAATTCTGAAGCCTAACTTTCCCAGATAATTTATTTTATTGCATTATATGATTTGAAATGTCTGTTGTATAATACAAAATTTGGTTTGAAAATTTAACAAATCTGCCAACGACCTACTGGTAAAACCGTTTTGTACTAAAAAAAACCTATTTTCTCAAAATTTATAACATAGCTTTACTACATTAAAAATCATTATTTTGAAATCAATTTATAACCCGTTAATGAGTTTTGATTACTCATGGGAGTGCAAATTCGTTGTATGTTTTATTAAATAAAAAATAAAAAATTGTGGAAAAGAGTCAATACGTCTAAAATTTTATTTAAAAATGACATATTTCCGGTTTTGTCTGGTTATTCCCTCTTAAGAATAATTTGTAACAGTCTGACGAAGGCTTTAACAAGTTGAAACCGGTTATGGTCAAATAAATTAATGCGGAAATAAGTTTCATATTAATATATATTAAAATGGAAGTTCACCATGAATTGTCAGATTCAAAAATAAAAATATTAAACAGTTTTGACATCGCAGCAAATCGATGATTAGCAGCTATGTTTATCATTCATTTATTTATTTGAGACACAAACAGGACATTTATAGGATATGTTTGTATGTAATACAAAAAATATTAGTATTCAAATATAAATATCCCTAGACTAATGCGTCTGTAGCATTAACATTTGCGTACTCACAAAAATAAACTCGTAAATATAAAATTTGACAGTTTTGTAACGAAATCATACGCACATAATTTTATTTGCTCGTATTTTTATATTGGTTCCACACAAGAGGCCCTGAGGAAAATATTCCCTCAGGGTCTATGTCATCTTAGGGGAGTATATTTTGTCATGTGGAGGGTATTTTTAATAACTCAGGTACGCCTCAAACGTCATACGTACGTCTAGTAATGTTACATTGTCATGTAAATAAACTTATGGGTCTGAGTGGTTAAAGAAAGGAAGAATGGGACATTCTTTGAAGTAATATGGGGGTCATTGTGTCCAGGAGTGACGAACGTGCCGAATCACTACGACGACGATGCAAGGCGATGGGTCGAGAGAGTACATATAGCTTCTGCTTTAAAGCAACAGAATTTCGTCCTAGCAACACAAAGGATGCCCTTAAGAAAAAAAATCCCAGGCTCATGTCATCTTTGGGGATGCTGTGTGGAGGGTGGTTTAAAAGAAGGAAAGGAGAGGAAGTTCTGGGAAGGAAAAGGGTTTGAAAAGTTGATAGGAATCTGGGGGTCAATGTGTCCAAGAGTGACGGATGTATGAATCCACCCCTCCCACAGGGATGCAAGGGGCTGAGTCGAGAGAGTTCGACTGGAGAGGTCTAGGTTAGGTCTCCCACAACCAGTCTCTCCCTATCCTGCCCGCAACGCAGATGGTGGGCAGACGCATCCGCCGCCAAAACCTAGACAAACATGAACCTCAAACATAAACCCGAGCACCTCTGCTAAGTCACCAAAACAAGTCATTAAACAACTACACAATACTGACACACTGGGACGACGGTGTCCATACCCGCCTCCCAAATTATAATATTATGAAATAGGAGATATATATGTATACATAATAAACAAACAAAAAATGTACAGTGATGTTCAAATGCTTTCTTTGCCTAAAAAAAGTAGTTTATCTCATGTGTGTCATTAAAAACTTGGGGTAAGGTTTGTCTAGGTCTTGGCGGCGGATGCGTCCCACTAACTGCGTGGCAGGCCGGATAGGGAGGGAGTGCTTGATGGAGACCATTTGGTCTCCTGCAAGATTCTCTCAACCCATCTTATTGCACCGCAGTGGGAGAGATAAATTCATAAATCCGTCACTCCCGGACCCACTGACCCTACCTACACCTCATACCTTTATCCTTCCCAGAACATCCTCCCTTACCTTTCCTTTAAAAGACCCTCCACACAGCATCCCCAAACATAGGGCATGGGAGAAATTATACCTCAGAGCTTCGCGGATGAAACCGTAAGAAAACTAAATTAGACAAGAATACGAAGCAGCGCACAAAGAGAAGATCGATTATGCTATCTCATTCTCTTGCAGGCTAAATCCTATATATGTATGTATTTGTCTCTTTTTAGTGTCGCTATTTCATCGAGTTTCAAATCATAACGGTGCTAAAGAAGTTTACATTACAAAAAAAATCCTAGTGGCAACATTATTCCATTAAAATCTATAGACAACCAACTTCAAGAAGCAGAAATATCTATTCGATAGAAGTTACGCTAAAAACATGTGAATAATTCGATTTAAACGCTATTATGATGTCTAAATTAGACGCGGGCGGATCGTGAGTCAATGGTAGCGATGTACCTATCTAGGCCGAATTATTAATATCGCGTGTGACCTCTGCTATATAAAAAGTATTTTTTTGATCGGATTATTACTTTGAAGTCAGGCCGAGAATAATGAGTCGATTTTATTATGTATTTTGGTTCAGCGATTTTTAATAAGTCATTCTGAATTTTTTTTTTTTTTTTTAATTATTTTCGTATTTTCAGCGGTTCAGCATGTTTTTGATCCATATACGATAAGAATACCAGCCGGACGATTCTATATCCATTGTGGGGACGTTGTCGAGATAACGGAGATGATCTCTTGCAAGATTTGTACGATTTTTACATATTTACTATCACATATTTTAATTTAGATAGTTTTAAACAGGAATTCCTGCTAGAATGCATGATTTCTTATTCATTTAAAGTACGTTGTACATAGAAAAAGCAAATAAATCACAAAAATCTGACAGGAGATTACATCCGTTATCTCGATAACGATCTCACAAAAGATGTAGAATCGCTCGACAGATGAAATAATGATTCAATTTTGCATAAGAACAACTCTTTTTTATAACTTTTGAAGGTTATTCGCATCAATGTAATATATCATTGAAGAAGAAGATAACACCAATAATCTAAACGAAAATATGAAAGAGAACAAGACACAGAAAAATATAAAAAGATAATGGTCGCAACTGGGACTCGAACCCAGAACCTCTCGTCAAACCGGGACGTGTAAAATAATAATTAATTTTTTACCAACTATTATGTTGAGGTTCGTAATTTTTTTTAATAAATAAACTCCACATTGGAGGCCCAAGGAAAACAATTGCTCCCATGGTCTACGTTATATTTGGGGATGCTGTGTGAATGGTCTTATTAGGGAGAGCAAGGAGAGGAAATAGTGGAAAGTTTAAAAGTATGAGGTGTGGGTAGATATCTGGGGGTCAGTGTGTCCAGGAATGAAGGACCAAAACATCCTCTCTTTCCTTTCCTTAAAAAAAACTACACATATATATAGTGTTAAGAGCGTATAACCAGCCAGCGGCCGAAAGAGGTTCTTCCGATCGTACAGGGCGGTTCCAATGAGAAAGATTAATTCCCTCCCGTACCAGCTTTTTCAAATTATAACTCAATATCGATTTTATTTCATTCTAAATTTGCTAATGTTAACGAGGCAAGGAGTGTGTGCCAAGACCGAGTTGTTTGGCGGTCCGTCATCTCTGCCTATCCCTGCTGAGAAACGGCGTGATAGTTAGTTAGTTAGTTTAAATTTGCTTTAATTTATACTTACATCCAAAAATGCTGAAAGGCGTGTTGATAAAACTATTAAAATTATGTACTTTTTGTAATTATCTTTTTATCATAAGTATTTATCATTTTTTAATAATGTCTCAGCAAAATAAAAATGTAAAAAAATTTGAAATATATTAGTCTGTAAGTGCGCAAATAAATACACAAAGAGACCAATTTTCGCAAAGAAACACATGTACTTATATATTTTTTTTATTTAAACGAAAATTAAAATTCGGTTACATACGTTTACCAGATAATGTATTGATTTATTTTACTGCACGATTATATGATTTGAAATGGGTGTTGTATACTAAATGTACTTTTTTGAAAATTGAACAAATCCGCCAACAACCTATGGTATAACTTTATTTTACTAAAAATAATCATTTTTTTTCTGAAAATTTAAAACATACGTTTACTAAATAAAAAAAACAATCTTTCGAAACCAATTTATATTTTTTTGTGGAAAAGAGTCAATACGTCTAAACACTGATTTAAAAATGACATAGTGTTCTCTGGTTATACGCTCTTAAATATACATCTTAAAAAATCATACGCATTAAAAAAAATGCGATACTTCTATATTCTTGGCAGAAAATCACATGATTTTTTTAAAAGCAATTTAAAAAGATGCTCGTTGCTACGTTTTAAGTGGTTGTTTGTTTTTACTCTCGATTTGTAAAAAAAAATTTATAAAAACCTATTTGTACTGATTGAGTAAGTAATCCACAAACATGTATAAAATTTTATTGGCTGTATAAAAACACCTAGTGCGTGTCTTTACTCACAATCTGCATCTGTTTAAATTTCAATGTATTTATTTATATTGATGATGAAGCAATCCATAAGCATTAAAATACACATAAATACACACCACAATCGTAAACACGACGATTGCAGATCTTGATTGAAACACAAAATGTGTGTTCATGAATTTAACAAATATGAGATAATAACTTATGTGTTAAGATGAATTTAATTCAATTTGGGGGGCGGGTATGGGTATCATTTATTGTATAAGCAACTTGGGAAGATATGAGTTAGAAAGTGAACTAGACTATTCAGATCTGGTCACTAAATACAGCAAAAGTCAATTCAAATTTTCATTTATTCAACATACCATACTAACATAGTCCAGCGGCAAGGCTCTTGACTCGCAATCCGAAGGTCACGGGATCAAATCCCGGCGTAGCAAATAAATTTTATTTGATTAATTTATGTTATTCACAATTTACTCATTTAAAATAATATATAGTATATTTTCGGCACGTTCCAGAGTGGAAGATACTCTCAGTATCACCCTGGTCTAAGACTACCATTCAGAAATTAAGTGTTGCTTGAAATGGCTTTAGGCATGTTTGGTGACCAGATCTGAATATCCAGGAACCTCCACACCTTTCTCTTTCCTATCTCCTTCCCTTCCCTACTACCTTTAGACTCACAAAATATCCCAATTGGGGATGCCATAGTCTCACTGGCTACAGACCGGAACAGTTAGGACTATTGTGCGGTATTCATATAAAAAAATGATAAATAAATAAATACTCAAAGTAAATAAATAGATAAGTCTCTCGACTAGCAATCCGAAGGTCGGAGGTTCGAATCCCGGCGTGTGCATTAAATATTTTTTTTATTGATTTATGTTATTTCACAATTTATTAATTAAAAATAATACATAGTGTACGGTACGTTCCAGAACGCACGATATTCTCTGTATCGCTTTGGTATAAGACCACCATTCAAAGTTAAAACGTTGCGTGAAATGGCTTTGTGGTCAGATCTGAAAAGCCAGGTACTTCCCCACCTCCCTCTTCCCCATCCTCTTCCCATCCCTACTCTCTCTCTCTGGTTTCAATCCTGGGATTGGTTTGCAGCAATTTCCTCTAATTTTCTCTTCCATTCTTTCCTGTCTTGTGCGGCTCTTTTGAATTCTGCATATGATGAGCAGCGCACGTCCACCAGCAGGTCGTCCAGGTACTCTCGGCGTGGGCGTCCCCTAGAGTTTGTCCCCTCGGTCATACCCTCCATTATGGTATGCAAGAGGCCTTCTTGTCGAATAACATGTCCGATCCATCTTGCACGCCTTTCGGACAAGGTCCTGAGCAGGTGCCTTCCTCCTTCGATGCTATGGAGAACCTCCTCATTTGTAATGTGGTCTCTCCAGGAAATTCCTAATAATCTTCTATAGGACCACATCTCAAAAGCCTCTAGTCTCCGTTTATCTCTTTCGGATAGGCACCATGTTTCGCAGCCGTACATCAAGATACTCCGCACATAGGTCTTGATGAGGAGTATTCGCAGTTTTAGGTCTATATTATTTGATTCAATTACTTTCGACCTTTTATTGAATGCAAGCCCTGCCTGCAACCATGCAAAGCATTCTTCAAAACAACTACAACATGAAGATAAATAAAGACAAAACAAAGCTGCTGACTGTAGGCCGAACGCAACACCAGATGAGAGTAGATATGGCAGGAGTTCCAATAAAGAACACCAAGGAGTTTGTCTACCTCGGGAGTAAAATAACATGGGACGGTCGGTCTAAGAGCGAGGTCGACAGCCGTATACACCAGGCTAGGCTTGCATCCCTACTACCTTTAACATATCCCAATTGGAGAAGCCATTATCTCACTGGCTCCAAACGGGAGCAATTGGTACTATTTTGCGGCATTTAAATAAAAAATAAAACATTATTCATTTATTTCGTTTTATGCCCTGCTGTACTTTAACGTACGGTTTTATTTATGCACATAAACGATTGTTTACGAGAGCACACAATGATATTTATGATCTCATTTAAGATGAATAAATAAATAACATACATAATTTTAAGACGTAGACTCACTGTCTAGTGCAGTGGTTCTTAACCTTGTTGGTGGTACTGATCCCCAACAGTTTCATTTGCGCATTCACCGAACCCTTCTTAATTGAAAAAATAAAATATAATTTTTTTTAAATTCTAAACACAGGTATATGTATATATATAGGGGCACGAAATTAACAAAACCATAAAGGGCCTTTAACCAGCCAGCGGCCGAGGATCCACATTTCGCCGAAAGATGTTCTTACGATCGTACATGGCGGTTCCAATGAGAAAGAGTAATTATTTCCGTACCAGATTTTTTAAAATTATAACTCAATATCGATTTTATTTCATTCAAAATTTGCTTTATTTATACCTATATTCAAAAATGCTGAAAGTAATGATGATAAAACTAATCATTTTTTTAAAAGTATTTATAATTTTTCAATAATATCTAAGCAAAATAAGAATGTAAAAACAATCTTCAATATATTAGTTTGTAAGACCGTAAATAAATAGTCAAACTGAAGTATTTTCGTCACAAAATACGTGTGGGGATCTTTTTTAAAATTATTTTATTTAAACTAAAATTAATTTCAGAAACATAGCTTTCCCAGAAAATTTATTGATTTAATTTAGTGCATGATTATATGATTTAAAAAGTGTGTTTCTTTAAAAATTTAACATGTCTGCCAACGACCTTATTATGCTAAAAATAAACACATTTTCTCATAATTTAAAACGTAACTTTACCAGATAAAAGAACAATCTTTCTAAATCAATTTATATTTTTTTTATGGAAAAGTAAATATGTCTAAAATTTTATTTAAAAATGACATATTTCCGGATTTTTCTGGTTATTCCCCCTTAAATAACGAACAAAGAACAAGCCAATGACGGACCAGCGGGGCCTGTTATCACGAATCATATGAGTCGGGGGTGTCTTATCGCCGAACTCGCGAGACTGACTCATCGAAACCCCGAGGTTTGGTCGAACCGAAGGTTAAGAACCACTGGTCTAGTGTCTACGAGAAGCTCTTGTGAATCTCGAAAAGTCATCACATAAAAAAAATAATAGAAACTAACTGTAACTTTGTAACTTTGGCCACAGTGCTTTCGCGCGCATTGGAATTTACATTTTTTTATTACTTGGGATAACAAAACGATAAAAAAACTACAATAAAACAAAGTATAAACATAATATATCGGCCATCCTAAATTGAGATCACATGTAATGGTCTTAATTTTGGAATCACGTCATCACGATTTCTATGATTTAATCAAGGATATTGAAATATACGAGATGGGCTATTCGCAGTTTTTACCGAGTGGGATTGTGCTTCCTGGTTCCAAAATAAATGAAAGAATATAATTAACGAATAAATTAAATGAACGTTAAACTAAATTAACTAACAATAAAAATAACATAAAAACTTTTACAAGTTATAATATTGTTATAGCACACTTCCTTCGTCAGGAGAATATTATAACTGCAGTTATAATATTCTCCTGACGAAGGAAGGGTGCTTCTGAAACCGGTAAAGTGTTTATGAAATAAAAGTGGTCTACAACAAATTTATGTGTTTTTATTTGTAAATTATGGCAAGCCACAAAGTTAATGCTTTTTACAGATATGTAAATTATCTAATGCTTTCCGTAAACAAATTATATTGTTAACCAATACTACTGCACAGCTTCAAAAAATCAATGAAATGAAAAATTCTTTCCGTATGCAAACTATTCCCATTAGGTAGTAGTCCGCCGACAGTCAGGCGGACATCATAGCATATCTCTTTTGTGTTGCAATATCTTTGGATTTAATCGAATATCTGCGTTAAGTCACAATATATTGAAAATGCAATGTTGCAACATCAACGATATTAAAATTTTCTATCAATTTCTAATAAAAAAGTTTATTTTTATTTTTATCCGATTGTTTCAAAATGGAATGGTTTCAAAATTAAAAAAAAAAACGACGATAAAAAGAGACAAGCACACACACACATCTATACACACAGCCTGCGAGAAAATGAGATAGGTTGTGGAAGACCTTTTGGCCTCTCCAACAGGACTCTCTCGATCGATTGCCTTGCACCGCAGTTGGAGGGATGGATTCACACGTTCGTCACTCCTGAACACATTGACTCACGGATTCCCACCATCCCTTATACTCTTTCCCTTCCTAAAACTTAATTTCCTTAAAAACACACTCCTCACAGCATCACCTAAAATGACATAGGCCCTTTAATATATTATTTTTCTCAAGGCCTCAAGGTATGACACTCTCTGTATAGCCCTGGTGTAAGACCACTAATCAGAAGTGCTTAAAATGACTTTAGCTGTGTTTTGTTACCAGATCTAAATATAAAGATACTCCCCACCTTCCTTTGCCCCATTTCATATCCTTCCCAACTATCTTAAGCTTCACAACATAGTCCATTGAAAATGCCACAGCCTCACTGGCTCCAGATGCTTGGGAGCAGTTGGGACTCTTGTGCGCGATATACACATAAAAAAAATTATCTAATAAGAAGGATGGATTCATACGTCCGTCACTCCTGGACACACTGAACCCCAGATTCCTACCCAACCCTCATACCCCTTTCCTTTACAATACTTCCTCTTCTTCATTTTCTTAAAAAATCCTCCACACAGCATCCCCTAAGATGACAGGTCCTAAAGGAATTTATTTTCCTCAGGGCCTCCTGTGTGAAGCTAATATAAAAAAAGCAAATGTGCAGTACAAATGCGGTACAAGTGAAACCTTAAAAAAACAAAGCTTCAAGAGAATGAGACGAATCCAGATTATCGAAACACAACACTACGCCATTACCCAACCTTTATAAACAACGCCATCTTTTAAATCAAATCCACACCGCCCGCTGCCCGCTTGCCGGCCCGCTCCCTTTATTTAAACATTTCAACCAATTTACACCAAACCTTGACAAATTATACCTAAAAACCTTCCTCATGAATAACTCTATATTTTGGTGAAAACCGCATGAAAATCCGTTGCGTAATTTTAAAGCAAGGACAGCGGGAGCGACTTCATTGTATACTATGTAAAGAAAATATTGTTGCCAACTTAAAAAAATATTTTACGAAGCACTGCACAAAGAGGACACCGATTAGTCTATTTCATTATCTCGTTGGCTAAATCCTTTTGATGTTTGTGTTTGTCTATTTTTAGTGTCGCTCGTTTCCTCTAGTTTAAAATCACAACAGTGCTCTAGAAATTTCACTACAAAAAGAAGGGTTGTGTACTTTAGGAAAAAAAATTTGAGAGCGAATTTGATTTAAAATATACCAAGGCTTAGAAAAGAAAAATACTGTAAGTCTATTGCGCGCCTCTCCATTGTTTAGTACTGAATTAATTATATTTATGACGTAAATAGAGTGTGTTCAGAATTTATTAATTTCAATATAAGGATGGAAAACGGTTTTCGTTGAAAATATATTATATTCGTTGGTATTTTAATTTTTTTTTAATTCCTCTGTGTATTTATTAATTTAATTATTTTAATTAATTTCAGTTCTTATTTTTAGATCAGAATTTTTTTACAAAAACAAATTGTTTCAAAATTAAATTATCTTTTCAAGCTCAACGCTAATCGTGAATTTAATGAATGTTGAAATAATGTTAACATAATTAAAAATGAATACAACAGAAAAGGTAAATATGGGTTGGACCTAGAAAAGAACATAAAATTGTGTGTGTGTTTTTTGTAATATCATTTTGTATTTGTTTAGGTTAAATTTTTACAGAAACTTGAGTGAGAATAAACCAAGTACGAACGAAAAGTCAGTTAAAAAGATATAATAATCCGTAAAAGACATAACAAACATGGATATACGAAGGTTGTCCAAGAATTAAAGACTTTTCCTGATTTTCGGCTCGCGGACATTATTTCTCAAGATATGGCGAGAGCTCAGACTTTTCACTAAAAAAACGAGCGGTGATCCGGCTTGGTAGCTGCTTCAGTGCGATTTTTGCGCCCGTTTGTGATGGACGCACCGCTGTCAACTCCCGCCGCCTGCGAGGTGCTCCCAATTATTCCCTTTCTCAATTAAAAGGGGATCGGCCCTTTTGAAGTTCGTAAGCTCTCAATTTTGATCCAGATGTCAGTAAATCTACCTTACGCTATGCAAAGTGCGTGCTCGTTGGGTTCCCAAAATGCTGAACAGCACAATAGTATGGAAAGCGCTCAGGTATCTTCGAACCGTTTTTCCAACCAAGGCGAGGCTGTTTTGGGTTGAAACATGGGTTCATCACCTAACCTCGAAATCAAAAAGGCAATCAATGACGTGATTTGCATATTTTTCTTCACCTGAAGCAACATTTGGCCGGAAAGCCTATTTGGAGACCGACCAGGACTTTCACAATAAAAATTATTTTTTCAAACACTCTTCAGGCAGGTAGGTAACATAATGTTGAAAAAATGCGAATAAGAAAGTCCAAATAAACACGAAGATTTCAAGTTTGAAAAAATAATCTTTATGAACCATTAAAACGGTCATAAACTTAAAACGAAAATAATTTTTAGACAGTCGGAATGCACGACGATCGGGTTAAAAAAGGACGCTCAGTCAACAAAATAATATTGGAATCTGTGAAATTTGTCAGTAATTTTGTTATATATTATGGATATATATAACACATTTGTTATGATATTGTGAGGAGTGCATCATGCCGGGACTATCGATCCCGCATGCTTCCGCCGTGTTGGTATTTATATCCTGGTCACGGCACCAGCAGCTGTATTACTTCACACCATCACAGATACGCTCGTGAACTTTTATTATATACACGTTTTTCATCTGTTGTGTGCATGTGTGTTGTGTTGTTCATTAGAAGTGGGTGTGGTAGAAAACACATTTTTTCTGTAATAATTTAAACATATCTCAAAAAGAACCCACAGATGAGTGGAGAGGAGAGATGAGGCCCTCTTTCCTCGTTGATCTTCGGGGGAATCAAGGAGGAGTAGAGTAGAGAGATAAGGCCCCCTTTTCTAATTTCTCAGGGAACCAAGGAGGAGTTCAGAGGAGAGATGAGGTCCTCTTTCCTCGTTGGGTCTTCAGGGAATCGAGGAGGAGTGAAGAGAAGAGATGAGGTCCTCTTTCCTCATTTGGTATTCAGGGAATCAAGAAGGAGTGGAGAGGAGAGATGAGACCTGGAAAGACAAATTGTGGAACCAGATTACATGGGTAAGTTTTTAGATTTTCACGGCCAAAAGCATTTTTGTTGCATACATAGCCTCATATCCAATGACGACCCTGGTGAACTTTATAAAAGGGACCAGGTTATTGTTAAATTAATTATGTAAAATAGGAGGCAGAACCGCAGGGGTAGGCTCTAGTTGAGGGTGGACCGCCAAACAACACGGTCACACTGCTTGCTTCAATCACATCCACACATCGGCTCGTACCCAAATACATATTACACACTTACTACTTTAGTCACGGTATCGAACTCTTCTTTTTTTATTAATTTTTATTTTAGTAATTTGTACATTTAAGTTTACAAAACTTTCAAATTAATTATTGAATTTCATATTTAAAACTAAATTTTATGTAGCTCCTACAATACATCTTGAACTTTCCAATTGGTGTGGAATTTAAAGTTTATGGTAGTGTATTATATAACTTCATCCCTTTGTACAGTAAACTGCGTATTCGCCTTGTCCTTTTTTGGAGCCTGATTTCCTTTCACGTCCTTGTGTTATGTCTGTGAATGTCCTTGTTGAATATTATTTTATTTGAGAAGTATTTTGTTAAGATGTTGTTTAATATTTTACTAGCAGAACCGGCCACACGTTGCTGTGGCTAACGAAACACAACGCCATTACCCAACCTTTATAAAATCCACGCCACCCGCGTGCCAGCTGCCCGCTGCCTGAATTGAATATTTTAAACAAATAAACCTTCCTCTTAAATCACTCTATCCATTGGTGAAAACCGCATGAAAATCCATTGCGTAGTTTAAAAGATCTAAGCGCACAAACATTTTGAGCGACTTCATTTTATACTATGTAATGATGAATATTTTAATTTCTCGGCTTTTCTCTACTAAAATAAGCATTTATTATTAACAAAAACCTTCCTCTTGAATCATTCTACATATTGGAGAAAACCGTATGAAAATCCGTTGCGCAGTTTAAAAGATCTAAGCGCACAAACATTTTGAGCGACTTCATTTTATATTACTATGTAATAATGATGATGATGTAGATATAAATATCATCGTACTCAAGGTCAGCATCTGTTTCACGGTTAGCCAATTCAGTTCCTTTAATATTTTGTTTACTTTTGAAAATCTATTTCGCCGAAGTATTATTCTCATTGCCTTGTTTTGGAGAATTTGAAACTTATTTGTTTCTCGTTCGTTACATAGGAAAAGGATAGTTGAGCAATAATTAAAATGTGGAGCAATAATTGATTTAATAACTGATGGAAAATTGATGGAATAACTCTGATACTACCAAGCCGCTTCTTCGCAGAGGTAGACAGAGGGAATAGTCGGCCAAATATCAACAATTATTATAAATACTTTCAGTTTTTATTGGTTACCCAATACCCACAGCATGTTGTGTACCGCCAGACTGCACCTCTCCAAGTCGCCGCCGCTGTGTTATGTTTTTATATTATCACATTTTCCGCCTTTCTTCCGCGAACTTCAAACGAGCAATTTTCGAGGGGTTATCACTTTTATTTTTCACGTCCAGTCTTTTACAGATATTATCGGGAACACTATCGATGCATGTCCGATTTTGTATTTACTTATCAGCCCTTCAGTCCATAGACTAAGTTTATGAAAAGGTTACGAAATCTATGTTTTAATTGAAGTTCTAAGCTATACATCGCGATAAAAAAATTAATGCAGCTCTGTTATCAAGAGAGCACACATTTTTCCATCATTTTCAGGTTTCTACTGGTGATTCGATAGTTGATCCGCCGACAATTGGACCCCCTAAATGATATTTACTCTAAAATTATATATTTTTTTGAAATATTTACCAATTTCAAATGTAAATTTCATTTTAAAAATAAGTTGGTATGAATATCAAACGAATTTATACACAGAGTCGATTATTTTGTTCCTTATGCGCTGATATATACTATACAGTATATAGAGAAGCAGATTTTTCCTTGATGCATTTAAATGAAAATATGTTGTATATATGTAAAGGAATAGGTACCTACCTAGAAATGCATAGGATTCCTTTATGTTCGAATTTTAAATAGGTGTTGTCATGGAGACAGAAAATGATAGATGATTGTTGTTTTGTTGTTTAGCTGGGTAACACAGATTGAAGTAATAAGATTGAAAAATAAGTTTATAATTACAAAGTGATATAATATTTTGAAGACGGACAAATAACTTTAATTGTAGTTTCTTTGTCAGCAAAGCAACTCATGATATTTGTATGTCACATTATTAAAAAAAAATTACAACAAATAGACAAATTGTCTTATATATATTTTATTTATTTATTTATTTATTAATATTCAGGAAATCGACAGTTTACATTTATTTCAGTTTGTACATAATATTAAATAGCCAAAATAAAACCAATTAGTATTTAGAATTTTAAAACCAATTAATTTTAGTATTTCGGCGGTACATCCTCTGTGCACATCCCTTAGGGGTCCGTTAGTTATATTTTGTGTAATTAGGTATATCGTATTTTCCCTAAACCGACCGCGAATTGTACATAAGTACGCCGGGGGACTAATTGTGAATTAACTGTCATATTGAAACGTTTCTACCTACAATTTAAGTTCGCTCAATACCTCAAATATAACATTGTATCAGGTCCTGAGGAAAATATTTTCTCTGTCCTCTTAGTGGGTGCTGTGTGAAGGACATTTTTAAGAAAAGGGCGTTTGAATCCATCCCTCCCACTGCCGGTTGCCCACGGCTAAAATTGGCGGTTCGACATGCTGTCCTGCAAGGAATTATGCCAATCTGACGGTGAGTAGGGCATTTAAAGATTGACATAGTCAACATAGTTCATAGAAAATTATTCTGATTTGATTTTTTCGATATTTGAAAATATATAATCAATTTCATTGGAAGTAAGGAAAAATTAACCTTAATTCTAGCGCACGAACACGCACAAAATACACTTCTATTGGTATTCCTTCACCTTCAATGATTCTGGTAAATAAAAAACAAGTGTGCTTTAGACCACACGACTGAAGTAAAACTTCACTAACTTATAAAAGAAGACGAGAAAGAAAATGTGCGCGCGCACTGCTCTCTCTCTTGCTCCTACAGTGTAATACAGACAATAGGCCTGCACTGTGTCTTAGATATACTAAACGTAACTGGCTATGAGAGAAAGAGAGGAAGAGAGAAAGAAAATGTGTGCTCGCACCTCTCTCTCTCTTGCCCCTACAGTAATACACGAAACGTAACTCTCTCTTTTTCTATCTTTACTAACGTATATCTCTCTCTCAACTTCCATTCGCTTCACCCGATCACACTTATCGTAAAGCTCTCGTCACGCATTCACCAGCTTACTCCCCAAGTCAAGCGTGCGAAAAGAAGTTTTACTTCAACAATGAATTACGTCGAAACTTTGAATTACGAACGTTAAATTTAACCACAAAGATAAATTTCAAATGCAAATTTAAATGACAGCCGGCATTCGTTTGTTTTGAACTGTAAACATTCTGTAAAAAATTATGACAACCGGAACTCTAGAACTGTAGACAGACACAAATTTAAATTTGTGGAGTAGCCAGATTTTTTTTTCATAACGCCAGGATATTCGTTGTCAGTCAAAAACACAACATTTCGCAAAGTTATTTTATAATATTTTTTAAAAGGAATCAGATTTTTTAAGTTGGACTCTGGTATTCCCAATTATTGGGATATGAAGATGATATAAGGAATAATAAAAACGCTTCTTCAAAATTCGCAGAACATCTCTTAGCGAATAATCACGTTCCACTTAAAAACAACAAGCAAAAACCATTACATATGGAAAAAGGGCCCTAGATTAAATTTGCTTGAACAATTATAAATCAATAAACGAACGAATAACCCCAATGTAACGCTAATTAATAAATTAAGGAAAATTATGTATTCCCCACTACTTAGTATGTTTACCAAACCTAAAAAAATATAATGCACTTGAATGAGTCATAGAAATAACGTCATTAGAAGACAATTAAGAAATCCCTTACACTTAATGAGGGGGGAAACGATTACGAACCCCGTATACAATTCTCTCAATTAGTGTCCAGAAAATTGGTTTAACCGCTAATAAATCAATTTAGACACGTTCAAAAATTGACATTTAAAAATCGTATAAAATAGGTTGTCTCAACGTGGATTAACCACAGTTGGAAAAGGTCTTGTAAACCGAAATAGCTGTAACAAAAATACATACTAAAATACTTGCAGAACTCAACAATAACATTATCAAATTTAATTTTAATTAATTAAAAAAAAAAATCTTTGAACACTTTATTCACATGATTATTTATTGATTTATTGTATGTTCTAAGTTGTATACAATTGATTTGACATTTTCTTCTTAGTTTGGGCAAAGTAAGTAATTCACGTGATTGAAACGAAACTTCGCAAATATCAAAGCCATAGTTTACAACTTAAAACGTTAAATGAATAAATAATCATGTATACTTCAGTAATTCGTAATTTAAATGCTCTAAAAACTAAAATATGTGACCAGTGACATCTATTCTGTCATTGGCTCACTTCAGCCATAGAAAAAGGAATTGAAAGCAATAGAAAATCACGCAAATCTGACAGCCGATTCCGTATGGAATCTTTTCCGTATCCACAAAAGATACAGAATCGCTTCTCTAAACCTTCCAGAAGTTACGGATTCAAGCATCCAATATCTAATTCCTTTACATGTATAGAAATTTAAAAAAAAACGAAAATGCTTTGCCAAAGTTTGTTTCTAAAATCACGAAAAAACTAATTCTTTAATGGCCTATATTTTATAATTTAAAACACAAATAAATAAAGTTTAGAACATCTCCGAACTAGATATTTGACATACCTTTTGGTTAAAAAAATAATCATTCAGGTTGATTGGGTATTTTGTCCTCAAATCCAAGTTTAAATTTTATATGTATAGGGCGGCCTTTTTCATACAAAACTAAATTTTGGAATTTTATGCCATACTTTGTCGAAGGCCTTGATAAAATCTGTATATATATCCAAATTTAAATTTTATATGTATTTAATTTAATTTATTTAATTTATTTAATATAAGAATATTGTACATTGTATATTATTTTTGTGTTATTTCAACCGCCATGCTAGGGATGTCCCTGTGTTATGGCGGGTGAAGTTTTAAGAAAGTAAATTATACATGTTATGGTAAAAATTTAAGTTATACAAATTAGATCAAGTTGCAAATAGGGCGTATATGTATAGGGCGGCCTTTTTCATACAAAACTAAATTTTGGAATTTTATGCCATACTTTGTCGAAGGCCTTGATAAAATCTGTATATATATCCAAATTTAAATTTTATATGTATAGGGCGGCCTTTTTCATACAAAACTAAATTTTGGAATTTTATGCCATACTTTGTCGAAGGCCTTGATAAAATCTGTATATATATCCAAATTTAAATTTTATATGTATAGGGCGGCCTTTTTCATACAAAACTAAATTTTGGAATTTTATGCCATACTTTGTCGAAGGCCTTGATAAAATCTGTATATATATCCAAATTTAAATTTTATATGTATAGGGCGGCCTTTTTCATACAAAACTAAATTTTGGAATTTTATGCCATACTTTGTCGAAGGCCTTGATAAAATCTGTATATATATCCAAATTTAAATTTTATATGTATAGGGCGGCCTTTTTCATACAAAACTAAATTTTGGAATTTTATGCCATACTTTGTCGAAGGCCTTGATAAAATCTGTATATATATCCAAATTTAAATTTTATATGTATAGGGCGGCCTTTTTCATACAAAACTAAATTTTGGAATTTTATGCCATACTTTGTCGAAGGCCTTGATAAAATCTGTATATATATCCAAATTTAAATTTTATATGTATAGGGCGGCCTTTTTCATACAAAACTAAATTTTGGAATTTTATGCCATACTTTGTCGAAGGCCTTGATAAAATCTGTATATATATCCAAATTTAAATTTTATATGTATAGGGCGGCCTTTTTCATACAAAACTAAATTTTGGAATTTTATGCCATACTTTGTCGAAGGCCTTGATAAAATCTGTATATATATCCAAATTTAAATTTTATATGTATAGGGCGGCCTTTTTCATACAAAACTAAATTTTGGAATTTTATGCCATACTTTGTCGAAGGCCTTGATAAAATCTGTATATATATCCAAATTTAAATTTTATATGTATAGGGCGGCCTTTTTCATACAAAACTAAATTTTGGAATTTTATGCCATACTTTGTCGAAGGCCTTGATAAAATCTGTATATATATCCAAATTTAAATTTTATATGTATAGGGCGGCCTTTTTCATACAAAACTAAATTTTGGAATTTTATGCCATACTTTGTCGAAGGCCTTGATAAAATCTTTATATATATCCAAATTTAAATTTTATATGTATAGGGCGGCCTTTTTCATACAAAACTAAATTTTGGATTTGAGGCCAAAATATCCAAACAAACTGAATAATATTTTTTTGTCATAATTTTTTTTTACTTATTTGTGCGTCAATGCGATGTGCGGGCGTCACGGAACGAAACAAATTAAATATCGTCCCCATCTGACCCTATTTCAATTTATAATTCACAGGTTTATTCCTCAGTCTGTAGCATTCACCCCTTTTAATCTCAAGAGATTTAGTCAATCATCCCCTATTTCCTGGTAGGCTTGTCTGTCCTGAACAATAGATAGGCACAAAAAGAAATAGTTTAAAGTGGTCCCTTTTTTATGGGGTATAAAAAAATCAGCTCACAAGGGATGGAAAAAGGTAGTATTTTATATTGATGCGTTCCAAGGGTGGAAAAAGTGTTATACCTACGACCGCAGCTAGAGTTCACGTGAAACAGTATTCACACAAATAAATTGTTTGCATATGGTATACTTCAAAAATGTATCAATTAATATCGATTTAAAAAAAGAAAAAAAATGACCGGTCAGTGGTTGAGTGGGCATAGCGCTTGGGTCCCACCCGGGCGTCGCATGTTCGATTCCTCGGCTGGCTAAGTCCTCCATCACAACACAAGCAACATTTTCGGCTTTCTGTGGTGGTAGTAGGAGATTTTCAAACATTGTTGGGTTATTCGTAACCCGGGAATGTTTGTCTTTCTTTTTAAAAAAAAAAAAAAGGGAAATTGGAAAAGTGCATTTTAAAAAGCACATTGTAAAAGTTGTAGTTTATATGATCGGGAAGTGGAACTTTAGATTATATATTTATTGGTTGTCTCTCTCTAATCAAATATCCTCTCTTCTATCAGCCTTATCTAAAAT
The DNA here is from genome assembly GCA_917563855.2 of Limnephilus lunatus. NCBI lineage: Eukaryota > Metazoa > Arthropoda > Insecta > Trichoptera > Limnephilidae > Limnephilus > Limnephilus lunatus. The sequence continues at coordinate 24,090,064 of OU830596.1, forward strand.
TACCTCCCCTCCATTCAATATCTTACCTCTTTTATGTCTGAATTTGACTGCAATCTTTTATATAATATTGAAATTTGTCCATTTAAATTAAATCAATATATAAATTCACCTACTCTCTCTCTATAATTTAAATTGATGGCCTAGAACAATGTGAAGGGTGAAAGCTAAAAACATTAGAAAAAAAACATTTCGGATGTTCCACAAACAACAAAAAATAAACTTTCTTATTGTCCTTTTTCGTTAAAAACGGTTAGTTAGTAAATAAGAAAAGATGCTGTTTCTCAGTGACGTTGCACAAAGACATCACTGTCGCATGCGTGTTCGTTCACCTACTCCAAACACACTCCAGTGTGAATGTTGTTTTGGTTAAGAGGAAGCCACTAGCAAAAAATGTTTGTATTTTTAGTGTGCCTTATATCGCCACGAATATAGGTAATAGGCATTCAAATCGCTTGGCAAACAGCAAACGCTAAACAAATTATTATTCATTTATTGGATAACCAAAACCTCTGCCTTTTTTTCCTTCATTTCCCTAAAAAGATCCTCCACACAGCATCCACAAAGATGACAAAGGCCCTGAGGGATTTTTTTTCATCAAGGCCTCCTGTGTTGAGCTTTTGTAAAAAGAATCTAGAGGTCACGATTTCAATCAAAAGTGGTATTTATTTATTTTGTGAATAATTTTATAAGAAAGTTTATTAATGGAAACTGTCACAGATAACTTTAACCATAAATTGAATTTTCAAAAATATATTTCTTATTTGCATTCATACATTTCTAATGAAAAAATACATTTTCAGTAGTGTACGCTTATATTTTTTATAAAGTAACTAGCGAATTCTTGGCATGCGTTACAATGCCTCTTTAAGAGCGCGCAGGAGCGCCGAGAAATTTTAACGATAGGTATTTGTAAAAATTATTTCTATTTCGTTCATCTCAGCGGGGACAGCAAAAGCGCTATCGGTGTATTGGTGAACCCCAATGCGTGTGTGTGCGTGGCTGCAGGTGTTGGAAGCACGAATCGCCGCGCCGCGCCCGCCAGCGACTTCGCGTTCTTATTATTTCATTTACTGTTATTCATTTATTCCAAAAATTAAGTAGGTGCCTAGGTACATATTCGTAATAAAATTGCGAGGTCTACATTATTTAATATTGTATTGTACTTAACTTTATTATTATTATTACTTACTACAAATACATGTGACTGCCTGCTCCGAGCTCATCTTCTGCACACGCACAAGTCAATGAGACTTGTGGGTGCGTGTATACAGGTTGCTGCCTGCTGCAACAGATAAGTCAATACGCGTCGCGACTTGAGCGTGCGTATTCCTATATAATAGATATCTTCTGCGCTCATAGTTCATTCATCTTGTTACTATTAGTAAAGTAAGATGCACGCTGTTTTGGTTTAGTAATATCGGGAGATTCATACCATCTTTTTTTATAAAACGGCAGCATAGGCGCAGTAGGTACATCACGTACTTTGTGATTGTATAGTGTTTTTATTTTTCGCTGGCTGCATCACTCTACTGTTTTTGACTAGCCTTTTTACTGGAAACTACTATTCTACGTCAAATACAGACCTTCGAATTTTGACCCTGAAACCCCCTTGAATATTGAAATCTGTTTGGTCATTTCTCACGATTTACACATATAGGACATATGGTGAGTAGATACCTACTAAACTATTCATAAATTATTCATAAACTATTATTATAAACATAAACTATTCATTCATAAAAACTCAATATTACAACACAATTTCCTTTTTTAATTAAACATATAAATATCGCTAAAAATGTTGTTGTTTTTTGGCTCTCCCTGAATAACGTAAATTCATCAGTTTTGACTGTATGCATAAAGTGCATTAGTGCAAGTCGGTACATTTGTTAACATATCTAGTAACCTATGATAAATATTATTCTACGTCTTAGGCTGCGTATACACACGCCAGCCGAACAACGGATTATGGGAAAGGAACGAAGCAAAAAATTATTTTTTTTCCGAAATTTCAATTTTCAAATTCTGTGCACGCCACTATTCGCAAATATATACGTAGCATAAGATATGTGTATTTAGAAATTGAGTTACATAAAATCGACTACTATATTACCTACCTTCAACTCAAAATTTTTTTTCTTACAGATAAATAATAGGTAAAAGAAATGGAAACAAAGCGCGTTTGTTTTTATCTACTAGACGAAAAAAACCGATTATTAGTATCAAACGACAGATTCATGTTGCACCACGTTCGACATCTAGGTAAGTCGAAATATCGCTTTCCTGTCACTCTTACTACTGAACCTTCTTAAGGTTACCTTTACGTACGTAAAGTTTTTTTTCCCGTAAGTTGCTCACGTAAGAGAGTTATGGCAAAATTACCAATGGGTATCGTTTACATTGATAATTTTGCCATAACTCTCTTACGTGAGCGACTTACGAGAAAAACCTAAAGATTTATGCTATGAGAGCCGTGTATTATGTAGCATGTATAACGGGAAAATGGGATGGATAAATTTAAATAAATAAATCATTTGCATTTACAGGGATATGGATGTCATCGATACTACTTTTGGAAACTTAACTACATCTTCACTAATGCATGAAACTTCCATGGATGAATCATTTGCTCCAAATATAGACGAAAACGCAAGTTCATCATCATCAACAAAGCTTGATGATTTGGTGATAGAACCAGACCATATTGATGAAACCGATAATTTCGAAGGTCGCAGAATTGTGGATATAAAATATTTGTTTTCGGAGATATCAAATATAAAGCACGAACACACCAACTGCACATTTTCCGATTTAAAATTTATGAAGGAACGACGAAATGGTCTTCTAAGCCAGTATGTTTTCGAGTGCAAAATGTGCAAGAAAATAGAATACATTCACTCCGAAGACCCGAAACGGAAAATGTCTATAAATACTGCTGTCGTCGAAGGAGTGATGTGTACAGGAAATGGGTATTCACAATGGAATGAAATTTGTGGGGTTTTAAATATGCCAAATATGGATTGTAAGACTTACACGAACATAGAACAATGTTTAGCGCCAACAATTGAAGAATGTGCCTTAGAAGAAATGATCGCAGCTGGTGAAGAAGAAAAAAGGCTAGCCATTTTAAACGGTGACGTAGACGAGGGTGGCTATCCTTTGGTAACGGTGGTTGCAGATGGCTCCTGGGCAAAGAGGTCGTACAAAAGTGGATTTAGCTCCTCATCTGGCGCAGGGTGCATAGTTGGACTACGAACTAAAAAGGTTTTATTTCTGGGAGTGCGAAACTCATACTGCTGCATATGTGCTAGAGCTACTAAACTACACATAGTTGCTTCTGAGCACAGGTGCTTCATAAACTGGCGTGACAGTGCTAATGCCATGGAAGCCCACATTATAGCAGAAGGGTTCTCGAGAAGCATGGAAATGCATGGATTGAAATTTAAAAAACTAGTTGGTGATGGCGACTCCAGCATCATGAAAAAAATAATGCAACAAATGCCATATGGTCCTAACCTTATAGTACAAAAAATAGAGTGCAAAAATCACTTACTCCGCAATTTTTGCAACAAAATGAAAGCACTTGGAAAAAAAACCAACAACGCTAAAGGCTTTGTACCAGTTCATATAAGGAAAAAGGTTGAAGCAAACGTTTTACGCATGAGAAGAGCTGTAGTTGGAGCAATAAATTACAGGAAAGAGCAAGAAAACACAGTACAAAGTGATAAAATAAAAAATTTGAAAATGGACATAAAAAATACCGCAAATCATGTGTTTGGTGATCATAAAAATTGTGCATCGTACTATTGCAAGCCGGAGAAGTATACTGATGATCCAAATTTAGTAAGCGATCTTCATATATCCAACAATTCTTATTGTCTCTAATAGCAAATGCAGAAAGTCTTATTATTGACGTGACAAATAACACTGTGGAGCAATTCAACAACGTTATCGCCAAATTTATAGGTGGAAAAAGGGTAAATTTTACTACAAGAGGATCTTACCAAGCAAGATGTTTTGGAGCAGTAACTTCGTGGAATAGTGAATTGGCAACCCATTCAAGAATACAAAAGAAAATCCAAGGCCACAGTCCCGGCAAATACACGAAGCACTTTATAGAGAGAAAACGACGTTCGAAGGAGAATAAACAAATGTGTCGAAAAAAAAACTAAAGTATAATGAAAATACGACAGAAAAAAGAAAAAAAGTTACAGGGCCCGATGAAAATTATGGTCAATTGGAATTAGAACCAGATATGCCACCTGAAATATTTGAAACGAAAAAAGAGGAATTTCTCAAAGAATTATCTTCAACCAATAAGGAAGAGCTCGAACGGAATACGGTAGGCCAAAGCAATAACAATATGTGGGCAATTGAAAGACGTAAGCGGATAACGGCGTCTAACTTTGGAAAAATATATAAGCTTCGGCAAAAAACTTCAGTTACGGGAGTACTAAACTCTTTACTGTACTCACAATTCAAAGGAACTATGGCCACAAATTATGGAAAAGAAAATGAAAGCCTAGCAATAGAGCAATTTTCAAAAAAAACAAGTTTTCAGGTATCCGCTTGTGGGCTATTTATCGATAAAACCAAAAACTTTTTAGCGGCAAGTCCGGATGGCCTTATAGGTGAGGATTCTATAATTGAAATTAAATGCCCTTATAGTATAGCAAATATGTCACCAGAAGAGGGAATTGCACAAAAGATAATTGATTACTGTAAATTGGAAGACCATTCTTTAACATTAAAACGGAATCATAATTACTTCTACCAAGTACAAGGCCAGTTACATATTACTCGTCGTAATTATTGTTATTTTGTTGTGTGGAGTCCAAAAGGTTTGCTGTATGAAAAAATTGAGAGGGACGATGAAATCTGGCAAAAAATCGTTCCACTGTTAGAAAATTTCTACCACCAATGCCTTTTACCAGAAATAATTGACGGTCGCATACCAAGAAATTTACCGGCGAGGGAAAGGTCTGGACCATAAATTGTTTTAATTTCATTGTGTAGATGTTAAACAGTAATTTTTTTTACAATAAAGCGTTTAAAAACAAAAAATATTAGATCATTGAAGAAGATTGAAAATGTCAAGTGATGTAGGAGGTATTCCCAAAAGTGCATTTTTCTGTAATAATATAACGTATTAAAAAAGTTAAATAAAAACTAAACTAGTTATGTGTATGTACCTAATATGTAGCACAATAAACAATATGGTGCCTCTTATACATAGATTTCAATATTCATTTGTATAATATGATATTATAATAACATAATCGATTCAACAACATGTGGTAGATGCATGTACCACTGAACATACGCTGTACCAGCATTCCATCAAACGATCAGTGGTGTATGTACTTACCATCACACATTTTCTTGTAAAATATAATTTTTTTGAAAAAAAAATCTAGAACAATATATTAAGTCAAATATAAAAGTTTTTTTTTGGTTCGGTAGTTGTATCTTAAAAAAAGTGTCCTATAAAGGGATAATATTATGTTGAGTACAACCTTCAAAAGTTATCAAAAAATATTTTAATTAATTTTTGTGTTCCATATCCAACTCGGCAATACGGAACGGAATCATCTCGGGGTCTGTCTGTAACAGGTGTTTTTTTTTCAATTTTTTTCCAATAATTTATTTGACGTAAACAAATTAAATTTGTCACAATAACTTTAGTAAATAAGCTCGGTAAGTATTGGCACACTCAAAATAAGTCACCAAACAGAAAAATAATTTTAAAAAAACATCGATAACTCGGGACATGACAACACTAGTGGACTAGTGTATCGATATAATTATTGAGAATGTCACATCACTTCGTTGACTGTATACGTATTCAACAAAACCCTCTCCGCCCCCCCCTCACCCCCGAATACTGAGAGAAAGGGACACATGCACCTCAGCCTGATAATACCTAAATAAAATTGTCAAAATCGAGGTTTTGTAGTCCTCATTTTTCTACTCCAAAACTGAACCAATTTCCAAGATTTTTTTTACCAAATGTATTGGAAGAAAACATTCTATGTCTGTACCTTTTGCCTTTTTTTTAAAATACATCGTCTAATTTGTATACTGAACGTTTGTTGATGGCGTTAAAAAAAGGCAATTTTAACAATTTTTGAAGGGTTATAACTCCTATAAAAAGTAACTTATCAAAAAAATCAAAACGTACCGACACGCTTGCGGTCAATATTCATATTATGTAAAAAAAATATTTTCTCTAGTGTCAAAATTCAGAGAGGGAAATGAGGAATACGTTTGTATGGAAAAAACACCACCCGGTTTCCTCTTAATAAAGAAATTGTTTCTCCATGCGTGTCCATTCCCCTTCCGCCTCCCCTTCCGCTCGCAACAACTCACCAACTCAACAGTTCACTGATGGCAATAATATAATAATAATAATAATGTAGTATTTATATAGCGCAGTTTTGTGATTTTTCACTTCAAATGCGCTTAATTATAATAAGCTTAAAATTAATCCTATGGTGTTGTATCTAATGTGAAACAAAGAATATACATTATATACAAAGCAATTCCTAAAGAACAATATTAAAAACAATAGTGGATGCTGTTTTGGCACATGACAAGAGATATTGATCCCATTGAAACCATAATGGTGCCATTCAACAAGAATCATTAAAAACTAAATAAACTATAGAACAGGAAACAGGATGAATAGTTTAGGAAATAATTTCTTAACGCCATAGCTCACTATTATATATAGAAACAATGTTTCATCGCAATCGGATGAATGGTTTAGGAGTGCATAAGGGAAAAACAAAGTACATTTAATTTTTGTATGTTAATATTGACAATTTTATTTTAATTCTACTGAAAACGTTGGGAAAAGTTACAATTTACCCGAAGCATATTTTTTTGTACTTATAATCGATTCGTTGTAAAGATTCATCGATAATTGGCTAAACTCTAATTGCTTGACTTACTCCATAGCCTAAAAGAATACTGAATCAAGTTATTCAAATGATATTTGCATCATTATAAACAAACCTACAACATTTGAGGTCCTCTTGGCCCACGGAATTATTTTCCCTGTAATAATAATTAATATTAAAATTATGATGTTGACTCGAGGGTCAGATTTGATGTAATTTGATACGTTAAACCCTTTGGCAACTTCAGGGAATCCCAATTATTTGTGTTTTGATTCTATATAATACCAGTTATATTAATACCGCAGTTTATTTGGGAGGCGGGTATGGGTACCGGAGCCCCGGGAACGCGGGTGGCCGGGTTCATGGCGTGAGGTTTGTCCAGGTCTTTGCGGTGGATCCCCAGATTCCCACTTATCCCCATAACTTAACTTTAACTTCTTCTCCTTCCTTTCCTTTAAAAAACCCTCCACACAACATCCTAAAAGATGACATAGGCCCTTAGGGAAAATATTTTCCTCCGGGCTTCCTGGGTGAAGCTATTGTAAAAAAAGAGAAGCTTTAATTTGGGATGCGGGCATGGGTACCATCGCCCCGGAAACCATTTATTTGATAACCAACACGTCTACCGTAGGTCACCCCAAGAGGTTCACTATGTTTGGTAACTTAGTGTGGTGTGTTCACATCTTGGAGGCGGTCTCTCTCGACCCATCATCTTGCACCACATTTGAAGGGATGGATTCATACACTGTCAGTCCTGGACATACTGACCTTTAAATTCCTACCCACCTTTCAGAACTTCTTCTCCTTTTCATAAAAAAATACCCTCCACGCAGCATCCACAAAGGTAACATGGGCCCCGAAGGAAATTATTTTACTCAGTGTGGGGTTATTATAATTAAAGAGCCCCAACTGCTCCCAACCGTCTGAAAGTAGTGGGAAGGGGAAGGAGGTGGGGAAGAGGTTGGTGGGGAAGTATTGATTTTTTAAAGCATAAATAAACATGATCACGTATTATTACAGACATCTTAGGTAAATCATTTTTAAAGAGACCCTTGCTTTTGTAGTGGTTGGTCTTGGATGAATAAAAAATGAATTAATTTAATAAATGATTTTGTTTTTAGTAGAAATTAGAAAAAAAAAATAAAAAAAATAAGGTATGCAAAAGTGGGGAGACTACGAAACGCTTTTTTTTTAGCAATGATGATTTTTTTCCATATTTTTGTCGTCGAATTCCAGTGCACCTTTTCCTATTCATTTGGTCATCTTTTAGTACTTATTTGTGTTTTCTTCTTCGGAGTCGCTAGATGCCACTTTTTTGTGTTTTATTTTATTTATTTATTTTTAATATCAACGGTATAGATATACTTACCATAAGCACCGAAAACACGTCACAAAATAAAAGGAAAAATATTTGAAATAATAAATTAAAAAAAAGAATATAACAGATAATTGTGGCATTTGAATGAGAAATGACACCAGAGAGACAATTACATAAAAAAAAATATATTAAAAATAGAATAAATAATATTGATTGAAAAGATTTGATAGCATAGCCCTCTTGTACCAACCTTCGGTGCAGTTAAATATATATTACTAATTATTATTATTATTTTGCCTGTTCATTTTGCAAGGTTTGCTGCGTAGTCTCCCCACTCTTGCCTACTTTAGTTTTCTGAAGGTTTTACTTCGACCGCTTGTGAATTGCACACTCGCTATAGCTGTTGTTGTTATTTTTCTCTTTTTGAATAAATCTATTTGAATTTTGATTTTGATTGAAGGACTAAATTAATGAATGAAATAGAATCTTGGAAGTGGAAATTAACCCATTTCCCGACATCCGATCGTTCTGAAACTCGGAAGATAGGCTCGTTATCGATGATAATACATTATTTCATGATGGCACTCATATGCACATGCACGCATTTATCGACATCAGATAAAATTGCATTTAAAAATTTACAGCAGTTAATATACGAAATAATAATTATCGGTCCTATCCGATTGGGATTCGGCTCAAGTAAAGCTAGCAGTCCACAATAGAGTACCGGTACCTTCCCTGATGTATGACAGTGAGGCATGGAACTGGCAGAGGAAGGATGAAAGTAAACTGAATGCTGATAAAAGTAAACTGTTTGTGTTGTAAAACAATGTATGATCGTGTGCAAAATGTGGATATCCGCAAAGAATGTAAGGCTGATGTAAGCATGATGAGTAAGATTAAGAAAGGGACCCTTAGATGGTTTGGGCATGTAGAGCGAATGAACGAAGAAAGTAGTGTAAGCAGAATATACGTTGCAAATGTGAATGGTAGAAGAATGGGGAATGGGGACGCCCGATAAAGACAAGGCACGATCAAATGAATCAGATACTTGAGTAGGGTCATGTCAAAAGTCAGAATAATAGAAGAGTATGTATGAGACGATTTATGAATATGAGTGAGGCAAAGAGTTTGTTCCAAGACCGAGTTGTTTGGCGGTCCGTCCTCTCTGCCCACCCCTGCGGGGAAACGGTGTGATGGTTTTTTAGTTAGAAAATATACAAGTGTTAAAGTAAAAAAACTCTGCTTAGTTACGGGTCAATTTTCTAAAGATATTGGTAGTTCGGTTGTTTATTATCGAATGATTTTGTTCGAAAAACGTAAAATGTCATAAGAGCGTATAACCGCAGAAAACCAGAAATACGTCCTTTTCAAATCAGCGTTTAGACGTATTGACTCTTTTCCACAAAAAAATATAGATTGGTTTCGAAAAATTGTTCTTTTATCTAGTAAACGTGTGTTTTAAATTTTGAGAAAAATTTTTTATTTTTAGTATAATAAGGTTATACCATAGGTCGTTGGCAGATTTGTAAAATTTTCAAAAAAGATTTTTTTTTTTTGGTGCCCTTTTTTACTCATTTAAAGTACGCTCTAGCGTGTTTAAATCGCACTTTATGGAACGCGCGTTTTTTAAAGTTACCATGGCAACATCAACAAATCAACAAAATGTGAAGTCTAAATGTCAACTTTTAACTATAAATCTGACAGGAATATTTTAAACGTCAAATGTGACAGATTGCAAATTAATGTTTGTGTTTTTCATTTCCATGACAACAAGATATTGTGATGTCACATCACGAATTCATTAATAGTTTTATTTCCAAATTTTTAATAATAATATCAATATTTATGTTTTCAAAGTGTACCAATAAAAAAAAATAGCGTAAAATATTCGTGCATAACTGGTCTTTAAAACACTTGCTTTATTTCGAGCACTCGGCTACGCGTGCTCGAAAATCGCGCGTGTTTTAAAGACCTGTTTATCCACTTATATTTTAATATACTATTATATTATACAACACTCATTTCAAATGATATAATTATGGAGTAAAATAAATCAATAGGTACAATATCTAGTAAACGTTTGTAACAGAATTTTAATTTTAGTTTAAATAAAATCATTAAAAAATATATACGTACATGTGTTTCTTGACGAAAATTGGTCCGTTTGTGTATTTATTTGCGCACTTACAGACTAATATATTTCAGATTTTTTTACATTCTTATTTTGCTCAGACATTTTTAAAAATGATAAATACTTATGATCAAAAAATAATTGCAAAAAGTACATAATTTTAATAGTTTTATCAACACGCCTTTCAGCATTTTTGGATGTAGGTATAAATTAAAGCAAATTTGGAATGAAAAAAATCGATATTGAGTTAAAATTTTAAAAAGCTGTTACGGGGAGTAATTAATCTTTCTCATTGCAACCGCCCTGTACGATCATAAGAACATCTTTCGACGAAATGTGGATTTTCGGCCCCTGGCTGGTTAAACGCTCTTATATATCATTTTCTTCATAATCGCTAACGGTCCAATTCGCCTCTGATGGCCGCTCGTCTCGCCAACGAGCTTGTTATAATCCCGTATGACACTTGGGTAATTGGTCTGCAGATGAAAATAGACCTTATTAACCACCTCGCTAGCAGGAGATAAAGACGTTAGTAACTTGACGCGATAGCATAGTAAGACGGGGGATAAATTTACCATTTACGAATTAAAAATTCAGGGTTCGGATTCCATAACGGGGCGATAAAACCTCTCAATAGCTTTTTATCTACAAAGTTCAATAGAAAAGACTCGACGCTAAGACTTAAATTGGGTTTTCAACAACTCTGTCTTAGAACCGGTTTTTTCACAGAATTTTAACAATTTGTAAAATTTCAAAGTTATTTTTCAAGTTCTATTTCAGTTCTGTGGAACAGTTGACATTTTTTTAAGTTAGCTCCACACAGGAAACCCTGAAAAAAATAATTCCTTTGTCATCTTTGGGAATGCTGTGATGAAGAGCTTTTTAGGATAGGAAAGAGAGAAAGTTCTAGGAAGGAAAAGAGTATGAGGGGTGGGTAGGAATCTGGGGGCCAGTGTGTCCAGGAGTGACGTACGTATGAATCTATTCCTCCCATTGCGATACAAAGCGATGTTCCGAGAGAGTCCTGCTGGAGAGGTCAAAAAGGCTCTCTCAATCCGTCTTTCCCAATCTGGTCAGCCACGCAGTATGTGAGCAAATGCATCCCCCACCAAGACCTAAACAAACCATGAACCCTGGCGCCCCCTACTAAGTCACCAACCACAGCGAACCTCTTGGAGTGATCTTCGGCAGTTGTGTTGGTTATCCAATAAATGATTTCTGAGGCGGCGCGGCGGTATTTTGGCTATATACTACAAACTGAGAAAAATGTAAACTGTCGATATCCCGAAATTTAATAAATAAATAAGACGTTTCAAATACCAGGATCCAGGCTAATAACTGTTAAGGTTAATAACTGTTCAAGAGAGTCGGTACTTGAAAATATTTCATCATTTGTCACCAACTCTCAGGAGCTAGTGGAAATATGTATCCATACTTGGGATAAGTTGTTTGTTTGTTTTTGAATATTTATTTAGATATAGTTGTGAGGGTGAATGGAAGGCGGAAGGGAAGGAGGTTAAGATGACGAAGGTTGAGAAGAACTAAGCATGCTAAAAAATTGATAATCTCAATTTCGGGCAAAAAAATCATGGCCTCAGTATTTTTGGACCGAAGAGGCAAAATTTTGGTCGAATTTCTGCCTCAGGTTGAGACCGTCTGGTTGGGATGTTTGGAACCTCCTCCCGAATTCCCCTGACTTGGCGTCTTCAGATTATCATCTTTTCACCTTCCTGAAGACATATATGGATGCAAATAAATTTTCAACCGACGAGCAGGTGCTGAAATTATTTGGAAAAACAGTCAATAAGTGTATCAACAATATCCTGTAACTTTTTTTCTAATACATTTTTTCAAAAAAAAAAAAAAATTTAGAACACTTACTTTCTGAACACGCCTCTTGTTAATAAACACAATAAAAGCCATTCCAAACAATGTTGGATTCTTCTTTAATCTTTGCAAATTCCCTATGTGGCGTTATTATTAATTAAACGAAAATAAATAACTTTGTAAAACACCACTATTAAATCAAAATTAACAACATGTTTCGAAATCAAAGGTTTCTTCGTCAGGATAAGATTAATAATTCGTCGAGATAATATTAAACTTAACATGACGAAGAAACCTTTAATTTCGAAACATACTGATAATTTTGATTGTGCTTTACAAATATATTTGTTTTCATTTTATGTTGGATTGCCATTGCATTTATCTGCATTGCCAGAAATATAGTTGTGCGAAGTGAAATAGTGCGTCTCAATTCTCCGAAGAAAACAAATAACAAGAAACTATCGCGTCGACATAGAAAACCATATTATTTTGTTGCACAGCGTCTGATACCACGGATACACTCGAAACAACATGTTGTGTTTACATTATCCAATCCACACACCGCGCGTTGCATAGTTTGTATCTGGAATATGATTGCAAGTTTCGTTTGTGGTAGGTACGAAAATAGATATAGGAGAGGTCTAAATGTGTTTCCTTGAGGTATGCCGCCGAATGGCTGAATAAGTCTCCCGTAGTTTAGACTAGAGTAAGGAATTCTGGACAGTTTCTTCGATGGAGGAGTGTGTAAAAGTTTCAATATTAAGGTTTATATATTTTATTTATTTTTTATTTTAATAGTCTAGGAAAAAAACGAAATCGGAATTCACGCCTCTTTTTGGGAGGAGTTTAAAAATACTTGAGAAAAAGCTTTTGGAAAGGTTGGAAAAGGTATTTGAGAATTTTTTTGACCTATAGAAAACATTAACTCCTTTTATACGCATTGTTTATTGTAATAATGAAGAAATTGATTTCACGGAACCAGGCAACGCGGAGTCTAAGACGTATATTCCCTATCGCAGCCGGGCCATTAGTGTCCTTAGGTGTCCGGCATAAGGTTCACTTTGAAAATCCAAATTCGTCGACTGCCGGCCGTATTGATTGATGTCAAAAATAACATCGTGAAAATGCATATTTTATTTTATTTTATGAAGTTCGGGCTTAAATATCATTTTTTTTGCGATTTATAAAAGAAATTGAATTTGCCACATTAAACAATCAAACCATATTCCAAAAGAGGTCTATAACTAGGAGAGTTTGCGCTGAAGATGTTTTTTATAGACCTAATGCTTTATTTTTTTCTAGGCTTATAAAAAGACTTATTATAAATGACCAATATTTTTGAAGGCAAAGGTACATATGTTCTACACGCAGTATTTAATTGAAGCATCTATAATACTTCTAAGGGATCAAATTTTCAGAACAAAAATACATGATTTTGTATGATTTTGCATGATTTCATCTTAAGTCTGCTGTAGCGAAGGTAAATCGTTCATGTTTTCGTGAAGCTTTCACACTTGATTCAAGAGTCTCGGAATTTCCTCGAAATATTTTTTTTTTATATTTGAAAATTTTTTAAATTGTAAATTTTTGAAAGAAAAAATAATTAAGTCGAAAATTTTTGAAAATGAAAAATTATGAAATTGAAAATTTTTTAATGAAAATTTTTGAAATGGAAAACTTCAAAAATTACAGAGGTGCTAAAGAAGTTTTCACTTCAATAAAAATATTTGTAATAAAAAAATTTTGAAAAAAAAATGTGTGCTGAAAGCGACTAAAAAGAAAATTTCATTCGTATGCGAAACCGGATAGTAAAGCCAGTAAAATTATATGTTTGTGGTCCAGGTAGATTCAGTTAACGATGGGTGACGCGACTGAAAATAAACCGAATTGTAAAATGTCTAAGTTTGTGTTTACGAGACCTTGAAAAGTAAAGTTTTACACTTTGAAATTTCATACTTGTGCAATAAATTAGTCTTTCTGCAACAAATTAACACGAATTCTTAGAACACTCTTCAGCTAGACGTTTTCCACAGATCTGGTAATACCTAGAAATAGTGCCATCTAAAATAAATCTAGAAAGAAAATGATCTTTTATTATGATGTTATTATTTTTGTTATTTTATTTATTTTATAGAAAGTTGAGAGCAAATCAGAGATTACATAATAATCCAATAATAAGATAGTTAGTTATGCCAATTATGAACTTTCCACTGATAGTGAATACGTGAAATCCTATTTAGATTAATCTTTACGACGAATTGGCTTACAGTACGAACATCAAAAAATATTCCACTGATAAATTGAAGCTTTTACTATCTTTTCTATGTATTGGAATTACAATACAATTATTATTTACGAAACAAAAAATATAAGCGTAAACCACTAAAACAATGTTTTTTCAAGACTTAACCATGAAGTAATACAAGAAACAATAAAAAAAAATACCCCTTTATGGATGAGAATATTTTTGAGGTATCCTATGATATCCTATTGTGGGTCGTTTCTGCACCTCGTTCTTGAGTTCGATTTGCCGGCATCTGTATTTCCTCCTCGTACAACATGGGTCTCATCAAGACCCTCCATACAGCATCCCAAAAGATGACATAGGCAATTGAGGAAAATATATTTTTTTAAATAAGCTTATTAGGGAAACATTATTTAATCAATTTATCTCTTTGACAAAGCTTCCTTGCAACCTCTCATTCTGTTACATGCGTTGTCTATGAGAAAGAGTGAGATAGTATGATGGCTCTATCAGCGTTACGCTCTCTCAGACATAATTCAGTTCAGTTTCAGTGCCGGCAACCCGGGCGTTTATTTAGTTTCAAGGTTATTTACATTGTTTTCTTTTCTTTTAGCCGCCTCACTAGACAAAGTCTGTTCCGAGGCGGGTAAATCACATCTATGTTTGTTCCAAAAGAAATGAGTGTGTTTAAACAAATATATATATATGTATGTGGAAAGATAAAAAAGATAAATTATATGTTGGTATATTAAATATTTACATACATTTTTTGTTTGTTTGTTTGTTTTGTTTTGTTTTTTTTATTTTATTTTTATTTATTTTTTTTTTTTTTTTTTTATTAGTTATATTTCCATGAGAAGATTGCATATGTTATATAGATAAAAGTAAATTAAAATTTTGTGACAGTTGAATATAGCGGTTACATAATAATTAATATTGCATAATTGCAGTTTCTCGTGTTTGTTTTATTTGAATATTATATAATTTCGTGAGAACTTGTATGAAATGTTATTTATTTAGAATATTTTGAATGTCTGTTCTTTCCTTTTCATTCAACCATATTATAAATCTTTTGAACAGCCAATTCAAATTATTTGGGGTGACGTAAGTTTTTGTTTGTGTTAGGAAGGTATTGAAAATGTGTGGTGCTAGGTAAGATTCGTGTTTTTTTGCAAAAGTTGATTTGATATGGGGAACTTTAAAGTGCTTATTAATTTTTGCTCTTGTGTTTTGCGAGTGAGGTATGTGGAGATGTGAAGTTTTGATACAGTTTTTGTGAATGATCTTCCTTATGAATAGTTTATTTACGTCTAGTAATTTGTTTTTGATCATTAGCTGTTCCGTCGGATGTTGGTAAGGTTTTTTAAACATAATTCTAATTATTGTTTTGTGATTTATTTTAAGAGAATTGAGGTAAGTATCTGCTGCTCCTCCCCAAACTGAAATTCCATACGTTAAAATACTTTGACAGAGTGCGAAATATATATTTTTTAGTTGATTTGATGACATGATGTTTCGTATTGTTTTGAAGATGTATGATAATTTTCGTATTTTTTTTGATAATATATTAATATGGAGATCCCATTTTAGTTTATGGTCAACAGTTAAACCTAGATATTTAATATTGTCTGCATAAACAATTTTGTCACAAGTACAGCATGTGTTATTTGACGAAATATTGGTGCAGGGGTTAAGATGTAGTTGTGGTTGGCTATGTGGTTGACCAGCCTTTGTTTTGCTAAAAGTTAAATATTTGGTTTTTGAAATGTTCAGTGTAAGTAGATTATTTTGTAGCCATTTATTTACTACAGTCATCCCTGTTTCTGTGTTTTTGAATACCTTTTCCCATGATTGTGCCTTGAACAAAATTGCAGTGTCGTCTGCATAACTGATTACTTTGTACTCAATTTTTCTGAGATCAATAATGATCTGCCGTTTAAGCCTCCTCTACCCGAATTTCTACCGAATTCTTACATATCTTCTTTGAACATTTGAAGTTTTTAAGCTCTTAACCCGGCGTCATTGAGGCAGGGTCAATATGACCCTGCACGTTTTTTATGCGAAAAATTTCTTATAAATAATTGCCGCACACAACCGTCTGTTTCAGTAGCTGCAGATAAGAATCACCCCTCCCCTTCATGTTCCTCACTTTAGTCGCCCATCGCCCACGCAAGGAGCAACACGTGTGTAAAACTGCGACCGGGTAATTATGACCCAGCTGAACGGCGACGTTGCTGCTTTGTGCCGATACATTTTCATATTTTGTATGAGAATTTAAAAAAAAAAAGACTTTTGATACGAAAGTCTAATTATTTCTGTAATTAATATTCCAATGATAGAAATGTTAAGTAGTACAGATTTGATTTAAGTATATTTTTGTAAGAAACGATATTGTTTTTTTTTGATTAAAAAATTGATTTTAAAATTTAGAAGAGAGTGAAAGTCAAAAATAAAAATTGTTTCAAATGAAAAAACACACTTCGTAAAACACCACTTTATTTGAATTAATAATTATTTAACAGCCAACCAGGTTTCGCTTAGCTCAAGCTTCATCAGGGCTATTATATTAACAGTTAATATAACAGCCCTGATGAAGCTTGAGCTAAGCGAAACCTGGTTGGCTGTTAAATAACTATTAATTCAAATAAAGTGGTGTTTTACAAAGTGTGTTTTTTCATTTAATGTCACATCACAAAGTATTTGCTTCCTTCGATAAAAAAAATTGTTTAATTTATTACCAATGTGTTTTATTGCTGTTACTGATTGTATATAAATTATTAATTATTTTACACAAGGTAAAAGAGTAACAATAATTATAACAGGGTCATAATGATCCACCTCAACGTTGGTGTAACTTTTTTCTGCAACAATGACGTTGGGTTAAAAAAATATATGTTATTTTTTAAGATAATATCTAGACGCGTTCCACACCGAAACGCAAATTGTATAAAATTCCCTCGGTAGAAAAAAATCGCAAGGCTTGCTCCGAAAATTATTATAAACACGTTTTTTTCAGTTATTTACATAGTTGTGAAAAAATTCACAATGTTTCATTAAATGATACTTAAGATACGTTCCACGAGATTTTTGCTCTATCCAAATGAGTCGTGATTTTATCGCTTCAAGTATTAGCGCGCTCCTCTAACATTCGTAATTTCATATCTCTCCATCTTCTTCTTTTTGAGCTCGGATGCGGAGCCGTAATTGTCTACGTGTGAAATATTACGTACAACCGCGGAGAAAATTACAGGGGAGGCCAAGTTTGAAAGAGGCGAGGGGAAGGTGAGAGGGAAGAACGGGAAGGCGACGATTATTAGCGGAAACATGCAGCCGACAGTTTATAGCAGTGGTGCGCAACCGGTGTTCCGCGAAACACCTTAATGTTACGGGAACTTGTTACATTAACTCTTTGTTCCGTATAGTGTTCCGTGACATTATGAAAACAGCGTTAGTTACTGAGTAGGTACGCTAAATGCTTGAATATGTCTTGTAACTTGAATTATTCGGACAACTTTAGTAATGTGTTTTGAATATTATTAATAAATCTTCGTATATATAAAAATCTCGCGTCAAGATGTTTTTTCGAGATAAAAACCGAAACTACTTAACCGATTTTGTTGAAATTTGGCTTAATAATAATAATATTTGGACGATTTATATAGCGCCGTTTTAGTGAAAAATCACTTTAAGGGCGCTGAACAAACTCACCATACATACCTAAAATCTAAAAAAACTACAAGTTAGACAAACAATTAAAAACAACTTATGGCTAAAGATTGCA
The DNA here is from genome assembly GCA_917563855.2 of Limnephilus lunatus. Classification (NCBI taxonomy): domain Eukaryota; kingdom Metazoa; phylum Arthropoda; class Insecta; order Trichoptera; family Limnephilidae; genus Limnephilus; species Limnephilus lunatus. The sequence goes on from OU830596.1 coordinate 24,108,271, forward strand.
TACACCGGTTTATTGATCACCGATACGAAAATATATGTACAATGTTTTGACCAATGAACGCGATGCTGCCTAAAAATGAAGGAATACAGGACCGTACTTACCTGGGAGGTCGCTTGAAATTAACTGTTTATTGTCTATTTAAAGAAATTTAAATAGAGTTCGCACGGAGAGAAAATAATTGTGAACACATGTTATTTAATCCTGAAAAATATTTTAATATCAATATGTAATATATTCTTTAATGAGTGTATTTTGGAAAGTAAAAGCAACATTTAATGGTGGGCGGTGAAGTAGTACAAGGATTTGATCTTCCTAACTGTGATTCGTCAAGAGACAGATTGATGTGAAAGGATTCGGGTAATTTTAATTCAGTTAGAAAAGTGTGATAATAATATCTCTGTGTAATTTGGCCCAAATCAAAAGATATGATAGTTTTTATCTCGATTATCAATTGAGCGCAAAATTTATTATGTGAGCAATATTTTGTATAATAATAAAATTATACAATTAAGACATTTTTAACAATACCCTTCAGAAATACCGAATAGAGTAACGCGTACGATCTAAAATCAATATAAGAGTGTAGAATGTATCGGGAGCATCTCCTATCCTTATCCTATTTTCCTCTTCCTCTCTTCCTCACTAAAAATTAATTTTATAATATAATAAAACTCCATCTCTACGGAGACTTTTTTGGCTTAACTTAAATTTTTATATATGTATGTCAATTACAAATTAATAAATTATTGTGAATTAAATTTTTATTAAATGTTTGTTATAGGACGATGCGTTGTAATTATTTGTAAGTTCCATACGTTTCTAATTGTTGGCGGTGTGAGTTAATTTATCGACACAACACTTGGTTATATAGGTTGGGTAAATATCCAGTAGATGGCGTTGTGACCACAGCAACGCGTTGCCGGGTCAGCTAGGTTTTGTATATAATTTAAATAAAAAGTACAATCTCTTTTGTCAACGGATCGTAATACTATAATGAAAAACTCTCAAATTATTTACTCGTAATTATTTGTCTATCCAATTTCTCCCCTAAAAGCCAGACCATATTGAAAAAAATCAGAGTGTGCAATTCGCACGCGGTAGAAGTGAAACATTCAGAAAACTAAAGTAGACAAGAATGGGGAAGCACCGGACGAAGAGGAGACCGATTATATCTACTATATTTTTCTATCGCAAACTAAATCCTATAGATGTGTGTATTTGTCTCTTTTTAGTGTCGCTATTTTACGTTTTATCAAGTTTCAAATCACAACGGTCCTAAAGAAGTTTTCACTTCAAAAAGTCTTCAAAAGTTAAGAATCAAGAGTAAATTGCATAGGTACGATAAACTGAGGGAATTTCAATTTGGGAGTCGGATATGGGTATCACCGTCACGCGAACTATTTATTTGATAACCAACACTTCTGCCATAGGTCACTCCAAGTGTTTCACTACGTTTGGTGAGTTAGAAGGGGTAACTGGGTTCATGGGGCAGAGTTTAGGGGATGGATTAATATAATGGACATACTGTTCCTCAAATTCCTACCCACCCCTCATACATTTTTCCTTCCAAGAACTTTATCTTCTGCATTCGTTCTCTTAAAAAGACCCTCCACATAGCATCCCCAAATTACTTTCGTCAGGGACTCTTGTGTGGAGTTAATGAGGAAAAAACAAGATCGTGTGTTAGAAGTAGGTGTAGTAAGCCGGGGACAACCATTACAGGCAGATCATATCGATATCTATAGGTATATTAAGTTGGCCAGATATCACCTGAAGGTTCCTAAAGTCGAAAAGTCTTTCACGTAAAAGCATGGATTTGCAACACATACCTGCCTACGTAATAATATATATATTTTTTTTAATAATAAATTACTGAAGAATCGCCATCAATTTCCACTCAGACACTACCTACGTAGCAGGTATTAAATAAATAACACATTACATTCCTTATGGACGCGTTCAGTGATAATATTTGGCCAATCTGGCCTTAAATTTCTAACACAAAAGCGTGTTACGAAATTCAAATGGGATGGAGATATACGATGTAAGGCGAGTGTAAGTGAGACACGTCTGCTAAATGGAGCATTGTTCTCCATTTAAATTTGCATGGAATATACTTCTAGTTTTCTTCCTTATTCTATACTAGCTTTTTCCCCCGGCTTCGCACGCGCCACCCCCCCCCCCCCCCCTACTCCTTTTACCCTTCCCTCCCACCTTCTTCACCCTCCCCCTCAACGTAACAATCAAACACCCGCAGTAAATCTTAACTATCAAAGGGATCTCCATAGCAACCTAAATAAATAACAAAATGACAGCGCATGTCAAACAATTACGTAGCAACGCTTTGCTTTTCGTCTGGACAATAAACGTATAATTGTATACAAATTTTATAATGCCAGAGCTTTAAGTTATAGCCTATAGCCTATTCTGATGTATGAGCTATATTACTGTAAAGTTTCATTAAAATCCATTCAGTATTTATTGCGTAAAAGAGTAACAAACGTCCATACATCCATACAAACTTTCGCCTTTATAAGTAGAATATTAATTATGTTAGAATATTAATTCCCTTTTAGTAGAATAATATAGGACAATGTAAAAATATATTGCTTTCTACATATAGGCATTTGCTGTTAGTTAATTATTTTCATCTGAAAGAAGAGTTTTTTTCGAAATCGGTCGATGGTTCAATGTAAAAGATGATGCTTGTTTTTATTTGTTTTCCTACTTTATTAATTGTTCCAAAGCAAATTTTAACTACTTTTCCTAACAATGTTTGCTATTTAACATGTTCAGACATGTATTATAAAATCAGGAACAAAATAAGATGTCAACGTCCATACAACGTACATAATATAAAAGTATATCAATATGTTTTAGTATCAATTAAACACAAGCTTCGGTCGGGTCCACCGGCAGCTGGAAGCCCCATTCAGAATAGGAGTAAAACGAACCCCGGACTTTTATGGCTTCGGAATTGGGGCCCGGTCGTTCACACCAAGCGCTCGGAGCTTTTTTGCAAAAAATGCGCTTGTCATTTTGACGTTTACGCTTTTCACGACGCTTACGTTTTTATCGCGGGCTGGTTTGAATTGATGAACCGATTACATCTGAGTTTTTGAATATCTTAAAAATTTGAACCTCAGGCTGATAAATACCTTAATAAAATCGTCAAAATTGAGGTTTTGTATTCCTCATTTTTCTGCTTTAAAACTGGACCGATTTGTAAGAATTTTTTTCTATTTTAGAAGAAGATATTCTACGTCAGCACGTTTTTTTTTTAAATAATAAATTATCTTTCTATTTTTGAAACTGACAATTCGTGGTGGAAGTCCATTATAATAGATTATAATAAAACAAATAAAAAACTTTTTTCCACTTAATTTTATTTGACCGTAACCGGTTTCAGCTCGTCAGAGCCATCTTCAGACTGGTACAAATAATTATTAGTCTACGGTTTATGTACATAACATATGGGGAAGGGGGAGAGGGGTGGTCTACAAGGATTTTAATCATTTATTTTTGTTACTAAGTCGTTTTAGACTGTCGATTTTCTAAATATTTTGGTAATTCCACTAGGCTGATTACTTTGGGTTTGTAGCTCACTTCAATATCTCAGGGAAATATCTTACAAGTAATATGAATTGTTCATATTACCCGTGCTCGCAATCATAATTGTTGGTGACCACTGCTGTGCCAGTGGAATTCTGATGAGGTACTTGCAAAAAAGTCAAAGAAATAGAAAAACCGTGGGCTTTCATAGTTAATATTATAATTTCTGATCAAACAATGAGTGAAGAGAGGAAAAGAGTGCAAAAGAAAATCATAAAAGTAAACATAATTTGTTTTTTAATTGTTGAGTGGTTCGAAGACGACGTGTTTAGGAGATTTCATCAGATCCGGATCTAACATTAAACAAAGATTTTAATATAAACTGTCCCACGGTTAAACACTACGTTATGCCATGAGGTCATAGTCATTCAAATTGATAGACGAGCGAACCAGGGAAAAGGAAACCAACCAAGTTTCGCGGAGGGGGAGGCGGCGTGACCGACTCCCTTTCCTTGATTTGTTAATACGTGATTCGAACAGAATAAACTGGCATTGTATTAATTAATATCTAGTCCTCGAAAATAAAATCTGCTCACGAGTACAATTGCGCGCAAATTACTGGCTGCGTAAAAATTTTACGGCGAGAAACACCGCCTGCGGTTGCTTTGTTCCTTTTCCATAACTCGTAATTTGGTTCACTGTAATACCTACTTGTTTATTTATACGCAGCATAAGATTTTTATTCAGATATTAATTTAAAATCATGCAAATAAATAGATATACCTATATCAATTTGGAACCTAGGAACCATTTATTGGATAACCAACACCTCTGTCTTAGGTCACCACATGTGGTTGGCTACGTTTGGTGACTAAGCAGGGGTGCCCGGGTTCATTGGGTGAGATTCGCCGGGTCTTGGTAGCGGATGCGTCTGATCTACCTGCTGCGTGGTGAGCCGAATCGAGAGACACTGGTCGAGGGAGGCCTTTTGACCTCTCCAGCCGGACTCTTCCGACTCATCGCCTTGCACCGCGGGATGGTTTAATCCATTGATTTAAGGATACCTTCCTTTCCTTAAAATGACCCACCATACAGCGTCCCCTAAGATGACATGAGCTCTGATGGAAAATATTTTCCTCACTTACTCTTTGTGGAACTAAAAAAAAAATCAAAAACGTCAAATTTCAGCGCATTGATATTTGACGTTTTTGAATTTTTGGAATTCACTCACATTTCAATTTTATTTTTGTAACTATATTCCATACTTTCAAAATTATCATCACGACTAGTACGCAATATTGGTAGGTGTCTAGGGTGACGTCATGATGCGGTGTGTTTGAGAGATGCAAGAAAATTATGACTTTTTCCTTTGGAGGGAACATACCTACGTACATTATTTATCTCATCTTTTGAAAAAGCTGCAGCAATATTGTGATAAAAATAATTTAGGCGGTTCCATTTATACTTTTTCGCCATGGGCACAAAGCACTATAGGTCCGGCCCCGAATTTACGTCTAATATTAGAAGATTGTTTTGGCTATTTCATGTTTAACAACGAGCTTACGATGTACAGAGGAATGAGACCCAAAACAAAGTTTTAGTATAGGAATAGTAACAAAGACTCCAGATACAAATATCTACAGCCTGTATGTCGGACGAATATCTACAGCTCAAACTGCTGACTAATATCTATGAGAACCAAAGTGAGGACGAATATCTACAGCTGAAACTGCTGATCTATGGAACAGGTGATGTCGACGAATATCTACAGCACTGGCAGAGGTTGGATTTGCAATAATGTATAGCATTTTAGCATAACGTAATATTGCGTTATATATAACCTAACCTAACCTAACCTAACCTAACCTAACTTAACATAAAATAAGTTTTTTAAACTGCATACGCAATATTACGTTATGCCAATATGCTATACATAATTGCAAATCCAACCTCTGCCAGTGCTGTAGATATTCGTCGACATCACCTATTCCATAGATATTAGTCAGCAGTTTGAGCTGTAGATATTCGTCCTCACTTTGGTTCTCATAGATATTAGTCCGATTGGTTCAGTTTTTGGAATTCCTGTAGATATTAGTAGACACCTCCGTAACAAATACTACTAGAGGTATTTTAAGTTTGAAAAATTAAGTACGTATTTTTCAGGAGTTAGTATTTTATTTACTTATCTGGATTTTGAAATAAAAGTACCTACACTTATAAAGTTTTCAATTTTTAAGGAGTAGGTACTTTTATTTCAAAATCCTAATAAAATTTTCTAAGAGTCCGATGCTCCCAACCATCTGGTGCGAGTGAGATTAAGACATCGCCAATTGGGGTATGTTTTGAGGCTGAAGGTAGTTGGTAGAGGAAGGAGATGGGGAAGAGAAAGGTGGGGAAATACGCCAATTTTAAATAAAATACTACCCAGAAGTATAAATTAAACGTATACCGCACAAGGGTCCCAGCTACTCCCGTCTGGAGCCAGTGAGTCTATTGCATCCCCAATTGGGGTATGTTGTGAAGCTGAAGGTATTTTGGAAGGGAGAGGTGATGTGGAGGAGGAAGGTGAGGACTTCCTGTCTATTCAGATCTAGTCACAAAACATGGCTAAAGCCATTACAAGAAACGTTTCAATTCTTACACCATGGCGATTCTGAGAATATCTTTCACTCTGGAACAAACATGCCTTATTCAATTTTTATGGTTTTCAATAATTTATTACTTTATTTTTTTATTTTATTTTGAAAACATTACATATAACATTCTTATAATGATCTTTGGCTGTCCAACTACGTAATTTGCCCGTTTTAGAAAAGTCAAAATGAGCATATTTTTTTACATGTAATTAGTGTGTTGTCTATAATTTTGCCTTTTACTTAAATATAACACTTGATAAATAAAATTAAGGTTTTTGTGTACAACAAGCGTAAAGTAGGTAACTAATTATAAAATAATATTTTTACAAAAAATTATTTTCATCGTCATTTTAAAAATTGGAACTGATTTGCCAAGAATTCAGGTTATCCTGTGATTTCACACGGGTCTGCAAGTTTAAAATAAGAACACAATGGCTGAAGTTGTAAAGAACACTTTTAATTTATTTGTTTTTTTTATTCCCTCGTTTGTACGATGTTGATTTTTATAGGTCCAGGAAGGTGAATTTAATGGCCTTTTCCTAAAACACAATAAAAAGGCCACTAACATCACTTCCTACAAAACAATGTTTCACGAGGTTTTACGAGATTCGCGGCAGCATGGCTACAACTTGGCTCTAGGCCCGGAGTTCGCGGGTTCAAATCGTTAAAACCTTGCCGATCTCACATTAACTTCCAAATATTACTTTTACATGAAAATGTATTTAAGTCTCTTGTACTAAGGTCCCGCCGGAGTTAAGTTATGTAAAACTTTAGTTGTCGCCAAAAAATAAAATTTATCTCGTGGCCCAAGGGTTGTGGCGCTACGACATGAAAATAAAAAAAAATATGCTGACGTGTATATTCTAAAAAATGACCATTGTCTGTTGCAGGGTCAGATAAGAGCCTCGAAATTTTCTTTGGACGACTAAAGAATCCATCATAATTCCGTAACCGAAAAGGTTTCTTGACTTATTCGTGCTTCGTCGTGTAGATCTTGAGGTGCTCTAAAAAGAAACGCGAGCAGAAATATATTAAAGTTGTCGAATGAAAATGATAGTTTACAAAACTTTATAAAATTGCCTGCATCAGATAATATGAATTACATTTTACTATCCTGTACTTAATTTAGTGGCATTGTACGATTAGCTAAAAAAAACATTTTTCCATAAACAGTTTTTTTTATATGAACACCGCAACAAGGTCTCCAAACTGCTCCCGTTTGGAGCCAGTCAGACAATGGCATCCTTAATTGGGGTATGTTGTGAGGCTGAAGGTAGTGGGGAAGGGAAGGAGATGGGGAACAGGAAAGTAAGGAAGTACGCTAATTTTATAGTAAATATTACGCAGAAGTTTTTATAATTTTTTTATGAAACTTTTACTCTTGAAAACTGTAAGCAGTTTATATGTGTTTATATTAAAGTTCGGAGGCATGATTTTTTTAATGAGGGCGACAAATTTCTAAAATTTAAGTTTATTCAAACTTGAATAAAACTTACACAGAACGTGAAAATTAACTTCAAATATTTGATGAACTGTTCAAAATTTTTGAAACAACCCGTCCTTGGTCAAGAAAACTTTAAACGGAAACCTTTAAAATGCATAAAACGTAGATGTTAACAAAAAGAGGTGCGCCGCGAAAGTTTAACTTTTTCTACCGAACCGCAAAATTTCGTCAATGGAATATGTAAGGAAAATCTTATTACGAGTCCTTAGAGCAGCTCATTTAAAACTTTGAAAAAAGACTGAACGGTTTTGCAAAACTACATTTTTTCGATATTTTATTTAGTCAAGTGGACAGTACGTCCATTATACATATTTAGCGCGAATCGCTATAATTGTTCTTCAAGATTTGAAAGACTTCAATAAACGCCTTTACATCTACACAAACAATAATAAGAAATTCCAGTCCATTTTTTATTTATTTTTTAATGAATAATGAACGACCTTCTAACTTGAATAACTGCATATTTATTTTTATTTTTAAAGTTAGTTTTAATAGTTAAAATAATTATCAAAGTTTTAATTTTTCAAGATCCCCCGAAAACCAACGTGAATCGTGTGACATCATCACTCTCCAAAAGTTTTATTTATTTTCAACAGGCGTTGTCATTTTGTATGGAAGAATCAACGGAGGAATGACTTTAGGTGTCAGAAAGGAGTTTTTTATTCAAGATTAACTGCTTTTGATACATGTAGAAAAACATTAAGTAAAATGTCAACATCTCATCGCTACTGTTATTGTAATGTACCAAAGTGCAATAATACGTCTGTGACGGCACCTGATAATCAGTTTATTAGTGTTCCACGATCTACATTTCTATTGCAAAGATTACGGCGAAGATGTACGTAACTGCAGACCTACATCTGGTATTTATAATACACTGATCATGGCGATTGTGTAATAACTTGAACAAAAACCATTGATGCTAAAATCAATTCGAAAATACTATAGATGTTATTGAAAATTAAAAATGTCAAATATGACACGACCATAACCTCAAACAGGATTATGGAGAGCAGTGACGTCAGCACTAAAAATTCAATAATACCAACATGACAGTGTGTTTTAACCTTTCCTTTTCTGTGATGTGTAAATACTACACATTGCTTCTAATAACTTTAATATCAATATAAATATAATGAATTCTGTGTTCAGATTTTAAGTATTCCTCCGTTACACATTTACGCACTGAATTAAAAAAATATATTTTAAATAATTTGCAAATTCAATTCAAAATCAGAGATATTTTGTTAAATATCGGGAATAAACCACACATACAATCAACCGTGTGCCTGTGTGGACCTAGCATAATCATATAAACATTTCGATACGCGAATAGTGTGTGGGGAGATGACACGCTATGTGACGTCTCGCTCTACTTCGCTATACAGGAACACGAGAAACAGAGATAGCGGCATCGCGGTGTTGCGCGCAGTTGTGTTTCGGCCATCGATACCTACTACCGCGTTGTAGCTTCTTCCCGTGACAAACTTGACAAGACAGGGGTACTAAATTGAATCATTATTTCCGTTCATATTATAATAATATTTTTTGGTAAGTACTTTTTCATGTGTTTCCGAATACTGTATTATATTATTACCATATATAATATTATTATAAAGTATGAATTAGTATGAATTACGTAACTATTTCTCCGTGCGCTTTCGTCATTGATTCATTTATCTAAGAGTTATTTTTAAATATTTATTTCAAATGTTATATTTTTTATTTCTTATTCATTACTAGCTGGTTCCCGGCATGCGTTGTAATTCCATTTAAAGAAATAAATTATTGTTTCTCCAAGCATGTCCATTCCCATGCGTCCGCGTTCCCCTCCGGTTCTTAGCTGAACCCGGCATGCATTGCAATGCCACTTAAATAAAGATATAGTTTCTCCCTGCGTGTCCTTTTGAATTCGTCCCCGTTCCCCTTCCCCCTCCTCTTCCCTTCCTGCGTTCCCCCTCCACTTTTCTCACCTTTCCCCCTCCCCTTTTCCGCTTACACCCGACCCGCGAACCCCCCCGTTCTTCACTTTCCCCGACCTTCCTCCCTCCATCGACCCCCTCCTGCAAAACTAGCCCCACCCCCTTAATGCCCCTCCGCCCCACCCCTTCCCGCTAACCCTCCTTACGGCTAAAATATATGAAATACACTCGTTTTTCACACAATTCGCGCGCCACCTATTACAATTTTTTTTATACTTATTTCACAACGACAGAACCCACCAGTGTATATAGAAATACAATTTTGATAAAATGAAATGTTTTGTAAAAAACTTGAGTCAATCCGTAGGTAGATTACTTTCCGAGATTTGCGAACCCTTGATTTTTATATATATAGATAATATCTGAAAATACTGATATAGTAGGACTTATTATAAAAAGAAGCACTATAGTTTGCCATATTTGTCAAAAAGCTGTATGCACAAGCCACCGAAAAGAAAAAAAATATATTTCCTGCTGGAATTGCGATACAGTTCAGATTTACAATATGTTTGGTTTATTTCGCTTTTGGTTTTATACTTTTTTTTATAAAAGATTAAATATAATAGATAAAACAAATAAAAAACTTTGTTCCACTAAATTTTATTTGACCGTAACCGGTTTCAGCTCGTCAGAGCCATCTTCAGACTTTCAAAAATAGAAACTTTTTTTAATATTTTATTTGTAATATTTAATTTATATTTAATATTTAATAAAACAAATAAAAAACTTTATTCCACTAAATTTTATTTGACCTTAACCGATTTCAGCTCGTCAGAGCCATCTTCAGACTTTCAAAAATAGAAACTTTTTAAATATTTTATTTGTAATATTTAATTTGTTTGTTATATTTTAATATGAAATGTGCGAAATATTGTTTATAAATATAATATTTTTTTATAAAACACCATTTTTTATTTTGTTTTAAAAAAAAAAATTATAAAAAGGTTTTCAACCCCTGGCAGAGGCGATTAGCCGCGTGAACATGCATAGCTGTATGTATGTATTGGGTAGTAGTCCAACCAGCGTTGCCAACTCTACGTCTTTTTACGTAGATCTACGTATTTTAGGTCCTTCCTGAACATCTACTAACTTCAGTCCAGAATCTACGTATTTTTTGTCAAATTGTACAAATTTGCAAAATAACATAACTCATTAGGCTGAAGAAGCATATTTTCCGTTACTTTACGGTGGCGCCCCCGTCTGCGGGGCAAAGTATGTGGCGCGGACTCCAACAAACGTTCCGTTTCATATTAGAGTCCGTGCCGGAGTTGGAATGTCTAGGGAAATTACCCTAGATCTAGGGGAGAAAAATATTTTTTAGGCAAAAGGGAAATCAGCACAAATCTAGGAAAATTTCGAACTATTACCATTAATTTTTTTTTATTGGAGTTGTAATCTTCTACTTCCCGGTAAAATACACAATTTCAGACAAAGGCATCGCTAAGTTATTTATTGCTAGTATTTGACCTTAAATGTTTACTCCATATTCAAGTTTTTTTTCCTAAATATTGCCTATTACCACACATTTGCATAATTACCAAAACTATATTCCGTTTCATTTAAACCTTTCTCAACGTGGGCAATAAATAACGCCCCCTTGTGGACGTTTGAGACTTTCAGGGGGCAGTAGAAGACCCAAAGAGAGGGCGTTGAAGTAGCACAGTGATGGCGAGGGCAGGTAAAAAATATAGTCTAAAAAGACAAAAAAACACGCTCATCACGTACTAATAAAGCAAAATAAACTTTAATATTGGTTAATTTTTGTTATTTTATGTACCTATTGTAATCATTTTTATCACGTATGCAAAAATTCACATGTTTCGGTAGTTGAGGAAGTGGAAGAAAATTGAATCCATTAACCCCCCCCCCCCCCCACCCATAACAAAAAAGGGGGTCTCTAAAAAAAAATCTCATAGTGGGCGGTGGGCAAAATTGAGAACCAAGAGTCAGAGGCAAGGTTGAGAACCTATGATAAATGCATTAAAAATAATAGATACATTTCAACTTAATTACTGCAAGAAATAACTAATTACGTTCACCTACCCTAACTTCTATATTTCACTCAGAAAAAAAGTACGTAGATCTACTAACTTTTCATAATCCAAATTATACGATTCTACGTAATTTTCTAGTCCGATCTACGTCTTTTTCAAAAAACGGGTTGGCAACACTGAGTCCAACGCCTCAGTCACAGTCAGTCGTTCGCGGGCAATCGTTTGAGATGGTCTCCTCGCCCGTTTTTTGAGCAACTGCCGATGGTTTTTTCATGTTTTCAGCAATTATATTACAATTATTATCACTTTTAACATAAACTATGATAACCAAAAGCTATAAGCTATGAATGTTCATATATTTCCTATATAAAATCGCTGATTTTGACATGTGTATTCATTACACAGCACCGGAGCGCGCGGATTTTTTTAGCACAGTAAGGGAAAGGTTAATGACACGAATTGAAATGGACGTTTAAGATGACAATATACCCTAAAATATATTCAAAATCTTAACGTCGTAAGTCTTTACTTCGTCTTTAGTTCGTCGTAAGTCGTAAGTCTTTACCGTGTATCCAAACAGCGACTCGCGACCCGTGTATTGCACGGACCTACTGTCGAATTTGCCCTATCAAATAGAAGAAGAAGAAGACAAATAATGTGGGAATCTTAACGACGTAAGTGAAGAAAGCGTGTAAACAAATATGCGCCCGCTGCACGGCGTACTGGACGAACGTACGGTGGAATCCACTCTAGCAGGCATGGAGATTAGACCTTTCCACCGCGTTCAATTTAATTAATTATGAAGAACGTGTTACAAATATTGAAAATGTGCCATGATGTCGCACTGCCGAATCATTAATTTATCGTCTAGAAAAATAAAATCTGGTGCTTAACGCTAACTTTATAGTTGTAAGTACACATTATTGGTAAGGTATTGTTTTTATTAATCTTAAATACAAAGAACTTACATCCCCAGGACAAGATCTGAAAAAAAGAAGTTAATATAGTTACGAATTCGCCGGAAATGATTAAAAAATGAGTTTTGAGCAAAAAAAAATTATTAGGATTGTGTACCGCCTTAAATCATTTTTTTAAACTCTACGTAATATTATTTAATGAAACTTACATATACAGAATCATCGTTTATTGGTCTATATTTTTATATGAACATATTTTTTTAGAGCCATAATATTTTTCACTGGAGTTCCTAATTAATTTAATTCCTTTGGTCACTTTCATCATGAGACCTTTCTCGGTCCGTAACCCGCGACCTTTGTGCTCGAAGGGAGATATTGACGTCATCATTTGTCAGAGTCGACGCCGTTTGTTTGGACTGCTGTCACGCGTCAGAAATACTGTCAGAGATCGCACGATAATGCTGAAATTTGAATAAGAAACCGAATAAACTGTCGGCGAGTGTTTCCACTTGTCGCACAATCTCTTTTTATTATCTTTGTATAATTTTGTATTGAAAATCACTGTCGAAACGGATAATATTATATTATATGGACTGATCTAGCCCAAACGATGTGATCAATCAATAATTATAGTTCAAGCAGTCTATTCACGTCCGTGAGTCATCGTTTTAACATTTCAGACATTATTTAGTTAGTTAGGTACTGAACTATGTAGTAGCTTGCTTCTATTGAATATTTTGGGAGGGGGGGGGGGATTAGGAACGGGAATGATTAGAGGAAAGAGGGATTGGAACGTACCCGTTCGGCTGTCTGTATATTTTGATATCTAAAATATGGTTTCATACCAACTCAGAACGAAATCAACTCAGAACCACCTCAAAAAGGTCATTAATGAAAAAATATTTTAAAATAGCCGGTAACCCTAACCTAACTTAACTTATTTAACCATTTTTTATCATCCTTAATGACTAATGACCTTTTTGAGATGGTTTTGAGTTGATTTCATTCTGAGTTGGCCAGTCACCCTAAAATATGGTGACCGGCCAACTCAGAATGAAACCAACCCAGAACCACTTCAGAAAGGTTTTTAAGAGTGATGATAAAAAAATATTAAAAATTGGTTAAATAGGTTACGTTAGGTTAGGGTAACCAGCTATTTTAAAATTATTTTTTTCATTTCTTTTAATGGCTTTTTAAAGAGGTGTTGAGTTGACTTAATTCTGAGTTAGCATGGAACCCTAAAATATACGGTATTCTTACCGAGACTGTACTTATTGCATTTCCACCGTATTCAGACTGAGTGACTGCCGTCCGCGACAGTCGCTTTTGGAGACGCTCCGTTTTTCGCCCCCGAACCGCTCTGTCTGGCTTGTGTGCGCACGGCCAGACACCTGCTCCCCGCACAGGCGCCCGCGCCACCAACTGCCTTTATTAAGGCAACATAGAAGGACGACCTGGCCCCACCGAGAATTTCCCACAAGACCATCCTCATCCCCATCCAGAAGAGGAAGAACAGGACCCCCGCCGTGCGGATGTTCCCCGGACGGTTCGCAGACCCGGAGGAATTTCCGATAATAATCCCCCCGGGCGCCCGTCAATACAGTCGCCGATCCAAAACCGGGACTATCAAAGTCACGATCCCCGCTCCCGAGCCCCTGGAGAGCCAGCCTGACCCGACCGAGAAGCCGACAGCCATCCCCCTGCCGCCCCCCAAGATGACCGAGACCGGCCCAGCACCCGGAACCAGCCGCCCCCCAGTAGGCCCAGCGTCGGGCTATGTACCGCCCCCCAGAGCCAAGCAGCCCGCTCAGGAGATGACCTGCCAGGAGGAAGGTTGGACGAGGCCCTCCAACCCCGTCAAAAGGCCCCTGTCACCGCAGGAACCCCGGGCGGTTGTTATCGGCAACCGCTTCGGCAATCTGAACGAAGTAAGTGAAGGCGGAGGCGCACCGCAACCAAAGCGCCAAAACACTAATAACTTTATTTCTCCTTCCGCAGGTACCTCGAGCGCGGCGAAGAAGGACCGAGTCCCCCCGGTTGTGATGACCCTGGGGAATCTTACCCACGCCCAGATAACCACGGCGGTGCAGGGCCACATCGGGCACCCGAACTTTACGTTCCGCTACAACCGAGGCGGAACCGCAAACATCTTCGTGCGGAGCATGGTGGATCACCGCTCTCTCACCAACGGGCTGCGGGCGGAGGCAAGAGGCTTCCACACGTACACAGCGGAGGCGGAAAAACTGAAGAAGGCGGTCATCAAGGGCCTACCGAACGTTGACACGGAGGACATCGCGGCCGACCTGACAGAGCAAGGCTTCCCCCCGGTGAAGGTCATTAAGATGACAACAGCCTCGGCCGAATATCCCATGTACCTGGCAACTTTCGACAAGGAAATAAATATGGGCCAGCTGAGGGCGGCAGTGAAGTACCTGTGCCACTGCAGAATACGCCTCCAGAAGCACAGGAGCAATCACCTCCAACATGGGACGCAGTGTTATCGCTGCCAAAACTTCGGGCACGGATCCCGAAACTGCGCCCACACCGCGAGGTGTGTGAAGTGCTTGGTGGAGCACGCCTCGGCCGAGTGCCCAAAGACCACCAGAGACGAGCCCGCCGCGTGCTGCAACTGCGGAGGTCCCCATCCCGCCAACTTCAGAGGCTGCCCGAAGAGGGTCGCCTACGTCGCCTCGCTCCAGCAGCACCAGCGACACCCCCAGCGCCAGGCCCCAGGAGCAAGCAGGCCACCTCCTCATACACAGCAGATGCCGAGGACGGATGGACGCAGCTGGGCCAACGTAGCCGGCGGAAGGAGCGAGGAGCGACACGAGGAGCAGCCCCGCTCACAGCCCCGCACGCAGCCCCGCACGCAACAGCCCGCAGGAGAGGCTAGAAGCGATGCCCAACTGATGATGGCCCTGCTCGAGGGACTAGATCGCCTGCGACCGGAGCTGGCCGCAGCTTCCAGCGAAGCTGCGAGAGCCTGGATCCTTATGGGTCTCATCACGTCCACCATCGATGTCTAATCCCGAGATGGTGAACGTCCTCCTGTGGAATGCCCATAGCATCCGCTTCAAAATTGACGAACTGCTCGCTCTGGCAAATAACACCGATACTGATGTAATTCTCATCTCAGAAACACATCTTAAACACGACACACCGCTGAGAGTGCCCGGCTTTGAAGTTCACCGAGACGACCGATTGGAAGGAAAAGGCGGAGGCACCGCCATATTCGTTCGTCAATCCATCACTTCTACAAGAATCCCTACTCCAAAGCTGAAATATACTGAAGCCACAGTTATCGAAGTCATCATAGAGGATAGAGCGCATACCTTCATCGCCGCCTACTGCAATGATAGCAACTGTCTTGTGAGAGAAGATCTGGATAAACTACTGAATTTGCGCCCAATTGTTGTATTAGGAGGAGATCTCAACGCCAAACACAACTATTGGAATAACTACAGAGGCAACGCGAACGGTAAAACGCTCTTCACGCATATGCAGACGCATAACTACTCGATAATGGCACCGGACAGACCAACATTTCACTCGGCAAGCGCAAAGTACCCCAGCACTTTGGACATCGTACTCGAGAAAAATGCCAAGACGATCTCGCCACTGCGCACGCTGGATAAACTGTCATCGGACCACCTGCCCGTGAGCTTCAGTATTGGAGGAACGACTTTAAGAAGCCCCAGAAAACGGCGAAACTACAAAGATGCCGACTGGGAAGGATTCAAGAAAGAGATAAACGAACGAATACATCTAACATCGGAAACTCTGCGCTCAAAGGAAGAAATCGACGAGGCCGCAAGCACTCTCACCGAAATCATACAACATGCCCAAGACACGTTCATACCGCTCAAAGAAGAACAGACATACACGGTCAAGCTTCCCGAGCACGTCTTATCGCTCATTAAGGAGAAAAATCGCCTGCGACGCATCTACCATCAAACGCGCGACGGCTACTTCAAAACGGCCTACAACACTCTACAGCGAGAAATCAAGCAAGAAATCACCGATCTCAGACGCCAACTTTGGACGAAGAAAGTTACGTCACTCACGCCCAAAGATAACAGCCTATGGAAAATGGCGAAAGCTCTGAGACACCAAGATCACACGATACCCCCGCTTGAGAAGCTAGACGGCTCAGGGCTGGCACTTTCAATGGAAGAAAAGGCAAACGCGCTCGCCGACGGATTCGAGAGAGCCTACGCAGCCACGGATGGCCTATCTGACCCGGAAACGGACAGACTAGTAGAAGAATCTCTACGAGATCTCGAACAAGCAGAACAGACGAGCACGGCCGATATCCATTTCAGCACACCGAGCGAAGTAGCCGTTATCATCAGGCGATTGAAGACAAATAAGGCGCCGGGAAGCGATCAAATACACAACATTCTACTCAAACATCTACCGCAGAAAGCCATCATATACATAACAAAGCTGTTCAATGCCTGCCTCATCATCGGACATTTCCCTCAGATCTGGAAAACGGCGACCGTGCTGCCCTTCTCCAAACCAAACAAGGACAAGAGGCAGCCGACAAACTATCGGCCGATCAGTCTACTCTCCACGCTGAGCAAGGTATTTGAACAGGTTATACTCAACAGGCTGCTACCACACCACGAAGATAACAACACTTTGCCAGACGAGCAGTTCGGATTCAGAAAGAGGCATTCCACCACCCATCAACTGACCAGAGTAGCGGAATTCATCGCCAGAAGGTTTAACGAAAATCGCTACATCGCCGCCGCACTGATAGACTTGGAGAAGGCATTCGACACCGTTTGGATCAGAGGGCTACTGCACAAGTTGCACAGAACAAACACGCCCATATACCTAACGAGACTGATTCAAGAATATCTCAGAGACAGATCCTTCAGAGTCTTCCTCAGGAATGCGCTATCGACAATACGTGAGATTCCAAAAGGCGTGCCACAAGGGAGTCTACTGGGACCTCATCTTTTCAACATTTTCACGCACGACATCCCCCGAGACGAGAGATGCAACTTATCCATATACGCAGACGACGTCAAACTTTACGTTTCCTCGCTGAAAGCAGACATGGCGACTATATACCTACAGAGGGCGCTCGACGCTCTAGTAGAGTTCTACAAGCAATGGCGACTCAAACTAAATGAGGCCAAGACCGAAGTGATCATGTACACGAGGAAACGAAAAAGAAGAACACCCGACGTCAATATCGAAATGGGAGGACACGTCCTAGAATGGAAAGATGAAGTCGTATACCTGGGCCTGACAATGGACTCGCGTCTCAACTGGAAATCACACATAGCCAAGACATACGCGAGGGCCAGGAAGGCAGTCGGCGCGATGAAGCCCATCTTCAACAGACGAAGTCCGCTACTTCCCAGAACCAAACTCCTGATCTACTACTCGCTCATACGACCGGTACTGACGTATGCTATTCCCGTGTGGAGTAGTATTTCTCATACTGCACATATGAAACTACAGACGCTACAAAATCTCTGCATTAAAATCGCATACAATACTAGAATCAGAACGAATCTCAAAAGACTACATGCCAGAGAAGACATACCGACCTTATTTGAACACACGCACAGACTGACAGACCGATTTTACAAATCTCTCAGACATAGCAAAAATAGACTTATCAAAGAAATCGGTCAATACAACGCACCCAGTGACTTTACTTTCAAATATACACACAGACTACCCAAACATATCCTGATGGACCTGGATCACATCTGGTATGAACCAGATTCAGACGCGGACGACTGAGCGAGCAGTAGGTATTCCTAAACACCAGACCCCCCCCCAAAACTTATGTTTACATATCTATGTATATATCTATTTAATTTTTGTATAATATGTATGTTTATGTAAGTTTATTATAAATTTCCCATATAGTATGTATATATATCTCACATAAAAACAGACACACACACCCCTCACCACACAATGCAGGATTTCATATATTGAAATCACTGAAGGCCGACAAGTTTCAAGTTGACTTTCGGCCGACTCTTCCCGGATGAGGTTTTTCATGGTTTCCTCATTCCCGAAGGCAAATGCGGAAGAGATCCAAATAACAAGGACATGACCGACTCCTTCCCACTCCCAACATAACACAAACAGACACGTATGTATACATGGGCACCTGCTAGTGCAGTAGCTGCTTGATGATGATGGAGCTTAGCAAAACATGCAATTTTAGTAGGGTTTTTAGATAACAATTTTTCCCTACCGATGAAATACAAGGCCTTTAAGTCTATAATAGCCAGGTAACATTTTAAAATACCCACATGAGGTAAAAATTGCAAGGCGCATATGACGCCGTTCTATTTATAAAGAACATTAACTTTAAATTCAGTAAATTTAAATGATTCATCTCTTCAAGAAACATAAGAATCTAGTAAATGAAAAAAAAAAAAAAAAAACGTATTGTCGAGATTAATAAATTAATTTTTGGCATTCTTGCCCAATCTGTACTTATTCCAAGTGCGCCATACTCTTGAGATTCGTAAATGTTTGGCATTCTTACCGAATCTGACTTATTGCAAGTACGCCGTACTGTTGAGATTGATAAGTATTTGGCAATCTAACTGAATCTGTACTTATTGTAAATACACCGTACTGCTGAAAATCATAAATACATATAAGGCATTCTTACTGAATCTGTATTTATTGTAAATACACCGTACTGCTGAGAATCATAAATACATATAAGGCATTCTTACTGAATCTGTACTTATTGTAAATACACCGTACTGCTGAGAATCATAAATACATATAAGGCATTCTTACTGAATCTGTACTTATTGTAAATACACCGTACTGCTGAGAATCATAAATACATATAAGGCATTCTTACTGAATCTGTATTTATTGTAAATACACCCTACTGCTGAGAATCATAAATACATATAAGGCATTCTTACTGAATCTGTACTTATTGTAAATACACCCTACTGCTGAGAATCATAAATACATATAAGGCATTCTTTGTACTTATTGTAAATACACCGTACTGCTGAGAATCATAAATACATATAAGGCATTCTTACTGAATCTGTACTTATTGCAAATTGCAAGTGCGCCGTACTGTTGAGATTTGGCAATCTTACCGAATCTGTACTTTTTGTAAGTGCGCCGTACTATCGAGATTGATATATATATAATATATATATTTGGCTTAACGAATCTGTACTTATTGCATATGATTGCGGAACGCAAACGAACCAATTATATTTTTGTTATTTGTTTTTGTTACTCTTTCTTTAGCCAACATTTCGGACAGCGTTGCAGACGCCATCATCAGGGCATATCCGGCAGATCCGACACATCTGAAACACGGCATAACACCCCAAAAACAAATAACGAAAATACTTTTGGCCGTGAAAATCTAAAAACGTATCCAAACCAATAATAGTTCAGGTCGATTAAATTCAGCGTATGGTGACAAGTTACCGAGATTATCGGTATAACCTTTATTAATGTGCAAATTCTAAATCAATACGACTACCTAATTATATTTTTGCTCTGGTTAAGCTATGGAATCACCAAAAATCTGTCTGGTACATCCCCTTACACCCTGTTTAACTAATTAACCACATATCCAATGATTGGATCCAAATCAGTCTAGTTTCCGTCCAATCTGTCGTGCGCAGCCTCCCACCCATTACCATTACCTAAGCCCTGACATGTGGTGTGAAATGGGTTGATTGAGGCTATATCATCACTGATATCCACTCGTGTACAGAGCCTGGGGGTATAGAGGGAGATGGATTGACGTGAAGAGGAGGGATCTATAGCCTAATGTATTAATATACCGTAAGTGGGCAGAATGTTCCCCTCGCATATGTGTTTTAGATCTAAGTAAAATATATATGTAAGACAAATGACAAGTGCACTACACCAAGGCAGTTGCAATGTGGTTTGAGCTACCATGTTATTGCAGCGCCTTCACAATATTTTCTGAAGGCTGGATTCACAGACTTACCTCTCTCTTGAGGCAATGTCTCTTGGCAATAAAAGTCCCAACGAGTGCAATACCTTTTTTTATGTGAATACCTAACGAAATTTCCAACTGCTTTCAATCATCTGGAGCAAGTGAGACTATGGGATCCAATAATAGGGTTTGTTGTGAGGCTGAAGGTGGCGGAAACTTGAAGGAGATGGGGAATATGAAGGTGGGGTGTATCTGACTATTCAGATCTGGTCACAGAATACGGCTACAGCCATTTTAAGCAACGTTTCAATTCTGAATTACAAGTCTTACACCAGGGTCATACTGAGAGTGTCTTCCACTCTGTAACGTGCCGCAAATATACCTACCTTATAAAATATAATTTCGAATGGTTAAATTGTGAAATAACACAAATCAATCAAATTTACTAGGGCACTCCGGGATTTGAACCCGCGAGCTTCGGTTTGCTAATTTTACATCCCTCGACCACGGCAGCAAACTTCAAAGTTTGATTATGAAAATTTAAACTTATATACATACTAGCTTTTACCCACGGCTTCGCTCGCATAGTATTAGTGGGAAATTATTGGAATAATTATTGGCATAATTGTTATTATTCTTGCTGTTTTGTCTAATAGAAAATAATTATTGTTTAATACAAAATTTCAAAATTTGAGAATGACATTTCGCAAATCAAAATTCTATTTTAGAAAATATTTAAATTTATTTTAAGTACCTACTCCATTTATTAGTATTTTATTCATATTTGAATCCAGAGTAACCTAAAAAAATAAGAAAATGACAGTCCACTTCAAACGCTATGCTTTATAGCAACGTTATGCTTTTTTTCGGAGAATAAACATTTTTAGAAATATGTAGATATTAACTACGACGCCAAAAAGTACTCTTTTTAATCACAACAAAGCACTATTTTTAAGCCTAAAATTAAAAAAAAAACATTGTTTCCAAGGTAACAATTTGTTTGACGTTTACAATAACTCGATTTTGTTAGGGACAGAAAACGTATGATACATAATTTCATAACGCCACAGCTTTTTCATAACGCCAGAACTTACAAATATATATATAGCCTATGTTACTCGCAAATAATGTAGCTTTCGATTAGTGAAAGAATTTTTAAATTCCATTCGATATTTATTGCGTGAAAGAGTAAGGACCAACCAACCAACCAGCCAACCAACCAACCTACCATCCATACAAACTTTCGCATTTATAATATTAGTAAGATTTATAGAGGAGACATTGGCATTCCCGAGTTAGTTAACTAATTTTCATAATTCAGATGTTTGAAAATATACCTACATTTACTGGTACAATAGGAATGAGATCCCGGAAGTATTGGAAATATAACTTTAAAAAGTACTGATTGTATTGAAGTTACTAAAAAGATAAGAAACCGAGTCTAGCTGTTCATAGCGGGGCTCTGACACCAATTCTGATGTGTGCGGCATGGAACAGGAGAATCGACAATAGTAGACAATTCAATAGAAATTAATTAGTTTGTGTAAGAAAGCCGCGCGTGATTGTATTACGAATGAAGATACCCGAGTATAATGTAGGTCAATGAAAGTATGTTCAACGAAATTGAAAAAAGGGACACTCTTTAGAAGAAAACATAAAAAAACATACGTTCTTGGGTTACGAATTTCATGACAATATTTCAATTATTGTTACTACTTTCATTATAAGCGAGAAATGTTGCTTTTGCAATTTTTTTTTAACCTGGTGGCATCCCACCAGGGCGGTACTGCGAGTATCTACCACTCTGAAACATGCCACAATTACGCTATGTATTATTTTATATGAATTAAATGTGAAATATCAATATCACAATTTAATTAAATTAAATGTTTGTACATAAACGCGCCGTGTTTCGAACCCGCGACCTCCCAATTCGTAGTAGAAGACCTTACCCCTCAATATTTAATCTGTTTTAGCAAATCAGCCATTTAAAGAAATCATAAATTTCGTGCATGAAGTATAATTCAATAAAAATGACATTACGACATAAAATTGTTTTGAAATAGGTATCTAAGAAAAAAAACAATAATCAAAAACGGTTCCACGATCCCCCGATAGTTTACCATCTGGCATACTTATACACAATATGCAGCTGGTTTAGGGAAAATATGGTTTAGCTAATCATACAAAAAATATAACTAAGTGAGCCCGATGGGGTGTGCAAAAAGGATATCTCACCGCATAACAAAATTATAATACTAGTGACGGACCGAAGTTTCGGTTTTGACGAGTTTCGGCATCAGTTTCGGTTTCGGCAGAAAATCTGCCGATCCTTCAGCCGCACCGAAACTCTGCGTTCGTGAGTTATCGCGCGCCGTTCGACTGACTTCGGGTGAGTTCATCGCTCGGGTGTCATCCGCCATCCTCAGCTGAGTTCGTCGGCCGGTCCGGCGGGATTGTTTTGCGAGTGTATGAGTTATTATTAAGTAATATAAAAAAAAATTTACATTTTTTCAAAATTTAACAATTTCACTCAATTATTGTTTTTTACGCGTGTAATAAAAGATTGTTGTGATTGTAAACGCAATTAAAATTAAAATACTCAATTAATGAGGTCCTTCCTTTATAATGTAAGTGTTGATTATTGCCATTTTTTCTTCCGAGAAGTAGTTAACATGTTTTGTTAATTTTTATGATTGTCGTTTGTTTTATACTCGTAGTAGTAGTAATATAAAAAAATATATATTTTTTCACGTAGGTACTTCAATTATTGTTTTTTATTTCATTTAACACGTGTTAACTTTCTGTAAAGTGTAAAAAATAAGCCAAATTGCAGTAAACAATAGATTTTTAACATGTCCAAAAAAGTTTCGGTTTTGGTTTCGGCTGAAACTGAGACAGATACCGAAAACTCGGTTTCGGTTTCGGTCGGACACTATTATATATTACATATTTTCATTCAAATACATCAAGGATTTAACTTCTTGTGTGTGTATTGTATATGCCAGCGTATACATAAAAAATAAGTTACAAGTGTGCAGTTCACACGCGGTAGAAGTAAAACCTTGAAAACTAAAGTAAACAAGAGTAGGGAGGATACAAAGCACCCCACAAAGAGGAGACCGATTATTCTATCTCATTCTCCTATAGATAGATGTATGTGTTTGTCTCTTTTTGGTGTCGCTTTTTCGTTTCATCGAGATTCAAATCACTAACTAACTAACTAACTAAACATCACGCCGTTTCCCCGCAGGGGTAGGCAGAGAGGACGGACGGCCGAACACCTCGGTCTTGGTACACCTCGGTCTTGGTAGATCGTCTCATATACGCTCTTCTATTATTCTGACTCTTGACATGGCCCGACTCAAGTGTCTGATTTACTTGGTCGTGCCGTGTCTTTCTCGGGCATCCCCAACTTCTTCTACCATTCACATTTGCGTCATAAATTCTCATTACACTCCTTTCCTCGATCATTCGCTCTACATGCCCAAACCATCGCCATCGGAGCGTTCCTTTCTGGATCTTACTCATTACGCTTAGGTACATCAGAATTGCATTCTTTGCGGATCTCCACGTTTCTCACACGATCATATATGGTTTTACCACACATACGCCTTAGGGGTCTCCTTTCAGCATTCAGTCTGCTTTCATTCTTCCTCTGCCAGTTCCATGCCTGATTGCCATACATCAGGGTAGGTACCAGTACTTCATTATGGACGGCTAGCTTCGCTTCTTTGGACAGTTTTTTGTTGGTGCCAACGGCGTTCGGTCCTCCATTAATAGAGTTACCTGCAATCACCCTTCTTTTAATATCTCTATCAGTCTTACCATCTCTCGTAAATCACAACGGTTTTAAAGAAGTTATCACTTCAAAAATCGACACTGTAAATAAATTCATGTGATATCCATACCAACTTATTATTAAATATATTTTTGAAGTACATTTTTGATTTAAAATTGGTAAATAATGAACAAAAAATTATAATATTATAATAATTATAATTTCGGGGGGGCAACCGTCGAAGGATTAACTGCCATCAAATCTCAATTAAAAACACTTCATCTCAATCATATTAAGCATAAATACCCACTCACTGTAGGCCACCGAAGTAGATAAATTATTTGGAGTAGGTACTTTAGATAAGAGCAATGCATTTACGATCAAATGGTATTTAATCACACATAAACCCACAATAAACGACTGATAGAAGAAAATTACAAAGGTTACTTACGTTTTAAGAAATTGATCCTGAAATCATTTCAAAGTCAATTAGTACACACTGGGAACACAATCACTTCAGAACTTGATTTAAAACATCTAGTTTTTACTATAGTTATAAAAATATCGATTTACTATTAAAAGCACGCTGGACGAATGTGTTTACTATATTTTTGGTCATCCACTATAGTTTTAATTACAGTTTAGATATAAGAAAATACTCTTCTTCATATTTTACACAATTTTATTGTTTATTTAATAAAATACCAAGAATTGGTACAATACATATTATAATTATCACACACTGACTAAGAAAGTCGTACAAAATTAACGTTAACTTTGCTCAAAAGTGTTTTTAAATTGAGTGTTTTTTCCACCATTTAACAAACACGTTGAAAAATCAGCTTTGTTTTAGCG
Organism: Limnephilus lunatus; assembly: GCA_917563855.2. Lineage (NCBI taxonomy): Eukaryota > Metazoa > Arthropoda > Insecta > Trichoptera > Limnephilidae > Limnephilus > Limnephilus lunatus. Next base: position 24,133,428 of record OU830596.1, read on the forward strand.
GTATTAAATGCCTTACTTTGTACTCAATTGTATGTAAATGCGATAATGAATGATCACAATTTTAATGTTGTATCTAGTTCCAGTATTTTTGTGGCTAAATATTTCACAAAATCATTTTTTTATTTGCCTTACAAAATATACACTTAACCTTCACAAAATCTCGTTGAAAAGCCCATATTGTCAAATAATGATGACAGAAATGGCATAAGCGCCACCACTTTTCATTAATATCAATCTCTTTTCAGCACTTTTCACGTCTTTTCACCGACTCCCAGCGTCACTTTTCCACTTTTCCACAATCCAGTCTCCTACGCTAGCGGCCGTATTATGGCGCGCATTTCCCCAAGTCTGACAGCGGAGTGACGGCAGTGACAGTGACAGCGTTTTTGGCGCGAAACGGTTGCGCCAAACCTTCCGTCCCGGGCGCAGACACCGACTGAGGGGAGCAAAGAAAGGCGTAGTGATAGCGAGCTGGATAAAGCACATCGCACACGGTCGGAAAATGGCATATTTGTTTTCCACGTTTTTATTAAGCATTTAAAAAAAAATAAAGTGTGCAGTTCACACGCGGTAGACGTAAAACCTTCAGAAAACTAAAATAGACAAAAGTGGGGAGGCTAATAAGGATCACACAAAGAGGAGACCGAAAATGCTATCCCATTCTCTCGCAGGCTAAATTCTGTATATTTATTGTCTCTTTTAGCGTCATTATTTTTCGTTTTCGAGTTTCAAATCACAACGGTGCTAAAGAAGTTTTCACTTTAAAAAAAGAGAATGTGCTAGAAGTGAAACCTTCAGTAGTAAAATTCAGTTGAACTAAAGTAGAGACCGATAGGCTACGAAGCACTGCAAAAAGAGGAGATCGATTATAATATATCATTGTCTCGCAGGCTAAATCCTATAGATGTGCGTGTTTGTCTCTTTTTAGTGCCGCTATTTTTCGTTTCATCGTGTTTCAAATTACAACAATGCTAAAGAAAATTTTCACTTCAAAAATTACCGTACAATGGCCTCAAATGAAAAGAGCTGAGAGGGAATTTTTTGGTATTTTATTTTAAATTCAAATTTACAGTTAACATACCTAATAATACATGTACGTTATATTTAGTTAAGTAATAATAACATTTTAAAAGTGTTGAACATTCAGTTAAAAAATATATGTCAGGGGACGAGTAATTTAATAACAGATTCATTTTTCCGAGCGACATTAACGTACGTTAGTTCTGCATCTCCGAACAATAAAAGGCCTATGTCTATGCGCTCTTGTGAACGAGAACATAAAACTATTTTTTTTGCATAATATCGGGAATACAGATATCACCGTTAAGAAGATTATATATTTTTATCAATATAGCAGTTTTACTTTTGTCAGCGAGGCTATATGATGATGGGGAGGTCACTTAATATGACTAAACGTCAAGTGGTAAGGCTCTTGAGTAGCAAACCAAAGGTCGCGTGTTCAATCCCGGCGTGTGCATTTAAATTTTACTTGGTTAAGTTGCGTTATTTCTAAATAATATATAGTATATTTGCGGCACGTTCCAGGGTGAAAGATACTCCCAATATAGCTTTGGTGTGAGACGCATTTCAAAATTGCTTTAGCTGTGTTTGGCAACCAGATCTGAATAGCCAGGTACTTCCCCATCTCCTTTCCCTCTCCACTATCTTCGGCCTCACAACACACCAAAATTGGGGATGCCACAGTCTCACTAGCTCCAGACGGGGGCAGTCGAGACTGTTGTGGGGCATTCATATACAAAATACATTTATATCGACATTTTCATTCTGAATTATTGTCTTTCACTAAAGTGATATATTTACCGCTCTGAAATGTTCTCCAAATACACTTAGGTAATATTGTTTTATAAGAACTAATTTCACACGGATACTATTTAAAAAAATATATATGCATACATCATGAATCGAACTGGCGTAAACTCATTAAAAAGTTTTAGTTACGCCTGGTTTTAAATCAGGAATCTCTAAATCCGAATTCGAAATCTTAACGGCTCGACAACGATTACAAGAAATAATATTTACGATCCTCGGACTAAGACCCTAACATATTTTAAAATTTATATCGATGAACAATAAAACCGTCAATCGAAATCCGTATTGCGTCCGTGAGTTAACTTTTTAATTTTAAGTAGTAAAACGTAGTGAACATTTTCCGTCCTCTATAAACCGTGCTTTACTTTGCTCTCTATAATATCGAGATGATTTGATCTGTGTCTCTCTCGCACTGATCGAGTAACACGCGCGCGCGAAAGGGACGAATTACGCATTTCCACGGACGTAGAGAGAAAATTTCATTTCGAGTGTTGTGGGCGTCCCTTTCCCCCTCGCTGAAAGCGGCCGCGAAAAGTTGAAACGGAACGATTTCTGTAAATAAAATCTTGAAAGGGAATGAATAAATATTTTTTTTAACCTTCGACGGTTGAAGGGCACACTTGCTTCCAATTAATAGAAGACGTAGGAAGTTGTCAGGATTAGTTGGTTATTGGGAACCCCATAAGAGAAAATGCAAGATTTATCTGAGATACTTCAAAAAGCAACTCATTTAGACTTCAGTCCATAAATTTGTAGCTACTCTTATTGAAGGTGTACTTAAAAGAAAAACCTGAGTCCAAAAACATAAATTCATTAAGACTGAATAAATTATAATTATACCTAGGTGAATCTAAGGTAAATAAATATACAGGTAAGCGCGACACGTTTAATATACTAATTTTATCTTGAAAACACTTTTTGGCAGTTGAATAACGGCTTATAAAAAAAGAAACATAAATATTTTCGGGTTACAAATAACCTGATAATATTTGTATTATATCCTATTACCACCACATTACGAGTAAAGTGCTGCTTGTGTCGTGTCGGAGAACTTAGCCAGCAGTAATTGAACTGACGACGCCTGGGTTGGACCCAAACGCGATGCTCCGCCACTGACCGGTCGTTGATTATTTCAGTAACCAGAAATGGAAAATACACCATTTTAATGGTTATTAAATAAAAATTGAAAACGATTATTCGCTGGGCAGCCGTTGTTATTAATTTTAAAGTTTTAAGGAAATTTTTTTCTTCTTTTATTTAATCCAAAAATAATAATTTTGGTTAAATAAGTGGTGCATACAAAGTGATTTGTTTTCATTAATTGAAATGACGCAATAAAGTGAATTTGCGATTGTCGAAGAAGAAATAAATACATTGTGCAATGATGGGGGATTTGGCGAGCTAGGTTGAACTCGCAAAGCCCGGATGGGAACCATTCGTTTTTTAAGTAAAACTTCCTTACGCACGCTTGGCTTGAGGAGTAAGCTAGTGAATGCGTGACGCGAGCGTTACGAAAAGTGTGATCGGGCGAGGCGAACGGAAGTTGAGAGGGAGATATAAGTAAGAGAAGATAGAAAGAGAGAGAGTTACGTTTCGTATGTTACTGTAGAGGCAAGAAAGAGAGGTGCGAGTACATGGAATCATTTATTGAATAACCAAGCTGTAGGTCACCCCAAGATCATAGGTCACCGCAGGATCATAGGTCACCCCACGATCATAGTTCACCGTTCACCCCAGGGTCATAGGTCACCCCATGGTCATATGTCACCCCAATGTCATATGTTATTTTATAAGTTAGTGAAGTTTTACTTCAGTCGTGTGGTCTAAAGCACACTCCTTTTTTATTATACGTGTATCGGTCGTGAAAATGGAAAAACGATTTCAAGATTTGATGAAAAAAAATAATAATAAGACTGGAATGTTTTTTTCGAATTAATCGCTTCAAATTTATATAAATGCGAAGTGTGGCCTGATGCAATCTCCTTTGATATTTAATTTTACCCTAGAAAAGTTATGCAACTATTACTAGTAGAAAATTCTCTGCAGAAAACATAACATTTCTTTAAGTGCATAAATATATTTAATACGAGTTATTGTATTGTTTAAAATTGACTAACGGTTGTTAAACTAACGTGTTACCAAATTATTTGAGAGGCGGGAATGGGTACCGCCGCCCCGGGAACCTTTATTGGATAACCATCACCTCTGCCATAGGTCACCCCAAGTGGTTCGCTACGTTTGGTGATTTAGCAGGGGTGCCCGGGTTCATGGGGTTAGGTTTATCTGGGTCTTGGAGGCGGACGACCAGGACACACTGAACCCCAGATTCCTACCCACCGCTTAAACCCTGTCCTTCCCAGATCTCTCCTTTCCTTCCTTTCCTTAAAAACCCTCCACACAGCATCCCCAAAGATGACATAGGCCCTGAGGGAAATTATTTTCCTCAGGGCCTCCCGTGTGGAGCTCATGTAAAAAAATAATAATTTTAATGTTATTTTAATAAATTAAATAATTTTTAAAAAACTTTAAATTTAAGTGAAATTCTACGAATTAAACTTGAAAGCAGTTAAAAAAAAATTGTTTCACGGACGAAGATTTGTAGTTTAATTTAATTAAATTAAAAATAATAATAAGAAAATTGGTTAAAGTTTAATTTTTAAATATTATTTAAATCAGCTTCTTCCATCTTATATGCAGTGTCAGGCCTAGGCATGATTTGTATTCAAGATGGCTAGTTGTAAATAATATTTACACCATCAATGAAAATATGGGTCTTAAATAGTTAATAAATATAATATAAATTAATAGAATAGCCACACTGAGACTTTAACCCAGCTCCTCAGATTATGTAACTTTCAACACTCAGATGTAACTTTGCAATCATTCTAAAGATCAGCACATAACAAAACGTGAAAAACTAATTGAAGATAATATTGGTAATTCTTGCAATGAAAATGACATAACAATGGACGAATTTTTCTCTGTGAATACCGCACAAGAATCCCAATTGCTCCCGTCTGGAGCCAGTGAGACTATGGCATCCCGATTGGGGATTTTGTGCGGATGAAGGTAGTGAGGAGGGAAGAAGATAGGAACTGGTCACCAAACACGGCTAATGCCATTTCGAGTTTTAATTCAAAATGGTGGTCCTAAACCATAGGGATAGATACTATATCTTCAACTCTGGAACTTGCCACAAATATACGATATAATATTTTAAAGGAATCAACTGAGACACAAAAAAAACCTATTAAAATTTATTAGCAGATAATATTAGCAACTTTCAAGCGAAAATTTGAAACAGAATAATTAGGAAAAGATTTGGTCGCATATAGGAATTGGACACAGGATCTACCACTGAGCGAATTCTACCCTAACCCCTTCGGTCATATGTAACAGTTTGAGACTTCGACTAAAGAACCACCAAAATACCTTTATTTTCTTAAATCATATTTTTATTGGCTGCTATTCCCCCGTTCTTTCGACTCTCTAGAGTTTTATGTTCTACAAAAGTTAAAAGTTTCCAAAAATTTCCCTTGGCTTGGGAATTTTGACTACGAAACTAAAATGTAAAATTTTAAGATAAAACAAAGACTTAAATATAAAAAGAACCGGTCTAAAAGAAATAACTATTAAATTTTAATATTTCATTTTTAAGTTTTTTGCGAGCGAGGAGCTAGTTTATCTGAAAAAACAAGCTATGGCTGATGGCCTCGGTTAAGAGCTAAATCTAGTCCTAAAGAGCTGAGTTGGCAACACTGGTGTCGATAGATTTGTCATTTCACTACTAAACCATAGATTATAAGTAGACCAAAACAAAAAATTTTCATAGTCTGCTAGTATTCTGAAATAATCCTTCAAAAATGTAGTTGGTTTTTTCACAAATACTCGTACAATGAAATTAAATTTATTTAGGATAAAGTTTGTTTTTTTTCCATAAGAGCATACAGTTATAAACCTTTCGGCGTACCTAAGTCATTTTTTTAATGTGAATACCTTACAAGAGTCCCATCTGCTCCTGTCTTGAGCCAGTGAGACTATGCCATCCCCAATTGGGGTAGGTATGTTGTATAAAAAAAATAATATTTTTATTTTTGTACTTTGTACATTTAAGTTTACAAATTTCTAATTAATTATAATATTTAATTTTGCAGCTAATTAATTATAATATTTCATATTCACTACATTTTTTTAGTTGTGAGACTGAAGGTAAGTGGAAAAGGGAAGGAGAAGAGGGAGAGGAAGGTGGGAAAGCGCTTAGCTATTCAGATTCTGAATGGTGGACATTCATCTAGGTGATATTAAGAGTATCATCCACTCTGGAATGTATCCCAAATATACTACATAATATTTTACGTGTGAAATAACACAAATTAATCAAATAAAATTTATTTACGCGTGCCAGGATTCGATCCCGTGACCTTCGGAATGCGAGTCAAGAGTCTTACCCATCGATCATTTTTTTTAAACTTTTGCTCTACACAGGAGGCCCCGAGGAAAATGATTCTCCTCAGGGCTTATTTTGGGGATGCTGTGTGGAGGGTCTTTTTATGAAAGGAGAGGAAGTTCTGGGAAGGAAAAGGATATTAGGGGTTTTAGGAATCGGGGGGTCAGTATGACTAGAAGTGACGGACGTATGAATCCATCCTCCCACAAGGCGATGTTCCGAGAGCTTACGGCTGTAGAAGTCAAAGGGACTCCCTCAACCAATATCTTCTGCACTTCATTTGGCCTGGGCAAAAGCAAGATCGCCCCATAAACCCGAGCACCCCTGCTAAGTTACCAAACGTAGCGAACCATTTGGAGTGATCTATGGCAAAGGTGTTCGTTATCCAAAAATGGTTCCCGGGGTGGTGGTACCCACACCCGCCTCCCAAATTGAAACGCCTCCCTCGCGTGCATAAAAGTGGATATTTTCTTCTTGTACGTGGGTAGGCTGAAAAGTAATGCACACATGCTTGTACAGCGCGAACAAAATGACCTTCAGAAGCATGCCAGGTGGAATATGGAAGTAATATTCCTGCTCTATACGTACGCGCAAGTTTGAGGTCGTTGAATTCATCCACTGTATTTTGAGAAGCAGAAGTATGGAGACGTGTTTTAGTGTTATGTCAATGCAACGTAAACAGCGTGCTGTTGTCGAATTTTTGACTGCTGAAAATGTGACTCCTACTGAGATGCATCGTCATTTAACTGATGTTTTTGGTGACGAAGCTATTGGTAGGTCTACTGTAAGCTGAAGGGTAATAAAATTTCATAATTGTGAGCCTGGAAAAGTAATATTGTTGATGAAACACGCAGCGGACGTCCGATCATTGATACAGACGATAATCAATCCAAACTCTAACACGATTTGATTCAAAATGACCAGCGAATTACTCAAAAGCGTATCACAAACCATTGTGAATATCCAAAAAATGTGTCAGCTTCATTTTTAAAAAATATTAGGATACCGTAAAATCTGTGGACAATAGGTACCACGCCATTTCACAGGCGAGAACAATCAGCGTCGATTAGAGCCCCTGCAAAACATGAAGTTTGAACTGATTCCACACCCTTCTTACTCCCCCGATCTTTTGCCTTACGATTTTTATTTTATTCCTCCACTCGAGAGACACCTCAAGGGTAATCATTACACCTCGGACGATGAGATGAAGGCAGCTGTCAAGTCCTGGTTTCGAGGAATGTCGGAAAAAAAATGAGTTACGTAATAAAAAAACTTGTTACACGTTGGGAGAAATGAGTTAACGGTAACTATGTTGAAAAAAAAAATATTATTTTAAAGCTTAGGAATCGTACTTTGATGTAATTTTTGGCCGATCTTGCTATCTGTTTTTGTTCGTGTTTTACAAGCATGTGTGCATTACTTTTTAGCCTGCCCTAGTATTTCTAGGCCTCACAATCGTGTTGATATTGCCAGAAACGGTTTCAACCATGCATTGTTTTTACTTAGACAAATCAATGTTTTCTTTCTCCGTATTCTATTATTACTAATGGTGCAATTAACTAAAGGAAAGCAAAATTAGTTTATTATAACGAAACCGAATCAATATTTTCATACAAACCACTCAACGATAAGCACAAGATAATATTTCATAAGCCCTACACAATCCGGGCTAATTTTGTTATCGTGAAGCAATAAAATAATACGCGGATCTCTTTTATCGGTAATGGGTGATACATAAACACTTTTTTTTTATTGCGACCGAAAACAAACAACGGTGTTTTCAAGTGCGTGGGTATAAAAAACATGTACTCAATAGTCCCCACTGCTTCTAGCCAGTACCGGATTATCCCTTAGACAGAGTAGGCAACTGCCTAGGGGTCCCGCATCGGCTAGGGGCCCCGCGCCCCAAGAAAAAAATACTTGCGTCAATGGCAATGGTTCGAATCTCAATTAGTGAGCAACTCCAGTACCCATTTTGGAAGATGTTTTAATCAACTCCTAGATTTGCAAATAAACGCAAATGTGTGAATGTATGATATACCAGACTTTGCTCGATTCTACTTGCCAACAAGCCACCTTTATTTTACATATTTTTATTCTGCGCAAATATAATGTTAATGCCCACATTATTTGTTTGGTTGTAACAAATATATGTATCATATACCTATGTATATACTAGCTTTTATCATACATACTTCACTTTTTTTTTATGTTAGGTCTTTTAGAAACCTCGCATATTATTTAAATATTGCTCAACTATTTTATTTCTGTTATTTTTAACATACTGATATCCTCCTGTGAACCATTGTATCATGTATCACTTGAATGTAAAAGCCAAATTTATGGCGTTTAAATAAATAAATAAATTTATTTTTGTTATGAACATTTACAGATTAATAAAATTACATGCAGAAAACAACAAATTATAATACTTAGGTTATAACCATAATAAGTAATGTTCTCATCATGCACAAATAATAAATAAAAAGTCAATATTTAAAAAAGTTGAATTTTACTTTACTTTCCTTCTATTCGTTAAGGCTCAGTACCCGGCCCCAAAAAGAAGAAGATGGAGAGATATGAAATTACGAATGTTAGAAGAGCGCGCTAAAATTTACAGCGATAAAATTGATGCAAAAATCATGAAAATCTTTAATAAAACACGACTCGTTAAAAATAGAGCAAAAATCTTACGATAATTGTCTTAAATTTTATTTAAAGAAACGCTGTGAATTTTTTCATACATATAACTTGTAAAATAACCGAAACAAACGTGTTTATAATCATTTTTGGAGCACACTTTGCGATTTTTTTCTATCGAGGGAATTTTATATAATTTGCGTTTCGGCGCGATAAATGTCTTCAAAAATAACATATTTTTTAAGAGCTTAAAAACTTCAAATGTTTAAGGGAGGTTTGCAAGAAATCGGTTGAAATTCGGAGAACCGCCTCTTAAGAAGCATTTGGATTATAGGTGCCGTGTGTTGTTTATATTGGCATTTATTTTGTTTGAGTTTTTTTTTTTTTACTTATATTTCTAATTATGTTTAAAATATAAATGTTGTATAAGCTTTAGTGTGCACTACCTATCTGCTTGCTAAAATTCTTAGTTTCTCTTCATACCAAGGTATTCTGGAAGAGATCAATTTAGTGATAAGACCGCTCATTGTACTATTGTTTTCGTTACATTTTTTTATTGAATGTAGTGATGGCATGCCTTCGTAATGTAGTAAAAAACAGATTAATTATGAATAAAATTACGTTGTGGTAGAATTTTTTTTTTTTTTAAGTTAGAAAAGGGTTTACTTTAGTGCCAGAGGCCCGGGGCGGCAAAGCAGAACGAGCCCCCCCCCCCCCCCTTAGTTTAAGAAGATGATGTAATTTTACAAGATTTTTATTCAGTTAATACGGGCCTGGGGGCCTCCGATCGTCTCAATGTTCCCTTGATCAAATCCTAAACAAGACTTTAAGGCACCAGTACACTTTAAAAAAGAATTGTCATTTTTTTAAATTCAGTTTCTGAAGATGCATTTGTTAGTAATTCTCTCACCAAATGTTTTAAGGAATTCGCATACAAAAACAATGAAAATTTTCCATAAAAAATCGAAATTAAAATTAGCTGGTCCGCCATTTTTTCTTTTTTTTAGATATCCAAATTCACTAGAAACGGTTTTATATAAAATGCTGTATCTCCGTCAATTTTTCGAATTTCTTTAAAAGATTTGTTAAGAGCATTTTTAACAAATGCATCTTTCAGAAAAGAAAAATTACAATTTTTTTTTTTAGAGCGTCCTGGTACTTTAAAGCCTCGTTAAGGATTATCATTGGTAAAGGGGCCCCGAGACGTACATTGCCTAGGGGCCCCGACATGGTTAATCCGGCCCTGCTTCTAACCATCTGAAGACAGTGAGACTATGGCATCCTCAATGATTGGTAGGTATATTGTATATTAGCTACTAATAGTTTTTATAATAAAAACAAAAAAATTTGTAGAATAATTCGTTTGGCATTTTCATGTGTATTCGGTTCCCTAGAACAGCATTGATATATATACAAGGCAATCTCTCTAGCTAGGAACAATTATTGACCGAATAACACTAGTACACATTTGAATAAAATAAAATAAAACGCATTGAGCACGATATTGTAAAATTGTAATTGGATTGAAAAATCAGAAAGATATAACTTCTTCTTGACGATACTTAGAGTATCTTCCAATACGGAATGTGCTTTATGTAATTATGCTGGAGGTACGTTTAATTGTTTTAAATGGTTTAATTTATTGTAGAACTACACGAATTAATTAATTAAAAATAACTTCCCAACGCCTGGATTAATAATAAATACAATTTTTTTTTTAAATAATAATTTCACGACATTTTCACGGGAAATTGTTCGCTTTTCTCAATGCCCTTTAAAATACTATTACAACATGTTTTAAATAATTTAACATTCATAATTCATAACTAAGACGGTATAAAAGCAATCAATAAAAATATTAGATATTATTAGGAGCAAAACTCCATATTTTGATAGTTGATAATAATTATTTATTTTGGTGTGCGAATAGAAAACAGATTGCTCAAATTTGTGGAATGAACTACCGCCTTCTGGCGTTGAAATTACAAAGTTAGAATTAAATTTTCCATACAGAAGGAGGACGAACTAATCGAGTTAACTTTGTACTGCGAATATACGAACATAGATGTCTCTAGTAGTGTTTCAGCATAGGTAATATAATATGATTATTTTATTCAACCACATTATTTCTATAAAGCATTTTTATAGACTTCTGCTATATGAAAACAATTCCGAATTCTAACATGAAAGTCGTTGAAACTGATGGAAAAAATATATAAAAAATTGGTTAAATGGGTTAGGTTAGGTGCTATTTTTCATTTTTTTACAGCTTTTAATAACTTTTCAAAAAGGTGTTGAGTTGACTTAATTCTGTTGGCATGGAACTATACAAGTCACTTGAAAAAGAGTAAGAAGTTAAAGGTATCGCAAACAAAGTTGACCCGTAAAAGTGCAGATAGAACTATATGAAACCAGCTAGGGCATAAAAAAATACTTTACACAAGATTGAATCTCAAAATCAGAAATTGTTAGATAAATTTAGATTGTGATAATGTCCTTGGAAATATTGAAACCAGGGCCGTAGCTAGGGGGAGGTACATTATGGGACAATGCCCTACCTTAAAATACCTGTGCCCTACCTTAAGAAATACCATTGACTATGATACAATACTAGTAAACTGTTTGTTCATAGTTTGATATGATTGAAAAAAATACTACCCATTAGTTTAGCGTAGCGACATCTAACTAAACAGCTTCGAATTAACCAAGGAATCATTCATACTAATTCTTAATTCTGCCCATAGGTGGCATTGAAGTAAGTGGTGGGAGGCGGTGCGCGTATTGCAACCACTGCTTCGGGGGTATTCCTAAACAGTTTGGGGTTGCTATTAAACGCCTGAGTCACAAATAAAGCATTCCCTAGATGGATATATTCGTGCCTTCTTCATTCTAAACGGTTTTTAATCAGTGTCATCAGATCAAGCACTTGCATACTGCTCGCTAACAACGTATGCAGGGACAATGGGGGTCTAGTTTTGGTTAATTATAAATGTAGAGTCGTTCTATAAAAAAAAAAAGTCCTGAGAGTTGTGAGAGTCTAAAGTTGTGAGAGCCCTGAAGTAATTTTATTTTATTTTTTTTTATTTAAGTTTTTATTCCAGCAAGACTGGGAGGGTAGTGCAATCCCAGTCTGCCATATTACATACGGAGTAAATAAAAAAAATCATATTATTAGGTAGGTACCTAATGAAAATAAAATTTGAACATAAATAACAAAAAAATTAACCATAAAATTAAAAACAAAATTAAATTAAACAGAAATTAAAATACAAAAGAAAAAAATATATATATTTTTTTATCGTCCATCAGGGAGGTCGCCTCATCATCTGCATCCATCGCTCATTTAGTGGGGAACTGAGCCACTCGGATGCAGCCACGACAATGATGTTGGTTGATTTCCGTGTCCTGCTCCAGAAGCTGGCTAGTCGGTGGCGAAGTAAGGCTGGGAATGAGTGCACCCTCCCTTCGGTGAACATCGTGGAGGCGCTGCAGAACCTCGGTAGTTGCATAAGTTGCCTGTATGCATTGTTGTAGCACACCCTCAGTTTGTCCCATTGCGCTGCTGGGTATTGCGTCCACAGTTCAGATGTGTACAGGGCGGTGCAGTATGTCTTGAAGAGTAATTTTCTGACGTCATCGCTACAGTGGTAGAACCGCCTTGAGAGCATTCCGGCCCGTATGTTAATTGCTCTTCTTTGTCGTTCCATATCTTCTACATCCTTCATGTCTTCGGTTAGGATATGTCCTAGATACTTAACCTGTGCGGCCACAAGCAGTTCGTTTCCTTCTAGATATATTGGAGGAATATTTAATGGCTCCTTATTGTATTTGAAAGCAACGATGACTGACTTTTTAGAATTGTACAACAAGTTATGAGAGTTTGCATACTCTTCGCATATTTGCACAAGTCGTCTCATCGCTTTAATCGAAGGTGCAAGCAGCACCATGTCATCCGCGTAATTAATGTTATTACTGCCTTGTCCGCAGATATGACAACCGATTCGAGTATCGTTTAACTCTTGTAAGAGGTCGTTAATGTAAACATTAAATAGAATTGGAGACATATTTCCCCCTTGCCTGACTCCGCTTTTAAGGAATAAAGGTCTTGAAGAAGCTCCTGCCCATTGGATGTGATTTTCCTGTTGTCCGTACCAAATAGCCAGCATATTGACCACTGCTGCTGGAACCTCTCGTTTTATGAGTTTTTCCCACAATAATTTATGGGAAACACGATCAAAGGCCTTGCTTAGGTCCAGAAAACACCCATAAACGGTGGTTTTTCTTTTTTTGTAGTAGGCTATTGTTTGTTTTACCCCATAAATGGCCATATCAGTTGATGAGGCGCTCTTGAAGCCGAATTGGTTATCCAGGGTAAATAGTTTTTCTTTGACTAGCGCGAATAAGATTTTTTCAAATAGTCTCGAAAGCATTGTCGCCAAGGAAATCGGTCGGTAATTTCCTAATATCGAAGCATCCAGCTGATTGGATTTCAGGATTGGTACGATTATAGTTTGGCTCATGTCCATCGGCATATGTGTGTGTCTTAAGAGGCTTGAGTACAGGGCAGCTAGAATAGTATGAAGTTGATCTCCTGCGTATCTTATGTGCTCAATACCAATGGCGTCGTACCCTGGACTTTTACCGTGGGCGGTTTGCTTAATTGCGCTTTCGATCATTTCAGGAGTAACATTCATGACCAGGTCGTCACTGGCCGCAGGTGGACATGTCGTTATCGAAGGTTTCGTGGTATCTCCTTGATCCTCGCTTAAAGAAAAAAAGTCTCTAAATTCGTTAGCTATGTTTTCATCCCCCGTGATGTTGTTGACACATAGTGGAACTTTGCTCTTGGCTTTCAGGATAGTTGAAGTTTTTTGCCAAAACTTTCTGAAATCTTTGTTATGCATAGATGTAGCTATGCTATCCATTCGTGCTTTGTTTTCCGAGTGTTGGCATTTTCGGAGAGCAATTTTAAAAGATTTCTTACTTGTTTTCCTTTCGTCTGCGAAACGGCCTTCCGTGGGCCTTCCGGCTTCAACCCAGCAAAGGAATGCATGTCTTGATTTACGGTATAAAGTGGAGACTTCATTATTCCACCCAGGAACAATGTCATACTTTTTTTTGGGTCCTTTACTTCTGAATGCTTTTATGGCGGAGTTTCTTAGTATATGCACAATATTACTGTAGAGAGAATCTAGTTCAAGTTTATGAATCTCGTTATCACAGTTCTGTCTTTGACATCTTACGGCATCTGGGAGTTTTATTTTTAATAGTAGTTTATTGGCCAGGGCGTTGTAAGTTTTAATATCATTTTCGGACTTTGCCGTCCATTTTCCAAAATCCCTTGGTCGATCCTGTCTGTTGGAAATAATGGGGGTTAGATTTAGATCTATTTCCACAGTTAGTGGGAGATGATCTGACCACGTTGCATTGGCTGTGATTTTTACGCTCTTTACTGCACAATTCAGCCCCTGTGTCATAATGCAGTGATCGAGCCATCTGGTGGTTCCGTGGGAGTCACTTATATAAGTGAATGTATCAGAGCTTAAACGCACAATATCAGTGTATGTATAGTTATTTTCTGTACAGAACTGTGCAAGTTCACGGCCAAAAAGTGACCTCGGATCTGCATTAAAATCTCCTATAATCATTGAGTTGGAGCTGTTTTGTTCCTCAATAATGGCGTGTATTTTTCCCAGACAGTCTGCGAATTCCGGTAAGTTCTCAGCTGAATTGGTCGGCATATACACCGTGACTATTAGGAGAGTTCCATTTGCTGATTCCATTTCAATAGCCGTGATTCTAGGATCTCTACAGTCAATCAAAATGGCTTTTATTGTATTGCGCCATAAAATTGCAACGCCTCCGTAGGGGCGGCCAATCAATGGGGCGTCTGAAAGGTTCACCGCAGATGTTCCATGACTGAGAAATTCTGGATGTATTGACGACAAATATCCCAAGTCTGTAGGTAACAGCCAGGTTTCTTGTAATGCAATGACGTCATTACAACTACACAATTCATTTATGAAGTGCTCTGTTCGACGAATTGATCTGCAATTGAATGAGATAATTTTTAGAGTCTTGGTACTTATGTGATCCATTATGAGTATTATACTGGAACGTTAGTTTGCGTTGTCTGCATTCGGAAAATGTATTTCCTCACAACTGAGAATTTCGGCCATATGCTCGCGTCCATAAGTTTTTCGTATGTTGACTCAGGAGTCCCAACTTTGAACGCTCGATATTCGCCAGATTTCGTCTGTAGTTCGTAAGCGACCGCATCAATGCCGCTTTGCTTGAGAAAAGAGATAACATCTTCACATGTAGTTGTTTTCTCCAGTCTTGTGACGAGAGCATATTTCGTCCTCTGCAAACCTTCGATTTCTGTATTTTCGTTTCTTCCCAAAATAATGTTTTTTCTTTTTTTTGGTGGCGGTTGTGGCTTTTTATACGCCTTCTTTTTAATGGATTTCCATTCTTGATTATCTGGATTTTCGTTTTCACTTGAAGGAATGATCTTAGCGACATCTGCAAATGATTTCGGGCGATTAAGTGGTTTTTCGGTTAGAGGTGGGTCAAGTTTTGGATCTATCTCCATAGATGGCATTGCGATGCTTTCATCTTTCGTGGATTTGGCCTTGGTATGAGGCTTTGCCGGTTCGTCAACAGATGGTACGATAATCACGTTATTGCATGGTTTTGCTAGTTCATTGACATTAAGTTTGAGACTTTTTATTTCCGATTTTAATAAGTCAATTTGTTCTTTAATCGCCAAGTTCTTATTGTGATCTGATTCATCTTTCAGTTTCTGTACATCAGTTTTAATTATGATTAAGTCTCTTAGGAACGCAGTTGCGTCAATATAATCAAAAGTCACGGGCGGTAGTTTATTTATGTTTAAAACTGCAAATTTTGGCATATTATTCGGATCAGTTTCTTTCAGAATTTTAATTATGTCACTTAAAATACGTTTTTTCTTACCTTCGCCTACTCTCCTGGCAAAGGTTTTTTCCGGTACACATTTACACAAAACGGTTTTTGCGGACTCAATGTCTTCTTCGGTGAATGATTTATCACATATTATGTGCATGGTTTGCTCGTCCATCACGTCCATCTTTTGTTGTATAAATGCAAGGATCTCGTTCACAACAATCCCGCACGGGCAGCCTCCCATTAGAGCCATTTTCGGTTATTTTTCGTGTTGTTTTTATTATGTATTTAATTTTAATTCGCGGAGTACGCATTACGTGTTATAGTCGCGACGCCACCTAGCGACGTGTTACCATCTGTTACTTACACCGGGGCGGGTATGTAATCCAATCTCTAATAAGAGAATATTTTCCTTCGAAATGTTTCAGCAGGTTTCTCTTTGATTCTGGTAGCATATACATAGTCGCAACTAGAATTTTATAACTGCACTTCAAATAAAAGATTGCTTTCCTTCACAATGTGTCAGTAGATGATTCCACAACTGGAAATTTTACATTCTGAACACAAAACTGGTTTTAAATTAAGAGTGAATCTGCTTGCGTGTCCTCAGCTTTAATTAGTATCACTCTCATATAATGCGTAGTATGGTTTTCCTACGAATTACGAATTTTGAAGAATGATTTGAAACAAAAATTTTAACTCCACTCGAAACATTAGAACGGTTTTCTTCGAAATGCGTCAGCAGATTAATCCGCTACTGGAATTTTGACAAATCATTCGGAACACGAAACTGGTTTTAACCTAAGAGTTAATCTGCACGCGAGTCCTCAGCTTTAGCTCAGATACTACACCCAGAACAAGAAAATGGTTTTCCTCTTACTTTTGCATTTTTGGAACACATGGGCGGTTTGATGATCCGTTGGAACACATGATGATAGAATTGTCGCGCATCGCCAACGGACCTCTCTCAATCATTCTCACTGAATATTAGTCATAAACAATCTGTGTTGCCAGTCGCTGCAGTATCAAGATGACTTTATTATACACTAATTTAAAGAAAGGGGATTTCCCAGGTTTGCAGGTTTGTCTCAGAATAGGTAAATAATAGTGCCCATTTCAATCGGTCTGAATCGTGCAACAAAAATATGAAATGAAATGGTTAAATTTTTTACAAGATATTATTGTTTTTTATTGCGAAATTTAGCCGCCCCTTAAAAGTTGCCGCCCTATCTTATGTTAGAACCTTGTAAACTAAACGGGAATTTAAAAACTTCAATATACAAGTATCTACGGAAATACAACTCAAATGGCTCTCAACATTATTTTAGTTACGAAAATGAACAAAAGACACACAACGGTCACTTACAACGGTCATTAAAAAAAAAGTCAGTTAGAACCTTGTCTAACTGAGGTGACGAATTATCATATTGAAAATCTTTTCGGCAAAAATGTAAAAACTATATTTTTGACGCATCTAAATTATTGTTGTTCCTTTCACGTTAAATACCTATAATAACTAAACATGAAGTGTCAGAAGTTAATAGAATTGCACCAATACACACAATCTTAAGTGTGAATTATTTGGGTCAGTTCCGCGACTTTTCAACCCACGACAAAATATACCCGACAAAAAATCCTACGGACAAAGCATCCCCCAAAAAAATATCTACTAAAAACTAACATAACCTAACCTAACTTTACCTAATCTAACTTAACATAACCTAACCTAATAAAAAAATAGGACAACAATAATACAGATATCCTGCAAAGACAATAAATTATTCTTCAAAAATTATAAAATGTTGAATAATTTTAGGTTAGGTTTTAGTAGATAATATTTTGATGGAGGATTTATGGTCCGTAGGATATTTTGTCGGGGGATAAAAACGCGCAGTAGGTACCGTTTAATTCATCTACAACTGGGCGATATTGAGCGAAAATTGCGCATAGTCGCGTCGGTAAAATCGCTTAGTTTGATTAAGGAAAGCGATTGTATTTATTGAGTTCATTCGCCTTCCTGCCGACATAAGGTCAGTCGGTGTTGCTCTTGGTATTTCTTTGTCTTAATTTACATACAGCAATCGCCTTTATAGATCTGACAAACATTATGATGTGTATTAAACTATATTCCACGATACTAGATGCGGCACTGAAGTTACGCACTTGTCGCTTATCCTGATAAAAACAAAACAAAAGTAAAACCAACTAAAAAAAATAAATTAAAACGGTTATTTTAAAGCTAACATGAGTTGTTCCGAGTGGTAGATTCTCCCTTTATCATCCTGCTGAATGACTATTATTCAGAATCGAATAATCAGGTACTCCCCCACCTTACTATTTCCTGTATCCTTATCCTTCCCACTCCCTTCATTCTCATGAGTTACCGGAACTGGAGATACCGTAGATCCACTGGCTGCGGACAGTTGTCATTCGTCTTGGGAATTCACAAAAATGAAATTAAAATTAAAAAATTGCGTCACAACGTATCGCCGAGCAAAATTTCAGTTAGTTGCTTTAGTGATAACAAGATATTGAGTTTAACTTATTTCTATCTTTATTTAATTCATATCTGGGTCATATTCTTCGAGGGGAGAAGTATCACTTGCTCCATTTAATATTGAAAGGCAAGATAGATGGTCGCCGAGGGCCTGGTAGGAGACAAATGTCTTGGATGCGAAATATACGAGAGTGGACCGGCATTAGAAGTGTGGAGGAGCTATTCTGGGCAGCGCAAGACAGAGAGACATTTTCCAGAGTGATCGCCAACGTCAGGGGGACCTGATAGGGCACACAAAGAAGAAGATTTAATTAAATTTAAATGGTATCATAAACAGGTTTTTATTTGGGTATCTGCTCCCAACCGTCTGGAGCTTGTGATAATATGGCATCCCCAATTTGGGTATGTTTAGGTTCAAGGTGGTGGGGAGCTGAAGGAGATGCTACGAGGAAGTTAGAGAATTACCTAGATATTCACGGTTGACGTTAGCAACATTATGACCAATATTTTCTACGTACTGTTAGAAGTGCATCACCTTAATCACACACAAATATTGGAAAAATTGTAAAGTTCCGATGTCTTAGATCTTCAGCTGATTTTCAGATATCAGTATACATCCTTTTTAAGAATAGTCGATAGTGTGGAGGAACGTCAATAGCTTTTCAAACAATTAGTATATTAGTAGACATGCGCAGTTCGAGAATAAAAATACATCAATGTTTCACGAGAAGATTTTTCATCTCGTAAACCTTTTTTCCCCAACTGTTCATTTCCTGTCCTGCTTGTCAGCAAGTGAGAATTTTAATAATCTTTGTCTTGAACTTCTTCATCCTTCTACAAACATATATTTTCTCCATTAGCCCATGTTCAAGGAAATGTCATATATTTTGAGTAGTCCTTTGTTCTCCGTAGTAAATATGTGATTTTATCTCTTGAGAAGATAGCCGGTTAGTTGAACATCATCCGGCTGCATTACATTAAATTAATAATGAAAACATTGCCATTGTAAGAAGAATAAATATTTTCATAAGTACGTATTATATTCTAACATATGTTGTTTATTAATATTATTCACATTGTTTCTTTTGTCAATATCAGAATAGAGAGTTGATAATGGTTCCGCGACCTTTCAACCTGCGAAAAAACATTCCTCAAAAAAATGTATACTAAAACCTAACCTAACCCAATATAACTTATATAACCCAAACATAACAAAAAATGGGACAAAAACAAAAAAGACATCCTATAAAGACAATAAATTATTTTTCAAAAATAGTAAAATTAGATAAAATATTACAGACATCCTGTAAAGTTAGATTAGGTTAGGATTACTAGATATTTTGTTGGGGGATGTCTTGTCCGTAGGATATTTTGTCGGTAATATTTTTCGCGGGATGAAAACGCGCAGTACACAGACATGCTCAGTAGTAGCACGAGGGTATCTATACTACTACTGAGTAAATACTTCTTAGTGGCATGTGCTTCAGTGACGTTGCTAGTATTGAGCATGCTACAGGATTTGCGGTAGAAGGGAGAGTGCTCTAAGCATATCTGAACAGGCTTGCTTATGAGCATGCTCATTTCGATCTGATCTCAGTTCACGGCAAAATGGCTCATTGAAGAGACGGGAAAACCTTATTTTTCGTGATTTATTATAGGATTCTCGAATGTTTTTGGAACATATGGTGATTAAAATACCCACAATATACGTTAAAATTCTATAAAAGCTCCTTTTCCTCTAGCACATAACTAAATTTTAATGTAATTAGCCATTATTTTTATTATCTAGTAATTTATGGAATTTCTCATTCGTTCAGGGTATAATTTATATAATTTATGGTACTTTCATTTCACAATTATTGTAAATATTATTTTACCATATAGTTGGATATTCAAGACATGTCCAGAATTTCCGCATTTTCCCAGAAAAAAAAGTATGTACGCTTCCATTTTGGTCGAGAGCATGCTTATAAAGAACATTTACATGTGTTCAATTGTCGCCTTTGAGCTTGCATATTCATGAGCGTACTCAAAACAAGCATGCTAACTTATGAGCAAATACATATGTTCAGTTAAAGAGCATGCTTATTTATGAGCATGTGTGTCATTGCCATAAATCCCCGAACCAACCTTGTGCAATCCCGGAGGTAAAGTTCCATTTCTTTGTGGTAGGGTCTCTTCAAGCGGACGTGATTTTGTTCTTGAAAACAAATACAAATAATATTTAAAAATCTATTTTATCTTCGTTGAATATTTATTAAAAAAAACTAATCTATTTACTTATATTATTTTCAACACCCAATTTTTACTACAATACATCTACTTATTTTTATTATATTGTGAAACAATTTTAACTTTCCGCAACCATCGAAGTATCTAAGCATCGAACGGCATCTAAGCTTAGAAGCATCGAAGCATCGAACGGCACAACTTAGTTCCGCCATCATTTCATCAAATTTCAGATAAATGCATGAGCATTGTGCGTGCATGATTTCCAAACAGAATAATAGAATACATTGCCATCGACAACTAACGATTCTAACTACCGAGTTTCAGTTCGATCAGATTTCGGAAAGTGGGTTATTTTACACTTTTCACATTCACAAAAACAGTATCGAAATTCAATTAGATGTATTTAAAAATTTTTAGTTGTTCACTCGATGTTGTCGTAGATAGTGATGCCATTCGTAAAATGTTCTAAGGAAATTTATCTCGCCAAAGTTCTCTAGAAACTACCTTATGTCTATAATAACTAGCAATGTTAGATAACCTACCAATTTTTTTTATTTTTCCGGCATGGCATCACTGGACGTACATAGATAAAAATGTATCAGATCATCGGCTCGGTCGTGTGTGGCCCCTTAATTTGCACCATGCCCAAAATTTTTTTTTTTTTACATGAATACTTTACAAGAGTCCCAACTGCTCCCGTCTGAAGCCAGTGAGACTATGGCATCCCCAATTGGGGTATGTTGTGAGGCTGAGGATAATGGGGAGGGGAAGGAGATAGGGAAGCGATACAGAGAATATCTTCCACTCTGGAACGTGCCGCAAATATACTATTTATTATTTTAAATGAATAAATTGTGAAAAAATACAAATTAATCAAATAAAATTTATTTGCCACGCCGGGATTCGTTCCCCGAAACCAGCCGATGGATCCAGCCAAATAGTTTGGGGCCAAATGACTATGCCGTGTCCAGATTAAGGCCCGTTTTCCCGCGTTTCTACCGATTTATTACATATTTTCCCACTTTAAGTTTTAAAGAACATAAAAAAAAAAAATTATTCTTGAAGATAATATATTATCTATACATACACTATGCCGAAACAGCAATTATATGAAATTCGCCCGATAGAAAAAAAATGCTAAATATGCCCCGAAAATTTGTATAAACACGTTTCTTTCAGTTATTTTACAAGATATAGGTATTTATTTATTTAGTATAAGATTATACATATGTATACATCATTTATTAAATGTTTTGACTGCCCAACAAAGAGAATTCTCGTTTTAGGACAGTCAAATTAGGATGGGTATGAACATATTATGGAACATGATTTGTACAAAAAAAGAAGGAAAATTAAGGAAATAAAAGAACAGAAAAAATACAAAATAACATAAAAAAGTTTAAAACATAGTGACTGTTATTTGCTTAACATAGTTATTAAAATAATATTTATTTTAAAAAAGGTACATAGGTACTTATAACATATAGACAACTTAAAAAACATAAAATAGCCGTGGTTTGTTTAGCATAGTTATTGAAATGATAATAATAATAAAAAAAAGGTATATATTGATAGAAAGGTATAAGTGATTAAAACATAAAGGTAACTGGTGTTTGCATTTCATATTATAGTCCTAATTCCTATTTTGTATAAATGAGAACTAGAAAGAGAACGGAAGCAATAAAATAAAATGAACAAAAATTTTAACACAACAAAAAACGACTTAAAAAAATGCACTAAAAAAAAATTCGTACGATTGTTATTTTTGTAGTCGGTGTCAGCCAAAGTAACTACATACATAGCTAGTTATAGGTGAGATGTGGAGATCTTGGCTGACACCGACTCCAAAAATAACAATCGTATGAAATTATTTTTTTTTACTTTTTAGTGAATTTTTTGAAGTAGTTTTTTGTTTTGTGAAAATTTTTGTTTATTTTTTGATTTTTAGTGACGAGCGTGCGTAAAGAAGTTTTACATCAAAAAAAGAATCATCGAAATCTGTTGGCGTAATATTGAGTTATTCGTCCATTTGTCGCGCACATACTTATTGAAAATTTAAGACATATATGGTTTTCTCATGGATTCCATTGTCAGAACTAGACCAAATTAAAATGGTACCACACGGAAAGCACCAACTTTCTAACAAAAAAGAATCATCAATATCGGTTCACCTAATCGAAAGTTCTGAGGTAACAAACATTAAAAAAAAAATTGTCAAATTGATAACCTCCACCTTTTCGAAGTCGTTTAATAAACAATTAATACCTGATTATTACTGTTGTTTGCTTATCACAGTTATTAAAATATTAATAAAATAATAGGTATATTATATAGGTAAAAAGAAGAAAACTAGTGTTTCATTCAACAATTACTGCTTATTACATTTTTCACCTGAAAACAACCAACTTAGATGGCGTCGAGACAAATTATGTCTACATTTTTTGGATAAGCCGACGTAGCTCAGTTGGTAGAGTAGTTGACCGGATATCAGAAGGACGCGGGTTCAAGTCCCGTCGGCGGCATTTATCTTTTCTCGGGAGATTTTTTCAATGTTGATGAGTGTTTCAGGCTAATAATTATTGCTTATAATAATTGTTACCCTTTATTTATTTATTTATTTACGCCCTTTTTCGGGGCTTTTACAAATACAATTTAAAAATTACACTTGATTAAATAAAATATAAATACTATATATTTCTTTTACCAATAAATATGAAAGGTATATATTTCTTTTACTAAGAAATAAACAGTATTTATTTTACATAACTGAACTGCCTCAGTAACAGCATTTTGTATTTGTCTAAAGATAAATTGAAGATGTCCACAGACTTGGTAAAATTATTTCCCTCCATTAGTATTCTGGGCAAAGAGGAATACATATGGTAGTTAGTTCCAGAATTTATGTCGTCTTTGTAATATTATGTCGTAAAATTATTTGCGACAAACGATCAAGGCTTCGGAAAATAAACATTTTTTTTAAACAATAAGTTTTCCTCATCTTTAAATATTCATTGAGTTGTGTAGGCATTGATGAATTGATCTCACTCATGTAAAAAGGAAAATTTATTGTAATGTTATCGTAATTTTTTTTAGTATTGTGTCGTGATGCGCTATCGCCTTCTGCGAAACCATTACACATCTGCCCC
Source organism: Limnephilus lunatus (assembly GCA_917563855.2). Lineage (NCBI taxonomy): Eukaryota > Metazoa > Arthropoda > Insecta > Trichoptera > Limnephilidae > Limnephilus > Limnephilus lunatus. The sequence continues at coordinate 24,157,147 of OU830596.1, forward strand.
GATGATTGATGCTGCAAAGCTGTCCGAAACGTTGGCTAAAGAAGGAGGTCACGCAACTTGGCATCATAATACCTTAAAAAAAAATATATATATATTACTTGAAAATCTAAAATCATGTCTATATTGTACTGTCATAAAACTGCTGTTCGCGAGACGTATATTTTTTTAAATAACGCTTTTTTTTTACATTAGGTCCACAGGAGGCCCTGGGGATTTCCACAGTGCCTCCTGTTTGGACCTAGTGTCATCTTAGGAGATGCTGTTTGGAGCATCTTTTCAAGGAAAGGAAGGAGAGGAAGTTCTAAGAATGAAAAACGGTACGAGGGGTGGTTAGGAATCTTGTTGTCAGTGTGTCCAGGAGTGACGGACGTATGAATCTACCCCTCCAACTGCGGTGCAAGGCGATGCGTTGAGAGAGTCCGGATGTTCAAAAATCCTCCCTCAACCAGTCTCTCTCGATCCGCCGCATCACCTAGCAGGTGGTCGGATGCTTCCGCCATCAAGACCAGGACAAACCTCATCCCCATGAACAAAAGCACCCCTGCTAAATCATCAAACGTAGCGAACTACTTGGTGTGACCTGTGGCAGGGGAGTTGATTATCATATAAATGGTACCCATACCCGCCTCCCAATTTGTGTTTTTGTTTCTTTCATGTGCGTAGTAAACGGACGCAGTCTGTTTAACAGCTTTAATTTCCATCTAGCAATAAAAAAATTGCCAGAAAAAACTCTTAAATTTTATGTTACCAGGTACCGACGTCATGTTTTAAAATAATAAAAATCATGCTTATAATCTGTCAATTAAGAGTTGAAAGTATTAAAAATGGAACTAAAAAAATTGTAGGCTGGCAACACCAATTTAACTGTCAAATATTATTTTGAAGCGCAATGACACTGAATGTATAGAACACTGTAAATCACATTTAAAAAAAATTGTTTTTGTACTTAATGACACATATTTTGATCAAATGGTGTTTTACAAAGTGATTTGCTTTCATTTAATTTAACATAAATTTGAATTTAACAGTGGGTAGAAATGAAGAATCACTAATGGTGAGTTTAGTTAAACTACTTTTAGAGCTGAATGAGTTAAATATATTCAGATCTAAAATTAGAGACACGATTTAAAGCCTGGACAACGCTAGTTATAAATAAATGTGAGCAATTTCTAAACCGTGCTTTATATTTTACTAGCAGACCCGGCCACACGTTGCTGTGGCTAACGAAACACAACGCCATTACCCACCTTCATAAAATCCACACCACCCGCCGAATATTTAAATTTCTCGGCTTTTCTCTACTATAATAAGCATGTATAATACATATAAACCTTTCTCTTGAATGACTCTATCTATTGGTGAAAATTGCATGAAAATCCGTTTCGTAGTTTAAAAGATCTAAGCGCACAAACATTTTGAGCGACTTCATTTTATACAATGTAATGATGAATATTTAAATTTCTCGGCTTTTTTTCTACTTTATTAAGCATGTATTATACATATAAACCTTCCTCTTAAATAACTCTACCTTTTGGTGAAAACCCCATGAAAATCCGTTGCGTAGTTTAAAAGATCTAAGCACATAAACATTGTGAGCGACTTCATTGTATACTATGTAATGATTACAATATTGTTATTCTGCATTATATTAACACAAATTTGCAAAGTTATAATAATAATATACCTACCCATATAAAATTCTAATTGAGATCAGTGGGTATCTGTTATATAATGAAAAAGAATTTTTTCCTCTTTTATGCCTTTTTTAATTTTTTACAAAAAATGTAGGTTACACAAAATTACATTTCCACCGTCAGTTTTATTTTAAGTATTGCCTTTTGGACAACAGTGACACCCTCCTATGTTTTCTACTCTTATTTGACAAACTGTAATTTCAAAAATACCTTAATAAGCCCAACAATCGCTATTACACTGCACTCAAATAAATTTCCAGAATCCCAAACAGGCTGTCTGCAGTCACGCCTGACGGTATATCCTCAAGGCTAACCACCAGATTAACGTCATCACAGTTTTATATTATGATCTCTAATCTCGGTCCCGGGAGCGAACCGCGACTTCACTGAGACACAAGAGAGCATGCCACTTAAATATTATAATGTATGCAGCCAAACACAAAGGGTTATAGTGCCATCGTCGTGTGAAAATCGTGGATTTTTTTCAGTAGTTAAAAGTAAATTTAAAATTGGTTTGAAATATTTTTTATTAATTCGGGTTATTTATTAAGGAATTTCGTGTTTTTACTATTTATCTCCTGGTACATAGTAGATTCAGGTTAATCAGCTTTTAGTAATAACATTCACATTATGAACGAGAGTAAAGGAGAGCGAAATATACTCTCAGTATTGCCCTGGTGTAAGATCACCATTCAGAATTGAAGCGTTGCTTGAAATTGCCAAAGCCATTTCTGGATGCATTCGACTTATGAATGCATCCAGAAATGACGGACTTATCGTCACTCCTGGACACACTGACCATTAGATCCCTTCTCACCCCTTATACCTATTTTATTCTCAGAACTTCCTCTTCTTGCTTTCCTTAAAATAACCCTCCACACAATACCCCTTAAGATGACTTAGGCCCTGAGGGAAATTATTTTCTTTTGAGCCTCCTGTGTGCAGCTAATGTAAAAAAACAAAAAAAAAACTGGTCCCAATTGTCAGAAGTCAGCGGGGAAGGTAAGGAGACGGGAAAGTGGTAGGTGAGGAAATACAGATTTTGAAATGCATAAATAAAAATGATAACGTATTAACACAGACAAGATAGGTACATCACACGTACCTACTGGATGGATCAAAAAAATAAATTATTTTATAATAATGTGGTTTTTGTTTGGAAGCTAAAGAATCAAACCAAAAAAAATAATGTAGATGTCAATCGCGAGTTTTAAAACAATGGGAATTGATAATCGTCGCTACGCAGCCAGTATCCGTTAGCATTTGTGGGGTAAGAGAGGAAAGTGGGCAGGTGTAACAAACTAATTTGAAAAACTTTTTTGAAACTTTCGGTGTACAAATACATTCCAATGTGTGGTATTTGGAACGATTTGCCCATACATTCCAGTAAGTGTTCAGAAAATAATTTTCTCATTATAGACTTTCTAGGACGCTAAGGGGGTTTTTCACCATCTTCTGATAGCATAGGATATCCATAAGATAACCTATATTAAGAAATAAATAAAAAAATACTCGCAATATGTGGAAAACTCGACAACCTGAGAACGAGGAAAGCCGACCCAAACTGCCTACCTAGCCAATGAGTTGGGCCAATTCAAGGAAGAAGAAAACAAAAGGTATTAAACTCATCTAACTTATCTGATATATAGCCACAATTCGTAGGTTTGAGTACCGAATAGTAAACTCGGTCCATATAAGTAAATAAATCAACATTTTTATTAGACCAACTCTCTTTTTACTAGTTTTGAAGGTCATTCCCATCAATGTAATATATCATTGAAGAAGAAGATAACACTAATAATCTAAACGAAAATATGAAAAAGAACAACTCACAGAAAAATAAAAAAGGTAGCGGTGCAAATGGGACTCGAACCCAGAACCTCTCTTCTTATCAGGACAAACGCCTTTAGTAATTCGGCAACTGCGTCCCTTATTTAAACGTCATTATTTGTGTAATTTTTCAACCCCCTTCTTATTTCCACAAAAATTTTCCCGCTTTGCCTTCGCGAATGCTATACTTCCACTGGCTAGGCACAGGTGAAAATTTTGTGCACCATTTTCTAAATAAATTCCTAAATATTAGAACTCGACTTAGGAGGAAGTTCTAATGTCGGATAATTAATTATTATATACATACAGAAATAGATGGTTCCAAACATGTTGTGTCCATTCATAAAAAAATATAAACTGTCAAGAGAATAAAAAGAACACAGCAAATGTTTAGAGCGATGATATTATTTCCCGCGTATTCTGATTAGTCATACGATGATCTAATGAGGTTTTTATATTGTATTAAATACCCACAGGAAATTATTTCCTAGCCTATGTGGCCTTGCATAGCATTACATTCAAGTAAAATAAATAATGACCAATATTAATGATAAGTAAAGATTATCGCCCTTCGTTATTATTTGTTGGCAATATAACCAATTACAATTAATTTAATTCAAAGTATTCATAGATCACTAAATCTTCTTAATATATAAAACAAATTCGGGTTAATTACCCCATTTATAACTCAAGAACGGCTGGACCGATTTTTATTATATTTGATTTGTCGGATTTTTCTCCGCCACGAATAGCAAAACATTAAAACATCGGAAAAATTATTTTCCTCGTACATTTTGTATGGAACGAATTCTCATCTTTTGAAAGAGCTGCAGCACTATTATGATAAGTATAATATTGAATAGTGAGTGAATTCTAAAAATTAGAAAACGCCAAATTTCAGTGCGCTGGTTATTTTGCTTTTGTTCATAAACATATAATGCTGCCCCTCTTTCTTACGCACTAAATGTCAAGAGTCGAAAATGAGACAAACGGTGAACGTATGTCTGCACCCCTCCAAAGGAAAAATACAATATAATAAATCTCCCTCACACGTATAAAGAAAATGAAACTCAATTCCCGTAAGTAAGTGAAAAAGTAAGAAAATCACAAAAATATAAATCCGTACACAACGCCATCTTTGATACTGACAAAAAAAAACATGGACAGTTGGGCATCGATAATTCCTTCATTGTGTAATTTTAACTTAATAAAAAAGCTGAATTTAATTCAGCTAATAAGTTAAAACAACAGTTATTGATATTGAGGCGGTTAATAATTAAAAAAAAAAACACATTTTTAACAAGACAAAATGATTAACAATTGTGCAAAACACGTGTGCCGAAGCTTTTTCTATCAATTATTTGAAATATGGTATATACTTTTGTTATTTGGTGGTATATCCTCTGTGCACATCCCTTCGGGGATACATGGTTATATTTTAAGTTAGCAGGTATATTGTTTGGATATTACATATGAGTATGCCGGGGAGCCAAATTTCAGAGGATCAACTGTCATGGATTATTTATTTATTTGAAAGAGACAAACCGTTTATAAGTACATAAAAATATATACAAAGTTAAATTAAGAAAGCCAAAAAGGTCTCCTATGTTAAAGTTACTTGGAGATGGAGTTTTATTATATCTTAAAATTAATTTTAGGTGAGGAGGACAGAAAGAGGATAATAGGATAAGGATAGAAGATGCTCGTGATACATTCCACACGCATGTGTTAACTTTAGATCGTACGCGTCACTTCTATTCGGTATTACTGAAGGGTATTCTTAAAAATATAATTATAAAAACTACAGGCTACTTCACAAAAGGAAACCCTGGTGAGGAGGACTTTGAAAACTGTGGCATTATTACATTATACTAAACTTATATCATGTACAAACGTGAATGTAAATTAATTAAAAAAATAATAATATTACGATGAACGTAAAAAGGAGGCCTCTTTTTGTAGTAGAATAGAGAAGTCTATCAAATTCTCGAGTAACATTTATCTTCCTCTGAGATTTATATTTATAATACAGACTTTACAATCAGATTAGGATCAATAATCTACATAGGAAGTAGATCTAGTTAAATTAAATGTGTTATGAGATTCGTATATTTTGATTGTGGAAAAACCAGTATATCAGATTGAGTTGTACTACATAAAATATTGCCAATCGGCGCGGTGAAAAAAATATCTATAAGTTTTAGAACAGGAGATGTTTCTTTGTGAATGAGGTACAAGGTGGATAAAAAGGGTACATTCAAAACAATTTTGTGATTTTATATGTTGGTATTAAAATGTATTGGTTATATTTAATCTTAAATTAACATATTTTATTTGATCAATGATAATTAAAAAAAAATTTAAACATGTTGATCAAAATAAAAAAATTGTGATTAAGTATATTTCATATAATCTAATATTTCTTATAGTCTAAGATGGTTTAATAGGCTCATGTGTGTACTAAATAAATATGGTATAAGTTTTGTGAAACATCCGAAAAAAACTGCAATCTATAAAATGTTATAAAAGTGTAAAATTGTTGAATTATAGTTATAATTGGAAAATTATTCTAAAATATTAAACCAACTGGACAAAATTATTGTCTAAATGGCTAGAATTAATGTCCAAATGGATCTAACATTGTCTGAATGGATAAAATCAAATCAAGATAAAAATGGTAAAAATGCCACATGATCAAATAGACCAAAATTTTTCAAATGATCTGGCAAATAGTCGATATGGTCACAAATGGCTAATATGGTCAAAATGAATGTTTAAATAAATCAAATGGACCAAAATTTTTCCGAAAAGACAAATGGACGACATAATCAAATTATAAGGAAAATGGTCAATATGAGTCAAAATAAACATCTAATAGGATTCCAACACCACTTCCATATTTCATCCCAAGTGGTTCGCTACGTTTAGAGACTTAGCAGGGTACCGGGATTTTTGATCGAGTTATGCATTTACCGGCTGCAAGGTAGCTCGGATCGGGAGAGGACGCTTGAGGTAGACCTTTTGACCTCCCAGCCGGACTTCTCGACCCATCGCCTCGCACCGCAGCGGGAGGAATAGATTCATACGTCCATCTCTCCTGGACGCACTAACCCTTAGATTCGTAGCCACACCTGATTCCGTTTTCCTTCCCAGATAAAAAAACATTTTCCGAAAAGGCAAAATTTATCTACACGAAAAAAACAATCCTCACAATCACGGTAAATAAAAAATAAATTAAAATTAGCCTTTATTGCTGTTAAACTTATAAACATTTTCTAATCTAATTAATATATACCTATTATAAATATTATTCTAAACAAGTTGCTGTGGCTAACGAAACACAACGCCATTACCCAACCTTTATAAAATCCATACCACCCGCTTGACAGCTGCTGCCCGCTGCCCGCTGCCTGAATTGAATATTTGAATTTCTTGGCTTTTCTCTACTATTGTAAGCATGTATACATATAAACCTTCCATACTATTCTATACATATAAACCTTCCGCTTGAATCACTCTATTTATTGATGAAAACCGTATGAAAATTCGTTGCGTAGTTTAAAAGATCTAAGCGCACAAACATTTTGAGCGACTTCCTTTTTTAATGATTATCATCGTTCGGGTCATTATTTTTAGAAACAGCTTGTCTTTCGTAGAGACCTCCTCTAAAGATTTCTCGAGTTAAATTACTTAAAATAAATTCCTACATTTATTTTCTCTACTTCTTTGGGTACACCGTGTTATCTGAACTCGTAGCCCAAGGCTTTGGCCTGAGAAACCGGTTTGCAGCTTCTTTTATTACACTCGCGATAATATTATTATTTGGCGTAACGGAACTTATCCCAATTAAATATCATTAAATAAATATGGCGTCTGATAATGTGGACCCCGCTGGCTTTGACGTACATACCTACATATTACTTACCGGATTTAAATATCATCAATTCAAAGATTTGGCATATACATTGATGTCATGTACCCACTACCTAACTAACTAACTAACCATCACGCAAGGCAGAGAGGACGGACCGCCAAAAAACTCGGTCTTGGCCTCACTCGTTCTTTGCCTCACTCGCATTCATACATGGTATTATAGATCGGGAGAGACTTTTTAAGCTCTCCAATAGTACACTCACGGAACATCGCCTTGCACCACAATAGGAGAGATATCTTCATATATCCGTCACTTGTGGACACACTGACCCCCAGATTTCTACCCACCTCTAATACCCTTTTCCTTCCCAGAACTTCCTCTCCTTCCTTTCCTAGAAAAAAGAACCTCCACACAGCAACCCCAAAGATGACACAGGCCCTGAGGGGAATTATTTTCCCCAGGGCCTCCTGTATGGAGCTAATGTAAAAAAAACATACTATTCTATTTAACTTTTAACATGGCTCGACTCAATATCTGATTCACTTGGTCATGCCATGTCTTTATCGGGCGTCCCCGACTTCTTCTACCATTCACATTGCTTCAAATATTCTTCTTACACTACTGTCTTCGTTTATTCTCTCTACATGACCATACCATTTGAGTGTCCCTTTCTTAATCTTACTCATTATACTTACATCAGCCTTGCATTATTTGCGGATCCCCACATTTCTCACACGATCATACATAGTTTTACCACACATACGTCTCAGGGATGTAATTTCAACATCATTCAGTTTACTTTCATCCTTCCTCTGCCAGTTCTATACCTCACTACAGGTACCAGCACTCCATTGTGGACTGCTAGCTTCGTTTTTTCTAGTTTTTTTTTATAAGCGCTAACGGCATTCAGTCCTCCATTAATGGAGTTACCAGCATTTACTATTTTTTCAAAGTTTTCGATATCTAACAGAAAATTACAATGAAATTAAAAAAGGTTCAATTTTAATATAATAAAAAGAAATTTTCGATTTTTCGGACGTACTCGTATGGAAACTTGATGTCTCTTTCTCGCTAAGAACAATAAGCAAGCCTGATAAAAGTTGTTTTTTAGTGACTTTTTTTATGATTAACATTCCCGGGTTACGAACAACTCGACAAGGACATCACTATCGGAAATGAGGGCGTAATTATACACTAATATACATAAATAAACAAATTATACAAAATCATTATGTGCATAGTATTCCTGGACGCAATAATCCTATAGCCTACATACGGAATAATCCGTGCATTAAATGTAAAGACATTTTTAAAGAAAGACAAACATTCCCGGGTTACGAATAACCCAACAATTTTTGAAAATCTCCTACTACCACCACAGAAAGCCGAAAATATTTCTTGTGTTGTGATGGAGGACTTAGCCAGCAGAGGAATCGAACACAGGACGCCCGGGTGGGACCCAAACGCGATTCCCATTCAACCACGGACTTAGTAGTCAACACAAGAGTTCCCACTCAATACGCTAACTAAGTAACTTTTATTTGATTAGATAATTTGTGTTAAATCAAATTTAAAAACAATTAAATTATGTGGTTTATTTACGGCACGTTCCAGAGTGCTAGATGCTTTCAGTGTCGCCTTGGTGAAAAGCCACCATTTGTGATTGAAACTGGAACCAGATCCGAAATGCCAGATACTTCCTCTTTCAAGGTACTTCCTCTTTCTCACAACATACTCCAATTGAAAATGCCTTAGTCTCACTGTTGGGAGCAATTTGGACATTTAGGTGACCTAAAAAAAATATAAAAAACCAGGAAAATAATTTTAAAAATATGCTTTAATGCTTCCTTTGCCACTACATTTTTCAAATATAAATTTATACAGAACTTCGAGAGTTACATTGCAAATAATAAATAATAATAATGTAAATTTATACAGAACTTCGAGAGTTACATTGCAAACTTCGAGAACATACATTGCAAATATATTGTAAAAATGTAAGCAAATGCTTATTTGTAAACTTTTGCAAACGTCATTTTCATTAAATTTTTCCAGTCCTAAAGTGTCCTAAATTGTCCAGTCTTTTAAAATAAATAAATAAATATTAACTCTACTTTTGACACTAATCTTCTTACAAATGTAATATCAACAGTGAAGGGGGTAGCAAATGTAAAATCTTGAAAAATATCCAGTGTTTTAAATATAGTGTCTCAGCGATCAAAGTCGTATCTTCTCCAAGCATAAACTTTCTAATAAAAGTGTGTTTATCGGAAGTGACCTGCCAGGTCAATATGTTTTTGTATCTATTTGTAAATAATAAAATTACCTTAGAATTCGTAATAAATTGCAAAGCGCTCTTGAGGTGATTTTTCACAATAACGCCGCTCTACAAATTATCATTATTTAATTATTACGAGTATTTTTGAGAGTATTATATAAAATGTATTATATTTACTCGTTATTCCTGGCGCTAGTTGAAGTTAACCGAGTGATAAAACTTACTTAACCTTGGTGGACTATTCATAAATATAAAAATATTATTATTCCTTCCAATCAAGTAGCAATGATAATTACCTTCAAAGTACGCATAAAAAAGGATATAATTAAAAAGGCTGTATAAGTGACGGAGATTCCACACGAACTTCGAGCGTCGCACAAAGCGGATGACGCATGTATTTCTCAATACTAGCCTTCGTAGGGTGACCACACTGACCACGGCTATTTTGCGTTATTCGATTGGTGTTGATTTAGATATTATATAATTAACTTGCTGACCCTGAGAACTTCGTACCGCCTCAGAATCAATAACTGCTGTTTTAACTTGTTAGCTGAATTTTTTATTTATTTAGTTAAACATTACACATTGAAGCAATAATCGATGCGCAACAGTCCGTGTTTTGTTTTTGTTAGTATCAGAGATGGCGTTGTGTAAAGATTTATAATTTTTGTGATTTTCTTAGTTTTCAACTTACTTACTGAAATTGCGTCTCATTTTCTTTATACGTGTGACGGAGATTTATTATAATTGTTGTATTTTTCCTTTGGAGGGGTGCGGACATATGTTCACCGTTTGTCCCATTTTCGAATGTTGACATTTAGTGTGTGAGAAAGAGGGGCAGCATTCTATGTTTAAGAACAAAAGAAAAACAATCAGCGCATTGACATTGAATTTTTTGAATTTCACTCACTATACAATATTATACTTATCACAATATTCCTGCAGCTCTTTCAATTAGATGAGAATTCATTCCATACAAAATGTACGAGGAAAAGAATTTTCTAAATTATTATTTTTTTCGTGAATTTTTGCGATGTTTTAATAGCTATTCTACTATTCGGGGTGGAGAAAAATCCAATAAATCAAAGATCATAAAAATCGGTCCAGCTGTTCTCGAGTTATAAATGGTGTAACTAACCCGACTTTGTTTTATAATATTAAGATTAAAATTACTTAATTTGAGAGGCTAGTATGGGTACCGCCGCCCCGGGAATCATTCATTGGATAACCGACACCTCTGTCAAACCTCTGGAAACCCTTCGAGATCTCCAGTCGGACTCTCTCGACCCCAACGCCTGGCGTCGCAGTGGGGGGTGGATTCATACCTTAACGACTCGGACCCATACATGACAATGTAACATTACTAGACATACGTGTGACGTATGAGGCGTACCTGAGATATTAAACCTTCCATAAACCTTAAATCTCTTTATCAACGCCAAAATATCAGAGACCTATTAATGCTCTATAAAATAATTCATAACTTTGTTGATAGACCATACTTACTAGAAAATGTTCATTTCAGATGTCCATTAAGAGTTGCTGGATCTCCGGACACATTTTATATTGCTAAGGGCAATACAAATTACCTTGAAAATGTATTTATAAGAAGAAGCACATTTAATAGATTATGCCCAAACATCGAGGTATTGTTTAACATAAACCTTGATAAATTCTCTGCATTCGTTAAAAAAATAACACTCTTTCGAATGCCATATGTTTATCTATTTTTTTTCATTAATTTATGAATAAGCCTTTTGATGGGCATACATTTTGAAAAGTAAACTTCTTTTAAACTTGATTACCACAAAAAACATCGGTTTCAGTCGGGACCGGTGGAAATATGTATTATATATAATATGCATTTAAATTTACATTTTATTAAAATAAAATTGTACGTAATTTCTCGTTACGACTGACATTTCGTGTTACATTATTTCGCATACTGAACGATTTCCAGAGTACCAATCGATTAATATTAAAAAGATTGCCATATCGCAAAAATCACACATATTTGAGGAAGGTACTAGTATAAATTGAGAATATTTAGGATATGCGATTTAAAATCAATGTATTATTAATTAGGTAAGCTTGGGTTAGGTTAGGTTATTAGGTTAGGTTAGGTGAGATTAGGTTAAGTTAGGTTAGGTTATTATTTATTTATTTTCGTTCAATCAATTTTTATTTAGTAATTATACCGGTTTCGACAAACCATTTTTGCTTTATTAAAAAAAACTAGGTGTATTTGTAGTGATTTTTGCGGTATGGCAATCTTTTTTAATATTTAAAAACTGGGAACCCTTGATACCCTTGTTCGATGAGTAAAAGATTTCAACATGGACAACATGAAATGTCAATCGTAAAGGTAAAATTACGTACAAAAAAGTTTTTATGAAATAAAAATTTAAATTCATATTTTTCCGTCTTTCCCGACTGAAACCGATTGTTCTTGTGGTAATTAAGTTTAAAAGAAGTGACTTCTCAAAATGTATGCCTTTTTAAAGTATAGCGTGTGATGATCTCGCCTTTGGGCCTACGAAATAATTCTTTTAAAATTGAGAGATCAATTTAGAATTATATTTAATTTTTGTAACATGGAATGGTTTCAGCATACGATTCTCTGTTTCAATTCATGGGGGTGATTTATGGGTCCTTACCACTAAATAACCACATGTGTTTGCGTAGCTCAAGTGCACGTGAGCCCCGGCAAAGGCCATTCTTCACAAAACTAAGAAGGGACCCAGAATAACATTTAGAGGGATTTTTTCAGGTTCATTATCAAGTCAGGGGCGGCCGATGGATATTTGCCCGAGTGGTGACTGGCTTTAACGCGAGCAAATTGATTTGCGAAACAATTGTCTTGTGAATTTTCTATGGCAGTGGGAAATTGAAAACTAGGCAATAAAGATTAATCTTGGTGCATTTAAATATACTAGAGCGACGCGCCGAGTAGGGGTTGAAATATTTAACATATTTGTCAAAATAAGATTGCAGAATTCGTTAAATAGTGACGCACGCAGAAAGAACGAAAACGTGTACAGACAATGCTTATATAATGTTATTATATAACCAATAAAGTCGACGCAAGTAATGAGAGAGAGTATTAGATTGAAGTACGCCACTGAGCTCTTCTTTTAAGCGCTATTGGGATAATTTATGACTCCGGCGCAGACAAAATTAGTTTGTATTCTGTTATCTAAAGGTTACACACAAAAAAATAGCAAACATGAAAGTTGCACTGATTTCTTGGAATTTGGGACCTAATGTGACAGAACACTATTAAAACGATTGAAATATGCATATTGGGAGATGTGTTTATCACTTAAGATTTGAAGAAGTGGCTAATATATTATTGAAACCACACAAGTAGATGGATGAGAGTCGGGGCAGGGAAGTGTTAGGGGACAGTCGGGGAGAGATTCTGGAGACGCACGGGCTAGCGAAAATCATCGAGGTTGAATACACGATAGAATAATAACTCTGTGCGCGTAAACCGGGAATAATTCATAAAATTAAAGGATAATAGTTCACGCGATTGAGGGGAGTCAAGATTTGGAAGGAGTCCACGCGAATAAGGAAGTCAGAGATTGCGGCTTGAGAGTTCATATCTGTGACGTTAAATTATATAATTTGTAAATTGAAGCGGTCAATTATCAATACGGGACGTGCTTTCTGGGGCGTTTATCAGGGTCAGGAAAAATTTTACAACGAATCGACGCGAGAATTGTGTTTGACGGCTGCATCTTGGAATAAATAACTGCATGACGGGTTGTGGTTTAGAAATGCTTGTTTGAGTTAAATATTAGAGTAGTGAATTGATTTGTGAAATTATTTTGTGCAACATGGCGAATTTGGTAAGTTTGAAAAATTGAATTAATTATTAACAACATTGATGTTTGGATTTCGTACAAAGCAGGGTTAAAACAATAGAATCATCATTACTCCCCGAGTATTTTAATTGTTTATAATTGTTCGTCTAGCTTGTAGTTTTCTAGATTTAAACATGTATTATAGGTTATATAGCGCCCTTGAGGTGATTTCCCATAAAAGCGGTGCTATGTGGATCGTTCAAATATTAGTATTATTATTATGGCTACCTTAATGGGGCCTTTAATAAGGAACCATGTCATCTAAGTCGGATGATTTAATCGGAAAATTATAACGGTAACATTTAAAAAGCTATCGGGTAATTATCGGTAATCGTAAAAAAGGAGCGTTCCCTCCGTAAGCCGATCCGGAGCTGTCTGAGGTTGGGCGGCGACAATTTCTTGAGACAAGACCGTTGTAAAATAATAATTTGGGGTTCAATGAACTAAAATAGCATTTGATGCACAAAAGTGCGCTTTCGGGCAATAAATCTTAGACGAGAGACTTCATTTAAAAGACGGGATTTTGAAACCACAAAACAATAATAAAATCCTTTAAAAGTGCTTTGTTGGTGGTCGAGAAAACTAGGTTATTGGGTATTCTCCAATACATAACGGGTAACAAAATACAGAGGTATAGAATATAGGTATAAATTAATGTGTAAAGCGCCTTTGAGGTGATAATTATTATTTACGAGTTTCGTAATAATATTTTTAAACGTAGCTAGGGGACTATATTCAGGAAGGGTTTTTTTTTGAAAAGGCATTGGGTGACTTAACAGTTTATAAAATGGTGCGTAGCATGGGCACTTTTGTTTACTAACAAAATCTGACATAATTAAATTCCCACTCCTAAAAATTTCCCATATCTTATTTCAAATTTTAGGTATCACAACAAGTCTATTATATAGAATTATACATAAAATTATCGTATAATCCTCACCTTTGGTTTACGCTTAGGTAGGTATATTTCATTCGATATTCGATTTAGCAAAAACTTTCACATTGTCGGTTGAATGAAGCCGTCGGTGGGTATTCATATTTTAAGCGTAATGCGTTATATCTACCTACATAAGTAGCAAAAGTTTTATTAACTCCCTCACACTAGGAATAGGGATCATCCAGCATCAGGGTGGGATTGTACTCTGGACGAAAGAGCAGCGGGGGAAATAGAAGGAAAGGAAGCCAGATTCACGACCTGGTGCCTTTCATTCTTGGACCCGGCACCCTGGAAACCGAGCTTGACATTCCTTCTTTGAGCTGATTTTTGAGCTTGAGGTTGGGGTACGCCTATCGTAGAGCATATGCCCGTAACACATATAGGGGAAGGTCCCAAGTTACGCTTGTGTATGTTATGCGAGAGGACGTATTTTTCATTCAAATCAAATACCGATGATCATCGCGATTGCAGGCTGGCGCATGTTTCTGTAACGTGCTTAGAAAAAAACGTAATCAATATTTCTACTGGTTCGACGTTTCTTTGTTGGAATCCAGATAAGTTTTCTTAACTCCCTCACACTAGGAATAGGGATCATCCAGCATCAGGGTGGGAATGTACTCTGGACGAAAGCGCAGCAGGGGAAATAGAAGGAAAGGAAGCCAGATTCACGACCTGGTGCCTTTCATTCTCGGACCCGGCACCCTGGAAACCGAGCTTGACATTCCTTCTTTGAGCTGATTTTTGAGTTTGAGCCTGGGGTACGCCTATCGTAGAGCATATGCCCGTGACAAATATAGGGGAAGGACCCAAGTTACGCTTGTGTATGTTATGCGAGAGGACGTATTTTTCATTCAAATCAAATACCGATGACCATCGCGATT
This sequence comes from Limnephilus lunatus, assembly GCA_917563855.2. Classification (NCBI taxonomy): domain Eukaryota; kingdom Metazoa; phylum Arthropoda; class Insecta; order Trichoptera; family Limnephilidae; genus Limnephilus; species Limnephilus lunatus. The sequence continues at coordinate 24,172,510 of OU830596.1, forward strand.
GCAGGCTGGCGCATGTTTTGTAGCGTGCCTAGGAAAAACGTAATCATTATTTCTACTGGTTCGAGGCGGCGTGTTGGACGGAGAACGGGACTATTGAGGACATGAGTGACTGCCAAGGCGAGGATCGGTGACATCAAAATCTTCCTTAATTAAATTCATACATCGCCAGATCAGAGGAGAGAGCGGCCCCACCGATCTCCTGACATTGCCGATTGTCTAATCAACTTCGGTTTAATGTTTATGCCGATGCTTTAGGAGTTAATGGAACTCAAGTCATCGGCATGCTGAAGAACTTCAACATCATCATCAATCCAGAGTAGGATGTCACGTTCCAAAACCTCGTGCCACCCACACATTTCCTGAACAGTTCCTGCCATCGGCTATCACACCATTAATCGGAGCAGACCCTCATATCAAACGGTATGAGATGACCTTTCATCATCATCATCAACACATTTATAATTTGGCGGCGTAGTGGTCGATATTATTCCCATTACCACTCTATGAACCAGAAACACACATCAAACCCTTTCCCGACAGAAGGCAAAACATGTCGATTTTCATTCGTCGCTTGCGACCTTAACATTCTCCGGAGGCGTTGGAATTGGAAGCTGATTCGGCGGTCTATGACCATCACCTTATCAGTTGGGCTATGGAGGAGTCCAATTATTTAAACAGCACATGTTCTGTCTCATGTTAATCCAAAATACCTACCCGTAGAATCAAATTAACAAAATAAAACAAGCTAGCTAACTAACAAACTGCATCTAGCACTGTAAGTGTAGAATTATTGCACTCCGTACTGCTTTGAGTGTAAATCTTTTGTTAGAATATACATAAATGTCAAATTATTTTCATGATAGCATTTTATAGAGCTGCAGAGAGTACGCGACATCGCATCGAAAGGTAGGATCTTTTCAATTCGCCGTTTGAATGTAAATTTATATACAAGATGCTAGGAGGGAAAATGCAGATTACTTCAATAAAAATAGTCGTCGATGAGCGTAGGTGTATAACAGGTGCTAGGGGAGGAAGCTGAACGAATATAGATAGATAATTAGTTAATTTTCAAGCTAGTCAGACTCAGTCATTGTTATTCGAAGCCTTGCAAATTGTAACACGCCATATCTAAAAGAACAAGGGTTTACCACAAATAAATTATTAATTAAATTGGATTAACTATACCAAACCACTAAAACAAAAAAGTACACAACGTTGTGGGGTTAATTACAATTGATTAATTGAGAGCATCTCGTCACGTTTGCATAAAAGTATTACGTGATGGGGTTGAAAAGGCGCTGCGAAAGAAATGCAGGGGAGAGACGCGAGAACGGGCGAGCTACGAGCTTTTAAAGGCCGACCGGGGTGGCGCCTGTAGCTGTAACAGAGTAGCTGTAGCAATGTAGCAGCATTTGGAAACCAAGAGGAAGGTTTTACTTCGTAGGGGGGGGGGGGGGGGTTTATCACAAGCGGTACATGTTGGCTTCTTCACACTTAACCTTTTTTTCAATTTAATTATGCATATTTTCATGCTCATTCGTTTTATTTTTTATTTTACGCATGTATTATAACTTTTTACTTTTACTTATCATTTCTTTCAGTTATTTCAAAACATGAAATGTATTGCATTGCACTACCCCTGCATTCATTCTGGAATAAACTATTATTATTATTATCAACCCGGGAACCCCTATCACCAAACGTGGCGAATCTTATGGCAGAGATGTTGGTTATCTAATTAATTATTATCGTGGGTACGTTACCAATACCCTCCTCCCAAATTGATAGACTTCTATCTATTCTCTGTCCGCGATAAAATCAACCCGTGATGGTACGAGACTCGGTTCGTATTGCGCATACCACTCCCCCCACTACGGTCCTTACACCCACGTTCTGCTCGCCCGATTCATTCCTCTAAAAAATTGGTATGTCTTCGGCTGTAGCAATGGGGGTAATGGGCGGAGACAGGCGCGTCCACGGGTTGATCTTATTTTGGATCGAGAATATATCCAGATATTTAGTTTCCGTTAATGCATGTTTGGTTTGAGTGTTTAGTAGGATTTTTTAATAATGTTTTCCGAAATTATTTTAAAATCAAACTAAGTTTTTATTTCACTAGATATATTGGATACCATTGTAAACGTAAACAATGGTCACCGCGCTCCGTTGGTCATTGGCCGAAACCAATTAAATCCCATGTCTCGCTTTTTATACAGCGATGTTCCAATGTTCCTAGAGGCCGAACTTTAAAAAAGCCCAAGTAACTCTCAACCCGATTTAAAGTTCTTTGTCGCTAATCATTTATTTTATTTTGTTAAAATATTATACATTTTATAGAGTAATTTAATAATGTTGGCCATACTGGATGGCATGTGAAAGATTGTTGAATGCTTTTATAGTATGATATTTATGGTGTCTTTGTCCAAAGCTTCTGTTGACCGTCGGAGTTTTTTTATGTTTTCTTGAGTTGGTGAAATTTGTTTTTTTGTTCGAAAATGCAGTTTTGTAGTGTTTTAATGTATAATTGGCGTATATCTAGCACGTCAAAATTGTTGAATATTTGGTCTGTGTTAGTCAGTCTATGTTTATAAGTGAGGTTTCTATATGATCGATAGCCGAGTACGTTGCTCTTCCCCAAGCAATTATTCCATATTATATTATTGATTGACAAAAGGCAAAATATATCTACCTACTGTTTTCATTTAGGAATAAATTATTAGCTTTGAAAGGTTAACATGAACAAACCATTTTGTATGGGTAATGTCACTGGAAAAGTATTATGTTTTGTTTCATAAATCAAAATCTTTTTTACTTGGTCCCGTATACTGATATGTAAATGGCATTGTTTTATGTGATATTTAATAATATTCTATGAACGTTTTAATATGCAAGTTACAACAATTAGTTGAAGATAATATTGATAATTCTGAAAATTGGAATATGAAATCAAAAAAATAGGTCCCAGTGGCCGAGTTGGTTAGGGCACTGTCCTGGTAAGACAAGAGATTCTGGATTCGATTCCCCAGTAAAAAGTAAATATATTATTTAAAGGTGTTAAAGGACATTGGTGACTTACTTTAACTAGTAATTCCTGACATTATTTGGAGATGTAAATGAAATTATTTATAAATATTTTTTACCAAAAAAATCACAAATATCGTCGCTGATCACTCCGCTGAGTAGTCGCCCAATCCTTCACCCCTCCCCTTATTGTCCAATACCTAAAAGTATTTTTATGTTCTTAAACGAAAAAAAACATCAATAATGTCACCGGACACCATTATTTTATTAAGAGCCATTAACCAGCGGCCGAGAATTTAAATTTCGTCGAACGATGGTCTTGCAATCGTACCCTTGCAACTGTACAGGGCGATTCCGATGAGAACTATTAATTATTCTTCATACCAGCATTTTAACATAATAACTCAATATCGATTTTAATTCGTTCAAAATTTGCTTTGATAAATATCTACATTCTGAAATGCTCAAATTCGTGATGATAAAACTATTAAAATTATGTACTATTTCTAATTATTTTTTGATCACAAGTATTTATAATGTTTCAATAGGTATCTAATATCAAAGCAAAATAAGAATGTAAAAAAAATCTTAAGTATATTAGTTTGTAAGACCGTAAATAAATAGACAAACTGAAGTATTTTTGTAACAAAACAAGGGCGTGAAACTTATTTTAATGATTTTTTTTTAACTTAAATTAAAATTCTGGAAATCAGCCTTCCCAAATTCTTTATTTATTTATTTTACTGCATGATTATATGATTTGAAGTGTGTGTTGTATAATACAAAATTTTGTTTGAAAATTCAACAAATTTCCCAATGACCTACGGTAAAACATTATTGTACTAAAAATAAACATATTTTTTCAAAATTTAAAACATAGCTTTACTAGATAAAAAAAATCTTTCGAAATTGATTTACAATTTTTTGTGGAAAAGAGTCAATACGTCTAAAATTTTATTTAAAAATGACTTATTTCCGTTTATATCTGGTTATTCCCTCTTAACATTTAATTTCCTCTGATTATAATCAATTTCTTATTTCCACCTTTTTCATAACCTTTAAACAATTAACTACTGGTTCACTGCATGACGTAACACCTCTTATTTATTAATCAATTTTCCAATGATTAATAACTCTATTGGTTTAAAATAAAGTAGTTAATTTATGTTATCTGAACGGGTGCTTAGGACCTTTGGTTACTCACCGGGATTAGCGCAGGTACTTAATTAAACAAGATTTTGTTACCTGACACATTGAGGGTATTCAAAAAGTTTTGTGTATTAAATAACCTTATTTTCTATCAAAATCTTTCCCCTAAAAGCGATTCTGTACTAAGATTTTCGACTGGCCAGAACCAGTGGGACTATAGCATATCTAGAGGGGGTATAGGGCTTTGTATAGCAGACATATTTAATATTAATTCTAAAAATTTGAAATATGTGATTTACAAATATGACGGTTTTATGGAAGGTGGTAATTGCCGAATTGGTAGAGGCGCGCGCCCGTCCCGTTTAGACTTTAGAGTTTAGACGAAAGGTTCTGGGTTCGAGTCCCAGTTGCGATCATTATCTTTTTCATTTTTCTGTCTCTTGTTCTCTTTCATATGTTCGTTTAGATCAGTGGTTCTTAACCTGGGTTCGACCGAACCCCATTGGTTCGGTGAGTCAGTCTCGCGGGTTCGGTGGAGGTCAAGAGCAATAGAATAAGTCACACTGATTTGCAATAAATATTCGTCATTATATTTTTGTTTTTGTGTGAAAATTATGTTTTAATGGTTTTGTTAATTTTTCTTAATGGTTTTGTTTATTTTGTGCACCTATGTATAAATATATACTCATATTTTGAATTTCGAAGGGTTCGGTGAGTGCGCATATGAAACTGGTGGGGATCAGTACCTCCAATAAGGTTAGGAACCACTGACTTAGATTATTAGCGTTATCTTCTTCTTCAAAAAAAAAGCGGCTGCTCTTTTAACAAGAGACAATTAATAATTATTATTGGTTTACGATAATATAGAAAGTCTGAAAGAAACAGGAAAACTTTTCCCTTGGACGATACGAAAAGCCATTCAATTTGTTTTTTTTTTAAATAATATAACTTAGGACAAACTTTTGGTCCAGCCTCTCAACAGACATCCTCCGCCCCACCATTCTCCTCTTCCCCTTGCTCATCTTCCACCTCCCGCCTCTCATCTACCCAACAATTATTATCAACTCCAACTTCTTTTCTCTTCCACCGAGTGGTCAGTCGGGACCAATCCCTCCTCGCGGTCCGTCGCTCCCGCTGTGTTCATAGTCGTTAATTAACTCGTGGTCATTCTTTTGTGAACTGTGATTAATAAAAACAAAACAACAATAAAGTAATTTGAATTGAACTTCGTATTAAATTGTAAAAAGTTGAGAGCCTGGAATTATATTAATTATCGTTAGAAGATAATATAAATAATATACTAGTTATAATATGGATATCGTGGAGCTAACAGAATTTAATAACTTTAAGCATGCTCTTCGAAAAACTTCGTAACACTTAAAGTTCTTTTTTTACATTAACTCCACGCATGAGGCCCTGAGGAAGATAATTTGTCTCAGGGCCTATGTCATCTTTGAAGATGCTGCATAAAGGATTTTTTGATGAGAAAAGGAGTGAACATGGGTCTTGAAGAGAGCTGCGTAGAAACGACCCGTTCTCATGTGACAAATGTCAACCGTGTACACATGTTAGGCGCATGTCTGGCGTGTTTCCCGACTAAGCACCGGTGCCGAGGGGATCAATTATACTAATTTCTCGGAGCATATTCCATTGTATTATCGGTAAAACAAGGACAGCATTCCCACCTGACGCCTGTTCTCTAAAGATTGCAATCCGTTTATCAAGTTAGGAGAGTCTATCAAACGGACCGCCCGTTTCAGCACAGTCAAGTTTTTTTTTTAGGTATTTTGGGGCTCCAGACCAGAGTTGGCTGCCAAATCAACCGTGGGGTATTCATTTACAAAAAAAATATTTATAATAAACACAATATTCAACTATAACTTGAAGAATGCATTTTAGGACGTGGATTGATAGTTATTTAATATTAAAAAACTTTAACAATTTATTTATTGAAGTGTGGCATAAGAACATAATTTTTAAAAATCCAATAATTTCGTTCCTGGCATTCATTTTAATGTTTTATCTTATTTCGATTTAAAAACCGAATAATTTGGTTTCAGGCATTCATTTTAATGTATTATCGTATTACGATTTAAAAACCAAATACTATTGTTCCAGGCTTTCATTTAAATGTGTTATCTTATAACGATTTAAAAACCGAATAATTTTATTCCGGGCATTCATTTTAATTTAGATTAAATAAATCAATATTCAAGAAAATACCAAAAACATCTCAATAATAATAAACTCATATTACAATAATCGGCCAAAACTAATTAAATAAATAATACAAAAGTACTAAAATTTTGGCAGAAAGGTCAAGAGCATTTTATTGTGTATAGATTTGACAGATTGTAATTAATAACATTAAATACAAAAACATTGCCTTTCGCTTTAGCAGAAATGTATTGATAGTCTTGATTTATTATGATTAAGGTATAATATTGGTATGATTTAAAATTTTCAAGGCCAAAAGTATTATTGTGTTTATTTTTGGGTTATTGTGCCGTGTTTACGTTACCTCCTTCTTTAGCCAACGTTTAGGATAGTAATACAGTGTCCATCATCAGGACATAAGTGAAATGATCACACATCATTTTGGCAGGCGATTTTGGGTACCGCCGCCCCGAGAACCATTTATTGAATAACGAAAACCTCTGCCATAGGTCACCCCAAGTGGTTCGCTAGGTTTGGTGACTTAGCAGAGGTGCCTGACTTCATGGAGGTGAGGTTTTTCAAGGTCTTGGCGGCCGATGTGTCTGCTGCCCTTCTGCTGATCGAGGGAGACTGGTTGAGGAGATCTTTTGATCTCTCCAGCCAAAATCCCTCCACCCATCGCCTTGCACCACAGTTGAAGGGATGGATCCATACGTCCGTCACTCCTGGACACACGCACCCCCACATTCCTACCAACCCCTGATACATATTTCCTTCCCAGACCTTCCTCTTCTTCCTTTACTTAAAAAAACCCTCCACACAGCATCCCCTAAGATGACATAAGCCCTAAGAGAAATTATTTTCCTCAGGGCCTCCTGTGTGGGGCTAATGTAAGAACAAAACATCTGTCCACTGCTATCCGAAACGTTGCCTAAAGAAGGAGGTAGCTCAACACGACAGAGTAACCCAAAAATAAATCACGGTGACGTTATAAAATTTAATAATTGAAATTACAATTCTAGCGAAGATTTGTAATAATGCACAGCCGAGTGGATAGAACAAAAAAAAAACAAAATTAAAGGGACATAATTTTGAAAATTGGATACGTGATGTTTGATGTCTTGAGACCAATGAGAAAATGTTTTCAAAACTTTCTTCCTCTGGTATTATTTTTGTATGAGGGATAACTACAAGTTTTTTTGTTGTTGTCTAATATTAGTTAACAAGTTTGAATGATAAACCCACCCAAGATAGCGATTCAAGTTTCAAACCTTCTAAATAATATTTTTTTTTTTTTTTTTCAAAAGTGAAATGACTACTGTATAACAAAAAGTGAAGTTACATCCAAAGAACATGGCAAAATTTGCTAGTGTGTTATTAGTTGTCGTGTATTTGATAGTGAATTCAACGCCTTTGACTATCGATTCGCAACTGGTCACGAAGAGTAAGTAACAATATTCTTAAAAATATAAATTTTTATTATTATGTTTATTTATATTAACTGTCAGCAAGATAAAATCTATTGGGAAGATAGTGTTGCGACAAATTAAAAAAAAAATCGAGTACAGTTCACACGTTGCAGAAGCGAAACCTTTAGAAAAATAAAGAAGACAAGAATGGGGAGGCTACGAAGTTCAGCACATTCTCTAGCAGGCTAAATCATATAGATGTATGTGTTGTCTCTTTTTAGTGTCGATTTTTCGTTTCATCGAGTTTCAAATTTCAACGGTGCTAAAGAAGTTTTCACTTAAAAAATCACATTCATTTATTTTTTATTATTATTAAACATTATTGAAGGAGTCTACATTGATTTATTACCGGTTAAACCAATTTGCAGAGACACTAATTGAGAGAGTGATTACGGGGGATTCAGAATCTTTCCCTTTGGTTTTCCTTGCACTAAGTGTAAGGGCTTTCTTAATCAATTCTAAATCAATTAAGAAAACCTTTACACTTAGTGCAAGGGAAAACCATTAAAAAAATCATGTACAAGTATTTCCACTAAAAGTTTTTGAACAACGGGTTTTGGCGCTAGTCGTAACATCAATTGTCAGCTTTAAGTTTCGAAATAATCTTACACAACTGTCAATATATAATTAATTTTTTCAATCAGCAAATGCGTTTTACTCGGTCCTAGTTTTATTTTTTTAAATTTGAAAATTCAGCACAAAAACTCCAACTTTTCGTTGCCAGAATGACCATGGCATCCCCAATAATATTATTTGTAAGATTCAATGGTAAGCAGACAGAAAATACCTGTTTTTCCTCCTTCATATAATCCGGACCACTTTACGAACCGCATTAATGAATCCTTTCCCACGGCCCTACCTTAACCCTCCTCAGAGCGCTGCCCAGCCATGTGGCGACATTTTCCACTTTCTCTACACTTTACAGAGAGGGGTGCTCTTGTGAGGTATCACAGAAAGTGTTGACATAACTTAAACAACTAGTTTTAGAAATAACAATAAAAAAGTGAAGAATATAGTTTTTTTTGATAGTTGGTTTTACATTAATGTATCTATGCTCAAATGGGTGATTAAGATTTATTCAAAAAACGCTGGGAAAGAAAGGAACAGAGCAAATAATTATTGAAATAATTATTTTCCCGATTTTTTCATATGAGTCCAAACTGCTGCCAACAGTGTGAAGCCAGTGAGACTATGGCATCCCCGATTGGGGTATGTTGTGAGGCTGAAGGTAGTGGAGATGGGATGGAGATGGGGAAGGGGGGGGGGATGGTGGGGAGTGCCTGGCTATTCAGATCTGATCACCATACACGCCTAAAGGCGTTTCAAGCAACGTTTCAATTCTGAATGGTGATCTTACACTGCCACAGTCTCGCTGGCTCCAGACGATTGGATGCAGTTGTGACTCTTGTGCGATATTCAAATAAAAAAATGTTATAACGTTTTGTGCGTTATTTACCAAAATCGATTTCAATAATACCTTATTAATAATAAGTTGGTACATACATGACATAACAAATGAATTTGTTAACAGTGTGGATTTTTTGTACTTACACTCTGGTATATACAGTGACAAGTAGTTTTATCCTTGATGCAGTTGAATGAAAATATGCTTTAATACTTTTGTTATTCGGCCATACATTCTATAGCGACATCCCTTCGGGGATACCTTCTTGGTTATATTTTGTGTATGTAGATATACCGTATTTTTCGTAAACCGACTGCATATTATATTTAAGTTAGCCGGGAGGTCAACTGTCATGGAATCAAAGGTGGAAAAACAAACAAACAAACTTTCACATTTATAATATTATTAAGTACTTAATAATTACAGAATCCATTTCTCCTCGCTTGGTTTTTCAATTACAAAGCGCAGTGCAATTGTTTTTATTCAACCTCCAATCTGGTTTATTTTGTTTCACCAACCATGAATTTAGTTGTATTGTTGGTTCAAGGCCCCGAGCCTTTTTAAGGTTTGACATTTTGTATATTTTAATATTTTTTTAAATCCTTTTGAGGTTTGACGGGTAATTACATCACTCATTTGAAAACTTCTTTAGCACCGTTGTGATTTGAAACTAGATGAAACGAAAAAAAGCACTACTAAAAAGAGACAAACACATACATCTATAGGATTTAGTCTGCGAGAGAATGAGATAGTAAATCAGTCTCCTCTTCGTGCGGTTATTCGTATCCTCCCCACTCTTGCCTAGTTTAGTTTTTTTAGTTTAGTTTGACATCTGCCGCGTGTGAACTGCATACGTTTTTTTTTTTAATTAGCTCCCCACAGGAGGCCCTGAGGAAAATAATTTCCGTCAGGGCCCATGTCATCTTAGGGGATCTTGTGTGGAGGGTCTTTTTAAGGAAAGGAAAGAGAGACAGATCTGGAAAGGAAAACGAGTGGGTAAGAATCTGGAGGTCAGTACGTCCAGAAGTGACGAATCCATCTCTCCAACTTCAGTGGATGGCGATGGGTCGAGAGAGTCCGGCTGGAGAGGCCAAACGGCCTCTATCAACCAGTCTCTCGATCCGGCCAGCAATAAGTGGGCAAATGCATCCGCCGCCAAGAACCCGGGCTTCACCTCATGAACCCAGACACCCCTGCTAAGTCATCAAACACAGCAAACCATTTGGGATGTTCTATGGCAGAGTTATGCAATAAATGGATTTCCTGCATCATTTCTACAAATTGAACAAAAATATAAAGCCATATAGCAGAACTCTTCAGTTTTATGAAATAGCCTAATCTCTTAAAAACCTCTGTCATATGAAAAAATAACATGTGTGCAGTTCGCAAGCGGTAAAAGTGAAACCTTCAGAAAACTAAAGTATACAAGAGTGGGGAGGCTACAAAGCACCGCACAAAGAAGAGACCGATTATTCTATCGCATTCTCTCGCAGGTTAAATCCCGTCGATGTATATGTTGTATTTGTCTCTTTTTTATTGTCGCTTTTTTGTTTCATCGAGTTTCAAATCACAACGGTGCTAAAGAAGTTTTCACTTTAAAAAAATTGCATACTTTTAAAATGGAATCTGAAACTCATGTGCGGTATTATCAAACCAAATAATATTGCATTCTTTCATCTTAATAAAGATCTTAAAACTGAACCATAATTTATAAAACTACCGTCGAGTTACCGGCGTGCGTTGCAATGCCACTAATAAAGAATTTGTTTCTCACAGCGCATCTTTTTCCATTCTTCCAGTTACCCTTCCGCCTCCCTTTCCCCTCCCATGCCCCCTTCCTCTCATGCGTCCCCCCTCCACCCTCCACGCCTTCCCTCTCCCCGCTCCCACGAACCCCCCTCCCGCGATCCCCTCCCCCTATCACGTTGAATATAATATTCAGTCCCGTTGCATTCAGATTTTCAAACAGCTCGCGTGTCACCTATTACAATTTTTTTATAAAAATTTTCATTTCGTATATTACAAATATTTATTTTTGTATATTATAAGAACAATCAATCAAATTTGGTACCTAACATAATCATCATCACTGTTGGCTCTACAACCCCTGGTGGGTCTTGGCCTCCTCAAGAGTCTTCCTCCACTCATCTCGGTTTTGTACCTAACATAGGTACCTATTAAAAATATCTATGATTTTCAAAGTCCATAGATAATTCTTTTAATACAAAAAAACAGCTGCCTGCTAAATTCAAACGCGTGAACTGTCGAACGTGTGAAGTTAAAATAGTCGTTAAGTTTTCTGAAGTTATCAAATTTTCTGCGCAATTTTCTTAATTTTTCTTTCCATAAGAATCTTCTACAAAGTATGGGAAAACTTAAAAAAAAAGATGAATGAAATAGGTAAAATCGTTCTGAAGTTATGGCGTGACCAAGGGAAATAAGGATTCATTTTTATAAATAGATGTTATATTTTTAATACTTGTAGGTATCTCATAATTTTCAAAAAAAAATTTTTTTTTTAAGAATCTGATATTTTGTGAGATGTTTTCAGATGTTCGTACTGATATACTCTTAATATTATGTATGAATGCTTACCTATCTAGGTAGCGAACCACCTTGAAGAGATTATTCATGAGTTACGTTAAAATTATGACGAATAATGTTGAATTTTTCTTCAACATAGTTTGAACCATGCGGTATAGATGGCAGTGCTCATTAGAAATATCACCGCTAAGGCGGTTTATAACAATTTAATAACTTTTGGTTTTTCTTTTATACTTACAACTTCCAATTTGCGCGGCGGGTATGGCCGTCCGGGAACCATTTAATAGATAACCAACACCCCTGCCACAGGTCAGCCAAAATTGTTTGCTAGGTTTGGTGACTTCTCAGGGGTTCCCAGGTGCTTCATCAGATGAGGTATGTTGAGACCGTTCATTTCATGCGTCCGTTTCTCCTGTACACACTGACCCCTAGATTCCTACCCACTCCTCGTCCCTCTTTCCTTCCTAGAACTTCATGTGTCCTACCTTTCTTGTGAGGTTTGTCTAGGTAACCTACAGCATGGCGGGCAGGGTTGAGAGAGATTGATTGAGGGAGTACCTGAACTAGACCTCTCTGGCCGGCCTCTCTCGACCCAACGTCTTTGACCGCAGTTAGAGGCATGGATTCATACTTCCGTCACTCCTAGACACATATACCCCCAGACTCCTACCTCACACTCTTTTCCTTCCTAGGAATTCATCTCCTTCCTTTCCCTAGAGTGACTCTCCACACAGCATCTCTAAAGATGATACAGGCTCTTAGGGACATTATTTTCCTCAGGGCCTCCTGCATGGAGCTAATGTAAAAAAAATATAAGCACATGATTTTACCATATGTAGGTACCTACCAATTGATTTTTTAAACAAATTACACATGATTTTACCTTACTTACTTCTTTCACAATTCACTTTCGCTTCATACATTCCTGCTTACACCCCTTTCTTCGATAATTCTTATATTCAACTGGCACTATTTACTTTCCAGATTGCTTCATCAGGGTGGCACTGGGCGAAAAGCTTCCCTCCGGTGACTCCACGCGTAGGGTGGACACCCCTTCCGTCAGCAAGTGTGAGAGGGAGTGCACAGAGGACAATGAAAGATGCAACTCATTCAGTTTTGGGTAAATATTTCGCTTATAATAGTAATACTAGCGTAGACCCATGAAAAATCATGGGAGACTCTAAATTTTTGACAAATCAGTTTGAATTTTGGAAATCTCAATAAAAATAATTTTTCGTTAAAAATATTACGTTATATGTACATCGCTTATCTTAATTCTTCATACAATCGGTACCAATTTTGTAAATTACACTTAGGACGGGTTGTTTCAAAAAATTTGACGGACTCATCAAATACTTTAAGTCCATTTTTACGTTCTATGTAAGCTCTATTCAAGTTCTGTTATTGTATTGTTTAGAGGCCAGTTACTTCATAAAACTGAAACAATTACAGAACTTTAATAGAACTTACACAGAACGTGAAAATTAACTTAAAATATTTGATGAATCCATCAATTTTTTTTAAGCAATCCGTCCTCATATTTAAAAGCAACTTAGAATTCCAAAATTTATTGAACGAGAGTAACTCAGGGCACACGCAAAACCGATTTTGATACTACCGTAGACCGGTGAAAAATCAACAAATATTATAGTCCAATTTTGAAAACGACAATCGTTCAAATTATATTTTACGTGGGTAGGTACTTACTTACTTACTCTTTATCGCTTTTTTGAATCCTTCATACAATGAGTTCCGAGTTTGAAAATGACACTTAAATTCTAAGCAAACTTGAGTTCATTTGAAATTAGTATGTTTGATGCAATAAAAATATTTGGATCGTTTGAAGCCACGCACTCCCACCTTCCTCAACCCCCCCCCCCCCCCATACTAGGCATAGGAGAAGCACAAATGTTTATTATTAATAAATCTCAAAATGGATACGGTGATAGAACAAAAAGGCACACAATTCCGGAAATTAATTAATTTATTTAACGCATTACCTGAAAATATTAAAAATTAAACATCTAATTCAAAAATCAAAACAAAAGTTAGATGTTTCTACCTCCGTAGAACATGAAATCAAATAATATTGTTCCTTTTTTATATGTTTCTCATTGTGTGCTTGTGCTGTGTAAAATATTTTTATTACAACGCAATTCATAAACATTATAATAATTAGTATTTTATAAAATATTAAGTATTATATTTAGTATTTACTGTGTAAAACTGAAAAGTATATGGCAATTAATTAGAAAAAATGAGAGATTTCTTACAATCACACTGATTGATCAGTTTCGTAAGATTTTGTATTTAAAAAAAATTATACCTAGTAGTTGAAAAAAAAAAAAACTTGAAACTTGCTTGGAGTGCAACTCATTTTCTATTGTTTTCTATTATATATATATACTACTAAATAAATGATTAGTCTAATCTCTAATCTGTTGCAACAATTACGAATAACATTTTATTTTAATTATAAAATGAAACAAATGTGAAACTTATTTCCACACTAATTTATTTCACCTTAACCGGTTTCAGCCTGTTAAAGCCATCTTCAGACTGGTACAAATTATTCTTTATCTACGGTTTATATACATAACATATGTGGAAGGGGGATAGGGGTGGTCTACAAGGATTTTATTCAATTATATGGGTTTTTTTACATTTATTACTAAGTCGTCTTTGACTTTCGATTTTTTTAATTATTTTGGTTATTGCCAGTAGGCTTAATTATCCCGGGTTTATAGCTTACTTCGATATTGTTGGGGAATACCTTACAACATATAATATGAATTATTAAAAACCTATTTTTATCGTTGTCATGTATTTTCTTAATTAAAATCGATAGATTGATTTTAAAAGGGAAACATGTTTTTCATTGGAGTAGGAATAATTGTTCCTACCCCGATGTAAAACATTCCGTTCAAATGTAAAAAGTTCTAACATGAATTGTTAGTTTCAAAAATAGATATTTTATTTTTAATTGTCAAAAAATGGTTATTCTTCATTTATTAATAATTCTAATTCCGCTTCATTTTCTTCTTATAAATATTTTTTTTCTTTCTTAACCACTCCGAACCCTAAGCTGTTTACATGACAATATAACAATAGCAGTCCAATAAGCTTGTTTTCAACAATTATTATAAGCAATAATTATTAGCCTGAAACACTCATCAACATTGAAAAAATCTCCCGAGAAAACATAAATTATTTATATAATATACATAAAATATATATATAATAGATAAATAGCTTGTTTTCAATCTAACGCATGTTTTCCCACAGAAATCGTTATAACTTAGTTTTTATTTTGTAGAAACAGTTTTCACCCGCCACATCGCATATATACAGTGTTAATTTTTTGTTAAATCTTTTTTAATGAAATGGTAATAAAGTGAGGTGACAAAATTGTTTATTTTACATTTTTATGATAAAATAAGTGTTTTTTTTTATATAATCCATGATTTTTGAACCGTTTTCACATAAAAAATCACGTGAGTCATTTTTACAATTTTTTTTATGTTTGCATTTTAAATTTTATTATTTAAAATGACAATATTTATTTGTAATAATACAATTTGAAACCTTATTTCATAACCTTTCAAAAACAGTTTTTTTTAGTATTCGGCTACGTTCAGAAATATTTAATTTATTGAGCTTTAATTGCAAAGCGGAAATAACAAAAAAATTATTAAATCTAAGACAAAAACTTGCACAAAGGCGATAGACCGGAGTGGTTAATATGAATTACTCCCGGGCCGTGAATAGACAATGACAATACTTGAATTTCTCCTACAAACCTCACCTCTAACAGCCTTGAAGGCGCAATTAAATTGGTCAACTATTATTACCATTTATTCATTATTACATTTTCCATTTCCAGGATCAGTGTCAAAGGCAACGGAACATGCGAGCTCAGCATAAGAGAAATACCGGAATCTGAAACCAAAATATCCGACACGCTCGCTGATCCAGATTTCGACATTTACGCCAAGAGGACCAACTGCAATGACAAGGATGGAGACATTCAAGATCCCTTGGTCACAGAGCGACCTCGTCCTGACCTCTCGTTTGAAGATGACCAAGGGTACAGTGGAAACAGTGGAAGACCAGGAGCCTCAAATGATGGATATGGAGGTAGTTCAAGCTATGGCGGAAGCAACAGACCTAACTCAGGAAGTGGAGGAAGCAACAGTAATGATAACTATGGGTCAGGAAGTACATCAGGATCTGGAGGTTATGGTGCCAGTAATCGTCCTTCTAATGGTGCAAATGATGGCTATGGGGGAAACAAAAGACCTTCTGATGGAGCTAATGAGAGTTATGGAGGAAACAAAAAACCTTATGGGGGTTACGACAGTGGAACTAATCGCCCTTCAGCAAGTAGACCAGGAGGAAGTGGAAGTAATTATGGTTCTGGAACTTCGGTAGGAAATACTCCAAGTTACAGTGGGAGCAACCGACCGTCTGGAAGTGGAGGAAGTTATGGCTCCGGAAGCAGTGGAAATGGATACGGGTCTTCAGCAGGAAATGCTGGATATGGTGGAAACTATCGTCCGTCAACTAGTTCAAGCAGCTATGGTTCAGGAGGAAGTGGAAATGGATATAGTTCTGGTAGCTCATCAGGGAGTAGCGGATACTATAACGGAAGTAAGCAACCCTCTAGTAGCAGTGGATCTAGCGGTTATGGCTCAGCAGGAAATGGCTATGGTTCTGGAAGTCGTCCTTCAGGTGGTAGCAATGGTTATGCATCTAGTGACAGCGGGTATGGTGGAAATAGTAGACCAGGAGGAAGCACTAGTTCGTCCTACGGAAGCAGTGGTAGCTATGGAAACAGTCAAAGTAACTCCTACAACAGCAATGGGAGTTATGGAAGCAGTAACAGCAATTCTTATGGAAGCAGTTCCAGTTATGGTAGCAGTAATAGTCATTATTATGGTAATGATGATTCATATGGAAGTTTCAACAGACCTCACGGAGAACAAAGCAGCGGTTCTGGCTATGGAGGAAGTAAGAGACCTTACGAAAGCAACTCGAGACCAAATGATCAACTTGGTTATGGAAGCAATCAAAGACCTTATGGAAGTGGCACTAGTTCTTCTGGAGGCAGACCTCCTGGGTGGAGCAGCTCTTACGGCAGTGGAAACCATTACAATGAAAATGAAAGTTCAAACGGGGGAGGGTACTACAGTAGTGGCAATAAGCCATATGGAGAAAACGGTGTCACTTATGGAGGAAGGCCTTATTACGGAAACTCATATGGATCAGATGAGTCTAACCACTACAGTAGTTCCAGTAGCTCTTACTCAAGTGGATCCAGTAATTACAATAGTTATGGTAGCTCATCGTACAGACCGTCCGGTAATGATAACTATAATAGCAATCGGCCCTCATCATCCGGTTACCATGGCGATATTTATGATGGATATTCACAAGATGGTCCATATGGAGACAGATTTGAATGGAATAGACCTCAAAATTCCTACAACAGACCGTATCCTACTACATACGGAGACAGATACCCATACAAGAAACCTGGTTCTTACCAGGATTTTCGATACGATCAAGACCGCGATAAATATAATCGACCTCAATATGACAAAAAAAATCCAGACTATGAATACAGTGCCGGAAAGCCTATCTACGGAGGTTCCGATAGAACAGATACTTATGGAAGCGGGTATGGAAACTACGTTCAACAGGACTATAATGAAAGACCCCAGAGACCAGATTATTATGATTACGACAGGCCTGATAGCGTTGCCACAGTTTACGGGCAAACGATTGCGGTCTCGCATGGGTCACCGGGTTATAAACCAAATAATAGACCAGGTTATGGAAATGATGATAAGTTAGATAGGAAACCAGGATATGAATCAAATTATGGTGGTCAAGATACGAGACCAGGATACAATAGACCCGATGAGAGACTAGACAACAGGCCAGGATATCAATCTAATGATAGACCAAGTTATGGAAATGATGATAAGTCAGATAGGGATTCGGGATATAGACCAGGTTATAATAGACCTGACGATGGACCAGACGACAGATATGGATATCAATCTAATGAAAGACCTGGTTATGGAAGTTACGATAAGTATGATAGAAAACCATCATATGGTGGTCAAGATATAAAACCTGGTTATGATAGACCTGATGATAGACCAGAAGACAGGCCAGGATATCAATCTAATGGAAGACCGGGTTACGATGATAAGTTTGACACAAACCAAGGATATGGATCTAACGGTGGCAAAGATGAAAGACCTAGCTACAGGCCAGATAAAATACCCGGATACGGTTCTGATGATAGAAAAGATAATAGGCCTGATTATAGACCAAATGATATTCAAAATAAACGTCCTGGGTACGGTTCCATCGATAGTCTAGATACGGGAGCAGGTAACAGACCAAGTGGTTATGGAACTCATGTGCCGACTCGTCCGGTAGAAGGCTACAGAGGTAATGGATATGACAATCTTATGCCGAATAGTCCAATATATGACAAGAATCAAAATGCCAAGGGAGGCTATTACGGTTCTTCCGTATCGTACCATTCTGAAAACTATGGTGGACACAAGTACGAAGAAAATAGAACAAATTACCACGACGAAAGAGATGGCCACTATGGCGATAGAAAACAACCAAGTTACAATGAAATAGATAAATATGATGACAGAGATAAGCCGTCAACGTACGACAGCAAGATTCGACCAGGATATGATTTTAACAGACCTGGTAATGATTATCATGTGAATAAACTAGAAAACAATAACGATAAAAAATATAATGGGCAGGGGAATGGAAACCAATCCCCTAAACCAGGAGGAGGTTATCAAGTTTATGAAGACCCATCCGGCTATGGCTCAAAACCGAATAACAATTTGAGACCAGAAATTTACGATAAAGATAAACCTGATCCAATTGGTGCAGGGTACGGAAGTGCTTCTAGTTCCAATAACAATTCTGGTGGCTATAAAGTCGACACTATTTCTGGTGGAGGTTATTCAAATAAACCAATCAATAATGATCGGCCAGATCCAGGCTATAGTAAACCAAAAGGAGAGAACGATCGACCGGATCCAGGCTATGGTAAACCAAACGTAGGGGATAGACCATCAGGATATGGTGACAAACCTAAAGGTTATGCAGATAAACCAGGTGGATTCAATGAGAGACCGAATGGATACGATGATAGAACTGATGGATATAATGAAAGACCAAACCGATACGGAGAGAGACCAAATGGTTACAATGACAGACCGGATGGATACAATAATAACAGACCTGGAGGATATAATAATAAGCCTGATTATGGAAACAGACCTAATGACTATGGTGGAAGGCCTAATAATGATTATGGAAATAAGAGACCTACAAGTTACAATGAAAGACCTGATGACTATCTCGAAAATTCCAGTGGATATGGTGATAGAACCAAAGGATACGATGAAAGACCCGGTGGGTATCCAAGACCACAAAATAATGATAAAAACAAATATGATAGTGATAGAAACAGTGGTGGTGGTGGATATAACAGTGCCAAAGGGGACTACGGAGGAGAGAGGGAAGAACAACAAGGATACGGACAAAATAGTGGACCAAAAGGACCAGAAAGACCAAACAACAGACCGGACTATGGAATGAAAGGAAACTTGAATGGTGAGTGAAAGATCTGTTTTTGAAAGCACCCAATTGACCTGCTTGTTGCAATTTTGTACTGTTTTACTTCTGAATAGACATTTTACTCACACTATACTGTTTTTTCTTCTTCCCCTTCCACTCTTTATTATTATTTAACACTCCAAGCACAACCAGGTATTTTGTATAATATTTTATGCATTTCTCTCAGTCAAAATTTTAATATTATTTTAGTTTACTAGCGAAACAAACAAACAGTTATATATATATTTTATAAAAACAAATGCATGTTATATTGTTGCATGAACCAGTTCCAGCAAATTAGCAACCAGTTCCCGCATATTCTTTATATTATATACAAAAAATAATAAAAATGAGTACAGAAAAACATCAGGTTGAATTAATTAAAAAAAAAAAATCTTTAAAAAATATGGATTAAAAGGCTGATAATTTAAAATAAAACTACACAACAAAAATTATAGAAATATTACAAAATTTTCTAAGATAAACAAAATAAAGTTATAAAAACAACGTATTATAATAAAGAAAATAAAAAAAAAAATTAAATGAACACAATATTAGCGAAACTCAATCGAAAATATGGAGACAGAAAAATCAGAAAAGATAATGGCACCTCTGGGACTCGATCTCAGGACCCACTGCTTACATGGCATATGCTCTACCAACTGAGCTAAGGTATCTATATCCAATTTGGTCACTTTAAACTGTAGGTATCATACTTCGACTAAGAACTACCAACATTATTTTAATTTTCTTAACGCACATATTATTGGACAGACAGACACTATCTAGATAGCATTTAGTTCTGGTAGAATCTTGCAATCATTTATAAAGATAGCAGCTAAAAATATGTGCCTTGAAAAAATGAAGATAATGTTGGTAGTTCTTAGTCGAAGTATGATACCGTTAAAAAAACAAAGAATGAGACAGCAATACATTTTTTATTTATTTCACTGGTACTCGGTTCCAATATAATACGATAAATCCACGGCCCTACGCCAGTTTCCTTTAGTTTAGTGGTATAAAGCACCTGACAAACCTTAGCGGCCAGACATTCAGAACACCAAGGATCGAATCCTACGAAATCCAAAAAAAAAACATACAAACATATTTGTAAAAGTCCATTCTTCAAACCACTCCAAAATGAGCAGGCAAAAGATAACACAAAGAAAGCGACATCTAGCGACTCCGATGAAGAAAATACAAATATTAATAAGATGACCAAATTTATAGGAAAAGGCGCACTGGAAATCAACGACGAAAGTATGGAAAAAAATCGTTCTTCACATTGATAAAAAAGTGCTTCGTAGTCTCCCCACTCTCGTCTACTTTAGTTTTCTGAAGGTTTCATTTCTAGTAAATTTTTTATTTCCGACTCCTTCCGATCTGAGTCACAATAATCAAATCAAATCTCTTCTTCTATGGTGGTAAATTCGGTTTATCATGTGATATAAGATACAATAACGTACAAGAGTATATAAAATTCGTAAGCACCAACAAAATTATCCAGAAGTTTAGTTATGAACCACGTTTATAAGGTGATCAAAATCTATTTATTGTTATTGTGTTTAATAAATCACAGAACTCTATTATTTTTTTTAAATACATCTATTTGAATTTTGATTTTGTTTTAATGTTTAAATGAATTTTGTTTGTTTGAATTTTTATGAATAAATGCACATCTTGGAATTTAAAATTGACTCACTTCCTTACATCCGACCAAACTAAAACTCGGCAGATAGACTCGTTGTAGATGCCAATGCATTCATTCCTTTGGTGACATCCACGCACACACACGCATTTTTTCTGAAAATGATGACATTTTATGCAGACCGGTTAGTGGCTGAGATGGGATCGCGTTTGGGCCCATACGTCCCGTGTTCGATTATTTGGCTGGCAAAGTCCTCCAACACAAGCAAATTTTTCCGCTTACTGTGGTGGTAGTAGGATATTTACAAATATTGTCGGTTTAATCGTAACCCGGGAATGTTTGCCTTTCTTTAAAAATAAATGAAAATTTACAGAAATTAATATACGAAATAATTTGCGTTACTGGTTTGACTTAGGTGTTAGGGGTACTCACTCACGTTAGTCAGTCCTTGAGGAGGCAGGTTCAATCTTCAGTCCAACCAATAATTTTTTTTTAGTTTTAAAGAAATTTTAAAAGTTAAAAGAGACAGTCCCTGGGGAGAACGAGAAAGGCTGTACTAGACCATAATTTCAATCGCCTTTTACAGATGACTATCGAAATTGTCAAACCCCAATGAATAAAGTTCAAATATTGTCAAAGAAGTATGAAATGAAACGATACGTCGATCGTCCAGTAATCAGTCAGACATCTCCAAATAGATTTTTAGATAATGAGGAAAGAAATATTTAAATGCTCATCATTAGACATTGGATTATATGCACTAACAAAGTGCCAAAATATGCATATAAGTATGCACTAAAAAAGGCCGAAATATGCACTAAAAACTCTTGATGTGGCCAAAATATGCACAATGAAAAATCAAAAAACCATTTTTATTTGTATATATTTTAATTAAAGACGGTACAATAACAGCGAAGTATTATTAAAATTGTGCATAGTTTTGGTAACAATTAACTGTTTAACTGTTTTTATAAATTTTCGAGCGCTAATTTGTAACGTTTGTCACCCAGTATTCATTTGTACGCCGAAAATTGACGTCATTGTACAAAATTTAAAAATTGGCGCCATTTCCGGAGATACCTGTTTAGGCAGGATATCTATCACCTATACCGTTGATGCAGGCATTAATGTTCTTCGTGTCTTCAAGACTCGGGTTCTTAAGCAAAATAGCGTCTAACTTTTTACGAATCTTTTCCGATATTGAATTAAGAAGGGCGTTGGCAAGTTCGATCATTGTTTCCAGTATTTCTATTGATTTAAATAGAGGAAGGTTTTTTGTTTCCAATTTAACTATGGCATCTGGTAACTTGTGGAAATGTGTTGAGATGAGGGTAATATTCTGTTTAGTGGATGCGTTTTCAAATGCTAGCTTGCGCTTGACTGAATTGCAATGGCCTCAGGATTGTCAAATTGACGAAAACGAAACGAAATATGCACGATTTGGAAAAAAGGTTTAAAATATGCATTAACGCCGTAATTAGAGAGTTATATGCATTTGCATATTTGCATATCGATGTCTACTCATCATAAATCAAAAATTATTTTCATGCATTTGATTTTTAAATATATTTTTAATTTTATTTATTTAAGAGAAAGTTGACAGCAAATCAGAGATTACAAAATAAAACAATAATAAGATGTGCCCTATCTTACAGTCTGTGTGAGTGACGGAAACGTCGCTTACAACAATTATGAACTTTCCACTGATGGTAGTGAATGATAAAGTGTGACATAGTAAAAGTGTTTTCTTAAATAATTTATGTTTAGTTACAATATGTGAAAAAAAATGGGGGGGGGAGGAACATAGGAATAGGATTAAGAGGCAAAGGACGGGAATATATAGGGATTGAACTTCCTAATTTGAGTCATGTTGCTTAGTGAGATTTCGTTTTATTTCCGTCGAGTTAAAAATGACAATGTGGTAATAATATAAGTTAAATGAATGTTTGGATCTGTAGATAAATGAGTTGTGTTTGGAGTTAGTCTTGCAAAGAGGGAGATTAAAAGTAAGCGACTGTCTACTGTTGCGATTTGGAACGTGGAATGATACGTGTTGAAGAAGATCAGGACTATCGATTATGTTATGTGTAATTTTAAATAACATTACCGAATCTGCTATATTTCTTCGATAAGTTAGCGTCTGTATTTTGAAGAATTTTGCAGTCTTCATACTAACATGAGATCTCAAAGAGCGGAAATTGAGATACCTTAAAAATCTATTTTGAACACTTTCAATTCTATATTATATTAAATATTGTTCTATAATATAACACCGGGAGGCATAACGGTCATGTACATTATTATGAAATTTTGAAGACCTAGAAAACATCAACATCTGACAGTATTAATACCCTAGCAACTGTACGGATGAAATTTAAGAATCCGACTCCGAGTACAACTCTGCCGCCGCGCCATATGAAACCATACTACCGTAATAGAACCGAATTAAAGCAAGTAGCTAATAATTCCAAAAGATTGCGCCACTTTTGTTAACAGCCAGCATGAGGAAAGTCGGCTGGCAGGCGTAAGTACTATTGGATTTGCATTTTCATTAATCTCTCCAGTTTGGATACGGATGGTATATTTTTTTTTATTTTAGCTCCACACAGTAGGCCCTAAGGAAAATAATTTCCTTTAGGGTCTATGTCATCTTAAGGGATGCGCGTGGAGAGTGTTTTTAAGGAAACTTAAGAAGAGGAAGTTCTGGAAAGGAAATAAGTGTGAGGGGTGGGTAGGAATCTGGGGGTCAGTGTGGGCAGACACATCAGCCGCTTATACCTACCTCAATCCATGAACTCGGGCACCCCTGGTAAGTCACCAAAAGTAGCATTTTACTATGTAGATATAGAGAGTACAGTTTTACATATAACTGCATACTCACTTAATTCATTTTTTTTTCGGAGATGCCTGACTAATCAACCAGACGATTGACATGTAGAAAAAACTTTACAAACCCAGATAATTTTCTATGACTAGACGAACTCACTTATCTCTCTAAGCTATTGTCTAGCATAGGTTGTTGCGCTCAGTAATCGTTTTAAACTACAAAAGGTTGACCTTTTTGTAGTTTGTTGCACTGGAGATTATAATATATTGTGTAAATAATTATTACTACAATATTTAAGTGCAAGTCAACATCTTCTCGGGGGTCGCTATAAAGAGGCTTAATATTCTACAATAAGTATAATTCAGTTGGTGTACGAACACTTGCTACAAAAAGTTAATTTTTATTTTTAACTTAATGAGTAAAATCTCAAATTGTAATATTTAATTAATGAAGACAATAATAGCGAAACTCAATCGAAAATCTGAAACAGAAAAATCAGAAAAGTATTCGGTCACATTTGGGACTTTTTTGTTTCAGATTTTCGATTGAGTTTCGCTTATATTGTCTTCATTAACTAAATATTACAATTCAAGGTTATACTCCTTAAATTAAAAGTAAAAAAATAAATATTCGTCCTAAACTTGCAGAAAAGTCAATAGATGTTGCATATTAAATAAAAAAGGACAATTTTGTCAAAGACACTATCTAGATAGCATTGGTTGAATCTTGCAATCATACATAGAGATAGCAGCCAAAAAAATGTGCGTTAAGAAAATTGAGATAATGCTGGTAGTTCTAAGCCGAAGAATGATACAGTTAAAGATGACCGAATCGGGTAGGCTCATTTGGTTCAGTTGGTAGAGCATTGCCCTGGCAAGGCATATAGATGTGATAGTCCTAGAAAGGTTAGGTTACGTTAGGTTACATTAGTTTAGGTTAGGTTAGGTTCGGTTTTAGTAGATATTTTTTTGGAGGATGTTTTGTCCGTAGGATATTTTGTCGGGGATGAAAACGCACAGTACCGTAACACATGTTCCCGAGCCAATGAGTTTCCCGCTCACCCACAGGTCGTCCTGATGGTATTGTTGTATTGTAAAACAGTTAAATAAATAATATAATTGCTGTCTCTGTCATCAAAATGCATATTTAAGTGAGCACAGTTATGTTGTTAAAATCAATGACATCAGCCATGTCATTATATTCAAACAAAAGAACTATCTAGATTTTTTAATGATGGTCACTTTTTTGATTCGTGGAAAATGCAAGGGCATTTGAAAAACTGCACATTATTCCATTGTCGCATACGGGGGCTCCATCGAAGACAGATTTAAATAAGCCTCCCAAGAACTGGGCGTACTGTACAGGGCTCGCAGACACTTTAATAGTACACAACTACTAATCCTGTACAAATCGGTTAAATTTGTCAGCCACCTCTGTTCTGGAACTAAAAAATACCTGAAAAAAACTCTTGGCTCTGTGCAGAAACGGGCTGTCCGTTTGATAGATTCTCCCATATTAACATCCTCTTGAGCGAATGAACGAAGAAAGCAGTGTAAGAAGAATATACGACGCAAATGTGAATGGTAGAAGAAGTCGTGGACGTCCGAGAAAGACATGGCACGATCAAGTGAATCAGATACTTGAGTCGGGCCATGTCAAAAGTCAGAATAATAGAAGAGAATGTATGAGACGGTGTATGAATGTGAGTGAGGCAAAGAGTGTGCGCCAAGACCGAGTTGTTTGGCGGTCCGTCCTCTCTGCCTTCCCCTGCGGGGAAACGGCGTGATGGTTAGTTAGTTAGTTAGTTAGTAACATTCTCTTGATCCCCTCGACACCGTTGCATAGTCGGGAAACACGCCAAACCCGTGCCCAATGTACGTACACTGTTGATATTTGTTACATGAGTACGGGTCGCTTCTTCGACTCGATGGTGTTTATATACAGTGGGGAGCTCTGGCGATATGAAATTATTTCCTAAACTATTCATCCGATTGCAATGAATCTTTGGTGAATTGTTGTTTTATACTGGTGAACTCTGGCATTATGAATTTTTTATAAAAAATTGCAACAGGTGGCACGCGAGCTGTTCGAAAACTGAATTTACCGGGACTGAATGTATGGAACGCGGGAGTAAGGAGGGGAACGCGGGAGGGGGTTTCGCGGGACGGGGGAAGCGGGAGAGGGGAGTAGAGAGAGGGAAGTCGGAGCGGGAACGCGTGAGGTGAACGGGATGCAGGACGAATGGGAAAAGACACGCAGTGAAAAATTATTTATTTATTAAGTGGCATTGCAACACACGCCAGGAACTCGCTAGTATTAATGTAAAAAGCACACAAAACATAGTTACGTATTGTTAATAAATTGGTGCACTATATTTGTTATTCTTTTACGACCTTAAAATTACCATATTTTAGATTTTTCTCTTTCAAAAAACATAAATAGATAACCTTTGACTACAATGCTTTTGTTTTCAGAGCATTATTTGGTTTTTTATCTTCCTATTCTCATTTAGGAATCTAATTGTCCTTGAGAATGGATAATTTGAATTAGAATTGTTCACAGTACTTAGAATCTCTACTTACATACATTAATAAATACCTTCAACGAATATATTATGGATTATTTATATTGTGGGAAAATCGTTGAAGGTTTCATTGGAGAACTTAGAACGCAGTAGGTTACCTATTTTTGTATAATACATACAATTATTATACCATAATTAGTTCCAAATTACATGTGTTTTTATACTATAGTTATAATGATAATTGGAACATTGTTCATAGCACCCTTTTGTAAAGAAAAACACCTCAAGACTACTTCGTGTGAACTTTTTTTTTATGTGAATACGCACAAGAGTCCTCAGAATCCCTAATAAGGGTATATGTTGTGAGGATGGGGATGGAAATAAGATTGGGATGTACCTGGCAATTCAGATTTGGTCAACAAACGTGTGGAGCCTCGATTGGGGTATGTTGTGAGGCTGAAGGTGGCCGAGAAGGGAAGGATATGGGGAAGAGGTAGTTGGGGAAATGCCTGGCTATTCGGATCTATTCACCAAACATCGCTACAGCTATTTCAAGCAACGTTTCAATTCTGAATTGTGGTGTTTCACTTGGCGAAAATGAGAGTATCTTCCACTCCAGAACGTGCTGCAAATATATTATACATAATTTTTTTAAATTAATATATTGTGAAATAACCTAAATCGATAAAATAAAATTTTCTTGCGCACGCGGGACTCGAACCCCGGTCCTTTGGATTGATAGTCAAGAGACCACGGAAACCGTCATGAAATCTGATAGAAAAGGAACGAAAAAAAATATGTTTTCAAAATTTTTTTTTCAAAGCGGTTAAAATTCTTGATTCCAACTTTAATTCCCGGCGTGCACAAACACAATCTTTATTTATTTACCTTTTTCGAGGCCCTGGGAAAAATAATTTCCCTCAGGGGCTATGTCATATTTGGGGATGCTGTGTGGAAGGTCTTTTTGGAAAGGAAGGAGAGGAAGTTCTGGGTAGAAAAGGGTATGAGGGGTGGGTTGGAATCTGGGGTTAATATGTTCAGGAGTGACGGACGTATGAATCCATCCCTCCCACTGCGGTGCAAGGCTATATTCTGAGAGAGAACGGCTGGAGAAGTCAAAGGGACTTCCTCAACCATTCTCTCTCGAACCGGACTGCCATGCAGCTGGTGGGCAGACGCATCCTCCGTCACCTCACCCCATGAACCTGGGCATACTGCTAGGTCACCAAACCTGACCTATGCCAGAGGTGTTGGTTATCCAATAAATGGTTTCCGGGGCGGCGGTACCAATACCCGCCTCCCAAATTAACCGCGATGAAAGACCGTCATTCAGATATTAAACTTGGCTTGAAATAGCTTTTGTCATATTTGGTGTTCAGGTAATTTACCATCTTCCTCTACTCTACCTCCACTCAATTAGGGATGCCATTGGCCCACTAGCTCCAGATAAGGGAGCAGTTGGGACTCTCGTACGTTCGGATTATATAATATACGAAGCGTTCTGATTGGTCATTTAAATCTGATAAAGAAAATTACAGTACTTAAAAGCAGATATAGGTACATATATTATACGATTACGTGATCAACAAAAGTAAGCCAATTTGGGTAGATCAACAAAAATTAAGAAACCAATTCCCCTGCACATTTAGAAAATTTTATGAACCGTATATAACACAGTTTTTATGGCAAACTGTCAATCGTGGTAATTATTGTAATATTGTTGCCAATTCATACGAATGTTTTCCATCATATCCAAGTTATATGGTGTTAAAGATGAATCAACTTTGTAAAATAACTTCTTACTGGATCGACATACTACGGGAAAAGGTCAATATATGTTTATTTTTATTTTACTCATAAAGTTAAAAATAAAAATAAAAATATTCATCCTAGACTTGCATAAAAAGTCAATAGATGTCGCGTATTAAAATAAAATGGATAAATATTTATTGAGTTCGGGTTGAATCTTGCAATAATATATAAAGATAGCTGCCAATAATATGTGCGTTAAGAAAATGAAGATAGTGTTGGTAGTTCTTAGTCGAAGTATGATACAGTTAAAAGTGACCGAATTGGAAATGGGTTCCATAGCTCAGTTGGCAGAGCTCTTGTCATGTCAACAAAGGGCCCTGGATTCGAGTCCCAGTGGAACCAATATCTTTTTCTGATTTTTCTGTCTCCAGATTTTCGATTGAGTTTCACTAATATTGTCTTCATTTAATTAAAAGTCAATATATGTATTTTATTTTTGGCTAGAAATTTAGGTATTCAAGGTTGATATCTGAGTTTCAAAAGAACCAATTTAATGTAATTATAAATTGAGGAAACATACAAAATCGTCAAAACATCATAAATAAACCGCAATAATTACATACCGATTTAATTTAGTTTTAAAGATCAGTGAAGGACGAATGATGAATAATTACTTAACGAATCTAGTGACTAACTGATCATCATCGTAGCATCATCAGATGATGATGATGATTAGCAGGAAACCGTGTTGTATTGTTTCGGTGCGGCTTCAGGCGTCATTTTCTGGTCTGGGGAACATTGTAAAGGTGTTGCAACCAAAAAACTAATAAATTAAGTTCCGGAACCTTAAAAGCTTTTATAATGAGTTTATTTGGAATTCCTAGAAATGTGGTGCTGAGTTTTGTACGTGTGGCTGGTGATTTATAGTTAAGGAAAATGTGTTAACTAACTAACTGATGGCCTCCGTGATCGAGAAGTAAGGCTCCTGACCAGCAATCCGGGTTCAAATCCCAGTGTGCGCAAGCTAATTGCATTTTATGGAATTGTGTTGTTATACAATTTATTCATTTAAAATACTATAAGGTACGAGTATATTTGCGAAATTTTCCAGAGTGGAGGATATTCTAAGTTTTGCCCTGCTGTAAGACCACCAATCAGAATTGAAACGTTGCTTGAAATGGCTTCAGCTTTGTTTAGTGATCAGATCTGAATAGCCAGGCACTTTCTCGCCTTCCTCTTCTTCATCTTCTTCTCCTACCCGTTACCTTCAGCTTCACAACTTTCCCCATTTGAGTAGCCCATAGTTTCACTGGCTCCAGGAGGTTGGGAACGGTTGGAAATTGAGTGAACTTGTGTGATATTCACGTTAAAAAAATAGTCACCACGTCGCGCCGTTTCCCCGCAGGAGTAGATAGAGATGACCTACCACTAAACCTATCTTCTTTATAATCATATTCATCACCATTCGTAGCTATCACTGAGGTGTATCAACTACCACTAAATAAATCAATTACAACTGATAAGTAAATGAAATGTAAATCAACTTCAACTGAAGTGCGGATCACCTACCAATAATGTGTAAAAATAAAAGCTAAACTGTGTGTCAACTGCCACTGAAGTCTAAAACTACAACTTAAGTGTACATAAACTACCGCTGAAATCTAAAACTACTAGTAAAATATACATCAACTATCACTGATGTCTAAATCTGCCACTGAAGGGTACATTACACTGAAGTCTAAAACAACTATTAAGTGGTACAGTAACTACCAATCAAAAACTTCTACTAAAGGGTACAATAACTAACACTAGGGTCTAAAACTAATACTAAATGGTACACCAACTACCACTGAAGTTTAAAACTACTACTAAAGGGCACATTAACTTCCACTGAAGCCTCAATCAACTGATAAAGGAGATATATCAAAAATCAACTACTACTTTAGGGTACAAAAACTATCAATGATTTCTAAATCTGCCACTGAAGGGTACATTACACTGAAGTCTAAAACAACTATTAAGTGGTACAGTAACTACCAATCAAAAACTTCTACTAAAGGGTACAATAACTAACACTAGGGTCTAAAACTAATACTAAATGGTACACCAACTACCACTGAAGTTTAAAACTACTACTAAAGGGCACATTAACTTCCACTGAAGCCTCAATCAACTGATAAAGGAGATATATCAAAAATCAACTACTACTTTAGGGTACAAAAACTATCAATGATTTCTAAATCTGCCACTGAAGGGTACATTACACTGAAGTCTAAAACAACTATTAAGTGGTACAGTAACTACCAATCAAAAACTTCTACTAAAGGGTACAATAACTAACACTAGGGTCTAAAACTAATACTAAATGGTACATCAACTACCACTGAAGTTTAAAACTACTACTAAAGGTCACATTAACTTCCACTGAAGCCTCAATCAACTGATAAAGGGGATATATCAAAAATCAACTACTACTTTAGGGTACAAAAACTATCACTGAAGTCTAAAACTACTACTTAAGGGTACAACAACTATCACGGAAGTCTAATACAGATGCTCTAAAACTATAAATAAAGGGTACATCAGCTACAACTAAAGTTAAAATAATAAACTAACAGTGAGTGGCCTAGTTTGCCAATCATATAAATTTAGTATTATTCATATTATGCATTGTAAATTATATAACGATCTGTATGATCTTGTATCGCGTGGCCCAATTCACACGGAATGTTTAAAAAACAATAGTTATTCACATAATAATAACGATTTGTTGAAAGTAGATTCCCTTGTAAGAATTTAAATAATGAATCGAAAAAGTTATTGTTATGTCTACAACTTCAATGTCAGAGATTTTGTGAAAAAACAGTAATTATTTTAGTTTTATACTTGTTGATATTTTGATAAGATTAATGACTTAGTGGTAAAACACCACTTCATAAGTATGTATGTAGGTATGTTGGTAGGTAGTACGTTGACAGCCGGCGTAGTCCAGCGGTAAGGCTCTTGACTCGCACATCGAAGGTCGCGGGATCGAATCCCGGCGTGGCAAATAAATTTTATTTGATGAATTTGTGTTATTTCACAATTTATTCATTTAAAATAATATATTATATATTTGTGGCACGTTCTAGAGTGGAAGATACTCTCAGTATTGCCCTGATGTAAGACCATTATTCAGAATTGAAACGTGGCTTGAAA
Organism: Limnephilus lunatus; assembly: GCA_917563855.2. Taxonomy (NCBI): domain Eukaryota; kingdom Metazoa; phylum Arthropoda; class Insecta; order Trichoptera; family Limnephilidae; genus Limnephilus; species Limnephilus lunatus. Next base: position 24,203,872 of record OU830596.1, read on the forward strand.
AGGCATCAGCCGTGTTTGGTGACCAAATCTGAATAGGCAGGTACTTCCCCATCTTCCTCTTCCTTATCTCCTTTCCATCCCCACGCCATGGTCTCACTGGCTTCAGACGTGAGCAGTTAGGACTCTTGTGCGATATTTATATAAACTGTCAAAAGAAGCGAAACTAGCAGTCCACATTGGAGTGCTTGTACCTACTATGATGTATGGCAGTGAAGCCTGAACCGGCAGAGGAAGGATGAAAATAGACTGAATGCTGTATAAATGAGATCCCTGAGGTGGATACGTGGTAAAACTATGTATGATAGTGTGAGAAATGTGGAGATCGGCAAAGAAAAGAACGCGAGGCTGATGTTAGCGAAATGAGTAAGATTAAGGAAGGTACGCTCAGGTGGTTTGGGCATGTAGAGCAAATTAACGACGAAATTAGTGTAAGAAGAATATATGACGCTAATGTGAATGGTAGAAGTAGGGGGCGCCCGAGAACGACATCACATGATATTGTGCGTGTATGCACACACTTCCTTTTTGTCATAATCACGTTTGGAGGACGCACGCCTCATACTGAACACGGGTTTGGGAAGGGAATTGGCCTTACAAACCCGTGCACAGTAGTATGCCGCTTGCCTTCTACTAGACACGGGTTTGGAGAAAAAATGACATTACAAACCCGTGTTGAATTCGAGGCATAGTTGCCTCGTATTGAAGAAATACGCGCCCCGGTGTAAGACCACGATTCAGAATTGAAACGTTGCTTGAAATGGCATTAGACGTGTTTGGTGACCAGATCTGAATAGCCGGGTACTTCCCCACCTTCCTCTCCATTATCTCCTTCCCCTCCCCACTATCTCCAGCCTCACAACATATCCCAATTGGGGATGCCAAAGTCTCACTGGTTTCAAACGGGAGCAGTTGGGATTCTTGTGCGGTATTCATATAAAATATTTAAAATATGCAGTTTTTAGGTTAAATACAACTTTGTTTTACGTTTTTGTAATTTGAAAACTTTTCGTTTGTAGGAGTTCTAAGCCGGAAGTTCTAACATGAAAATTTTCTACGAAGGAATTCAAACATGCAACAAACAAAAAACTACTCCATCTTCCTCTTACTAATACTCCTAAACTACCCCTTCATCTCTTTCCATTCTCACTACCATCGACTCCCTCAGGGAAAAAATCCCTCAGGGTGTATGTCATCATTGGGGATGATGTGTGGAGGGTTTTTTTTAAGAAAGGAAGGAGAGGAAATTCTGGAAATTAATGTTATGAGGGGTGTGGGAATCTGGAAGGGGTCAATGTGTACAGCAGTGAAAGACTAAGGAATCCACCCCTCTCACTGCGGTACAAGGCGATGGGTCGAGAGAATCCGGCTGGATCCCTACAAACGTATTCTAATCTTCTCCTTCCTTTCATAAAAGACACTCCACACAGCATCCCCAAAGATGACATACGCTCTGAGGGGAATTATTTTCTTCAGGGCCTTCGAGAGAATGAGACGAATGCTGAGCATCCGGCGTTGAATAATTGTAGGATTTATTTATTATAATATTTTTACCGGGTTTAAAAAATATTTTTCATTTTATTCTACGAAGCACCGCATAAAGTGGAGGCCGATAGGATACGAAGTACCACACAAAGAGGACGCCGATTAGTCTCATTATATCGCAGGCAAAATCTTACAGATGTATGTGTTTGTCTCTTTTTAGTGTCGCTCGTTTCCGTTTCATCGAGTTTAAAATCACAACGGTGCTTAAGAAGCCTTAACTTAAAAAAATAGGAAATCTAAATAAAATCAAACCCCATCCCTTGCATATTTTTATCACATTATTATTATCGGTTCCCAACTCAACTCAACACCTAGTTGAAAATTATAAGTACCTAATATTATATATTATCATTTAAAGCTATAAAAATAAAATTTAAAAAATAGCCCATAACCTAACCCAACATATTTAACCCATTTTTGAAAAGAAAACTTATTTAGCACCGTTGCGATTTGAAACTCGATGAAACGAAAAAGCGACACTAAAAAGAGACCAACACATATATCTATAGGATTTAGCCTGCGAGAGAATGATATAGGATAATCGGTCTGTTCTTTGTGCGGTGCTTCATAGCCTCCCCACTTGTTATTCTAATTTAGTTTTCTGAAGGTTTCTCTTTTACAGCGTGTGGATTGCATACTCTGATTTTTTTCATCACTTTTAATAACTTTTCAAATGATGTGTTGAGTTGAATTCATTCTGAGTTGTCCGGTCAACGCTATTATCTAACCCCTCCGAAAACTTTCAGAAGAGATTCGACAAAACTGTTAAAAAAAATCGGTAATAGTTGTGCTTTTATGAAGTCCAGAATTCATAGAACACGTTCTCATTGGTCTGAAATGTACAGACGGCCTTTTTATATGTAAAATGACACGATGTCGTTACGCTGGACATAACGTTTGAGCTTGAATGAAGTGATGCATTTGAATGATAACAATAACAAGAAAATTAAGGTTTTGTAGGGTTCCTTGACAACCGATTCCCGACAGTTCACCTTCCGGCATACTCCCACTCCCTCGTCCCAGAACATTCACTTTTATTCAGTCCCAGTACATTCAGTTTTTAAACAGTTCGCGTGCCACCCATTACAACTTTTCAATTCAAATTTTCAATTTTCATGTATTGCAATTATTCATTTTTGTATTATTATAAGAACAATCTATCAAATTTGGTACCTAACGTAGGTACCTATTTAAAATATCTATAATTCTTGATTCGATTCAAATTATTATGTAAGTTCTTCCAATTAATTCATTAATGAGTTTTGAAAATACTCATAGAATTTTGATCAGTCATTGTTTTGCAAAATGTCATTCTCAAATTTTTGAGAGTTTGCAAGAATTTTTGTGATGATTAAAAAACTTTTCTGTCATGTGCTTGTAAAAATCCAGACCTTCGCGGGGGTTTAAAGAAGGTATTTTGAAAGTTTCAAACATTTCCTATGCTTAATATAGAAATACACAATGCACTAATCCGCAACAAAATTATTTTGACATTTATATATCTATAGATATACCAGCATATAAATGCAAAAAATTGACACTGTAAATAAATCCATACCAACTTAAAAATGGCACACAAAAATTATATATTTTTAATAATTATAGTTTCAGAGGGCAAACTCTTCACCCTTTTGAAGTAGGTTGACTGTTCGACTTTGGTCACCTAATAAAGCTAAAGAAATTTCGGTAAATATGCATTTAGTACACCTCACGGATAATGCGGAACGTTCGTGTTGTTGAAGCTTGATGCACGGATAATACGGAATATTCCCTTTTTAGGTTGAGGTTAAACTGCAGAAGCTGCATGTCATCATAATTTTTAAAAACATCCCAGGTTTTGAATGGTTTGTTTGGCAAAGCAGGGTATGTCTAGCGGGTTTGTGTAATTATGATTGATTGTTTATGAAATAAAAACGGTTAATGTAAAATGGCGTTACCGCATAAGCGAATTAATTTAAACAAAATTGAGTGAGCAGTTTAAAGCATAAATAATGAAATTTCAAACAACATAAGAAATTTAGACTTTTTAAACATATGAAAGAATAATACCTATTATGTAGAAATTAAAATAAGTATCGTTAGGAAAAACTCTATTTTCTATTTATTTTTTACGTTACTAGTAGTAGGAACCTATCTTTAAATACACAGAATAAATCAGTGTGTATATTGTGATCTAAGAAGAAAGGAGTGTAAGCAGAATGAATGGCGTGGAAGTGAATGGTAGAAGAAGTCGAGGTCGACTTAAAACAAATACATTGTATGTGGTCAAGTGAGGTGTGTTTAAAGGCTGATGTAAGCAAAATAGAAGGTAAGATTTAGATAGGGATGCTTAGATTGTTCGGAATTAAAGAGCGGATGAACAAAGAAAGGAGTGTTATAAGATTATGTACGTATGATGTGGAAGTGAATTGTAAAAAAAGCCGGGGAGGCCCGAGAAAGACATTACATGAATCGAAAACCTAAATAAAACCACCTTTCAATTATTGACAAGGTATACGAGGGGTGAACAGGAATCTGGGGTCAATAAGTCCAGAAATGACGGACGTATGAAGCCATTCTTCTCACTGCGCATTGCAAGGTCGAGAGAGTCCGGCTGGAGAGGTCAAAAGGTTTCGCTCAATCAGCCTCTTCCGGTCCGCCTCCCACGCACTAGGTGGGCAGACGCATCTACGGCCAAGATCTTGACAAACCTCACCCAATGAACTTGGGGCACTCCTGCTGAGTCACCAAACGTAGCGAACCACTAAGAGCGGCCTATGGCAGCTTGCCATAGGTCGCTATTTGGGTCACTATTGGGAACTATTTACTGGATAACTAACACCCTGTCACACCACCCTGTCATTGGCAGGGTTGCGTATTTCCTTTTCCGTGTTCAACACGATGCAACCATGCCTCGAAATCAACACGTGTTTGTAATGCCATTTTTTCTCCAAATCCGTTTCCAGTAGAAGGCAAGCGGCATCCTACTGTGCACGGGTTTGTAACGCCAATCCCTTCCCAAACCCGTGTTAAGTATATGAAAAAGTATAAGGCACGCGGAGTCCAAATGTGATTATAACATAAAAAAAGGAAGTGTGTGCATACACGCACAATATAATTGATGGGCATTAAAATGCAAACAGCCGTACTAATAAAATAAATAAAAACACTTTTATAGTACCTACTTACAACACTTTATAGTACCTACCAATCTTATTAAATTAATTCTCTAAAATAAACTCGCATGTCATCATAATTTTAAAAAACATCTAAGGTTTTGAATTATTTGTTTGGCAAAGCAGGGTTTGTCTAGCGGGTATGTGTAATTATTCTAATACATTTCATTCCATGTTCTGCTGTTATAAATACAGGTATGAACTTGTCAATAATGCATTCCCTCAACATTCCTCGTACTGAACACGGGTTTGGGAAGGAAATTGGCGTTACAAACCCGTGCCCAGTAGGGTACCGCTTGCCTTCTACTGAAAATGGGTTTGGTAGATAAATGAGGGAGTCCCATAGACTTATCCAGCCATACTCTCACGGAAATCGCCTTGCATAGTAGTGGGAAGGATGGATTCATACGTCCGTCACTCCTGGATACACTGACTTCCAGATTCCTACCCACCCCTCATACCCTTTTCCTTCCCAGAACTTTCTCCTTTTTCTTTCCTAAAAAAACCTACATACATACGCTCTGAGGTAAATTAATTAAAAAAAATGTAACGATGGTGGATAAAATCTGAACTATCCAAAATGTTCATTTTCTCAGTGAAGGGCGCACCTAGTCTGTTCACTCTCATCACCATCACACAACAATCATAATAATCTCATTCTACGTCCAAGGTAGGCCTTACGTAACTTCTTATATACATCCATTCCATCTAGCTCATTCAGTAGCTCCCCGACCGCCGCATAGAACGCCGACAACACACATACCAAAGTACCAACACAACTAACTATGCACCATTAAAAAACTAAGTGCCAATACCACTAACTAAAATCATAACTAAGTGCCATCAAAATAAGTGCCAACACCACTAAATACAAATAGAACTAAGTGCCAATACAACATTTATGCCATCACAGCAAGTGCCAACAGAGTAGCAAATAGTCCCAGCTCAACAAAGCTAAAACGTTACAATAAACATTAAACAAGGACAATTAAAAAAATGCTAATCTATTCGTTGTCGGGGCGCGTTTGTCGTTTGTTTGTTGACTTTTATCTGTCCAATCTGATTTTATCTGATTTATGAATAATTTAACAGATTTTCTAATATGCTGCTGTCAGTTACAGCAGTGCTTTGGTGTAGTTAACTGCGTTTTGTGTTACCGTACGATTAAATAACCTGCAAACTTTTTAGACGGTTTTGTTTTTTTTTGACATTTTAACGCCAGTGATTATTTCAAAACATTTTCAGTGCTTTTTTTATGTACATATTCGTATAATCGTATCAACATCGTTAAAAGCAGAAATATTTTCCGAAAACAGCTAACTTAAAATTTTACATTTATTTTGATCGTCGGTCAGTTTTCCAAAATATACCTGATTTTTCGCCAGCTATGTTATATTTATTTAATTATTTATCTATAAACAGGCGTTTTTTAATGTGTCGATACAGCTAACATAAATGCGTAAATATTTAAATAATACAAAAATACGGGAGCAGATATGTTTTTCGAATTCAATTTTTCGAAATCAATTTTTCGAAATCAATTGTTCGAATTTCAGTTTTTCGATAGACTAATTTTTCGAACAGCAATTGGCCGAAAGACATTTTTTCGAATTTGTTGATCAACTTTCAAAATGCACATATATTTCACTTGCTTATGACTAACGAAATACTGTTAGATTAGGTTAGGTAGGATTAGGTTAGGTTAATTGATATAATCCATCCTATAATAAAATACTCTTGTACGTACTGTATACATACTTATATCAATTCGATAAACTAGTGTTTCGGTCAATTGATGTTCGAAAAATATGTTTTCGAAAAATGGAATTTAGGAAAATTGCATTTCGAACAATTGAATTCGAAAAATTGATTTCGAAAAACTGTGATTTGGTCAATTTACCTAGACCACAAAAATTCTAAGGTTAAATACATTTTAACATTGACGGCGATGCCCGGGCTTTACACAGAGTTTTCGAAATAAAATGTAGACAGTGACCTCATTTTGCATACAATTCAAATCCACACCGCCCGCTTGCCAGCCCGCTCGTCTACCACATACAGACAATCTCCTTTGTATACTATATATTTCAACCAATTTTTACAAAACCTTGACAAATTATATACCTAATCTTTTCTCATGAATCACTCTATCTATTGGCGAAAACTTCATGAAAATCCGTTCAGTAGTTTTTGAGTTATCGCGAAAAGACAGACAGACGCAGCGGAGGACTTTAATTTATAATAAGTTTGGTTAGACAAGATTATATTATTTTATTTAGGTTAGGTCGTATGTAAATTGATACCCTTACATAAGTGTGATTTGTTTTATAAATGTTTGCAACAGTGGGAAGTCCTATATTGGCAATTCAATTCTTTAGTACGTGATTGAATTTGGTTACTGTTTATGTTCGTCTAATCATAGCTGGTTTTGTATTGTATAGTTTGCCTATAATCCTCTTAATGTTTTGATACCATTCATTAAGAGTATTTTCTACCCAGAGTTAGTGGATCTTTGGCATCCCCAATAGATTGGGGGTATGTATTGATACTGAAGTAAATGGGGGAATATCAAGGTTGGGTCGTACCTGACTATATGACGGTGACTCAACAGTTGATCTGCCGACAATTGGCCCTTCGAAATAAATTCATAATTTTTTTGCGCATTATTTTCAATTTCAAACGTAAAATCGACTTCGAAAATACCTTTAATAATAAGTTGGTATGAATATCAAACATATTTGTATACAGTATCGATTTTTTGTACTTTGCGCTGGTACGTATAGTATGCAGACTAGAAGTTTTATCCTTGATGCATTTGAATGAAAATATGTTTTATACTTTTGTTATTCGGCGGTACATTCTCTGTGAACACCCCGTCGGGTCATTTAGTTATATTTTGTGTAAGTGGGAATACCGTATTATCCCTAAACTGATTGCATATTGTATATAAGTATGCCGGGCGGCCAACTGTCGGCGGATCAACTGTCATGGAACCCTCAATAACAGTTTCGATACCGGGAGTCTCTACAACTCTGGAACGATAACAAACTAACTTATAATTTGATTGCTTTGTATGACCATATTCAAATTAATTTGTATACTTTCGTCCTGATAAAAGAAAGTTTTTTCGCAACCGGTTGACTGTGAAAATTCATTTTGTCGATGTAAACAAAGGTTTGGTTCAACATGTTTTATGGAGACTTCTGATTCACATAATTCAGATTTTTCACTCGTCTATTTTTGAATCACAATGCTAATATATTGTCATGCCTAATATTCTTTAAACATGTCCAGTTTCTCTGCAAAATTTCAATTCTTGACATGGTATAGAATTTAAATGAAGCTGAACTTCCGATAGATTAGAAATCTTCAACATTATCACTCTCCGTTTTTCATATTTAATGATGTTATACTTTTGATCTTGTACATCGTCTTCAATTAGATTATACAAATATCTTGTCTTAAGAAACGTCTACTTATAAAATCTTCCAAAATTAGCTAATTATCAATTAAATGAAAACAAATCACGTCGTCAGGAAGGAATTAAAATTTTATTTAATAGTTGATAATTTTATAAAATATTTATTTATTTATTTTTTAATGATATTTATTGAGTTAGTTTATACCACGTTAGAATATAAACTAATTACACAACGTAACATTTAATTTGATAAATTTAAATAGTTTTATAGTGAGCATAACATTTTTTTTAAATTACATGAATTCTTCAAACTTTCAGGCATTTCATCATGCACAATTAGTCCCCTATACATTAGGTAGTTCTGTTATTTTGATTTTTTCATTGTGGCAATCTAACTCTATTTATATTTATGATTTCGTAATTGTGTACATAGCTATTAAAACCAGTTTCATCCTTAAAGTATTTTGGCATTTGGTTTTTCATAACTGTATGCACAAAAATGAACACTGCTATTTAAGCAGTCTCTTTGTTATTGGAATCCAATTTAACTCCTCTCGCATTTCATTAACCCCTGTGTATTTGCTATTTCCCCAGTATACATTGCATGACTCAGTTCTGTATAACTTCTAGTTTGTTCAAATTTCCTTCATTGGCCAAAATTTGACTAAGAGATAAATTAAATAGAGAGACAGAGCTCATTTATAAAACCATAGTTTAATATAACATCGTCAAACAGTAATTTAAATATGGAGCAATCAAAATGTTATTTGTTTTAATTTAATTAAAATGACGCCACAGTTGCGAATATTTTAGATGCAATTAATAACTGTTTTTACAGTATACATAGTTACGGTGGTTAAACAAATAATATTTTTATTTTTATCCAACAATTTTCAATGTAAAAATATTTATTTATATCAGAATATTATAATAAATACCATACGTAAGAGTTTCAGGAATTTTTTGGAGCGTAACAACTGTTTCGCCTTTTGAACGATTTAATGAGAACGAACCAAATATATGTCGTATAGTTGCTGTAGATACTAAATGATATGTAATTTATTTGGAACCAGAGTTATATCAAATTAGAAAATAAATACAAAGGTGCTAAGTTAATATTTAAAGTCCTTAGAGTTAAAACTTACTAAAATATGCAAGCCTCATGTGTTAGTAAGACTTTGTAATACGTTTTGTGAGTTTATTGGACAATTGGACACACTAGAAATTAATCAAATTCCATGGCACTAATTTTTACGTCTTTGACGGATTAGTTTGGTGCGGGAATGCGATTGTCTTTGCTCAATAAAAGATTTAACAATGTCAAGTAAGAACTGTAGAGTTAATTGTTCGTTGGAAAATAGGATTTTGGAAAGAAAATGGACGTCCGTAATTTATTAAAATATTCATAAGTTTTTTTATGAATTCTCTAGATTTCTATTCACTTCGACACCAATTCGAAAACGCGCCCAAACACAAATCGATTTTATTCCAAATTATAAAAGGGGTACTTTGTGACTCACGCGTTGTGTAGGTTGATACGCGTAGTTTTATACCCATAACGCCTAATTTCTATCCAAATATATCAGTGTTATAGAAAACATATATAAAATTTCAACTGCCATACTTCCACCTTCATAATTATATTTTATAAACTTTATTTTTGTTTTTATGTGACACCTCACAAGAACGCCCCTGTCTGTACAAGTTTAAAAATAGTGGAATATATATCGCCACCCGGTTGGGCAGCGTTGTGAGGCGGGTTTAGGCTGGTTCCCAATCAACCCATCAGGCTGAAGCTAACTGAATCGTGTTCTGATACAAACCCGACCGACTTCGATGTATTTTGTAATATTTTTTCTCCACTCACATTCAAATCTCTTGCAGCCTCTTATTGTTTATTCCGAAATTAGATATAGCAATATCACCAGCATTATCTTCTTTATTACATAGTAAAAAGCAAAGTAGCTTCCGTTGTCAGTACGCATAGATCTTTTAAACTCCGCAACAGATTTTCATGCGGTTTTCACCAATAGATAGAGTGATTCATGAGGAAGGTTTAAGTATATATAATGTCAAGGTTTTGTGTAAATTAGCTGAAATATATAATATATAAATTGAGCGGGCTGTGTGGATTGATATGTTTGCCAATGAATATATGGCGTTGATTATAAAGGTTGGGTTATGGCGTAGTCAGTAAACTAAGCCACAGCCACAGGGTATGCAATTATAGTATAAACAAATAATTTCATTAGAGCTTTTCTCTGCAGACAGCTTTTTTTAAAGATACCTTAAAAATATGTACCCATATATTTAAATGCATTATCGTGATTTATTTTTGGGCTATTATGACGTGTTGCGCTACCTTCTTCTTTGAACAAAATGTCGGACAACATTACAGTGTCCATCATGAGGGCTGATCTGTAATTTCACCATTACACATCTGCTCTGATGATGGACAGTGTGATGCTATCTGAAACGTTGACCAAAGAAGGAGGTAGTACAACACGGCACAATACCTCCAAAATAAATCACGATAATGCTTTTGGCCGTGAAAATCACAAATCGTTCCCAATATTTAAAAGCCTTTAGTTACAAGCGGCATCCTTTGTAAAATGGAGTCTAATGTCGAAATGTTAAATTCTCTTAGATAGTTAAAATCAGCGTGAGAAGTAGACCCACGCCCTGACTAACCAAAATAGCCAAAATAATTACACACATGCTACCTATTATAATCTAATACTAATAATTTGCAGATACTTAACGTGTATTATATCAGAATAAAAATTGTCTTATTACGTATTTTAACGAGTTACAATTTTGTAATTTTTCGCCCTTTTTCATATTAATAATAATAATAGCCTTTATTCAGATAGTAAAATGCATTTCATTATTTATAATAAACTTTTCACGTTTATAACACTTATCATTCATCGACTCCCTGTCTGTATGTCACTAGTTGACAAAGGCCTCCTCCAACTACTGTCGCCATTTCTCTCTATCATTAGCTATCATGTCCATGTACCACCTGCTATGGCTTTGATATCGTTGATTATATCATTGGTGGGCTTTTTCATAGAAAACTTAAATTTGGATTTGAAGCTACATTTCTCATTAAACTTGACCGAATTATAGCAAATATCTAGCACGGATATGTATTATCTAATTTATTTATTTTTTAATTTACAAAATACAGGTCATTAAAGGAATGATTATTTCATGATTGTAGAGCAATTTTGACAATTTTTTGTGAGTTAGTTAATGGTAATTATTAAAAAAAAATCTTGGACAACCTATTATTCAAATACAATGAAATATATAATGCATAAACATTATAAAAAAAGCGTTTTTGAGTGGAAATTTTATATTTATATTTGTGTTCCAACGTAAATCGGCCATTTGCTATTAAAATTTATGCCCACTAAAATGCTTTTTTAACAATAAAAAAATCTTTACATTTCGTTATTTTATTTACGTAGCGGGAAGAGTAATATAAATAGGGTGTTAAGGTACGTACTTGACTTACTTTAACCAGTGATGCCTGACGTTATTTGAGGTAGAAAATGTAAATTTTGGTCTTTCCAACATTTTTTTCTTTAAAATCAAACAAAAAAAATCTTCCACTGGTCACTCAGCCGAGTGAACGATCAACCCCTCACCCCGCCCCCAACTGTTCAACACCTACTATTATTTTAATGTTTTTGTTGAAAAAAAAACTTCAACATTGTCAACGGAGACCAAAAATTCATTTAAATTTTTTACTCCAAATAATGAATCACTAGTTAAAGTAAGTCAAGTACGCCCCTTAATAACCTGTATATAGTTTTTTAAATAAATAATCATTAATCCACAAATTATTTCCAAAATTTTCTCTAAAATCGTGAAAAATAGATTTATTTCATGGGCTAAATTTTATAATTTAAAACTCAAATAAAATTAAAGTAGCACATATCGGTACCAAATAATTTCCGCACCTTTTAAATAACAATATGAATGATCCAATTTGGTCAAAAATTTTGGCCTTAAATCCAAATTAAAATGGTGTATGAAAAACGTCGCGCAGTCGTTCGTCTTAATAATTTTAAAGGTTAATAAAATGACATCCTCGTGAACTTTTTAAACTAAGCTTTTGTGTGCGACTTGAATTCATTCCCTCTCTTCATTATTATTTTCCAACAGGTAACATTATGAAATTGAAAATATTTATGGTAAAAATATTTCCAGTGACATTATAAATGTTATATATATTTGATTATAATTAGTGAAATAACATAAACAATGATGTGGTGACTAAAAGGAGAGTTACTAAAATGGACCGAGTCAAGATGTGCTTGTTAAATACTGTGATCCCAAGTGCGCTACTGGTTGGGATTGTTCTTCTTTTCACAGAGGCATGTTGTTCAGTGATTATTGTTGAAGACGCAAGAGGTAATGGTAATTGTTTAATCATTTTATTATACATTAATTTATATAAAACTATTCTTCTTCAAATGCTCTGTCAATCGGAGAAATCAATAAATAAAATTGTTTATCGATTTAAAGGAATACAAATTGAATGTTTCACGCTGTTAATTTGTTAGTTATGCATTTGTCAGATAATGATGTACTGCCAAAGATAACAGGTATTCCAGCCTAAGCTTGCCAGAACTTCTTCATCGATTTTGATAGCCTCCTGGCCTTCAATTTTGGATTCACTTGATTTACAGCGAATCAATTAATGGCAAATAAAATATTCCTATGTTTGACGCCTTAAGATATATGTGTACAAATTTTATACATACAAATAGGTAGTTGAAGGCACCATTAATCGTAGAAAATGTGTAAAGGTTGCTTGTGTCGTGATGGAGGACTTAGCCAGCCGAGGAATCACACACGCGACGCCCGGGTGAGACCCAAACGCGATGCCCACTCAGTCACTGACCAGTTACAGCATTTACAGTATTTACTATAGCTCCGCACAGGATGCTCCGAAAAAAACAATTTCCCTCAGGGCCTATGTCATCTGAGGTTTTTTTTTAGAAAATTCTGGGAAGGAAATAGGTATGAGGGGTGGGTAGGAATCTGAGGGTTGATGTGTAGAGGAATGACAGACTTATGAACCTATCCCTCCCACTGCGGTGCAAGGTGTGAGTCGAGAGCGTTCAGCTGGAGAGGTCAAAATGTCTCCCTCAACCAGTTTTTCCTGATCCTGCCTACCACGCATTAGGTGGTCAAACACATCCGTCGCTAAGACCTAGACAAATCTCACCCATGAACCCGGGCACCACTGTTAAGTCACCAAACGTAGCTAACCACAGTGCGGAGTTATTAGAAATAAGTTTATGCTAATTTGTGGGTGCATTTAAATAACGAAACATAACTTAAGTGCAGGAAAAATTCAACTAACTATCTGTAATGTTATTGATATCAAAATTAAACAGGACCTTGATGGCTTCCTTGTGGAACGCAAAAAACTCTCGATAATCACGAATATGTATCACCTATTTAACGCAATACGTAAAAGAATGCATTCGATCACCATTGTTATTTTTGATTATTTTGCTTCCATTGTTGAAATGGACTAATAAATCACAAAAAACAACAATGCCCATCATAATCTATCAGCAAACTGCCTGTTTTTATTAGCTTTTAAGTTCCTCCTCTTTTGTCGGTTTTCTCAATCTGTTGGCAATATTATTAATTATAAGGAGGTATTATCAAGTCCAAAATTAGGTCATCATTATGTATAGGTAGGTATATTATTATCTTGGCATTGACCATTCCCTAGAATAGATTTTATTGGTTTTTGTCTACAATATTTCTGGGAATTTTATCTCCCAATCTTAAACATCCAAGAATATTTAATGGAGTATTTCCACTTTTAGTAATTGTATAAAAGAATATTAAGCAAAAAATTACGATGATTAAAACATTTTTTTTATTTTTATGTTGAAGAATAAATTTTCTACAGCGAGTCAAAGTTTTTCATTTTTAATTACCGCTAAAACGATATTTTGGGGCAGGGCTATCGTGGACGCTCACTGACATTGTTTATTTATGCTGGCCCAGCTGAGCAACGCTTGTGACGTCACAATCCTATTTGCCAACCACGGGCCGTTTAGATTTTGTCAGTTTTAGATCGTTTTTAAAAACAATAATATCTAATGAAAACATAAAAAACAAACATTTTTAGTAGGATGATTAAAATACGAAAAATGATCTTTAAATATTCCATACGTTTTCAACAGAATCCCTGGTTTGTGGAAATGCCCCATTCGCTAGTTTGGTACCATTCCTTTCTTTATAATTTGTATCAAGAGTCTACTAATAATGAATAAAAAATAATTTCAAGACATAATTTGGGAGGCGGGAACGGGTATCGCCGCTCCGGGAACCATTTATTGGATAACCAACACCTCTGCCACAGGTCAACTCCAAGTGGTTCGCTACCTTTAGTGTCTTATCAGAGGTACCAGGGTTCATGGGGATGCGATTTGTCTAGGCCTTGGCGGCAGATGCGTCTGTCTACCAACTGCATAGCTGCCGAAGCGGGAGAGACTGGTTGAGGGAGACCTTTTGATGTCTCCAGCCGGGCTCTACCGAACCGCAGCCTTACGCTGCGGCGGGAGGTATGGATTCACGCATCCGTCTCTCCTGGACGCACTGACCCACAGATTCCTGCCCACTTCTCATAACTTTTTCTTCCCAACTTTTTTAAAAAAAAAACTTCCACAGACTATCACCAAATATGACATAGAATAAGCGAATTTATTTTTCCCAGGACCACTTGTGTGGAGCTAAGTGGCCATTCATAAATTACGTCACACCATAAGGGGGGGAGGGGAGTAGAGAAATGTGACAAGGGGTATGGGGTTTAAAATCTAAATTATAAAAAAAAATGTTAAATTTAAAAATATATGACTTCACACTAGGGGAAAGGGGTCTCACAAATGTGACGATGTGTGACAGGGACGGGGGGGGGGGGGGGGTCAAAAAATCATGAAATTCGTCTGACGTAATTTATGGATGGCCCCATAGGTATGAACGGAACAATCGATTAAATTGCTATAAAACAAACTAAAATACGAAAAAGTATATTTATTTTCAATCAAATAACAATTAAAATTTTCCGAGAAAAGATACTGGCCGCCAACGGGAATTGAACCCGTGTCCCTCTGATTGCCAGTCAGGAGCTCTGACCATTGAGCTATGGCGGCTTATCTAATACCCGCCAAATAATTCAATATATACTAGTGTTTCATTCGACAATTACTTATTATTACATTTTTCCAACTGAAAACAACCATCTTTATTTTTTTCAATGTAGATGAGTGTTTCAGGCTGATTATTATTGATTATAATATTTGTTATCTACCCTTTGTGCTATGCATAAAAATCTTGTTTAAACGTTAATTTATCAATTAAAAATAATAATTAATTAAAATTTGTGCTTTTACCTAGATTCATCACTCTCACCTATATAATTGAAGAAATTCCACAACATCTTAAGCACACTCGTAAGAGCTAACAAGCAACCTCGTAAAATTTTATTAATCTACGAGATGTAGTAAACATTATAATTACGGACTACTTGAATTGGATTACATAATGTGGCCCACATAGTTACGGAAGTAAATCGGACTGAGGAACAAACCGCCTTATGCATAATAATATTTTTTAAACAGTCGATTCCGCTTAATTGGGACACAGACCAAAGCATTTTATCCCAAATAAGCGGCTGTCACGATTAAACAAAATTTAAGACATGTGGATAAAAGAAATATGTAACCACTTTTTTTTATACATACAAACATTAAATTTATTCGAGTTCTCTCGAATGTGTCTCAGAAAAAATAATTAAGTGAGCATTATAGGTACATTAATTTTTATTTATTTCTATTCTCGTACATGAGTTTACAGATGTGTTTATTTGTTTATTAGGACATACGCAGTTCATTATTATACAAGTTATAAGGAATATTATATAAAATTATTACATTGTATTTTGTATTATATCATTAGGTTATTTCGCCTGGGATTTGAACGGTTCTTTAAAATTAATCAATGAATGAATGATTAGAGTAATAGAAATGAAGATTATGTATGAAGGAAAAGAGATATTTTAGAACAAGAAATACATGCTCAATGCTCACCAATAGTAATAAAAGTTTAATGAAAAGATAACTGTAAGAAGTTTTAAAATAAATTATATCACTCAAAGATATTTAGTAAATTAATTTTGTTTGTTTGCAAGGAATCGTGAAAAATGTTTCAGTGAAGTAATTTATCATAGTATGTATAAGATGTGATTACGCGAGAGATTGGTAAGTTTTTTGCTGCATTAGTGGTTTTGGCTTCTATTTGAAAAAGCGAAATATGCTTGGTACGGTATTTAAACAAATGACGGATTGCAATTTGGAACTATCTATTTTATTATTTAACAGGTTTTGTTGTATTTGTTGAGTAAATGTTTCGAAAATTTATTTTGTAGACTTTCTATTAAATCTATGTACACCTTATATTGACTATTCCATATTGTGGAAGCATACTCCACTAGACTTCTGACCAATGAACAAAACAATATTTCTAAAGTCCTAGTACCTTCGAAAACTTTACATATTCTTAATAGGAAGATGTTTACAGTTTACATATATAATAATATGTACAAGGTATGTGAATTTTTTATTTTTTTATTTATTAATTTAAGCGACTATATAAAATAAATCTATAAGTATACAAAATATAATGGTTGGTAAGGTAAAGATATTGTATTCCTTAGTCCTCCTCACCAGGGGTTCCTGTGCCGAGGCGGACTAAAATTGTTTAAACTAACTAACTAACTAATTTAATTACAGTTTATTTGTCTTTTATGTCGTTTTTAGTGTCTTCATTAGGGTGTTTTCGTTTATATTGAATATTTTTAATATTTGTACCGTTTCAAAATTTTGGCTTTCTCATGAGAGAATTGGGGTTTGTTGGGTGCATTCTACGGCCATGTATTTGGCCTTCTGCTAGTTTACTACGATACCCATATTTTTGGCAGAACTTTCAAGATTTATGAAAGCGTCACGTAAAGCAACGGGAGTTTTCGCGATTATATCTGATAAAACAGTGTACCAATTAAGCGGAATCGACCGCATATTGTTATGTGTGTGACTTGCCGAAATAATTGAAATTTTCTTCGTCAACGCGCAACGGTGCTGTGTTAAATTTTAGCACACTAATCATTTTAATTATTTTTCTTTCCCAACTTATATACAAATATTATATTATTCTTTCTGTCTGTATGAATGTGTTGCTGAGCAAAAGAATTAATTTGTATTATTTATTTATTTATTAAACGCCCTAATGGGCTTTTACATTCTTGTTTATAAGTTAAGTATCACAGTTTTTTTTAAATACTTTAAAAGAAAAATAAAAAAAAATATATGTACAAATTGAAAAAAATTTAACAACAAACGCATATAATATAAAATTAGATACATTGGTAAAAATTATAAGAAGTCTCATATAAAAAAGATATCAATATAAACAAAAATTGCAAAAATTATCCACGACTATTTTTGTAAAGATGAATAAAAGAATTGGAATAAAGAATGTTTATACTGGTTATTCTTAAGGTGAAATATATCTTCCAGATCAGAATATTTATTTCCTAGATTATGAAGTCTCGGAATCGGCGAGTTTTGGTAAGAGAGTGTCCTGGTATTGTTAGAGTAAAAGGGTAGTAAATGTCGGCAAGATCTTTTGGGAATATGGATGTATGGGACACACAATTTTGTAATGTGGTATTTTGAGTAATAATTTTAAATCTGTGTTAATTCTTCTTTCCGAAAGTTTTAATAAGGATACTTTATCCGGTAGGTAACTATAAATATTTTGTACAGGAATATGCAATTTATAATTTATATACCTCAGGATCTTATGTTGAATCTTTTCAATGCTGTCGGAATGAATATTGTAAAATAGAGACCATAACGTAGAGTCATACTCTAGTTGGCATCTGACAAGGGTTTTTATATAAAATTATAAATGTGCCTAAATTATTGAAGTCTTTTGCAGCTCTCAAAATGAATCCAAGAGTTTTAAGGGTCTTATTTGATAATATTATTAATATGGAAAACAAATTATACGTTAAAAATTCGGCGTTAGGTTTTCAAAAGTAGAATTTACACAAGATGTTATCCTTATTTTTAAGTTGAACGTAGGTACACACAATATGTAGCTAAATTAGAGTTTACTCATACACAGGTATACGTAAGAGTAATGCATTGTGTGTGCATTGGTGCGTATGTATACGTATGTACACTTCCGACGGTAACTTCCTTTGCCAAACGTCACTGAGAAACACGCTTTTGTCTTGCTTACTTCCCTATGTATTGTTACTAGCGAGAAAGAGACAACAGTGCGAATGAGCATCGAAATATAATAAATGATATTTTTTTGTTTACGTCAGTTCTATACAGGAGGCCCTGAGGAAAATAATCGTCATCTTAGGGGATGCTTTATGGAGGGTCATTTTGAGAAAGAGAGGGAAAGAAAGTTCTGGGAATGAAAAGGTATGAGGGATAGATACTGTGGACAGGAATCTGGGAGTCAGTGTGTCCAGGGGTTACGGACGTATGAACCCATCCCTCCAACTGCGGTGCAAGGCGGTGGGTCGAGAGATTCTGGCTGGAGAGGATAAAAGACCTCCCTTAACCAGTCTCTCTCGATCCTGCCCACCACACGACAGGTGGGCGGACGCATCGGCCGCCAAGACCTGGACAAACCTCAACCCATGAACCCGGGCATCCCTGCCAAGTCACCAAACGTAGAGAACGACTTGGGGTGACTTTTTTCAAAAATTTTGGTTATCCAATAAATGGTTCCTGGGGCGGCGGTACCCATACCCGCCTCCCAAATTGTATCACCGTGCATTATTTTAAAACTGATTCAATTTGTTAAGATCAATTAATTAATATACAGGTTATATTGAAATTTTGTCTTCGGTGATTTTTAGATGTTTTTTGTTAGTTTTTTTTTTCAACTAAGACATGAAAATCAGTATGTATTGGACAGTTGGGGTCGAAGTGTGGTGTTAGGCTGTAAATCGGTTGAGTAAACAGTGATGTCACGTTCAAGAATTTTTTTTTGGTTTTTGAAGAAAATTTTTTTTTTTTAAATACACTCAAAAAAGTCACCGGAGACCAAAAATTCGCTTACATTGTTTGCTCTAAACAATGTCAAAAATCACTGGTTAAAGTGCGTCGAGTTTGTTCCTTAACACAATTTTATAAATATATTTTTTGGTGACCGGATAACTCAGAAACATGCAACATCAACACTTCCTTTGAAAAAAACATTAAAAGTGATGAAAAAATTAAATTAAAACAAATGATTTATTATGCAGATAGACTCGTTGTCGATGACAATGTAATCCATAACTTTTGGTGGCAATCACGCATACACAAGCCGATATACACATTTTTCATTACAGCAGTTGGGCTATTTTATTTATTTTTTATTTTCATAACTTTTAATGTCTTTTCACAGGCGTGTTGAAATTGCTTGATTCTGAGTTGTCATGGAACTTTACTTTGTGTTTAACTGGCCTCCCCAATTGGAGCTTGTTGTGAAGCTCAAGGTAGTGGGAGAGGAAGGAAATGGGGAAGAGAAAGGTGGGGAAGTACCTAGCTATATAGATCTGGTCACCAAACACGTCTCTGCTTCTCAATATTTATGCCCTTCGCACATCGAATTCTTCTCGTTCACTGGTAAATATATAGGCACCTGCTACATAAATTATTACACCTATTACGTAATTCCACGACCTCAATATTTGCATTTTTCTGTTCCTCTTTATAAAATCATTGAATTACAACCTTTTGTAATGTAAACGGGTAAACCTGATTTTTATGCATATTTTGTTGAAGTGAACAATATAAAGGAAAATCCTTGAAAAATGCCCCAAATACAATTTATCTAAACCTTACTCAATTACATACGATAAAATTTTAGTATGACGTGATCTGAATGTAAGTTTGTTGCACTGGTTTTAATAAAGAACACTAGTGGCATTGGAAAATACCTAAGCGGAGACAAATTTTATTTTTTAATTTTCATTCCGTTTTTTGGTTTTCTTTTTTTTTACGGTATGAAGGGTCTTTTAAAAGAAAGGAATGAGAGAAAGTTCTGGAAAGGAATAAAATCAGATTTCAAATCGATTCTGTTGTGTACATTTTTTGATTTGAGCTTTCATTTTCAAAAAAATTAACTAAGAATTTGGATCAGATTTGAAAAAAATTGGTCACCAGAGAGTTAAAACTAGCTTTTTTTTTAAATGCGTCGAATTTGAGTGGCGGGTACTGCCGACCCGGGAACCATTTATTACATAACCATCTATTGATGCCTTTCGCGACGTTCTTCCTCTCCTTCCTTTCGTTTAAACCACCCTCCAAATAGCACCACCCAAAGATTACATAGGCACATATATGAGGCGAATTATTGTCCGGTGTCGAGCTTTTATAAAAAATTTAAAAAAAGAATCGTGGTTCAAACTCCAAAAATTTTTTCAATATTTTAGTTGTCGAAAAAAACAAATTAAAAAACTTTTTTTTTGGGATTCTCCGTGTGATGTAGATTTACCATTTTCTTGTTTTTCTGGTCGATGGTTGACCTGGATGAAAATTCATATTTTTATATGCAAATGTATAAGTATTTGTAAATCTGTTAAAAAGAACAAAAAAAATCAAGAATTTTACAAACTAATGAGAAATGGAAATCAATTTATTAAACCTAGTTTTAAAACAAATTAAATGCAAAACCATTATATTTACCAAGCCATAAAAAAACTATAATAACCTACCTTCTGAATTGCGCTGTATCATCAACCAATCAGAACAAATAAATAAAATTTAACAATAAAAACAAAAACTTATATTAAAAAGTAAATACTTTATACAAAACATATTATAATATACAACCATTGCAAGAATCGAGGCTCCCTTATTAGGCACAAGAGCTCTTCTTTCTGATAAGGTGTACATGATCAATGATGACCTTAAATATAATGTTTGGTAAAATATATATGTATAAACGTAACTCACATTCTTTATATTACAATAAAAAAATATATTTCATATCTTACGGAACGCATACTAATGAAGTAATCCTTTATTTTGTAGCATGCTACAGAAGAGTCCTCGCCGGAAAGCGGGTCCAGGACAGGATGATCCTGGGAATAGTCCCCTGCGAGAGGCTGGAGGATTGCCAAAGAAGTTGTGCAGAAGAGCGAAGATTCGACTGCGAGACTTTCAACTACAGGTAACTTATTTTATTCACTGCCCAAAAATTCATTTCAATTTTTCGAAGAAAACTTCTGAAATGTTTTCACTTTGTGATAGAATTATTTATTTCTTATAAAGGCAAATAACATAGTTTACATTACTTTATTTTTATATACATAATCTACAATCAGGAGTAAATGAACTCTAAAGTTAGAAATTAAATACAGGAATTAAAGAGAGGAAGGGATAGAGGGAAGGGGAAGGGGTAAGAGTGGGGGAAGTTGTTTAGTTATAATAGTCCCTAATTGTAGGTTGTCGTTGTTTTCATCTTTTATTGACTTTTCAAAGGAGTGATGAAGATGTAGGTTGTTGAGTCTGGTCGCCATGAAAACCATGTTAAGGACCAACGCAACGGAGGGTGTGCTTATATTGTTAGGGTTTAGTCGATTCTTGCATAATTATTTTTTCTTTTAAATTTTATTATTGCAATTAATATCTGAAAGTAACGTCTGAAGATGGACATTATAGGCAGTATAATAATGAAATGTGTTTCAGAGATCGAAAAAAAAAATAATAACACAAATCTTCGTCAAATATTAAAAAAAAAACTAGGACATCGAGGCAGTTTATTGCTTGAATTGAACAATTAAAAATAATGTTCGTATAATTTTTATATTTTTATTTTAAAAAGTCCTTTTAATTGCCATTCAGTCATAAAGAGAGACACTTGAATTTCCTTATGACCAGAACCCTCGTAAAAATGAGAATAATGGCGTACCACAAGGACGTCAATTAGGTCCATTGATGTTGTGCTTATCACAGTTATCAGATCTCTGTTTTATCTCGATAACCTTAAATTTTCGACCATTCTGTTTTATTCTCAGGTCCAGAGATAAAAATGTGCGAAGTACAGCGTTATAAGAATGGGACAATGCAAATCTTCAGCAATTATTAGCATACAATAGCGGCCTCTGGCGAAATCATATTTGTTGTAAACAATAGTTGCTCGTCGAAGAACCAGCTAAGATTGTTGTTTTAGCAGGTAATAAAACACGAATACCTGTAAAACATACATCCAATAAGCCGAGGTCTCTATTGTTGGGAAAAGTACAATGATAGGGCCAGTAACAATGATCTAACTTCTGAGATGAAATCAAAAGTGTTGGTGAACACGGCAGAGAAAAATTGTAGGTTTTTCATGTCCTTCTTTTTGAGACGGCGAATTCTCATGGTTTAAAGAGTTTTACAGAATTAATGTAAATCATTTGATATCGTTTTAGAAGTGCTGTAGGGATTTTGGGACTCTTCAGGAATTCCATTTGATAATATGCAACTTTTTAAATGCTAGCCTAATTTCAAGGTTAAATTCTGTTCAGAAAATGTTGTACTACTTTATTTGTAGTACTTAAACGTTCAAAAAAAGAGGGGATGTAGTACAGCTTCTCCAGGTACCAAACTGGAAGTCAGCCGCTGAGGACAGGAGGAGTTGGAGGCGACTGTTGCAGGAGGCCAAAGCTCGATATGGGCTGTAGTGCCATCGAAGAAGAAGAAACGTTCAACCATCATTCAAATTATTGGTATGAAGTAAAATTCCGGGCAAATTACTGTACAAAATCTATTTTTCCACAAACGACCTGGAATTTGTCAAAAAATGTAAAATTTTGCAATTTTACTCTCTATATACATTTTTGTCGATGTGATTGGACACTTGTTATAAATTATTATTTTATTTACTAAATAGCTAAATTAATTGTATGATATTTTTTATGGGGATATCGATGGAAAATGATTTTAGTGTCGTGGAGCTGAAATTTCAAAATTTCATTTTTATTTGTAGAACTTCGTTTAAATCCCAGATTTCGCAATCATTTTACATGAATTAGCTCGCTAATGTAAATGTCAAAAGTGTAAACTTTTACATTAATTAATCAATATATTTTACGAAAGTGTATTACAATATGCGTGCCGTTAAAACTCGGAAAGAGTCCCGGTACGATCAAGAAAGTTATATGGTGTGGTAGCTCTCTATATCCCATCTATGAAGAAGGATCCCATTTTTATCTGAAGTGCGTGCTTTTGATGATATAAGTTTCGCCCTCTAGAAATTTCTACAACAGTCCAGAACATTCGAGAGTATTCGTCACAACTGGGGATAGTCTGGAACGTTTAGGAACATTCCGAAACATCCCAGATAATTGTGGCACATTCCACAACACTCTCGAATGTCGTAGAATGTTCAGGAACATTGTGGACCGTTCGAAGCCTTTTTTTGTTTGGGTGGGGCTACCCGTTATTGGTAGGGGTAACGTCAGTTCAATCTCATTCAACTCCCTGAGCGGGTACCTCTAGTATTTTATAATGTGGCAAACGAACCATTACATATTTGGTCGGTCATTCACGAGATCCTGGTTGCAAATAGTAGGTAGACTATTTTTCCACTAATTTACTGACTGTACCAGTATCCGTGTATGAGCTCATGCGAGTTGATTGTACCATGAACATCAACGCGTTCAAGCACAAAGCTCAAGCTAAACATCAAAGATCTTCAATTATTAACTATGCTTTAACACACTTTTAACTATTTAATAACAACGGACTCGACAAAAGATGGCTATCTTTACGATCGCGCAAGTTAATTCGTAATGAATTACCTTTCATCCATTGTTTGTTTTACAAATTGATACTATTTCTTCCACGTTTACGATAATATAAATCCGTCATTATTTTTTTTACTACGCGACGCTTAAAATTGAATAATTTATTACCAGAAGTGATTAGTGTGCATTCATAAGTACGGAATATCATTTTTATCAACACTTGAGAGATAAACAGATAGAATTTGAAGTTTTATTTTTTTAATATTAGCAACTATATAATTATAATATAATTCGTAGAACTCCATTTTAATTTTTAGAAATTTAATTAAAATTAAATTTGATAATGTTGTTATCGAGTTCTGCAAGTATTTTAGGATGTTTTTTTAGTTACAGCTGTTTCGACTTGTAAGGTTATTTTCAAACTGTGGTGAAGCTACGTACGGACAACTTATTTATAATATTTTAAAAGTCAATTTTTGAAGTCTAAATTGATTTATTACCGGTTATTCCAATTTTTGCAGAGACATTAATTGAGAGGGTGTTTATGTTGGATTTGGAATCTTTCCCTTTGGTTTCCCTTGCACTAAGTGTAAGGATTTTCTTTATTGATTTAGAATGAAGTCATTGCTATGACTCATTTTAGTACATTATATGCTTAGATTTGGTGAATATAAAAATATTAGTCAATGGTTTTTCTTAGTCCTCATTGGGGGGACCTGTACTGAGTCGGACTAAAGTTGTTAAGATTCTTTTAATTAGGTGCGACTTTAATGCCGTATTTAGTGCTGCTTTTAGAATTTTTTCATTAACTTCATCATTAATTCTTGATAGTTCATTCAACTTGTCTATACAATTTATATTTGGGGAAAGAATTAACGTGTTTGCAAGTTTTGTTGCAAACTATAACATATTGTTTATTTTTCTGAAAGTGGGTTTATATCTTGGAATGTTTTGGGTCATTCCGATTCGATTTGTATTTTTCCAGGTCAGGATTCCGTATTTTTTAATAGTTTCAATAATATATTTTTGGCTGTGGGTACATTTAATACACCAAAATATTTTTAAGTTTTCAGTTCTTGTGTGTACTTGAAGTTTTACTTGAGTCTACAACCACTCGGTAGATTTTTTGCATATTATGTCACTTTTGCAAAATATTTTGAGCGATTATTTTGCCATAATATGCCGCATTTAACTACCATTCGTAAAAAAATATCTAATTATTTTTACAAACCTTCCTGCGTTTGAAGTCTGCGTTAGAATATAGCTGTTTAATAATACTTTCCTATTTTATCAATCGGTGAAGCATATCGACATACGACAGGCGGTTCTGGAAACACCTTAAATTCAATGGATGTATTTCAGGTTATGATTCCTTTTTGAATTGTATTAAGATTATGTATGTACTTGGATGTAGCAGATCCCCATCCAATAATTCCTTATTCGAAGTATGTTGTGGGCGTGTCTGTATTCCCGCAGTTAGGCCAATTTTGCTTTATTTGTGGTAAAATTCCTTTCTTTGACATATAAATATATGTTCATTGGCCTAGGAGTAGAAAGTTCTTTGGAAAATTATTTACTAATTTTGATATCAATTTTACTTATTATTTTTTAATTGATAATCTAACTTTTTTTAAGACAAGATTTTTATGCGTAGCTCAAAGGGTAACACTTATTATAGCCGACATAGCTTGTGATGATCTCGCCTTTAGGCCTACGAAATAATTCTTTTAAAATTGAGAGATCGATTTAGAAATATATTTAATTTTGTAACAGGGTATGGTTTCAGAATACAATTCTCTGTTCCAACTCTTAAGGGTGATTTATGAAACCGGGCCATTACTAGGAAAAACACGTGTGCCAAAATACTTTGGTTGGAGGAGGAATCCTAATGGATATTTCAGGTTCATTATCAAGTCAGGGGCGGCCGATGGATATTTGCCCGAGTGGTGACTGACTTTAACGCGAGCAGATTGGATTTACGAAACAATTATCTAGTGAATTTTCTATGGCAGTGGGGAGTTGAAAAATTAGGCAATAAAGATTGATCGTTGGTGCATTTAAATATACGAGAGCGACGCGCCGATTAGGGGTTAAAATATTTAACATATTTGTCAAAATAAGATTGCAGAATTCGTTAAATAGTGACGCACGCAGAAAGAACGAAAACGTGTACAGACAATGCTTATATAATGTTATTATATAACCAATAAAGTCGACGCAAGTAATTAGGATGAGTAGTGAATTGAAGTGCGCCACTGAGCTCTTCTTTTAAGCGTTATTGGGATACTTTATGACTCCGGCGCAGACAAAATTAATTTACACCGGAAAAAAAGCGAACATGGTTCCTACACAAAATTCTCTGAAATAATAGTTAAAGTGTGACATTTTGACTATTAAAGTTGATATATGCATATTGGGAGATGTGCTTATCACTTAAGATTTGAAAAAAGTGACTAATAAATTATTGAAACCACACAAGTAGATGGGTGGGAGTCAGAAGGCAGGGGGTTGGAACTAGACAGTTGGGGCAGGGAAGTGTTGGAAGACGGTCGGAAAAGGAACCTAGGGCCGCGCAGACGGGATAAAAATCATCGAGTTTTGATAGACGAGAGAATAATAATTTGGTGCGCGTAAACCGGGAATAATTCAGATAGTAATATATAATAAGAAAGGACAGTCAGGGAAGGAACCTAGGGCCGCGCGGACGGGGAAAAAATCATCGAGTTTTGATAAACGGCAGAATAATAATTTGGTGCGCGTAAACCGGGAATAATTCAGATAGTAATATATAATAAGAAAGGGCAGTGAGGGAAGGAACCTAGGGCCGCGCAGACGGGATAAAAATCATCGAGTTTTGATAAACGGCAGAATAATAATTTGGTGCGCGTAAACCGGGAATAATTCAGATAGTTATATATAATAATAAAGGAAGTCGGGGCAGGGAAGTGTTAGAGGACAGTCAGGGAGAGATCCTGTTGAGAATTAAGATCGTCAAGTTCTGAGAGTCGCGAGGAGACCAGCTCGGTGCTTCTAAATCATTTTAATTAAACAAAGGAAATTCCGTTTTATTAAACAAAAAGAGTCCACGCGAATAGGGAAGTCAGAGATCGAGGCTTGCGAGTTCATATCGGTGAAGTTAAATAATATAATTTGTAAATTGAGGCGGTCGGGACGTACTTTCGGGGCGTCTATCAGGGTCAGGGTGAAATTTAATAATTGAAATCTACGCGAGAATTGTGTTTGACGGCTGCATCTTGGAATAAATAACTGCATGACGGGTTGTGGTTTATAAGTGCTTGTTTGAATTAAATATTAGAGTAGTGAATTGATTTGTGAAATTATTTTGTGCAACAAGGCGAATTTGGTAAGTTTGTATAAAATTATTAACATATTTAGTACGGGCCTTGCAGGAAAGAGTCAATTAGGGTTTATATACAAGCCTTAGGAATCTAGGACCCTTTTTTTTTGTCGAGCGGAGCATTGCACGTTTCCGGGTTGACCGGCTAGCAAGTACCTTTGTTGGGTGAAGTTACTCTTGAGACAAGACCGTTGTAAAATAATAATTTAGTTAACAAAATACTATTTGAAGCACAATAGACACTTTCGGGCAATAAATCTTAGACGAGAGACTTCATTTAAAAGACGGGATTTTGAAAACACAAAACAATAATAAAGTCCTTTAAAAGTGCTTTGTTGGTGATCTAGAAAACTAGGTTACTGGGTATGCTCCAATACATAACGGGTAACAAAATACAGAGGTATAGAATATAGGTATAAATTAATGTGTAATGCGCCTTTGAGGTGATAATTATTATTTACGAGTTTCGTAATAATATTTTTAAACGTAGCTAGGGGACTATTATTCAGGAAGGTTTTTTTTTTGAAAAGGCATTGGGTAATATAACGGTTTATGAAGGGTGCGTAGCATGGGCATTTTTGATTACTAACAAAATCTGACATAATTGAATTCCCATTCCAAAAATTTCCCACACCTTATTCCGAATTTTAGGTATCACAACAAGTCTACTACATAGGACTTTGCATAAACTTGGTTCGATATTTAATCATATAATCACCTTTGGTTCACGTTTAGGTATATTTCTTTCGACTTAGCAAAAAACTTTCATATTGTCGGTTGAATGCAGCCGTCGGTAGGTATTCACATTTAAGCGTAATGCGCTATAACCACCTACTTAATTAACAAACTCTTTTTCTTCAAACTTAATTGAGCGGGTTACGACTCGAGAATGGACGGCGGTTGTCGAATGAATTAACGGGTCCGGCTTTCCTATTTCACCATGAGGAAGTATCTCACGCGACTTTATCGGGGGCGAGGTGATCGAAATGCAGGTGGGCTTACACTATTTTCCTAATGTGGAGGCGAAGTAAGCGATGGTCGTGTCTGGTCCGAGCAAATTGGAATCCCTTGTGATCACATCTCGGTAACGTGGATCTCGTACCCGCTCTAGACTGGATTGGAAGCGTGGCCGGAGCCATTCCATGATGTCGACGTATGTACGTCACTAAGGCATTGGGGGACTTCAGGAGAACAAAGGACGTGCACCCATTTCGCCCTCCCTCTACCGCCGCTCCGAGGTACCAGCGGATAAAAGTTGTCGTCGCGGGAGGCCAGTTTGATGCAGGACGAAGATTACGATCTGGCCGGACTACCTTCGTCATGGGGGAAACGAAGTGACGAAATTTGCGTGGGCTTCACTACCTTTTAGGTTACGCTCGTGTGGGGTCTGCCTTGTCGGCGGAACGAAGGGAACATGACATATGGAATCGTTTGGCAACCGATCGGCGGTTCTTTGTTGGAATCCGGATAAGTTTTCTTAACTACTTTTGGTTTACGCTTAGGTAGGTATATTTCCTTCGATATTCGATTTAGCCAAAAACTTTCACATTGTCGGTTGAATGAAGCCGTAAGTAGGTATTCATATTTTAAGCGTAATGCGTTATATCCACCTACATAAGTAGCAAAAGTTTTCTTAACTACTTTTTGGTTTACGCTTAGGTAGGTATATTTCATTCGATATTCGATTTATCAAAAACTTTCACATTGTCGGTTGAATGAAGCCGTCGGTAGGTATTCATATTTTAAGCGTAATGCGTTATATCCACCTACATAAGTAGCAAAAGTTCTCTTAACTCCCTCACACTAGGAATAGGGATCATCCAGCATCAGGGTGGGAAGGTACTCTGGACGAAAGTGCAGCGGGGGAAATAGAAGGGAGGGAAGCCAGATTCACGACCTGGTGCCTTTCATTCTTGGACCCAGCACCCTGGACGCCGAGCTTGACCTTCCTTCTTTGAGCTGATTTTTGAGCTTGAGGTTGGGGTACGCCTATCGTAGAGCATATGCCCGTAACACATATAGGGGAAGGTCCCAAGTTACGCTTGTGTATGTTATGCGAGAGGACGTATTTTTCATTCAAATCAAATACCGATGACCATCGCGATTGCAGGCTGGCGCATGTTTTGTAGCGTGCCTAGGAAAAACGTAATCATTATTTCTACTGGTTCGAGGCGGCGTGCTGGACGGAGAACGGGACTATTGAGGACATGAGTGACTGCCAAGGCGAGGATCGGTGACATCAAAATCTTCCTTAATTAAATTCATACATCGCCAGATCAGAGGAGAGAGCGGCCCCACCGATCTCCTGACATTGCCGATTGTCTAATCAACTTCGGTTTAATGTTTATGCCGATGCTTTAGGAGTTAATGGAACTCAAGTCATCGGCATGCTGAAGAACTTCAACATCATCATCAATCCAGAGTAGGATGTCAAGTTCCAAAACCTCGTGCCACCCACACATTTCCTGAACAGTTCCTGACATCGGCTATCACACCATTAATCGGAGCAGACCCTCATATCAAACGGTATGAGATGACCTCTCATCATCATCATCAACATATTTATAATTTGGCGGCGTAGTGGTCGATATTATTCCCATTACCACTCTATGATCCAGAAACACACATCAAACCCATTCCCGACAGAAGGCAAAACATGTCGATTTTCATTCGTCGCTTGCGACCTTAACATTCTCCGGAGGCGTTGGAATTGGAAGCTGATTCGGCGGTCTATGACCATCACCTTATCAGTTGGGCTATGGAGGAGTCCAATTATTTAAACAGCACATGTTCTGTCTCATGTTAATCCAAAATACCTACCCGTAGAATCAAATTAACAAAATAAAACAAGCTAGCTAACTAACAAACTGCATCTAGCATTGTAAGTGTAGAATTATTGCACTCCGTACTGCTTTGAGTGTAAATTTTTTGTTAGAATGTACATAAATGTCAAATTATTTTCATGATAGCATTCTATAGAGCTGCAGAGAGTACGTGACATCGCATCGAAAGGTAGGATCTTCTCAATTCGCCGTTTGAATGTAAATTTATATGCTAGATGCTAGGAGGGAAAATGCAGATTACTTCAATAAAAATAGTCGTCGATGAGCGTAGGCGTATAACAGGTGCTAGGGGAGGAAGCTGGATGAATATAGATAGAAAATTAGTTATTTTTCAAGCTAGTCAAACTCAGTCATTGTTATTCGAAGCCTTGCAAATTGTAACACGCCATACCTAAAAGAACAAGGGTTTACCACAAATAAATTATTAATTAAATTGGATTAACTATACCAAACCACTCAAACAAAAAAGTACACAACGTTGTGGGGTTAATTACAATTGATTAATTAAGAGCATCTCGTCACGTTTGCATAAAAGTATTACGTGATGGGGTTGAGAAGGCGCTTCAAAAGAAATGCAGGGGAGAGACGCGAGAACGGGCGAGCTACGAGCTTTTTAAAGGCCGGGCGGGGTTGCGCCTGTAGGTGTAACAGGGTAGCTGTAGCAATGTAGCAGCATTTGGATTCAAAAGTTAGACGTTACTTCGTAGGGGGAGGGGGTTTATCACAAGCTCAGTGGTCAAGAGCACCTGATCGGCAATCAGAAGGACACAGGTTCAAGTCCCGTTGGCGGCATGTATTTTTTCTTGGGAGATTTTTTTCAATATAGTTGAGTGTTTCAGGCTGATAATTATTGATTACAATAATTGTTATCAATTCTACTTGCCTACGGCAGGCCCAATCGGATGTATGATGAGAGGCTAAAGGGAGTAGGGAAAGGAAGGTGATGGGGGAGAGAAAAGTTGGGTAGCATCTGGATAATCAGATGTGGTCAGAAAACATGAATAAAGCCATTTCAAGCAACGTTTCGATTCTTAATAGCTTTCAGGCTTTTACAAAATAATTGTTTAATAACTACTCCAGTTTTGACGACCTCCGTGGCTGAGGGGTAAGACTCTCGGTTATCAATCTGGAGGTGGGTGGTTCAAATACCGGGGTGCTTAAGTACATTTTATTTTGATTAATTTATGTTATTTCACAAATATTTATTACATAAAAATGCTATGTAATATACTTGCGGTACGTCCCAGAGTGGAAGATAGCTCTGGTGTAAATCTACAATTCAGAATTGAAACTTTGCTCGAAATGGCTTATCCATGTTCGGTGACCATATCTGAATAGCCAGGTACTTCCCCTGACTTTTCCTATTTACTTCCTCTCCCCACTATCTTCAGAATCACAACACATTCCAGGCGTATGGGAGCAGTTAGGAATCTTGTGCGGTATTCTCATAAAAAGATCGCACCACGGTTAATAAAACCCAATAACAAAATACCAAAAAAATCGCTTAGCAATCGGAATCAAATAGACCCCGGCTTCTCAAATCAATTTCTTACGTTACCTATTTTAAAAAAAATGGTACAAAAACGCTACAACAAGAACAATCGCATAGATATCAGCACCTATTGAGGGCACCCCATGCGGGAATACAGAGACAATAGACACGGTGATGCTTATCAAGCTTCACTTCTTCCGTCCTGCGCGTCCGTGGCTTAGTTCCATCGCCACCAGTTACCCCTTCTACAATCAGCTGCCATTATTAACTACTATTATGATTGTTACACGCTTGTGCAATGTATCTACACACTACGCGAGCTGGTCGACAACGTTTGGTTCTAGAAATCGCAAAAATGGAATTTCGTTTTTGATGACAAATTACATGAAATCTAGGGTAATTTTCGTTTTTTAAACCAACTAGTTCATAGAAACGTAAATCTTAGATTTTTTTTTTCAGATTACAATCTGATGGATAACCTCCAAATTGAGTTATTCGTCATCAATTTAGCAGGGTTTAATTATTGTTATAGTAACCAGTGAAAAAAAATATAGTTTCTAAATCAAATTTGATATTAAGTTCTGCAGGTATTTTATTATTTTTTTATTGTGCAGAACTATTGATATTAATATTAATGAAAAAACTAAAACGCTTGCAGAACTTAAAAATAAAATTAATTAATTTTAATCAAATGAAAACAAATAACTTCGTTAAAACGCCATTATTTTTCATATTAATACTTACATTTATAATAATTTATTTTGTTATTTAGACTTCCTTTTATTACTCGTATTATTCATCTTAAAAGTTTTATTATATAAATGCAATTTTTACACGTTCTCAAATAATTTTTATTTCTTATTTTTTATAATTGTTTTTTGTCATATTTTTAAGTAATTAATCACCTCTCCCCTTACTATTTTTTCTATTGTTCTTAATTGTCTATACTTGTTTTACTTTTGTTAATTTTAATATTAATCTTATACTGACAAAGAAAACGTAGTTTTCGAAACATGTTAATAATAATGTTGATTATTTGTTTTAACAAAGTTATTTGTTTTCATTTAATTAAAAATGACACCACAAAGGGTATTTGCAAAGTTTGAAGAATTAATTGATTGTCTTTGTGTTGGTATATTGTTATAACTGTTAAAATACAAGGCATTTAAAAAGGTAAAGCATTTTAAGAAACAACAATAAAGATTTCGAAAAACAGTGTTAAAACTCGACAGAAGGTAATGGCTAGTATTTTACCAGTTTATTCTACAAGCCGTATTTTTTTAGAAATTGTGTGAAGTTATTCGTTATTCTCCAGTCGAAACAATAGCAAAGTTGCCCATCTCTGAACTCCACACATAACAGAAGGCACTTTCAATATACCATACACCAGGGTCATATCATTGTTTCATGTTTTGCCTTCATCAGGGCATTTAGTTCAGATTATCGAGATTACGACAAATTCTTCCATTATTTACAAATATGTGATTATATTGGATCGTCGTGAATCGGAATTTTTATTTTATTAAATTGATTAAATTAGGGGGGTTGAAAGTATTCAATAATTTTCTCTATTCTTGTCCTGAAGCAGCAAAACTTTTGATTCCTTGGCAATTTTTGGTTGAGTTTTGTCTTCTTCTAGAAATTTTTGCATTTTTGTCTGCGTTTTAACATCCTCTTCATCTCGCACATAATCATAATGAATAACATCAATATTTGGTTTCTAGATTGGACCCATCAAACAGAGGAAAGGGAGTCTGCGAAATGACAGCCACACCTGTTTCTCATCTTGACGTCAGAAAAGACTTTGTAGAAGACAGGGATTATGACTTCTACGAACTTGACAGAAACTCTGCTCCTGACTGCAGTCTCTGGCCTAGCTTTCAAAAATTTCCTGGTCACCACAGGCCTCCGTGGAGACCTCCAGGAGGAGGCTTTCATCAGGAAGGATACTATGGGAGTGAAAGTAGCAGTGGACATCAAAGCAATCACAGAAGGTGGGAATGTAGCGGGTGTGGAGGTCAACCGATCTACCCAAGACCTTTACCAGGCATCGGTGGACCTGGCAATGATGGGAGATATCCAGGATATAACGATAGACCAGGCAATGATGTTGGACACTATTACGCAAGTTCAGGCGATGACAGATATAACAGCAATCACCAATGGAATCAAAAAGGTTGGCAAAGTCATCAAGGGGGATCAGGGTATGAGAATGACCGAGGAGGCTACGGCGGAGATAAGAGGTGGAACAGGCACTTTGTGCCATACGATATAGCATCAGGAGGTGGCAATGATAGAAAGGCATGGGGACAGTATGGTGGATCTTACGGATATGGAGGAGACCATCATTACGATTTTGAAAAACATAACAAAGAATATGGATCAAGTTACAACTATTGGGGTCTGAATGACGCTTACAACAATAAACCACATTACCCTCCAAATGCTAGCCATTATCCGTCCAGAGGCGTGACGCATTATGATCATGGATATGACGACCACAGAAAGCACGAACATGACTTCAATTACAACAGTTTGGGTCACAGCAGTCAACATCATCAGCATCACGATAAATGGGAAGGATCAGCGCATCACAGTTATGGCGGAGGATTTGGATATGGAAGCTATGGACACCAACTTCATGGATTAACTCCCAACGAAGGATATGGACCAAATATGGATAGGGACAGACCAGATTATGGAGATGATCAGGATTATCATGGATACAACAAACACGTTGGTAAGCTAAAATAACTAAAACACCAAGATTTTTTAATTGGAAGCTGTGGCGTTTGTGCTGATGATTGTCTTCCTGCTTTCAGAATGCTCTTCCCGTTCAGGTTCCGGCTTTCGGTTTAGCCACAGCGTAGTCAGAAAAGCTCTGCAGGTTCGTGATGTTAATGAGTGTGAGAGGATCTGCTTCAGCGATGCACATATAGACTGCAAATCTTACAGCTTCAGGTAATACTTGATGTCTTAATTTCGAGCTTTAAGCCAATTCAATATTTAGAAAAATTATGTATATTGTTTTAATTGTGTATCATACTATGTGTGGTATTACAAATACTTACCCAGCAAAAGAAAGCGGATAAATGCCCTTGAAATGTTGTGCTAGCGAAAAATGTTCAGAATTCCATGCTTTGAGACACTAATATATCCATTTTGGAAGAGAAAGACATCCGCAAAAGACTAACAACAGCCTAAAGGGGGTTTTAACCCATAAAGTCTATTTGTTCGGTTTTCGAAACAACTCATATAGGTTTCATAGAACTCGTTGTATCTCCCTTACTATCTTAGTGAGAAATGTGATATCAACGGTGTTACAAAGAAAAAAAAGCTTTTTATTCAAAACCCAAGAACAAAGCAAGTGAAATTTACATCTTTATGAAACCAAAGATTCGAATTGGATTTTGAAAAAATTTGTGAAATTTGGAGAATCTTTTATTAATTATTTTATTTTTAAGACATAAAAGTGAGATAACAATAACGTTTATAACACATTTTTTTAATAAAATAATTTTGTTTTTAATTTTTTTTCGTTTTCAGTAATTTTATTTAGAAAAAACGTAAATTGAGCTATTTTTAAAACTTTTTTTGTGTTTACGTGCAAAGTTTTTGTACTTCAAAAATTATATGTTTATTTCAATTTATAAAATTTGAAAGCATATTTTATCACCTTTCAAAAACAGTTTTTATTTTTCGGATACGTTTAGAAATATTCCATTTATTTGGATTTATTGAAAAACGGAAATATTTTGACCTCACTGAAATTGTACGATCGAGGTGTTAAGATACTTTCTAAGACACGTTTCTCGCCAAACTGAGGAATTGGAGAGGGGGACACAAGCCTCATTAATGAGGGACTGACTCAAGAAGAATATTGAAATGTCATAATTCATCATCATAAATTGACTGATCTTCAAAAATTTGTTGTTTTCACCTCACCCATTTTTGTTCAACCTTTAATTTAAACTATTTATAAATCCTAGGTACACCCGCGGTCCCTCTGACAACTGTTTCCTGACAGATCGCCTGTACCGTTCCCTGGACCTCTACAATGACGTGCAACCAGACAGGGACTCTGACGTGTATGCCATGAACCCTGACCGCCAGTATTGTAGAGGTCTTGAGTCCCACGGACCCGGTGGCAGACCGGGGTATGATGAAAACCTAGAAAGTGGTGAGTTACTCCTCAGATTTTTACATGTAAATTGTAAATAGCATTGACCTTTTTTAGCTCAGCACCAATCGAATGCAATCAGATATCTAATTATAATATCGCCGTGTGCATACATACAGTAATATATGAATGAAAGGAAACAATTAAAATTGGATTATAAAGTTATAATAATTATAGAATATATAGGATTTAAGTTCTCTTTGACTTCAACGATAGCTCGCACTCGTTCAGGCGTGATCTGTATATCTAATCGACGGTCCCGAAGAACAATGTTGAATCTGCTAAAAATTAAAAAATCGTTTCGTTGGCTTATTCATTGGCTCATTTTGTTGATTTAAAAGTTTGCTCTTTCGAAATGTTTAATGAAATGATAGGAAATACCAAATATTAAAACAATATTACGTTTCATGATGTCAAAAACAGTGAAAATTCAAAAACGATAGTTTAAACAGCTCTACTCTATTTGTAACGAACGAAAACAAAATAAGTTTCAAATTCTCCAAAATGGGGCTATGAGAATAGAAATTCGGCGAAATAGTTTTTCAAAAGTAAATAAAATGCTGAAGGAACTAAATTTGCTAACCGTGAAACAGGTGCTGACCTTGAAAACGATGATATTTATCCATAAATTAGTAAACAAACTGTTACCAAAATACGTATCAAAAAAAATTATATACAACAAGGACATTCACAGACATGACACAAGGACATTCAAGGAAATCAGGCTACAAAAAAAGGGTTTATTGTACAAAGGGATGAAATTTTATAAAACGCTACCAGAAACTTTAGAGTCATCACCAATTGGAAGGTTCAAGATGTACTGTAGGAGCTACATCAAACTGGAAAAAAAAGTGTGCAATATGTAATGTTATATTGACCGGTCAGTGGTTGAGTGGGCATCGCGTTTGGGTCCCACCCGGGCGTCCCGTGTTCGATTCCTCGGTTGGCTAAGTCCTTCATCACAAGACAAGCAATATTTTCGGTTTTCTGTAGTGGTAGTAGGAGATTTTTAAACATTGTTGGGTCATTCGTAACCCGGGAATGTTTGTATTTCTTAAAAAAAAAAAAATCACTAGCTGACCCGGCGAACTTAATACCTACCGCCTCAGAATCATTAAATCTCGTGTTAACTTATTAGCTGAATTAAATTCAGTTTTTTTATTATGTTAAAAATTACATAATGAAGCAATTATCGATGCGCAACTGTCAGTGTTTTGTTTTTGTCAGTATGAGAGATGGCGTTGTGAACGGATTTATATTTTTTGTGATTTTCTTACTTTTTCACTTATGGGAATTGCGTTTCATTTTATTTATACGTGTAAGGGAGATTTATTATAATTATTGTATTTTTCCCTTGGAGGGGTGCAGACATTGTTCACCGTTCGTCTCATTTTCGACTATTGAAATTAAGTGTGTAAGAAAGAGGGACAGCAATTTGTAAACTTTAACGTACAAATTACAAAAATAAAATTATTAAATAAATACATACTGCAAAACTAAAAAATCGCACATCCGACATTATTCTTCGGGACACTCGATATCTGTTCATCTGACATTTTGTAATCATACTCGCAATCATAACTAGATTAATTACCTACAATCGTTCAAACGGAAACCATGTTAAATGGGAAAATAAAACGTGTCTTGCAAAATCGTACATGCGTGAATATGTGAATATGTGAACATACATCATAGTTCTTATCATTGCAAACTGACAATGCATAGTACTGTTCACGTGCAATGAAAAATGTTACCTTGTTAACAAATAATAAAAATGAAAATGCATTTGCCGGTACCAAAGTAGGCAATTGATTTCACGTCACAATGCAGAGGAAATTAAATTGTGTAATACAGTAGCGAAATGCAGTGCTAATGAAGTCATCATCACAAAAAGTCTTGATTAATTGTATACTAGCAGACCCGGCACATGATGCTGTGGCTAACGAAACACAACGCCATTACCCAACGTTTATAAAATCCACACCACCCGCTTGCCCGCTGCCCGCTGCCTGCATTGAATATTTGAATTTCTCGGCTTTTCTCTACTATAATAAACAAGTATTTTACATATAAACCTTCCTCTTGAATCACTCTATCTATTGGCGAAAACCGCATGAAAATCGGTTACGTAGTTTAAAGATCCAAGCGCACAAACATTTTTAGCGACTTCATCGTATACTATGTAATGATTAGCGAGTACCTGCAAGTGCAATGCCACACAAATAAATAAAAATAAAAGTTAGCAATTCACACGAGGTAGAAGTGAAATCTTCAGAAAACTAAAGTAGACAAGAATAAGTAAGCGTAAGCGTAAGCACTGCTACGACAGGCTACGAAGCACCGCACAAAGAGGAGACTAGTTATACTATCTCATTCTCTCTCTTAATCTTATAGATGTATGTGTTTCTATTTTTAGTATTGCTATTTTTCGTTTCATCGAGTTTAAAATCGAAAAGAAGTTTTCACTTCAATAAATTGTTTCTCCCTTCCCATGCATTCCCGTTCCCGCCCCCGCGTTTCATTTTCCTCTCGCGTTCCCCATCCATTCCCCCCCCCCCCCCCCCCGCCCCTTCCCCCCTCCATCGTACCCAGCCCGCTAACCCAATCCCTCCTTCATTCCCTTCCCCCCTTCCGAAATTATTCTACCCCTCCCTCCTTCCCTCCCTAACTATATGTAATACCAAATACCCATAATAAATTTCATAAAAATCGGTGGAGCCGTTTCGGAAGAGTGCAACCACAAACACCGTGACACGAGATTTTTATATATGTAGAAGAATAACATATGTAGATACACCTTAAAATAAAACAATAATTAAATAAGACACAAATTGCAACATTTTAGAAGACAAATGCAAGCTATAATCAAATCTCTAACAATTGCATTATTTTTTGCCTGCATTTGGTTCTTCCTGCGATTAGGCTAATTTAAAGAATAACCCATTGTTGTTGTCAAGTGATTTTATGCTGCAGTGATTTTGGAGCTAGATTACAGGTGAAGATGACACGAAAGTTGTTAGATGTTGCAACATTGTTACTTGGTATATAAGTACTACGAACTATTGGTTAATGCGACACGTTGAACACGGCGTTATGTTAATTCAGTTGTACCTACCCATTGACAATGTGATAAATTAATAATAGAAATGGCAGGCAAAGTCCTTTAAACCGGTGTGACATCTAATAAATATGAAGTCTGTATAGGTATGTTCATCTCTATACTACTAGTGAGTATAAAGTGTTAAGTTATTAATCCTAAAAATACTCGTAATTAATATTGGTTGGATACGGAATCTTAAAATGTAAGAGGGTCCATCAATAACTACCCGTTTTAGGAACGAAGTTGCAATTTCACAAAAATCTTTCATTTTTTTTAACGTTATCTTCTTTTAGGTCGATACACTTTTTCCAGTGTTTCTGACATTTCTTTAACCCTTCCAAAAATACGATTGGTCAAACGCTTCAAAATGTGCTTCTGTTTCGGCGATAACCTTCTAATTTGGGCTATTTCTTTTATATTGAGGAATAGAAAGAAGTCCTTAAAGTAGATCAGGGTTTAGGGATTAAGATTTTTTTCATAAAACCTTATCAACCAAACCAATAAAAAAATTGAAAGTAGTCGTTTAAGAACATCAAATATTTTTTTTTAAATAACGATGGTCCCAAACCGGTGCCTTGATATATTCCTGATGTCTGTTTTGTGACGGAACCTATAAATATTTTCTTGTAACCTTTTCAGATTGCTTCTGGCGTGTGAGGTCTGGTAGAAGGTTGACCCCAGAGGTTACGAAGGCTGCTCTCGAAGTTCGAAGTCTCGCCGAGTGTGAAGAGGAGTGTCTCCGATTGACCACCTTCACTTGCAGAGCATTCAGCTACAGGTAACTTAATAAACGACATGGAATATTTTTTTTATGTTTGAGATTGGGGTAGCTGCAGTCGGCCCTTATTCCAGAAATTGAGATAATAAAACAATTCCATAACAAATCAAATGTGACATTTGATTCCTGGACAGTTGATCCCTCTGTCATTGGATCTCTTGGATACTTGATCCTCCGAAGTATTATTTCTGCCGTTTGTCCTTATTTGTAAAGTAAGTTTGCAGAGAGGATATACGGTCGTGTAACAAAAGCTGTTACACTTATATCTGCAGGCGTCTTGAGTGGAATTCCGGTACCCAAATATTTTTGCTAACTATAAAGCTATGTCCACGAAGTAACATGCAGTATACATGATGAGTATGCAGTGGGGATATACCGCCGAATAACAAAAGACATGGAACCGACGGGGATATGGCATTACATATTATATTTATTGTGTTTGTGTTTAATTCGTAGAAATCCACTTATTTAAAAAAAAAAAAAAATGTTATTATCAAGTTCTGCAAGTATGTTAGTATGTATTTTTGTTACAGCTGTTTCGGTTTACAAGACCATTTTAAAAATGTCTGTCTTTCTGACAGTTTTATAATGGTCTTGTAAACTGAAACAGCTGTAACAAAAAAAGATGCTGAAATACTTTTTTTATTCTTTATTGTTTAAACTGCAACTTAGCAGTTTGTCAACAGGATTTTAATCTTAAATTACAATTTAATTTAACATACATAATATTATTACTATAACTATGCAGATTGTCGCAATTAACACACAGACTTAATATAAACCATCTCTATTTAGTAACCAAATTTTCAGCACATATCTCAATCTATTTGTAGAATCGCAATTTTTTATATTACTTGGTAACATGTTAAATGTTTTGGGCACATCATATTCCAGGTTTCGCCGTCAGTAGTTATTATTATACTTTGGAACAAGCATTCCTTCATTCTTTGTGAACCTGGTATTATGTTCATGTTCCACTTTCCTCTTATATTCAGATTCAAATATATGCTGAGTCATTATTTTGAACCATAATAGGGCAGAACTTGATGATAACTTTAAATTTAAAAAAATAAAAAAAATATGGCATTATTTTAAGCAAAAATACTTCTGTGGTAGATTTACATTCAATATGTCTGCAGATATAAGTATAACTACTTATTCGGCCGTATAACCTGTCTGCATACTTTCTTCAATAATAAGGATGTACAAGTGAATTAATACTTTGGGGTATGAAGAGTAGGACATACATCTTAACTTCTAAAAAATATTCTAACCTTTCCAGACACGGACCCGCCGTCATAGGAGCTCCCCTCGAGAACTGTCTCCTGGCGGACTCGCCGGCCTCGGCCCTCGCCCCCTCTGCCCTGGTGCCAGCGCCCCCTTGTGCCCTGTATGAGCGGGGCTCCTACGGGCGAGGCTGCGAGGGTGATCCCTTCAGACTGGACAGCCCGCGGCACCGTCCCCCACACCGTGGAAACTCCAGCAAACCGGATGAGAGTGAGTATGACTTAATTTTAGGCAAATGCGGAAGAGCTCCAAACAAAAGGACACGACAGACTCCTTCCCACTCCCAACATAACACAAACACACACGTATGTATATATTTACCAAGCCTTCATCTGCAATCTTACTTGTTGGAAACTGTGCAAAACATGCAATTTTAGTAGGGTTTTTACATATCAATTTTTCCCTACCGATAAAAACACAAGACCTCTAAGCCTATAATGGCCAGGTAATATTTTTAAATACCCACAAGAGGTAAAAATTAAAAATTGAAAGGCGCTAATGACACCGTTTTATTAGTACAAAGAACATAAACTTTAAATTCACTAAATTTAAACGATTCATCTCTTCAAGAAATATAAGAATCTAGTAACGAAAAAAAAAAATATATATTTATATATGGATGATTCATAATAATCGAAAAGTCATCGTTTTTAACATTTTTGTTGCACATTTGTATACGATTAAAGCTTTTTTCACCTTTTTGGCTAACAATGCATGTTTCAGAAATGCAGTTTTGATGATTTTTTGTGAACAAAAATGAGCTAAACACGACGTAATAGTTACTATTTGCTGTGGGAAAAATATTTTTTTTTGCGATTTCTCTGAAACATGAACATTGATTGGTATATTGACATTGTTAGTGGTAGGTTTTTTGGCATTTTTGGTGCTTATCGAAATTAGTAGACTCTAAAATTAGCCGTTATTCTTGACCAAGTACATAATTTTCCTTTAGTGTTAATTAAAGGAAAAAAAAAACTTTGTTTAATTATTTATTTCTATTTTTGAACATACACTTTACAGATTATTACATTGGTTGACATAGATAATAAGTTCAGTAATAAGAATAAAAATGTTAATGATTCCGTAACTGTATGTAAATAGGTTAGTAGTAGTATTTTGTTAACACCTCACTAGGCGAACCTGTGCTGAGGTATTCCCATGTTTGGTAATAAGTGCTATTCTGTCGACATAAGTTGAAAATATGTGTTCAAACCACTATTTTTATTAAATACTAGCGATTACACGGCATGCGTTTCAAGAAGAAAGAAATTGTTTCTCCCTGTGGGTCCTTTCCCTTGGGTCCCCATTTCCGCCCCTTTCCCCTTCCGCGTCCCGTTTTCCTCCCACGTTCCCCTTCCTCCTTCTCCGCCTTCTCTCTGCCTCATCTCCCCTCACATGAACCCTCCCCTTCGTTTCTAACCCCCTACCAGGTTCCCCTCCCCCTCCCGCTTTTCCTCCCTTTAGCTAAACCAAATTAAATATACACATTTTTCAAATAACTGCGCGCAACCCACTGTATTTTTTTGTGCAAATTTCATTAGGCCAGATTTCATCAATATATATTGAAATCCTCATGGACGTGCACACAACAACTCACCAAAGTTTCATCGCAATCGGACAAATGGTATAGAAAATAATTTCAAAACGCCATAGCTCTATATATAGAAGCGATCACATACAACAACGTATGTTTAGACCACACGACTGAAGAAAAACTTCACTAACTGATAAACGAAGAGAGAAAGAAATAGTGCGCGTGCACTGCTCTCTCTTGCTCCTACAGTGTGATACAGACAATAGGCCTGCACTGTGTCTTAGATGAACGAAACGTAACTGGCTATGAGAGAAAGAGAGAAAGAAAATGTGTGCTCGCACCTCTCTCTC
The DNA here is from genome assembly GCA_917563855.2 of Limnephilus lunatus. Taxonomy (NCBI): domain Eukaryota; kingdom Metazoa; phylum Arthropoda; class Insecta; order Trichoptera; family Limnephilidae; genus Limnephilus; species Limnephilus lunatus. The sequence goes on from OU830596.1 coordinate 24,246,753, forward strand.
TTGCTCCTACAGTAATATACGAAACGTAACTCTCTCTCTATCTATCTTCTCTAACTTATGTCTCCCTCTCAAGTTCCGTTCGCCTCGCCCGATCACACTTTTCGTAACGCTCTCATTACGCTTACTCCCCAAATCAAGCGTGCGTAAAGAAGTTTTACTTCAAAAACCACCAAGGTTTCATAGAAATCGGGTGAATGGTTTAGGTACCGCGTAAGGGACAAATAAAGAAACATTCATTTTTATCTATTGTTACGATACGCCCCTGAAGCGAGTAAATACGAGAGCACAGAACGCAGCACAAGTCCACACGGCTCGGCCGCCGCCTCTCCCCGCCCCGTATCCTGTTTCTCCTTGCCTCTCCCCGTGCCCTGCCACTCGGCATTCCCGCTGCGCTCACACAGAAGAGATCTGAGCGCCTTTGAGAACGCACGCTCGCGGCTCAGTTGTAGCCGGCGGACCCAATTCAATGGGGCCGCGATGTATTATCGAAATACTTTTGAGTAGAATCAGTCTTTTGCCACTATAGTTCGGTCTATTTAGACTACGAAAGTGCCTGATGAAGCTGCCACATGAGACGAGGTTCCTGCCAACCTACATGTAAGCTGTATCTTGATTTCCTCCTTAAATGTTGTCCGTAATTCAGTGAAATGTAGGGCCCCCGCGGAAATCACGACTCGGAGAGTTTCGTTTTGAGAGAGAGTCAGAGAGAGTTAAACACTTTAGCTAGGTTTGTGTAATTTGCATTTCTTGTAATTGAATTGTACTGTAGAAACCTATGTATGTGTTTGAGTTTACAATACATGTCTAAATGATTTAACATTGTTATTATTCTGCTACGGCGGGAGGATTGTTGACCAGTGAGGATCCCGTGGGTCACCGGAGGATGGAGAGAAGTTCCCTAGCCTTGAGCTGCCCACCCCCCTGAATAGAGAGTACCATAGTCCCGCTGAGAGCTAGTCAGGGACGTGTTTTGGGCCCTGGTGTTGGTTTAGAAGCCGACATCGAGGCACCCTAACAATTGGCGCATCAACGTGGAGCCTGGAATTTTTTTTCTCTATCCCGGTCACTTTGCGGGACCCTTCTTTGTCAAAATCCTCCCCCTAACAACTGTCGCCCGATCGTGGGGTTGGAATTTTTTTTTTTTTCTCTCTATCCCGGTCGCTTTGCGGGACCTTCCTTTGTCGAAATCCTTCCCGCATAACAACTATTTTGTAAACATTAATTATGCCTTGTTATTCTACAGTGAATCCTGTGAAAAAACCACAGAAACCAATATGTAAATTAGATCCATAACGGATCTGACTGGAATTATAAATTGCATCGCAAGTTGAAACAACGGCCATTTTGAGTACCCGAAACGCCGCGAATCTGATTGCGCACGCGTCACCAAACAGCGAGCGCGTAGCAACAGCAATCCGCGCCAAATCCAACGGCCTTTGTTTCACGCGATATTCCGGATTGTGCGCGCAAATGCCTTGTTCCCGCCGATATCCTAACCGACTGTTGCTAGGCTGCGTTTTAAATCCAAACCGTTTTTTATGACTGAACCGGGATACCAACGGAAATCATTGATTCTGGAACCCCAGTTATTTTGCGAATTCCTTAATGAAAATTTCGGACTTACGTATTTTTATTATTTCTGCACAATATACCAATTGGCCCACTTGTGTCTGTCAAATTAGTACAATTTAATGTTTCTCCAAATGGACAAAATAATGACTTTCTTTCCCCATTGTACATTATAGGTACTGTTTTTTTTCAGCATAAGTGAAAGTGAATTGTGTTTTTTCCCTTACATAAGTGAAAAGTGGAATAATAATAAAGCCAATGACTGATTCCATGAATAAATAAAACAATTTTAATATGGTTGGATGCAATAAACCCCATATTCAGTCACTTTCATCCGGAAGTTTGTCCTTTATTTGCCAGAAATGTGCCTTTTGTGAACTTTAGTGCCTTTCTCAGTGCAAAGTGTTTTGTGAAAATAAAAAACCTGTTTTCTAAAGGTCAGTCCTGGCAAAATTTTTCTAAAATAAATAAATACTTGTGAATTTCACAGTTTTCTCAAAAGTGGTCAGTGAAATACAAAAACCTTTACCACTAAGGTCTTTCCACGCAAAATTTTTTCTCGTCTGCCTCTCCTTGACAAGAATTCTGGTGTCATGTATACAAAACACATTTGGAAGTGCCAACAGTGATCACCAAGTGAAAAGTGCCTCACAAAAATTAATTTTTGCGCTTTCTAAAGGAAACCCCTGGCCAATTTTTTTTCTTCTCCTCACCACCCAGGAAACTCGCAATGGAGGACAAGCAAGCTATTACACCATCCAACTTGGGTACCATTCCCAATGTGCATAGTTTATCCAAAGCCCACTTACAAGCTGCTTTAAGGGATAGAGGACTCTCGCCATCAAGCAAATCTAAATCTACATTGAAGGCATATGCACTTTTATTCAACAAAAAGTACATTAGGAGAATAAATCTCGCCCCCTCCAACGAAAATAATTCATGTTCGGCTACGCAAGTTTTGGATAATCTTGACAAAGAACCTACGCCGCATGTAATGATAAAACAGGACGTCGCACCCATCTTGACACAAGATAAAACTTACGATTTATCCTCTTGGAAAGTCAAATATAATGGCGTCTCCGATGTGCTGGATTTCATTGACCGTATTGAAGAAACGGCTACAATCAAAAACATCCCATTCGAGATTCTACGGAGAAACTTTATAGAACTCATCTCCCCAGAATTAATTCCGTGGCACCGCATCGAAAAGACTAAATGCAAAGATTGGAATAAACTCAGAGCTGCCCTAATCTCTAGCTTTGGAAAAAAGGAGGCCCAGCACCGGATCAAACTATCTCTACTATCTATTAAACAACTAGTAGATGAACCTGTGGCTACATTCATAGAAAGGGCTGAATCCATCAACATCAAGCTTTCACATCCTGTTCCGGAAGCTGAACTATTACCAGTCATAACTGATGGCCTTTTAAGCAAATACGAGAACATCATCACCTCACAGAAAATTGCATCCCTGGCCCAGCTAAACGAAGTCTGCCTCCTCCTGGAATCGTACCAGGATAGGAAAAACATAAAGAATGTGTCGAATAATGTGGTTGTGCCAAGCCGTTCGTCTGGTTTAAAGCCAGAATTCGACAACAAAAAAGTGTGCTCCTTTTGCAAAAAAGTAGGCCACCTGGCCGCTACTTGTTTCAAGCAAGCAAGACTTCTGGAATCCAAGGAACCCCGAACCTCCAAGAGACACCACTCTAGGGACCGCTCTCCTCCACGCGACGAACTGCGCAACATTTTTAAGAAATCAAGGCACAATGCAGAAAGGTTACAAAACCCAAGCGATGTCAGACCTCAGGTGGATTTCTCCAAGCCCCCACCAAATTTCTACATGAAGAGGCCAAAAAACTAAATAATAACCTCTCAGGTACCCATTCTGAACCAAGGTCTAAAGAATGGACTGATTGGTTATCACACATTAAGTATTTTAACCAGACCTTAAATGTTTCCTCGGTTTGTTGCAAACAAGCTAAAGATGGGAGACCCTATGCTCTTTTCTCTGTTAACAATGTGCCCTTTTCCGGATTACTTGATAGCGGTGCATCTGTCAGCTGTCTTGGCAACAATGCTCACCTGCCTTTTGTTAACAGCGATTTTAAAATTTCGCCACAAACAACACACCTGACGACTGCGGATAATGTTTCCCAGCCGGTCATCGGTACCCTTGCACTGCCAATTAATTGTAACAATAAAATAATTACAATCAATTTTCTAATAGTGCCCTCTATATCCCAGAATTTCATCCTTGGCGTTGACTTCTGGAAGGCTTTTAACGTTGCTCCCCAAGTATTTAATACTCTTGGCGAAACCTCCACTGCTGCTCAAATTAGTGAGATCCGCACAATAATACCTCACGAAAATTTAAGCACGGACCAAGCTCTCCAACTAAAGGAAATGGTCAATAAATTCGAATCAATATCTTTCGAAAAATGTGGATTGGGTTTGACAAATTTGGTAGAACACCACATTAAAACCAATGGCCCACCCATAAAGCAACGTTATTACAACTTAGCCCCCCAAAAGCTTAAACTTTTGGAAAAAGAACTTGATGAAATGTTAAAAATGGGTGTGGTGGTTCCCAGCAGAAGTGCATGGACCAACCCAACTCTTTTGGTTTCTAAAAAAGATGGCTCCGCACGTTTCTGTCTCGACAGTAGACGTTTAAATTCTTGTACGGAAGCTGACGCATACCCCTTACCTTACGTCCACGCGACCTTAGACAAACTGCGCAACGCCAAGTTCATCTCCTCTGTTGACCTAAGCAAAGCTTTTTGGCAAATACCTTTGGACGCAGAATCGTGTGAAAAAACTGCTTTCGTTGTACCTGGTAGGGGAATGTTCCATTTTTAAAGATTACCCTTTGGTCTAAAGAACAGCCCCGCCGAATTACAAAGACTGATGGACAAACTCTTCGGTCCTGAAGTCGATAACAGCCTGTTTTGTTACCTTGACGACCTCATCATCGTCAGCGACACCTTTGAAAAACACCTATTAATGTTGGAAAAGGTTTTTCAACAACTCAAGTTCGCTGGTTTAACCATCAACTTGAAGAAGTCTGAATTCTGTAAGTCCCGTTTACGTTATTTGGGATTCATTGTCGACGAAAAAGGTCTAAGAACAGACCCCGCTAAGGTGGAAGCCATGGCAAATTTCCCCCGACCCAAAAACGCGAAAGAAGTCAAAGGTTTCCTTGGACTTGCAGGTTACTACAGAAGATTCATCAAAGACTTTTCCACAATTGCAGCCCCCTTAAATAAAATTACCGGCACCCGTAAAGGTGTCAGCAACTTCCGATGGTCTGCTGAAACTGAAGAAGCGTTTACAACTTTAAAAAATGCCCTTCAAAAAGCCCCCGTTCTGAATTGCCCGGATTTTGCACTCTCTTTTACCCTCCACACGGATGCCTCCAACGTAGGAATCGGTGGAGTCCTAACTCAAGAATTCCCAGATGGCGAACACCCTGTAGCGTATTTTTCCCGTACACTAAATAAACACGAGAAAAACTACGGAATTACCGAAAAGGAGTTATTGGCTGTATTGGATTCTGTTCACCATTTCCGCGGTTACATAGACGGTAGCAAATTTACTGTAGTCACAGACCATAGTAGTTTGAAATGGTTGATCTCTTTAAGTAATCCCTCCGGTAGACTCGCTCGTTGGGCCTCCCGTTTGTCTCAATTCAATTTTGATGTTGTACACCGTAAAGGCGCGGACAATATTGTTCCTGACGCTCTTTCAAGAATTGAATTGGCTTCATTAAATGTTGACACAATTGCCCCCCCTCCACCCACAAAAGATGAATGGTACTTGAAAATCTTCGAAGGTTGTAAAAATAATCAACAAAAGTTTCCTAATTTTATCATAAAAGAAGGACAACTATACCGTAATTGCAAGGCACCACTATCCATCCTCGAAGATTACTCTTGGAAACTTGTCGTTCCCCTCGAAGGAAGAGAACAATTAATAATTGACAATCATAGTGCTCCCGACTCTATACACCCAGGAACTTTCAAGACGTATAAAAAGATTTCCTTGAAGTATTACTGGCCTGGTCTTTTCAAACAAATTCGCAATTACATCTCTAAATGTGAAACTTGTAAAGCTTATAAACATAGCACGGCAGCACCTGCCGGCCTAATGGGTAACCCCAAACGCGCCGACAGACCCCTACAGTCATTGTCAATGGACCTCGTCGGACCTTTTCCTCGAAGTTATGCCGGACACATGCACATACTTAGTGTAGTGGATGTTTTCACCAAATTCTGTTGGATCTTCCCTTTAAAAAGAGCCAACGCGTCCGCCATCATCAAACTTCTGGAAAAACACATTTTTATACCTTACGGAACACCCAGAACCGTAATTGTTGATAACGGAAAACAGTTTATTGCCCAGGAATTCAAAGAATTTCTTGCCAAATACGGAATCAAGGACATTTATTATAACACCTTGTACACTCCCCAAAACAACACTGTCGAACGTTACAACCAAACAATCAACACAGCTCTAGCTATTCTAGTTGATAAAGACCAACGCACTTGGTGTAAAAACCTAGATAAAATTCAGGCCGCTATGAACAACACTGTTAACCTGGCCACTGGTTACACACCTTTCTTTTAAAACACGGTATGGAACAAGTCGTCCATGGTTCTCTACATAGGGACACAAACTTTCCTACGTCATCCGCCACCACAAGCAACCCTACCGCAGACTATGCCCATCGCTTGGAAGAACTGTCGGCCATTTACAGTGAAGTCACTGATGCTTTGCTCCTGGCTCACCAAAAGAGTGCGGACAGATATAACTTACGTAGAAAACATGTCACCTTCAATACAGGAGACATAGTTTGGAGAAAGAACAACACACTTTCCCAAGGAGCCATGTATTTCTCTGCTAAGCTGGCACCACGTTTCGTGAAGGCCAAAGTCCTAAGGAAAATATCAGACCTAGTGTACTCCTTGTCTGACTCATCTGGAAAGCACATTGGTAATTACCACATTAAGGACATTGTAAAGTCTGGAAGTGAGGAGTCAAGTAAAACTGCCCCCACTATCTCAGCAAACGTAAAATGATCCAGTATGTATCACATTTTTTTTGTAAGCTTACAGAGTCTTACTACGTCAGGCGTGTATTGTGTCAATCACATGCCCATCGTTTCGTTAATGAAACAAGTTGTAAATTATTCTCCAAATTAATGCGTACTCTCCTTGAAGTTACTTTCAAATGTTGTTTTTGCACTGTTTTTTCTTTCCCTCACGGCAATTTTTTTTCTTTTATTTTTTTCACCTGTTCTAAAACTAATCACTTTGGAACGGAGACACTTTTCGAGTTTCAATGTTTGGGAAGTCGCGAGCCCATTTATTGTCTCAACACGTACACTACGCAATGTTCATGCCACGTCATACCCTGCCTTGTCATGTAATTTTGTAATTTTTCTCCTATTCTTTTGTTGCATTTTTGTCGTGTGGAAAGGAACTTTCTCACCTGTTTATTTTGTTCATGTAAAGTAGTTGACAATTGCCCATCGGCGTGTCGTTCTAGAAGTCGGGTTTTGTAAATTCCAAAGTGTTAAATTCCGACTCAGAACCAGTTAACTATTTTTACAATTTTTCCTTTTATCTTGTTCATCATGAGTTGTAAAACCTTCCGAGGTATCTCTAGCATGAAAATCAAACAGTGGTTACTTACATAGTCGCCCCTCGTGTATATAAGTTTTTTTCAATTTTTTCCTCTTAAATTAAAAATTGATGGCGTCCTACCCAAATTCATGCTCATGTACCCAAATTGGATATCGACACGTCCATTTTGGAACTCGTATTTATAAAACCAATGATTGGTCTTTATAACCCTGTATATAAATCAATTTGGCTCGTTTCAACTAAAGTACGTAAAACCGAATCATCCGGTCTTTGGTTGTTATAACAAAGCCACTGCCTTTTGTTATTTTATTTTTTTTTGCTTGTACGTTACGTATGTCTTATATGACACGTTTCAACCCTACGAGACAGGTTAATAAAACCTTATGGTCATCCTGATTTTGGAATTCACAACTTTTAGGTGTCCATTTAACCAAGTATTTGCAACCCAAATTGCACATAACCTGGTATGTTTGTAACTGCACAAAGGGTATGTAAAACCGTAATTGGTCCCTTTTCTTTGGTCTTCCTCACTGCAGGTTGCCACAACAGACAGTATGTAAAACCATTATAGGTCTGTCTTTGTTTTAAATACTTGGTGTAAGTAGAATTATACTCTGCCATCACCCTTGTATTTTGTAACACATGAAGTAGCATCAAATTGTCTATCTTCTCTGTCGTACGCTCTTGGGCTACGGAGTTAGTTAATCTAACGAATCTTTATAAAATGTGTTAAAATCAAGCATCATTAACGTTTATTGTGTTGTATTTAAACGTAACCCTGTTACATTATAGGAGAGATCCTTAGAACATCCACCGTTATAGGAGGGATCCTTAAAACACCTGCCACGATACGAGAAGTTCGTCATAATCACTTTTGCTCATAGCTAAATGTTATTGAGTTGGTCGTGTGACATATTTGTCATGAGTACCACCCTTTCTGTACAATCTATTTTGGTCGTGTGTCATTCATTTGTCATGAGTACCGTTTTTGTATTTTGGTCGTGTGTCATTCATTTGTCATGAGTACCGTTTTTGTATTTTGGTCGTGTGTCATTCATTTGTCATGAGTACCGCTTGTATGTATAATTGTGTACAACCCTTGTACACGAGACGTGGAGACGTTAAAACACTTACCGTGATTCGTGCGAACGACATAATATCGGCCTTGCCATCTTCTTTAAGAGGCATTGTATAAACTCTTGACTTCTGTCTATAATTGAGTTTTATCTTGTATGTACTTACATGTTCTTATACACTATACGTGGAGACGTTAAAACACTTACCATGAGTCGTGCGAACGAAATAATATCAAACCTTTTGTGTGCGATCTACGAAATGTAGTCCACAACCCTTTGTTGTCATTCAACGCCAATGCCCGTGGACCTCCTGTTTTTTTACTTCTTTGCAAAAAGGAAAGAAGCCTAGGAGTATCTACTATCCCAAAAGGACTAGTTTGTAGCTTCACTGCTAACTATGGGGCATAGTGCTATGGGAGTTAATCGATTGAGCACAAAACCACCCAACTCGTTGTCTGGGGAACGGATAAGAAAACCCCCAGGTTTGTGAAATTGGAGCAAGGGTCTGTCTTTTCTCACAATCACGCAGGAGTTTTTAAAATGACCACTAATCTTTTGCCCAATACACGCAAAAGATTAGTCTCTTTGTTAATGTGTATTCAAATTTCTCCTCATCCTTTTAACAATTGTAAAGAGTCAGGAAATCTGCTGGTTGATCATGTTTCATTCTCACATGGAGTTTGAAGTGGAAATTAGTCCAGTCTCTAGCAAGTTTCGTCACTCAACTCCTTTCCTTTTCCTTTCCTTTCTCCTCACCATCATGTTCTCAGGTATATGTTATGAAGAGGAAAATCTGTTGTTAACCATAATTCGCCCTCACTGGGAGTGCGAATTGGTAAATTAACCAATTATCAGCAGGCTTTCTCCCTCACTCTCTGCATATGTCTCACCTTTTGTTCTTTTTCTCAATTTTACGAAACACATTCATGAATGTTGGATATGTACGATATGCACTTGGCGTACCGTCTGCCTCCTTTTGACAACCTTTATTCATGAATTGGTTTCTCTGCTTTTACCGTGACTCATTCACGACTTCTTTGTCTTGTTCGTTGAAATTCTACAAAAATGTTACCACCTTTATGTTAACATAGGCCATGGAAGGCCGGTTGTTTTTTTAACCAAGACATATTGTCACTCGGCAAACGCCAAGTCATCCTGGTAAAGGAAAATGTTCATGTAATCACAATTTAGTTAGAAAACTCTCTCTTCGTCACTCTCTGGGTCGGTGGTTAAAACTTCGTTTATTTCATTATCTGGACACATTTTGTTTCTCTCCAAACCTTTTCTTCATTGGTGCCTAGGCAGGTAAACTTCAAGAATTTTGCTCTAATAATAATTTCTCCCGGATTAAAAAGAAGCCCAGGCGGATGTCATCATCAACAGCCAAGCTGAGCTCCACTTCCTGACAGCACGCGCTGTGGTTACTAGGTCCCTCCTGCTGCCATTTTTCTACGCATTTGTTCCTGAAAGCACAGACCATACCGCTCATATGTATGTTGTTTTGTCGTGCCACAGCAAGTTGAGTTGTCCCACTATACATTATGACACTCTGAACCACCTTTTGGGCACGCTAGCTCCTAGGTTTGTTCTTACTCTTGCTATCAATGCCAACCATGTCGTCTCTTGCGCTGTCATGCAGTGACGCATATATCGTCATGTGTAAACCATCATTACCTTGACTTCCAGTATTCGCTGAATGCGTACCAATACAAGTTATGTTGAGCTACATTATGCCTCAATAACCATTATATACGATCCGTGTTTACCTTAATAACACTTTAGGATTTGTACTGGTATGTCTGCAGACACTGGATTCTCCTCCTCAATGACCTCTGTAACCATAGTCGCGGCACAGCAACCACAGTCTCCACTTCGTGAACTTCGACGTCTTCGACAAAACCAAGTGTTTTCTAAGGCCCAAGTGTACTTTTGAGTGTTATCTCAAAGGGGTCTGATTACAGTGATAATGTAATCCTTAGAATCTGTGAAACCACGTCCTCCTCTTCGAAATTCTCCGAAACCAAACAAATCAACGCTTCGCAAACTTAGCTCCCAGACCAATGAAACTTTAGAATCACACAGGCATTTTTGTTCTTGTTTTTTTGTTCTTCGATTGTACAAATATGAATTGTTATTTTTCAATTGCATAACCATGTATTGTTATTTTTCAATTGCATAACTATGAATTGTTATTTTTCAATTGCATAACCATGTATTGTTATTTTGTTCAATTGCATAACCATGTATTGTCATCTTTCAATTGCATAATCTTGTATGTTGTTTCACACCATGTACTTTCACCAAAACTGTTCTTTTCCAAACATTGTATGTACCCCTCACCCATTCCCTACAAACATTGTGACCTAAACTATAACATAAATTGCATGTTCTAGCTAGGCATCTCTCAAGCAACGAATCTCTCAAAAACCCCAATGAAAGTTTAAGAGGATTTTTTTTTCCTACAGCTCCATTGCCACGTCGCTTTTTTTCCAAGCGCGGGGGGAAGTGTTACGATACGCCCCTGAAGCGAGTAAATACGAGAGCACAGAACGCAGCACAAGTCCACACGGCTCGGCCGCCGCCTCTCCCCGCCCCGTATCCTGTTTCTCCTTGCCTCTCCCCGTGCCCTGCCACTCGGCATTCCCGCTGCGCTCACACAGAAGAGATCTGAGCGCCTTTGAGAACGCACGCTCGCGGCTCAGTTGTAGCCGGCGGACCCAATTCAATGGGGCCGCGATGTATTATCGAAATACTTTTGAGTAGAATCAGTCTTTTGCCACTATAGTTCGGTCTATTTAGACTACGAAAGTGCCTGATGAAGCTGCCACATGAGACGAGGTTCCTGCCAACCTACATGTAAGCTGTATCTTGATTTCCTCCTTAAATGTTGTCCGTAATTCAGTGAAATGTAGGGCCCCCGCGGAAATCAAGACTCGGAGAGTTTCGTTTTGAGAGAGAGTCAGAGAGAGTTAAACACTTTAGCTAGGTTTGTGTAATTTGCATTTCTTGTAATTGAATTGTACTGTAGAAACCTATGTATGTGTTTGAGTTTACAATACATGTCTAAATGATTTAACATTGTTATTATTCTGCTACGGCGGGAGGATTGTTGACCAGTGAGGATCCCGTGGGTCACCGGAGGATGGAGAGAAGTTCCCTAGCCTTGAGCTGCCCACCCCCCTGAATAGAGAGTACCATAGTCCCGCTGAGAGCTAGTCAGGGACGTGTTTTGGGCCCTGGTGTTGGTTTAGAAGCCGACATCGAGGCACCCTAACACTATTAAGATTATTATAATATATATTACCCTCAACCATATCCTTCATCTTCAATACTTCCGCAATAAGTACCACGACAGTAACATGATATAATTTATTTCCAGTGTGCTACCTTCAATACGACACCTCTGCAAAGCTTCTGCCGTCCTCCGTGCGCGCCGGAGCACGCCTGGGCACGGAGCACGCGTGCAAGCTGCTGTGCGCGGACAAACTGCGCACAGGTCGGGGCGGGGGTGGCGACCCCTCTGCGCACTTTAGATGTATGGCCTTCAGTTACACGTAAGTATTTTTTTATTTTGAATTTTTACATTTATTTATTCTTTTCCTGAACATGTTTTCTTCTCGCGAAAAATATTTTAAGTCTTGAAATTCCATCCCATGTTCGTAACTGTTTGGGTTTGGATAAAAAAAATGACAAACGGTACTCCCAGAGAGAGGTCGTACTCACTTATTTAAAATATAAATGTCGTTTTTTCAGTTAAGTTTGTACAAAGGAAGCTATAAAAATTGACCTCATCCACCACTGAGTAATATTGTTTTGACCCTTTTTTTGTATTTCCTGGGCATTAACTATGTAACCCTCAAAATCTCCCTTCCCACTTCCCTTACCTATTTAATTTGTGTACTTGTAAAGAATTTTTAATTTAGTTTTAATTTTGCTCGTGAATGACACGGATATGTCGAAACCGGTCGCAGAAAATTTAAAATTAAAGTAGCAAAAATGAACATTGAAAATTAAAACTCTTCAAAACAAAATTGTTTTGACCCAACTATTGTCCTTGTAAAATGTAACACTGTGAAATCTTTCTCAAAAACCAAATAATGACTAATACATCTACGAGAGGTTGTTATGAAACGAATATCCTGAAAGTTGAACATTCCCGTAAGATATTTTATATATTTAAACTTCCAACCCTTGTGGAGCAATGATTTTCTAAGTCGACCATCAACGAATGTATACTGTAAAAGTCCGTAAATTTTTAAATCTTTAGTTTTACTAGTAAATCTTAGGATTTGCCAACATTAAAAGTTGGTAAATCTTACGATTTACTGGAAAATCTTAAGATTTACCGTAGTACGGGCTTTTACAGTGACATATACACGACAAATTACTCCACGATTGAGCTAGCAATGGTAGAAGCTTAAGTATATATCACCATAAAATAAAAAAAATCTACCATCTACCACATCTACCATCTACCACACTATATAAAGAGGTAAGATTTGTTTGTTTGTTTGTTTGTTTGCATCGAATAGGCTCCGAAACTACTGAACCGATTTGAAAAATTCTTTCGTTGTTGGGAAACTACACTATCCCTGGGTGACATAGGCTATATTATATTTTTTAAAAAAAAGGCATCCTCACTAAAACTTCAATATTGTAACCCAGGGTGTAAAAAAATTACCTAAAATATTCTTTAAATCGCGTGCGCTGCGAAAACTATTGATGATAGAATAAAATAATGTACTACGACTTTGTAAAACACAACATTATTTACAAAAAAGGTCACAACAGCATATGTCTAACTATTATGGTTATGCCACAATAAGTATTCTTTTATTTTAAAAATTTAATTAAAATGTCGCCGCTTGAAAAGGCTCTTTATTTGTATCTTGGTTTTAATCCTTATTAAAATAAATTACTTCATATTCAAGACAGCTTCAATACCTTTATTTAACTTTTGAAATTTTCATTTCGGATATTTAATTAGAAAGATATCACGAGTTTAAAATTGTTAGTATTAGAAAAAGTTTCGGCTACGGGCCGGGTGGGAGAGAAATAAAGTGCCAGGGGGGTTGGCGGGACAGGGGAGCGGGAGAGCGGTGGCGGGGAAGGTGGAATTGGAACGCTGGAGGGGAACGCACGGGAAAGGACATGTAAGGAGTAACATTTTATTTATTTGAATATGGCATATATTATAAAAGAAAGTCCAAAAAAACGTGCAGCTCGCAAAAACTCAGAAACGAGTCCCGGTTCGATCAAGGGAGTTATATGGTGTGGTAGATCGCTATCCCCCCTAGGGAATAAGGGTATCCGTTTTTATCTAAAGGGCGTGCTTTTGAAGATATAAGGGCTGAAAGCTTCGCCCTCTTGAAATTTCTAGAACAGTGTTCCGGAAAGTTCTAGAAGGAGTGGCGGAGTTGTCGTGGAATGATCAAGAATAGGGAATCGGGAACATCATTGTTCAACATTCCGGAACACTCTCGAATGTTGTCCTGAGCGAAGCCGGGTAACCCAGCTAGTAATATATAAAAATGAATTTTTCTTCGTTTATTATGCTTTCCTAAAGCATTCAACCGATTTCAATGAAACTTTAATGATTTGTTGTACGCATGCCCGCGAACATATTTATATAGATATAATGGTGATCTCTGGCGTTATGAAATTATTTGCTAAACCTTTCATCCGATTGCAATGAAACGTTGGTGAATTGTTGTGCGCACGCCCGCAAAAGTTTCTGTAAATACTTGCGAGCTCTGGCATTATGAAATTTGCATTAAAAATTTACAATAGGTGGCGCACGACTTGTTTGAAGAAATGTGTATTTTATGTAGTTTATCGACAGGGGGTAAAAGAGGGAGGGGAATATGGGAGGGGGGAGGGGAACGAAAGAGGATGAGTTCGCGGGAGGAGGATGAGATAGGGGGAAGGCAGGGAAGGTGGTAGAAGAATGCGGGTGGAAAAATAGACGAGGAACAGGAAGAGGGGTCGTTACAGGGCCCCAGGGAGAAACATTTTTTTATTTATGTGGCAATGCAACGCATGCCGGATACTCACTAGTTATCTAATAGTTTTCTACCAATACGGTTCGATACCATTTTTGTACATATATGTATAAAACAAGGACTTTGTATTACTCTCGAAACTTGAAATCTTTGTGAAAAGTGCAGGTCTTAAAATGGGACACAGACCTCCTGAAAGGATCACAATTCAAACCCTTTATTTCATATTCCAGATCAGATCCAGATCTCCCTCCGAGCAAGGACAACTGCCTGCTATCAGACATCCAGCTGCGGGACCTACAACCAGGTCTGGACTACACCCCAGCCAGGACCCACTGGCTCTTTGCCTACGACACCTTCGACCCTGACTGTGGACCCGTTGGCGCACCAGGATTTGGTGCTGGTCTGCCGCCAAGGTAGGCTTTTGATGCACATTTTGATGAAGCGTCCTATTTTCCTTGAGGCGATGCACCACGTCGCGCGTCGTGTAAAACTTGGGATCTGAACGGTAACAATAACACTCCTTATGTAGTTGGCCATAAGGTATAAATTCCCGTTTAACACCAGTTGCCTACTTCGATTTAGTCAAGAAAAAAAACTTCGCCAAAATGCATGTTTAATTTTATTTTGTGAATTTCAGGTACAAATAGTTCAATGTTTTACGATTATTTGGTAGAGAATTTGTTTTTCCACACTAAACAATAAAACCATAATCGAAATGAGGTTCGCAAGTACGACATTTTGAACTTTAAAGCAGTTTTATAAGCCTGATGCTTTATATTCTGGACGTATAAAAAGACTAATAAAAAAAATGTGCAGAGTTTAATTAGAGCATCGAAAATATTTGTAAGCGATTTAATTTTCAAAGCAAATACCTACTAACGATTTTGCATTAATTAGTATTTATTAATTTGGGAGGCGAGTGTGGTTACCGCCGTCTTGGGAACCATTTATTGGGCAATCAACACTGCTGCCATAGGTCACTCCAAGTGGTTCGCTATGTTTGGTGACTTGGCAGTGGTGCCCGGGTGATGGATTCATTCATCCGTCACTCCTGGATACATTGATCGCCAGATTCTTACACACCCCTCATACCATTTCCTTCCCGGAACTTCCTATCCTTCCTATCTCTAAAAAGATAACACAGGCCCCGAGAGAATTTTTATTCCTCAGGGCCTCCTGGGTGGAGCTAATGTAAGAAAAAAAAACTCTTGTTGAAATGTATTACAACTCACATTATTTTTGTATAATTTTTCAGTTACGGACCTGACGCATACCCCGAAAGACCACCCGGTGGCTATCTTCCAGGTCCTGCCTCCAGACCTCTACCTCCAGGAGGTCACTTGGGACCCAGCGGACCTCCAGGCCACTACCGACCCCAAATCCCTTCAATCCACCTGCGACCAGATGAGCCACCTGGCTACCCGGGTCCAGTGGATCCTCCTGGCTATCCGAGGCCTCTGGACCCGCCGGGATATGGACCTCCGGGGCATTTGAGACCAAATAGACCATCTGGTCCCGGTTATCCTGGACATCCTGGACCGAGTGGACCTCCTGGGATAGCTGGACCGGGTTATGATGGAAATAGACGTTTTGAAACTGGAGGTGAGAAAATAACTGCTCAATTTATACCTCCAATTTCTCAAATACTTTTAATCTACATTTTGCCCCAATCATAAGGGTAATCACTGGTTGTGAATATGCCGTTCCAACTCGTAGACAAATTTATTCGCAAGTTATCTTAATTTTTTTTTTAATTAACTCCACACAGAAGGTCCTGAGGTAAATAATTTCTTTCAGGGTCTATATCATCGTTTTGAGTATTTTTGAGAAGATGAAGAAGTGAACGTATCTAGCTCTTGAAAAGATCCATGCTATAGAAGAGAGAAAATACAGAGGCCGGCAAATCGTTTCATAACTAAGCTGTTGAACTCAAGAATGAGTCAGAGAAAAGACCAGTTTTCATGTGACAATGTTAACCGTGTACAAATGCTGGGCATGCGTTTGGCGTGTTTCCCGACTATGCACCGGTACCGAAGAGATCAATGAAGCTAGTACCTCGAAGCTTCTTCCATTGTAAAACTGGCAGAACAAGGACTACTACCTGACGAATGTGCTATAAAGATTGCAATCCGTTTGATAAGTTAAGGAAATCCATCAAATGAACCCCCCGTTTCTGCAGCACAAGATGCCAATGGTTTTTTTTAAAGTATTTTTGTGACTCCAGACCAGAGGTAGCCGCTAAATTCAACAATGGGGCGCACTTTCGATTTGTATAGGGTCAACACTTATGTACTATTAAAGTATCTACGGACCCAGTACAAAACTTCCAGCGTCTGAGAGGCTAACTTGGCTCTGACATCGATGGAGCCCAGCGCCAGAGCTGGTCACTTAGAGTCACACCAAGCATATTAATGGAAGGCATGTTGGGAAGATGGCTTTGGTTGAAGAAGACTATATTGTCATTTAATTTAATTTATTGATTCCAGTGGCTTAGTGAGCAAGTCAATTAAAAATTTTACGACTAATAAAACTGCTGCAATATCTGACCATTTTGTTTCTATCCCCAGACCTCGGGCAGGACACCTGGTCATTCTTCACTGTGTCGGGCTGGCCATGTAGGAAAGGTTCCCGCTGTGCCCCCAACAAAGTGGCTGGCTACTGGAGCTGCGAACTGGAGGGCGGGGAGGTGGGCTCCTGGGACTACTGTTGCCATCCAGGACACCATTGTGGCCACTCGAGGGGGTTGGACTATCCATGGTTAGTAACATTCGGTTGAATCCCCTTCACTTTGATATTAGATCGTGTTCAGCGCACCTACAAACTCCTTAATCACGATTAATATTTATTATTCATATTGTTGCATCCATGTTGAAAATGGACTGAAAAAACTAATTGAATTAAAATGAAATGGTGTTTGCTGGAATTGGGTGATAAATATGTGTAGGGAAAAATAATGGATACAAGGAATACGGACAACCAATCACTTACCTTTGCGAAGGCGAACAACACATTTACAAATTTAGTTTATTTAAGGTAATTATTGCCACGGCCACACAAATAAGTATAAAATGATCTTAATACGGTCAAAAACTTTTTTTTAGTTCCTATACGAGATTATCAACACGAACAACACCAAAAAAACTGCTTCCAATGTAGTCCCAAGTAGTTTGTTGTTGTTTGTAGTTGTAGTTTTTTCAGAAACAAAAGCACTTGAATTTAGTCTTGTTACTGTTCCATTTTCAAATGCTTTTCCAGCAATGTGATATGGTTAGGGAAGGTAGGTACTAGATAAATAGATAAGAATTATGATTATAATCCTGGAAGGAACTATGTATATCATCATTTCAAAACCAAACACATATTATTATTTCATCAATCTTAATTAGTCTTCGCGTATTATTATGTATCAATTAAAAACATATAACTGTTTATTTCCAGGTGCTACGTTGGGCTCTCCCGCGATCAATGGCGCCCCTGCAGTGAGGAGTACTATCCCTACGCCCACTCCAAGCCTTCGCCCCCCCACCAAGGTGGCCCCTCCGCAGCAGACCGCAGACCCTGGGATAAGCCACATGGGGGCAGCTATGGGCCGGGTTATAATGACAGAAACGACGCTCCTGGTAAGGCATTAAATATGTCTGTCATATAAGGGTGTACATATTTATATAATAAATTTGACATTGTTTTCGCTTTGTCATGATGGAGAGTCGAGTGTAAATAATTGCAGGCAGATCACGAGTAAAAATGAGAATGAGTAAAATAAAATAAATTTGATGGGATGTGTGAGATTGTAAACGTAACAGATGAAAGGTATTTTAACCAGTATAGTCGCATATATTCTGGGAATCAATTTGTGGACTGTAATCACTAATTTGAAAAAAAAAAAAAAATTGACACCTATAGAATTGGTAAGGATTGGAATTTTTATTTAAAGATTGTCCATTGTGACTGGCACTTGCTTAAAATTATAATTTAAATAGTCAATATTTGGAAGGTTAACAGTATTATACCAATGTTCTTCTTGACCAGGCCGTCCACATTTAGGCGGTAGACCATACCTTCCCGAGCCCAATAGAGGATTCTGGTCTCCAAATCGAGAATATGAAAGACCTGGTAAGTCCAAGACATGAAGGAAAAAAGCACAAAACTTTAGTGGCTCCTAGAAGAATAAAAAACTAACCGCACAAAAATGCACCTGCCACAAGCCAAAAACTTATTAATAACTATATTTTATTTATGTAGCATATGTAAATTAATCTATTAATGCTGCCTGTTAATTCAAACAATATTGGAGATCAGGTAAACCTAAATCACCATGAGCACAAATTTGATATTTTTCAGCAAATTGCACCTACGACATAATTCTTATGCATACCAGATTACTGCTTCATACTTGATAAACATTATTTATTTTATCTTATGGCATGCAAAGGCTGATGAAATGAAGAAAATATTTGACTAACTTAGCACCACGAAGTTGTCTAGGACGAATTTAATAAAATTAAAAAAAATATTACCTGTTGCTACAAAGTGTTAACTTTTTTGGGCATTAAAAGCAAATGAATAAAATTCACAGGTATTAAAAAAAACCTTTACATAGATTTCTGAAGATGGATTTGGGTAGCACGAGCAAAAAGAACAGGTTTTTAGGGTGCCGAACAAAACTATAACATTGGACTATGGAAACACTTAGAAACTGTAATTTTTAATTATATTGTAATTTTTCTGCTTCATTCAGAATTTGTACCCTATTTGGAAAGGGAGTCGTCAATTTTTAAAATATTTTTTTTTTTCATTGTTTGTTTTTGGGGTGATATGCCGTGTTGCGCTACCTCCTTCTTTAGCCGACGTTTCGGACAGCGTTACAGTGTCCATCATCAGGGCAGATCCGGCAGATCCGACGATGTGTACATGAAACGTTGGCTAAAGAAGGAGGTAGCGCAATACGGCATAACACCCCAAAAACAAACAATGAAAATGCTTTTGGCCGTGAAAATCTAAAAACTTATCCAAAATAATTTATTCTGTATCTTTTCCAGGCTATGTTCGAGTGCCCACGGTCGAGAAGAACCACATCAAGTTCCATCACAACAGCGGTCCAACAGGGTTTGACAGACCACATTGGGTGCCAGTCAGGATCCCCGAGGAACAGGATGGACCTGGGTTCCAGGACCCTCCCAAACCCGGAGGCTTTGGAACTGCAAGGTCCATTTTTATTTATTCTAGTGTAACACATCTTAGTATTTACAGACTCAATATTAAATTTTAATTTTTCAAAGAACATTCGATTTGAGGACTTTGAGAATCACAAAAGCCTCATTTAGATTTAGATTTAGATAACTTGAGGCTTTGAAAAATTTGACATTATTCCTTTGACGGTCTTCGTTACATTAGGTTAGCTAATTGTTTCTAAGTTTGCACAGAGGTTGAAAAAAAAAAGTTCTAGCCATTTAGCATGTGCTCCGTCTCTCTGACATCTGCCTAACATCGTACATTGCCATCCTATTTGAATTTCATAAAGATGATGAAACAAAGTTCTGTATTGGACATTTAAGGCACCAGTTGCCAGACTTTTGCATCACGAAATGCACTCACATTGCATTTCTTCTTTATTCCATGAGAAATACCAATACCATTTTGTGCATTGCCAACTCCTTTAATGGATTCTGCTTTGTTAGTAAACAGATCTGGAAAAACAAATACTTTCTGAGCCATCCTAATACTTCCAATCTCAAAATATTGTAGAAGCTATAGGTATTTTTACTTGAGGTAACACATTAAAAGGTGATCAATAAAGTGTTTTACTCTTATTCATTTCAGATATTGGCCTGTTTCATACCTTCACAAGAACGGCCCACCAAACTCAACGTACTACAATCGTGATCAAGAAAGTGGAAGAAATAATAATAACGTCGGTTCTCGTGATAACTTTGATAGGAAACCTGACAATGCCAGAGGAGCTGATCGTAGAAAAGATGACAGAGTTGATGCAAAACCTACTGAAGACAATAGAACTGAAAAGCCTGTGACCCCTCCACCATCTACAGATCCTACAGTGGAAGTACCAAGAAACGCTAGAGATAAAGAAAATGAGAAAAACAATACAGGCCAAAGTAGTATGAGTGATGATGGAATGGTTTTGATATCGAGCAGCAATTCTGCAAAAGGAACTCCCGATCCAATGGATAAAAGAGGAAGAATTAAAGCTAGCGTTAAGGATGATTCTGTAGAGAACAAAAGTAAACTTGACGATAAACTAGAAAACTTCTCTGGTGAAACAGTCGAAGTCTTCACCGTAGACGAACCGGTGAAAATAACAGACAAAGACGCTAAAGCAAACCTTGAAAGGTTATTGAAAGAAGAAAAGCAAATAGAAGAGATCGGCAAATCTTTCAGAAGAAGGGATGACAGCAGAACAAGTGTAGTAGTAGAAAAAAGATCTCAACATGATTACGGAATAAGGTCACAATATAAGGATAACTTTGATCCAGTGTTTGTACCAGTCAGTCTTTATAATACCAACAAGAAATCAGAAAAGATTGATGAGTACGATGATAAAGTTAAACTTGGACTACCGGATGATAGTTATAGTGATACTAGCTACAGAAACAAGAGTGCAAGAAGTGATAGAAGGTTCCTTTCAGACGACACATATTCAAGAAATTACAATTCTCGCAACAATTACAATAACTCTTTTGATAGAAGGTCAATTCCCGACACGTACACGGAAAGAACTTATACTAACGTTGAAAGATTTGATTCTAACCGAAATGGCAGGAGGAGTTTCACAGCTCCCGATCAATTCGACTTTGAAATTAAGAGACACATTTCTACTGCTGCTATAGATACAAACGATGATAGGAGAGGTGGATCAAGAAACGCGAAGTTTCTTAAAAGTCAGGAAATTACAAACACGCAGAGTGCAACCACGGAAAAATCGATGCAATCCGTTGTCAACAACGGACAAGTATTTTACGAAGTATCGCCAGAAGTTGTGGATGATAAAATACCCTTTGGTCGAATAGAAAAAGTTGAGCTGAAAGATCGCGCTGTGAACGTAAGAGTACCTGATAGAAAGGAAGATTCTACAAATGGTGGTTTTGAATCAGTTTCAAAACCAAGTATTATCCACAATGAAAGATATTCCGATCTTACAGCAGGAGAATCAGGACATCATAAAAACAGAAGAGATGATTTTGGAAAAACCTACCATAATAATGACGTATTCAAAGATTATAATCCAACATCAAGATCGGGAATTAGAACTTACCCTAAAAGTTATTCAACTAGCGGTAATTCCGGTTTAGATTTCGTTGAAACAACAACCCAGTCAAATTACAACAAACTTTTAACATCGACAACACAATTTGGTGCTCGGACCGGCAAAGTAAAAAAGGTTGAACTTCCATTTCCTGTACGGAACTCAAGTAGGATAGTCAAGAGAGGAAGAAGGAACTTTAGGTTAAGTTATAATCCTAACGTGGTAAGGAAAAGACTTTTGGAAAAACAAAGGTTGAGAGAATCAGAAGAACTAGGACTCCATTGATATTTTAACATGCCACTAGTATTTTAAAATTTATAAAAAACAGAATGGAAGAGGTTTTGAAGTACAATGAGTAATATTTAATAATAAAATCTTTAATTTATTTAACAGTCTTATCATTTAGAGTGGTAAAGTGTGATAAGGCTTTCTGGCTACTTTTATTTCTGACTTCAATAAATATTGTTAAAATTATCTTTCTTTGTCTTGTTGTGTTTTGTATAACAGAAACAACATTCTTTCGAAAACTTTTTTTAATGTAAAATTGATATTATGATAAACGTGATATTATGTAAAATTAAGTTAGTATTAAAAATGGAAACCATAATATTTAGAAATAATAATATGCAAATGTATTTTATTTATAAGTGTGGTTATTCAACCTCAAATAAGTCTTCAAAAACATATCTAGAAAATATCTATATTATCAATAAATTTATAAAAAGTTTTTGATACAGTATAACTGTAAAAGGGTTTTTCAGATGGAAAAGATTATTTTTCAAGGAGCAAGATGTATTTTTGTAGGTATACGGTATAAACTTTGATATACTTTTAAAATGTTCAATAGAACACTGCCAGTTATGTAAACAATATGATTAATTTTATAGTTTTTTAATAAAATATATTTCATAATAATTTAAAAGTTTCTCTTTATTTTGCAAATCTGGACTCAGCGAATTTTGAGTTCGTCAACTATTCGTCACCTCATGTGGATACAATTCTGACATTTTTTTTCAAAAATGACCTTTGAATGCCAAAGAATTTCTTTTGTTCATTTCTTTACCCAAAATAATTTTCAGAACCACCTGTGTTGTATTTTCGTAGATATATGTATGACTAAGTTCTAACATCAAGCATTTTAAACAATAATTTATTTTACAAGGTTCTATCATCACTTACACTCTCTATTTTCTTTGTATCTGACAGTTGATCATTATTACGAGGCGCATTATAATTCGTCACTTTGGTTGGATAGGGTTCTATTATTACCTTACCATGTTCTGAGTTTTCAAAGTTTGCAAACAAAAACGAATTATCGCAATCTAATTTTTTAAAAATTCAATCTTGTCTAAAGAAGTTTAGTTTATCATATACTAGCAGACCCGGTCACACGTTGCTGTGGCTAACGAAACACAACGCCACGACATTACCCAACCTTTATAACCAATGTCATCTGTTAAATCAAATCCATACAGCCCGCTCCCTTTATTTATATATTTCAACCAATTTACACAAAACCTTGTCAAATTATATATCCGAAAACCTTCATCATGAATCACTCTATCTATTATCGGTGAAAACCGCATGAAAATCCGTTGCGTAGTTTAAAAGATCTAAGCGCACAGACAGCGGGAGCAACTACATTTTATACTATGTGCGGTATTAATATTTAAAAAATCCAGTAATTAGGTTAATTACCTACTATTATTCTCATCTTGTGTCTCAAGATGGAAAATATTTAAGTACGACGCGACGTGGCCCTAGCTAGGAATCGCATTAGGGAAATGTTATTAGAAACTTATAAAATGAATTATTATTCCTTAAGTTGCATATGGTTCTATTTGCATGTTTACGTATATTCTAAAATGGTAAGTATACTATAGGTACGTCAAATTTTACGATAGATGGGAAGGCTGAAAGAGATATTGAAATAAGGGTGAATGCAGGTAACTCTATTAATGGAGGACTGAACGCCGTTGGCACCAACAAAAAACTGTCCAAAGACGCAAAACTAGCCGTCCATAATGGAGTACTGGTACCTACCCTGATGTATGGCAGTGAGGCATGGAACTGGCAGAGGAAGGATGAAAGCAGACTGAATGCTGTAGAAATAAGATCCCTGAGGCGTATGTGTGGTAAAACCATGTATGATCGTGTGAGAAACGCGGAGACCCGCAAAATGCAAGGCTGATCTAAGCGTGATGAGTAAGATCAAGAAAGGAACGCCCGATGGTTCGGGCATGTAGAGAGAATGAACGAAGAAAGGAGTGTAAGGAGAATATATGACGCAAATGTGAATGGTAGAAGAAGTCGGGGACGCCCGAGAAAGACATGGCACGACCAAGTGAATCAGATACTTGAGTCGGGCCATGTCAAGAGTCAGAATAATAGATGAGCATGTATGAGACGATGTATAAATGTTAACGAGGCAAGGAGTGTGTGCCAAGACCGAGTTGTTTGGCGGTCCGTCCTCTCTGCCTACCCCTGCGAGGAAACGGCGTGATGGTTTGTTAGTTAGTTAGTCCTTTAAAATATGTTCAATTAAAATACTTTACACAGGATTCAACCTCAAAATCAGAAATTGGTAAATTATGAGAAATTGACTTTCAAACTTTGATATCTCATATCTCAGAACAATGTGAAGTAAATTTAGAAACCTGTGCAAATGAGCTGACGTATTGTCTGTGCAGTTTGTATTGGATAACCAACATCTCTGCCATGGGTCGCCATGGGACTTAGCAGGGGTGCCCGGGCGATGTTTGTCCAGGTCTTGGCGGCGGATAAGTCTGCCCACCTATTGCGTGGCGGGACGGACTTGGAGAGACTGATTCAGGGAGACCTTTTTACTGCTCCAACAGATCTCTCTCATCATCCATATGTCCGTCACTACTGATCACACTGATAACCAGATTCATATTCACCCCTCGTGTCTTTTTTCCTGCTAAGATATCTCTCCATCATTTCCTTAAAAAAATCATCAACATAGCTTCCTCAAAGATGACATGGATTCTGAGGGAAAAAAGGGCCTCCTGAGTAGAAGAAATGTATAAAAGGCGTAAGCGAATATTGTGAACGCGTCAAGAACCCAAAGCGCTGATAATACCAAATATACCGCCCTTGAGGTTTTTAGGTTTGGCTCAGGGCCGTCTTTGACCTAGTGACTTCGAATGCCATCTACTGGCTGGATAACCTCAGCGTCCCGCTTCGACCCTCACCAACTATCCCCAACCATACGAAGAAGAAGAACAACCTCATGTTTATGGGCTCCATTGATGCCTGAGTAAATCTGACCATTCCTCACTGTCTACCTTTTCGCCAATCGAAATTAGGTTTGACGACGGGCGTGGTCTAGGAGCAAGGTTCTTGACTCATAATCTGGAGGTCGCGGGATCGAACCCCGGCGTGGGCCAATAAATTTTATTTGATTAATTCGTGTTATTTCACAATTAATTATTTTAAAATAATATATTGTGTATTGTGGAAGATACTCTCAGTATCGCCCTGGTGTAAAACCACTATTCAGAATTGAAACGTTGCTTGAAATAGTTTTAGCCTTGTTTGGTGACCAGATCTGAATAGCCAGGTACTTTCCTTCCTCTTTATCATCTCCTTCCCCTCCTCACTACCTTCAGCCTCACAACTTACCTCAATTGGGCATGCCATGGTCTCACTGACTCCAGAAAGTAGCAGCCAAAGATATTGAAATACAAGAGATTTGTTATCCACAGTTTTTACTGGGTGGGACTGTGCTTCCTAGTGTCGCCGATATTGTTTACAAGTACTACTGCACACCTTCAAAAAATCAACTAAATGAACGAATTATTTCCGTATTTAAACTATATTGTTAATCAGTACTGCTACACACATTTAAAAAAAAAACAAATAAATAAACGAATACTATCCGTATTCGAACTATATTGTTAACCAATTCTACTGCACACATAATCAACTACTTTTCGTATTCAAACTATTCCCATTAGGAAGTAATCCGTCGACAGTCGGGCGGACTTCATATCATATCTATTGTATTTTAATATCTTTGGTAGCAGCCGAGACTCTTGTGAGGTATTCACATGAAAATAAAAAAATTACAAAGTACATAATGCAGCTATGAACTGGCGGAAAATGGAACTGTGTATAATATACCGACATCTACCGAATTATTTGAAAGATCGCCATGTTTCGCGAAGCTTTGATTATTTTTCGCTGGGTCACGAGAACCATTGGTTATTCAAAGAGAAAGCGTTTCAATAAAACATTGAAGGATGTCGCTTTTATAAAAATACTGACAATGGTGAAAGATGAAATGTTTTTTACCAAGTCGATCGTTGTTTAATTAGCAGTTACAAAAACCGTTTTCAAGATGACACAAGATGAGAATAATAAATAGTAGGTAATTAACCTAATTCCTGGATTTTAAAAATATGAATACCGCACAAGAGTCCGAGATGCCCTGAACCAGTGGTACTGTGGTATCCCCAATTGAGGTTTTAGTTAAATGAAGGACTAATGTACCTTTACATTTAAACAAATATGGACAAAGAAAGTTTGACTACATGATACTTAAATGCTTAAATATTTTACCTGCCGAAATTAAAAATGTACAAATGTAAATGTTGAAAAATTACTTCTTCTAAAACAGCAAACTTATTTTATGGCACCATTTTAATTCAAATTAATAAATTAATTTGTTTTTACCAGTATATTTTTGATATTACAGTGGTAAAAATAAAGTAATTTATTAATTTGTTGAAAAATTGGTTGGCTGAAAGAAATAGTTTGTATTGAACAAACACAAACAATTTCTAACTGCATAGTAAAGTAAAATGTGTTTTATTTTTATCTTTAAAGTAAAAGCATCCTTTGACCATTTTTTTATTGTTTTTATTTCTTGCTAAGGTAATCCCGATGTGTTACAAAACTCATTTTAGGATAGGAGGAACATATAATTCATAGGTGGGAGGAAATAAATACAATTTTACATGGGTATTAAATAACTTATACATTTCACATACATCATAATAAAAGACAGGGTAAGGAGAAAAAAACAATAGAAAACATTTAAAGAAAAAAAAGAAACACGGTTATAAAAATATGGATGATTAAATATCCGTGGAAAAGAAAAGGAGAGAAAAGAAAAATGACAGAATAGAACATAACAAGAAAATTACATAGTTTCATCCTTAAACGTACTTCAAAAATTTTCTTTTAATGTATTACTATTAATTTTTTTCAATCTGCTGGATTCCCTTGTACATATCTGGAAACAAATTATATAGTGTGTAGGCAATATAATTCGGAAATTTTATCCTAAATTTTTTAGTGTGTATTTGAGGTACCTACGCGAATTTTATTGCAACTTCGAGTATTGTGAATGTAGATGTATTGATTGTAAAGTGACTTGATGTTAGTGATAAGTAATTTTTAGGATGGTGCTTGTGGTTTATTGGGACTTTTCTTTTTCTGTAATATTTTTTATTTATTTTCCTATTATATTTTATTATTAAAAAAATTACAGAATATACAATTACACCTTTGCTACAAGCAAAGTTTCGAATGTAAATGGTCGTCTTTCACCAGTAAAAATAGTTCTAGGTACACCTATTAAATACCTATTCAATATATCTATTTAAGACTGAAACAAACATCAATAAAAATGTCAAAGGACGTTCATCGTCTGAGAGATTTTAGTGGTACACGCAGACAGGTTTTCCAATTTATAGATTTAATGAAATATTTCGAAATTTTAGAAGAAGAAAATTGTTACGCGAAACACCAACACACCGAACGAGTCATTTGATTTTGAAATTCAATTTAGTAATAACTTTTTTTATTTTAATGAATCACTTGACATTTTGTCGGGATTTTTCCACACCGATCATCGATGAAGTATGGTGTAATAATATAAATGTTTCTTACAAGCTTATGTCAAGCTTACATTAGCTTCTTACAGGAGGACTGAGAAAAATAATTTCCATCCGGGCCTCAGTCATCTTAAGGTATTCTGTGTGCACGTAGAGAAATGTTCGGCGAATGCATTCGGAATTCTTGTCGGGTTATTCGGAAATACGGTTTTTTTGACAAAATAAAAATATTTTACAGAAAAAGAAAAGTCGCAATAAACTACTTTTTAGTCATTTGTCAATGGGTGCTTTTATTTTACTTTAAAGATATAAATAAACTTATTTTACTTTATTTTGCAGTTAGACTTTTTTTGTGTTAAGAGTTCTAATACAAATTATTTCTTTCGGCGAGCCAATTCTTCAACATAATATTTGTTTTACCATTTGTACATTTTTTAATTTCGGCAGGTAACATGTTTAAGCAATTTGGTATCATGTAGTCCAGCGTTCTTTGTCCATATTTGTTTAAGTGCTTAGGTACAATTAGGCCTTCATTTAGCGTAAAAAGAAAGGTTAAAAAAGGGACTGAAGTTCTTACGAATGAATTAACAGGAATTCTAAACCGAACAAATTCGGACAGGGACTGTCAATATGTCCCTATAACTTACGAATATATTATCATGACCCTCCAACTACGGGGCAAGGCAGTCGAGACAGTCCGGCTGGAGAGTTCAAATGGCCTCCATCATCCAGTCTCTCTCGACCCGCATGAATAAACGCATTGAGCGCCAAGTCCCGGAAAAACCTCACTCCATGAACCCGAGCACCAGTGTTAGGTCACTAAAAGTTGCGAACCGCTTGGAGTTACCTATGACAGGTGTTTGTTTTCCAATAAATTGTTTCCGTGGCGGCGGTACCCATACCCGTTTCCTAAATTGAACTGAAGGAGTGTGAGATGTTTTGCGCCAGTTCAATATATGCAGAGCTATGATTAAAAAAGGCGCAAGCGACTGTTGTGAAAATTCCTGATAAAACACTGCTTATTTAGAGAGCTGCAACTCGATGTTTTTTTCAGATGTAGCAGATTTTTAATGTTTAATTTAAGAAGGGATAAATTAAAGATTCAAATGCCCTAAATCTGAAAAAGAATCGAAATTATTTATTAATTTATTTTTATTTTTAAGTTTACGAGTAAAACCTCAAATTGTAATATTTAATTAATCGAAGACAATATTATCGAAACTCAACCGAAAATCTGGAGACAGAAAAATAAGAAAAAGATATTGGCACATCTGGGACTCGAATCCAGGGCCTTCAGGAAAAAAAATGGATAAAAATTTATCCAGACACTATTTAGTTTTGGTTTGAATCTTGCAATCATATATAATATATAAAGATAGCAGTCAATAATATGTGAGTTAAGAAAATGAAGATAATGTTGGTTGTTCTTAGTCGAAGTATGATACAGCTAAAAGTGACCGAATTTGATATAAACACCTTAGCTCAGTTGGTAGAGCCGTTGCCATGAAAGCAGAAGGTCCTGGGTTCGAGTCCCAGAGGTGCCAATATATTTTTATGATTTTTCTGTCCACAGATTTTCGATAAGGTTTTGCTAATATTGTCTTCATTTAATTAAAAAATAATTAAATAATATATTTACTTAAAAAATTAAATAATTAATTGATTGTAATTTTAATTTTGTAAAGGGTGCATATTTTGTGGTGCATTACACATAAAGTATATTATACTGTACAGGTGAGAGGTTGAACACAAGGTGCAGCCTGTTCAGCCCAGAAACTCGAACTTCACGTGTCGAGGAAAATAATTTGAACCGTAAACATTAACCGGTTCGTATTAAATTCAGGTGAACCTCAGCGCTAGTCAAATTTTAACATTAATTAATAAAATAATAAAAATATACTAGCTATACCAGCAAACATTGTTCTGCCATATATGTAAATTAATTCTAGTAAATATTTTGATCGTTAAATAAAAAAATAACGAATTTACTGTAAGTGTGTTGGGATGGGATCTATGACAGAAAGAGGAATGGAGCGCTGTAGACGCTGACCGCCGATAAAAACCAAAAAAACACCAGCCATTCATTTTCTCAATTTAATGAATTTCATTAAAAAAACGGACATATTCATTGTTTGATCTATTAAAAGATGAATTTAAAGTGAACATTTAAAATAAATTATACAAAATTTTGCATGCACTGCGTTGCGATACGTAACAAATTGAATGAAATTTCAAAATGATGCGACGCTTAGATGAAAGTTCGATGAAGCAGACGTAGCGCCATCGCGCCATGACATTCAACAACATAAATAATTTCGTTCTGTTTGAAATACGAACGACCAACGGTTAAATTTGTTTACACAAAAATCATGATCAAAAAATGAGAGGGCCGCGATTAAAAAATGGAAGGGTAGGGGCAGGAGGATGAAAATTTGGAGTTATAGGTATTTTTGTATGCCAAAAACAAATACAAAAAAAAATGTCAAGAAATTTTTTTCAGGATACGGACACCCTAATCACCCAGCGGTATGAAATATACTTTACGACCTATTCTCATACCTACCAAATATATATTTAAAAAATCATAATCGTTCCAGCCGTTTCGGAGGAGTGCGACCACAAACACCGTGACACGAGATTTATGAATGTATATATGGCCCAACCATTTGGAGCCAATGAGACTATGGCATCTCCAAGTAAGGTGTGTTCTTAGGTTGAAGGTATTGGGGATGAGAAGGATATTGGGAAAATGAAGGTGAGAAAGTACCTGGCTATTCAGATCTGATCACCAAATACGGCTACAGCTATTTTAACACACGTTTCAATACTAAAAGGTGATCTTACACCAAGGCGAAATTGAGAAGATCTTCTTCTCTGGAACGTACCGCAAATGTACTATTCATTACTTTAAATGAACAAATTGTAAAAACAACAAAACATCAAATAAAATTTATTTGCGCACGCCGGATTTAAAGCCGCGACCTTCGGCTTGCTGGCCGATAGCCTTACCCATCGACCATTGAGGCTGCCCTCCTCCCCGCTCGATGACAAAGCAACGTACAATGGTCTATTTTTAGAATGTATAAGCAATCTGGCGCCACAACCTTTGGGCCACGAGGTATATTTAAATATTTGGCCACAAATATAGCAATGCTACAATGTTTTCATGTTTAAATCTCCAATACCGTCGCTCTACAGTTTGAAAAGCCGTGCAATAGAGAAATGGGCTTACGAAGAAGAAAGTTAACGTGGAACAGCTGACGGCCTTACCGAACCGGTCACGTGGTACATTCACACACAGACACACACCCAACCAACACATTCACAACACTAAATGGATGTCATGTATAATATTGTATACACTTATTTAAATATGACAGATATCGGTTACTTGGTAAGAGGATATTTGAATCAACTTCAATAATTCAATAATAATCTCTGATTTACTGTGCACTGTTAGGTTTTAGAGTAACCAAGTGAGATGTATTCCGATATTCTAAATTAGATTGATATTTTTATATATCTCGTTTTATGACCTCCGAGGCCATGCAATTAAGAATCTCGACTACTAAACAGTGATCACGGGTTCGAATTCCGGCAAGACCAAACACAGAGACAATCCTGGGTTTGATTATTAGATATGACCGTATCTTTTTCTGATTGTTTTATTTAAAATTTTCGATTGAAAGTCGCTAATATTGTCTTCAATAATTAAATATTACAATTTGATTTTTACTCATTAAGTTAAAATAAAAATAAATATCGATCCTAGACTTTCACAAAAGTCAATAAATGTCGCATATTAAATAAAAAATGGATAAATTTATCCAAGACACTATCCAATTAGCATATGTTAGAAGTCAACTTGAGTACAATTCTCCCGTCTGGAACCCATATTATAATATACATGTACAAGCTGTTGAATGAATACAAAATAAATTCTTACGTTTTCTAAATTTTAAAATGGGTATTCCAGAAATTATGTTGAATTACAACACTGTTTTAAATGATATGAATATGCTCAAATTGTCAGACAGAAGAATTTTCACTGACTTGGTATTTCTGTTTAAAATTCTAAATGCTTTAGTTGATAGTCCGGTATTGCTTGAATTCATAAGCTTCCGGATTCCACTACGTAAGAAATCCTGAATTAGAAATGGGACTTGGGACTAACTACCATATGTATTCCTCTTAGTCCAGAATACCAATGAAGGGAAATAATTATACCAGGTCAGTGGACATCTTCAATTTATCTTTAAACAAATATAAAATACTGTTACTGAGGCAGTTCAGTTATATATCTACAATAAATACTCTTTTATTCATAATTTATCTATTTATTTATTATATCTATTTTTATTTTATTTATTCACAGTATAATTTGTAAATTCCATATGTAAAAGCCCCGAAAAAGGGCGTTAATAAATAGATAGCATTTGGTTCGAAATGAATCTTGCTATCATTTATAAAGATAATAGCCAATAAAAATAAGCCTTGTAAATGAAGATAATGTTGGTAGTTATTAGGTTGGTAGTCGTTGGTAAGTATGATAACGTTAAATATTACCAAAGGGGTTAGAGTCCTGTTAGTTC
Organism: Limnephilus lunatus; assembly: GCA_917563855.2. Classification (NCBI taxonomy): domain Eukaryota; kingdom Metazoa; phylum Arthropoda; class Insecta; order Trichoptera; family Limnephilidae; genus Limnephilus; species Limnephilus lunatus. The sequence goes on from OU830596.1 coordinate 24,278,762, forward strand.
AGTGTTAGAGCTCCGGCAAGGCGGAAGTTCTGGGTTCGATTCCTAGATGAGACCGTATCTTTTTCTGATTTTTCTGTTTATATTTTTCTAATGAGATTTACTAATATTGTCATGTCAATAACAATATTAACTGACGAAGTACTAAATAAGAAATGTGTATTTTTTCACATTTAATTAAGATGAAAATAATAAACTGTGGCAAATTTTCGGCGCGTTAAAAATGTTTTATTTATTTAGTCCAGTATCGCCCTGGTGAAAGACCACCATTCAGAATCGAAACGTTGCTTAGTGATTAAATCTGAATAGACAGGCACTTTCCAACATTCCCCTCCCCTTAATTGGAGATGACGTGGTCCCTGTAACACCGGGCAGTTGGGACTCTTGTGGTATTCGCACCAAGCAACAAAAACACACACACAAACAATGAATCGGCAGCACTAGTTAACACTAACGGCCTCTGTGGTCGTGAGTTAAGACTGTCGACTAACAATCCAAAGACGCTGGTTCGATTTTATTTGATTGATTCGGGTTATTTCACAATTTATTCATTTAAAATAATACAGTATATTTGCGGTGCGTTCCAGAGTGGAAGATCTTATTAGTGATGCTCAGGTGTAAAACCACCATTCAGAATTGAAATTTTGCTTGAAATGGCTTTAGCCGTCTTTGGTTTCTAGATATGCTCTTATCCTTCCCGCTATCTTCAGCCGTACAACATACCCCAATTAGGGGTGCCATAGTCTCACTGGCTCCAGACGGGAGCGGTTGGGACTCTTGTGCGGTATTCACACAAAAACATTTTTTTAAATTCATCAGAGTACAATTCATTAACCACTCGGACCCATAAGCTGGTTTTCACGATAATTAATTGTTGTGAGACAAGTAGGTAACATTACAACGACGTAGGAGGCGTAGGTAACTTATTAAAATATCAGTTAAACAGACAAAGAATTTTCACAAAATAAATAAGTTTTTAGAATGCCATAAATACGTATGAAGTTTTGAAAGTCTCGTTCAAAGGCAATATATGATAAAAGAATTTGAATTTTTTGGTAAATAAAAAAATGACTTTTTATTCCTTCTTGCAATTCCGTTCACACCGTGTACTTCAATAAATTAATCGTGAATTTCGATTGGGTAACTGTTGAAAAAACTATTCAACGGTTGAATGGATTTCCTTTGTGAGGCAGCCAATTGCCAAATAACATTGAACTGACTTCAAGATCAATGCTCGAAGATCACCGACTTTGTGAACCATGAAATACCACGAAAGTGTTCAGACTTATAAAATCAGCATAAAAAATTAAAGTTTTTTTTTATTACAGTAAAATGCTGTTAGAAATAATGGCTATATAGTTATAATGTTCAGTTTTAAAATTAAACACAGCAAATTTTGTTTACAAGATTAATATAAATAATATAGTGGTCCCGGAGAGAGTTCGTACGTCATCGACGATTGTGCTCTTCCTTGTCACATTCACATCTTGTAAGAAAACTAAAAAGAAAGAAGATATTAAAATAATGAAGATTAAAAAAAAACTTTCAAACTAAAAAATTTTCATTTATCCGATAATTTGATTCAAACTAAAAGAATGTTCAATTATTTTTTTATGTACGTATATATGTAATATTTTATATTTAGATTATTTTATGTAGGTAATCTATTGTATTTCTACTTAAGTTTTTTTTTTTAATTTTTAATTATATTGTGTATTTTCATTTATTATCTTTTTATTTTTAGTTACTTTTATTTTTATTGATATATGTAATGATAGATACTGCTACCCGGCTCAGAACAGATATTTTCTAGTGAGTCGGGTAGCGCACGTGATTTATATACTATTGATGTGAATAAACGCCCGGGTTACCGGCAATAAAAAAAATACTAGAGCGATGACATCATGTACGACCTCTTTTTAGGACTGTTATAATAAGCTTCAACAATATTGAACAAGGAAGATTACACGTCATTCACATTATTCCTACATTCCTAGATTACACGTTATTCATACATTAATACATGCAATTCAATCAAGAATACCAAAGTAAAATTCAAATAGATTTATTTAATAACAAAACGAATCAACTTAACGCTATTAAGTACAAAAATATTAATATTAATTCTATTTGTACTATAAATTTTTGTATGTCTCTCTGGTATCATTTGTCATTCAAATGCCACAATTATCTGTTACACTCTTTTTTTATTATTTCTAATATTTGTCCTATTATTTTGTGACATGTAATCAGTGCTTATGGTATATGTATACCAAAATCAACATTTTCAATTTGGGAAGCGTGTATCGATACCGCCGCCCCGGAAACCATTTATTGAATAACCAACACCTCTGCCATAGATCACCGGAAGTGAGTCGCTACGTTTTGTGACTTAGCAGTGGTGCCCGGGTTCATGGGGTGAAGTTTGTCCAGATCAATTTTTTAAAATTATATTATACTATATTTTGTTTGAATTGATTTTATTTTGTGTTTGAGTTTTAATATTTAGATTATTGGTTTTACTTTGAATTTCAATTTAGATTATTAATTTTTTATTTATATTAATGTCTATTATTTATTTATATTGTTATATTGTATGTGTTGAATTAGGGATTTGATAATTTTTTTTATGTAATTTAATTTTTGTATTTATTTTTTCTTAATTTCATTTTTTTCTTTTTTATTTTATTATTATTTATTTATCTTGTTGGCGGATGCGTCTGCCCAACTGCTGCGTGGCGGGCAGGATCGAAAGAGCCTTTTGACCTTTCCAGAAGAACTCTCTCGACCCATCACCTTGCGCCGCAGTTGAAGGGATGGATTCATACGTCCGTCACTCCTGTACTCACTGACCCCCAGATTCCTACCCACCCCTCATTTCTTTTTCCTTCCAAGAAAGGTCTTTTGAACATCCGAGAAATGGGGAATAAATAATTTCCCTTACTTTATTAATCAATGTTATATCATAATATAATACCTACATAAAAATTATTATATCATAATGAAGAATGCTTTTCCCGTTTTAGATTCCATTTCGCACAAAATTCACTTTTGACTGCCGAAAATCACACGAAGGCATAGACAAAGGCTTGCCACAACGGCTTGATGCGCGCGTCAAGCGAGTAAGAGTAGACAACAATAGACAATATTAGACAACAAATTTACGCACTTACCATCAAGCCGCTTGATAGTCTCCGAAGCCTTTTAAACTGAGAAATGAATAAAATAGTCTGTTTTCGACGAATAAACAAATTCAATTCAATCCATTCATTTTAAAAACAATACAAAATTAATATATCAAATCGTTTTTACAAGATAGACGAAGAAATAAATAAATAAATGCCTTACGGATAAATGCATTCCAAACGCTACATGCTAACTGACAAGTAACGCGCCTATCAATCGTGCCAAATCCTAAATATGCCAATCAGCAAGGAATTAACGTATAAAAGCAGTACTAACAGCAATAAAGCTTCCCATCTAAATTCTGCTTCATTGATGTTAAACATTTCAATATTCAAAGTGGTTCTATTTAACAACAAGATAGCTCTCCCCACCCCAAAACCATTTACAAGTTAGTTCTGAAAGCCGGAAGATAAAACAGTCTATGCTGTCGGTGACGGAGATAACCATCAGGAACATAGAAACTAATTAAATGCTCTCCGTGACAGTCGAGTTTTCGAACCATCCACGAATCAGTCTGAAGAAATGAGATACAATGTGCAGTGTGCACATCCCAGAACAACTCAGAACGGTGTTAGCTTTGTCGGTGCATCCATTGAGCCATATTGTTTAAAATCCCAAATCGCTATCGTTTTTCCGCAAGCTAAGTCAGTTAAATCAAGTAATTTCAATAAATGAATTGAAAAAAAATATTACATATTTTTTCACATCGTTTGTGCTAAATGTTTAATTATTTTCAAAAAACCTTGCAACATTTGCAGAAAAATATTAAATAAACATCAAGTATCAACTCTCCCTATACTCGATAAAAATATTAAATATGAACTGTCAACTCCCCCTACTCTCGATAAAAATATTAAAAATCAACTATGATCTCCCCCTACTCTCGGTTAAAAATATTAAATATCCACTATCAACTCCCCCTATTCTCGATAAAAATATTAAACATCAACAATCAACTCCCCCTATTCTCCATTAAAATATTAAACATCAACTAGGTATCTACTCATATTCTCGATAAAAAATATTAAATATTAACTATCAACTCCCTGTATTCTCGATAAAAAATATTAAATATCGACTGTCAACTCCACCTATTCTCGATAAAAATATTAAACGTCAACTAACATCACCACCTATTCTCGATAAAAATATAAAACATCAACTATCAACTCCCCCTATTCTCGATGAAAATCCCCATTCAACCAAACTCAAAAATGCTCATAATTGGCTGGTCACAATTCACAGCCACAAATCACCGCTCAGTACCAGGGAGTCATTTAATACAACGCTATCAGAGACTTATTTAGTATCCACCGGTGCTCCGCGGGAGAAAGGCATCTTCTAGCTCCAGTGTAGGCTATAGAAGCCGTTGAATCATTTCTCCAAACTCGCGTCATCCGCTCAAATCGCCGGAGAAATTGTCGCTCGGTAGGAACTCGCTTATTTCCTGACTTATATTTTATGAAATTGTTTTTCAGTTTAAAGTGATTTCATCTAACACAGAAAAAATCGATATTTTGAATTAGTGCATAACTTTTGAGTTATCTTAAAATTTGAACTTAGATTTCAAATGACTTACGTGAAATTTAAAATTGTGCTAAATATAATAATAAAACTAATAATTTTGCTTCAGTATTGACGTTAAAACGTGATTTAATCTTAAAGTGGATAAAATACTTCTAACCTAAGTCGAAGAGTGTGACAAATTTCAAAACCATTAAGTATAGTACAACATGACTACAGTTATGTACATAATTTGAGTGTCTACCTAAATACCATTAACTTCGCTTAAGTGACAGCTTATCTCACAGTAAAAAACGCATAAGACATAGACGTAAAATGACATTAAAAGTGACTGATTTACATCAAAGAAGTATCAAAAATGTTTTAGATTTAAAAACTATGTTATTCTTTGTTGTTTTGATGTTGTTATGTTTACATTCCACAACAGCAGATGATCGAATAGTGTTTGAAGATGAGGCATTAGAAAAAACTGACACCATTGTAGATCAGGCAGATTTTGGTGAAACGGAACCTAGATACTATAACGATAGACCCTCAGATCATAACAGATGGACTCTTATTAGTAAAACACCTGTTATACCTTTAAATGGAGGTCAAAATAACCCAAAAAGGGTTCAATATTACGAAAACCCTTACCCAAATCAAAATGGCTTCAATCCAAACAGAAAAAAGTATTACATTACGACAATTCGTAAACCATTTGACGACAGATTTGACGATAAGCCGTACATTGTCAAACTAAAACCAGAAAGCCCTGTGAAATATATTGCAAATAAAATCAGCTTTGGAAATAATCAGGATGAATTAAATACAGAAAAGGATCAACTAAATGGATTTGACGACCAAGCGTTTGTTTCAACTTTGACTACAACAGAAAAACCATTCAATTTATTCAAACCATCAAACATTAAACAAGATTTTGCAATATCTTCGCAAAGCGAGTCACTAATTAAGCCCATCTTAGAAACAATCAATAAATATATCACTAACTCCACGGTAGGATCTGTTGAAGGAAGTAAACTGAAGCCTTTGATCTACTACGTGGATGATGATAAAAAGGCAGTGCAGGACTATAAGGGAGGTAACGGAAGTAGTGCTAATAATGATAATGGCGGTGAAAGGAAACCAGTGGCTGGAGGAGGAAATAAAAAACCCAAACCGGATGTGGGACACTTCTACGATGATGTACCACTCAAGTCGAAGTTTTTTGAGGATCTTGGATGTAAGTAACTACAAAAAAATTATTTAATATTTTTATTTTCGGAAGGTACCAATTTATTATTATCATTTTATTTTCTATACAGGGTGTTAAGGGACGTACTTGACTTACTTTAACCAGTGATTCCTGCAAACAAAAAATGTTTTCTTCCGCATGTCGTCACTGGTCACTCTGTAGCCGACCAACCCCTAACCCCGCCTCCAACTATCCAACACCTACCATTTTTTTATGTTTTTGTAGAAAAAATAATAGTAAAAAAATATCAAAAATGTTACCGGAGACCAAAAATTCATTTTCATTTTTTACTCCAAATAATGTCAGGAATCACTGGTTAAAGTAACTAAAGTACGTCCCTTAACACCCTGTATACATGTATGTACAATGCGAATAAATGACGTACCAAAAATAGGCAAATAATCAAAGTTTGTAATAATGTCCAATATTATTTTACATATTTTCATATATACACAGGTACAATAAATATCTCGTGCTATAACACTAGCACAATCCAAAAAAATTATAAATTTAATTAAATGAAGACAGTATTAGCGAAACTCAACAGAAAATCTGGAGGCAGAAATAGATATTGGCTCCACTGGAACTCGAACCCAGGACCCTTTGCTTACATGGCAAGTGCTCTACCAACTGAGCCACGGAACCCATATCCAATTCGGTCACTTTTAACTGTGTCATACTTCGACTAAGAACTACCAACATTATCTTAACTTTCTTAACGCACATATTATAGGCTGCTATCTTTACATTTTTTTTTTTAAATTATTTATTAACCAAGATAATATAAGCACAAAAATACATTTTTTTACAGTTTGAAGTACCTACAATTTATTTTGGTATTATTTTTTTTTGGTATATACCACCTCACTAGGCTGAGCCTGTTCCGAGGTGGCAGGAATTTAATGAAATTTTGATTACTTTATCTTGTAGGATAAAATTAAATTTGATTGCGAGATTTAACTCAGTTCCCAGTTTAAAAAAAAAAAATTATAAATATATTAGTGTCAAATGGTTGACTGAATTGACTGCAAAATTAGAAATAAATTATTCATAACTTTTTCAATAATATTTCTCAATATATTTTAGAATATTATATTAAACTATTAGTAGATATTAGATATACCTAGTGCTTTTTTTTGTGTTTTCTTTTTAACTTTATTTTATTATTATTCTCTAACTTTATTTGTTATATTTTTTTGAACTCTTTCTCTGCTATAAATATAATTTAATTATTGTCTGAAAACTGCATTATTAAAACTCTTTAACCGCCTTTTTTTACAAGAGCGTTGCTCACAAAAAAATTGTATCATGATATATTATTTAGGTCGGTATCCTGCGTTTCTTTCAACAAAACCCCGAACATAACCACAGAATTGGGGCAGAGTCACACTGTTTTTTGTTTTCTATCGGCGACGGAATATAAAAGCACTGTGGCCTCGATCTAACCATCCATTTTTCTGTTTGGGAGTTTGTTTAGATCTTGGCGGCGAATGCGTTTGCCATCCTACTGCGTGACGGATCGGGAGAGAGTTGTTGAGGTAGACCTAACTTAGACCTCACCAGCCGAACTATCTCGACCCATTGCCTTACACCACAGTAACCCTGATTCCTACCCACTCCTCAAACCCTTTTCCTTCCCAGAACTTCTTCTCCTTCCTTTCCCTAAAAAAACCCTCCACGTCGAAGGTATTTTTTTTCCTCGAGGCATCCTGTGTGTGGAGCTAAATTAAAACACACTGAATAAAAAATAAAATAACTGTACCTACAGTTAATGGATGTACTACAATCGAAAATTGAAAATAAAGTCAATTTTTATTAGAAAAACTACATTTTTATAATATTTGAAAGTGATTCCCTTCAATTTAAAATATCATTGAAAAAGAAGATAACATTAATAAAAAAATAAATAAAAATACAATGAAGATTACCAATTATTTGGGAAAAAAATGGTCGAAGATTAAAAAAACTAACTAACTAACTATCTGTTTCCCCGCAGGGGTAGGCAGAGAGGACGGACCGCCAAACAACTCGATCTTGGCACACACTCCTTGCCTCGTTCACATTCATACATTGTCTCATACATGCTCTTCTATTATTCCGACTCTTCACATGGCCCGACTCATGCATCTGATTCACTTGGTCGTGCTATGTCTTCCTCGGGCGTCCCCGACTACTTCTACCATTCACATTTGCGTCATACATTCTCCTTACACTCGAGGAAAGCCTCGTTCATTCGCTCTACATGCCCAAACCATCTTTTAGTCAAAGATAATATTGTTAATTCTGAAATTTGAAATAATACTAATAATATAATAATATTATTTTATAACAAATTTACATCATTAAGAATTTTAATTTATTACATGTAAGAAAAAACGCCATATAAAATGTTTAAAATAAATTGCTTACAAATTTTTAAAGATAAAAGAAATTTAAGGAAATATAGCAATTTCAAAAAAATCTCAGGCAGTGGTGAAGATTTCGTCAGTGTGGACTCTTTCAAGAATCGAAAGAATTTTGTTATGAAATTGACAAATATGACGGTTTAATAAGGGGTGGCAGTGCCCTAATTGTAAAGGCGTTCGTTCCGGTAAGACGAGAGATTCTAAATTCGAGTCCCATTAACAACCGAGATATTTTTATTTTTCTGTGTCTTGTTCTCTTTCATATTTTCGTTTAGATTATTGATGTTATTTTCTTCTTCAATGAAAATAAAGTTTCTATATTAAGTTAAGTTTTCTCTCAATAAAATACCAAAATTTCTTTTATTACAAACAAACTGTTAAAACATCACATTACAAGATCTTACCTCGGCTTTTAATTTTTTTCGATATTTCGATACCCGAATTTATATTAATTACACATCCAAGTTTCATATATCCGGCTCGCTGTCCATTTCACCATGATGCAATGGGAAAGACCATCGTATTTTGAGCAAGTATCCACCGTCTAAAAATTATGCAAGACGTCTGACAACCCACTTACAAAATAATATGTACTTATGTTATTAATCATGCCATACGATAGATGTATCCATGAATGGATGCTAGTAAGTGAGGTATTGATAGATATTATTTGTGGAGTTATGAGAATCAGTTTCGTAATGAAGTTTCCCGGATGTCTCGAAAGAATTTAGTAATCTAAAACGCGTGTCATCAGTTTGGGTTAAAGTCAAACCATGTCTGTAGAAGATTTTAAACCGTAGGGAATATTTTTTTTAAATTTTATGTGAATACCGTTCAAGAGTCCCAACTGCTCCCGAACGTATTGGTGTATTTGGAATCTTTATATATAAAATAAAGTCGGGTTAGTTACACCATTTATAACTCGAGAACGGCAGGACCGATTTTTATGATCTTTGATTTGTTGGATTTGTCTCCGCCCCGTTTAGCAGAATAGCTATTAAAACAAAGGAAAAATTTCACGAAAAAAAATAATGAATAAAATGTTTTTCCTCATACATTTTGTATGGAACGAATTATTATCTATTGAAAGAGCTGAAGAAATGTTGTGATAAGTATAATTTTTAGTAGTGAGTGAATTCCAAAAATTCAAAAACGTCAAATGTTAATGCGCTGATTGTTTGCTTTTGTTCTTAAACATATAATCTTTTTTTTTTTTAATTTTTCGAAGAAAACTTCTTCTAAAAGGTTGTCACTTTGTGATGTCATTATTTATTTATTAAAAGAAAATAACTTAGTTTACATCACTTTATTTTTTGTACACTATCAACATGTTTCGTGAACCATGTTCACTTCTTCAGGAATAAAAGTATACTAAAGTTAAAAAATCAATTATAGATTACATATGGAGAGAAGGAATTGAAGGAGGGGGAAGGGTTGACAATGGTGGGAATTTCGAAGAATTGGGGATTACCATGCTATTAGAAGTAAAAGGCCGGTTAAGTGGGAAGATATTTAAAACAGGGTTAACAAAAATTTTTTGCTTATTAATTATGTCAGCTTTGGAATTTACATTTTTTCTTATTTCTAAAATTTCTAAATTATTGATTTGCGATGTTTTATATCCTGTATGTAATATTTGAAGACCTGAATTTATGTCAAAGCTATGATCATATTTTAATAAATGGTCTGCGAACTCAGAATCGCTATTGCCATTTAGTGCTCTGAGGTGCTCTTTAACCCTAACCTCAAAGTTTCTATAAGTTCTACCTATATAAAACGAACTACAATCATTACAATTGAGTTTGTAAACCCCTGATTTTTTGTTTTAATTTCGCTATCTTTATTGTTGAGTATATATTTCTTCAATTTGTTATTTGTGTAGAACGCAGGTTGAATAGTGCCGGGAATATTTTTACTAATAATTTTTGACAATTTTGAATTTAATTTTTAGTAATTTTTTAATTAAATCTCATAAAACAAATAGCAATTAATAATGGCTATTCTACTAATTTGATAGATGAAATTCTAAATAAAAAAATTAAACAGAATTTTTTCAAATTATATATTTACCCTATTTCTAAAGATAATAATAAACATTGGCGTAGAATTTTATTTGTTGACAACGATACGTCAAAAATTATTAGTAAAAATATTCCCGGCACTATTCAACCAGCGTTCTACACAAATAACAAATTGAAGAAATATATACTCAACAATAAAGATAGCGAAATTAAAACAAAAAAATCAGGGGTTTACAAACTCAATTGTAATGATTGTAGTTCGTTTTATATAGGTAGAACTTATAGAAACTTTGAGGTTAGGGTTAAAGAGCACCTCAGAGCACTAAATGTCAAAGCTATGACCATTTATTAAAATATGATCATAGCTTTGACATAAATTCAGGTCTTCAAATATTACATACAGGATATAAAACATCGCAAATCAATAATTTAGAAATTTTAGAAATAAGAAAAAATGTAAATTCCAAAGCTGACATAATTAATAAGCAAAAATTTTTTGTTAACCCTGTTTTAAATATCTTCCCACTTAACCGGCCTTTTACTTCTAATAGCATGGTAATCCCCAATTCTTCGAAACTCCCACCATTGTCAACCCTTCCCCCTCCTTCAATTCCTTCTCTCCATATGTAATCTATAATTAATTTTTTAACTTTAGTATACTTTTATTCCTGAAGAAGTGAACATGGTTCACGAAACATGTTGATAGTGTACAAAAAATAAAGTGATGTAAACTAAGTTATTTTCTTTTAATAAATAATCTTTTTTGTTCAACATATAATGTTCTTTCTTACACACTAAATGTCAGCAGTCAAAAATGGGAACACATGTCTGCACCCCTCCAAAGGAAAAATACAGTAATTATAAAAAATCTCCCTCACACGTATAAAGAAAATGAAACGCAATTCTTGTAAGTAAGTGGAAAAGTAAGAAAATCACAAAAATTACAAATCCGTACATAACGCCATCTCTGATAATTACAAAAATAAAACACGGACAGTTGCGCATCGATAATTGCTTCATTGTGTATTTTTTTGCTTAATAAAAAAACTGAATTTAATTCAGCTAATAAGTTAACACGATATTATTGATGCTGAGATGGTACGAAGTTCGCCGGGTCAGTAAGTAATTATATAGGAAATATACTGTCTGTGCTATTTAATTATGCCAAATACGCCAATACGAATAGCTATGTAAGGTGCCAGGGTTACAGAATACATACAGATGATTTAAAACTTGTTTCAAATATTTAGATCTAACTATCCATAGCATCCTGAGCATTTTTCTCCAACATCATATTCAAGGGGGGTTTTCAATTTACTTTAGTTTGCCATGTTTCTACACCTTCTAAATAAAGCAAAATCATACAAAATCGTATGTTTTTGTTTTGAAAATTTGACCGCTTAGAAGTATTATAGATGCTTCAATTAAATACTGCGTGTACAACATACCTTGGCCCTTAAAAATGTTGGTCATTTTTTTTTATAAGTCTTTTAATAAGCTTAGAAAAAAATAAAGTATTAGGTCTATAAAAAACATTTTCAACTGAAAACTCTCCTACTTATAAACACTTTTTCGGATATGGTTTTATTGCATATTGTGGCAAACTCAGTTTCTTATATAATTATCGCGAAAAAAAATGATTTTTACGCCCGAACCTCACAAAATAAAATATAATATGCATTTTCGCGTTGGTATTTTTGACATCACGGCGACAATACGGCAGTCGACGAATTTGTTATATCAAAGTGAACCTTATACCGTCCACCGAAGAACGACTGGCAGCCGCCCCATTCTTCAGTCATTACTCCTCCGGACGGAGCGGAGAAACAACGTGTTAGGGTCCGCGCTGCTTGTTTTCGGGGAATCAATTTAAAAATTCCGTTTTATTACAATAAACAATGTATAAAAAAGGAATTAATGTTTTTTACAGGCCTTTACGAAATCAACATGTAAAAAAAATTCTCAAATATCTTTTCCAACCTTTCCAAAAGCTTTTTCTCAAGTATTTTTAAACTCCTCCCATAAAAGGGCGTGAATTCCGATTTCAATTTTTTTCTGTACTAGTGGATCGCCTTAAAAACAATATATCGGAATCAGCGCCAGGAATAGTCTTATCTTTATGGTCTTAGTTTCGTCTGCCGATAAAATCGTTTGCGTTTTGTTTATGGCGTCAAGCAAAACCTCGCCAGATCAAACATAAGTTCATAGTATTTATACTCTATCTATATTATCGACAACCCATAGTACCTACGTATATCTTAATAGTCAAAGTGGGCCACTTTCCTACGTGAAGGAAGGCGTTTCGATCGCATGCACGAGACATCAATGCACGACAAGATCTAGACACGAAACCCGTATTAAAGTGAATTAATTAATTTTTGTATTCGTAATTTAAATGCTTGATTTTTTATTACTGGGTCGCACTAAATTTAAACACATTGGAGCTGCAAAATGCGATGCATTGGAGAAATTATTGAACCCAATGAAAATAAATTGCTTGAAAATAAGTCCTATCATTTGCTGTTAAGATTCTCGGCTCTAAAATCGAAGCCTGAGGTGAAACATTATTTGAATTGGCTGAGACGGCCTCCGTGGTCGCGGGATAAACCTCTTGACTAGAAATTCGAAGGTTGCGGGTTCAAATCCTGGAAGGCGCAAATACATTTATTGTATATAATTGATTTGTTTTATTTTACAATTTAATCATTTAAAATAATGCAATGTACATTTGTGGCCTGATTGGCGACCAACTCCGAATTGCCAGGTACTCCCTCATCTTTCTCTTCCTATCTCCTTTTTTTTTTTTTTTTAATTTTCTTTATTCATTAAATCAAAAATTGAGGTAACATTAGTGGATTTTTCGACCACCATGCTAGGCTGGTGCCCGTGTTATGGTGGTCCCCAATACCTTCAGTCACAACATACCCCAATTGGAGATGCTATAGCCTTACTGGCTCCAGACGGGAGCATTTGGGACTTTTCTGAGACATAAAAAAAAACATGTCTGAGCTCCATTACAGAAAATGCCTTATCAGGAGGTCAAGACTTTTACCAATTTAGTTTTTCAGTCAAAATTTATGTGCTTTGTAAATTTTCGAACTTAATTAAATAATAACATAATAAATAAATAAATGTTTAAATACTATAAGATCTCTCATCACATTAGATATTGTTTCAAAAAGATGAGATGCATTTTCTTGCATATTGTTGCATCAAAACATAATATTTTTAATAAGTTGATCCGTTTTGAATTTCCATAACATTATTATTCAACGCTAATTCTAAATATTCGGCAAGGTGCAGTGGCGTGACCACGATCTATCGGGGCCTGGGGCAAATCTGTTAACCGGGTATTCATAATATTGATCGCCTAGCAAATAAGCACCCAGGGGACATGGATTGTTTTTCGAGTTTCCATTTGTGCTTCATACTCGTTTACATTGATAAATAATGTATTTTTGAAGTGAAAATTTCTTTAGCACCGTTGTTATTTGAAACCCGATGAAACGAAAAATAGCGACACTAAAAAGAAGCAAATACATACATCTATAGGATTCATCCTGCGAGAGAATGAGTCTCCTTTTTGAGCGGTGCTTCGTAGCCTCTCACTCTTGTCTACTTTTGTTTCCTGAAGCTTGTATACTGTTGAGGTTTTTAAGTGAGAGTGGTATTTTATTGTAAAGTTTAATACCATAATACAAGAAGCTTTTTTGCCCAAATGTTGTGTTTGTGGTTACTTGTTGGATATGTTTTTGACCATGAGATCTAGTGTTTCTAATGTATGTGTAAGTTGTCATTTCTTGGGTTTTGTACTTATGAATGTAAATGCATCGGTCATGGTGACATTTAAGGATGCGAAGATTAGGTAGGTGGGTTAACTGCAGGATTTTATTGACATTTGCTCTCCACATGTATGTCACCAGTTTGAAGTCAAATGTAATAAGTTTTAGTCATAAGTCACTATCTACATATAAGTCTTAGATGTAAGTCCCTAGTTATAATTTTGAATCTTAGTTGTAAGCCTATCGTATTAATTTTATTTTATTACATGCTTATATTTACAGTGCCCTTGAGGTGATTTTTCACGAAAACGGCGCTTTATAAATTAGCCAAATATTATATATTATTATTAAGTCTTTGCGAATGCATGCCTACAAATCTCACATATATATTGCTTGAACAGTTACCATAAGTAACAATAGTCGTTTATTAATAAATTAGAGTAAACACGACTATTTATTAGCGATACATACAAAAAGTTTTGATCGTCTTGCAACTCAGAGATACATTCAATTTTTAAGTTCAGCTTTTCAACAGAGAGAGTGAGAACAATTAGTTTTATATGTTATATAACAACTTTCTGTGTATATACATATTTTTTAATTTAATTTTGTAATCTTCCTGCAATAGCCCCAGCTGCCAGACAACCGATACGCCACTGTAACGATGACATACTAACGAACCATCCTAATATCATTAAAACCATTTTATCATAATTGTATAATGATTCACTAATTTGTATGCAAAAGTTTACCTAATATTACTAAGTTTATGCGATCAACCTACATAATATGTTATTTTAAAAAGATTATATTATATTATGTGTGACAAAAATTTCCTCCAAATATTTACGTTAATAATATTAGCATACTAATAGGATGAAGGTCGAAACAACTATTATTTACGGTTATTATGGAAAATCACCAATCTTTAGTGGGTGCTTTTTGCCACAATATGACACTATTTAAAATACCTCGGATTGCTTTGCTGCCAGTTTTAGACAAATTTGCACTAGATGCATTTATACTTAATTTGAATTATTAAGTTAAGATATGATTTTTTTAATGTGGGGGGAAAATATTGAAAAGATCACCAAAAAATTACGAGCAATCCGAGGAAAAAGTTTCAAATTAGTCTGTCGCTCGAGTGGGTATTTACACCGTTTGAGTTCAATTGGAATAAACCAAAACGCTGAAAAATTAATAGATATCTAATATAGACGAAAGGAGAAATGGTGTGGAAGCGCGATGACTGTCGCCGAACAAAGACTAAGACTACACGGACTATCAATGTGATCAGGTAATGAAAGTTATGCGTTTGGTGTGTAGGTAGAAATAAAGGCGGCGCTGTGAAAGAATAGCATGGTTATACGTTTTTTTATTTATTTTATTTATTTGTCTGTATAAAATATGTTTTATTTGAGTTTTTCGATGCCTGTCTCACTAGGATATACATGTGCGAGACAGGCGTAGTGGTGTAAAAATATTTTTTTTTACATCAGCTCCACACAGGAGGCTCTGAGGAAAATACTTTCCCTATGTCATCTTTGGGGATGCTGTGTGGAGGATTTTTTTAAATGAAAGTAAGGAGAGAAGAGTTCTGGAAAGGAACAGGGTTTAAGGGGTGGGTAGGAATCTGGGGTTCAGTATGTCCTGATCATCCACCTCCAAGACCTAGACAAACCTCACCCCATGAACCCAGGCACCCCTGCTTAATCACCAAACGTAGTGAACCACTTAGGGTGACCTATGGGAGAGGTGTTGGTTATCCATTAAAGGTTCCCGGGGCGGGGGTACCCATTCCCGCCTCCCAAATTATAGTTACAAGAATATTTAAGGTTAATTTTTTTATTTATTTGAATACCGCACAAGAGTCCCAACTGCTCCCGTCTCCCGTTTCATTTCTGAATGGTGATCTTATACCAGGGCGATACTGAGAGTATCTTCCATTCTCGAACGTGCCACATATATACTATATATTGTTTTAAATAAATAAATTGTGAAATAACACAAATTAATCCCCGATCCCGCGACCTTCGGTGTGCGAGTCAAGAGCCTTACCGCTGGATTACGCCGGCCGTACATATATATTAACTTTATTTTAATTTTAATTTAAGCTGTAATTCATATTAATTTGAAAACCTATTTATGGAGCTAGATTAGATAGGTTTATATCATATTAATTTATGTTATGTGGGTTAGGCCGGTTAGTGACGGCCGGCGTAGTGCAGCGGTAAGGCGCTTGACTCGCACACCGAAGGTCGCGGGATTGAATCCCGGCGTGGCAAATAAATTTTATTTGATTAATTTGTGTTATTTCACAATTTATTCATTTAAAATAATATATAGTATATTTGCAGCACGTTCCAGAGTGGAAGATACTCTCAGTATCGCCCTGGTGTAAGACCACCATTCAGAATTGAAACGTTACTTGAAATGGTATTAGCCGTGTTTGGTGACCAGTTCTGAATAGCCAGGTATTTCCTCACCTTCCCCTTCCCTATCTCCTTCCCCTTCCCACTACCCTCAGCCTCACAACATACCCCAATTGAGGTTGCCATATCACTGGTTTCAGACGGGAGCAGTTGGAACTCTTTTGCGATATTCATATAAAAAAGGTCGTATGTAAATTGTTATTTCTGTCTACTATAATTTTTTTCTGCAACGCAGAATACTTACAATCCATTTATTTATATCTTGTTTGAATTGTGTGAACCGTTGAAACTATGTTTGAACGGTTCCATGACAGATGATCCCCCGACAGTAGGCCCTTCGGCATACTTATATACAATATGCAGTCGGTGTAGGGAAAATACGGTATACCTACTTACACAAAATATAACTAAGTATCCCGAAGAGCTGTGCAGAGAGGGTGTACCGCCGAATAAAAAAAGTAGTAAGGTGTAACAAAAGTATAAAATTACTTTCCTTCGAATGCATTAAGAAAAAAGTTACTTTTCTATACACTGTCATTATCAAATAAGTACAAAAAATTGACACTGTAAATAAATTTGTTTGATATTCATACCAGCTTAATTATTAAGTATTTTTGTAGAAGATTTTAGGTTTGACATTGGTAAAAATTGCACAACAAATAAACGTGCCCGGGTTCACGGGGTGAGGTTTGTCTAGGTCTGGGAGGTGGATGACCAGGACACACTAAACCCCAGATTCCTACCCACCGCTTAAACCCTCTTGCTTCCCAGAAAACACCTCCCCTTCCTTTCCGTAAAAAACCCTCCACCCAGAATCCTCAAAAATGACATAGGACCTGAAGAAAATTATTTTCCTCAGGGCCTCCTGTGTGAAGCTCATATAAAAAAAGCGCGAGTTGTTTGAAAAATCAGTGCATTTCATATAGTTTAGCGGGAGGGGGAGGGAGGGAGGGGAAGGGAAATCCGGTAGGAGTGGAGGGGAACGATGGAGAGGGGGCTTCATGGGACGGGGGTTCGCAGGAGTAGGGACGAGGGAGAGGGGAATCATTTTAGTATTTGATTATCACTTTTGCAACTTGTTTTCCTCAGGCGTCCCTGACTTCTTCTACATTCTACAAAATTTAATTCTTCACGCTAAGTAATTGTTGAAAGTCTAACCGCAAATTGAATGCTTTCTACGAAAATACATAAAACAATGTCTTCGTACTAAAGAAAGAGTGGGCAATTTTCCCAACTTTATTTAAACAGAGGTGTTTCAATTTAAAACTGTTGAAACTTGAAAACTTAAAATGAAACTTAAGAAATAAAAACATTGTACGAATATAATTGTACGACCGGTCAGTGGTTGAGTGGGCATAGCGCTTGGGTCCCAGCCGGGCGTCGCATGTTCAATTCCTCGGCTGGCTAAGTCCTCCATCACAACACAAGCAACATTTTCGGCTTTCTGTGGTGGTAGTAGGAGATTTTCAAACATTGTTGGGTTATTCGTAACCCGGGGATGTTTGTCTTTCTTTAAAAAAAAAAAAATAACATTTATCTTTTAATCTACAAAATACAAAATGGACTTGTACACAGAAACACAACATTTATAAAAAACGTCACAAGTACCTACACGAACATTATACTAGACAACATAAATACTGTTAAGACTGAAAGTGGCAAGAGAATCATTGGCCACGAGGGTGTAGAGTGTAGATGATCTCCTTCCAGATAGCCTAAAAACAGAGAAGAGTATAAATAAAATCAAAATCAAAAAATATTTACTGTACAAATAAAAAATATAAATGGTGTAGCTTATGGGCAGACCCCATTTCTTCAGCTAACCACATACATGTCATATTATAATGTTTGTGCAAAGAAGAGTTTTTAATGTTTATACAAATAATAAAATACAAATACACCAATAAAAATACAAAAATAGGTGTTTCATTTATGTGAGGTATTCACTTAAGGTGTAATGAAATTTTTTTACAAGGAAAGTGTTTAGTGACGATTTGAATTTGGGTGTACCTTGTAATTGTTTATGTTTTGTTGAAGGTTGTTATATATTTTAATAGCCATCTAATATGGTCCTTTTTGGAATATTGTTTTGTTTTCTTTTGGTATTAATAAGTTTTCTGTGAACCTTGTAGCGTATTTATGTGTTGAGTTTTTTGTGGGAACTTGTCTGTAGATGATCGCACTAACATGCATAACTCCATTATATATATTATGTCTGTGACTGTCAGAATTTTCAGATTTTTTAACTTGGGTCTACATGACTCCAGACGAGCAGAGTTTGTAATTTTTCTTGTCCATCTCTTTTGGATGATAAAAGCTCCTTGTTTAATCATAGGTCGTTAGAGCAAAAGTAAAAATCTTATTATTTTGTACTTAAGTTAAGAAAGTGAAATTTTATTATTTTTTAACTTAATAAATGAAAAAAAAAATTCTGTACCGAGAGAGTAAATAGAATCTATACGTGATCACATTGTCAGCATCCGCGTCTGACGGTAATTTGCCATTGAAAGTGCCGTAAAAAGTATGAAATTACTCCACAAAAAGAAGAAACTTTTTTCGAGTAGCCGATGCGAATAATGTGAGCATACCTTTCATTATTTCTCCTTTGCCGAGAGCGAGAGTGAAAGTATGTTTGACTTCTGTTAGCGGCCAAGGTGGGCCAAGGTAGGTCATATTGCTATTGGTAGATATATAGCAGAGTAGGGCGTGGTTTTTGTGTGCCCAGAAAAATCTATACCGTTTCTGCAACTTAAATAGGATAGGTTTTGTTATGCAAAATAACTGTAACATAAAATAACACAGAAACTAAAACAGTACTATAAGACAAAACAAACAAAAAAACTACATTACCTAAGCTGCTATGGTTTGCAGGAGTATATATGTACAGTTAAATATGACCGAATCGGATAGGGTCACAGTGATAGGGTCAGTGATAAGACAAGGCAAAGATTCGATGCCTAGGTGAAGCCGTATCTTTTTCTGATTTTTCTGTTTCAGATTGTCGATTGAGTGTCGCTAATATTGTCATAATTAATTAAATATTACAATTTGAGGTTTTACTCATTACTTCCAAATAATAATATACTCGTAACAATAATTCTCTGAATCCAATCAATTTGGATTCAGGGAAAATATGAGTACCTCACATGCGATAGCTTCAGTAACAGATTTCCTTAAAACAAATATAGATCAGGGCAAAAAATGCCTTGGAATATTCCTAGATCTGGCTAAAGCGTTTGACACAATTCACCATCAAAACCTATTCAATAAACTGAATAAACTAAAAAACATGGGTATCAAGGGAACAGAACTCAAATTAATCGAAAGCTATATGGTAAATCGCACACAGTATACCTCAATAGAAAACACATGTAGTGACAAAGAACAAGTATTCTATGGAGTATACCCCAAGGCAGCGTGCTTGGGCCAATCCTATTCCTTATATATATATATACATTAATAACTTATGTCACCTCCAAATAGACAGGGAAATTATAAGTTTCGCTGATGATACTGTGATACTGTGTTACTCTTTAAGGCCAATGACTGGAAAACGCTAATCACAAACGCAGAACTTGGCTTAAATATCACTAAAAAATGGTTCCACTCTAACTTATTAACTTTAAATATATTTAAAAAAAATTATAACTTTCAGCATAAACTCGAGAAGCCAACCCACCAATAGCAACCATCTTAAAATACATTCCTGTCAATCAACCCACACCCCCTGCGATTTTCTCACAATTACACAAACGGAAAATATTGCATATCTTGGTTTATACTTCGACATATATGATATAAAAAATATATACTTCGCACTAGCACAATCCATAATGGAATACGGCATTAGTGCCTGGGGCTATGCCAGTAAAAAAATACATTAATACACTGTTTAAAGCTCAGAAAACCCTAATAAAAGTTGTACTTAAATTAACAATACTAAATTTAAATTTAAATTTAGTATACAAGTACTAACTTTCCTTTACAAGAACTTAAACACATTTAACACTTCACAAAATTCTCGCAATACTAAAACAAGACATGCACCCCAACTAAAAATACCAAAAACAAACACATCCTCTGGACAAAAACACTACAGCTACAGGTACCAGGCAATAAAACTATACAATTCTCTTCCAACACAATATAAAAAAACGAATAATATTGAATACAAAAAAAACATAAGGAACTTAATGTCCACAATCATTTCAACTTTTAATTTAGGTATAATTTTGTCGAATTGAAGTCGATTTTATATTTTGTTTTTTATTGTTTCTCTATATTTTAATTTTTATTGTTTCTCTTTTTTTATATTAACTAAGACCACTGTTTGTTTTGTTTTACTACTTATAATCTATAATTTATAATTTACAACTGAAAAATATTCTCTACAATACAGGTGAACTCCAAGTGTGGAGGAAAATATACTATACCTTTGTAATGTTAATATACTAAGAATGAATAAATAAAAACAAAACATACTGCAATTCACATAAACGGTGTTAGGAATAGGAGGATTCCCGGTTTAGGACAGTCAACGTATAACGCAGTTCGCTATTCCGACTTCTTGATAAAGTTTGGATAAGCGACATCTGTTGAAATAAGAGAAAGGGAGTAGTGGTTCAGATCCATGATAAAAAGATAATGTTTTAATATGGTTTTAAAATGTATCGTTGATACCTGAGCAGTGCTGTCACCTGGCGGGTTTCCACCAATTTTCACCATTTTGCCAAAAATTTAAATATTACGGAAATAATTAGATAATAAATTGTCTTCTTATAACTTTCCCTTATCAGCAATGATATTGTTTTGATGGTTCGAAAGTATGAAAAATCAGTACCTACTTGTTAATTTTTTTAACGTTTTGGTTTTCATGGGGATGAGATTTTTTTTTTTTTTTTTAAGAGTAGGTAGGTACTTTTTTCCATTAGCTCCACACAGAAGTCATTGAGGAAAATAATTTCTTTAGGGCTTATGTGGTCTTTGAGGTTGCTGTGTGAAGGGTTTTCTTAAGGAAAAGAGGTAGAGGAAGTTCTGGGAAGGAAATAGGTATGATGGGTGGGTGGGAATCTAGGGTTCAGTATGTCCAGGAGTGACGGACGTATGAATCCATCCTTCCAACCGCGGTGTAAGGCGATGGGTCGAGAGATTCCGGCTGGAGAGGATAAAAGACCCCCTCAACCAGTCTCTCTCGATCCTGCCTACCACGTAGCAAGTTGGTAGACGCATCGGTAGACCCATCGGTAGACGCATCGGTAGACGCATCGGTAGACGCATCAGCCACCAAGACCTGGACAAACCTCACCCTATGAACCCGGGCACCCCTGCTAAGTCACTAAACGTAACAAATCACTTGGGGTGACCTATGGCAGAGGTGTTGGTTATCCAATAAATGCTTCCCGGGGCGGCGGTACATACCCGCTTCCCAAATTGAAACAAAACCTACCCCAAAACAATTTCTGCAAAAACCGTTTTAATGGTTCTTTGTTTACCAAAACATTTTTTGACTTGGAAAGTTAGATGGTTTATATTGAAAAAACAATCATTTCGTGGATACTATATATCTGACAATATTTTAATTACTTCTACTACCATAATTATAAGCGGAAAATGTTACAATGATGGACAGTTTAGCAAGAAGAAGGTTGAACCCGACGCTTTGGACTAACCGGTTTTAATTTAATATTTTAGATCGATCTTCCAGTTACTTCCCTTCTCGTAGGAAGCCCACAAACAATTCCTCAATAAACATTGAAGTAATGTGAAGGAGTATTTCACCCTCCTCCTCATAGATTATCCATACGATAATGTACATTATCGATTAATTTTTAACATGATTTATTTATTTAAAAAATTGGAGTAAATTATTCGGTAGTTGAACCTATGAATAGTAAGTAAGTAATAAAATAAGTTAGCCGAGTTTTTGTTTGTGAGTTTTTTTTTTTTTTTTATTTATAATAGTTATCGTAAGGATAATTTAATATAAAACCCCTACAGTGCGGCTGACTGTATTTGCGTCTACCACTTTTTTTTTATTATTTATTAACCAAGATATTACAATACATACAAAATACAATGTACTTTTTTTTGTATCTACCACCTCACTAGGCTGAGCCTGTTCCGAGGTGGCAGGAATTTAAACTAATTTTGATATCTTATTCTTGGAAGAAAAATAAGATAAAAAATAAAAATATTTTAATTTAGATAGATAAATAAAAAAAAATAAAAAAAAGGAAAAATTTGAAAGGCACAAATTAGAGACATAAAAATCGAAATCGGAAAAGAGAGCTTAAAATCTAATTTTCAATTTCAAATTTCGCTTCGAGATTTTTACATAATTTTGCCAGCAGCGTCGGGGTTGGACTTTTTTTCATCTTTAATTCTCTATCCGTATTTTATTACTTTATAAATTGCATAAAATGCTGGCAGAATGGTATTTGATATATTCTTTGTTATAGAATTGGAAATGTGATTGTTCAGGAATATTATTTTTTTGTTCTTTTTGAACATGCTATGACTTAAATACATGAAGAAATTTATTCTGCAAAATAAAATAAAAAATCAGAATGTAGTTTTCACACATGATAGAATTGAAACCTTCAGAAAACTAAAGTATACAAGAGTGGGGAGGCTACGAAGCACCGCACAAAGAGAAGGCTAATTCCTATAGATGTATGTGTTTGTCTCTTTTTAATGTTGCTATTTTTTGTTTTATCGAGTTTCAAATCACAATGGTGCTAAAGAAGTTTACACTTCAATAATCTTAAAAAAAAAAAAAAAATTCAAATTTGTCTTAAAATTATCTTCCTATCCTGTATATTATTTTTACACTACCTACTTGAAATGGTTTTATTTATATGTACTAATTAAGCCTTTTCATATATATTTTTTAATTGATTCTGAATTCATTTTGAAGTGAAACTTCTTTAGCACCGTTGTGATTTGAAACTCGATGAAACGAAAAATAGCGATACTAAAAATAAACAAACACATAAAATATACATCTACAAGATTTAGCCTGCGAGAGGATGAATCCTTACCGTATTGGCCGCTTTGATTATGTGCTCAATTTGTAAGGCTCCTATTGGTTGATATTGTGTAGATAAAGGTTTCACTTCTACTTTTTGTGAATTACACTTGATTTTTTAAGTTAAACTTCTTTAGCACCGCTGTGATTTGAAACTCCATGAAACGGAAACGACACAAAAAAGAGACAAACACATACAAATATAGGATTTAGCCTGCGAGAGAATGAGATAGAATAAAACCTTACCGCATTGCCCACTTTGATTATGAGCTCACTTTTCAAGGCATCTATCGATTGAGATTTGGTTTATCATTATCTGTGCCACCCACCCGTGTCTAAACCGCACTGTTTTTGCTAATTTTGTTCTCTTGGCACAGCTTTGTATATACTGTATATTCGTTTCATATTATTTAATCAATTTTTTGTAAGATCTCGTAAGGAACACTATACGATTACTATTAAGTTTATTATGGCTAAGCGCACTTGAAGTGAAATAACACAAAATTGCGCTAAACAAATATTACGTTATTATTATTATTATTAATCGATGCTTCGTAGCTTCCCCACTCTTCTCTACTATAATTTTCTGAAGGTTTCACCTGTAACGCGTGTGAATTGCACAATAAGGTGGGTCATTTAAAAAAAAAATTATTCTAAGAACGATGAAAGGGTGCCAAATGGGTTCAAAACGACATGACTACCGCCCCATAGCGATCACATCTGTTCTGTCAAAAGTGATGGAACGTGTGATCAATGACAAACTGCTCACATACCTCGAGAAGAACAAAATTATTAACGACCGTCAATACGGATTCCGGCGGAACCGCTCGTGCGGTGATCTTCTCGCGTATGTGACGCATGTTTGGGGACGGTGCCTGGAATGTTTTGGTGAGACCCAAACGGTTTCACTGGACATTTCCAAGGCCTTTGACCGGGTTTGGCATCGAGCGCTTGTCAACAAACTGCGTTCTTACGGACTTCCCGCATCCTTGTGTGCGTGGATTGCCGACTTTTTGAGGGGGAGGTCGATTCAGGCGGTTGCTGACGGTTTCACCTCTTCCTCGCATTCGATAAATGCTGGCGTCCCACAGGGATCGGTTCTGTCTCCGACTTTGTTTCTGTTGCACATCAACGACCTCTTGTCATGTGCACCGATTCATTGTTACGCGGATGACAGTACAGTCCATGATAGCTTTTTGTTTGACAAGCCTCCAAAGGGCACACAAACCCCAATAGCTCGGAGGGCTTTGAAGCAGAGAATGGACGGTTACCTCGAGAGTGTTTTCTCTTGGGGTAAGAATAACCTCGTCGAATTTAATGTTTCAAAGACCCAATCATGTCTGATAACGTCTAAAAGGGATCGAAATGATAATCTAGTGTCCTTCAACGGAAGCATTCTCCCGAACAGGACCTCCATTGATATGCTTGGTGTAACTCTTAGTGACCAGCTCAGGTATGGGGGCTCCATCGAATCCAGAGTTAAGTTAGCCTCTCAGAAACTGGGCGTACTGTACAGGGCCCGCAGATACTTTAATAGTACTCAACTGTTAACCCTGTACAAATCGCAAGTGCGCCCCACGGTTGAATTTGGCAGCCACCTCTGGTCTGGAGCTCCAAAATACCTAAAAAAAACCCTTGACTCTGTGCAGAAACGGGCGGTCCGTTTGATAGATTCTCCCATCTTAACAGACGGATTGCAATCTTTAGAGCATAGGCGTCAGGTGGGAATGCTGTCCTTGTTCTACCGGTATTACAATGGAAGATGCTCCGAGGAACTAGCGTCATTGATCCCCTCGGCACCGGTGCATAGTCGGGAAACACGCCAAACACGCGCCCAACATTTGTACACAGTTGATATTAGTCACATGAGAACGGGTCGTTTTTACGATTCGTTCTTGAGTTCAACAGCTCGGCTATGGAACGATTTACCGGCCTCTGTGTTTCCTCCCTCCTACAACATGAGTCTCTTCAAGACCCATGTTAACTCCTTCCTTTCCTCAAAAAGACCCTCCACACAGCATCCTCAAAGATGACATAGGCCCTGAGGGAAATTATTTTCCTCAGGGCCTCCTGTGTGGAGTTAATGTAAAAAAAAAAAAAAAAAAAAATGTTAAAATTTTTCCAAAATTCTGATACGATCTTCTTCCTCTGGATTTACTTCAAAGTTTTAAAAATTTCATTTTAAGGGGTTATTTCTAGTGCATATAAAAGTTACTATGAATCCTTTAAAACTTTAAACCATATTTTTTTGTAATCTTCCTTTTCCTTTTTGTAATCTTTACCATTAAGAGTTGGTAAATCTTAGGATTTACCGGAAAATCTTAGGATTTACCGTAGTTCGGGCTTTTACAGTGACATATACATATTTACGAAATCATTTACAAAAATTTCCAAGATTGTGTCTCGCAAAATAATGCCAAAATTTGAGTGTAAGAAGGATTTTGCTGGTATTTGTATGCACTTCCTTGAGATAATTTGAATTATATTCATATATTTTTCAAATAAATATAAAACTATTTTATATAAATATAAAATAGTTCATTTTAACAAGGGTGGGTTATTCTCTAATATGTGAAATTTCAAAGTTAGTCCAATTTCAATCCAATCTAAATCATAGATGATATCCAAATATTAATTTTAAAAATCCGAGATTTTGTATCTTCATTTAACACCCTTTTATCACGATTACGCAAATCAAAACAAAAACAAAAAAATCCCATACAGTCGTGACCCACCTTATTGCACAATCTGCTTTTTGTTGTTTTGAAAATTATTTTACATTTTATAATATAATTTAATAATGTTCACCTCACTGGGTGGCTTACCCGTGCTGAGGCCCCCCATAATATGTCGGAACAGCACGGAAATGTTGTGTTAAGGGCGTTTAACCAGCCAGCGGCCGAAAATCCACATTTCTTCGAAAGATGTACACGGCGGTTCCAATGAGAAAGATTAAATATTCTCCGTACCAATTTTTAAAATTATAACTCAATATCGATTTTATTTCATTTCACAATTTGCTTTAATTTATACCTACATTCAAGAATGCTGAAAGGCGTGATGATAAAACTATTAAAATTATGTACTTTTTGTAGATAATTATTATTTTTTTATTATAAGTATTTAACATTTTTCAATAATGTCGAAGCAAAATAGGAATGTAAAAAAATCTGAAATATATTATTTTTTAGGTACGCAAATAAATACACAAACGGACCCATTTTCGTTAAGAAATGTTATATTACGTATATATATATTCTGAAACATATTTTTTCCAGATAATATATTGATTTATTTTACTTTATGATTTGATATTTTCTACCTGCTTTTTCTCAAAGCAAGATAATTATTAAATCTGTGCCAATTATTTTAAGATAAAGTTTTTATTGTAAATATATTTGACAAGCGTTAAATAAAGAGTTACTATTAAAAACCTCCACAATACACGCATCCAGTTTACAGACGTGGCAAGGTTTGTAAACTGCAAGACCCACTGGATAAAATATCAAAACATAACAACATTGCCAAACTTATGATTTGATATGGGTGTTGTATAATACAAAATCTTTGTGAAAATTTAACAAATCTGCTAACGACCTATGGTATAACCTTATTATACTAAAAATAAACATCTTTTCTCAAAATTTAAAACATACGTTTACTAGATAAAAGAAAAATCTTTCGAAATCAATTTATAATTTTTTCTGGAAAAGTGTCAATACGTCTAAAATCTGATTTAAAAATTACATATTTCTGGTTTACTCTGGTTATACCCTCTTAACATTGGATACTAGTCCGAAATCACTTAGATATAAAAGATAATAAGAAAGTTCTAATTAGCCAAGTTCCGTCGGCACCTCATAGCCAAGGCTTTAATTATTTCATAATCATCAGTCAATTAATCAATGTGTTAATGTGATGGTTAGTATTAATGTGTAATAATGTTGGTATATCGACGGTTTCATCAGCAGGTCTCGCTTCATTGAAATTCTGGTCGTACCGTAGGTGTTTAGATTAATTTGTAAGAGATGGTGTGTAAAACGGAGTTACCGTGGACTGAAATGTGAATAATATTATGATTGTTGAAAATCTAAAAGCTTTCGAGCTTTTTACATAGAGGGCAGTGCTAAGAGCTGTCCCGAAAGTTCGCAAGATGGCGTTTAGTTTAGTTCCGAGTTTGTGCATCAGGGGGGGCCGACGGCCGGGGGGCAGTTTGCAGGAGCTCACATAATTCAGATCTGTTCCGGCTAGCTTCTAGTTAAAACGCAAAGTATTAATAAATCCAGATTAACATAAAGAACTCTATTATTCCAAAGAAGTAATCTCCTTCCAAGAAGAGTTGGAGAACCTGATTGTGTGACTACATCAACTTGCGAACACAACAAATATGTTTCTTTTTTTATTTATTTAAGTGAATACTTGACACGAGTCCCAGCTGCCCGTCTAGAGCCAGTATGACCTTGGCATCCCCAATTGGGGTATGTTGTGAGGCTGAAAGTAGTGGGGAGGGGAAGGATATTGGGAAGAGGAAGGTAGGGAAGTACCTGGCTATTGAGATCTGGTCATAAAATCATTTCAAGCAACGTTTCACTTCTGATTGGTGGTCTTACACCAGGGCGATACTGAGAGTATCTTCATATTATTTTTAATGAATTAATCGTGAAATGACACCAATTAACCAATTAAAATTTATTTTTCCACGCCAGGATTCGATCCCGCGACCGTTGGATTTCAAGTCAAGGGCCTAACCCCTCGACCAAGCCGGGCATTCTTGTTAATTATGACAAGTTTTTATATTATTTCAAGTACGATTGCCTATCCTGTTTGCTAAAGTTTCTATTAGGGTAATGTACAAAGTGGTTCCATGACAACTCAGAATCATGCAATTTCAACACCCATTTTGTAACTAAAGTTTACATCTAGGGATCTAATGAGAGCGATCTTAACTCAGGGGAAAACATTTAGCATAGCAACAGGAATTGAAATGAAACATGCTATTTTCAAATCAACAAAATTTATTACGCACATGGAGGATAAATGTTACAGCATATCCTTGACTCTATAATTTAATTTTATCTTAATACAATCTCAGGGAAGTGGTTCAAGGTCCCCTTGGGGATCTCTTGAAAAGTGAAGTTGGCAATTTCGACTTCCTACCTTACACATGTGACATGTATGTGGAACAAAAGGGCACTAACCTGTAGATAATAGTAATGTCGGGCGCCAGGCCAGTCGGATGAACATGGCCAAATTTAATATAGTTAGCTAACAACCAGTATTTGTAATGCGAAAGCTAACGCCACACCACGATATCAGCCGGAGATCTCCCGGTCTCAGGAACTGTCAACCTGTCTCTTCACCAAAATCCGTTGAGTGAGCTTCTCTTCAAATTCAACGGCAGATGTCGCTTCTGTTGTTAGTGCGCAATGAGTCACATCTCGCTGGAAGTCGGCCGCTCTTCGCAATGCAACGTCAACATATTAATGTAATCAGTTATAAACTGTTACAATTTGAAAAGTCACGAAAAAAGCCCATGACCTAACCTACCGTAATCTATTTAACCAATTTTTTTAAATATATATTTTTTTCATCCCTAAAAGTCATGAAGGTTTTGAAGTTGCTTGATTCTGAGTTGTCCGGTCATCGTTCAACGTAACCACAAAATAAAAATATGATTCACTTTTTATGGGGAACCGATGCGCGGCCCGTTTCGTCCCGTTCCATTTGAGGCCAAAATACCAACCAAACCGAAAAATTATTTTTGTAAAATTAAATTATTAAATACAATAAATATTGATGCAAATATAAAAGTTTTACAACCTTATATTTTTCTAACTGATATTACTGATAATGAAAAAAACGTTATCATCACCTCACTTTTTTATTGTTTCATATATAAAAGTAATTAATAAAATAATAGCAAAGTTTCTTTTTTTTTCAAATTGCTGTCGGAAAATTTGGTTTCATAAAGATTTACATTTTAATTATTTTATCATAAACTTTTAGGTTGGAATACAGGGTGTGTTGTTTTCTTTTTCTAATACAATTAAAATAAATAACTTTTTCAGCATTTAATATATTTTTTAATCCTAACATTAAAATTCGTAAAAGTCACCCAGCGGTCAAAAGTAACCCTAGTACCGCCACAGCACGGTCACGGACAAACTAGGCCCGCGGTGAGAGCTACCACAAATACGAGCGATAAATACAGCGAACACTCAACGCCCACGTAGGTACCGCAGAGGTACCTGGCTATCCATTACCGCCAGACACTAGTCACTGGCCACTTTCACTCTCAGACTTGTTAACTGCTCATAAACGATTCTCAGTAACAGAGAAAAACAATATTCAACTTTGCGAGTTTTGTTTAACTTTTAATTTCATGAAAAAATGTGTAATTAGAAGGAAAAAATAATTTTAAAAGTTTGTGGTGTAAATAAGTATCGCAGCGAATGTTGATGCGATCATAAGGAGGCCCTGAGGAAAATAATTTCCCTCAGGGCCTATGTCATCATTGGGGTGCTGTGTGGAGGGTTTTTTGGGGAAAGGAAGGAGAAGAGAGTTCTGGGAAGGAAAATGGTTTAAGGGATGGGTAGGAATCTGGAGTTCAGTGTATCCTGGTCATCCGTCTCCAAGACCTAGACAAACTTCAACCCATGAAGCCGGGCACCCCTGCTAAATCACCAAACGTAGCGAACCTCTTGGCAGAGATGTTGGTTATCCAATAAAGGTTCCCGGGGCGGTGGTACCCATTCCCGCCTCCCAAATTTTAAACTGATGCATTGCTTGGCTACATCATGTTTTCGGTGGAATTAAAATAAAATAAAAAAATGATTTAATAAAAAGAACACACAGCAAGATATTATGAATACTCAAAATCATATACAAAAACTTGATGTCGATTTCTCAATAAAAGTAATAGGTAGACTTAAGCAAGATATAAGCTAGGATTTGAGATTTTTAGGGCCAAAAGTATTATTGTGATTTATTTGGTAACATGATAATTCAGCAAGGTGGCATTTCAACACATTTTTGAAAGTCATTAAAAGTGTAAAAACAATGTGAAACAGTCTGTTACCTAACCTAATGTGACCTATTTAACTAATTATTTTTTTAATCACTTTCAATGACTTTTCAAAGGATTTATGAAGTTGCACATTTATTTTAGGCTCATTGCGCGAATTATACCCAGTATTTGAGCATAATTTATTTTAACACATATTTTATTATTATAAGCAACAGTTATCAGCCTGAAACACTCATCTATATTGAAAAAATCTTCCGAGAAAAGATACATGCCGCCAACGGGACTTGAACCCGTGTCCTTCTAATTGCCGGTCAGGTGCTCTTCTACTGAGCTATGTCGGCTTATTTCCTGCCCGCCAAATAATTATATATATACTAGTGTTAATTTTTGTAAGAGAGGTATTGTTAGTGCTAAATCTCTCTCGCTAGGTGGCGTCGAGACAAATTATGTCTACATTTTTTGGTGAAATACTTTAACCTGTCAAATATTAGTAATAAGCAGTTATTGTTGAATATAACACTAGTACATATTGAATTATTTGGCGGTATTAGATAAGCCGACATAGCTCAGTGGTAGAGCACCTGACCGGCAATCAGAAGGACACGGGTTCAAGTCACGTTGGCAGCCTGTATCTTTTCTCGGAAGATTTTTTCAATGTAGATGAGTGTTTCAGGCTGATAATTATTGCTTATAATAATTGTTACCCTTTGTGCTATGCATACAAATCTTGTATTAAAAACGTTAAGTTATCAATTGAAAATAATAATATATTTTATTCCTCCCTTTTTTTACACTAACTCCACAGAAGAGGCCCTGAGGAAAATTATTTCCCCTGTACAGGGCCTACAGATAATAATTCGCAACCTGTACAGTTCGCAAGGGAACCCCATTGTTGAATTTGGCCACCTATGGTCTGAAGCTCCAAAATACCTAAAACAATTTGACTCTGTGCAGAAATGCGCGTACCGTTCGATAGATTGTCCTAAATTAACAAATTTATTGCAATCTTTAGAGCACAGGCATTGGATGGGAATTCTATCTTTTTTCTATCGGTATTTCAATGGAGGATGCTAGCGTCACTGATCCCTTCAGCACCGGTGCATAGTCGGGAAACACGCCAAACGCGCGCCCAAAATAATATGTACAAGGTTGACATGAGAACTAATCGCTTCTTCGACTCGTTCTTGTGTTCAACAGCTAGGCTGTGGAACGATTTGCCTGCCTCTGTGTTTGTTTCTTCCTACAACATGTCCATTCCTTCATTTCCCCAAAAAGACCCTCCACACAGCATCTCAGATGACATAGGCCGTGAGGGAAATTATTTTACTCAGGGCCTCATGTGTGGATTTAATGTAAAAAAATGGATCAAAATGGCAGAAAAGAGAGAGGCAAGGGTACAAGAATTGAAGGTCTTTGCCAACTATGAGGTACGTTAGTTAGTGCGTAACTGCCTACAGTCCAAGTCAAGAAGGTATAATTGGTTTTTATGGCTTGAGGTCTGTGGTTCATTTCCCAGCGCGTTCTACTTTAGGGTCAACAACAATAGATAATTAATGGAAAGCAAAAATTACGGCTATTAACGTTTTTGCTTTTTATAAACCAATTTCCCTTTTTATAGGCCAGATCTTGCGATAGTGGGCGGATGCAGAACCTACATCGAAATTTAAACTGACATTCCGATGAATCTTTGAATATTATTTTTTTTAATTTTATAAATTACAATATTTTTGCGTTTACCATTCTAGATGCATGCCGGTATTATAGTAGTCATTCATAATTTAAATACAAAGCAAGACACAGATATTTTTTTTTTGTATTCTTAAGAACATGGATGACATTTATACATATATATTTTACAAAATATTATATTTAAGGTCATCGTTGGTCATGTATACTAGAGATGCCACGAATAGTGATTTTGCCGAATACCGAATACCGAATATTCGGCTAGGCTCTCGGCCGAATACCGAATATTCGTCGACACCTTAGTACATTTCGCGGGAGACAGTATCCGATCTGCATAATTGCAGTGCATGCGATAAATACGCGTTGGGCATATTTGTTTCATTTGCGAGTAGATCGTGTCACAACACGTATTATTTATTGATTGTTACATCAAATTGTGTTACTTGTAGTGTGTACCTATATCAAAAATATATCTGTTTGTTCGCGAAAAACTTGGCATCAATTAATGAAAAAATCACCTCTTTGGGAATATTATGAAATTTTTAGTGTAGACAATAATCTGGCAGTTTGTTTTTCTTTCATTATTTGGTATTCGGTATTCGGCCGAATGGTTCGTGATATTCGGCCGAATAACGAATAGTAAAAAAAGTAGCCGAATAGGCCGAATACCGAATAGTAGCCGAATATTCGTGGCGTCTCTAATGTATACCTTATCAGAAAAAATGAGATATTGTGCCTGATAAGAGAGCCATGATTCTTACTTAGGTTGTACGTTATAATATATTGACTTTTTAATATATGTTGAAATATTGTTCATTTTTATTTTTTATTTGTTGATGCTAAGAAAGGAGGTTTTTATAGTTTTATAAGGCTTGATAAATATAATGGTTTTGCATTTGAGTTGTTTTAAAGTTGTGTAATAAATTGATTTCCATTTCTCATTAGATTGTAAATCTCTTGAAATTCTTTGTTATTTTTTCTTTACAATTTTTATAATGGAAGCTTGCTTAAATATGTCGTCGACATTTGGTACTGGAAACAAATATACCTTCTATTGAGAAGGTAGATTTTTTTTAGTATTACTTATGATAATTCTTTAATAATAGAGAAATGTGCAAAATAAATTATTGCAGATGATAGCTACTGATCCATTATAGGCATCTAAAAATCAAATTACGAGTATGAACATTAAGGTTTTTACTGCAAAATATATCTTTTTGTATTATGTAGTGAAACAGATTGGACTCCTATGCATCGAACGTCACAACCTATTTGCGTCATCATTTCATTCAATTTCAGTATGTGCGTGAGTGCCTCCGACAACGAATCTATTGCCAAGTTTCAGCTCGATAGGATATCGGGAATGGGCTTAATTTCCACTTCTAGGATTTGAATTCATTCGTTCATTGATTCACGAAAACAAAATCGAGAATCAAATAGATGTACTTCTTCAATCTTTGCAAATTCACTTGTGGCGTCATTTTTAATTAAGTGAAAACCAATCACTTTGTAAAACACCAATATTTAATCAAATTAATTATTATTACTAGTAACTTGAATACTCGAGTTAAGGAACATCTAAGGTAATTAAATAATAATTATTATTCTGAATTTGCCAACCAAATTTTGGACAAAAATCATTCTTTTAATACAAATGAAGGGTTAAAAATTTTACAGACTAACACAATGCGTTTTCAACTAGATAACTTAGAAATTAGAAAAAGTGTATTAACACTAAAATATTATTAATCACCAAATATTTTATATAAAATATATGTGTGTATTAATATTTATATTTTTGAAACTGGCAATTCATGGTGGAATTCCATTATAATATATTATAATAAAACAAACATAATATTTTTTTCCACTTTAATTTCTTTTATTTAATAGTTTTTTTTTCGTTATCAGTAATTTTAAGGTGAGTCGTTTTTATAACTTTTCTATGTTTGCATTTTTACTTTTGATTTCGATTTTTTTTTGTTTGATTTCGTTTGTGTATAATTTACACGCAGTAGAAGTGAAACCTTCAGAATACTAAAGTAGACCCTACAAAGCACTTTTTTTATCAATATGAAGAATTTTTTTTTCAATATTTTTGTCGTCGAATTCCAGTGTACCTTTTTCTATATATTTGATCGTCTCATTAATATTTTTGTTTTCTTCCTCGGAGAGGCTAGATGTCGCTTTCTTTTGGGTTTTCTTTTGCTTGTTAATTTGGAGTGGTTTGAAGATTGGACATTGATTTTTACAAAAACTTTTTTTATTTGCATTTCGTAGAATTTGATCTTTGTGATCCTTGGTCCGCCAAATGTCTGAAAAGGTTCGTCAGGCGCTTTATACCTCTAGACCAAAAGAGATTTGTGTGGGACCGTGGGTTTATCGTATTATATTGGAACCATTTTCCTGCAGGCTAAATCCTATAGATGTGTGTGTTTGTCACTCTCCCGCAGGCTAAATCCTATATTTGTGTTTGTCTCTTTTTAATGTCGCTTTTTTGTTTCATCGAGTTTCAAATCACAACGGTGCTAAATAAGTTTTCACTTAAAAAAATGTCAACAGGCGGACCCCTGCGAAGATTAGTAGAACTAATGATAGGTACCTCTGCCTTCGTACACCGTTGAAAACACGACGCATAATTTCTGCACATTTCCATGAGTATAATGTAATGCCTTGTTAAATTCACAGACGTCACGTAGGTGTCATCGGCTTATTCGCCACCATATGAATAACACTTAATTATTAACATAATGTTTTCAAGCTGTATTGTAAGACATTGTTCCTATGTGGAACGTTGTCAATCTCTTGTTGCCAAAAAGTATTTGAACGCTGCTTCTTGCATACTAATGTAATGAAAACAATCGAGTTTACAAAGTGAAAGGCTCTTGTTATGAAATAAATAATAATAATAATTAAAGGATAAATTATGCTTCCGAGTTCGGATGTTAACCTCTCAGGCTAACTTTTTCTCTTTTGGGAATAATATATATAGGCCTCAAGACATCGTTGTCTTGCTTTCTAGTATCGTTAGAAATATGATCTAAACAGAGATAAAAAGAGATAACATCAGAATAATAATTATCCATATTGAAATCTAAAAATAATTAAAATATAAAAAAGATATTTAAAATACCTTTATGAAATTTGATAAAAATTTATGAAACTTCGTGATTTTTTTATTCATTATTTTTACACGAAACTGAAACAAAAAAGTGAGGAGACAACAACGTTTACATTACATTCGTCGAATAGAATATGTGTGTTTTTATTTTTTTCATTATCAGTAATTTTAGATCTTGAAAAATATTTATTAAGTACATTGTCAACGAACGATATCGTGATACGAGATGGGATGGACTGTAACTCTTTAGTTTGTTGGATTTAAGACAATTGACGGCGTTTATAAAATCAATCACAGGTTTTGGCAATTTGAAAGGAGAAAGCCTTACCTTTGCTGTTGTCATATGGTAGTGATATATTGGTAGTGGCTGGTCTTCCACGATGATAGCACAAAGGTAGTAACATTTTATCGTCACTTTTTTTGTATTAATTAGTATTTTTTGCGACTTTTAAGCGAGATTTCCAAAGAGAGCTGTGTTCAATGTCACGACAATTTTCGAATGAATTAAATGGAGGTAATTTTCAATTTTGTGTATTAATAGTAGGCATGTGTGCCAAATAGGTAGACATCATCTTCCTCTTCTTCTAGAAAGTATGTAGGGCGTTAAAGGAAGGAGATGGACAAAGGGAGAAAATAACAATGCAAGGAATTTGGGAAATGGGTTTTTGGGTTTCAGTTCGTAAGCTGTTTCAGAACTAAACATATGTATTTATTTAAAAAATATGTATGTTTATTTCTAATAATAAAAATTGGAAGCGTATTTCATCACCTTTCAAAAACAGTTATCAGTTATCGGATACTTTCAGAAATTATTAATTTCGTTTTATTGCAAAGCGGAAACATTCAGACCTTCTGACAGAATGTGCCCGAGGCCCGAGGGGTTAACACTGCATAAAGTACAAGTATCGAAATAAAGTAAACTAAAATTCAAATTTCCAACAGAAATTAATATTCTGTTGGTGTCACAATGGTAAATTCCTTGTGATGGTGATTTTTTTAACAAACGAAAGGACACGCATTTTCACGTGAACAATTTTCACGTGCTCATTGGAAAAGTTATGAACTCAGTTGCTTAAAATCGGCTTTATAAAATAAAAACCCAAATTGAAGTTAATTGTATTGTAGAGCTAGCCCCGGAAAAAATATGGATTCGAAAGGGAATTTTTTTTAAATTCAACAGTTGGAAATACGGATTGAAACAACAATTCATTTGCATACCGCATTTCCTATTTATTAACATTTGAATAACCTGACTTTCTTCGCAGTTTATGTGATCAATTGGTCGTAATGATCAGCAGACTCTCTGTTAACTGTACTACTAATTCCCTTTTAAAATGTTTTTTTGTGATTAAAATTTCCAAACTCCGTTTACTTCTTAAAACGCACAAATTATTTTCATATCAACTTGATTACCATAAGAAACAACTAATTATGCAGTTGGTGTTACAACTCAGAATCAAGTCAACTCAACACCTCTTTGAAAAGTCATTAAAAGCTGTTCAAAAATATTTAAAAACAGCCGATAACCTAATCTATCTTAACCTATCTAACCAATTTTTAATTTTTTTTTTTAACAAAAAATTAATTAATAATCAATAAAAAACAATCGATTGTAGTTCACATACGAAAAAAATTAAACCTTCATAATAACTTACACAACTAATCGGTGCCTTAAAAGTGAGCTCATAATCAAATGAGCGGCTATCTGGTAAGGTTTAATTCTATCTCATTCTCTGGTAAGTTAAATCCTGTGTTTGTCTCTTTTTAGTGTCGTTTCCGTTTTATGGAGTTTCAAATCACAATGGTGCTAAAAAGAAGTTTCACTTCAAAAATGTAAAAAGGCTTAATTGGTGAATGTAAATAAAACCATTACAAATAGTGTAAAATATACCTACATTAGGAAGATAATGTTAAGTAAATGTCCGAACTTTTGAACTCTAAAATTTTTAATATATTTTTTAGATCATTGAAGTGAAAGCTTCTTTAGCACCGTTAAAAGAGACAAACACGTTCATCTATAGGATTTAGTCTAGATATCTATAGGTCTCCTCTTTGTGCGGTGCTTCGTTGACTCCCCACTTTTGTCTACTTTAGTTTACTGAAGTTTTTAACTTCTACCGCGTGTGAACAGCACACTCTGATTTTATTCATCACGTCTGACTTTTCAAAGAGTTGAAGAGTTGATTTCATTCTGAATTGTCCGGTCACCATCAGGACTACCTTTATACCGATTGTAATATCATATCATATGGTACATAAGTATGTTTCCTTTCATTTCTTTAAATGCAGGTTATTATTTTTTTATTTTTTTTTAAAGCTCGTAATAAGTCATTTTTAACCGTACGAACTAAGAACGGTAAGCAGTTTTGTTAATATTTTACTTCAACGTTAATATTTTTTTTATAAATTAAATGAAGACAATATTAGCGAAACTCAATCAAAATCTGGAGACAGAAAAATCAGAAAAAGATATTTGGACTCGAACCCAGGTCCCTTAGCTTACATGGCAAGTGCTCTACCGATTGAGCTATGGAACCCATTTCTAGTTCGGTCACTTTTAACTGTATCATACTTCGACTAAGAACTACCAACATTATCTTCATTTTCTTAACGCGCATAAATATATTTGTTTTTATCCGCAATTCGTTACAACGAATCAATTTCAACAGTGGGAGCACTGTAAACAATGTTAATTATTATGTACCCTCTATAAGTTTTTATATGGGCTGGTAAGGAAAACTGAAAGTAACGATGATGACACGTAAATTATATACTGTGACTGTTATTTGTCATGGTTTGGTATATGGAATGGCATGGCATAACACGCAACTATCCAATATGGAAAATTGATCGACCATCACAACAAACTGTTGGGAAATACGTTGAAGTATGTCGGATGGAAGAAAATTCATGGTTCGAGAAAACTGACATAAATTTTCAGTGGTGGTTTTTACCGCCGTCTCGGGAACCATTTATTGGATAACCAACATCTCTGCCGTAGATTACCCCAAGTGGTTCATGCGGTGAGATGATTTAGCAGGGTTTTTAGGGTGATATTTGTCTAGGTCTTGGCGGCGGACGACCTGAATACACTAAACCCCAAATTCCTACCCACCCCTCAGACCTTTTTCCTTCCGAGAACTCTCTGGCTGTTAATTGGCTCAATGCTCCACCCCTCTCCCCCGGAGGAGGAAGACACGCCGCAGGAGGCCTTGAGGAAGATAATTCCCTTGGGGCTTATGTTATATTTGGGGATGCTATGTGGAGGGTATTTTTATAAAAGGAAGGGGAGGAAGTTCTGGGAAGGAAAAGGCTATTGGGGATGGGTAGGAATCTGGGGGTCAGTGTGTCCAGCAGTAACGGACGTATGAAACCATCCCTCCCGCTGTGGTACAAGGCGATGTTCCGAGAGAGTACGGCAAAAGAAGTCAAATGGACTCCCTCAACCATTCACTCCCGATCTGACCTGCCAGTTGGTGGGCAGACGCATCCGCCATCAAGCCCGGATAAACTTCACCATATGAATCCGAAAATCCCTGCTAAGTCACTTAACGTAGCGAATCACTTGGGGTGACCTATGTTAGAGTTGTTGGTTATCCAATAAATGGTTCCCGGGCCCGCCTCCCAAACCACGAGGATCCCAAATCCCATTCATTACAGATCAATGTTAGAACCGTTTTTAACAGCGATGAATCGAAATAACAAATTAGAAACAACGTTTAACCAGACTTTAAAAACCAACCAATGATTCGCACCTCACTACTTTGTCGAGTTTAAACAATTCAAGTAAACAAAACAGTAGACTTGTACATTACACTAATTACCAGTTGCAATAATTGCAATTCCTTATTTGATGAACCTTGGATGCAAATAAAACAGAGAAAGATTATTAGCTCGTGCTGTACAACACGTTGAAGTGCGTAAATGTTTTTATCGGTTAAAGTGTAAAAAATTTTTAACTGCCCGCTAACCACTAACTAACTAACCACTGTCTGTGATATTGAGCCTCACAAAACCCCCTAAATGGATCCCCAATTAGGGGGTTTGTGAGACTCAATTTGGGAGGCCGGTTTGGATATCGCCACCCCGGGAACTATGTATTGGACCAACATCCCTGCCATAGGTCACTCCAAGTGGTTCACTACCTTTGGTGACATGACAGGGTTTGTCCAAGTTTTGACGGCGGATGCTTTCGCTCTTCTGTTGCGAGGCGGGCCGGATCCGGATATACTGGTTGTGGGAGACCTTTTTAACTTTCAATCCGAACTCTCTCGACCCAATGTTTTGTATTGCAGTTGGGGAGGGATGGATTCATACATTCCTACCCATTCCTCATACCTTCTTTCTTCCCAGAACTTCCTCTAATTCCTTTCCTTGAACCACACAGCATCCCCTTTGATGACATGGACCATGCGGAAAATTATATATGTCAGGGTCTATTATTAAAAAACATTATGTACATGTACATTTTTAAATTTTCACGGCCAAAAGTATTTTCGTTATTTGTTTTTGGGGTGTTATGCCGTGTTGCGCTATCTCCTTCTTTAGAAAATGTTTTAGACAGCGTTGCAGTGTCCATCATCTGCCTTGAGGATGGACACTGGAACGCGGTCCAAAACGTTGGCTAAAGAAGGAGGTAGTGCAACACGGCATAACACCCCAATAACAAATAACGAATATTATGTACATGTATTAAACGATGTCGTTATTTGCAAAATAAAATAATATTAGTATTGAAAAACTATAATTTGAAAAATAACACATTTATTTTAAAATAACATTATTTGAAAAATAACATAACTCGAAATATAACAAATATTATAATCAATAATTAACAGCCTGAAACACTCATCTACATTGAAAAAATCTTCCGAGAAAAGATACTGGCCGCCAACGTAAGAGCAGCTGACCGGCAATCAGAGGGACACGGGTTCAATTCCCGTTGGCGGCCAGTATCTTTTCTCGGAAGATTTTTTCAATGTAGATGAGTGTTTCAGGCTGATAATTATTGATTATAATATTTGTTATCTACCCTTTGTGCTATGCATAAAAATCTTGTTTAAACGTTAAGTTTATCAATTAAAAATCGAAAAATAACATAATTTGAAAAATATATTTTAACATAAAATGACCCTTTTACTAACTCACGAAGTCATAAATTATTTGATCGGGATCCAAAGCGTTAGTCCACGCTTTCGAACCCGCACACCGGAACAGCGCAAGTATACCCATCCCACCGTGCCAACGTGCCATCGAACACCGCACCTCTCCTTCCTCAGGCAGCGTGGTGCATCGCTCAACACTGCAGTGCTCTCACGGCCGTCTTGTCACATAGACGGATAGTTCTGTGAGACCAACGACATTTAAAAATTGTTTATTAATTAAAATTATAATTTTAACAAATTTACGAACATTAAATAATCAAGTGCAAAATATTAAAATTAAATGGTGAACTTTTTTTAAGTGGTTAAAAAAATATTGTGTTGTGTTTTTTTTAATATTGTGTGAAGGGTTTTTTATAAGCATTATTATAAGATTTAAAAATTTCAGTTTATATTTTATTAGAAGGAGGTTTAAAGGTATCTTTGTCAATTTTCCTAATCCGATACGGAAATATACTCGTATATATAATAAAACAAAATAAGTAAAATTTCTAAACTTTTAACTACCAAAGGTTCTACACCAATATTCATATTGAATTTTTGAAAGATGTGAAAAGGGGTAAAAGCCCTACTCTTATGTGTTAATAATTGTGTAGGTATTTCAAAGTTTGAAAATAATTGCAATGAATTAATTTCCACGACGAAATATTTTCAGAAAAAAAATTATATTTCCTTTAGTATACTATCCGTTATTATAAATGCATATATGATATATTCTTGGGATATCACGCCGTGCTGATCTACCCCTTTCTTCATCCTATGCTTCGGACAGAGTTACAGTGTCCATCATTAGGACTTGGTGCGATAGATTCCTCAAGATGTGCAATGAGGAATTGATCATACTAGTTCCCTGATGATGGAAAGTGCAACGCTGGCTAATGAAGAAGGTAAAGCAACTTGGGTGGCGGATATGCGTACTGCCGCCCCAAAAACCATTTATTGGATAATCAACACCTCTGCTATACGTCATCCTAAGTGGTACGCTACGTTTGGTGACTTATCCCTCGACCTATCGCCTTGCAGTTGAAGTGATGGATTCGTAAGTCCGTCACTCCTTGACACACTGAACCCCAGATTCCTACCCACCCCTCAAACCTATTTCGTTCCCAGAACTTCCTCTTCTTCCTTTCCTTAAAAAAAACCCTCCATACAGCATCCCCTAAGATGATATAGGCCCTGTCAGAAGTTATTTTTCTCAGGGCCTCCTGTGTGGAGCTTTGTCAAAAAATAAAAAAATCAGCATAATATCCCAAAAATAAATCACGATAATACTTTTGGCCGTGAAATCTAATATCACTTCCAACAGAAAATATGAAGGTACATATTTTTTTTCGTTTTTTTTTTTTTTTCTATTTCTTTAATTGGCTAATTTTATTGGTTACAGATTTTTTGTTTTTTTTGGCTACCACACTAGGCTAATTGCTCGTGTTGTGGTAGTCATGCAATGATCATAAAACCACAAATAAAAACACAGATATTACGACTATGGAATTGTAAAATTTTCAATATTATTTATTTCTCAATAAGTAGTCATTGAGAGATGATTTCTTGAAAGTGGTAAAACAACGACCACTGGTTTGAGATGAATTTAAAATCATTTTAATAAGAAGTGAAATCGAAAGTATAATATTCCCATTAGTCCGTTGATCGCTTTGCAGTGACCTTAACGCACGAAAGCGCGAAACCCGTCCTTGCATATTGATGACTTTATGGAGTGATTCATTTTACTTTCGTTTGGTTTTCTTCTGATTTTATATGTGGTCTATGATCTTTCAAGTAATTGAAAGCAGAATTTAAATAACAAATGAAACAAAAATGGATAAAAAATTATCCAAGACACTATCTAGATAGCATTTAGTTCATGTTTGAATCTTGCAATCATACGTAAACCAGCAGCTAATAAAAATATGCATTAAGAAAATATTGGGAGTTCTTTGTCAAGGTATTATTATACAATAAAATATGATCGAATCGAATAGGAATACATTAGCTAAGTTGATAAAGTTGCGCCCCCAGCAAAGCGAAGATCCCGGTTTCGTGTCCCAGATGTTATCGTATCTTTTTTCTGATTTATCTGTTTTCAGATTTTCGTTTAAGTTTCGCTAATATTGTCTTCATTTTTTTTTGTATTTATTTTATATATTCAATAATTTTATTATTAAATTAATAAAAACAGTTTATTTATAAACAAGTTCTGCTGGTAATTATTATTACGCGTGACAGCTACGCGTGACAGCTACGCGTGACGTAATAATAATTACCAGCAGAACTTGTTTATAAATAAACTGTTTTTATTAATTTAATAATAAAATTATTGAATATATAAAATAAATACAAATTAAAATGGAGTTCTACAAATTAAACTTGATAACAATAAAAAAAAATTGTCTTCATTTAATCAAAAATTTAAGACTCAATATAAACCACAGCATTAAACTCTTGTTAAGAAAAGTTATTCTGGAAGTGCAATAATTTATCAAATACTTTTATATTTTAGTATTCATAATTTTTTTTACATATATAATTAAAATTCTGAAAATTTTGATAGCAAAAATTCACTTTCGTAGCCTTCTCGGATTTTTTGACATGGATAAATACTATAAAAACTTGAAAATAATTATTTCGACCTAGACAGACTGAAAAATATGTGCTAATTTCATTAAGAAGCTTTATATTTATCGTTTCGTTTGGTATCGTCTTCGTGATTCAAGTTTTTTTAAAGTTAAAGACATTTTAAGTTAATTCAACGGTTGTTTATATCACCTTTAAGTAGTTGAGTGGTATAAATAAAGCATCGGGTTATCATCCAGGTGTTTTTGGTTCAATCCCTGCTAGCTAAGTCCTTATCCCAATCATTGTACTAGTGAAATTTTCCGTGTA
The DNA here is from genome assembly GCA_917563855.2 of Limnephilus lunatus. NCBI lineage: Eukaryota > Metazoa > Arthropoda > Insecta > Trichoptera > Limnephilidae > Limnephilus > Limnephilus lunatus. Next base: position 24,322,246 of record OU830596.1, read on the forward strand.
TATTGTTAGTAGAAAAATGAATTCAAATGACGTTAGAAGGGCGATTCTGTATCTTTTGTGTTAAGTCAGTAAATTAGGACAAAAAGGCAAAATCCGTCGAATATCAGAATGCGTCCGTCGTGCGTTATTGGCTGTCAAATTTCTGTGATTCTCTATTGCTTTCAATGGCTTGTCTATGCCCGTCGTGTGTTGATGTCTGTTGGTGTGTATTAATTACCTTCTATTATATTTTATAATTAATGTAACTACTTACATATAAGCCTAACAGCCGTTCATGAATGAATACCCATTTGTCGAATTATTTTGATGTTTTTACGCGATGACATTCGATTCGCAAATTTTCCGTGACTGACATATCTTAACGAGGATTACGCGACAAACGCGTCGTCATATCTGGCGTAAGGGTAACTAATCTTAAGAGGTGGCGTCTTAACACAAGCGCAGTTAGCGCGATATGGAATACAACGTTTAAGAAAACTGTCAAAATGTGTCGTATACGGCCGATTTAACACGCTTTACGCAATCGCAAAAGATACAAAAAAACCCCTTCTGTTTAGGTATTCCTAACGTAGATTATATTTAAATATTAAATTCGCCGTTTTTCCAAAGGAATGGGAAAAAAGAATGGACCACTTTGTTGTGACATAAGATTCTTGCTTCGTTCATCAATTAGAAATTAGTTTATTGACTCATCATACTTCCGTTAACAATTAAAAAAACATTATTTTAATAAGAAATTCAAGCACTTGTTCATTTATCACAACAGATAATTTTAATTGAATATTGCCATAGTGATAGGCAAGTAGTTATTTCTAATATTTCATAACAAGACGAACGCATCCGTTGTCTTGAAGGACAATGCAAAACGTAGGTTCTTTGAAATAACCTTTCGATAAAAACTGATAACATGCACTTAAATAAAATTAACGGTTACCGAATGTGATACGTCTTTACTTAATTATTATTTAAATTATGGGTGGTATATCTCGAAGGATGTGTGAAAAAGTTGGCAACCTTTGGTTACTATTAGAATTATTTATACTGATTTAGATCTGGCATAAGATTTCCGACTACCTGGAGCCAGTTCCTATATGATTCCTATTTTATAAATAAAGTTAGACTTAATTTAATTGGGGAGCGAAAGGAAAACGAAAAATTAATGTCGGGATTTGATTGGATTTTTTACATGTAGTCACATAACATACGAGTGCAAAAGTTAAGTCGTTTTAAACAAGACTACTTATCGTACAATATAAAATAATTTGTTAATTATGTCGGAGATATCCATTACCTTCTTAGCTCTGTGCATCATGGGATGTTAAGCAATAATTTTAGATATGGCAATTAATTTTTTATCGGCGAATGTATGAAGCACCGAACAGTTACGTAAACTTTTATAACACTGAGAAAATAATTTATAAAGTATGATCATTTAATATTCGATATTCCTAATCTATCGTGTTTTTTTTAATCATTTAGCAGCTAAAACGACCAGGCAAACAAACTTACCGCTAACCCGTTTTTGCAATTTTTACCATATTATTTTTAACTATTCCTTCGTGGGGATGATTTTGGTCGAAAAATGGATCACTTTTATTTTTCTGCGATTGATTTTCCTACCATTCGTTTTATTTTAATTATTTAAAACATTACCTTGGCCAACGATTTATCTTAAAACGAAGCTATTGAAGCTTTGTCTATTATGGCCGTAGATGTCGCAAATCCGAACTCTGTAAACTATTTTAGAACGATGTTAAAAATATATATATATATTTTTTAATTTCTCGCCGAATTTTTAATAAGCTGTATTCGGATAAAATTAAGTCATTTTTCCATATATATGCACCCTTCAATCAAGTATACCACAGACAACATACAGAAATCGAAAATATTTTATGTTGACTCGAATAAGTATCCCTCACGGCAGTTTCAAGTAAAACACGCGGGATTCCCGCGATTATAAAATTTCCGAGATTTTTAATATTTTTTTTATAAATCTTACAAATATGAGATAAACGGTAAAATACAGGTCAATTAAATTACAGCACTTTATCAAGTTTGTATGCCTCCATGTTAAAATTCGAAGGCATGATTTTTTTTAATGTTTGCGAAAAATTAAAAAAATTAACTTCTGGGAAAGCAAACGAGGCAAATTCATTTATTTCGCGCGATCGCTCCAGTGGTTGATTAATTTTAAAAAAACGTTAAAAACGCATGTCCCAGAAAATATTTATTACTTAAATTTCTTTCACAGAGTTTCAAGAGCTGTAGATTAATACTTACAAGAATTAACAATACTAATTTGCTTAACTCTACTCTTGCAAGGTTATCACTTTCTAATGCACATGTTTACTTCATACCTCCCGGCGGTAATCCGCGGTGATTACTTATTACCACGAGTCCATTTTACTACCTGTAGCTTAGGCTTAGAATAACATAAAGTTTACCATTCAAACCGCATATATTTTGCAATCGTAAGTGAAAATTTCTCTTCTAGAGAATATTTACTTGCAGTAAGTAATGTGCGTTTCTGTGAATCAATTTCATGTTTTAATGTGTAAACTTCGACTTGTATGTGGTTTCAAGGTTTGGTATCTCTTGACGTGAGAAAATGAGGAATTAACGAAAGACTAATTTTTGTTTTTTAACCCTTTTGTTCGCTTTTGCTCATACAGGTCTCATAGAAATCGTTGTATCTCCCTTTCTATCATAGTGAGAAATATGATATAAACGGTGTTGGAAAGAAAAAAGTTACCGCTTATATTCAAATACAAAAACTAACCACAAAAGAAATAAAGTGTAGAACTTTATGAAACCAAAGTTTCGAATCGTAATTTGAAATAAATATATGAAATTTTGGGAATTTTACATGGAACGATAAAAAAAGTAAGGTAATAAGTAGATAAGTTTAGTTTATCAGTAATTTTAATTAGAAAAAACTTAAGGAGAGCCATTTTTAAAACTTTTTATGTTTGCGTGCAAAATTTTTACATTTCAAAAATTATATAGACAACCGGAATGGTCTAGTGATAAGACTCTTGAATCGCAATCCAAAGACCGCGGGATCGAATCCCGGCGTGGGCCCAATAAATTTTCTATGATTAATTTGTGTTATTTCACAATTAATTATTTAAAATAATAAGTTGTATAATAATATATATATGTAGTGGATGAACATAGATTTTTTTGTGGGGAGAATGTATGACATAAATGTAAATTATAAAAGAAATCGGGGACGCCCGAAAAAGAGTCGACTCGATTAAGTGAATTAAATACGTGAATCAAGCTGATGGTTAATTAGTTGTAAGTTATCTCTACTAAATACGTTTATTTCTAAGGCCGCGTAGAGTACAGAACACGGCGCGCAATTAACGAAGTCAGTGCTATCGTAAAGTAAACTTCGCCGTTTAAAATATTTTAATCCCCTGTTTATATAATAATGCTTGCGGTAAAACTACACATAAATCAGCAGTGACAGCGAGTATCATCAACAGTCGCCATTTGCCGTTAACTGTCGTTGTTCGATGGCACTGACTTTATCACGTGGCAAAATCCATTTTTTCTTGAAAGTGAACTCACAGTGGGACTCTCGGCGAAAGGGTCATAAGTAATGAATCAACAAAGAATATTCCACGCCCGTTTCCTTAATAAGAAAGCGAAGAACGAAGTAATCTTGCTTACGGTTGATTTTTAGCGTTCCGCTCGATACTGGTGATTTTAATTTCGAAGAATTTTAATTTAAAGCAAAAAATAATCAATCCCTCTTCGTCATTGAAATGGCCCAACTTCCGGAATACTTGCCTCGATCATTTTAAATAAATCTATATCAATGAGAAATACTAAGATAGTACTAATAAATTTAGCCACCGAGCGATTATGGACGAAAAATGGACCATTTTTATTTTTTGACGAAAATTGGACGACATTTTCATACCATTCGTAAAACATTTATTGTTATTATTTAAATCATTTCCCCGGCCAGCTATTTGTTTTAAAACAAAGCTATTAAAATGCTTTATCTATTATGACCACAGATGTCAAAATCCGATATTTGTAGACTATTTTATAATGATGTTAAAAATATATAATTTTTTTTATTTATTTTTCACGTCGAATTTTTGATCAGCTGTTTACGGTTAGAAATATTTTTTTCTGTTTTTTTAATAGATATCCACCTTTCTTTATCAAGTATACCACAGAGAATATACAGAAATCGAAAATATTCTACGTTGACTCCAATAAATATCCCTCAAGGCAGTTTCAAAGTAACAACACTCAGGATTTGCGCGGTTTACGATATTTTTTTATATATATATTTTTTTAATCCAACAAATATGAGATAAAAGGTAAAATACATGTTAATTCATTGGCTATATAGCACTATAATAAGTTGTTATGTTTTCATGTTAAAATTCAAAGGCATGATTTTATTAATGTTGGCGAAAAATTTTAAAAATGATCTTCTGGGAAATCGCGAGCAATCGAGGCAAATTGATTTATTTCGCGTAATCGCTCTAGTGGCTAATAGAAATAGGGAACAGAACAAGACACAGAAAAAATTAAAGGTAACGGTCGAAACTGCGATCGCAACTGACAAGTCGCAACAGATAATCCAGGATCTCTTGGGTCTGGACACAGCGCTTTTACCAACTCGGCTAATGAGACCTATATTGTTTCTTTAAATTTTGTCGATCTCATCTCATCTCGATTTCAATGTCAGAAATAACGATGTTATCCTCAACCAATTTTCTCCATCTGCTATCATTTTGAATGATTATAAAGTACATGTGGACTACCAATGCAGATATTCAAGTGACAAAAAATGCAAATCTAAAAAACAAAATTCATACGTGGATAGACAATAGATCAATACAATAATACACTCAACTCCTGTATTTTTTCTCTTTTCCTCTCAATTATTTTCATTTCTTTATTTTATATATTTTTTTTCTTATCTCTTTTGTTTTTCATTTCTTTATATTTTTCTTTTATTCTATTTATCTATTTAAATTAAAATTATTGTTTTATCTTATTTAACCTTCCAAGATATATCAAAATTAAATTAAATTCCTGCCACCTCGGAACAGGCTCAGTGTTGTGTGGTGGTATATACCAAAATTGTTTTTTTTTTTAATATAAATGTATATGTATATTGTATATTGTTATCTTGGTTAATAAATAATTTAATTTTTTATTTTTAAATATATATAAATATATATATTTTTTAATTGTAATATAAAACATGAGTGACATATATATATTACAAAATATTATAATAAAGGGCGTCATTGGTCATGTATACCTTATCAGAAAAGAGAAGCTCTTGTGCCTGATAAGGGAGCCACTATTCTTACTTAGGTTGTAATTTATAATATGTTTTACATAAAATTATTTACTTTTTACTGTAATTTTTTTTTGAAAAATTATTTAATTTTATTTATTTGCTCTGATTGGTTGATGATACAGCGTAATTCAGAAGGGAGGTTATTAAAGTATTTTATGGCTTGGAAAATATAATGATTTTGCATTTGAGTTGTTTTAAAATTAGGTCTAATAAATTGGTTTCCATTTCTAATCAGTTTGTAAAATTCTTAATATTCTTTGTTATTTTTTTCTTTGCACATTTTTATAATGGAAGCTTGCTTGAATATGTCATCGACATTTGGTATTAGAAACAATTTAAAAAGTGATTCTGTTTAGAAGGTAGATTTTTTTAAATATTACTCTAATGATGATTCTTTGCGAAACTTTTACTGAGCTTAGATTGTTTTTGTAAGATCCTCCCCAACCTATAATTCCGTAGATAAGTAAATAATGAACAAATAGTGAATGAACAAAGAATGAACAAAAGTTAGTCTTTCAATTCGACATAGTCAATTTAGTCGTATTTTCAGACTTTTAGGAATTTTGAACTATAGATACTACCCTACCGTTTTGCCATCGTAAAAATATTTCTTATTTAATGTCAATATCTAATGAAGTTATTCCCCCGATACGATATTGTTAAGTTAGTAATTTGACTAGGCCCCCTAACAAACAATATATATTGAATACACTAATCGTACAAACTTTTTATATATATCGTATTTAAATATTTAGTTAGATAAGTACTTTGTAATCATATTTCTTGACTTATATTAATTTTTCTTCTTTTAGTCGGTCTTGAATCTGTAGTAAATCGGGGAAATTTGGTTCTTGTGGTGTAAAATACTTTTAAAATCTTTTCACGTCGTGGTATTCAAATTAACCTTAATTTTTACGAGAAAACGTGAATTTCGTAAATTCCGCACGAATACGAATTACAATGAAAGTGTAAATAGAGAAGTTTTCGCTAAAAATCTCATAAAACACTGTCGCGTCTCAGCAGGTTTTCTAACATAAGTTTGTTGACAGTATATAAAAAAAAGTTGTTACTATCACTGAAAACAGTAGGAAGACTCTAACATTTTTTTCGAATGTAAATTGTTAGTTGGCAATAAAAAAAAATTAATGATAGTGTAAATGAAAGTAAAACTTCCACCATGTAGTTTTGAGATATCAGCATTTGAAGTTATTTTTTTTATTTTCATTTACCCCCTTTTAAGGGGCTTTTACATATACAATTTAAAAATTACACTTTGATTAAATAAAATATAAATACTTTTCTCCGAATCTCCGAATTTCTTTATCAAAGAGATTTTCAATTAAATTTTTTGTGATTTTTTTGTATATCACTGGGATTTGGGTTGCCTCTCAGAAGATTTTTTTTTACTTAATACACAAATAACAGAACTTAAATATAACTTATAGAGAACTTGAAAATGAACTCTGAAAAAATATAAAGAATTGTTAAAATACTATGAAATAAATTATTTTCCTTATTCTTTATTTAAATAGAAAATTAGAATTAAACAAGCGATACTAATAATGAAAAATCTCAGGCGTACAATTAAACAAAAGAAATACACATTTCAAATAAATTATTATTTATTAAAATCTCAAAAATCTCAGTCGAACAATTAAAAAGAAATACACATTACAAAAAAATTGTTATTTATTAATTAACAAAATAATGTTGATACCTAGTTTACCGCGTGTCTGATATGATTTATACCTAGTTACCATATATTTTGAAAAATAAAAGATCGTTAAACTTGTATAATTTTACGCATTATGCATTTAAAATCACGCATTCACACGCATGCGCCGACAACTGAAATTGGTAAGTTAGTTTTTAACCTGTAATTCAAGAAAGACAAACATTCCCGGGTTACATATAACCTGACAATATTTTTAAATCTACCACCATATTAAGCGCAAAATATTGCTTGTGTCGTGATGGAGTATTCGGACAACCGAGGAATTGAACTCACGGGGCCAGGGTGTTATCCAAACGCGATGCCAACTCAGCCACTGATAGGTCGAGGCATAGATCTAACGATAAATGATAATTTACTACAAAAGTGATGAAGGTCGTAAAAATGCGTAACCATCAAATAATCCGTTTTAAAAATACAATAACAAAACGTTCTCAAATCTTATGCAAATAAATATTTTTGCATATGATATAAGAATCTCATGCTCAAAAGTATTTCATGTTAATTGATATTTGAGGTGTTATTCTTCCTCTTCCTTCTTATGCTTAAGTTTTGGACAGCCTTCCACTATCAATCAAGGCAAAAGCTTTGTGCGCTGTTATAATTACCGTAACGATTAACGGTTACGGTACCGTGACGGAAATAAACGTACGTTCCTTATCGTTATAATGCTGCAGCTCTTTCTTACACATTAAATAATGGTGAGACAAAAGATGAGACACGCAAAATACGGCTCTGTTTCCCCCAAAGTATTACTTTTTTGCGACGAGAATTGCGTTTCATTTTCTTTATATGTGAGAGGGAGATGTAGGTATGAGAATGATTGTATGTTTCGTTTGGGGGCAGGGGCGTGCACAGAAATTTTAGTGAGCTAGAGGGCTAAGACTGGAAAATACGACATTATTGATTTTGTAGCTGAAAATCATTTTTATTATTTTTCGAAATTTCAATTTCTTGAATGAAGATTTAGGTATGCCTTCGCTAGATAAAAATCTTCATTCAAGAAATTGAAATTTCTAAAAATAATAAAAATTTAAAATACCTATAGGTATGCCTACCCCGAATAAAAAATCTTCATATAAAATATTGAAATTTTGAAAAAAAATAAAAATCATTTTCAGCTACAAAAACATCATTTACGTCGAATTTTTCAATCTTAGTACTCTAGCTCACTAAAAACTCTGTGCACGCCACTGTTTGGGGGGGTGCAGACATACGTTCACCATTTGTCTCTTTTTCTACTGTTTTTATTTAGTGTGTAAGAAAGAGCAACGGCATTATATGTTTAAGAACAAAAGCAAGACTATCAGCGTATCGAAATTCGAAGTTTTGGCATTTTTTAAATTCACTCACACTTCAATATTGTCCTTGTAGCTATATCCGTACTTTCAAAATTTTCGTCACGGCAAAGAGTATTGTAGGGGTAAACGGAGACGTCACGGTGCGGTGTGTGAGAGAGATGCAAGAAAATGATGATTTATTTTTCCTTTGGAGGAAACAGACCTACGTACATTGTGTATCTCATCTTTTAAAAGTGCTTCAGAATTGTTGTGTTAAGGAATGCCTATTTTATTGTTTTTTATGCCGTCACGATACCGTTAACGTGAATCGTCACTGTAGTTTCACTCAATAGGGAGAAACGTAATACCTTATTATCACACAAAACAATCAACATAATTATATTTATGTGCTATCCAAAAAGGAAAATACCTACTACACTATATATAATCGAATAAAATATGTATAAAACAATCAAACAAACAATACCTACCTATTTAGCAATAATAATTAATATTTCGATACAGCTTACATTATGTATTTTTACATAACATTATCGCCAGTCCAATCTAAGATTTACAAGAACAATAAGCAATGAATAACAAACGTAGTGTAAAAAACGAAAGTGAATCCCCGCTAGTAACAAATAACACGAGTTAATCGCTTCTAAATCAGAACTCAATATGAACGAAATCAACCTGTTTATACACGACTGCTTTCGGTGGACTAAGAACAACATAACCTCAAAAACAGTGCTAAAAAAACAGTATACGAACCTAAAAAACGAAGAAAGGTGTCATAAAAATAATAAACAAGAAGTGTTATGTGAAATAAAAACAAATGAGCATCGATATTCCAATTTTAAAAACAAAAGAAAATATGTTTTGAAAATTTCGACCACTTCGTTGGGCGCCATTTCAATATGTCTTTTGTTTCTCAATTTTTGTGCTGCGTTTTCATTGGCTGATGGTTCTGACGTCATTAATCTGGATCTGGACCTTCTGCAGAATGGGGACAGGATTTTCCCTTCGGAAAGGGAGCGACCTTCAAGTCAGCAGGAGAAGGATTTGATGATTCTTGATGCGCTTGCAAGAAGAAAAGGAGGTTATCAAAATCAGGAGACAGACGAATCCATAGTGCATCTGCTTGGAAGAAGTAAGAAGTTGTTTGATTAATTTCTTCTTTGGAAAATTATTATTATGTTATTATGATGTTTCGTATGTCTTATGGAAAGGCATTTTTATTTATGATATGATTTATAAAATGTATAGGTACTTTATATTTTATTTGCCACGTAATTAAATTTAAAAAATGTAGTAAAAACTAACTACACACAACACACATTTTTTAAATTTTTAAATTTTACACACTAACACTACGGGCATACAATTGGATAATTTAGAAATTTTAGAAATTAGAAAAAACATTAATAGTAATTTAAATATTATAAATAACCAAACAAACATTTTATAAAAATATCTTTTAAATTTATTTTCTTATTAATACTTATTATTTATTTTTTGATTTAGACTAATTATTTTAATTATTTGATAATTTTTATTATCTAAATGCAATTTTATTTTTCTTTAAATAAATTTTATATTTAATTTTGTATAACTATTTTTATGATTTTTAAGCAATTAATCACCTCTAGTTTTTAATATTTCGTCTACTACAGTATTACGTTTAAGTGACAAAAAAGTTTTTGTAATGATTAAAAAACTTTTCAGATGTCATGTGGTTGTAATAAATCCAAAAACCTTGGCTAGGGTGGAAAAAAGATATTTTGAAAGTTTTAAACATTTCCTATGCTTAATATATCAATATATAAACAACAAACAAACAAGCAAGCAAACATACATTCGTTTTTATATATAAAAAGATAATTTAGGTCTTAAACAAACAAAATCCAATGATTTATCCATTTAAAAACTCCTTGTTGTGCTCCAAAGCCCATCTTTTCAAACACTTAAAAAATATGCCCAAGTTGCGTGAGTATTTGTATTAAATATTTGGCAAACCAGGAAAACATAAAAACACAATGGTTTATTCCATAATAAGTACTTATACTCCTCGTATGTTTCATTTCACAATATTTTACTGTGTTCGCAATCATTCTGCCAAAATTATATGGACACATCAGGCTGTTTCATAATGTCAACCTTTTTATTACGATGTATTCTGGTAATTATGATGTTTATTCTATTTTCGACGAAAATGTTACTTATATTCTGACCCAAATCCACATCTGCCACATTAATATCGTTTTCTTAGCTATTAGCGACTTCTTTAGCCGATGTTTTGAAGTGAAAACTTCTTTAGCACCGTTGTGATTTTAAACTCGATGAAACAAAAATAGTGATACTACAAAGAGACAAACACATACATCTACAGGATTTAGCCTGCGAGAGACTGAGATGGAATGATCGGTCTCTTATTTGTGCGGTGCTTCATAGCCTAACGGTCTCTTATTTGTGCGGTGCTGCGTAGCCTCTCCACTGTTGTCTACTTTAGATTTCTGAAGGTTTAACTTCTACCGCGTGTGAACTTCACACTTGTAATTTTTCGTTTATAATAATACTAGCGAGTTTCCGACATGCGGTGCGATACAATATAGAGAAAGAAATTTTTTCTCACTACGTGTCCTTTCCCATGCGTCCCCGTTCCCCTCCCCCGTTCTTTGGTCCATCGAACCCCCCCTCCCACGTTCCCTTTCCCCTCCCTTCTTCACTTCCTGCCGCTCAACTATATGGAATACACACATTTTTTAAACTATTCGCGCGCTACCACAAATTTCATTATTCCCCAGCTCACATTTATAAAATATAAACATTCGCAAACGTGTGCACAACAAACCACCAAGGTTTCATCACAATCTATTGAGGGCCTCCGTGGTCGAGGGGCAAGGCTTTCGACTCGCAATCCGAAGGTTGCAGGATCGGATCCCGACGTGTGCAAATATTTTTTTAAATGTGTGAGGAGTGGGTAGGAATCTGGGGGTCAGTGTGTTCAGGAGTGACGGACGAATCTTTCTTTCACACCTCACACTGCGATGCGATGTTCCAAGAGAGTCCTGCTAGAGTAGTCAAAAGGTCGCCCTTCACCAGTCTCTCCCGATCTGGCCTGCAACGCATTTGGTGGACAGGTGCATCCACCACCAAGTTCCAAACAAACCACACCCCATTAATCCAGGCACCCGTGCTAAGTCACCAAGCTTAGCGAACCACTTGGGGTGACCTTTTGCAGAGGTGTTGTTTATCCAATAAATGGTTCCCAAAGCAGCAGTACCAAAACTCGCCTCCCAAATTAATTAAAATAATAATTATAATAACGTAATATTTATATAGCGCAGTTTTGTGTCATTTCACTTCAAGTGCGCTTAACTATAATAAATTTAAAAATAATCCTACAGTGTTCCTTACGAGATCATTACAAAATATTTATAAAATAATACCTATGAAATAAAGAATATACAGTATTTACAAAACAATGACAAGAGAACAAATATTAACAAAACAGTGTTGTTATAGCACAGAGGAAAATAATAATATACAAAAACAGTGTTATTGTAGCACAGGACAAAACAAGAACTTTTAAACTAAAATATAATACACTAACTTCTTACAAAAAATTCAGATATTAAACATAAAAGTACAATTAGGAGGAAACCGAAACCAAACGATTACCGGATACTTGAGAACATGACTTATTACTTGTATTGAAAAGATGTTAGGATTCATGAATGGTACGATTTTTTAAATAATTTTGTTTTTAAAGCCCGTTTAAATTCTGCCAAATTCTGGATATTAGTAAGAGCTGAGGGAAGTTTATTCCAAATGAGAGGGACAGTTACACGAAAAAAGCGATCATAGTAAACGGCTCGATTTGACCGAGAAAGTTCGATTAAACGATTAGTAACATCCAGATCTGCTGACCTTAGAGTAAGCTGTATCTCGCTTAAGTTTTGTCGGACACATAGTTCCGATATATAGGCAGGCGCCATTCCTTGCAATGCTTTGAAGGTCATTAAGCAGATCTTGAACTCTATTCTTTCAGGACATCTAAGCCAATGAAGACGATCCCTTAGAAGCGGGGTTATATGACAGTACTTAGATTCACCAAAAATTATTCTCGCCGCAGCATTGAAGACGGACTGTATTCTATTTAATTGTGTTTTAGGTAGGCCAGCATATGCACTATTACAATAGTCAATACGTGAGACAACGAACGAATTTATGAGGGACTTTGCTCCATCAGAAGGAAGGCATCTCCTGATTGACTTTATCTGCCGTAGATGGAAAAAGCCAGAACTCACAGCTTTTGAAATTTGCGACTCAAGAGAAAGACTATTGTCTAGAGTGAAACCAAGAAATTTTATTTCTGTAGAAGGAATTATATCTGTGTCCTGAATACGGATTGGACTGAAATCTATGAGGGCTTGCCTTCCAGGAGAAGCTATCCAAATAAATTCCGTCTTTGTCGGGTTAAGTTTGAGTTTATTGACAGACATCCAACTTGAGACTGTGTTAATGAAACTAACCACCTCGTTTTTAAGGACGTCTTTTTCGTCCGGGGAGCAAAACTTGAAAATAAAAAAATCATCCGCGTAGCCTTGGGATTCAAAGCCAGCTGAGTGAATGAGTCGTTCGAGACGATTCGTATAATTATAGTATATATAAATTATTTATAAATAAATAATTAAATAAAAAGCCTTTTGTTTCTTGCAAATACGCATGTTACATAAAAAGTATAATTAATGCTGTTTACGAAAAATGTAATAAAGGCATCTTAATTTTTTTATAAGCAAGAACCCTTCTCTCAGGGGAAGGCGAAGACCTCCTCTAAAGAATTAACGCCTAACAATTGTGCACATTTTTCTAAATAGTCCACAGGTAGAACAGTAAAATATTGCTTTATTTGAGGTCGATTTAAATAAGGAGAAGTGAAAATGGTTCACATAGAACAACGTAATTTAAACAATATGAAAACTAGAAAACCATAACTAAGGAAGCTGAACTTAATAGAGAAATGATATAAAGAAGCTGTGATCTTGAACAATGAGGAAAACAATGCATCTGTTCTCACCGATGCACTTCCGTGAGAAAATAGATTTTTTTTGTATATGATAAGTACATATGGAAATGAAAAATTGGAGAAAACTATTTTCCAGCTCTATTCGCTTAATGGTGAGAATAAAATCGTATTGTCTTTGATTAAGTGTGAAAATTTTATCGTAAGAAATGGTGACACACATTTTTTATTTGTAAATATAAGCGCGCATTTTCGCTACAAAATGTAGTAACAGAAAAATCAAACAAATCAGTGAAAACCGTTATTAACTGACGATCGCATACATATTCTAGCAAAAGTATTGCCAAAATCTAAGTTTAAGGTTAAACGGTACGTATGTAGGTACGTTATAAATAGACATCGAATTATATGCATTTGCATATTTGCATATGCAAATGCATATTATAATGCATATTTTAGCCTTTTTTTCCCAATCGTGCATATTTAGCATTTGAAGACTTAAACAGAATATCGCCCTCATCTCAACACATTTCCACAAGTTACCAGATGCCATAGAAAAATTGGAAACAAAAAACCTTCCTCTTTTTAAATCAATAGAAATACTGGAAACAATGATTGAACTCACCAACGCCCTTCCCAATTCAATATCAGAAAAGATTCGTGAAAAGTTAGACGCTATTTTGTTTAAAAATTCGAGTTTTGAAGACATGAAGAACTTTAATGCCTACATCAACGGCACAGGTCATACATACCCTGCCTCAACAGGTATCTCCAGAAATGGCGCCAAATTTTTTAAATTTTGTCGGATGACGTCAGTTGACGTAGAGAAGTCGTTTTCGGCATTTTGGGTGACAAACATCAAAAATTTTAGCCCGAAAATTTAGAAAAATATTTAATTATGTATTGTCACAAAAAAATGCATAATTTTAAGAATATTTCGCTGTTTTTGTATCGTCTTTAATTAAAATATACACAAATAAAAATGGTATTTTGGTTTTGCATTGTGCATATTTTAGGCATATCAAGAGTTTTTAGTGCATATTTCGGCCTTTTTTAGTGCATATTTGCATGCATATTTTGACACTTTGTTAGTGCATATAATCCGATGTCTAGTTATAAACTACGCATTCACAGATGGTTCAAATTTAATTATTTTAGGATAAAACACTTTTTGCAAGTTATGCTTAAAAATATTAAGATGATAAGAAAATATTTTTCTGTTTTCAGAATTTTGATTGAGTTTCTAATTGTCTTCATTTAACCCTCGACCCGCGTGGGGTCTTTAAAAGCTCAGGTTTTACAGGAATGCTAATTATGTACATTTTAAATATTCCCACTGATTCCTTACTTTAGATAGCTTTCGAAAAGGGACTATACTTGACGCTAGCGCTGCCAACATTCAGTCTGCGCATGTGCGATGTGAGATACAGACTTGTGTTTCGGCGTAAAAAATCAAAAAAATCAACAAAATACAATGAAAATCCAAGTTTACTTCTTTTTTCATTGTACTTTGTTGATTTTTTTTTAATAATAATAATAAGCTGTAGCGACATTTTGTTACGAATTCTTGAACTAAAAACCGAATTACAACGGTTTGAAATTCCACGTACACATATGATGTTATTTGTGGCGCAGTGCGTACGGCGTGGCGTCAACGTGCAGTCGAAACCGGGTTCTGAAATTCAACTACGCTGACGCTGGGGTATAATAACGTTCGACGATTTATTTTCAATTTAATATTGGCTAAAAGACTGTTTTTAAGAAATACAAAAGTATTTGAGTTTTTCTCTAAAACAGTCAATACTTCCACAATAAATCAATCTTTTAAAAAAATATACATTTATTTATTTATTTATTACACGCCCTAGTGGGCTTTTATTATAAATTTTTTACAAAATATTTGTATCAAAGTAAAAATTTAAACAATAAAGATAATGACAAAGAACGTTGAAACAAAACACAAAACAAAATACATAGATAAAAATGTAAACAGAAACTAATAATCCTCACAATTGAATTTAAAAGATTCTACAAAACAAAATAGTAGCAGAATAGAAGTTATTTGGTAGTACGAGTATGTACCTACCAAATAACTTCTATGCTCTAGTCTACTTGTGTCTTTGACGACCTCCGTAGTCCAGTGGCTAAGACTCTTGACTCACAATCCGGAGGTCGCGGGTTCGAACCCGGCGTGCGCAAATAAATTTTATTTGATTAATTTGTGTTATTTCACAATTAATTCACTTAAAATAATATATAGTATATTTGCGGCACGTTCCAGAGTGGAAGATACTATCAGTATCGCCCTGGTGTAAGACCACCATTCAGAATTGAAACGTTGCTTGAAAATGGCTTTAGCCGTGTTTGGTGACCAGATCTGAATAGCCAGGTACTTCCCAACCTTCCTCTTCCCCACCTCCTTCCCCTCCCCACTACCTTCAGCCTCACAACATACCCCAATTGGGGATGCCATAGTCTCACTGGCTCCAGACGGGAGCAGTTAAGATTCTTGTGCGGTATTCACTGTAAAAAAAAAAAAAAAAAAAGAATAAAAGTGATAAAATAAACAACATTTATACTGATTAGTTTTGAGATGAAATATATCGCCCAGATCAGAATATTTATTTCCGAGACTGTGATGTCTCGGAATCGGAGAATTTTGATAAGCTAGTGTCCTGGTGTTATTGAAGTAAAAGGGTAATAAATGTCGGCATGATTTTTTGGGAACATGGATATTGATAAATTGAAGTAATTCAGGACAGTCAATTTTGTAATGCAGTATTTTATGTAATAGTATTAAATCTGTGCTTATTCTTCTTTCTGAAAGTTTCAATAGTGAAATTTTATCCAGGAGGTAATTATAATCAATGTTTTGTATAGGAATATGCAATTTAAAGTTTATAAACCTAAGAAACCTACGTTGAACATTTTCAATGTTATCTGAATGAATATTGTAAAAGGGAGACCATAGCGTAGAGTTGTACTCAAGTTGGCATCTGACAAGGGTTTTATATAACATGATAAATGTACCCAAATAATTGAAATCTTTTGCAGCTCTCAACACAAAACCAAGAGTCTTAAGAGCCTTATTGATAATATACTTGTACATGTGTATTTTTTGGTTTAACAAAGGATAGAAATTTGCTCCCCAGGGACTGGAGTCAACAACTTTAACAGCTTAGACAAATCCCAGTGGAACAGGACAAGACAGCTGTAATGTCAACCAATTTCAGATAAATGCGTACATGTCCGGATGTGTGTGAAGTTGCCACCAAAAGTTGATTGAATTCATTGTAATCGACAACTAATCTATGTGCCGAGTTTCAGCTCAGGGAAGCACAGCTTCAGGAAGTGAGTCCATTTTCACTTCATTCACACATTCATTCAAGAAAACAAAATCAAAATTTAAATATAATTTTTAAAAACAGTATATTCGTATACAATTCTGCCTCGTACTTATAATTATTACTTTGGTTTTATAATGCCTTCATGAGGCGAAATAGCTGTCGCGCGCTATAATATTTACACGGCTTGTGTTCATAAGTAGAGTTTTTTTGTCATAAAATGAATAACATGAATAAAATTGATAATTATTGAATAGGTAAATGTATATACAAGAGAAATATAATGGAATTTTACAAATGAAACTTGAAAACAATAAATAGAAAGACAAACACTTCACAGTAACACAAGAAACCTTACAACATTTGATTAACTCTACTACCAATAACCATTATAAGCTCAAAATGTGGCAGTGCAATTTTGAAGGACTTAGCTAGCAGAGGATTTGAACCCTATGTGAGAAATCCGCTTATTTGTCCAACCCGGTAAAATATCTAATTCATTCGGCTCTCCGATACACAAATTTTTTTTTTTTGATTTTATTAAATTTAAAAAAAACTACTCGGTTTTCAGTAACAAAATTTGATAGTTACTATGACCGCTGTAACTATTTTGTTATTTTTAAAACCCATAAACTTAAAATTCCCAAACGATAAAACTAACTTTTCGCAGCAGTAATAAAACGTTTAATGAATGTTTATACCGCCTAGATCATTATATACATATCAAACTTCCAGCCATTTAGAATGTTTGTTGACGTTGACGATTGACCACAATTAATAAACCAATTCCTGGATCGATATCTTCGGGCCTTTTCTAGGGAAAAATTTTGTCATCAACTTAACCACGGATGAATCGAAATGGCTAAAATAGACTGAAGATAAAGGAAGTTCATGACCGTTTGTCCACCTAAGACAATATAATTGCACATGACCTACTTCATTAACTCATTAGCCCAATAAATTATATAAAAAATAAAAATTCTTGGAAGCACAAAAATGACAACGAATTTTAATATTTTTCTGCTTATATTAGAAAAATGAAAAAATTCAAGGGCACATTTTAAAATATTTTTATTTTCAGAAAGACAATCGATAATAACACATAAAAACACTGGGTCGTAGAACCGACTGAAATTTTGGATTCTTACTTATAACTGAGGTCTTTATAGGATACCCCAAATTGATTTACGGATAAATTAAGCTGAATGTTTATGTTTTACATATTTACCTGATTCCTTGACGAATTCTTGACAGATTTTGATAATTTTTTCACCTCTGGAAATCAATATTCAATGATTTTTCGTTTAAAAATATGCAGGATAAACTTGTGGAAAAAGTGTTTAATAATACCATAAATATACCAAACCACCCATCACCCATAATAATGCGTACCTGGCAACAGTTTTCGTTTGTAAAGCGACGAAAGTGTAAAGCCTCGATGACACACGGCGAGTTTACAAGCTACTATCTACTAAATTTAAAGCGGATGAATCGGCGAGTGAGATTGTCATGATGACACACAAAACTGTCCACTCGCTCAGTAGCTCGCGCGACATTTTTGTAGGAAACTGGACTCGCACGTAGCTGCTAGCGCCAATAGCGGAAATAACGCGAACTAATCCTTCAAACAGTTGACAGTCGAAATCAGCTGGTTTTTGGCAGCCATATTGGAAACACAAATAAACCAATCACGAGTCGGCTTGTAGCGTGTAAAGTTGAGGACCTTTCAACTTTTTCCGTGGATTGTCAACAATCTGCTAGTTAGCAAGTAACACGATGACACTGAGCGAGTTTACTAACAGATAGTGAGTTTCCCAGATAGTAGCTTGTAAACTCGCCGTGTGTCATCGAGGCTTAAGTCTCTCTTTCTTATACGTAGAAAACGAGAGATGGCGAGAAATCAAAATTACAGTCCTATCTACAATTCAGCCTTATCTATAAAAATTTGGCTCTTTTTATGGCAGTTTCAAAGTTAGAGCGGAGATATACGCCCCTGTTAATTAATGACCATAGATATCACCTGTTCTCGGGTGTCCAGTAGATTTGTCAATCCCTTCTTTTCCGGCCGATACGCGCGGTTTCTGGATTAGTTTCTCTGTTGACCGACAGAGCTCACCTCTGGCGGCAGAAGATCAAGTCAAACGACTGTGGCGCCAATATTTAAATATGCAGCTAACAATAACTACATTGTTTTAATTTTCTTACCCGCATTATAACGCTACCAAGAAAACTAGTTACCCTGTTCTTACACTGTGCAGACAGCGCCATCACGAGATGAAACATTGAAAAGTTTTACAAAAATCCTTCAATTTCAAAGGTATTATAAATTTTACAACTTTTTGAGAAAACTTCTTTAGCACCGTTGTGATTTAAAACTCGATGAAACGAAAAAGCGTCACTAAAAGAGACAAACACATACATCTTTAGGATTTAGCCTGCTAGAAGAGGTAAAAATTTGGGAGGTGGGAATGGGTACCGCCGCCCCGGGAACCCTTAAATGGATAACCAAAACCTCTGCCATAGGTCACCCCATGTGGTTCGCTACGTTTGGTGATTTAGTAGGGCCTGGGTTCATGGGGTGAAGTTTGTCTAGGTCTTGAAGGCGGATGAACCACTGAACCCTAAATTCCTACCCACCCCTTAAACCCTTCTCCTTCCCAGAACTCTCCTCTCCTTCTTTTCCTTAAAAAAACCTCCACACAGCATCCTCAAAGATGACATAGGCCCTGAGGGAAATTATTTTCCTCGGGGCCTCCTGTGTGAAGCTCATGTAAAAAAGAAATAAAAAAAATAAAAAATAAAATAAATTAAATTAAAATAAATATACGATCTCTTCTTTGTGCGGTGCTTCGGAGTCTCCCCAATCTTGTCTACTTTAGTTTTCTGAAGATTTCACTTCGACCGCGAGTGAACGGCACATTTTATTTTTTTACCTGAATTCATTTGAATCGTGAAAAATGATGTGGCTTAGGACTTCTTCCTGAACCGAAAATCTAATAAAAATTATCATGCAAGCATTGTACTCGCATATTTATTCATTTCCTGAATATTACGTGAGGATGCTATTGTCTTTGTGATCTTGAAATATTGCAAAAATTGCATGAGTCTGATACCTACTTATTATGCAATGCTTACAACATCGCTAACTAACTAACCATCACGCCAATTCCTCGAGGGGGTAGGCAGAGAGGACGGACCGCCAAACAACTAGGTCTTGGCACACACTCTTTGCCTCATTCACTTTCATACATACTCTTCTATTATTCTGAATCGTGACTCAAGTATCTGATTCACTTAATCGTGCCATGTCTTCCCCGAGCGTCTCCGACTTCTTCCATTCACATTTGCGCCATATATTCTTATTACACTACGTTAGATCTACATGTCCAAACCATCTGAAAGTCTTTTTTTAATCTTACTCATTTAGCTTATATCAGCCTTTCATTCTATGCGGATCGCCACATTTCTCACACTATCATACAAGGTTTTACCACACATACATCTCAAGGATCTCATTTCTATAACATTCAGTCAAATTTCATTCTTTCTTACACTAGCTCCACTCAGGAGGCCCCAAGGAAAAAGGGCCGATGACATGCTGTGTGGAGGGGTTTTTTTGGGCCCCTCGTCATTTTTATTAATGTTTTGAGGATAAACTACTTTAGCATCGTTGTTATTTTACTCGATGATACGAAAAGTAGTGACGCTAAAATGAGACAAACACATACATCTATAGGATTTAGCCTGCGCGAGAATGAGATAGTACAATCGGTCTCCTCTTTATGTGGTGCTTCGTAGCCCGCCCACTCTTGTCTACTTTTTTTCAGCTTTTAAAGTGAAAACTTCTTTATCTCGATAAAATGGAAGCGAGTGACACTAAAAAGAGACAAACACATACATCTATAGGATTTAGCCTACGAGAGAATGAGATTCCAACATAATACGATAAATCCACGATCCTACGCAAGTTTCCTGTAGTTTAGTGTTAAAAACGGCCAGAAATTCTTCCGACCAAGGATCAAACACTATGAAATCCAAAAAAAATTTAAAAAAATAATATTCAATCTTAAAACCACTGCAAAATGAATTGGCAAAAAAATACAAAAGAAAGCGACATCTAGCGACTCCGAAGAAGAAAACACAAATAGATACTAATGAGATGACCAAATTTATAGGAAAAGGTGCACTAGAATTCGACGACAAAAATATGGAAAAACTCATCCTTCACATTGATAAAAAATAGTACTTCGTAGCCTCCCCACTCTTCTCTACTTTAGTTTTCTGAAGGTTTCACTTCTACCGCGTATGGATTGCACACTCAGTTTTTTTTGTGCATCTTTCAGCATTCTTTTTTATGTATTTTTTTCATTATATTTAAACTTTTAAACGTTTACATTCTAATAATTTTTGATGTCCATGAATACATATATTAGGTCCTTACATATGAAATTGGCGTTTTGTATGGGAGGAACTTTGTATGGGAGCTTATGGGAGTTTTGTATGGGAGCTTTTTCACCTTCCCAATTTGCTTCAAGTGGATTAAAACAGTTTTATCACTAACACCGCAGCCTTCAGCTAACTCGGATGTGGTTTGCGATGGATCCGCTTCTACAATAGCATTCAATTCTTCATTATCAACTTTGGTCTCCGGCCGTCCCCGGGGCTTGTTCTGCAGGTCGAAATTTCCAGAACGAAAACGTTGGAACCAAAAACGCACCGTGTTTTCTTTTGCGGCACCGTCGCCATACACATCATTAATCCTTCGAGCCGTTTCTGCAGCAGTGGTGCCACGGTGGCACTCGTACTCGTAAATAACGCGATATTTCAAGTTTTCCATTTTGTAAACTAAGTGACGCAAAGAAAAAAAAACAATTAAGGAAAACACAAATGAATTACAATTTTCGAAACACAAATACATGAGTATAAATTTGAATTTGGAATTCCTAACCAAAGAGAAGATATTACAGATCAAAGTTGCCAGTACGGCAAAACGCCAATTTCATATGTAAGGACCCAATATTATTTTCTTTTGCAATTCCCTGCAACTACTCATGATAAGGTCAAAGTGCTATTTATTTACCTATCAATGGACAATGTCAGTGGTAACCTAACACCTCAATCTGTTTAATGTTGAGCGATGTATCATTTTAATGCGGTAAAGTTCGACTATTAATTTCATTCATTTAGTTAAGATATCTATATCTTTCCAGGTAACACATTAAGATCATTTTGCACCCGTGTTCTTAAATTTTAATATTATGTTATAACTTCTTACTTCTTCTAGCATTAATCATACTGTAAATATGCATGTTTTTAGGTCAGCATTTATATGTCTTAGTCATAAGTAACTAACCATAAGTCTGAGGTGTAAGTCACTAGTTATAATTGTAAATCTTAGTTGTAAGCCAGTAATATAAGTCACTAGCTATAAGTCTTAGATGTAAGTCACTAGTTATAATTGTAAATCTTAGTTTTAAGCCAGTAATATAAGTCACTAGCTATAAGTCTTAGATGTAAGTCACTAGTTATAATTGTAAATCTTAGTTGTAAGCCAGTAGTATTAATTATTTTATACAAGCTTTTGCCCCCGGCTTCGCTCGCATATTCGCCCCCCCCCCCCACCCCCAAACTTCCTCTTCCCCCCACCACCCCCACTCCCCCCCCCCCCGCGCTCCCCCCGCACTACCCCCCCCTCCCCTTCCCCCAATCAATCAACAATCAAATACGCGCCGTTTCGCATTCATAATATAAGTATAGCTGTTGGCTTAGGTCAAAATGTAGATTAGTACCTATTTTATATTTCTACACTTAATATGCATATTAGAATACTCATATTTAAATTTTTGCTATCTAATAAATCTCCATAGTAACAAACAAATAACAATATGAAAGCCCACGTCAAACATTTATTTATAAATCCGCTTTGCCAATAAACGTATAATAAATAATTTCATAACGCCACAGCTTATTCATAACGCCAGAGCTTACCAATATATATAACCTATGTTACTCGCAAATAATGTAGCTTTCGATTAGTGAAAGAATTTTTAAATTCCATTTATTGCTTGAAAGAATAAGTCACATCCATACAAACTTTCGCCTTTATTATATCTACTATTTATTTGTACAGAGCCCTTGAGGTGATTTTTCACAAAAACGGCGCTATATAAATTAGCCAAATGTTATTATTATTTCTAATTGATAACTTTTTGTTATTTTCCAGTGATCCCTCAATCGTGCCGCTACAAGGGTGCCAAGTTCGAGTGCGGGCTCAGCATCTCTTGTGTGCTGGGAGGAGGACGGCCTGTGGACCTCTGTTCCGGGGGCATGATCTGGGCATGCTGCGTAGACCGCGACCTGCCAGCCGAAAAACCCGAACCGGCACCGCTGCATAACGTCAGTAAGTAACAAACTAGTCCCGGTATACTGGCGATAGGTAAACCCTCAGGAGGTCTGTCAAAGGTCACCCCAAGTGGCGCCCCGGGTTCATGAGGTGAGGTTTATTCGGGTCTTGGCGGTGGATCCATCTGCCCACCAGCTGAGATTGGTTGAGAGAGACCTTTCGATCTCACCAGCAAAACTCTCTCGAAACATCACCTTAGCAGTATGAGGAATGGATTCGTACGTCCGTCACTCCTGGTGACACTGATACCCAGACTCATCATACATTTTTCCTTGACAGAACTTCATCTCCTTCCTTTCCTCAAAAGACCCTCCACACAGCATCCCCAAAGATGGCAAAGAATTATTTTCCCAAGAGCCTCATGTGTTGAGCGAATTAAATTTTTTTTTAACAATATCGGATCGATAGGCTTAATTTCCAACGATTTTATATCGATATCCCTAGCATGGTTGCAATGTCGACAGCCAAACCAATATTGGCCCGAAATAAAAATATATAAATAAATAAGATATCATTTTACGATGGCAACACTGTCGTATGTGTCTATGGATTGACATTCCAAAATTTCAAACGGCTACGTAAAATTAAGAAGAAATTGACAATTTCTGATTGACACCCTAACTACAATAATTTACATACACAATCCGCAGGTATTTTTCACACTAAAAAGGAAGAGAGATAGTTAATGGGGTTATGATGGGGACCATTCATATTTTGTGATATTAAGAAATTTCTTTTTATCAAGCTCGAACGGATTCAACTGATCGCGTGCACGACCTCTATCGATTCTAAGAGCTTCGTTAGTTCACGTCCGTTTATTGATAATTCTGTAATTTTGCAAAACGAACGACATTATTGAAAAAGGTGTGTATGTATATTGACAGTTAAACGAAGTCTGTCTAAAAACTAAGTCTGTCCAAGGGGTCTTGTATACCGACTGTCGGAACCAACTCGTACTGATCATAGATTACGGATTTAGGCAATAATGTATTGATTTCGGGTTTTTTATCGATCGACTATGCTAGTCTCCCAGTTATCTCGTCGTGCCGTTCTACGAGCAAGCTCAAGTATGGGTACATCATCTCCTCGTACATGCTGGGCGATGGCCAGCCCGTCAACAATACTTGTGCTTAGTCGACAATCGTTAGCATGATAGTAATTGGCAATGGTTTTTGACAGTGCTAGTCAACTGGTTGGTATATGGTATTGTCCTCTCCTGGATAAAAGTTGGCTACATATCAGTAACGATAGTTTTAAAAAAAAATTGCATAAAAATCAAAATAATTGGCTTTTATGAACATGGGGAAACGTGGCTTTGCCAATTGTTGGACCAACAATTGGAGACCAATAATTGGCTATAGCTATTTGCTGTTACCTTTGGTTTAGACTTTAAACAAAACTATTGCTAGATGGACTTGATTAGAAATGAGATTGAAGATTGGTTGAAAATAACAGCACCTTTATAAAGTTGAAGGTTCGCATCATCACCCTGGTGAAAGACCGACAATCGGAATATAAACGTTGCTTGAAATTGCTTTAACCGTGTTTAATAACTGGATCTATATAACCACGTACTTTCTATCCTTCATCTCTTCATATCCTTCTTCTTCCCACTTCCTTGAACCACACAATATACCCAATAAGAGATGCCACATTGGAGGTTATCCACACTTACCCGCCCTGGTATAAGTAGCAAATGGTTACTCCTTCAAGGACTGGTTACTGAAAGGTCTCTATTTTTTTTTAAGAACATAGCTACATTTAGTTTAGAATGAATTTAGACCTTCAAAGTCCCTGCATACGTTGTTACTAAGCAGTATGCAAGGAGGTGCCACTGTTCTACTAACTGCAAACAGCTAGGAGCAAGACTCTTGTGTGGTATGCACATTTAAAAAATTGCCATCAGTATTAGGAGACTTACGGCCATTGTTCCTAACTTTTCGATCGATCAATTTGAGTCTCCGATCAGCTAAAATCAATCTAGTCTCCTAACAGTTTAGTAACGTTTGATTCTCCTGTTAATCGGAGAGCTAATTTGTGCATTTGATGAGTGTTACCAAAATTTCTGCAACAGTTGATCAGTAGGATTGGGGAACAATGGCCATTGGAAATCGTATTCACTTTACCACGTTTTGTTTCTCTTCATTTTCCTTTGCTCGTAACAGTCTCAAGTATCATTACACCATGATTATGTAGATTAAAGGCTTCAAGTGTTATAAAACAACTTATTGGGCACCTATCCGCCGAATACGTGAGTGCCACTTGATAGGTAATTGGATTAAAACTGACCAATTAACGAGACATGCTCTGATTCTACTGTTTTGCAAGCCGCCTCAGTACTGCCTCAAGTTTGATGTAATTTCGCTAGAGGAGGAAGTCCATACAAAGCAATAAAAGTATTTTTTTCAATTTGAGGAGGTTGTAACATTCAAACAATGCAATTTGGAAATAACTTAACTAAAAAGGTTTTGCATACTGTTTGGAGGTTTTCTCTTTCTCTGTTGATCTATTTATCTGTAGATGAAGGGATATTGGCACTAGAATCACTTAGTCTGATCCAAATGGCAGTGTGCGTAACTATATTTTGAATCATTATTATTTCTATCATTAAGATATTAAACGGTTGCTTCAGATTCGGAAAAAGCGAGGATCCTTAATAAAAATTGTACAAGTATGATAGAGTTTTTTTTGGTGAGTACTTTTGGCACGAACCTTGTTGTGGGCCCAAGTATAAAACTGCCAACATTTTTGCCACTTACATGAAATTACAAAAAAGTGAGGTGACGGTGAGGAAATTTCCAAAATTATTAGTAACACCAACTCAACTCACAGCCAACAAATATTTTTTTTACATTAGCTCCACACACGAGGTCCCGAGGAAAAAATCCCGCAGGGCCTATTTCTTCTTTGGGGATGCTGTTTGGAGAGTCTTTACAGAAAAACTAAGGATAGGAATATAACAAATATTATAATCAATAATTATCAGCCTGAAACACTCATCTACATTGAAAAAATCTTCCGAGAAAAGATACTGGCCGCCAACGGGAATTGAACCCGTGACCTTCTGATTGCCGGTCAGGTGCTCTTGACCACTGAGCTATGGCGGCTTATCTAATACCCGCCAAATAATTCAATATATACTAGTGTTTCATTCGACAATCATTCATTATTACATTTTTCCAACTGAAAACAACCAACTTTATTTTTGTAAGAGAGGTATTGTTAATACTAAATCTCCCGCTAGGTGGCGTCGAGACTAATTATGTCTGCATTTATTGCTGAAATACTTTAACTTGTCAAATATTAATTATTATTTTTAATTGATAAACTAACGTTTAAACAAGATTTTTATGCATAGCACAAAGGGTATATAACAAATATTATAATCAATAATTATCAGCCTGAAACACTCATCTACATTGAAAAAATCTTCCGAGAAAAGATACTGGCCGCCAACGGGAATTGAACCCGTGACCTTCTGATTGCCGGTCAGGTGCTCTTGACCACTGAGCTATGGCGGCTTATCTAATACCCGCCAAATAATTCAATATATACTAGTGTTTCATTCGACAATCATTCATTATTACATTTTTCCAACTGAAAACAACCGTTAGTTTATCAATTAAAAATAATAATTAATATTTGACAAGTTAAAGTATTTCAGCAATAAATGCAGACATAATTAGTCTCGACGCCACCTAGCGGGAGATTTAGTATTAACAATACCTCTCTTACAAAAATAAAGTTGGTTGTTTTCAGTTGGAAAAATGTAATAATGAATGATTGTCGAATGAAACACTAGTATATATTGAATTATTTGGCGGGTATTAGATAAGCCGCCATAGCTCAGTGGTCAAGAGCACCTGACCGGCAATCAGAAGGTCACGGGTTCAATTCCCGTTGGCGGCCAGTATCTTTTCTCGGAAGATTTTTTCAATGTAGATGAGTGTTTCAGGCTGATAATTATTGATTATAATATTTGTTATATACCCTTTGTGCTATGCATAAAAATCTTGTTTAAACGTTAGTTTATCAATTAAAAATAATAAGGATAGGAAGTTCTGAGAATAAAATGGTATGAGGGTGAGTAAGAGTCTGGAGGTAAATATGTCCAGAAGTGACGGACGAATGAATCCATCCCTACCACTGCGGTGCAAGGCGATGGATGGAGATAGTCCGGTTGGAGTGGTCAAAGCGCCCCCCACAGCCAGTCTCTCCCGGTCCGACCCGCCATGAAGTAGGCAAGACTTGGAAAAACCTTATGCCATAAACTCGGGAACTCCTGCTAAGCCATCAAACAGTAGCGAACCGCTTGGGGGTGACCTATGGCAGATTGGTTATCCAAGAAATGGATTCTGGGGTGGACCCATACCCTCCTTCCAAATTGAAATAAGAAAATCAGCAAACATGAAGATGGGATCGACAAACATAAAAGTGAGGTCGACAAACAATGACATTCAAGAACATGGGTGCAAAAACGATCTTAATGGGTTAACTGGATTTACGGGAAGGTATAGATATCTTTAAAAAAATAATCAAATTAATAGTCAAACTTTACCGCATTACGATAGTATGGGAGTCAACGATTTCTATGAGACCTTTATGAGTTGTTCCTAAAAAGGAACAAATTAGTCTGACGGGTTAAAAACTTCGAACCCATCTGAACGACCGTGAATTTTTCGCGAAGTGTTAAAAATAATACCGTCGCAGGTAGTTGCAATAATTATGACGGTGACAATGAAACTGTTTTGTAGGAACTAAAGCGAGACTCTTTCGTGTCTTGATAATGGTTGTAATGACGACGGTGTTTCCGAACCTCCCATTGTCATCGCACGCAGGTGATAATTTCATCATTGGACTGCTTCCTCTGTCGTACAATCCACTGACTTCTTCAGTACCGCTCTTTGGCTGTTTCTTTCCGTTGTCTTCGGTACAAAACTTAAATATTGAACAGCGGCGGATTCACATGCAATGAAAATGCAATTATTAACGTTATAGTATTTTTTCATTATTTTTGAAGTAAAAAATTCTTTCGGACTGTTGTGATTTGAAACTTGATGAAACAAAAAAGCGAATCTGAAAGAGACAAACACATACAGCTATGGGATAGCCTGTAAGAGAATGAGATATTATTAATTTAATTTGTGTTTAATTCGTAGAACTCCATTTAATTAAAATTTAATTTGATAATGTTTATTATCAAGCTCTGCAAGTATTTTAGTAAGTATTTTTGTTACAGCTATTTCACTTCACAAGATCATTTTCAAACAGTTTGAAAATGGTCTTGTAAACATTTTAATTAAATTAAGAAAAATAATGAGATAGTATAATCGGTCTCCTCTTTGTGAAGTGTTTCGTAGCCTATCGTTCTCCTCTTTATGCGGTGCTTCGTAGCCTCCCCACTCTTGCCTACTTTAATTTTTTGAAGGTTTCACGTACATATACCGCGTGTGAATACTCTGATTTTTTTTTACAATAGCTCCACAAAGGATGCTCAGATGAAAATAATTTCCTTCAGGGCCTATGTCATGCCTATGCCTATGCCTATGCCACAGGATGCTATATGTGGGGTCTTTTAAAAGAAAGGAAGGCAAAAAGTTCTGGGAAGGAATAAGTTATGAGAGGTAGGTAGGAATCTGGGGATCAATGGCGATGAGTAAAAAGGGACCTGCTGGAAAGACCAAATGATCTCCCTCAATCAGTTTCTCCCGTTCTGACCCGCCACGCAGTAAGACCTAGACAAAAATATTCCCATGAACCCGGGCACCTCTGCTAGTTCAAATTTCTAACACCGTAAAATATTTCTTAAAAATACCTATTCACTACCTTTTCATAATGTTTTTCTTTTGAACCAGCGCAGTGCCTCCTTTTTGCCAGTTCTTTTTCTTTTTCTCCCGCACCAGTATCCGGCTCTGTTCTGTAGGTAGGCACAGTCCATGGATGAGTACGGGTAGGTACCCAACAATGGACAATAGAGCCTCACGGCCAGCAGAGCGGAACCACAGAAGGAAAGTGAAATGAAGAGAAAGAGCGGAATAATATAATATTATCTTTGTACGTTGATAAACCATAACTTGAAAATTACAACTGTTTGGTAATAATTGCATGCGAATTATTTCAGCAGAGAGAGTCGAATTATGTGTATTTTTGTGAATCATTCATAAATAATGGCATGTTATGAGAAAGCCATACGAAATGTGCTCATATTTCATTGAATGCCTTGTCTTCGCAAAGTTTTTTGTGTAATTCCGTGTCCACATTTTTGTCACTTATTCATTTTTTCTGCAGAGGGTCGAATTACGTGTATTTTTGTGAATCGTTCGGAAATAATGGCATGTTATGAGAAAGCCGTACGAAAAAATGCTTTTATTGCATTTAATGGCTTGTCTTCACAAATAAGTTTTTTGTCCAATTCCGTGTCCACATTTTTGTCACATATTCATTTTTGCTGCATTTGTTTTGTCTCTTCTGCACTGCTACTTATTCTTGCCTTTCTTCCGTTCTTTATTATGTCTTTTATTTTGCTGTATTTTGTTCTCTGTTTGAAGTTCCAGCAATTCGTTATGTTTTTTTTCTGCTCTATTTAGTTAATTATTTTTTGGTCCATTATTCTAGTTGTTAATTACTAAGATAAAGACAGGAACCTTTAGATAGTTTTGGCAACGAAGAAAGTGATTATCAAAAAATTACTTATTTTTCACCCAAAGCCTTGACAATACTGATCGGAAAAGGGACGTTGTGCAACGACCAAACATTTTCACATATTTTTCAGCCATAAGAATCATTAGCACGTGTTTTATTGTTACACAATAATATGTGTTTTTCTCCATCACAAGCAGAAGTGTTTCGTGTATTTTCTTCAGAAAGCGCTTTCGTCAAAATCTGTAGCCTACTATTCACTTCTTTTGCCAATATCTCTGAGAAAGCTGTTCAGTAATTAACCAACTTTCCTAAAGGTTTGCGGCGAATTCGGAGGCCTTAAAAGCATGCATGCATTAACTGATTATGATCTCACAATTACAACGTCGGAGTTGTTATTCCCTTGGAAACCTTGGATAGCATTGGAAAAAATGCGGACTTCAGAAAACAGAATTGCGAATATGTGGATAAGTGCAAATAAGGACGGTGGTAAGATTTAGAAATCCACTCTACCAGTTCCCAGAGCACCACTGATCCAAATGAAGGGGCACAATATTGTTTGAAATATCTGTTACAACTCAGCAATCTGATGACACCACTGACGTAAACTAAACGAAGATGATAAAAAACACTTGCATTACCAAAATTGAAAGAACAAATCCAACCTCAGACCGCTTTTTAAAAAAAAACGTAGTAGCCAGTTCAAATTTGAGAGGCACAATTCCATAATATTAGTCTGATGCACTGTCTTTTTTTAGCTCAATGGTTCCGATGATTGGATAGCCACCGATAACTAAAACCTTCTTCCTACTGGAATCCACATAACAATATTCATATACAAGCTATTGAAAGAACGCAAAATAAATTCTAACGTTTTCCAAGTTTTAAAATGAGTATTACAGCAATTTTACTGAACTAAAATACTCCTTTGATCTGAATATGCTTAAATTATCAGACAGAAGGATGTACTCTGACTTGGTATTTCTATAAAAAATTCTAAATTATGCAACTGATTGTCCAGAATTGCTTGCATTGTTACGTAATACTAGAAGTAGGGATTTATTTAAGTGCACAAATTCTGGGACTAACTACTGTATTACGTATTCTTCATTGCTTAGAATACTAATGGAGAGAAATAATTATGCCGAATCAGTGGGCTTCTTCAATTTTTCACTAAATAAGTTCGAAATATTCTAATAAAAATAAAACACTCATTTTCTGTAAAACCACGAGTTTTAATTAATTTATATACCGATCTGTTTCGCTTTGCTCATCATTAGGGTATAAATTAATACTGATGGTATTCATTTATATCTCGATGATGCTTGAGCAAAGCGAAACCGGTCGGTACATAAATTAATGAAAACTCGTGGTTTTACACAAATTAAGTGTTTTGTTATGACTAAATATGTCATACCACAAAGTGATTGCTTTCTATAATAAAATAAAATATTGTCACCGGAGCAGTTTACATTGTTGTGTATAAAAACAAAGAAAAAGGGGTCTAATTTTGTTAACTGTTCCTATGTAAAAGTCCCAAAAATGGGCGTTAATAATTAAATGAATAAATAAAATACACTAAGGGAAAAAAACACTTGAATGATGAAAATTTGTTGAAAAATTGACCAGTTTGTTTAAAAAATTACGCAGTTACTAGTTTCAATATTAGAGAATTTTAAGCACTATTCTACGGAGACTATGATCATTAATCAAAAGATCCTCCTTAAGGTCCAAACTTTCTCCTTCTCGGTTCGTGGAACCCATCGACTTGGCGGATTTGGCCGACTCCAGCCGAGCGTGACCGAAGAGTGTGACCCGGCATTACGCGGTTCAGTGGGGTCATGGCTCGCCAGGCGGCTAAGTGATGGACAAAGAGACAGTGACTCTGAAAACACTTGACAGTTGATGGATCGAGGGTGACGCGTCAGTGACTTTGATGTGTCTGGTGCATCCTGTCCAAGTAAAATCTTATAAATAGAAAAAAAGGCTGTTGTATCTTCGAACCACTTACAAAGAGTTCAATATAAGTCAAAATTGTTTTGACCAAACCATTTGACAGAAAATTGCATCTTTTTTTTCTCTGAATATTTACATAATTATTTAACAACATTTTATTTTTTTCAAATTACTTTGTTCGCACCACTTATTGTATCAAAATCATCAATCAAGGATAAAATTAAAATAAACCAAAATAACAATGGACAAATAAGTGTAGACAAATAAGTACCACCTAAAGACAAAAAAAATACAACTCTTACCCCTCCCCCTCCCTTCTACCTTTTCCTCCCATATGTGATTTATATTTAATTTTTATGTTTAGTTTGATCCTGATGAAGTGAATATTGTTCAAAAAACATTTTTTTTTAAATTTATATTTATTTATTTTACATTTACACAATATAACATAATATAGCATTACATATTTTATATACTCTCCTAATAAAGCAAGTGCTTGTTTTGATTGTGTACAAATAAAAGTGATGTAAACAAATTTATTTGCCTTTTCGTTAAAATAAATAATAATAAATGGTTATAAAATCTTCTTCCATTGTCTAAAATTTCTACGATCATTGTGTTCGTATGTAAAAAATAACCCTTTATTTACATCAAAAGCAGATCTGAATTTGGAAAATTCGGACTAATTATTATTATTCAAATACCTTAGGTGCTCCTTAACTCTAGTATTAAAATGTCTAGAAGTCTTCCCTATATTAAAGAGCTACAATCGTTTCAAATTAATGTAGAGGCCCCAGATGTGTTAAAAACAATCCCCTTTCCTTGTTATTTAACTAATAAATATGTTTTTTAAATTTTTGAATTAACATAAAAAGCTGGTTTGACACCATTTGGCATATTTTTTAATTACTAAATTTTAAGAATTATTATTGAACTGAATTTGCGATTATTGAAGATGTAATTTTATTTTTAAGGAGTAATTATTATTCTAAAGACGTGTACAATGAAGACGCCAACAAAGTGCATTATACTGCCATCTCGTGGTAAAATTATTATACTAGTTCTATAAAGTCTTCAACCGTGTGTATTGAAGAACCCCGCTATATTTCAGAGGTGTTTGCCTTCGCTAGAAAAGCTAATTCCATGAAAATTTTAATTGCGATCATCGGAATTTTAGAATTCTGTACTTATTGTGTGTTATCATAACTACCATTTATCATTCACATGTTTATTTAATCAACATAACTATCAGTCATAACTCACATTAACACTTCATCTTGTCCACAGGTGATCTAATACAACTCGTGGGCCACTTCCCATCCGACAGTTTTAGCAACTTCGACAGTCTCATATCCAACAAACCCCTTACAATATACGACGAACCCATCATATATCACAAACCACAAGACTACGATAGACCAAAACCGGACTACGACAGACCCAAACCTAACTATGACAGACCGAAACCAGACTATGACAGACCCAAACCAGACTATGACAGACCCAAACCAGAC
Source organism: Limnephilus lunatus (assembly GCA_917563855.2). Lineage (NCBI taxonomy): Eukaryota > Metazoa > Arthropoda > Insecta > Trichoptera > Limnephilidae > Limnephilus > Limnephilus lunatus. The sequence goes on from OU830596.1 coordinate 24,355,487, forward strand.
TACGATAGACCAACCCAAGCTTACGACAGACCAAAACCAGACTACGACAGACCAAAACCAGACTATAACAGACCTAAGCCGGAATACAACTGGGTCAAACCAGACATAAACTTTTACAGACCATCAAAACCTACAATTGTAGACAATTTTGATCAAAATCCTTTCTTCCATGTGAAACCCTCTTACCATAATCACCACGAGACTACAACAAATCAGATTCCTCAGCCTGATGACTATTACACTCCTGACAATAACTACGAACAGATTCCATTGCAAGGTCAGGACGGAGCCGGGAATGGATATTACGATGAAGGCGGTTCTAAAGATCCGAGCTTTCGGGGTAAATGTCCAATAATTTGTGCAATTAATGCACCAAAGATCTCTTGCACTAGAATAAGATAGATCTTCTTGCACCTGCTGCAATTCTTCTAGACCACATTTCCTGCACAACATTAGTAATACAAACAAATCGGCTTGATTTACTGCAACTTCTATGACCATCAAAAACTTTCCCTTTACTAAAATCTCATTTATTTACTGCCCTAAATTAGTGGCTACAAAATCTGTCAGTCTTTTTTGGCTATTGTCCAAAGTATATTTTCTTTGGCCTATGTATTACTTGAGTTTGTATCTGGTCTACAGTCTACAACTTTAATTTTCAAAGTTTCTAAACATACACTAATACTTACAGCTTCTTACTAACCAAACTAACCGCTTTGAGTAAAATAACTAACAAACATCATTATAACATGTAAAATATACACATTGCACAAAATTAAGTGACAACATGAATATGAACAGATAATAAAAAAATTGGTATGAAAAATATTCACCTGTTTTATTAGGGTCCTAAAGACAGGTTGGAAGAAAGATATTTTTATCTAGAAGTGCCCCTCTAAAAAAAAATTGTTGTCATAACCGAAATAACAACCGTTGTTAAATTCTTGGTTACTTTATTGCCTGTCATCCAAAAACATATATCCTTCTTTTTATAGCTATTATGCTTGAAACCATCGATATATTAACTCTATGGACTTTGTTGGTCGATACTTGAGAAGTGTAATTGTAAGATTACTTGCGAGGTTCTCACCAAAATAATGTAATGGTCTTTAATTTGATTTTATATAGATACATAGACGGCTGACCAGTGTTTATAATCTACCTTCCTGATGTTTTCACTAATAACCGTAAAAAATAATAGAAGTTTAAACTGTTAAAGAGTATCGTAATATCATCAATATGTGAATTTTGATCGGTAAATCTAACTGACCAGTCGAATAGCTGCAGATATTTCCAAAACAAATATAAAAATTATGTAAAACTTCTTCTACTGCTATCGCTAGAGCATTTCTGACAGCCCAGGGGTTGGGTTTTGGCTATCGATAAATTAATTTACAATAACAATAGATTATCCCTCGCATACATAATTTCTATCTTAAAATAATACTATATGAGAGTAATTTCATAATACAACTCCCCGTCGTATTCCAACACCTCGCTTCGAAAACCTAGATATAAACGCAAGTTCATTACAATATACTAGTAAAATAAACAACCTTAGCAACCCAACACGATGTCAACTTTTTGTACAACCTTATAAAAAAGTATGCAAAACCAGCGAAGATGTTGTCGTAAACTGTTGCGTGACGTAGTTGTTTTGCTAGAAAGATATGTAAGATTTATTATCGATTGTCACTTTAATCGATGCCGCGTTCTATAAAGTATATATTCCTTTAATATTCATAAAGCTAATTAAATTATTAATAAAGCCCGCGTGAGCACCTACCAAAAACTGCCTGAATTTCGTGCTTGTCTAGTGAGTGTTGGGGCGAACTTACTGGAAGACAAATTTGCTCCATGCAGACCATCAAGGTAAAAGGCAACGCTTCTTCTGATCTTTCGACAGCACTTTCTTTTTGAGAAATGTTTTCATAAACCAATATTTTTGGTTTCGGTGTTCATTTTAAGGTTCACATACTCTGTCTACATAATACTTTGTCGATGGTTTTTCCGCAATATCGAAAGTGTCTTTGATGTCTACTATATCTTGTCTGATTTCTTCTTCTTGTTTTCAGGCTGTGGAGAGCTCTATACCCGCTCCAACCGGATAGTGGGAGGCCACTCCACCGCCTTCGGTTCGCATCCCTGGCAGGCCGCTCTCATCAAGTCTGGCTTCCTGAGCAAGAAGCTGTCCTGTGGAGGAGCGCTGGTGTCAGACAGATGGGTGGTGACGGCTGCGCATTGTGTTGCTACGTAAGATAATTTGTTTATACCATTTGACCCCTCAGGCTAATTTATTATCTTTTGGAAACAGCCCTTGTAGTTCTCGTAGAAATCGTTGTATCTCTGCATTCAACTCTAAAAGTTTATCACAAAAAAATTTGAAAAAAGTGATTTTTTTATTAATTATTATTACGTGAAATGATAAAAAGGGGTAAACGTTTTTATGTTTGCATTAAAATAAATTACATTTAATAAATTATATGATTATTTCTAATTTAAAAAATTGGGAAGCGTATTTCATCACCTGTAATATACAGTCTTTAGTTTTCGGATACGTTCAAAAATATTCCATTTATTTGGATTGTATTATAAAGCTGAAATAATTTGACCATCTCACAAAATATGCTCGAGGCCTTAAGGGCTAAAGGCTTTGGTAAACGAGCAAATTTTTACGGCAATTTTTGCTACAATGTCAAAAGTAGCATAATACATTTTTGCTATAATGTCAAAAGTAGCATTATACATTTTTGCTACAATGTCAAAAGTAGCATTATACGTTTTTGCTACAATGTCAAAAGTAGCATAATACATTTAACTGTACTCAAATACTCAAATTTTAATATTTAATTAAATGAAGACAATATTAGCGAAACTCAATCGAACATTTATAAACAGAAAAATGAGAAAAGGATATTTGCACCTCTTGGACTCTTTTCCTGGGTTTCTGTTTACAAATTTTCCATTTAGTTTCGCTAATATTGTCTTCATTTAATTAAAAAATAAAAAAAAATAAAACAAGCTTCAGAGAGGAAATTGGGGTTGTATGAACCAAACGCCACCCAGTTTTCTTTTAACAAAGATTTTATAAATGAGCCAGGTAGTAAATATTTATCGATCAAGAAGTTCAAGCAATATTTTTGCGATTCCAGCACCCCAAACTCCAACCTCCGAGTCCGTCTGGGCGAGTGGGATGTCCGTGCGGCGGCAGAACGGCTTCCTCACGAGGAGTATGCAGTGGAAAGGAAGGAAGTCCATCCGTCCTACAGTCCTACCGACTTCAAGAACGACGTAGCGCTAGTGAGACTAAGCAGGAACGTGGCCTTCAAGCAGCACATTTTACCGGTAAAGATCATCTCACCCAAAATGTGGGGATATGTTAATAAATCAAGGTCAACAAATGGCAATTCAGCGTCATTTTATTTTTTTGTTGTTGTAAAGTTGAAAAATTCCCTTGTAAGTCCGTTTTAGTTAATAAATTGTGATTGCAGAAGGCGACAAGTATCATATTTTTAAGCTTTTCAGCGTATTAAAATTTGATAAAAAGCTAACACCTGGAATCGAAGTTTAACGGGACCTTTAAAATGTCAAAAAACTAAAATAACGCTGAATGGCTATTTGATGACAATGTTACATTCCAAGTTCTGCGAAACAACTGGGTCAGGGACGGGTTGTTTCTTAGAATTTGAATAATTTATCAAAGTTAATATTCAAGTTCTATGAAAATCCTGTTAAAGTTATGTTATTATAAGTACAGAAAAACAACTGGACAAACAACAACGATTAAGTTATATCTTTCATGAATAGAAAATTCACAGAACTTGAATATCAACTTTAAAATTTGATTACTTGTTTAAATTCTGTGAAACAATCTGTTCTTAGACTTTTTTAATGATGTAATTTTTTGTGCTTTCCCTAATGTATGGTTAATTCACTGTGGGAATGCTTTGAGGGTTTTTGTTTATATGAACGAAAAATACGACCCATTATGGAATTCCGCCTTATGTTATGAAATTAGCAGAGTTACACAAAACAAAAACTATAATAATTATTATAATGTAATAAGAAGAAAGGGTGTTTACATATATAAAATAATTTAAATTCATAACCGAATTACGTAAATTTTCTATAAAGTTTCCCATGACACGTATTTTATCCGAAAAACATCTCTTTTATGGACTTTTTATATGTGTTCACCTCGCATTTGAGGATGTCCACTTTTATTACTATTTCATTAAATTTATGAAATAGTTTTTTTAAGCAAGAATTTTGTTTACAGTTTGTTTTGCATTGATTCACTTTGAATAGGATAGAAGATAATGTTTTTTATCCTTCCTAAAACATGACCTGGAGGGCTATGTTACGCAGTGTCTTCCCGGGGCACCCCACCCATGCTAAGTCACCAAACGTAGCGAACCACTTGGAGTGACCTATGGCAGATATGTTGCCTATCCAATAACATGGTTCCCGGCGGTACCCATAACTGCCTCCCAAATCAGAGCTTGTCGAACGCTTGAAATCGAACAGTATTTAGTCTGCGTGGTTGAATTTCAGAACCCAGCTTCGAGTGCATGTCTGACGCCACGCAAAACGCGTCGCGCCACAGATAATATCTGTGTTCGTGGAATTTCACACAAAGCTATTGTTATAATTCGGTTTCGAATTCAAGAATTCGTCATAAGATGTCGCCACTTCCATTAGCGGGTCGGACGGGGACGTCTTCCCCCTAGGTATAACTACTACGATTTTGTGATTATGTAGTATATCTTCGGATATGGAAAGATTGACGATGATGCATATTGTATCAAGCGGCTATATATTACGTATGACGTCATTGCTCTGTCTCGGTTACTTTGTCCAGGTGACTAGCTACACTGGATGACAGTGGATCCGAGGAACAGGCTATTTTTGAAACCAGTTACTATTGGATTTATAAAATGCTCACCAACACTAACCGGTCTAAGCCGAACCAAAAGCCGCCCGCAGGACCTAGGAGCGGGTTTTTTAACAGCTAGTTGTAATAATTACCGGCGCTCCTATTCTACCGGTGACAGAGGGATCGGAAAGGGGGGGGTGAGTGGATGTACATAGGAATGCATTAAAATAAGAATAAATTAATTACCTTTTTTTCTTATATTTGCAGGTATGCCTTCCTGCCAAGGAGATGAAGCTGGTAGGGAAGATGGCCACTGTTGCTGGATGGGGTAGAACCAGACATGGACAGAGCACAGTTCCAGCTGTATTGCAGGTAATGCTCATCCATTAGCCTTCACTTGCAACAAATGTGATTGTTTCCTCATGTCAGATTCAAAGTTAGTGTCTGTTTTCAATATTCATTACGACAACATTGAAATTGAGGGATATAAATGATAAAAAACATGCTCCTGTACAAAAAATTGGTTATATGACCTCCACGATATAATGTCCCAATTCAAACTTTCAGATAGAAAAATAAGCACAGTTTTAATATTACGAAATTACGAGTATTACATAAAATACTGCGTTACAAAATTGACGGTCCTGTATTGCTTCAATTAATCAACACCCATATACCCAAAAGATCTTGCCGACATTTATTACCCATTTACTCAATACCAAGACACTGGCTTATAAAAAAATCCCTTATTTCGAGACTTCACAGTCCCGTAAATAAATATCTGATCTGGGAGATTTATTTCATCTTAAAAATAATCAATTTAAATGTTGTTTAAATCAATTTAATGAACCGATAGTTACTTATATTTATTTATATTTGTAGATGTATATACTTTCTTCTATTTTTGTTGCATTGAATACCTAATTGTGTAAGGATCTCTGTTCACATTTTTACCTATGAATTTTATTTTATGCTGTTGTTGTTACATTTTTCATTTATTATTAATTTTTCTTTATTCTTAATTTTTTTTGTATAAACATTAACAGTGATACTTGTAAAATAGAATGTAAAAATACGTTTGGGCCTGTGATAAATAAATAGGCTTGCAACAAATGTGATGGCTTCCCCTTGTGTCTATTTCAATGACAGCTCTGTGATTTTAATCATATTACCGAATGTTACTTTTTTCTTTCTAGGAAGTGGATGTGGAGGTAATACCAAACGAGAGATGTCAACGATGGTTCAGGGCAGCTGGAAGAAGAGAGACTATCCATGATGTCTTCCTGTGCGCTGGTTATAAAGAGGTATTTTATAATATTACTAGCGCAAACCTGTAGGAAGTAGATGTGGAGGTAATACCAAACTAGAGATGTCAGCGTTGGTTCAGGGCAGCTGGAAGAAGAGGGACTATACATGATGTCTTCCTTTGCGCTGGTTTTAAAGCGCTACTATTAATATTACTAGCGCAAAAACCCTCCACACAGCATCCCCAAAGATGACATAGGCCCTGAGGGAAATTATTTTCCTCAGGGCCTCCTGTGTGGAGCTCGTGTAAAAAAAAAGTTTTGGGGAATAAATGATTTTGCTTACTTTATTAATTAGCATCACATTGGGGATATTCGTTCGTTTGTTGATTTCTAATTGTTCAAGCAAATTCAACCTAAGAACCTTTCATTCTATATGTAATGGTTTAGGCTTGTTGTTTTTAAGTGGAACGTAATATTCACTATGATATTTTTTGCGAATTTTGAAGAAGTGTTTTTATTTTTATAACATATTATATACGTTCTTTGAATCTATAAACATTATAAAATTCACAAGTTTTGAAAAACATTTAACTAAAATGTTAGTATTTTGGTGATCAGTTTCAGCTTTTCTATTTTCTAGGGTGGACGAGATTCGTGCCAAGGAGATTCCGGTGGCCCACTGACCATGAAAGTTGAAGGAAGAAATACCCTCATCGGACTGGTCTCTTGGGGCATCGGATGCGGCAGAGAACACCTGCCAGGGGTCTACACCAATATACAAAAATTCGTTCCCTGGATAGACAAAGTCATGAATTGAGAAAGCCACAAGACCCAAACTCATGATTAACGTAGAATAACTTAATTCAAGATGGCTAAAGAAGAAGAAATGATCTTAGGAAATGTTTCAGATTATTAGAAAAAGAAAATTTAATTTCAGAATTTTAAATGTTTTTGCAAAATTTGTCTTGGAACATTATTAAATTTAACACTGTTAACGTTCGTATTTTTAAGATAACATTCAAACTTCTTTGAATTTATCTTAGTTGACTTAAACGCATGGTGAAGATTTCTCTGATGAGTCATTTTTCTATGTGAAAGTGCACCGGAAAAAGAAGATAATTTTTAATTTGCATATAATATTTCCTGTTGAAATTGTGCTTACGCCGAAACTGGTGTACCTATATGTTGTTGTTTTAAATATTTAGAAGTGTAGTGCACATAATCATACAAGAAATATGCGTTTCATTTTATAAAATTATGAAAGATACCTTAAACTTTTAGAAGAGGGTGGAGCAACCACAAAAAATAATCGAATTTAAGATTTTTGGACAGGTGTTAAAAATTTTTGGGAAGGCGCTAATAATTTATTCGTTAGAATTAATGTTACTTTTATAAGCATTGTTAAAATCAGTTCTACTGTTGGCAAGGAGGCTAGTCAAACATTGTTTGTTAGTTTTGTTTTTTTGTTGGTGTTTGGGAGAAAACGGGTCCAGAAAAGAATATTTACGGTATTTATTAAGTATATGTTTCAAATACATTTAAGGACGATTTGTTGCTTTGATGGGAAGGAGGTGATTTGCTTCAGAACTAGGATTAGATTTAATAACCCACTAGTTACCTTTTTAAAAACACAAAAATAGTTTAATAGTTATAGGTACTAGATTATATGCTTCACCTTTTCAAAAAAAAATGTTTTCTTATTTTATTTTTGTATAGCTGAGCTAAAAAGGGTGTCTACTAGAAAGATTTTAAACAATTTTTCTACTCGACATTTTTACTTTAGTTACAATGTTATGATGATGTTTGATTAATTTTATCAAAGGGATTGAATCATTGTAAATTAGATCTGGAACATCAGTTAGTCTCACACGATGACTGAACTCTTATAATACCTGTCCCGACTAACGTTGTTCTGCTATATAAATATAGGGTAGGGACACCCTAATCATCTTGTGGGATGAAATATACTTTACGACCTATTCTCATACCTACCAAATATACACAAAAAATTTCATCAAAATCGGTCGAGCCGTTTCGGAGGAGTGCGACCACAAACACCGTGAAACGAGATTTTATATATATATACATATAAATTATGCACGCTTGGCCTTTTTCACCATACATAATCTGACGTTATTATTACGCCAACTTCTGCACAGTTGAAATTTAAGAATCTAACTACGAATACAATTCAGACACCGCGCCTTACGCAAAACCGTTTTTGTACGTAAAGTTTGATACAAATCTATGTTTGTAATAGAACCGAATGCAATCAATGCCAAAATATGGCACCACTTATGTTAACAGCTGGCGTGAGGAGCGTCGGCTGGCAGGCGTAAGTATCTACTATTGGATTCGTACTTTCGTCGATCTCTCCAGGTCTGGAGAGGTTGATGGTATGATTATTAGTATAACGTCATTGCCTGCCTGCCTTACTTTTTCCCGGTGACTAGCTGTCACTGGATCCGAGGAACCGGCTATCTTTTTAACCAGTTACTATCGGATTTTTAAAATGGTCACCAACGGTCAAACTTGGTGAAGCCGAATCAAAAGTCGCCCGCAGACCCTAGTATATTATGAGAGTATAGCGCTCGTGTGAGCATACCAGCATTTTGCAACGAGTTCTATAATATGACTTTTATAATTATTTATTAGGTTTTAAATGTTTGTAAATATTTACATATATTACATGCATAAATTATTGATTGTTGTTAAATATGTACGATAAATTTAAGATTTGATAAAGTGACGCCATCAAATAATATTTTTTTATAATATATATTTTTTAATTTGCACATATAAGCTGTGAACTTGTAGGACGTAAGAATAGTGTTAAAATTTTTACTACGATCAAAACGATTTTTTTTATTTAATTACCTAAATGAAAACAATTTCAGCAAAACTCAATCCAAAATTTGAAAACAGAAAAATCAGAAAAGATACAGTCACATCTAGGACTCGAACCCAGGACATTCGCCTTGCCGGGTGTAGCTCTACCAACTGAGCTAATGTGTCCCAATCTGATTGTCATATTTAATTGTATCATACTTTGACTAAAAACTACCAACATTCATTTTCTTATCGTATATTATTATTGGCTGCTATCTTTACGTATGATTGTAAGATTCAAACCCGAACTAAATGCTATCTAGATAGTGTCTTAGATAAATTGTATCCTTTTAAAAAAAAAAAAAATTTAAAGATATCTTTTAGTCTATACATTTTACTTTTTACTATATTATTTCCTGTATATAAACTTTTTACTTTTACATTATACCCCAGATTTTATGCTTTATGTTATAATTTCATTATATACATCTTACTTTTTTACTACTTATTACCTTAACTCCTGTTTTTACCTTTGTTTTTGGATTTAACTCTACATTTATATGTTACTTTCTCTGTTATTGTATTATAATATATATATATAAAAATATAATTATGTTAATGGTACATGTTGTGCCGTATGTTTATTGAAATAAATAAATAAATAAATATGCGACATCTATTGACTTTTCTGCAAGTCTACAAACATAAACTTATTCCAAAACTATTTTTAAACATATCTGAATTTTTGTAAACCTATCAAATCGCTGTATTTTTGTGACTTGTGTGCATTTTTTGTCTAATTTTATTTTTATTATTTCTTTATCTGTTTTAAAATCATCTGTCATGAATTAATTGTACTACTAAACATGTAAAAGTCCTCTGGGCGTTGAATAAATAAATAAATAAATAATGAATAGGGACACATTAACTCATTTGGTAAAGCTGCGCTCCGGCAAGGTGAAGGTCCTGGGTTCGAGTCCTAGATGTGACCGTATATTTTTCTGATTGTTCTGTTTTCAGATTTTCGATAGAGTTTCGCTAATATTATCTTCATTTAATTAAATATAACAATTTGAGGTTTTACTCATTAAGTTAAAAATAAAATTTTAGTTGTAACTGGATTCTAAGAAATTAATTAGTTAAGTTGATTAATTTTTATTTGACCATGAATGTGATTATTGATTTTTCTTGCTTCCAATAAATGGCTATATTTTCTATTATAATTTTTAAACTAACTGGAATTGTGTTATTTTTAAATACATCTATTAAAATTTCGATTTGGTTTTCTTGAATGAACGCAAAACTAGGAAGTTTAAATTAACCAAGTTCCCGACAACAGACCGAGCTGACACTCGGCAGATAGACTCGTTGATCTAGTGGAACTATCTCACACATATTATACTCTCTCACACATACACGCATTTCTATGAAATTGGCTGTTTTTTTTTACATTAGCTCCACACAGGAGGCCCTGAGGAAAATAATTCCCTTCAGGGCCTGTCATCTGGGGGATGACATAGGACCTGAAGGGAAGGAAAGACAGGTAGTTCTTGGAAGGAAAAGAGTATTAAGGGTGGGTAGGAATCTGGAGATCAGTGTGTCCAGGAGTGACGGACGTATGAATCCTTTCCTCCAACTGCAGTGCAAGGCGATGTTCCGATAGAGTACGGCGAGAAATCAAAGGGACTCCCTCAACCATCTCTCCTGATCAATCCTGCCACGCTGCTGGTGGGCAAACGCATTCACCACCAAGATCTAGAATCTAGACAAAACCTCACCCTATGGTACTTAGCAGGGGTACCCCAAGCGAACCCCTGCTAAGTCACCAAATGCAGGGAACCACACACTTTGGGATGTCCTACGTGTTGGTTAAGGTGAAACGTCACGTTCGTTATAATCTACGCATTCACAGATGGCGCCAATCAAATTATTTTAGGTTTTTAATTTATTTTGCATGTTAAGCTTTAAAATATTAAGGTATATTAATTTTCGCGATCGTATATATTTAATTAGAATATAAATAAACAGTTTTGTCCATAAACAAACCCAAATCTTTGAAGAAAGGCTGAAAAATACAATGTTGGATTGAGTCATTGATACAAAATTGAATTTTTCAGCCTTTCTTGAGAGATTTGGGTTTGTTTGTCGACAAAACTATTTATTTATATTCTAATTAAATATGGACGATCGCGAAGAATTAATTTACCTTAATATTTTAAAGCGTAATATGCAAAAAGCATTAAAAACCTATAATTTGAATGGCGCCATCTGTGAATGCGTAGATTATAACGTACGTGACGTTTAACCTTAACCAATAAATGGTTCCTGGTGCGGCGGTCTTGCCCAAATTGGAAAAATCTAAATTAGTTTGTAAAATATACCTAAAATACAGTTATAAATATTATTAATTCTAACAATGTAAATTATGATACAATTCAAAATTATTTGGAAAACACTGCGAAACATTTTTGAGTGAAAGTATTTAAAATTTATTCACTACAATAAATTTTACCCGTATATTTTTTGCGCTTTCTGATCTAGTATCAATTTGTAGTTAGCCTTATTGCCGGTGTCGCCAGGTGGCGCTAGCTATGTTGGAATAACGCCATCTAACATTTTCCGTTGTTTATAAATTTAAAAATAGTAATTCATATTCTAAAATCGAATCCGCTTATTTAGTACACCACGAACGTGGGTGGTTTGGTATATTTATGCAGCGGATGGTCTAGTAAACAGACGGTTATTCGGGACAGAACCCAAGGAACAGAAACCAAATAAAGAAACGAATAAATACCTGTATTATTTATTTACATTTTTTATATAAAGTCCCATAAATCTGATTGAAATATTGTTAATGTAATTTATAAGAAAAATAAATTTGAAACGGTACCAAGATACACATACTAGGGCTCCCTGATAATAAATGACAATAATACCACATAGGAGATCCAGAAGCGCATAGTAAACGCAAATTGCTGTTATTTTCGCCTACAAAATCAAATAAAATCCAGACCGCTGTCCATAAACACCGAGATATTAGTGAACAAAACACTTATCAGACCAGTACGCAGCTGAGACTTGGGTACTAACTATGAGGAATGAGCGAGCACCGGACGTTTTTGACAGGAAAATTTTGAGGCGTGTCTTCGGGCCGGTTTTAGAAAATGGATTTTGGTACAGACTTTACAACAGTGAGCTATATACTCTGTTTAAGGATCTAAACGTCACAAAATTTATAAAACTGGGAAGACTTCGGTGGCTGGGTTATGTAGAGAGAATGACTGAGCATCAAGACCGATAGGGCGAAGGAGCCTGGAAAGACCAAGATTAAGATGGAGCCACAACGTCTACCTTGATTTAAGATATATCTACCTTGGCGCTTCTAAACTGGAGAGAGCTGGCACAAAACCAAGATGAGTGGAAGAAGACTCTAGAGGAGGCCAAGACCCACCAGGGGTTATAGAGCCAAGAGTGAGTGAGTGAGATAAGAAATAAAGAACAGAGAAGATGAAAGAAAGAAAAAAATAGTAATGGAAAAACATTTAAACGAACAGAGATCGGCACAAAAAAGTTCTTTCACGTAAGCATTTTTTAGCATACATTTCCTATTGAGTTGGGTAACATAAATTATTATTGGAAGAAGGTATTCTAGATTTCTTTGGCCGTATTTATTTAGGTATCTGGCAAATACAAGTCCATCGTTTGCAGTTAGTCTTGTATTATGAACATGTACCACTAGTTTATTATATTCAGATTGAGATGTATACTGACTCGCAATTTTAAGCCACAATATAACACAAACAGATAATAAATTTGCAGAGTTATATAGCAATGATTTTAGTGCATCATGTCTTTGTTCGTATTCAGCTTTGTTTAGTAATGATTTTAACAGAGAATACTGTATATTTTGCATTGAAAGAAAATTAGTTTTTATTGAATTTCCCCATGTGGTTATTTCATATCTTATTAGATGACAGATATACTAATCTAAGGGTATTTGGTGGAACCAAATACCTCGCTGATACTAATTTACTTCGGCTATCCGGGACACCATTCCATTTAATTGGGACAAATTCCCTTCTGAAGTCGGTGCAAAACGTGTCTCAGTAAACGATTTTTATAATATATGGCGCGGGTGACGGTAGGGGATGCCATTTTTTTCGAGATTGATTTACTAATAACTAATAATGGAAAAAAATTATATTTTAGAGGAGAGTGAAAAAAAATAAATTTTTTTCAGCAGAAAAATGACCTCTAAATATGTACCTACAATAAAATAAATTACCTCCCATTCATTCAACATATGAGGTGTGTACAATCAAATGCCACTCTCTCCACTTTTTTCAAAAGAAGACTAATAATGCAACTTTGTTAATGATTCACTATTTTACCTAGAAAAGCAGTTATTTGGCATTCAAACCAACTATGTGTACTTTAATAAACTAGTTTAAAATCAGCGTCAGTATAAAATCATACGTGGCGGGCCGGATCGAAAGAAACTGATTGAAGTAGACCTTTTGATCTTTCCAGCAGGACGCTCTCGAAACATCGCCTTGTACCGCAGTGGCGGGGATGTATTGATACAGCCGTCACTCCTGGACACACTGAACCCCAGATTACCCCCACTCCTCGTGTATTTTTCTCTCCCAGAACTTCCTCTGCAAAAACGACCATTCACACAGCATCGCCAAAGATGACATAGGCCTTGAGAGGAATTATTTTACTCAGGGCCTCCTTTGTGAAGCCAATATAAAACAATAAAAAAGATTACGGTCATCCTGTATAATCACCATAAAATTTATAATACGTTCATGTCGTGTTTGTGGAGGATGTAAATTTTAGGGCGTGTAATAATATATCAGACCGGTGTGCAAACCTGGGAACGGTTTTTTACGATACCTTGATTTTATTGCCCTTTTACCGTTATTTATAAATGCAGTTCTCATTTTACAAAGATGTCCGTCCTAAAACGCGTTTAAAATGGAAATGCTACTTTTTATAAGAAACACGACAATGTGCGCTTTTATAATTACCGTGAAATTTCACGGTTACGGTACCGTGACGGCAATAAAAGCTATAAACATACTTTAATTACCTCAATAATGCTACAGCTCTTTCAAGATATGTGATACACAATGTACGTAGGTTTGTTTCCTCCAAAGGAAAAAGTTATAATTTTCTTGCATTGCTCTCACACATGTGACGTCTCCGTAGACCCCCGAGCAATACAACTTGCCGTGACGATAATTTTGAAAGTATGGAATATAGTTCCTAAATAAATTTAGTCTTTTATTCAATCCCGCACATCTCGCACATGAAAATCCCGCCAAATAGAAGAATCAAACATTGCTGAAATCCTGCGGTACGCGGGATGTGGGTTTGCGGGATACGGGATTGCGAGATTTCAAGATTCAGAATTGCGGGATTGTGGGATTTCTTGATTGCGGAATTGCGGGGTTGAGAGATTGCAAACCCTATTCATTAGCGTGTAGATTTAGTGTTATTTTTATTTGATGTGTCAATAATAATAGATTCAATGTGTATTCATATTTATTAGTAATATTATATAAGCTTGTATTTATATACTTTGTAATTTAACATGAAAATTGGAGAACTTAATATTAAATTTGATTTTTTTAATTAAAATGATATGTTAAAAATGGAGTTCTACGAACTAAACACAAAAACAATTAATGAAAATCTTATTGAAAAAGGGCTTAATTGCGGTCGAGATAATAAAAAGTATATTATCTCTATCAAAGTATATTATCTCGTCATTGTTTGAGTGGGCATTGCGTTTGGGTCCCACCCAGGCGTTCCGTGTTCGATTCCTCGGCTGGCTAAGTCCTCCATCTTGACTCAAGCAACATTTTCGACTTACTGTGATGGCAGTAGGAGTTTTTTCATATATTGTCGGGTTATTCGTAACCCGGGAATGTTTGTCTTTCTTTTAAAAAAAAAAAAATAAAATACTTAATATTTTTAACTGTCGTTTTCAAATTTGGAATACATTTTTCACGAATTCAGACTATCTCATGGTTTTGCACGGGTCAGCGCTATTATATAAAAATAGATTATTTGAGGGGACGATTATTTTTTAATTTTTATGTATTTATCTCACCTTGCAGCAAGATCAATAGATATCGAAAATTAAAATACTAATGGATTCATTTATCCAAGACATCATCTAGATTTCATTTAGTTCGGGAAGAATCTTGCATCCATACATAAAGGTAGCATCCAATAAAAATATGCGTTAAGATAATTATGATAGTGTCGGAAGTTCGAAATTTTTGAGTAGAGTCGCTAGTTCGCTAAGTCACTAAAAGTATTATATTGTTTATTTCGTTTCGGCAAGTCAAGTTAGTGACAAGTTAGTTGATGTTTCAGTTAATTGATAAACAACTTTGTTTTTACATAAAATGTTAAATTGTAAGGTGTTAAATTGTAAAGTTAAATTGTTGCATCTCAAAATCGGAAATTGATAAATAGATAATGAGTACAGATCTTTGCAAACTTTGACATGCAAGGGAGTTTATATAGGGAAAGAATGAAGTAAACCTGGTCTTGAAGAGACCCGTGTTGTTGTAAGAAGGAAAACATGATCTTGTAAATCGATCCAGAGCCGTGCTGTTAAATGTTAATACCTACTAGTCGTAAAACATAGTTATTTTATGTTAACAGTGGCGTGCGGTACCTTTTCAGATCTTTTTTGTGATTTTCAAGAATAAATTTTTTTGGTTCTTTCTTTTGTAGCCTAAATATTTTTTTGTTAATAATATCCCTTCGTTGAACAATTTGCTACCCTCCTGCGGAAAACTCCGATCAATTTTCAGACTTTAACTGGTAAATATATCAAATTTTTAACTAGCTGAACGTAGGGGGCCCTGACGAAAAAAATCTCTAATAGGGCCAATGTCATCTTTAGGGATACTGTGTGGAGGTTCTTTCTAGAGAAAGGAAGAAGAGGAAGTTCTGGGAAGGAAAAAGGTATGAGGGGTAGGTAGAAATCTGGGCGACCGGCCAATTCAGAATGAAACCAACTCAGATCCATCTCATAAAGATTATTAGGAGTGATGATAAAAAAAAAATAAACAATTAGTTAAATAGGTTAAGTTAGGTTAGGGTTTATTGGTTTTTTAAATTATTTTTTCATAGCTTTTAATGACCTTTCTGAGGTGGTTCTGAGTTGGTTTCATTCTTAGTTGGCATAGAACCAGAAATCTGGAAGTAAAGGTGTCCAGGAATGACAGGATTGTGAATTCAATCCTCCCACTGCGGTGCAAGGCGATGGTTCGAGAAAGTCTGGCTGAAGAGGTCTCAAGACCTACGAGTATATCAAGACATAAAAAAACCATTGCCTGTTTTACAGACCGTAGCCGTTTTCCTGTCAGTGTTTTTCTAACATAAAATATCAGTAAAAAAAAATTGCTTTGAAAAAATCAGAAAGATCACTGCGTGCTCCTTAAACGATAATTCCAAAAATCAACCGTTAAAATTGGTGATGGTCATAATCACAGTTGAAACTTGAGTTTAGGTAGAGCAACTCTTTTGTAGTTTAGCATAATTATTGATTCAAGCGTCCGTATCTTAATCTCCCCCAACACTGGCTGGTGAACAAAGACGCTATTCCACCTGCCATCGACGTACGTTTATAATTAGCTGCATATTCTCAATATTCTGCTGCGGATTTCATGCTTTTTTATACCTTTATTCTTTGATGGCCGTTCCTCTTCTTCTCTTTGTAACACGGTAAATCCGAGCGAGATTTCTTCTAACCGTCGAGGGGCGAATAAACCAATAAATCATTTAACATTTTCTGGGGTTGCTAATGACTTTTGATTTGTACTCTTTTATCTTTGTTTTTTTTTATATAATACAGTTATCAATTATGTTAAAACTAAGAATATCAAGATTTACATACCGTTTATTTTCTAAGCTAAATCTATTTGTTGCCTCAAGTAAGTCTATATGGTGCATGAACCTTGGATAAGTTACATGCGTCCGCTTGATAATTTTTTTGTAGATTTGTTCCAGCATATTAACATATTTAGTTTGGTGCGGAGTCCACACACCACTAGCATACTCCAGCTTACTTTTTATGACGCCATCGATCATGGCTGTCATTGCAACTGGGTCATCAAATTATTTAACTGTTAATGATAAGATATTGATATTCATATTTTAATGATATTGATATCAATTCGCCTACCGTGTACTCATACATCTGGTATAACAACTGTTAAAAATGTAACTTGTAACCCCTATAAATTTAATATAGTGCGATTACGACATGCGGCCTGTCAGGACGCCGAGCTCTTCCATAATCGGCAGTTTGAGAAGTCTGGAGGTTGATGACTACATGAACTTATTTACAAAAAGTAGGTATTTACGCATGCTGAGGGCGTGTATTATTTTTTATATTTTTTTTTTCATTACATCGTCAACTCATTTGGATAAAGTTGTAACTGACATTTTTACATTTATGGTTCGCCACTTTGGTTGGACAGGGTTCTAACGTCGCCTTACCATTTTCTATGAGGGAATAATTAGACAAAACCAGAAACATGTAATTTTTAAATTAAAAAAAATTCCGTATTGACTCTTTTCCACAAAAAAGTACAAATTAGTTTCGAAAGATTGTTCTTTTATCTGGTAAAGTTATGTTTTAAATTATGATAAAATGTGTTTATTTTTAACATAATAAGGTTATATCATAGGTCGTTGGCAGATTTGTTAATTTTTCAAACTTTTTTTGTATTATACAACGCATATTTCAAATCATATAATCATGCAGTAAAACAAATCAATAAATTATTTGGGAAAGCAATTTTTCAGAATTTTAATTTTAGTTTAAATAAAATCATTAAAAAGAGATTCGCGCACTTGTTTTGTGACGAAAATACTTCAGTTTGTCTATTGTCTTACTATAATTACAAAAATTACATAACATTTTTTAATTTTATTTGATGCATTAATATCCATTAACAATAAAACGTAAAATTTTGCAAGATTATTAAAAGTCTCGATGATTCAAAACTTAAAGAAAAAGTACGTTTTGAAAAATCATTATTTAAAAAATTTTTATCACACTAAAATACAAGTTAAATAAGATAACCACCTAATTTCCTAAATTCCATCATAAAGATTCAGGAAAACACAGCAGTAATAGTTGAATATTCATGATGACATACAAACGTCCATCCGCGGATAGATCTAAACTTGACTGACATAAAATTACTCGTTCGCATTTCGAGTCAGTGAGTATTACCGATGGTGCCATACGTCGCAAGCAACTAAAATATTATTTTTTTTATTTCTAAAAAGTTTAGACATTTAGGTACCCAATTAAAGTTAAATTAAATCCAGAAAGAAACCTCGGATATTATAAAAAAAAATTAAGCTAGATACCTCAAATAGCTAACTGTGCGCAACCGCGGGAACCATTTGTTGAATCACCAACACCTCTGCAATAGGTGACCCTAAGTGGTTCGCTTCGTTTGGTGACTTAGCCCGGTTTCATGGAGTAAGGTTTGTCTGGGTTTTGGACTGAGGGATTGGTTGAGGGAGTTTGACCTCTCCAGCCAGACTATATCTACACACATCCTTGCACTGGAGTGGGAGGGATGAATTCATACATCAGTCACTCCTGGACACGCTGATCCCCAGATACCTACCAACCCTTCATACATTTTTCCTTCCCAGAACATCCTCTCCTTCCTTTCCTAAAAAGACCTTTCACACAGCATTCCCAAAGATAACATGGACCATGAGTGAGGACCATGGACCATGGACATGATGAGTTATTTTCCTCCTGTGTGGAGCTAATATAAAAATAAAATAAAAAATAGAATCCTATTTTTAATAAAAAAATCATAAATGCCAAATAAATCTCACACCTGTGATTGAAAAGATTAAAGTGTGCAGTGTGTTCGAATAAAATAACAAGTGTGCAATTCACACGCGGCAGAAGTGAAACATTCAGAAAACTAAAGTACATAGATAAGCACCACACAGAGAGAAGACCGATTATACTATCCTCTTTTCTTGAAGGTTAAATCCAATAGATGTATGTTCACTTCTTTAGTCGTTTAATCATTGTTGAGAATCGCAACCCCCAAACATAGGTGTATTTTCAAAAACTATGGGTACCATTAAAAATGTAGGAAAGATTTAAAATTTAATTTAACTATCGGAATTTATTTAACCCCTAGCAAGTCGCCACAGGGTTTTCACCTGACTTAATGTACATCGCCAACTAACATCGGCTTACTTCAGTGCAATCCCGGCCGTGGAGCGGTCAAGGTAACCGACAACCGCGCTAAACCTCGGCTCAGGTTTAAACTCGACCGGTCGGTTACAACTAACACCCTCGGTTATATCTGATTAGTGCGGTTACATGCTTATGTAACAACTACTACTGTATTATTTATTCGTAATAGATAAAACAGTTGAGAAAGTAAAAACACGTAAAAAAAAAATTAAACAATAAATTATAATTCTAGAATACAAAAAGAAGTGCTTGCATTTATTCTAGGATTTTTAAAGTTCTATTTTTATTGGTGATTATATTTCTTCGTGGATAACAAAGCACTTAAATTTGCCAACTTTTGATAAAAGGTATGTGTTTATTAACTGTATTTTTTGTTTAATTTAATAATGTTATTATTAAGTTCTGCAAGAATTTGAGTTTTTATTTTTATTACAGCTGTTTCGACTTATAAGACCATTTTCAAACTGTGGTTAAAACACTTAATTATATTATTAAATTTAATCCACAACATTCATAAATTTAATTTTTAAAAATATATTTTTATAATCAATTTTTTATTTTGTTTGCTTAGTAAATAATGACGCTTTTAGTTATGTTTTAAAAATAACCAACACAGATAGATAACACAGTTAAAGACATTTCTTAAAACACAATTTGGGCAAACCAAGTAATTCATGCGTATTTAGATTGAAACAAAATTTCTCAAATTTAAAATCCATGCTTTTCAACTTTTAAATAATAATATTTGGCTAATTTATATGGCGCCGTTTTCGTGAAAAATCACCTCAAGGGCGCTGTAAACTATATTAAATGAATATACAATCATTTATTTATTTATTTACGCCCTTGGAGCATTTACATCAATCGGTAACATAGTAATAATAGAGATAGAAAAAAAAACATAATTTTTATAATATTATTTCTCTTTCTTTATACTTATAGAAAGGAAGCAGAATTAAAAAGAAATAACAAGAAAAACAATATTAGAATAATAATAATAAAATTTACAACAGAATTTTAGAAATTTCTGATACAAATTTAGGTAAGGAATAAATGAAAATACCAACGGAATTGAATTTATTTCCAAGCCTATGTAGTCTTTGGATAAGGGAGTTAATGAAATAGTTAGTTTTAGACGGATAAACAAAGAATAGCTCTGAAAGTCTCGTGTCACGATTTGATACTCGGAATGTTATTAGTTTTGTTAAGTCAGATGCGTCAAGTAATCCAATATTAACCAATAATCCTTATTTGAATAAAAGTTCCAGATCGATTTTGGTTCTTTTACACGAAAGATAAGTTAAGGTAAGTATTTTCATTAAGTTAACTTAATTCATTTGTTCAATGGGTATGGAGAGTTTGTTGAAATTAATGAACTTTAAAAATTTATGTTGAACTTTCTCAACTTTTATTTGATGTGCGTTATAGTATGGAGACCAAACAGGGATTTTTATTCTAAATTACTTCTTACTTAAGCAGTGAAGACAATTTGAAATATATTCATGTAAACTTACAGCATTTCGTGTTTTAAACTACCTAGTTGAAAAAGCAATTGCAAGCCTTAGACAATCACACAAATTTGACAGGCGGTTACGTATGAAATCAATTCCGTTTTCACAAATAATCGCTCTTCTGATGCGTGAAAGTATTAATGGTTTTGAAACAAATATTTTCTGAAGATTTCATTTATTCCCTCCGTAGCACTGTTTCTTCACATGTGCATACCTAGTTCCCCGGTGTTATCACCGGAAGTCTGGCGCTATCTCCTGGTTCCACACGAAGGCTTCGCATGTATCTCAGGCTTCTTTCCATTAAGCTGGAACCAAAGAGGAATCTGTGTTTTTTTTTTCATATTTCCAACAAGTTATCCATAGCGTAAATCCAAAAATTAGTTAAATATGTCATTATCTCCGTTTTTTTTCTCTTCGATTTGCGTCGTCAAAATATTTCTACGAAAATAAATGCATCTTTCACGACGTGCAAGTTTTTTTTCGGAAAAATACAAATAAATTATTTACTGTTATAATAGAAATTTACAAAAATATTCTAACTACTAAACTAACTATCACGCCGTTTCCCCGCAGGCACGCACTCACATTCATACATCGTCTCATACATTCTCTTCTATTATTCTGATTTTGACATGGTCCGACTCAAGTATCTGATTCACTTGATCGTGCCATGTCTTCCTCGGACGTACACGACTTCTTCTACCATTTACATTTGAGTCGTATATTCTTCTTACTTAAAAGTCGTATATTCTTCTTCTCTTAAAGATTCTATTCAAGGTTATTTTATAATTTAAAAAAATCATAATTATAGGTCTACAAAAACAGGACATATGATTGCTAATGTGCTCTCCTGAACAATTAAAATTTTGTTCTTTACAATATTTCAAATTTCCGTGATCGATATAATTGTTTCTAATTCTCATAAGCTGTGCACTTACTTTTCGTGATTTACAGAAAAATATATAAATTTTTAAAAACATCAATTTGAAATTCACATTTGTTTTATTGATTGAATATGAATGAATGAAGTTGAATCTTGGAAGTGGAAAATAACCCACTTCCCGACATCCGTTCGAGCTGAACCGCGATAAGAATACTGGTTGTCGATGACAATGCATTCGGTAAACTTTTGATGGCAATCACACACACACGCGCGGATTATACGCATTACTCTGAAATTTGATGACATCACTGAACGAAATATGACTGATTCGACAAAAATTCAAAATCACAGAATTTTCAACGGGTCTGCGCGTAAACTCATCCATGATTATTAGATGATGGTTGTAAAGCTTATAGATTCGAACCTTTGGCGACGCCAATGTATGTACGTAATTTATTTTTATTTTTTAAAGTAATACTTCACAATAGTCTCAGTTGCTCCCGTCTGGAGCCAGTGAGACTATGGTATCCCTAATTGGGGTATGTTATGAGACTGAAGGTAGTGAGTGGGGAAGGATATGGGGAGAGGAAGGTGGGAAAGTACCTGGCTATTCTGATCTGGTCACCAAACACGGCTAACGCCATTTCAAGCAACTTTTCAATTCTGAATGGTGGCCTTACACCAGGGCGATACTAAGAGTATCTTCCACTCTGGAACGTACCGCAAATATTCCGTACATTATTTTAAATGAATAAATTGTGAAATAATATAAATCATTCAAATAAAATATTTTCCCACGCCGGGATTCGATCCCGCGACATTCGGATTGGGAGTCAAGAGCCTTACCGCTAGACCACGCTGGCCGTCTTATTAATATTATAAATATTATCTATATCTAATGTCTTATAAATATTATATTTTGACGATCCTTAGACACCACACAGACGTTTTGAAAAAACTTGTTGCTCAAAAAACGGAAGTTTTTACACAGGTCGGCGCCCACGACAGGATCAAGTGAATTAAATACTTGAGCCGGGTCAAGAGTCAGGAATGGGAATTTAGAAAAATTACCGACCATAAGATATGTGAACCGATTTATGAATTTCGATAAAGCAAGCAATACCTGTCAAGATACACACTGTATGTACCTCTGTTATTTGTGAATACGATTGACATAATCGTAAAGCAAACACGTGCCTCAACGTCGACATCTATACGTTAATTATTATAACATAGGTTATTGTTATTAATTTGCATACTATGTATTCAGTTTAAAATGGTCTGGGTTTATTTAGTTGTAGGTATTCTACATACTCGTATATGAACGTTTCGGATAGTAAAACTGATAAAGGTAACTGTAAAAGGATAAGTATAGGATGTCATTTGTACTCGACTCGACCAATTCTCTAAATGCTTTTGGTTGAAAGCGAATATTCAACTCTTTCGTTTTTTTGAAAATAAACAATACAAATGAATCATACGTTTTTAAAGTGTTCTTCATTTTTTTTGATATATTAATATTTATTATTTTTTTAATGTGAATACCGCAAAATAACTGCTCCCAACAGCCTAGGCTGTAGGCAGTGCCGAGGAAGATGGGGAATAGGGAATTCTAATCTGGTCACCAAACACGGCTAAAGCCATTTCAAGCAATCATTAAAGCAAGCATTATTATATTTTATTATTTAAATTGATAAAATTATCTTTATATCTTATATGTATATCTGATGAAAGCAAGCTCGCAGCGATGTAATACAACGGAAAGAACCAAAATATCGAGGTATGTACCGTCTCGCCCGTCTACAGGTATATGCAATAAAGCCGAAACTCAGCGATACAGCGAAGTTACCAGTCCTCATTACACTATTTACCATGATGTAAAACGATTAGCGTTGATTAATTATTTCACTAGTCAATTGTACGAACACACCCCATCCCGCTCATTTACACTTATTATTTTGTTACCATCAACATATTATAATTTTTTTATCACAACGTTTCAGCGGTTGCAAACATTCTGCTTTATATTATCAAATCACTGTCAACTTATTTCCACACACACCTATCTATTCAACTACATTGAGAAGAGTTTTAATTTTAATAACATATTATTGGAACGCTGTTTGCTATTCTACATTCAACTAACTTTTAATTATGTTTGATTTACCTTATGATATTAATAACCATTCAGGTATATTCTGTAACTCAAATATTATTGATAACTTGAATAATATAAAAAACTATAATTGGGGCTTCTACAGTCTAAAGATTATACATCAGAACATAAGAAGCATATCTAAACTTGACGATTTCCTAATTTTCTTAGATCAATTTAATAACGCGTTCGATGTAATAATCTTATCGGAGTGCTGGATAAATAAAGAGTACACCTCAAAAGCAATTCAAAATTACTCAGAATATCATACTAACATAATTCTAAATAAATCAAGTGGAATTGTAATTTACATCAGAGACGGTCTACAAGCACAAGTTGATGAAATATTACTACCACAAGCAAACTGTATGAAAATCGTATTGAACAATAACTTATGTATTTTCGCAATCTATAGGTCACCCTCTTTCCAAAATATTGACACTTTTTTGAATTCTCTACAATCTAACATCAACAGTTCAAAACAATTAGAACGGCAAATAATTTTAGGCGATTTAAATATTAACACGATCCCCGAGTTCCACCGTCAATCCGAAGATTATCTGTGTCTGTTAACGGAAAATGGGTTCATGCAAACAATTAACAGCCCTACTCGAGAACAGGGCTCAAGTAAATCTTGTCTTGACCACATTAACGTTAAAAAAATTAAACATTGCGACTCATTTGTTATTCACACCACAATTTCTGACCACTACACTACAGCTCTCTGTCTTAAAAATAAGCCTCCCACCGCAGTCAAAATTAAATACATACCTCGAATAAACTACTTTAATCTACTTGAGGACTTAAATTCAGAAAAATGGGAAAACGTTCTAGACCAAAGAGATACTGACTCAGCAATGACAGAATTCATCACCAAGTTACATGATTATATAGCCAAACACACTAGTAAGAAACTCATATCTAATAAACAATTAAAACTTACACCATGGATCACCCCTGGCCTTGTCAAATCAATTCATAGAAGGAACCAACTACACAAAAAGGCGAAAAGTAGCCCAGAGAATAATATATTACAAACCCGCTATAAAAAGTATAGGAACTTGTGTAAAAAAATAATCATTTCAACTAAAGAAAACTATTTTAAAAACATTATTTACGAAAATAACTATACACCAAAAAGGCTATGGGAAGCATTTCGCAGTATAACTAAAACCAAAATCAATAAATCATCTGAAATTAAATCACTACACATAGATAACACTATCACATCAGACCTAAAAAAGATAGTAAACTTTGCAAATAACTATTTCACGTCAGTGGGAACCACTCTGGCCAAAAAAATTCTCGACAAAATTAACACAACTGAAACTGATCTCGCTAAGAAAACTGGCTGTAATCTCGAGCATAAAATAGATAATATTCGAACTACGTCACACGAAGTGATGAAAACAATTGACGAACTTAAGTCATCCAATGCGTGTGGCCCAGATAAGATCTCTACAAACCTGTTAAAAATTATAAAATCCGCCATAGTATCACCCATAACGTTCATTTGTAATCTAAGTTTTAACTCTGGAAAATTCCCCAATCATTTAAAACAATCAATTGTTATTCTTCATCACAAAAATGGGGATAAATCACAGATCAACAACTACCGACCTATTTCTTTGATCAACTCTGTGTCTAAAATTATTGAGAAAATTGTTAAGAATCGGCTCACCCTATACCTAGAAAACAATAACATCCTTTCCAATAGTCAATACGGTTTCCGTCCAGGTTTAGGCACTGAAAATGCCATTGCTAAATTGACAAAAATTATCTCTAATAACATAGATAGAGGTACAAAATGCATTGCGCTCTTCCTGGATCTAGCCAAAGCATTCGACACTATCTCTCATAAAATCCTGTTGAATAAACTACAGCGCATTGGTATACAAGGTCAGCTCTTCAATCTGTTGTGTAGCTATTTAGATAACAGGAGCCAAAGAGTGCTTATCAACGACACTATAAGCGATTCAGCTAATATTAAATTCGGTGTACCCCAAGGAAGTACTTTAGGACCACTTTTATTTAATATATATATAAATGATCTATGTAACAGTTCCTTTGCCGACCACATTATTACCTTTGCTGACGATACAGTTTTATTATTTGAAAACAAAAACTGGAATGTTGTTCACAGTAAAGCAGAAGTGGGTTTAATTAAGGTTAAACAATGGTTAGACAACAATCTCCTCACGCTTAACTTAGATAAAACCAAATTCCTCCGTTTCAGTGCAACACAAGCAGGAAAACCAAAAGAAATACACAACATCCTTATACACCATTGTAATGACCAAACCACTTGTAAATGCTTAAACTTAGAATGTGTCGATAGCATAAAATATCTTGGAATCATGATAGATAAGTCTCTGAGATGGGACGAACATATAGTCTCAACTTCCATAAAGATCAGAAAACTTACTCATCTATTCATGTCTGTTAGAAATATTCTTCGCGTAAAAGATCTGAAACAAATGTACCATGCCTTGTGCAACTCATTGCTAGAATATGCTTCCTTGGGATGGGGCGGCTGTTCCAAAACAATAATGGATCCTTTAGCAAAAGCACAAAAATCACTTCTAAGGGTCATCCTTAAGAAACCCTTCAGGTATCCCAGTGATCTATTATTTGAAGAGATACGTGTTCTTGATGTACGGCAACTATACATAAGAAAAATTATTTTACATACACAAAAACACCGACACCAATATTCATCCATTGATCATCTCCACAACACCCGCCATGCAGGGAGGAATCCAGTGGTTCCACCTACTACAAACACATCACATGCCCAAAGACAATACCCCTACTTAGGGCCTAAATTGTTCAACATCATACCCGATGCATGGAAATCGAAAAATACAAGCACTTTACGGAAATGGGTTAGCAATTGGCTTCTAGATATGGGGAGAGTCAAGAGCGAACATATGCTAACACAATCTCACATACCTAATATGTACTAAAAAGTTTATGTTATTCAAAAAAAAATATCTTTTGCTCTGTTTTCTTATCCTTGTAATATAACGACTGTTCTTTGATTCTTGTAAAATAACGACCAGGCGTTTCAAAAATAAGTCCTGAAATTATCTATATAAATACATAGGAAATTCATATGTCATGTCATAATTATATTCTGGTTTAAATGCATTATTTCTATTACTTACTTTTGGTACTTATTAAAATTAAATAGTCAAAAATAAATTGGGAACTAATATGTCAAATATTGGCAAATTATAAATATAAATGTGTAAATTCTAATATGCAATTGTTAATGTTCTCCAAAAAGACCTCGAAAGAATTTCAAAATTGTGATCGCCCGAAAGAAGCTAATTACCTATTCTGAAGACAATTATTGATGTAATTAAATGTAGTAAATTTAAAATATTATATCTAAAATATAAAAATCCACAGTTCCGAACTCCTGCAACTGCAGTGGGAGGTACTGAAGGTACTCGTACAATCGAAACAGCGCGCTGCGGCGCATTGGAACTCGAAACATACTAAGGTGTTATTGAAAGTTATTATTGCAATGTTGCAAACCTAAGATCACCTTACTTTAAATTTTGGTTGTATACATTTTTATATTATGTTTGTATTCTTTCTTATCGTGTATTATTATGTATAATTTATGTATTTTTTTTTGCTCATATCTTTATTTCATGTATATGTTTTATTTCCATCATAACTTTATTTGTTCTAGTTTTTTTTTTCTCTTAAAAAAATAGAACAAATAAAGTGACGTATATAAAAAAGTTACGTATATAAAAAAAAAAAGTATTTATATATCATTTGTCATAATATATTGAGTATATAAATGGTTTCTTTCAAGATATCCTATGATATCTTGAAAGAAACCATTCACATGTTAAAAATATTATGAACTGAATATACAATTTGGCTGTCCTGAAACGGGTATCCTTCCCAGTTGGACAGACAAAGTATAATTTTCTAACTTATTGTAATATGTATGCATATAAATAAATAAATAAATAAATAAATAAATAAATAAATATATAACTTTTAAATTTTTTTTTAAAGTATCTACCATAATTAAATTATAAGACACGAAATAAATTTGGTAAATATTTTTTTAACATGCTTTCATCCCGATACTCGATCCTCTTCTTATCACAAGCGTCTGATTCTATAGAAAAGAAATATCATTAAAAAAAATAATAATCATTGAAAATTTATGATGTAATTTATTTTGTATTAAAAAAGTGATTTTGAAATATAATTATGTTGTTATTTTTGCTGTATAAATAACGTAGGTATCTTATGTTATAAATAAAAAAATTAATTTAAAAAATTAATAAAATAAAAAATAAAAAATTAGAAAATATCATTTTTATGAAAAATAAAGAAGTGATTTGAGTTTTTTTGAAAATATTTTCCCCTTCACCTGAAAACCATGAAGAATATAAATAAAATTCTGATCTAAAAAGCCTTGCATTTAAGGGTTAAGACATAGAAACTCTTCAATATTCCGACATTGCCCAGTTATTGATATTGCCACCTCACTGGCACAAGACGGATGAGAGAAGTCGGGGAGTGATGGGACCCTTTAAGGTATTAACATAAAAAATATATAAATAATTCTATGAAATATTCTTTTCTAATATAATAATAATTATATCCACCACGACTCAAGCAACATTTTCGGCTAACTATGGTGGTAGTAGGAGATTTTCAAATATTGTCGGGTTATTCATAACCCGAGAATATTTGTCTTTCTTTGAAAAAAAAATAGGAGTTTATAATTACACACTATTTAACTATTACAGTACATTAACAGTAAAATCTAGAAAGGTGTACCCTTCACGAATCTTTGCAGATAATGGCATCTTGTTAGACCTCTAGTCTAACCTCAATCATTATAACAGTAAACTTTATACCTATAAAAAACCGTAGATTCCACAAGGCTCGCGAGTGTACCATGTATTGTTTTTTGTAGAACTCGGACTATAATGTAGTTATATTCATTGTTTTATGGAGTACGATTTCAGGCTGTTAAATGTTTTTCCAACTCCAGTCTCTAAAAAACAGGACAAACTACGAGTACTGCTGTATTTTATACGTATTTTTGATTGAGAGTAATGACGTATTATTACGTTGTCCGACTACCGGGAAACCATCCAGTTTTACGGTTATTTTGCCAAATTACGAGTATATGGTTACTTATGTTTTGATGATGCTTTATTCCATACACTTGCTTTTTAGCATTTTATGTGATCAGGCGTCCATTTACTTATAGTTTTTCTTCGCGATACCTGTAGTTACTTATCCACTGGAGCGACAGCGCAATTTAAACCTTTTTTCGTGATTATTTTGATTATTTTCTGCCCACAATAAAAAAATCATAACTCCTAATTTTAATATGGAGACATACAAAATGATTATAGTTCTATATAGCCAATAAATTCATCTATTTTTTGTCGATTATTACTTATTCGTAAGATTTATAAAAAAAAAATTATAAAATCGTAAACTTCTACTTGATTTCATACAAATAAGGGAATATTTGCCAAAATTGGCAGCAAAGCAATCCGAGGTATTTTAAATAGTGCCATATTGTGGCAAAAAGCGCTCCAGTGGTTAAGGAAGATTCGTTCTTCTTCTCTCGTAAGGAAGACAAGCTAGAGCAACGTTTTTTTAAGATATTTTCAGATGTCCCAACCTCTTACTTCTATCCGGAGCCAGTGAGATTAGGACATCCCCAATTGGGGTAGCTGGTATGTTGCAAGTATAAAGGGAGTTCCTAGATATTCAGATCTATCACCGAACACGACTACTGCAAATTTAAGTGACAAATGTGTTAAACAGATTCTGAATTGGAAATGATTTTAAATTTTCACGGCCAAGCATCTGCCCTAAGACACTATCACGCTGTCCGAAAAGTTAACTAAAGAAGGAGGTAGTGCAATACAGCATAATACCCCATATATAAATCACGATAATAGATTCTGAATACTTTCACCAATGTCGATATGAGCTGTATATACATTGTTTATCTCTACATATTATAAATTAAAGTCGACCGCCATGTCTGTCTGTCTCAAAGATATTTAAATACAAAAGAGATATGCAATGATGTCCGCGCAACTGTCGCCGCACTACGACTTAATAAGCGTATTTTGCATACAAAAATAATTATTTCATTTCGTTGATTTTTTTAAGGTGTGCGTTAGTATTGGTTAACAGTATAGTTTGAATACGGAAAAGTTCGTTCATTTCGTTTAACGTTCGTTTAGTTTATCCGTTAATTATTCGTTCATTTGGTTTATTCGTTAATTGGTAAACAATAGCGACACCCGGAAGCGTAGTCCCACCTAGTAAAAACTGCGGAGAGCACATCTCCCTATATTTCAATATCTTTGGTCTGTCTGTTCGAGATAAACTCAAAAACTTTCGAACGGATTTTCATGCGGTTTTCACCAATAGAGTGATTCATGAGGAAGGGGTAGGTACATAATTTGTCAAGGTTTTGTGTAAATTGGTTGAAATAATATATAATATATAAATTGAGCCGGCTGGCAAGCGGGCGGTGTGGATTTGATTTGTATGCAAATTAACAGATGGCTTTGGTTATAAAGGTTGTGTAATGGCGTTGTCAGTAGATGGCGTTGTATTTTGTTAGCCACAGCGACGCGTGGCCGGGTCACCTAGTTATATATATGTGAAATAACACGAATAATAATAAAAAAACGAGTGAATTAAAACTTCACTATCTTATAAAAGAACATATGACATTGGGGTGACATATGACATTTGGGTGGCATATGACCATGGGGTGACCTACGACCCTGGGGTGACCTACGATCGTGGGGTTACCTACAAATTTGGGGTGATCTACGACCTTGGGGTGACCTACGACCTTGGGTTAGTATGTACGTCTTACCTTAGTTGTGCAGTATGTACGACTCGCCCGATCACCGTTCGCATCGATCACCGTTCGCATCGATTACCGTTCGCATCACACTTTTCGTAACGCATTCACTAGCTTACCCTCCAAGTCGAGCGCGCGTAAAGAAGTTTTACTTCAATAAAATAAAAATTAGGACATGCCAGGATCAGAACCCGCGATCTCAGGATTCGAATTCGAGGATTTTAACTACCCGGCCACGGGGGTTCTAGATTTGACAATACTCAATGCGCTGTAACTAGAAACGACTCTAATTAAAAAAATAATTTTATCACAATTAAAATTCCATAGTTGCGTAGTTGATTACGAGTACAAACTGCAACACGAAAGCAACTCAATTAAAAAACCAAATCATTATAATAATTACTGCTAAACCAAAAAAACTAACATACAAGTATTAGTTAATTTTTCGAAGTTTGACATTAAAATCAAGATTGTCAAAGTTGCCTAGGCTATTCCGTGTACTTGGCTTTATGTGATGGCCTATTGTTAACTTAAATAACATGTTATCTCGCTATTGTTGCTATTTTACCAAGGGCTGATAGCATCTCCGGAAGTGTTTGGAATTACCATTAACTGACAAAGTTCAATGGGAAAAACAAGCTCTGAGAGACCCATGGTTAACGAAGTAAATTGACCAATCATACAGAGATTTATTTATTTATCCACTTAATAATCCAGTTATTTATAATACTATTATAAATACCGGTAAATATGGATAAATTTATGTCAATCACACAAATTATATAACTGAAGTGGAAAATTGTTTTTAAATAGGATTCATTAGTTTAGGACTTTAGCTATTTTAAAAAAAAAAAATTCACAACTTTTAATGACTTTTTAAAGAGGTGTTGAAATTGCATGATTCTGAGATGTCAATGAACCATTTACAAGCAACATTAGTCACATGAAAGAGGAAAATATTTATAAGAAGTTGTATTTAAGATGACGCGACCAGGAAGAATGCTTTGAAAGAAATGAAATGTTTGAGATGGGGAAAATATTACAAAGAAAGTAGGTACCCAAACAGGAAGAACCATAAATATGTCCACGGCAACTCAACAAAGAGACATTTCAACAATCCTTTGAAAAGTCATTAAAAGTTAAGTTTTTTTTAAACACTCTACAACCTAACCTAACATAAGCTATTTTACCGAGTTTTTTTCATCACTTTTAATGACTTTTCAAAGGAGTGATGAAGTTGTACATTGTATTATTATTTTTTAATTGATAAACTAATGTTTAAGATAAGATTTTTTATACGTAGCACAAAGGGTAACAATTATTTAAGCAATAATTATTATAAGCCTGAAACACTAATAATAATTATTGCTTAAAATGATCTACATTGAAAAA
Organism: Limnephilus lunatus; assembly: GCA_917563855.2. Classification (NCBI taxonomy): domain Eukaryota; kingdom Metazoa; phylum Arthropoda; class Insecta; order Trichoptera; family Limnephilidae; genus Limnephilus; species Limnephilus lunatus. Next base: position 24,387,542 of record OU830596.1, read on the forward strand.
TCTCCAGAGAAAAGATACATGCCGCCGACGGGACTTGAACCCGCGACCTTCTGATTTCCGGTCAAATGCTCTGACCACTGAGCTACTACTCCTACCAATTTGAATCTACTTCCAATTTGAAGTCGATTTTGTGTCATTCCTTTTTTAGATTAGAGGTGGCATCATGAAATTTGCACTGTTTTTCTCTCTGGAGTTTTTGTACTGATCGTAATATTTTCAACCCAAAACGCTATTCTCATTGGCATATTTCATGCTTCTTTCTCTGGCGGAGCCGGGTAGTGATCTACCCTTTCCTCTGTTGTAAAAACTTAGAAATTTTAATTTATGTGTTTTTGTGTGCACATGTTCGAAAAGTAAAGAATGTAAGAAAAGTAAATGTCCTACGTGAGAAAAATACAGATTATATAGCGGCATTGATTTTGTGTACAACGGAATGGAAAGCAAAATAAATTCATTAATTGTGTTTAAATTCGTAGAACTCCATTTAATTTTAAAAAAGTTTAATAATGTTAATCAAATTTAATGAAGTGTTTTAGTTATTTTTATTATTGTTACAGTTGTTTCGGCGTTCAAACTATGGCTAGGCCACGTTGAGACGACTATCTGTACAACTCTTTTTACCTCCGGCTCATTTTCCATTTTTATGGTGGCTAAATTGATTTATAACTGGTTAAACTGATTTACTAAAAAAATAATTGTGACAATTGCAGTTAAAAACCCGCTCCGCAGGTTTTTGCTGCTAGGCCATGCGGGCAACATTTGATTCGGCTTCACCCTGTTTGAATGTTGCTGACCATTTTATAAATCCGATAGGAACTGGTTCCAAAAATAACCAGTTCTTCGGATCCACTGGGATCCAGTGACAGCTAGTCACCGGGACAAAGTAACCGCGACAGGTAATGACATCATATATAATATATAGCCGCGTGGTATTATTATTTACAACTGTCAGTTATAATAATAATCATATTATCGTGAATCACTCCATATCCGGAGAGATACACGAAATTACAAATCCAATAGTTTTACGCCTGCCAGACGAAGCTCCTCACTCTAGCTGTTAACGTAAGTGGCGCCATCTTTTGGCATCGCTTTAATTCGGTTCAATTACAAAAGTAGATTTGTATACAAACTTCATTTACGAAAAACGGGTTTGCGTAAGGCGCTGAATCAGAGTTGTATTCTTAGCCGGATTCTTAACTTTCAACCGTGCAGTCGCTAGGCTATTAATATTGTTAGATGATTATGTGGAGCAATTTAAATTACCTAACTATTTCGTTTCTTTTGTTGATTTAAAAAAAATTATAAATATATATTTTTTTAATATTAATAAAATCATTAGATATTAATTAATAGCAGTAATATTATTTTCTAAATACAGATAATTATGCACGTCTTTTACCGCTGAACAATCACTTGCAATTTTGAAAATGACACTTAATTTGTCGCCTTGTCATTGACAGTTGTCATTGTAGTAATAACCTTTCAGTTTTCGTATTGTGTATATGCAAACAATAATGTAAATTAAAATAAAGTTTAACTGTATAGAAACCTACATTATACGTTTATAAAAAAACCACAGATAAAATGCGAGAAACAATTCACAAAAAATTTTGCCCCAAAACAGGTTCACTTAGTGAGGCATGCTATGCCCAACTAAAAAATGCTACTACTATATAACCGTTCTTATATTACTTTTATGTTTGTTAATTTTTTTGTATTGATGTAATCTATTTGTAAATTACATTGAACATAAACTTTTTTTAGTTATAACGTTGCCCATTTCATTGAATAAAGAATTATATTATTTTATTATTATTTCAAAGCAAATTTGAGCTCATTGGACTTGTGAATACTTCACATCACATGATAACCGAAATTAGTATGTTTGTTTACCTTTTTTTCCTACAAAGCCTTCGAGAGACTTTGCGGATTAGCAGTAGTAGAACAAGATACGTGGGTCATTCCGCCGTTTCGTTCAAATTTGCTTGTTTCCGCGGAATTTTTTTTTTTTGCGTTTTTACTATATATTTTTATAGAAATGGGTTCCTGTACCTATCAGATGTAGAGAGGTGAAAAGGGCACCTTTGTGCGACACTTAGATACGAAGAAAATTGATGGAAGGTAATGAAGGGGTGGATGGTAATGAAAAACGGTTGGATGGTAATTTATAAATTTGGATGGTAATGAAGTTTGGTAATGAAACATTAATAGATGGTATTGAACACCTTGTAGGTTCTTAAAATTTCTGTGAATAATGAAAAATGAATTGAAATTGAATAATAAAATAGATATAAGTATCATTTGACCTGAAGTGAGGAGCGGATTAGGAAAAAGGAAGAAAAAACGATTAAAGTGAAAAACTAAATGCTTTATTCAGACTTTTGAGCATTGGAGACAAGAAATACATTTTTTCATGCGTAATCAGTTCTGCTTACTTATGCTTGCAATATTTGTATGAATTGTTAAAAAATAATGAACAAAATATCAAAATACAAATGGAAAAAAACAAACTTGTCAATATTTCTGTCGCTGATCCTTCTGCAATTATCTTTGCTTTCTTCAGAGCTTTAATTAGAAGGTTAACGTTACAGTGAAGTTTGCATTGGCAAGTGTCTCGTTCTTTTTTTGGTAAAACAGTCCAGTAGGGTCTATATTTGCAAAAAGTCGAATGGCTGATTATTTTTTGTTCTTTGCAGAATTTGTTGTGGAGATTTTTGAAGTTATCTGTAATAAATCTTTTTTGTTTTTTTAAACCTTTGCGTTTCACAAATTCTTTTTTTCCGGGAGCTACCCGGCTATTAACATCTTCTTCAAAAAAATCTTGTATCTTCCGTTTTATTTCATTTGTTTTGTTATTCTTGTTTTCAGCTTAAGTCTTTCTGATATAAAAGGGAACTTTGTTGAGGACTTTATATTTCTTTAGCTTGTTCTTGTCTCTCAGTATTTCATTCGCAAACTGTCTTTTCTTTGTTTTTTTTAAAGCCTTGTATTTTGCATTTAATCCTCGAGACAGCGATTCACTGAACAACAATTTCTTTTTTACATCTTCGACTTTATTCATTGGGATGTATTTAGCTATGTCGTTTACTTTTTTCTCTACTGTATCTTCGATTGCTGTATTTGCATTTTGTAGCTGCAACGCCTCCATTTTCTTTTGTTCGTTTCTTTTCTCATTCTTAAGTTTGCTTATCTGGTCCTGTAACTTTTTAATGATTTTCATAGATCTGTACCTTAATTTCCTAACATTTGTTAGAGCACGCATGTTTTTTTGTGTGATTTGTTGTTCATTCTCGACTGTGAGGGGGTCAGGATCTACAGTGTTTTGCACATTATTGGGTAGTTTCGTGACATTTTCATGAATTGGAAGCATATTTTCTACTGTAATCGTTTCTATTTTACGCTGCTACTCTTTTTTCTTCAAATAATTTAGAGAGTTCTTTCGCCATCTTCGTCTTTGCTCTCTCTGTGCTCTTTCACTCATATCTTCAATGCTTCAAATCTTTTTTTGCGCTTTTCGCATTAAGTATCTTTTTTTTCCTTTCACTTTCCGAAGACTGTACAGTTCCGGATTGTTTTTAATCTCTGCATATTTTTGTTGCTTACGTAGCCTGTCCTTGGATAACTTATATTATTTTTTCAGTTTTTTTATTTAACTTTGCCATTGTGGTTTAGAGTGTTACGCCTGTAACAAATAATAAAGAAAAATTATCATAAGTATCGGATTAAATGAGAAGTTGAAGAACAAAAATGAATAATTTCATAACTTTTACGAGAGAGCCTAAAAATTGTTACTGCTTTTACATATTTGTTTAATAATTTTTTGCCTAAATGATTGAAAATCTAACAGAAGTGATATCGTTTTTTAATCAAGAAATTTGCGTTGGGCTCTTGATGCCCAGTTATGTAGATTTTTGTTTAAATTTGGATTTGTTTAGAAACTTGAAATTCATCAGTTTTGATAGACAACCGAAGGAATGAAACATCTTGTGACTGTAGGGGAATGTTAAATCATTTGTTTAATATATTCGTTTACATTTGAATAATTATATTATTGAATAAAAAATCGATTTTCAAATAAAAATTCGAAGAGTAAATTTTAACAGATTGTTTTTCCATATTAGAAAATAGATAAAATGAAAATATGTGTTTCACCAAACCCGAAATTGTCAGACGCTAGAACGCAAGAAACTGCTTTTATTAATAATATTAGCTTTTATTAACCCCAAACATGGTCCCAGATGTACGTAAAAATAACCCTTACAAATTTTTCATTACCATCCACACCTCTTCATTACCATCCAGCAAAATTTTTGACGATACGGAAGGTAATGAATCGGAAGGTAATGAAGTTTTGACAATCTTTCCTCAATTACTCGCTTAATAATGACATTACAAATCTTTATGATTCAATCAAAAATAGTCCGACTAATTATAGTTTATAGATACACGATTCGAATTTTTAAAACATGTACTTACTTTAAAAAATGCTGGAAGGTAATGATGCCGGGTCAGTGACAAAGTTGTTTTCGAGCACTTAGATCGCAGATATTTCTTTATTCAGCGACACATGTCCTCCCCCGTCTGGATGTAGCGGTACACTGATTAGTAACGGAGGTGCGGGGCGGTGTACAGCTGACGAACAGGGATAAAAGCGGTCTCAATTTTAATTACCGCTTTCGCGGAAGACGACAACGATTTTCTCTGGACAAAAACAAAATCTCAATTCTTTCTATGATACAGTAGCTTTAAAAATAAATTAAACACAAATAAATATGCATAATTAGTTGTACATACAGGTCGATTAATGAATGTAGTGATTTTACTAGTGTAAACTGATTTTTATTATAGATAAATTTACCGGTCGCTCATTTGCAAAGGGAAGGTAATGAAATTTCAGCATCTTTTTTGTAAATCATGAAGCAATTAAGTAACAAATGCCTAATTCGGGAAATACTCCTTTTTCCTTTTTTAAATAGCTACATCTTACAATAAAACTTTCTTGATAAACATTAACTTTCATATGACTTTTTTGCGTGAACATGCGATTTGAACGAAACGGCGGAATGACAAATGTTTTCAGGTATATTACTCGTTGTATGAACTTGAAGAATTCTCGTAATGTTGATTACCCCAACTTGACAGCTCGCAACACTCACACGCTCTGGAGGAATATAAGGTACTATCAAACACGGCTACCATCTTGACAGGATTGAACAAGGACAGACGAAATACAAAGTGGTCGACTCAAAATAGGACTTTGCTACTCTCAGTTAATGATGTTTTCCAACCTCCAATCACATTGCAACAATAACATCAGTTTTGACAGCACATTTTCGAGATTTGCTCCCATCTAATTTACAGTTTATTTGTGTTTATATGTGTTTATACGTGTTAATTATTGTAAAATAAAGGATAGAACAGGACCAGACGGCGCTGGTTCCATTATTAAAATGGCGTACCCACTATCGCCCAAAATAGTGATAAATGAAGAAATGGAAATAGCAAGTGCTCCAAATGATGAGTCTGCTGGGGTGTGGCAAACCGTTACACGATCCGGTAAAAGATCAAGGATGAACTCGGAGACAAGTGAAACAAAAAATGAAGAAATTAAAGAAAAGAAAGGAATTGTTATAATTCAAGGAGAAAACTTACCTGGTAAATTGGGTATGGCTAAAATTCTTTTTAAATCCGGAATGAAAATTGAAAAAATTAAAGTAATATCCGGAACTAAAATTGAAATTACGTTCCCAAATAATTTGGAAGCTGAAAAGGCCATAAAAAATTCGATTTTTATTCTAAAGAAATGGGAAGTGACAATAAAAAAGAACATTGAATATACTTTTGGTGTCATCAGACGTTTAGATCTTGATGTCACTAATGAGGAGATCATGGAAGTGATTAAAAGTGATAACAATGTGGTTAGCATAAAGCGGCTCTCTAAAAAAGGAAAAGAAGGACAACTCACGCTTACGACAACTGTGAGTCTAAAATTTGTTGGGAAAGAGATCCCATCGTATGTCTCTATATATGGGGTCAAATTTGGAGTAGAACCCTATATATTTAGAGTTATGCAATGTTATAGTTGTTGGAGATATGGGCATATTGCTCAAAACTGTGGTAAAAAAGAAAAAAAGTTGTGCCCTAAGTGTGATGAACAACATGAGACCTGTGACAAGGCAGCTAAGTGTGTCAACTGCGGAGGAGATCATCCGGCTAACGATATTAATTGTCCAAAGTGGAAGAACGAGAAAGAGATAACCCAAAAAATGGCAAAAAAAAAAGTTACATATAAACAAGCGAAAATACTTGTAGATAAGAAAAAACCTAACTTAAAAGAAAAAGAAAATGTAAAAACAGGAAAGAAGACTAATTCAGATAAAGAAAATGTGTCGAAATCAAGTGGAGAAAGCAGTTATGCTGAAAAACTTAAAGGAAATAAGACTAACACTGGTGAAACTCAGATTAATCCTAAAGACAACATTAATGTTAACATTGCTCGAGAAATATTAACAACATTTATGAATGGAGAAAATTGGGAAAGTCTTGTGAAATTAGCAGTTAATAGACTTATAGACACCATCATGGGAATTATTAAGGAAGGCGGCTTAAATGAAATTTTAAAATCAATCGTTACGACGAACAATGGATAAGAATAATATTAATATATTACAATGGAATGCTCGGAGTTTGCACTTTAAAAAACCCGATTTAGAAATATATTTACAAAAGCAACATATCAAAATTGCACTTATCTCCGAAACGTGGCTTCAATTTCCCTACATTTTAAGATTTAAAGACTATACAACATATAGACGAGACAGAGCCGATGGATATGGAGGAGTTGCAATCTTAATCCATAAAAGTTTACAATCAATTGAACGAACCCTAGACATCACCACGACCTGTGAATTAGAATTGTGCAGTGTTAAACTATTAAATGCCGGAAATCTGAAATCTGTCAATGTGATATATTGTCCTAGTAATATAAATATCACAATTCAAACATGGAGGAAAGTTTTTGACCAGATGGGACCAGGAGCCCTTCTAGGCGGTGATTTCAATGCCCATAATCCACTATGGGATAGAGCTATACGAGATTTGAGGGGAGATCTTATTGCAGAAGCCTGCCAAGATTCAAACCTTATTATTGTCAATAACGGTGACGTAACAAGAATAGGACATCCCGGACAAAGGAGTTCGAGCCCGGATATTACCCTGGTATCTTCTGAGCTTGTACTAACTTGTAATTGGAGGATAGACACAGATACGATGGGTAGTGATCATTTACCAATTATTATCACTTTAGAAAAAACCGATTGTAATTATGAACCAATTATGAAAAGAAATTTCAAAAAAGCTGACTGGAACAAATACAAATCCACTGTAGATAAATTCATACAAAATTTTCCTGAAGAAAAATTGTCAGTTCAAGAATATTATAACAAATTAGAAGATGTTCTGAACAAAAGTGCAGATGAAAGTATTCCATTCTTTAAGAAATCTAAAAATAAAGCATTCAAACCAAAACCATGGTGGAATCAAGAAGTCTCTAAAGCTATAGCTGAAAGAAGATTAGCGCTGACTCATTTACGGAAAAATGTGAATATTGACAATTATATAGAATTAAAGCGCAAGGAATCCAGTACCAGACGAATAGTAAGAAAAGCAAAAAGGGAAGGATGGCAAAAATTTTGTGATTCTGTCGATACTAATACAACCTATTCTGATATGTGGAAGAAAATGAAATGGTATAAGGGAATAGGATCTTCTCGTCCAAATATCTTTGAGAACAGCGAATCGGCGCTACAATATCTACAATATCTAGCTCCAAACGAAAATTTAATCGAACATGTGTGGACCGAAGAAGAAACCTCGGAGACTACTGGTATTCACAAACCGATAACAGCTTCTGAATTAAAATCAGTATTAAAATCCAAAGATACCTCCCCAGGAATAGATCTGATATCCTACTCAATGATAAAAAATTTACCTACTTCTTGCCAATTAATTATTGTAGATATATTTAATCTAATTTTGCGAACTTCCACTATACCAATACAATGGAAACAGGTACAAATTATTCCTATAATTAAACCCGGAAGAGATCCAAAGCTCATGACCTCTATAAGACCAATTTCATTAATTTCATGTCTTTGCAAAACTTTCAACACTATAATTACAAGGCGATTGGAGTGGTATTTAGAAAATAATTTCTTATTTGATAAGTCTACAATAGGATCTAGAAGAAAACTGTCAACAATGGATAATCTGGGAAGAATGGTTACAGAGATCCAAGTTGCCCAAACAACCAACGCCGTTACCCTTGCTGCTTTTGTAGACATTAAAGATGCGTACAATAATATAAAGATCGAAGAGGTCATTAAAGTTCTTATTTCCAAAGGTATCAAAGGGAAAGTTATAAAATATATCTGGGAATATTTGAAACAAAGAATGATTATTATTAAGGAACCTAACATATTCGCTGAACAAATGTGCACGAGAGGACTACCACAAGGAGATCCCATGTCTGCCCTCTTATTCAATATTGGAACTTCCGGTATAGGAAACTATCCCCAAGTGAAACGCGTACAGTACATTGACGATTTTGGTATTTATTATTCAAGCTCAAAAGTAAAAACATGCGAAAACATTATTCAAAAAGCTCTGTTGGAATTACAGAATGCTCTTAAAATAAAAGGTCTTGAAATATCGGAAAATAAGACAAAAATATGTATATTTGCAAAAGGAAAGCGACGAAATATCCTGAATATAAAAATAAATGATGTACTTATAGAACGAGTAGATGAACATAAGTTCCTCGGGGTATGGTTGGATTACAGACTCGCTTGGAATAAACATATAAATAACACCTGTTTAAAAATGAATCAGCCAATGAATATTTTGAAAGTGTTGTCAGGAAAAAGCTGGGGAATTCATCCTCTTCACATGAGAAGATTGTATACTTCTCTTATAAGAAGTCGATTAGACTATGGCAGTATACTTTTTTACAACTCTGCCAAAAGCAATCTCGAAAAATTAGAGAGAATACAATCACGAGCTTTAAGAATATGTGGAGGTTTCCTGAACTCAACTCCAGTGCATGTTTTACAAAGTGAAATGAGTGCCCCTCCTTTGCATATAAGAACTTGGAAACTAGCTGCAAGATTTTGGCTTAGAGCTGTATCCATTGAAAATAATCCACTAGTTTTAGAGGTTCTCAAACTTAAATCCTTGATACAAAACAGATTCTGGAACAATAAAAAATTACCAATGTTGATTAAAATTTGTTCGGAAACAATTGATTGGAAAATAAATAAAAATAAATGTCTAGATATGTACTCCTTTGAAACCTGGGTAGGAGCACTTAATTTGGAATGTATTTCAGTTGAGATTGACAATTTTAATTCCCCCAAAAGACTACTCTTACCAAATGAAATTAGTAATATGGTAAGCGATATGCTAACTAAAAAATATTCTGGATTCAGCCAGATCTTCACTGATGGATCAAAAAAATCAGACCAAGTTGGAGCAGCTTTCATTTCAATGCCAAACAATTTTTCCCATCAAATAAAATTGAATACAAATTGCACTATTATGAATGCAGAATTGATAGCAATCAAAGAAGCAGTAGAATATGCAATTAAAAATAAGTGGAAACAAGTTGTAATATTAAGCGATTCTAAAAGTGCACTTCAACATATTAAAAGTATTCCGAAAGGAGTTCCCTGTAGGAAAATAGGCTACAATATTGTTGAAAAAATAAGGCGGCTACAGCAGAAAGATGTGTCCATATGTTTGCAATGGATTCCATCTCATGTAGGAATACATGGGAATGAAGAGGCGGATTTGTTGGCAAACGAAGCATGTGTGAATGGAAGCATCTACGACTGGACGCCAGACGCTGAAGATTACTCCCAAAAGATAAATTCCTTATATAATAATATGTGGAATAATCATTTTGAAACATTGTCTTCCAATAAGGGAATATGGTACAGAAAGCTCCAAAATGAACCGTTTAAAAGACCATGGTTCACTGAGGTTAATCTGAAAAGATCAGAAATGAGAATCATTTTTAGATTAAGATCCGGACATGCACTAATGGGAAGAATATTGTGTTTGATAGGCCTCTCTGATTCTCCAATGTGCTCGATATGTGAACAAATTGAAGATGTGGAGCACACATTATCAAAGTGCATTAAATATGAACGACAGAGAGTGACAATATTAATGACCTCGAACCCATCGGAAGTTCAGAATTTAATAGCCTCAACCAAGTTTCATGCCATATCGAGAATAATGAAATTTATTAGATCATGTAAACTGGAAAATATTTGAAAGTGAATTTTTATACAAAATGAATATAAAAGGACTAAGCACCTTTTAAAGATCATTAGAGATTATAGATAATATTATAATTTAAAAACAGATGAGGCAAAAAATGACAACATTGAGTGAGTCAGAAGCCTCGATAATATACATGATTTAAAAAAAAAAAAAAAACCTCCAATCAAATGTGGCGGGATATGAAAGATAACAGAAACTATCATAGATTTGTTTAAAATTTGCAATTCGAAACGATCCTGACGTCATTATATCCCCATCGTAGCGTTTAATTGCATGTGTCATCATTGGGATGCTGTGTAGAGGAGAAGAAGAAGATCTGGGAAGGAAAAGGGTATAAGGTGTGGGTAGGAATCTGTAGGTCAGTGAATCTAGAAGTGACAAACGTTTAAATTCATCCCTTCGACTGCGTTGCAAGGTTATGAGTCGAAGAATCCTGATAAAGAGGTAAAAAGGTCTACCTCAACCAGTCTCTTCAAATTCTACCGGCTACACAGTAGATGGGCAGACGCCTCCGTCTCCAAGACTTATACAATCCTCCCCCATTACCAAGGCATCCCTGTTAAGTTAGCAAACGTTGTGAGGCACTTGGGGTGACCTATGAAAGAGATGTTGGTTATCCAATGAATTGAATACGGAGATATTGTTACGAATAGTGTGGTTGAAAAAATCGGGTAAAGCTCTTTACATTTAGAAAAATAATCTACTATGGATACATGCTTAAAAGAATGCTTGCATTAAATTAGTCGGTGTTTTCGAAAGTCCAAAGAACCTAACCCGACACCTCAACGCTGCTGACATCGACTAACATCGTATCTCTACTTACAATCGTCTGGTTACCATTAAAACTATTAACAGTTACCACGGCAGCAATCAGGAACCAGCTATCAGTCGACAGGCTTCGAACAGCGGGCCAGTTCAACACTAGAGGACGTGGTCAGTTGTATGAAATTATACGAACTTGGCAGTGCTGGGAGAAGGTCACTGCAAGTATAATGAACCCTGAGTGGGTTTGAGTCATGGCTAGATCGTGATAAAGCTTTGTGTGACAATCCATAGATGGCAGTATGTGAAAATTAATTCAATAATCGAAATTGTTTTTACCTATAAGTAGTGGGTACCTACTTTACCTACTTGAATTATTGAAGTGGAACTTCTTTAGTCCCGTTATAATTAGGATGAAACGGAAATGACGCATTGTAGCACCTGCGAAGCATCAAACTGCGCACGTCGGCCGCTTTGATTATGATATAACTTTTCAAGGCTTCTATTGGTTGAGATATGAAACGGAAATGAATTAGGTCTGCGCTCATTTGCCGCTTTGATTATGACCTCACTTTCAAAGTTTCACTTCTACCGCGCGTAAACTGCACTCGATTTTGAAAACTTCTTTATCACCTTTGTGATGTGAAACCCGATGAAATATAAAATAACGACACTAAAAAGAGACAAACACTAAGGTACATCTATAGGATTTAGCCTGGAAGAGAATGAGATAGAATAATCGATCTCCCCTTTGTGCGATGCTTCGTAGCCTCCCCAATCTTATCTACTTTAGTTTTCTGAAGGTTTCACTTCTATCACATGTGAATTGCACGCTCTATTTTTTTCACTTTGTTAAGCGTCAAAAACACAGAAGACTAAATTGTATGAGAGGATGTATGAATACGAATGAAGCAAGGAATATGTTCCGAGACAGAATTGTGTGGCAATCTATCCTCTATGCCTACCCCTGAAGATAATTGGCGTGATGTTTAGTTGGTTAAAAATGTAAAGAAGACCTTTTTTACGTGAATACCGCACAAAAGTTCCAACTGCTCTGAAACGCCTGGAGCCTTAAGGTAAGTGTTGAGAGGAAGAGGAAGGTGGTGGATTACTGGCTATTCAGATCTAGTGTGGATCATTTCGAGATGTGAATGACCGAGAATGAAAACAGGATGTTAGGGAGGAATGTAAAGCGAGTAGTCGATTAGATGTATTGACTCAGATGGTCGAGGAATGTTGGTGCAGGCTCAGTGGGCTCTGTCCTTTATGCAAAATATTACAGGAAATGGGAATGAATGGATATTTTTACTATCCGTAATCAGTAAGGTAATTCATGAGTTATTTGCTTTATAAACTAGGTAATAATGTATGCATCGCAACCACCGTGGTAGATACTTTCAGAGGGCCGAAACTATAGGTATTGGAGAAAGAACACCATTTTGAATCGAAACGTCGCTTGAAATTGATTTAACCGTGTTTGGTGACTTCTCCTTTTTCTTATAATCTTAATAACGTACTTATATTTATATAGCGCAGTTTAGTTTTATTTCACTTCAAGTGTGCAAGCCATGATGCTCTTCTTCTTACATGATCCCGACTTCCGGCAAAATTTCCCTGCATTATGAGATGCAAAATCTCATACTTCTCTGGATGTCTCATCACAAGTCCCTGATATTGAAGTTTTAGGATTTTTATTGTTTTAATAACTTATTTTTCTTTATTCATCCGAATCATAACATCTTCATTCGTAACTCTGTCCATCCAGTTATTTTGAGTATTCTTCATTCTGTAGATCCACATCTCGAATGCCTCAAGTTGCTTTATCAGTTCTTCAGTAAAAGCGTCCATGTTTCCATTCCATAAAATAATACCGAAAACACGTAGCATCTGACCATTCGCATTCGTAATTCAAGGTTTCGATCATGACTGCAGAATATCTTTTTCAAGCGGATAAAGGTTGCATGAGCTCGTTCAATTCGGCATTTGATTTCAACCGAATGATTCCATCTTTCATTTAAATTGTTAGTTTGGTGACTAGATCTGCTCTCTATGATCTGATCTACTCTTCCATATCCCCTTTCCCTTCCTCACTACCCAATTGTTAATTCGCTATTCCACTGGCTCCAGACGATTTTGGGCAATACTTAAAACTCTTGTGCTTTAAAAAAACATGTAGTTTAAAAATACGTTGCTTACGCTATCGTTGGTTAGAGAAAGGGGTTTTATTTTTCCCTAAAACCATTTACCTAATATACTTATCTCCTTTAGTAGACCTTTATTGATCGAATCTTACAACTAATGAGGGACGGAATATAGGATAATGATGGGAGATGCTCCCGATACATTATATTATACTCGTGCGTTAATTTATGATAGCACGCATCACTTGTCAATATTATGAAATTATTTGTTGTACTGCGTACATATTCGGAGAATTATTTTACTTTTTCAAATGTCAGTTCTGCGGGCGGGCGTTGATTGGCGACAATTACAATAGTTGTTTTTAAGTTTTTTTAGTTGTAAAAAAAAGATTTAAGAAAGAAGTACCAAAAAATTTTGGTACAATTTTTGAGGCACCTTACGCATTCAAATTCTAAACCCTGACCATCCTATGCCGGCGAAATTGGAGCAGGGCAGCGCATAGCTAAATACTCACCATAGAAAATGGTAGGTATTATTCACTAGGACCAGCCAGTATTGAGATCAATAATTTTATAAATATTCGTTATTATTTATTTGCCTAGTTAAGACAAGTATGTCCAGGTTTCTAAAATCTTATCATACGTGAATTCTTCCTATTAACCTCCAAATACATAGAAAATGTTGCTTGTGCTATGTTGGGGTACTTAGCTAGCAAACAATTGAATCAGCGGTCTCTGGGTGGGAACCGAACGCCTTTAATCACTCGATCAGATTATATGATCAATAAATATTTATTGTATGAAATGATCGAACGTAAAATAAACATAAGAAGACCTAGAATAATACAATAGAAAAGACCTAGACCGTACAAAACTCACGGTGCAAATTAAGACGGCCATATAATTCCTGAATAAATTACAAAGGATGGAAGATAAATTCAGTAATACTTCTTGTGTCAATATTTTTATGATAAAATCCAGATTACCGACATATTTACGTCTAATCCAGACATCGCTCCTCAACTTTTGGTCAACAAATATTATTTATGTTTGCAAAAAGCAAATTTACTTTGTATATCTTTCCTCTTCCACTTCTCCATCGCCTTCCTATCCGACATCCATCAACCCTACATACTTCTATTAGATAATATGCCATAGTCCCTCTGGCTCTAGCAGTTGAGACTCTTCTTCGGTAATAACATAAAATCAATATCTACACTATTTTGGTGCGGTTTATTTAAAGCCATTCTAAACACATTTGCCTTTATGATGGACAATATAATGCTGTCTAAAACTTTGGCTGCCGTTGGATATTTAGAAATAGCGGAACAAGTCAAAGAAAATTTCTATCGAGAATAGGTCCATGACAGTCTTAAATCATCTCTATCAAAAGCAGTGTATTAAATGTATAGTGCGGGTACCAAACGGCACCCTTTGGGTACACCCATTAACTCCCTAGCCGAGCCGGGAAGCAATTATAACTGTCAAGTCACAGAAAGCACAGTTTGAGCAGCGGTCCCGGCAAGCGTGGTGCATAAATTTCCTTTATTAGTGGGTCAAACCAACCTACTCGTACAACACAGACACACACGCACACCAGCATTTATAGCATACACCGAATACGGCGCCCGTACGTTGTCTTTCTTACCCGCAGTAGCCAGGCTGATGATACCGTTAACAATTTAACAGTGTACCGTCGTTAGTCACTGAAGACGGTCGTGGCCAATTGTGAAAAGACCTTAAGCCATTAAAATAAAAACAATCAAATTAAAATTTGCGTAATGAGCTAAAAAAAAGTTATGTTGTGAGTGTCAATAGATTTAAGTGCCTTTTTTAAAGGTATCGTTTTAATAATTAACAGTAATTTCGGGAGGTGTACTTTGCGTTATCAGCTGTAATTTATTGATTAAATAAAAATTGTGAATCATTTAAAACAGTGTTAAAAAACATTGGTAAAAAATTGTGCAATTGGAAGAAAGCAGGTATTTAATGTTTTTGACACATTCTAATAGATTTGTATTATCACCTATTATCACCTTTATAATTTCACCTTCTTATTTAAATAAAACATATTTGTTCTTCTATATAAATCTTGAAATTTAAAGCTGCTCCCATATTCATTATGATAATATGCTTTATCAAAAGCCGAAGGGTTCAAAACGCTGTTAGCTAAGTTCTCCATCATTACAAAAGCAAGGTTTTCTGCTTATGGTGATGGTAGTACGAGCAATAAAAATATATTATCAAGTTATAAGTAACCTAGAAATGCTGGTCTTTCTTGTAAAAAATAAAATAAGAAGACTTAATGTAAACTGACACGTTTCGATTTGCCTTTGGTGAAAATAACAAGCAAAGGAAGTACTTATTGTGATTATATTGATAACGGTTCAATAAGGAATGTATTGATTCCTTTTGTGTATTAATTATTATTACAAATTCGGGTCTCTTCGAGAGCCGGATCAACTGGTTTTGCCTTCGAACGGTATTCTCTCCCAAAACACACTAAAAGCCTTAAGAATGGGTCTAAAGAAATTTGATGGTCGCTTGCTTTTCCGCAATTAACATCTATTAAAATCGGTGGATTCTTTATTTCCGAAGATGCTAAATGTTGATCAAGAGAGAATAAGACAATTATGTCAGAACCTGGTTCACACCAGCTGAAAGAATAATGACTTATTTTATTATTTGTACTAAGTCAACCATTTATACAAGTCACGGTTAAACTCAGCACAAAATAAAGATCAAGAACAACTCGACGTATTATGCAATGCCAGACACAGTAGAAATGTACGTCTGAAGGAAATGGTTGTGCTTTCTGAAATAATGTAGGTACTTACTTCCGGTGACCATAAATATAAAGCCTTGATAATGTCTTTGAACTTACCTAAACATTGCGCAATCCATTATTTTTAAAGTTATGTTTTGGTCTTTTCATTAAATTCAGGTTCAAAGTGAATTGGGTTTTTTTAAAGTGACGTGTGAAAAAACAACGAAATAATTATTATCCACTGCTCATTCCTGTGAAATGAGATTAAAATAAGTTCAAATTCTACTTATTTTACAAGTCTGTTAGATATAACAGATCACGAAAGGTCGTGAAAAAATGTGTCCACAAGTTTCATACAACGCATAATTCAAAGCCTAACAATTTATCGTCCATAAGACAATTGCATAGTTACTACATTTAATTGAATTTAAAGTCCATCATTTATCAAATAAGTTTTTATAACTTAAACTAACTAACTAACCATCACGCCGTTTCCCCGCAGAGGTAGGCAGAGAGGACAGACCGCCAAACAACTCGGTCTTGGCACACACTCTTTGCCTCACTCACATCCATGCATCGTCTCATACATTCTCTTCTATTATTCTGACTTTTGACATGCCCGACTCAAGTATCTGATTCACTTGATCGTGCCATGTCTTCCTCGGACGTCCCCGACTTCTTCTACCATTCACATTTGCGTCGTATATTCTTCTTACACTACTTTCTTCGTTCATTCGCTCTACATGCCCAAGCCATCTGAGGGTCCCTTTCTTAATCTTACTCATTATGCTTTATAACTTTCAGAAAAAAACGCCTAACACTGCTATCAAGATATTTTATTTTTGATAAAGTAATCCTTACCAACTTAACTTGATTGCAATTAAACACTGAGAAATTCGATACTGAGCCATCTATTTTAATCATTAATCTACGGGATGTGTCTGAACAATTTGTTATTTTGCATAAATAGTTCGGTTCTCTAATATTTCGAATAGGCAATAAAGTTATTAATTACAAACCTTTATCAATTCCACAATCTGTCAAACTTACGAGAAATGATATAAGAAAGAAAAAGGAAAAAAAAATAAGAGAATTATAAACGTTTTCATAAAATCAAATTATATCTATAATATTATTTAGCTTTCACCTGAAATATCGAAATATTGACGACCGGCGTAGTGCAGCGGTAAGGCGCTTGACTACCACACCGAAGGTCGCGGGATCGAATCCCGGCGTGGCAAATAAATTTTATTTGATTAATTTGTGTTATTTCACAATTAATTAATTAAAAATAATATATAGTATATTTGCGGCACGTTCCAGAGTGGAAGATACTCTCAGTATCGCCCTGGTGTAAGACCACCATTCAGAATTGAAACGTTGCTTGAAATGGCTTAAGCCGTGTTTGGTGACCAGATCTGAATAGCCAGGTACTTCCCCACCTTCCTCTTTCCGTTCTCCTTCCCTTTCCCACTACCTTCAGCCTCACAACATACCCCAATTTGGGGATGCCATAGTCTCACTGGCCTCAGACGGGAGCAGTTGGGACTCTTGTGCGGTATTCATGTAAAAAAAAAAAAAAAATGTAAGCTTACCAGTATTTGAGATACCTGAATGATATTTGTATGTACTCGTAGCATAATATTATTATTTAGGAAAATTACATAGGAAGGATTGCACATATTGCTTCTTTTCTTCACTATTGTAAATTATGTACTAAGAACTTATATTATTAGTGAAAACTTCTTTAGCACCGTTGTGATCTGTACTCGGTGAAATGAAAAATAGACACTAAAAATAGACAAACACATACATCTATGTGATTTATCCTGCCAGAGGATGAGATTTTATAATCGGTCTCCTCTTTCTATGATGCTTCGTAACTTCTCCACTTTTGTCTACCTTAGTTTTCTGAAGATTTCACTTCTACCACGTGTGGATTGCACACTACTGTTTTTGTTATGCTATCTGCAATTTAAATATATTTTTCTTATTTTCTTATTTTTTTCTTGCTATTTTCTTTATTTTTTTAATAATATATTACTTAAATTTAAATACTACGTTATATCTACTAGTATTAGTTATTTTTTTTAGTTTTTTTATAAGAAAAAACTATTATCGATTTTATCAATAATTATAGATTTAAAAAAAACGTTAAAAACTCTTGTTGTCTCTGTAAAAGACCATCAGGGCGTTTAAAATGAATAAATAAATTGATAAGAAGGTGAGTAGAGTTTTGGAACCACTGTCTCTAGGAAGGATACGACTGAGGAATTGGAACACGGCCTACAAGGACATGACCTCACTGACCTCAATACGTCATCACCACGTTCTCGTCACCTCTTTCTCTTACAATCTCCTGTCCCTTTCTCCATCATCACCAGCACTCACTCACTTGTGGTCACCCACACAATTTCTGAAAAAGATTTTGATGTGCAAATTATATTTATTTGCTTAAGTGAGCGCCTCGCAGTGGTTTTTTTAGTAAACATTTATAACAGCTAATATGAATATTTATGTTGAAAAATGTCTTTGATTCAACTTAATTACGATAAGATTTGCATTCATGTGAATGAAAAATACTGCATATTAGAATAAGTTAACAATAATAATCTAAACAAAAAATATGAAAGAGAACAAGACACAGAAAAAGACAATGCTCGCAACTGGGACTCGAACCCAGACCTTTCCGTCTAACCGGGACGAGTGCGTTAACCAATTTCGCTATTGCCACCTTCTGTCAAAACGTCATAATTGTCAATCTCATATTTTTCAAATTTTAGAATTACATTATTATCAACTAATTATTTTTCTCCATATTACGGGCAACTACTCTTTTTATTGGAAACAATCATTCTAAGAACTGGTTGGGACCTGGATATATAAATATATGATTTATTTCACTGATGGGAATAACCTTCAACAAAGCATAAAAAGAAAAATTTTCTTATAAAAATTGAAAAACACTGCACTTAAAATTAAAATTATGTCAAATGAAAATTTGATTCTGTTTTAACTTGGAATATAAAAAAAACTTGCCTGAAAACTAACTTTATATTTAATACGAATATCAGAAATACCGACACAACATAAAATTAAAAGTATTGATATATTATTTTAAAACATCAGTATGGCTGACGTCCAACACAAAAAAAAATATTTAACGTAATTGTCATTTTTCATTGGACGTAAAAATTTCATTTAACGTAATTGTCATTTTTCATTAAACTTTGAAAAAATCATTTAACGTAATTGTCATTTTTCATTAAACTTTAAAAAAATCATTTAACGTAATTGTCATTTTTCATTTAACTTAAAAATTTCATTTACAGTAATTGTCATTTTTCATTTAACTTAAAAATTTCATTTACAGTAATTGTCATTTTTCATTTAACTTAAAAAATTTAATTTAACGTAATTGTCATTTTTCTTTTAACTTAAGAATTTCATTTAACGTAAAATTGTCTTTTTCATTTAACGTGTTTAATTAATTCATTTTTCATTTAACGTAACGGGTACATTCGCATTTTGGGAGGCGGGTATGGGTACCGCCGCCCCGGGAACCTTTTATTGGATAACCAACACCTCTGCCATAGGTCAACCCAAGCGGTTCGCTACGTTTGGTGAGTAAGCAGGGTGACCGGGTTCACGGGTGCCCAGATTTCTTCCCACCCCTCATTACTTTTTCCTTTCTTTCTCTCCTTTTTTTCCCTCTACACAGCATTTTCATTTAACGTGTTTAATTAATTCATTTTTCATTTAACGTAACGGGTACATTCGCATTTTGGGAGGCGGGTATGGGTACCGCTGCCCCGGGAACATTTTATTGGATAACCAACACCTCTGCCATAGGTCAACCCAAGCGGTTCGCTACGTTTGGTGAGTAAGCAGGGTGACCGGGTTCACGGGTGCCCAGATTTCTTCCCACCCCTCGTTACTTTTTCCTTTCTTTCTCTCCTTTTTTTCCCTCTACACAGCATCCCTAAAGATGACGCAGGCCCTGAGAGATTTTTTTTTATAATAATCTAAATAATTTAAAAAGTGTACATATATATTTAGTGGAATATAGCTGTAAGGCATTACATCAGCCCTATCTGCCCATGCCATAAATACAAGAGGGTTCGTTTGCCTTTTTATAAGTTCAAACAAAGAAATGACTCTATCAAACAGTAAGTTTTCTAATTTTATAGGAATTAATTTTCAAGGTGAACAATATTGCAAATCATTGAAAAAGGAAGATTATACTAATAAATCTAAACGAAACATGAAACTACGACCGAATATATTGCGACCGTTGACTTTTTATTGAAACATCTTTAGCACCGTTGTGATATGAAAATCGATGAAACGAAAAACAGCGACACTAAAAAGAGACATACATCTTTGGGATTTAGTCAGCAAGAGAAAGAGATAGTATAATCTGTTTCCTCTTTGTGCGGTGCTTCATCGCCTCCCCACTCTTGTCTGCTATACTTTTCTGTAGATTTCACTTGTACCGCGCGTGAATTGCGCACTCTGATTTTCGAAGATTTTTTTAAACTTCTTTAGCACCGTTGTCATTTGAAACTCACTGTGATTTGACACTAAAAAGAGACAAACACGTATCTATATAGGATTTAGCCTGCGAGAGGATGAGATAATGTAATCGTTATCCTCTTTGTGCGGTGCTTCGTAACCTCCCCACTCTTGTTTACTTTAATTTTTTTAAGGTTTCACGTTAACCGCGTGTGAATTGCACAATCTTTTTTTTTCATCTTTCAATTTCAAGTTCTTTTTCATCTTTCAATTGGATTTGTTAATAAAATCATCTTCTTCTTCAATAATAAGCTTTCTCTTTAAAGTATGACTCACTTGACTTTTTAATAGGGCATGATGTCAATGAGATCTCCCAGAATCCAAAAAAACCCATTAAAAGTAGACAGGCCTCATTTAGAACCCATTAACGATAGACCCAAAATCCTAATTACGTATTTATCACCAATTCCTACAATAATAGAACGTGGCATGGCCTTATCTCATCTTAGAATAATTATTTTGTGTATCTACGTCAAAGTGTAGTCGTTAATTGGGTTTCTGTTAGTGATTTCAAACAAACATCATTGAAAGATTTCTTATGAAGAAATTCTATAAAACACTAGCGCAAACCCGTAAAAAAAAATCCGTTGTAATTCCCAATTTTGAAAAAAAACAATTATTTTAGTGAAAACTTCTTTAGCACCGTTGTGATTTGAAACTCGATGAAACGAAAAATAGCGACACTAAAAAGAGACAAATACATACATCTAAAGGAATGAATAAAATAGTTTTTTTTATTCACGGGTACTCTGTTCCAATATAATATTATAAAGCCACGGTCCCGCGCAACACCTCTTAAGTGTAGTGGTATAGAGACTGACGAATCTTTTCCGACATTCCAAATCTGAAATAAAAAAATAAAAAAAATATTTTTGTAAAATCAATATCCAATCTAAAAACCACTTCAAAATGAACAGGCAAAGGAAACATAAAAGAAAGCGACATCTGCGACTCCGAAGAAGAAAACAAAAAAACTAATAATATGACTAAATGTATAGGAGCACAGGAATTCGACAGCAAAAATATGTGCTTCGTAGTATCCCCACTCTTGTCTACTTTTTTTTAAGGATAACTTCTACCGCGTGTGTAATGTACACTTTTTTTACATTAGCTCCACACAGGAGGCCCAGAGGAAAATAATTTCTCTAAGAGCCTAAGTCATCTTAGCGGATGCTCTGTGAAAGGTTTTTTGAGGAAAGGAAGAAGAAGAGGTTCTGGGAAGGAAATGGGTATGAGGGGTGGGTATATCTGGGGTCAGTAAGCCCAGTAGTGACGGATCCAGTAGTACGAAGTGATCAATTGCAGTGCAAGGCGATGGGTCGAGAAGTTCTGGTTGAAGAGGTCTATCTATATCTCTCTATCCGGCCCGCCACGCTGCAGGTGGGCAGACACATTGGCCGCCAAGACCTTGACAAACCTAACCCCATGAACCCGGGCACCCCTGCTAAGTCACTAAAACGTAGCGAACAACTTAGGGTGGCCTATGGCAGAGGTGCTGGTTATCCAATAAATGGTTCTCAGAGCTGTCGTACCCATACCCAGAATGAGAATTAAATTTTAAAAATTCAATTAAAATTATTGTCTATTAATATGTTATGTAATATGTTAGTAGGTACCTGCCTACTTTTTGCTCCTTCACACAACCAGTTTCAGTTTTGAAAATGACACTTAAATTCAAAGCAAAATTGATTCATTTAACTAGATTTCCATGGAACGAGGCACAGAAAATCGAAATTTTGTAAGTTTGATGTTAAAAATATTAGATATTAATACTAACAGTATTATAAGTATTCAAAATTCATATTCGTAGGTTATAGTGGAAATTCGGAATGCCGCAGCTTAAGCCGAGTGGTCAAATGCGTCAGGTTCCCTAAAAGTAGACATCAAATGATTTTTTTTTTCATGTCTCCTTGTAAAAAACTTCTCCTTTTCTTCGGAATTTCTTTTAATCTGCATTATACCTACCTCTTAATTCATTGGTAAATTCTGTAAAATTTTACTCGGTTAGGTAATGTGTAATGTTATTTTTCAATTACCGTTCAGACTTTCGATTTTCATAGATTTTCTCCGCAGAGTAAAAGTACTTAACTAATTTAAACATATTCCCACAGTAATCTCACGTGTCAGATTCTCGTTTTTATCTCTAAATGCGATAATATTAAGAAACGGCCTTGACATATTCCAACTCAATATCGTCATTGAGGGCGATATCACTACCCAAGATGCTTTCCTATAAATGCAAATACATTTCAAGAGTAACAAGTGTTTCTTACTGTTAACGAAGGCAACTAGTGAACCAAGAGGTTCCGCGACTTTTTAACCCGCGACAAAATATCCCCGACAAAATATCTTAAGGACAAAACATCCCCAACATTTGTGGGTAAATATGTTTTTTTGATAATTATTATATAAAACTGGTGAAATATGAAATTAAAAATAATAAAGGAAATCATTTTAATGGGTGTAAATTGATATTACAAATCACCTTTTCTTTGGAAAATAAATTTGTCGTTTATATATTAAAATTAGGTACTATCTAAAAAAAGTATTTTAACAAAAAACTATTTTATTGACACAGAATATCTTCAGGCAGCATAATTTTTTTTTTAATAATTATAAATAACTAAAAAAAAAATTTACAAAGTTGCCTCCAAAATAAAGCAAAACTGAATTCTTTTATTACCTATATATCATCATCACTTAAAATAAATAAAGTAGCACATGCCTTTGCAATTCAACGCGGTGGAAGTGATACCTTGAGAAAACTAAAGTAGACAAGAGTGGGGAGGCTACGAAGCATCGCATAAAGAGGAGACCGATTGTACCATTTCATTCTCTCGCAGGCTAGTAGATCCTATAGATGTATGTGTTTATCTATTTTTAGTGTCGCTATTTTTCGTTTAATCGCGTTTCAAATCACAACGGAGCCTAAGAAGTTTTCACGTCAGTGAATAAAGACGCACATATCCGTACTAGATATTTAATGTAACTTTACAATAAAAAAATATTTCTCAATTTGGTTGAGTATTTTGGCCTGAAATCCAAAATTAAGATTTGTATGAAACGGGCCGCACTAACGTTCCTCTTAACACATAAATAAAATTAAGAGCCATTAACCAGCGGCCGTGAATTCATATTTCGTCTAACGATGGTCTTGCAATCGTACCCTTGCAACTGTACAGTCCGGTTCCGATGAGAAAGATTAATTATTCTCCTTACCAGCATTTTAACATAATAACTTAATATCGATTTTATTTCATTCAAAATTTGCTTTGATAAATACCTACATTCAAAAATGCTCAAACCCAAAAATTTTGTACTTTTTTTAATTATTGTTTGATCATAAGTATTAATAATTTTTCCGTAATGTCTAAGCAAAATAAAAATGTTTTTTTTTTAGATATAGTAGTTTGTAAGACCGTAAATAAAAAATAAAAAGACAAACTGAAGTATTTTCGTCAAAAAACAAGGGCGCGGATATTTTTTTTAATGATTTTGTTTGAACTACAATTAAAATTCTGAAAAGTAGCTTTTCCAAATAATTTATTGATTTATTTTACTTCATGATTATATGCTTTGAAATGTATGTGGTATAATACAAAATTTAACAAAAATGAAAAACGACCTACGGAAAAACCTTATTGTACTAAAAATAAATACATATTTTCAAAGTTTAAAACAAAGGTTTACTAGGTAAAAGAACATTTTTTCGAAATCAATTTATAATATTTTGTGGAAAAGAAATAAATAAAAATACGTCTAAAATTTGATTTTAAAATGACATATTTTCGATTGTGTCTGGATATTCCTTCTTAAAATACTGTCGCCAAGTTATATATAAAATCGGTCGGGAAGATTAATAATAATTAATATTTACACCGGCATGTAATTGGCATAACGTTTGTCTCCAAACACCATAATATTAAATTATCCATTGATGCAGGTACAGCTTTCTTTTATGAATACATCATTAGAAAGGCAGTGTCAATCATCAGTCAACCCTCATCGTTTAATAATGTCAACTATTACAAGAGGCAGTACAGAATATTTGCAATGCACATTTATGCAATGCTTTTAAGCAATACATTCCATGCACAGTGGCTTTATAGCTCATTGGGTAGCAATAGGCCACTTGCATCACATTTTTTTTATTTTTTTTTCCGGTTTAGGCAAATATTCTAAGACATTCTGTATTTTTTTTAATCGTATTTTTGATACCCTGGCAATTTTTTGAAAATTTCAATCTGAAAAATCAGACCATTTTTTATAAACCGGAAAGACCGGACATAATTTTATGGGTGCGAAAAAACGATAGTTACATAGCAAAAAATCATTTTTAAAAAAATAACGTTTTCCACACGTATAGCAATAAATTGTACGGGGATCTCTTCGTAACATCTGTAAAAACACTGCCATCTTTATCAAAAGATCAAACCAATAGATAAGTTCGTATGGAACAAACAATAAATCTAGTGAACGTTAAACGCAAATTCCAAAAATAAAAAAAAATAGTAAGTGCAGAATTTTACAAAATTAAGGGAACATAATCGGAGACGGGACATTTTCATGTAGTGACGTCACGAGCTCAAATAATGAATTTATTTATTTTAAAATAAAAAAAAAACTATACATTTCTAAACATTTTCGTAATCTTAGTAAAAAAATCAATCCACAGGATTTTTTCCAAGTTGTTATGAAATCCATGCAAGTGGTCTATTCCATAATGACAATGAAAATAAATAATTTTATATACACCACTATTTAATCAAAATAATCGAAACCAGCGGTTTTTATTCTAGAAAAAATAAAATTACATTTTCACTTAATTGACTAGAAATATCCAAACCAAATACCTACATTTTACAAAATTATATTACATTACATTATTATTCTGTTTCATTATTTTGTTTATTAAGATGAAGCCATACTAAATAATGCAAAATCATACAAAATCGTATGTTTTAGTTTTGAAAATTTGACCGCTTAGAAGTATTATAGATGCTTCAATTAAATACTGCGTGTAGAACATACTTTGGCCCTTAAAAATATCGGTAATTTTTTTTAATAAGTCTTTTAATAAGCTTAGAAAAAAATAAAGTATTAGGTCTATAAAAAACATTTTTAACTGAAAACTCTCCTACTTATAAACACTTTTTCGGATATGGTTTTATTGCATAATGTGGCAAATTCAGTTTCTTATATAATTATCGCGAAAAAAAATGATATTTACGCCCGAACCTCACAAAATAAAATATAATATGCATTTTCGCGTTGGTATTTTTGACATCACGACGACAATACGGCAGTCGACGAATTTGCTATATCAAAGTGAACCTTACACCGTCCACCGAAGAACGACTGGCAGCCGCCCCCCTGTCTTCCGTCATTACTCCTCCGAACGGAGCGGAGAGCGGTCGTGTTATGCTCCGCGCCGCTTATTTTCGTGAAATCAATTTAAAAATTCCGTTTTATTGCTATAAACAATGCATAAAAAAGGAATTAATGTTTTTTACAGGCCTTTACGAAATCAACATGTAAAAAAAAAATCTCAAATTTCTTTTCCAACCTTTCCAAAAGCTTTTTCTCCAGTATTTTTAAACTCCTCCCATAAAAGGGCGTGAATTCCGATTTCGATTTTTTCCTGTACTAGTGGATCGCCTTAAAAATAAAAATTAATAAAAAATTTTAAGTCCACCCAGTTTTTTTGAAGTGAAGCTTCTTTAGCCTCGTTGTGATTTGGAATTCGGATGAAACGAAAATGACTCGTCACAGCACCTGCGAAGCATCTAACTGCACTCATTGGCCGCTTTGATTATATTGGTTGAGATTTGAAACGGAAATGACGCTAGATCTGCGTTCATTAGCCGCTTGATTATTACCACACTTTCAAAGCCTCCTATTGGTTGAGATTGTTTTTGGTAAAGTTTCATGTCATTTAGGAGGCAATTATATAAATTGCCCCCCCCCCCCCCCTCCTAACCAACGGATTGCTTACCGTAGTTAGTGTGGATAGAGTTTACAAGTAGATAATATGTTATCCTGTTGTTTGGTAAAGTGTGCGTATACATGGGACGTTTTAATGAATTCTGTGTGTGTGTACAAGTTTATTATTTATTTTTGTATATGGGGACAGGTATTTTATTAATATAGTTTTCTGAATGTTAATTTTTTTATTACATTAGTTACATTTATACAGCAAAATTACATAATAATAATATTTCAAATAATTGTAGGTTTTAAAATGTGTACAAGTGTTAGTTTTGTATATAGTTTTGTTTTACGGGTCAGAAATTATGAATATATTTAATTTTTGGTTGACTGAGGTTTTAATCTTCCTACCCAGTAATCGGAATCAACCGCGTTACAAACCGAGCCAAATCCGGAGTTGTTATTTATTTCTTACTTATCTTCTTTTTATCTTATTTTAAAATTTCAGAAAAATACGTAAATGTCCGCGTGCGTGTGCGTGATTGCCGCCAAAAGTTGATAGAATACAATGTCAAAAAGTGGGTTAATTTCTACTTCCAAGATTCCGCCTTATTCACACATTCATTTAATCATGAAAACAATAAAGTTAAATTCAAATATTCAAAAACAGATCGGCAAATATTTTTGAATCCACTCTAAAATCAAAACTCAATTCACTAGACTACTACCTGATCATCCTGTTTCCACAAGACCATGAAAAGCATTAACCATCTTTATACCGATTAAATAACTGCAAAACATAATATGAGACCTGCACCGTCTTCGAAAATCCCCGCATTATTAATTATGATTGCTGTTCCCGTTCCGGGGACGGGAACCAGTGGCAAGGGGTGGTGGGGTATGGGGGGACTGAGGGGATGTAAGGGGGACCGACTGCCTCCCCCCTCATTCCAGCGCTGTACTTAATATTTGAACCGAGGCTTCGATTCGCCGATGGCCGCTAATTATATTATACGATGGTAGATGCCATGAACCTACAGTGGTGTTCGTTTATCTGGAAAACTTGTGTGATTTGAACTGTAATATATAAATAACAAAAATAACACTTGCAATGATTACGCGCATTTCTTATTAAATCATTAGCGAGACTGACTTATATTATTGATTTTTAATGTATTTTTTTTGCTAAATATATTTTTTTTGCACGAAGACTGTAATTAAATTTAGTTAGTGTCAAGAGATCATAATCTCTTTGTTTTACTTTTAAATATATATTACTGTGGCATTATTTATATTGGCGTCAAAATGTTTAAATTTTTTTTGGTTGTTTGTATGCGGGGGTCATAAACATTATTGCAACGGAAATTGAAAATTTACATAATACTTCATAACGCAGTAACTTTCAAACATCCGTTCAAACTGTTTTTTTATTGATAGGTATTATTAAATAGTTTAACTATTAGAAAATTGCCAGGACATTGAAAAGTGATTATTTTATATTTTATCATGAAAAGAATCTTTCCTGTGAAAATAAAAAGGTACCCATATAATAATTTCTGAACATATTTAAAAAAAACGAGTGTGCAATTTACACCCGGTAGAAGTGAAACCTTCAGAAAACTAAATTAGACAAGAGTAGGAAGGCTACGAAGCACCGCACAAAGAGGAGACCGATTATACTATCTCATTCTCTTGCGGGCTAAATTCTAAAAATATCTGTGTTTGGCTCTTTTTAGTGTCGCTATTTTTCGTTTCATCGAGTTTCAAATCACAAAGGTGCTAAAAATGTTTTCACTTCCACAAATAAGCTAACTAACTAACCATCGCGCCGTTTCACGAGGTTCTAAGAGATTGTAGACCTTCGCACAACTCTGTTTTGGTACAATTTTTAATGTGAGTACCACAAAAGAGTTTCAACTGCTCCCACCGTCTGGAGCCATCAGGACTATGGCATCCCCAATTGGGGTATATTATGGGGCTGAAGGTTGTGGGTGAGAGTAAGATGGTAAGCGGAAGGTGGGGAAGTGGAAGAGAACTCCTTGCTTCATTCACATTCCTATATAAGGCCTAAGCATTTCAAATACTCGCTTGCACCTAAATTACAATGTATAATATTAAATTAGTAATAGTTACTCAGATGTGATGGATGGATCTATTTAGCTGTCCGGAATGTAGCTAAAAAAAGGCTATTTTGCCAACATTAATTTAATCTCTGCCCACATATGTATATGTTTTATTTGTACTTTGCAATGTTTTGTATTATTTAAATTTAAACACTAGTAGTTCTGTTGAGGTACTTCTCAATAATTATAGGTTGACAACAAACTGGTTTATTATGAGTTTACGTATTTACAATAATTATGTTACAAGTCACACGACCTGTCTATACTAGTGGCTAATTGAATCTGGGCGGTAGGCTGGTTAAAAACAGTCTCAACGGCCACCGCCTACTCGGGTACACCTGTCGGCCATCGATAGAAGCACTTTCCCTACTGGCATCTGTCGGCATCACTTCGAAGCTCTTTTAATGCATTACATACTTGTATCTCTTTACTTCTCCTTTTATATTTCAAGAGATTGTATTGATTTTATACGTTTTGATGCTCATGTACGATCAAACATCAATCTTAATTGTTATTTTTAAAAATTGTTTCTAATATTTTCTTACGCTTGTTTTTAACTATGACATGCAATTATTGTTTCTTGTATATTTATACCGTTGATATTAAATAAATACATCTTCTCCGTTATTCTGGCCGGACGGAAACTGCCTGACTCAAGCATTTGATTCACTGAATTCATGTATGCTAATGAAAATGTCTTTCTTTCAAATAATTGGATATTTCCACTGTTTTCCAAACATCAAGACATGATTGTAGTAAGTCTGTGGAAGGTAGTTGGCAGGCTGTACCGCGGCAGGCATCTCCGGCGGAGGTCAGTGCTCTCGGGAACTAACGGGACCCCGAGGCATCATATCTCTGGCCTGAGAGCCTGAGAGGCTGCAGTCCACCGCTCATACCTACTCAGCACCGCGCAGATTGTATTTTGTGATATAACTTATTGATATCAGTGGTGGAATGCAAGAGAAGATCTTGCTTGTGTTCATTCAATTCAAAATTACTTTAAATTACTAGTTAACATAATCTAGGTTCACAAAGAATGAAGGAATGCTTGTTCCAAAATATGAGTATAACAATCAATACGGACAGCGAAGCGTGGAGTATAACGTGCCCAAAATATTTAACATTTTACCGAATAATATAAAACATTCCGATTCGCCAAATAGATTCAGATACTGAAAACATGGCTACTAGGTAGAGATACTTTTTACTTAGTAAATATATATCATCTAATAGTGACAGTATTGAACAATCACTCTAATCGACTAAACATTATAATTGAACCTTAAAATTTATAATTGTAAACATTGTACTTAATTGAAGCTTAACATCCATAATTTGAAACATTGTAATTGAACCTTAAAATCCATAATTGTAAACATTGTAATTGAACCTTAACATTCATAATTGTAAACATTGTAATTGAACGTTAACATCCTATGGACAAACTGCTGAATATCGGGTTTAATGGGATTTTAATGGGTTTTACCTTTTAAAACTTGGGATTATACTCGAAAAACAATTAAATAAAATTTTAAAAATTCTGAGCCTCGCGTCCAGGTCCATTTGGGAGGCGTATGTGGGTACAGCCGCCCCGGGAACCATTTATTGGAAAACTAACACCCCTGCCATAGTTTACCCCAAGTGGATTGCTATGTTTGATGACTTTGCAGGGGTGCCCGAGTTTGTCTAGGTTTTTATGGCCAATGCGTTTGCCCACCTACTGCATGGTAGGCCAGAAAGAGAGAGATTGGTTGAGAGAAACTTAACTTAGATCTCTCCAGCCGGTCACTCTACACCCATCGCCTTGCACCGCAGTTGGAGGGATAATCCGTCATTCCTGAGGGTAATTTTTTTCCTCAGGATCTCCTGCGTGGAACTTATGTTAAAAAAAATGGCTTTCGCCATTTCAAGCACCGTTTTGATTCTGAATGGTAATCTTCCACCAGGGCGATACTCGGAATAAAATGTAACTAACTACCTTTTATTTTTTACAGATAGTTATAGTTTTGACTATGACAGCTTTGCAGGCTGTCAGGAGAGAGACTTTTTATTGTTTTTTCGAAGTACAATCCCGTTAAACCGCAATTAAGCAGTCTGCCAACTTCAATTACAATTTAATTACGCATACATAATATTATTATTATAACTGTACATATTGTCACAATTAATAAACAGACTTAATATAAACCATCTGTGTTTAGTAACCATTGTTTTAGCATATATCTCAATCTATTTATAGAATCGCAATTTTTTATATTACTAGGTAACATGTTAAATGTTTTGGGTACGTTATATTCCAGGGTTCGCCGTCCGTAGTTAATGTTATATTTTGGAACAAGCATTCCTTCATTTTTTGTGAACCTAGTATCTTGTTCATATTCCACTTTCCTCTTATATTCAGACTCAGATATATGCTGAGTCATTATTTTGAACCATTGTTTTAAAGAAATTATTTATACAAATCTTTAAAAAAGTTCAATGGGTTTCTTTTAAGTTGGTTGTTTATCGTTGTCATGGTGTCCCTAAGTTATGTTTGTAATTTGTGCATTTTACGTTGTCTTGACAACTGGTAACACTTTTTTTCAATACTTTTCTACATTATAGGTGTATGTATTGTATTGGAACCTACAATAAATTAAACATTAACCTCTCGGACTAATTTATTAGATTTTCGGAATAACCTAATTAGGTCTCATAGAAAACGTTGTGTCTCCCTTACTATAATGGTTAGAAATATGATATAAACGATGTTGGAAAGAAAAAACACAACGCTTTATATTAAAATCTAAAAAAATAATTAAAATGTACACCTTTATGAAAGCAAAGTTTCCGACCGCAATATGAAAAAAAATACAAAACTTTGGGAAATTCTTTATTTATTTTTTTTATATGAAACAACAAAAAAGTAAGTAGATGATAAAATTTGTTGAATATTTTCCTGTACAATATGTATTTTATTATTTTTTTCGTTAACAGTAATTTTAGGTAGAAAAAACGTAAGGTGAACCATTTTGAAAACTTTTTCCCGCCGCCTAAACCGCCTTTCAAAAACTGTTTTCAGGATTTTTCAGGATTTCAGGAACAGTTTTGTCGGATGCGTTCAGAAAAAAATCATTTATTTGAAATTTATTGCAAAGCCGAAATATGTTGACCTTTCGACAAAATAGGCTCGAGGCCTGAGTGGTTAAATGAACCCATGTAATTATTGAAAGACTACAAGGGACAATGTTATTATCTAGTTTAGTAAAACAGACATTATGCTGGTACACACAAAACATAAGTAGGTACACGTGAAGAAGTGGTTCATTATTTTACCTATTTATATACATAGGTAAAATAAAATAATGGCGATAAATATATTACATATGACGTCATGGCCTGTCCCGGTTTCTTTGACCCGGTGACTTTGTCCCGGTGACTTTGACCAGGTGACTTTGACCCGGTGACTTTGCCCGGTGACTTTGACCCGGTGACTTTGTTCCAGTGACTTTTTCCCGATGACTAGCTGTCACTCGATGACAGAGGATCCGAGGAACGTGCTATTTTTGGAACCAGTTTCTATTTGATTTATAAAATGGTCACCAACACTAACTGGGCGAAGCCGAATCAAAAGCCGCCCGCAGGGCCTATCAGTAAAAACCTGCGGAGCGGGTAACTAGCGGGTGATAGTTAGGAACTAATGTCAACCTAACATAATAAAACTTATACACATTTAATTTAAATAAAACAAATCAATCAATTAAAAAAATTGTCACTTTGGATGCCGCATAATTACTTCTGTATTTTCACATTCATTAGGTTTGGTTTGTAATGAAACTAGAAAAAAAAAATTGCATGAAACATATTGTAGGTATTTTAATCAAAATCATGTTCGAAAACGATATTACTGATAAGTTTTTAGATTTTCACGGCCAAAAGCATTTTCGTTGTTAGTTTTTGGGGTGTATGCCGTGTTGCGCTACCTCCTTGTATAGCCGACGTTTCGGACAGCGTTGCAGTGTAGATCCGACGATGTGGATCACACATCGTCGGATCTACCGGATCTGCCCTGATGGTGGACACTGCAATGCTAAAGAAAACGAAAAAGAAGATATTACTGATGTTTTATGTTTTTGTGCGATTTGTAGGCACCTACCTACTATTCGCTTCGTTCACATCTACTGTTTTTCAGTCTGCATTATATGATGCGTACTGTGTTATTATTTTATTAACAAATGTAATACATCTACAAATAAAGTAAAAATGAATATTTACAGGTTTCGCGCTTGACCTAACACACAAGTATTTTACCAATTATATTTTTTGTGGAATTGAAAGCTGCATTTACGAGTTTGTAATAAGATATTATTCGATCGACATTCCGACATGATTTTAAAAGATTTGATTTTAAAAGTATTTTTTCGTTCAAAATCGATTTATTGTCGTAGCGTTGCGGAATTTTCCACCTACATCATTTTTAGGTATATTTTATTATTTTGAACTCTACTCTGCTAAACGTAAGGTATATAAATGAATTTGGAACATATTGACCATTTAAATTGACACAAAATGTAGAACAGGGACTGGGCAAACATTAATATTCTGCGTTCGGAATGTTGCAAAAGTAGGGTAGGACACTCAAAAAATCGCCTCTCCTTTAACTTATTCGACAATATTTATGTTAATTATATGTATTTTATGGGTTTTTGCTGTGTAAATAATTAGTTTTATGAATTATTTTATAGGACTTAGTTTGTAAACTTGTTCTATAAACCTAAGAAACATACTACCTAGAAAAGACATCAAAGAAGTATTTTATGCCTTATGTCATTCCCGTCTTGAGTACAGAATTCTAGTATGGGGATCTGCTACAGCAAATCATATTAACCACTTAGATATTGCTCAGAAGAGCATTGTAAAAACCATACTAAAATTACCCACCAGAACCCCCTCAAAAGATATCTTTAAGTGACATTCTAAATTTAAAACAAATTTATGCCAAGAATATTCTTATACATCATTTTAAAAACAGAAAATCTCCTAATGAAACTCGGATACATGACACAAGAGCCTCAAAAAAGGATATACGAGGTGTTCCAAAATTCAAGACAAGTTTTG
This sequence comes from Limnephilus lunatus, assembly GCA_917563855.2. Lineage (NCBI taxonomy): Eukaryota > Metazoa > Arthropoda > Insecta > Trichoptera > Limnephilidae > Limnephilus > Limnephilus lunatus. The sequence continues at coordinate 24,421,282 of OU830596.1, forward strand.
GCCAAAGAAACCACATATATCATATATAAACTTTACAACATCCTTCCTCTAAATCTGAAAAAGATAGAAAAGATAAATAAGTTTAAGGAAAAAATCAAAACACGGGTGAAAGAAATTAATGCAGACATACTAGAGAACGTATTAAAAACATCATAGAAACTAAATAACGGAAAATCAAAGAAATCTACCAGTCCGCCTCAGCACAGGACCACCTAGTGAAGAGGACTAAGAACAAACAGATGAAATATTTATATACATCATCATATCTTGTAATTCTCATCAAACCTGTAACTAAATAGTCACTAATAAAAAATAAAAATTATTAACCTACAGAATATCTTGTTGAAAGTCGTAGGACACGTCATTTTCGAGTTGACAAAATTTTTGGTAAACGCCCATAAACAGATTCCAATTTACTACATTTACGCTGTATACGAAATGGTAACATTTTTCCTAACGTTTTTTTTCTTCTTTTTTCAGATATCTTCATCCAGTGATATGCGTCCCAATTCACTAAGAACATCTTAGTCAAACACACATCTTTATAATCATAAAGATGTATTATTAACACAAATATAATTAATCAAATTATCTACCCTTTAATAAGGGTTCCAGAATACATCATGGAAAAACAACGACTCATGAGTGATGAAGAGGAACACTTTTTAGTTAGAAACGACATGAATATGAGAACGAGAAGTGAGAAATCCAAGGAAACTTATAGACAATGCGACAGAAGAAGCAATAATAACGAAAATAGTCATAATTCATTCTTAGAAGGAAAATCATTAACGTCTGAACATCAGAAGCAGCCGAATAAATCAAACAATTTTATGAGTGCATTTAGTGACTTCTTCGGGCTGAAATCGTCTGGTGGTAAAGCCAACGGTTCCAGCAACTGCAGTAGTTTGGTGGTCAGTGTTTTGATTGCTTTCCTATACGTTGCTAGTGCAGTTTTTCTGTCTAATGGATGTGAAAGTTTAGGGGTGAGTGCCACTCCACTCAGTTCTGGACGGCAGCCTTCCATGTTTCATTGTAAGTATTTTTTTCATTTTTTTTTGTAATAATTGTGTATTCTTTTAAATCATGTAATCCGTAGGTATCTAATAATTTGTAGGTTACTACTTTATTATAAAAATCTATTTCTGTATTATATTTGAAAAAATATATATTTAACCCTCGACCCGTCGCGTGTGGTCTTTAAAAGCCCAGGTTTTATAGAAATGCTAATTATGTACATTTTAAATTTTTCCACTGATTCCTTACTTAGGCAGCTTCCTAAAAGCGACTATACGTGACGCTAGCGCCGCGAACATTCAGTCTGCGCGTATGTGATGTGAGATACAGACTTGTGTTTCGGCGTGAGGCTAAAATTAGTCAACAAAACACCTTGAAAAATCAAGTTTATATGTTTTTTCGTATGATTTTATAAGTATTTTGTTGATTTTTTTGTTGTAATAATAATAAGTCTGTATCAATCTCAAATAGTTATAAGTTTGATAGAATTGGTTAGATTCTTTTAAAGTTTACTATTAAAAAAAGATGATTCAAAATTATTAAAAAAAAATTATTTGTTGATTTTTAAACTTTTGCATTGAAAAAAAAATCTAATTTTATTATATTTCTTTTCATTATCACCTGACTATAATCAGTTAAAATAACACATAAAATGTATGCTAAGACAACTATTTAATCATATTTATTTTTGGGGTCCTAAGCGACCCCGCGCGACACCTAGCGTTAAAAAAAGGCGCGAGGGGTGGAGTTTTAATATTTTTTTCCTCCCTATGTCCAGCAAATAAGAATTGGCGGTTTTCGTTTTCCAATTGCTGGCATAATTGGCTTTGCGAGTCATTTTTTATTTTATTTTAGCTACTACTAATTTAGGTGGTAGCTATTTGTATATCGATGGTTTTTATTTTTAATCTCAATTGATTTTTTTTTCGATTTTTTAATATAAGTTTTTGGGGGTGAATTTTGATTTCAAATTTAATAAAATAATATATTCAGGTCTGAAGGGGTTAAGAATTTTTCAGTACATAAGAGTTTCAAATGCGCGCAATCATGGCATAACCATTTGTTGTAGGTTTTCGGGTTGAAAGGAGCTAAGGAAGAGTTAAGTTAAAAAGTACCTGCCTGGTTATTCGGTTCTGGTTAATAAACAAGGGTAAAGCCATTTCAAGCAACATTTCGGTTATAAACGGTGGTCTTTCAGCAAGACAATAAGAGGGTCAAACACTATGTAACGCAAATCTGTATATTGTTTTTAAACATTATCAATCAATCTAAAAATAATTACTCGAACTATTGCCACCAATTCCGAAAGAATTGTTGATTGTATAACTGAATACTATTTATTTATTTGAACATATTTAGTGGTAAACAATAATTTATACAAATTAATAGACCTGTAACAATAATTCATCCATCTAGGCACATTTAAAGTGTTGAAACTCCGCGGTCAACAAAACAGTTTGCACTTTTTTGCTATAAATTAACAAGGAGCTCTGATATCTCATTTAGCAGGCGGTTGGAGTAATATGGGACCCAACCTTGAGTCTCCCATCTTATTTATTATAAACTCGTCTCTACAATATCGACAGCTAAACGCCATCTATGGGTAAACTAATGGATTACTATCTAGTGCCGTCATTGGTCGAGCTCTTTCACTAATGTTAAGCATCATTACATAGTACAAAATGAAGTCACTCAAAATATTTGTGTGCTTAACGAAATACTTTTTCACCAAAAAATGCAAACATAATTTGTCTCGACGCCACCTAGCGAGCGATTGAGCATTAACAATGCCTCTCTCACAAAAAATAAAGTTGGTTGTTTTCAGGTGGAAAAATGTAATAAGCAGTAATTGTTGAATAAAGCACTAGTATATATTGAATTATTTGGCGGGTATTAGATAAGCCGCCATAGCTCGGTGGTAGAGCACCTGACCGGCAATCAGAAGGACACGGGTTCAAGTCCCGTTGGCGGCCAGTATCTTTTCTCGGAAGATTTTTTCAATGTAGATGAGTGTTTCAGGCTGATAATTATTGCTTATAATAATTGTTACCTTCTGTTTTATTGGTTTAGTAACGCACATAATTATAATTGTGAGTATTATTTTCCTTGTATGCATGTAAAAACCCGCTAGGGCGTAAATAAACATAAATAAATAAATATTACTTAAAACAACAGTGAAAAACCGTACGAATGCTGATACAAAGAGTAAAACAAAAAAAGTATATTTATCACCAGAAGATGCAAAAATAATAACGTTTACTGAAGAAGAGCTGAAGCTTTAAATTTAAATTAATGCAACTTTTGTGATCAAAATGTTAATAACGAATTTAACGGTTCTTAAAACCCGATTTTAATTATTCAAAATTGTTTATTTTCTGAGGATGTCATTAATTTTTAAATCAAGTCCGGATAATCAGAAGCCGTAAAGAAAATCGCATAAAATAGTTCACCATACGGTTTTTATGACTCAACTTTTCAATATTACTGTTTTTTAAGATCGATAAATCTTTTTTTATCGATACATATTTTGTCTTCTTTATTAAAAGTTTTTATGTGAATACTAAACAAGAGTCTCAACTGCTGTGAGATTATGGCATCTGAGGGTATATTGTGAGGATGGTAAGGAGATGGTGAATATAAATATGGGGAAGTGTCCAACTATTCATATCTTGTCGTCAAATGCAGGTAAGGCCATTTCATTTAACATTTCGATTATAAATGGTGGTCTTTCATCAAGGCTAGAGTGACGGTGTTTACCAAACTGGCAACATCGCACAAGAGTCCCAACTACTCGCAGCTGTATCGAAATAGGGGAGCTAAGGCATTCACATTCTGTTATGTAATAAGGCTGAAGGGAGTGGGAAGAGGAATGAGATAGGGAAAGAGCTTGGAACCTCTTCAAATGGGATGTAAACCATAAAATATACGGTTTTTAAAATCGCTTATTTCTCTGAATGTGTTTGGTGTGCACTAGCTGCTGTCTAGGTAACAACATGCAAGTTTTAAAAAAAAATTATTTATTTATTACAATCATAAAGGTACTAAAATTAACATTATAATATATATTTCAAATTATAAACTAGACATGTTTACAGTTACGAGAGTTAAAAACTCGTGTATTAAGGGGAAAAAATAAAAATTTATAAATCACTAAAAATTATAACTTCACATTCAGTATGACGAAAAAAAAAACAAAAAAAAATTGTACCTACATATAAAAGTGAAAAGAACTTTTTGTATATAATAAAATAAAGTTAAATATTCAACACAAATTACTTAAAATAAAAAAGTACTAGATACACTAAAAAGTAATAGAATAAGATATCAATTGATGACGACCTCCGTAGTCCAGTGGCTAAGACTCTTGACTCACAAACCGGAGGTCGCGGGTTCGAACCCGACGTGCGCAAATAAATTTTATTTGATTAATTTGTGTTATTTCACAATTAATTCATTTAAAGTAATATATAGTATATTTGCGGCACGTTCCAGAGTGGAAGATACTATCAGTATCGCCCTGGTGTAAGACCACCATTCAGAATTGAAACGTTGCTTGAAAATGGCTTTAGCCGTGTTTGGTGACCAGATCTGAATAGCCAGGTACTTCCCAACCTTCCTCTTCCCCACCTCCTTCCCCTCCCCACTACCTTCAGCCTCACAACATACCCCAATTGGGGATGCCACAGTCTCACTGGCTCCAGACGGGAGCAGTTGAGATTCTTGTGCGGTATTCACTGTAAAAAAAAAAAAAATTGATTTTAATTAGCTAAATTATTTATGAGAGAATATTTTATTTTATTTTAATTTATATTTAACTAAATCACCATACAGTAAGAGAGTGGAAAATACTCTCAGAATCGCCTCAGTGTAAGACCACCATTCGTAATTGAAACATGGCTTGAAATGGCGTAAGCCATGTTTGGTGACCAGATTTGAATAGCCAGATACTTCTCCACCTTCCTCTTCTCCATCTCCCTCCCATCCTCTCAGCTTTCAACCTCACAACATACCGCAATTTCGGAAGGCGGGAGCAGTTGTGAATCTTGTGCGGTATTTATATTTAAAAAAAAACATTAAAATACTTGTTCATTTTATTTTATAAAGAAAGAAAATAACTTCAACAAAGAATGAAGATTGTCTTTGGAACCATACATATCTATTATGTGCCATTAACATAATTGACATACTTATAAATAGTACAACAACATGAAGAATAACACTAAGCGAAATTTAAGAAAAAAGGTAATAAGTAGTGAATAAAAGGTAAAATGTATAAAAGTAAATTATAAAGTACAAACTATAAATTATTAGGTAAAAAGTAAAAATAAAAATTTAAAGTGTGAAATAAAACAATAAAAAGTAAAATGTAGAAATATAAGACATCTCTAAAAGGTACGTACAAATATTTAAATATAAAAGTAAGAAATCCTGGATTATGTTAACCGATATGATAAATTTTACTATGATTTCTAGTTCATTATTAGTTTTAGAGTGAAGTAATTTGTTTTATGAACACTTGAATGTTTTGATCCACGAAATAATCATAGATATTCTAGTGAACGCACCTTATATCAATAATCAGCATGCGATTCATCAAATCTTAAATTAATTTCGCCGCTGAATCATAAGTCTTCCCACGCAGGCGACACACTAACCTAACCACAACATCACTACACTATTGTCTGAATAAATTGTGTCGAATAACATGATATGTTACATGCCAGTATTATTATAAAAACACGTGTCTAAAATTAACGAACTTGAAGTGTTTAAAAGATTAAATATTAAGAGGAACGACTGCGCGGTATTTTTCATACAAAACTTAAATTTGGTGTTTTGGCCTGAAACATTTTTTTTATCAAAAGGTTTATCACTTTATTAATTTGTCCTTTAAATTATAAAGTATAGGCCATTTAAGTAATCAAACATTTTATGAGTTGGTAATAAATTATTAAAAACATAGTCTTGCCCAACACATTGAACAAGTACATATAATATAAAATTTAAATTTAAAAAAAACATTGTAAAAAAAACTTTTTGGACCGAAATTTTAAATATAATATGTATGTTCCAACGTAAATGGGTCATTTTTAATTTTAAATTTACTTCCAAATGTTTTCTTTAATAATTTTATATTTGCATGATAGATAGAACAAAATATATTTTTCTAAATTATATCACATATAATTGCGAAAGTCGCCTCCAAAATTATGAAAAATACAATCTTTAACGGCATTCATATTATAATTTAAATCATTAATAAATAAGGTAGTACTTATCCATACTAGATAATATTTGGCATACCTTTTGTATAAAAAAACACCTTTTCACTTTGTTCTCCTAAATAATTGAATAATTGAATTATTAAATAATTGGTCTCCTTTGAAATTGATTACATTACTATTATTACTAGAAAGAGGCGATTACCTGTATGTTGATGAAAGTAATAAAATTAATACCCTTATTTTTGGAAAAACTTAGCAGAGACTTAATCATATTTCCATTTTCAAGTCTCCTTTCAATTTTCCTCGTCCGTGGCTCTTCTATATATGTTTTTTTAATGCGATTTTAACCCTCATTTACAGATAAACTATATGAAAGACAAGCTCAGAATCGCTTGCCCCAATATCAATCTGAAAGCTACTTTATATTTGATCATTGTAGCTTCTCTGAATACTTTCATGTGAATGTTTTACGAAATTTGTGGGTGAATTTTTGCAGCAATGGCGGAAATAATAATATTTTACATTTTCAAAGGAGTATCAAGGCCATTATTTCTTTGAAAACTCCTTTGAATTGTTTTTTTTGTGTTAGGTATTTATTCAGGTTTGTGTAGAGATAATAAAATCATTTTACATTTGTGTGAATATATATATATTTTTTTTTTTGACAACTGTTTCCAATTTGAAATCAATAGAAAACTGTACCTATTTGTGTTAGGGAAACACATGTACATTTCGATTTTTTGCGATTTATTCCTTCGCCCGCCAGCCACAATAAGCCCCGAGGTCAAATATTCAATAATAAATAACACTTTTAATATCTTCTGCCTAAAATGCAAACGTTTACATTCCGTGGGTCATGAATCACCGCAGGTTTGAGGATGAGAACGGGCTCGAACAGGTGATAGAGACAGCATAATTTATTTGCATAACTCCAAAACATTACAACGGTACTACTGGTTTGATTTGACATTCACGGTAGACCGATTGTATTCTTTAACTTAGTGTTCCTGCTTACAAACTAAAACGTATAAATAATATGAACAAAGCCACGTGAAATAATGGATTTCTTGATAGCATTGTGGTTTGTGATTTCGTGATCTTTTTGTACCAGACGAAGTGTTTCACCAGGAATATTCCCTTGAAGTGAAAACTTCTTTAACACCGTTGTGATTTGAAACTCGATGAAACAAAAAAAAGACAAAACAAATATATCTATAGCATTTACCCTGCGAGAGAATGAGATAGTATAATCGGTCTCCTCTTTGCGCGGTGCTTCGTAGCCTCTCCACTCTTGTCTATTTTAGTTTTCGGAAGGTTTCACTCCAAACTCTGATTTTTTTATACTTCTATTTCCTTTTTAACCCCGACGCAAAAACGACGGGTGTTATAAGTTTGAGATGTTTATATGTCTGTCTGTGGTATCGTAGCACCTAAACGAATGGACCGATTATGACGCGTTTTTTATTTTATTTGAAAACTGACGTAATCGAAATGATTCTTAGCTACAATTCATGAAAATCTGTTCAGGCGTGTTAAAGTCATCAGCCCTTTTTTTTGTCGGGTGTTACTTAAAATTTTGAAAATTTTACTAATAATATTAATTTTGTTTGACTTGGTATATATATATATATATATATATTTGTACAACCAGTCATAATTGTTTTTCTTAGAAATAACACCAGATCTTGTTTACGTTTTCATATAAGTATGAATGATTTTATAAATGTCCGAAAAAACATAATCATAGCTAGATGTTTGTCATTTTGAAATTTCAACTGTTTTGGATTTTATTGAAATACATTTTGAAGGTTATACCTATCAGAATAATATGAACCATCGAAGAAGAAGATAATATTAATAAATTCAAACGAAATAGGAAAGAGAACAAGACACATAAAATAAAATAAATTGTCAATGATTATATTTTTAATTCTAAATTTGAAAGAAGACATCGACAAAAATGACAAAAATTAAATAGGTCCCAATGACCAAGTGGATTTATCGTCAATCGTTGTCCCGGTAAAACTGAGATCCTCGGTTCGATATCCAGTTGCAATCGTTACCTTTTATTTTATTTTTTGGTGATCGCAAGGCGTTGGGATCGAAAGATTCCTACTGGAGAGGTCAAAAGTTCTCCCTCATTCAGACCTTTCCTGATTCAGCCCGCCACGCTGGTGGTGGGCAGTCACATCCACCACCAAAATCTGGAAAAACCTCACCTCATAAACCCGGTCACCCCCGCTAAGTCAGCAAAAGGAATTAACCACTTGTGGTGACCTACGACAGAGGTGTTGATTATCCAAAAATATGGTTTCCGGGTCGGTGACACCCAAACCCGCTTTTTTTAAATAAAAATTCTATCGAAATAAATCAAACTGTTATTAAAAATTATTTCATAAACAAACAATTTATTTATGTGATAGGCCTGAGAGTCGGGAGATTCTTGTTTTCATTATTGACCACCACGGATTTCCTGTTCACCGATCATTGGATAGGAACTTTCCAGTCCTTATCACAAAACAGTCAACTTGACCTCGATACAAAACGGTAACGGGTCAATATTTGTCAATCGTAGCTATTAAATAGAACTAACTACTGTTACTCGGATAGGGACCGAAACGCGGATCAACCCTGTTTCTGTCATTGATCACATTTCTGGGATTTCCTGATCACTGATCATTCGATACTTTCCAGTCCTTATCACAATACAGTCAACTTGACCTCGATACAAAACAATAACAGGTCAATATTTGTCATTCGTAGCTATTGAATAGAACTAACTACTGTTACTCGGATGGGGACCGAGCCGCAGATCAACCCTGTTTATGTCCTTGATCACATTTCGAGGAATTTCCTGTTCACTGATCATTCTATACTTTCCAGTCCTTATCACGATACAGCCAACTTGACCTCGATACAAAACGATAGCGGGTCAATATTTGTCAATCGTAGCTACTGAATAGAGCTAACTACTGTTACTCGGATGGGGACCGAACCGCGGATCAAAGCCATCACTGCCGGCGCGTTGCCTGTTTTACCACGCAAGGTCGTGATCGTGGATAGAAATCGTGACTTAACTCACAACAAGTTATTATCTATGGTCCCAAAGGCTTAACTGGAGTTTAAGTTAACTCTCCGATAGCTGGGCGTTAGTAATTTAACTGGTGGATTAGCAGTAACGGTTATGGTCGGCGTTCAATTGTTGCTGTTAACCCTTCGATCGCCAAGAATTCAATAGCGCCAAAAGCCAGGTGACACCATATATACGAATATACTCATATTGGCAATATGTGTGATAGCTATATTGTAATTCGTTAAGTAGGGGTAATTTAATGTTTGATTAGGTGAGTTATGCTATTTCTTGTTATGTCTTAACTTAGTTAGACGAATGTTCTAATGCAGTTTCTTAATTTAATTAATTAAATTAACTAATGTGGTGGCTTTACTTAATTAGAATGTTATAACGTATTGACTTAACTTAATTGGACCGATCTAATGTAGTGGCTTGACTTAATTAGACTTTTAATGTAGTGGCTTTCCTTAATTAGATTGTTTGTGTAGTGGCTTAACTTAGTTAGAATGTGATAATGTAATAGCTTGACATAATTAAACCGTTCTAATGTAGTGGGTTAACTTAATAAGAATGTTCTAATGTAGTGGATTTGAGTGGAGTGACCAATTTAAAAATATTAATTATAGCCCACATATAACGGAAAACCACAATGTAGAAAATAGATATAGAAGAATGACGTTTCTAGTGATTACAATACAAAGGCACAAATACGTAGACAGACAGATATAACGCATTCAGTGGCTCAAAACATTATTAAACAATTTCATGTGCACATTTATACACAAGATAACATGCATAGAATTAATTAATACTATTGAATAGGTGCTTAGAAACAATATCAATAACAAATATTATAATCAATAATTATCAGCCTGAAACACTCATCTACATTGAAAAATAAAGTTGGTTGTTTTCAGTTGGAAAAATGTAATAATAAGTAATTGTCGAATGAAACACTAGTATATATTGAATTATTTGGCGGGTATTTGATAAGCCGCCATAGCTCAGTGGTCAGAGCTGCTGACCGGCAATCAGATGGTCACGAGTTCAATTCCCGTTGGCGGCCAGTATCTTTTCTCGGAAGATTTTTTCAATGTAGATGAGTGTTTCAGGCTGATAATTATTGATTACAATATTTGTTATCTACCCTTTGTGCTATGCATAAAAATCTTGTTTAAACGTTAGTTTATCAATTAAAAATAATAATTAATATCAATAAAATAAAAAATCTTGACCTGTTTACCAACTATTTCAGCTATTTTTAACATTCAATTTGAATTAAATTTTCTGTTTTTGAACGTATCCCAAATGGACATACTGTTTTCAAAGCAGATGAAAAACTCTTCAATTTTCAGAAAAAGGCATAATGCAATTAAAAAAATACATTTTTTTAAACAAAAATTTCCAATGTTTTTAAAATCACTTACCGACGTCATTTTATTTAAAATTAAAAAATGCATTTAGTTAGACGAACATGTTACTAATATTTTTGTCACTTGACTTTTTGTCGCTTCGTATAAAAATCATTATTAAAAAAATTTTGACACCCCGACCGAGAGAACTGTTTGACGGTTTTCTGGTAAACTTTTAAATGCAAATAGAAAGCTTTGTGTTCTCTCGTTTATATCTGTTTATATTATGTGTATAGGCATAATAGAATACAGGTAAGAAAGTTTTTTTTTATGACATGTCATTTGGTGCCAGATATAGCACTACGTGACCCGAAAGGTTTTAACCACTATTTATATATGTATCGACATTTCAATGGTCCCTTCCTCAGGATACAGGTCGTTTTTGCACTCCGTTAATGCGTACCAGTTTTGCACAACACTACTACACGTACAATGGAGTGGTGTAGTTTAATCAACTGGCAATAGAGCTGAGATTAGAATCTGATAACTATAAATTTAAAAATTAAATAAATAATGTTACCTTAAATAATTTAGCTAATTATTTACACCATCCCATTAGTTTTCTTATACGATTATTTAGTTTGTTAGTTTTATATTATATTAACTTTATATTATTAAATTAGTTTTTTCTCTATCACTTCATTTTAAATGTATAATAATTTTTTTTTTTAAATACGTAATATTTATGTGTACACGCAAGTGGTTACACTCCCGTAAAGGTAAATATTTTTTATTTATTGAAACAACGTATTATGTTACTCCATAAAGTTAACTAGTAAATATTGATAAATCATTAAAAAAATTTAAAAATTTAAAAAAAATGCCTCTGGACGAGCTTTTTTGCATTAGCTTTACACAGGAGGCCCTGAAGAAATCAATTTCCCTCAGCACTTGTGTCATCTTTGGAGATTCTGTGTGGAGGGCCTCTTTTAGGGATAGCAAGGAGAGATAGATATGGGAAGGAAAGAGGTATGAGGGATGGATAGGAATCTGGGAATCAATGTGCCTAGGAGTGACGGATGTATGAATTCATCCTTCCCACTGCAGTTCAAAGCGATGGGTCGAGAGAGTCCTGCTGGAAAGATCCAATAGGTCATCCTCACTCCATAAACCCGGGCGCCACTGCTAACTCACCAAAAGTAGCGAACCACTTCGGGTGACCCGTGAGACAGGTGTTGGTTATCCAATAAATGTTAGCTAGCTAACCCAATGTTAGCAATAACGTCTAACTACCAGCGACCTCCGTGTATGTACAGTTAAAATATTTTTAATTGTGATTTTATGATTATGATCCACAAGCGTATTATAATTACTCAGCCAGCGACACGGAAGGCCTGGATAGGTGGACAGTGACTAGTAATGTACCGCTAGGTTTGCTGACCCATTGCTTCATTTCTGGATTGCATAATGCGCAAGTAGGCACACACAAGTTTACGGGCAAGGCCGGACCGGTCGAACTAATAGCAACTTGATCATATTATCTATCTAACGTGAATCAACTTATATCTATTAATTCTATTCGGTTCTGTTAGGTATAGGGATAACTTATATTGTAATTCGTTGGGTAGGTCTGCTTAATGATTGATCAAGTGGGTATGTTATTTCTTGTTGCTTAGAATGTTCTACTATATTTTCTTAAATTAATTACTTAATTAGAATGTTCTAACGTAGTTTCTTAATTGACTGATCTAATGTAGTGGCTTGACTTAATTAGACTGTTCGAATGTAGTGGCTTAACTAAATTGGAATGTGATAATGTATTGGCTTAACTTAATTAGAATGTTCTAATGTATTGGCTTAATTTAATTAGAATGTTTTAATGTATTGGCTTAACTTAATTAGAATGTTCTAATGTAGTGGACAAAGTAAATTACAATGTGATAATGTAATAGCTTATCATAATTAGACCGTTCTAATGCATTGGCTTAACTTAATTAGAATGTTTTAATGTATTGTATCAAACTAATTTGACTTTTCTAAGGTTGTGTCTTAACCTAATTAGACTGTTATAATATAGTAGTTTTATTTAATTATAATGTTCTTATATATGTCTAATAATGTTATATTATTGTGAAAACAAGCTTATGGGTCCGAGTGGTTAACTTAATTAGATGGTTCCAACGTTGTATCTTAACTGATTTACACTGTTATAATGTATTGGATTTACTTAATTGAAATGTAATGGCTTAACTTAATTATATAGTTCTGATGTTGTGTCTTCATTTAATTGGCCTATTCGAATGTTGTGTCTCAACTTAATTACTCTGTTCTAAGGTTGTGTCTTATATCTTAACTAAATTAAACTCCTCTAAGGCTGAAATATAGCTAAAGCTAACAAATTATTTTACCGTTGTAATGCTGAGTCTTGTCTTAACTAAATTAAAGTCTTTTTATTATGTGTCGTAGCTAAAATTAACTATTCTGGTTTGTGTCTCAACAATATTAAAAATTCAAAATGTTTTACTAATTTTATTATATCTTTCACCAGCGATACTTAGAGTTGGTACTAAGAACTTTTCACAAACTTTCAATGTATTGTTTTATTGTGAAACCAACTAAAGCTCCGGGTTTTACTTTTTGATTTTTCTCTTACTTTGAATGTCAAGTATGCGAAATTTCATCAAGACTTATAAAAAATCTGCTTTAAGGGATGAGAAAAGGGATGGAGTGTTTTTTTTTAAATTTCATGTACAGTCGCAATTCTTTTCTGTTTTGTAGGTCAAATGTGCAAAATATTATCAATCTCTGAATTAAACTGTAGATTTGTATACATAACAAATCCACGCCGCCCCCTTCAGAAACTTCCCTTCATATATACACACAGATTTAAAACGCATGTAAATTAAATTAAATTACCAGTTTTTAACCCACAACCTCTAGATCCAAAGCCAATCAGATCTTAATCGATCGACCGCGGAGTGTTCAATGAGGAAAAAGATTATTTAAACCCGAACAAACCCGGATAGTACATAAACCTAATTTTATATATACCTAATAATATACATATATATCAGAAAGACACGCCTTTGTGTATTGTAGATATATTATGATGTGCCTATTAGGTACAATATGTAATTAAGGTATTAGTAGGTTAATGACGTTCCATCTACAATTACCGACCCCTTTTTGTAGCGGACAAAATAACAAAGTAAGAGGCTTCATAAATACGAATTTCAATATCTCAACATGAAGGTTGAACCCGATAAACAAAATAGAAATGGAATTTTAAGAAAATGAACATCATATGGAGAAATTTTTCTCGTGTGTCGACAAACGGCGATAATTGTCAATCTTTAATAATTAGGTATCTACATAACTCACTTAACAGAAAATCAAACAAAAGTTAGATCTACCACACTTTATAGGTAATAATGGACATGCTTGACTTACTTAACCAGTGATTCCTTATATTATTTGGAGGAAAAAATGTTATTGAAAAAACCAAACAATGTTTTTTCACATATTCCCGCTGGTCACTCAGCCGAGTAACCAACCAATCCCTCATCCGACCCTAACTGTGCAATACCTTCCTATTTAAAGTGTTTATTTGAAAAAAAACGTCAAAATTTTACCGGACACCACAATCTCATTTATATATTTTTTTTACTACAAAAAGTATCGTCAATTCGTCAAGAAGGACGTCAATTGCGTCCCTTGACAGACACTGTATATCGATAAAAAAATGATATCGCCATTGTAAATAAAAACTCTTATTTATTAGTATAGAATTTTTATTTTGACTTGTGACGAGGTCTTGACTTGACGAGGTCACTTCTATGTTACGAGTATTACATCTATCGCTGCTTTTTGTCTTTGCTGTCATATACCATCCTTTACTCTGATAATCCACATTTTTATTCTAATGATTTCGTATTACCTACTGATTTTGTAAATGCGTGAAGTCCGTTAATTATATTTAGTTCGTTAATGATAATTTGGGAGTCGGGTGTGGGTACTGCCGCCCCGGGAACCATTTTTAGAGGAACCAACACCTCTGCGATAGGTCACTCCAAGTAGTTCGCTCCATATGGAGACTTAGCAAGGGTTCTCGGGTTCATGGGGTGAGGTTTTTCTTTTCGATCTCTCCTAGTACTATTTTGGAACATCGTCATGCACTACTGGAGGGATGGATTCATACGTCCGTCACTTCTGGACACACTGACCTCCCGGTTCCAACTCACTCCTCACACCTTTTTCCTTCCCAGAACTTCCTCTTTTTCCTTTTCTAAAAAGATTCTCAGGGCATCCTGTGTGGAGCTAAATATTAAAAAAAATATATATTAATAATGAACAAAAGTGAGAGAACAATGACATTACTTCGGGCACACATACGTGCGCACAGCATACTTCTATTGGTTTTTTCAGTGACAATTCCAGTTAAATGAACAAGATCAGCATATTTTCAAAATCAAATCAATCAATACCAGATTTCAAAATCGTTGTTAATGTCTCCGTATGACGTTTTAGTTGGGTGGATTGCCGTAAATTCATTTCGAGTTGTTTGATTTTATAAATAATTTTGCAAATCTAAATTTGATCCAGAGAATTTTTTTTTATGACAGCGTAGCTAAACTCCAATTTCGAATTTTTGCAATTAATAGTTTAGGTTTTAAGCAATTTACCTCAGCGTCCAATATCCGGATTTAGGCGAGATATCGCAGTCTTTATGTAGATGACGATAATGTTGAAATTCTAGCATAACATAAAATAAAGTATGTTTTATATTTCTAAGCGATCAAATTTTAAAACCAAAATCACACGATCTTGAATCACTTAAAAAAAATCGTAATACTTTTAAACGAATTTGATCGCCGGAGTGTTGAATCGAACCAGCAACCTCTTCATTCAAGTGCATAGATCATTACGTCAGGCCGTAAAGTATAAGTATTGACTTAAATTTCACTTATTCTCTTGTGTTGTCAGCCTGACCGACATTTTCCAGCAGTAAACAAATAAACGTCCGACAAATCTATTGGAGAAATGAGTCACCTAAACTGTAAAGTGCGCTCGTGTCGTGCCCGGCTTTATTACGTTTATCTTGCTTGGGTCACTTTCTCAACGGGACGACTGAATTCTATGTGTTGAACACTGAATCTGAAAATATATGATTTTATTGAAAAATCTAAAAACCTACTTTTACAAGTTCCAATTGCTCACAAATATGTAGAGTCATTAACGTCGATGACCATGGAATCCCCAAAAGGGTGTTTTCAATATTTTTTTCATCGTCGAAATAAAATAAAATAAGAAAAAAATTACGCTAATGTTGTTTATAATGATTTAAAATGTGGCATTTTTGATTTACCGCCAAAAAGACGTGAGCCAAAAAGACGATGATGAAATAGTTCGTATATATGGCGTTGTTGACGTCACGCCGGGCCGTTAGCGACCGCCATCATACCAGCCCATTGCGACGTAATTATGACGTAAAAAGTCAGTTAAGCCAGTTCGAATCGATTGTTTGTTTTTTTTTTTAAATCAATAATAATGATGGATGAAAATATTAAAATCAATCATTTTTAGAGGTAAGATAAGATAAGTTTTTTAACGGAATCCATAGTTTGTAAAAATACCTGATTGGAAAATGTATCTTGTTAAGGGTATAAGAGTGAGGAGAGGAAGGTGGAGAAGTATCTGGCCATTCAAATCTGGTTACCAAACACAGCTAACCATTTCAACCAATGTTTTGATTTTGAATGGTGGTCTATCACTAGGAAGATACTGATAGTACCTACCTTTCTTTTTTTATGTGAATACCGCACAAGAACACCAACTGCTCCCAACCGCTTGGAGCGAGTGAGACTATGTTATCCCCAATTAAAGTATTGTGAGAGGTCAAATGCAGTGGGGAGGGAAGAAGAGAAAATACCTGATTATTTAGATCTGATCACCAAACACGGCAAAAGCCATTTCAAGCAACGTTTCAATTCTGAGTGGTGGTATTACACCAGGGTGATAATGAGAGTATCCTTTACTCTAGAAAGTTCCGCATATATACATTATATTATTTTAACGAGTGATAGCGAAATTAAAAAACTTTTTTCTCCGATTGCTGGAGATTTTTTGGTGATTATTTTGAATATTTTTCGTCCACATTAAAAAAGTAATACCTCCGAATTTTAATATGGAGACATACAAACTGATTACAGTTCTATATAGCCAATGAATTCACCTATATTTTGTCGATTATCACATACTCGTGAGATTTAAAAAATATATAATAAAATCGCAAACTTCTACTTAATTACTTAAAAAATAAAGGAAAATTTGCCAAAATTGGCAGCAAAGCAATCCGAGGTATTTTATGTAGTGCCATATTGTGGCAAAAAGCGCTCCAGTGATAAGAAAACAAGCCAATTTAATTGTAAATAATTTCGTAGCAGAATAGACCCGATAGCAGACAAAGTGGGTATTGTATATTCTCGTACGGAAAACAAATAAGGAGTTAGACAAGGAATTTGGTTCCGTTAGTTTTGTAAAACGGAACCGTTCCGTTCATTCCGTGTCTTTGTTGGTCGGTTCGGGGAATCGAAATTAGAACGCGACTCCAAATTTGCGAACACCTGTCAAATTCGTTGAATTGCATTAATGGCCCTCTACACTAGCCACCAATAAAAATAAAAATCGTCAACTTTCTACCGTGCTGTTTATTGGTATGATCACCTCAGAGGCGATCAGAAAATTTGTCAAATTATCATGATTCTTGCTCACCCGGCCACGCGTTGCTGTGGCTAACGAAATACAACGCCATCTACTGAAATTACCCAACCTCTTAACTCACACCGCCATCTGTTAATTTGCATACAGATCAAATCCAAACCGCACGCTTGCCAGCCTATGGACATTCTCCTTTAATTACATATTTTAACCAATTTACACAAAATCTTGACAAATTATATACCTAAAACTTCTTCATGAAAACCGCATAAAAATCAATGCACAATACCTACATAGATTATTTTTATCAAAAGTTATATATAATGTACATCGATCGTCCAGTTGATTTGTCCAGACATCTCCAAATACTAGATTTTCGGATAATGAAGAAAGCAAAAATTTGAATAGCAATATGTGTCTTTGTTTTATATTTTAAATATGCAAAAAAATAACACCGGGATGCATAATGGTCCGGTACATTTGTATTAAATTTTGAAATGTCCCACTAGTAACCCAGAAAACGTCAAAATTAACTTATCATTGCTTATGTTTCAAATTAACTTATCATTGCAACAATACAGGATCTAACGCTGAACTCAATTCTATAATGAATCGCCTGCATGTACTTGGAAATAAATATGTTTTGGATGAATCTATAAACATTGCTAGTTTAACCTCATACAAACACTACTTAATCAAAACTGTCTGTCAGCGCTTTTCAGCTTGATTATAATCAAATACAGTTTTAAAGTATTAATTTCTTAATACATATTGTCAGGGATTTATAATATGTTGTATTGTATTTATAATAACCTACTCGTTGTTGTTTTTATGTTGATACTACAATTTATATTGTTCTTTTTTATGTATTTTATATTTATATTTTTTTTTAATATTTTTTTTTTTTTTATCTATGTATATTCTGTATTCTTATGTAAAATAATTGTAATATTTTTGTAAAAGCCGCTTCAATCGGCGTTAATAATAATAAATAAATAAATAAATAAAAATTCTTTTTACTCACTACCTTTTTTTCTCTGAATTATGATTTATGAGTAATCCGAGTATTATACCAGACACACTTTTACAAACTGCATACTCTATTCAAATTTCGACTTTGCGGAATCCAGTTCCAGAGCGGAAGATACTCTCAGAGAGAGTTAGACCACCATTCAGAATTGAAAATTTACTTGAAATGATTTTAGCCGTGTTTGGTGACTAGATCTGGGATCAGGGGAAGCCAGGTATTTCCCCACCTTCCTCTAACCCAGTGGTTTTCAACCTGTGGTACGCGTACCCCTTGGGGTACCTACGCGAAGCAAGATTGGGGGGTACGCGGCACGAATGTAGGGATTTAAAGTCAGTCAGCTCAGTTCAGAGATTTTTTTAAAAGAAAACATTAACATTTAACTGTCAATACAGGTTCGCTTTTCTCAGGAGCTAGTAAAGCATTGGAAACTGCTCTGGAAGCATCATACAGAGAAGTTATCGCATCGCTAAATCTGGAAAAAAACGTACAATTGCAGAGAATTTAATTATACATTGTCCGATGCATGCTCGGTCACGAAATATCAAAGAAAATAACAAACACACTGCTGTTAGACAGGACTGTTTCCGGCGAATTCGGGAAATGTCTCAGATGTCGAGATGTCAGTTGTAGGTAGAGTAAAATAGAATTTAAAAAATTCTCTGCAAGTAGATGAAAGTACAGAAATTTCAAATCAGACCGAACTTATTGTTTTTGTGCGCCATATTATGGGGGGGTGTGACACCCATGCTAGTTACGCCACTAGTTACGGGGTACAACAAATTTGAAAACCGCTGCTCTAACCCATCACCTTCCCCTCCGCATTTACCTTCAGCCTCACAACATACCGCAATTGGGGATGCCATACTGGCTGCAAACGGGAGCAGTTGGGACTCCTTTGAGGTACACACATAAACAAAAAAAATATAAATCAATAGGAAAATGTTTTTTTATATTTTGTAGCACAGTTGCATTTTCGATTTGTCGTGATATATAGCGTAGATTTTCAATTGATTTTCAGATATATTAATGTAGAATTTTGTCACTGATATCCCACAATTACACAGATACCTACAATAGGAGACTTAATACAGTCGATCGAACTTAAGAATGCACTTTCACCACTGATTGGACTGCCTTTTAATCTATAAACCTTAATCTATATTCATATTTTACGATCCTTTCAAACCACTTACTCCATTTTAGGCTACGGTTGCCCTCAAGGTTTCCTTTCGTGCCCTGATGACCCAGATCGTGTATAACATGTATTGGGTATTGTTAACTGGACTTGTTTCTTCTTACTTCCTATTTTGTACAAGTGTTGGTATACTACATCGTGTTGCTGTGTCTAATCAGTAATGCATACATATGTTATGAGCTATGTACGTTTAATGTAATCTTTGAAGGTAGATTGTTAACGTTTAGGCTTTTAAAATACAAGATAAACGGGCCCATTTTTATACCGATTTTATATATTTACATAGTATAAATCAAAGTCGCTCCCGCTGTCTGTACGCTTAGATCTTTTAAATTATGCAAAGGATTTTCATGCGGTTTTCACCAATAGATATAGTGATTCATGAGGAAGGTTTAAGTATATAATTTGTCAAGGTTTTGTGTAAATTGGTCGAAATAAACAAATCTCACCCGATAAGTCATTAAACGTAATCAAATACTAGGGGTGATATATGACGAAGGTGTTGGTTATCATTTAATACAAGCATAATAAAACACAAAAAAATAACACATAGGTATGGAATTTTATCTTTTTATTTATTACATTACATTAGAAACATTTGTAGAGCCAAAATAACATAGTAATAATATTGCAAAACCTCTATAGACATCAAAATGTGTACAAGTGTTATTATGTCTTGTAGGTCGATATTAGTTCCTAGCTAGGCAGATTGACAGTTCTAAGGAACCAAATGCTGATGAAAATGCCAAAATTATTCTGTAACAAAATGTTGATTTGTTATTATTATTATTTTTGAAAATCTACAAAAGAAAAACCAGGAGTCCTGGATGTGACCGCATTTTTGTCTGATTTTTCTATTTCAGAATTTCGATTAAGTTTCGCTAATTTGTCTTCATTACAATTACAATTTGAGGTTTTACTCATTAAGTTAAAAATAAAGATAAAGGTGTAGGTTAATTTAATATAGATTGAAAAGATATTATGTTAGTATACCTTCTTGTACTTACCTTCGGTGCAGTTAAATAGATCCACCCTGCAAATGTAGGTATTACTAACTTCAATCAATCAATCATTTAACTTACATATATTAAATCAATATTGACACCAGTCAAAGTATTTATCCGGTAAACTCACGGTTCTTCTTATTGAAAAAAAATGTCTCGTGTGTCCGTGTGTGTTGTGTGTTGCATCCAAAACTGTTTATGAATTACTTCGAATGCACTTGTAATGGACTGTAAATACTAAAAACTAAATTAAATGGAAGAAGCAAGGTATGCAAGGAAAAAGGAATGATTAATCACTTAGCACTGTATCTCTGAAAAGGAGCACACGACACAACCACAATGTTATTATAAAGTTCAACCACGATTCCTCAAAGTAATTATCGCCACAACAAAACGAATTAGTACAAACCAATATTATGTACTTCCGAGATGGTCAAATTCCCTCTTTTTACTTCAAAACGAGACTATACACACGAAAAATACCAACAACCTACTACCAAGGTAGTTCTATATCTATTTTCAGAACAAATGCACTCGAATTTGCATTGTTTTTCATGTCACCGTTTCAAATTTAAAATACTTTTAAGAAGTCGTTGATGGTTGGGGGGAATTGGTGATGGTTAGGGATAATTGCAAAAGTGGTTGTTGAATAGGGAGAATTGGTGATGGTTAAGGAGAATTGCAAAAGAGGTTGATGGTTAAGGAGAATTGACGATGGTTAGAGAGAATTGATGAATGATGGTTAGGGAGAATTGCAAAAATGGTTGTTGGATAGGGAGAATTGGTGATGGTTAAGGAGAATTTCAAAAGTGGTTGATGGTTAAGGAGAATTGATGATTGTTATGGAGAATTGATGAACGATAGTTAGGGAGAATTGCAAAAGTGCTTGTTGGATAGGGAGAATTGGTGATGGTTAAGGAGAATTGTAAAAGTGGTTGATGGCTAGGGAGAATTGATGATTGTTAAGGAGAATTGATGATTGTTAGGGAGAATTGATGATTTTTAGGGAGAATTGATGATTGTTAAGGAGAATTGATGAATGATGGTTAGGGAGGATTGCAAAAGTAGTTGATGGTTAGGGAATATTTATGATTTTTTTTTTACATGAGCTTCACACAGGAGGACCTGGGGAAAATAATTTCCCTCAGGGCCTATGTCATCTTTGGGGATGCTGTGTGGAGATTTTTAAGAGGAAAGGAAGGAAAGGAGAGTTCTGGGAAGAAAAAGTGTTTAAGAGGTGGGTAGGAATCTGGGTTTCAGTGTGTCCTGGTCATCCAAGACCTAGACAAACCTGACCCCATGAACCAGGGCACCCATGCTAAATCACCAAACGTAGTGAACCACTTGGGGTGACCTACGGCAGAGGTGTTGGTTATCCAATAAAGCTTCCCGGGGCAGCGGTACCCATTCCCGCCTCCCAAATTGTTATGGTTAGGAGAATTGCAAAAGCAAAATGTTCGTTAGAAACTTGAGAAATGACATCCCGGTAGGAACTCAGGATACCTATCTCATTTCAAAACCAAACCTATAGCTATGGTATGATCATCATCTTTGTTTTGCCAATTTCATTTTTAGACAATTTCTATAACATTAGTAGTTTTTGAGCATTTTGTGTGTCAAAACAATCGATATCTATTTTTTTGTATTTTTTTTTTATAAATACAAATATTCCCGGGTTACAAATAATCCAGTCACTTTTTTAATTCTACCTACCACATATTTATAAACGAAAGATGTCGTTTGTGTAATTATGTGAGACTTGGCTTGGCAGAATATTGAACCCGCAACTTAATCGATCGAACTTTAGAAAAATAATAATTTTGTCTAGCTAATATTTAACATTTTTCCTTTATTAATTTAATTTTGTATTAAATACATGTGGTATTATTAAATTCTATGAATATTTTTTTTTTTTTGTTACCTAAACAAAATAACACATTTAAATAATTCAATATCAGTAACGTCATTATAAAACAATTACGAACATATTAACATTTGATGTGGGGAAAACTGATTTCAAAATAACCCCACAAAATGGAGAATCTATGATCACAATTATTTTCTCAATAAATCTGTTTAACCAGTAATAAATGGTTTTCGGTACCTTCAAAATTGAAGTTTAGAATCATATAAATAAATCATCTCAAGTTTTTAAATGGCCTTGTTAGCCGAAACAGCTCTCACAATAATAAAAAAAAAACTAAAATACTTCAAAACTTTAAAATAGCATTATTAAATTTTATTTTAATTTAAATTAAACACAATTTATAACATCTTAGGCGGAACTTTTTTTATTCCAAATAAGGTATTGTTCAATTTGTCCATTGTTGATTTTGTGGCAAACATAAATTCTTCTTCTTCTTCTTCGATTGCGCTACATCCCATATCGAGCCTTGGCCTCCAGCAACATTCACCTCCAACTCCTCCTGTCCTCAGCGGCTGACTTCCAGTTTGTTACCTGGAGAAGCTGTGCTGCATCCCCTCTTACCTCGTCTTCCCACCTCAGTCTGGGTCTTCCCACTTTTCTCTTTCCACCTGGGTGTCCAGTCAAAATTCTTTTTGGGACGCGTGTATCCGGCATTCTCTGTGTATGCCCAGCCCATCTCAACCTGAGGAGTCTCATATGGGCTGAGATGCTAGGGGCCTGATATATGGCAAAACACCAATTACATTCGGCAAAAATACCGAAAAAATGAAAACATAATTACTTTGATCTTTTCCATTACAGAGAGGGTACAACTGGTACAAGCTATAGTATTTCGTTATTAGCACGCACGGTCGGCAGGGTTGCATTCATCAAAATCCCCTTTAGTTTTTAATGTTTGTCTTTATTGTATGAAAAAAAGATTATAGACAAAATGTACTTGTGTGTTTACGATCTGATTTTCAAACGGATGAATCAGCTGTATCAAAACCGGTATTTTAACCATCTCGAGGCAATATCTTATAAGATGCTGTACAATCAATATATATAATCAATATATCGTATATAATTGCTTTCTTGATTGAGCGAGCATTTAAATTTTATTTAAACAAATGCATGTTTCGGTATTTATTAGCATTTATTATCTGCCGAGTCATTTTTGTAAACACATTGAAAAATAAGTAATATGTATACGAAAAATTGACTGTTGCCGTTTAGTTTATCAGTATCGCTAGCAATTCTGGAGGCGAGTATGAATACCGCCGCCCGGGAACCATTTATTGGATAATCAACACCACTGTCCATCGTCTTGCAGTGGTGCCTGGCCTCATGGGGCGAGGCTTGTCTAGTTCTTGGCGGCAGATGCGTCAGCCCACTGCGACTTGTTGAGGGAGATCATTTGGCCTCTCCTGCAGGATTCTCTCGGCCCATTACCTTGCATTCGGAGGGATGGATACATACGTTCTTCATCCCTGAACAGATTGACCCCCAGAATCCTCCCAACCCTCATTTATTTTTCCTTCCCAAAACATGTTCTCAAATTAACCCACCTCCAACATCCAATTAAGCTGAAACTTGGCAGATAGACTCGTTGTCGATAGCAATGCAGTATACTCCGTTTAACTTTTGGTGACGCTCATGCACACACACGCATTTTTCTGAAATTGGCTTTTAGCCGGCCCAAGAGATTTCGCAACTAGGTCGAAAATTGAAAATAGATGTATTTTTTTACCGTTGATTTTTTTTTATTTAATAATATTTTTTATATATAATCAAAAAAAAATAAGTGAAAATTTATGTTCGTATGTTTGCCCAGTTATAAGTGTTTTTAGCTTCGCATAAATTTGTAAATAAAGTTTAAAACAAAACATCGGTCAGCGAGTTTCAAACCTTTTTGCGTTAGATAGGTATCATTTAAATTTCATGCACCCTTTTGTACAAATCTTAATAAGTCCATCATCTGTTTTTAAAAAAAACAGCGAATATATTTGAAAATGAATTTCAAGCGGGAATATTTGAAGATATGATCAGCTTTGGACTAAGAAGGAAAAGAAAGGGGAGGCCCGTCCTGGGATTCTAGTCCTGAAGGCCTCCAAACGCCTCCATGTTCCCTTGATCCAATCCTAAACAAGACTTTAAGGCACCAGTTATTTTTAGTATAATAAGGTTATACCATAGGTCGTTGGCAGATTTGTTAAATCTTCAAAAAAGATTTTGTATTGTACAACACCCAATTCAAATCATATAATCAAGCAATAAAATAAATCAATACATTATCTGGGAAACACATGTTTCAGAATTTAAATTTTAATTTAAATAAAATCATTAAAAAATATACGTACATGTGTTTCTTGACGAAAATTGGTCCGTTTGTGTATTTTTTGCGCACTTACAAACTAATATATTTCAGATTTTTTTAACATTCTTATTTTGACTAATAAACCATCACGCCGTTTCCCCGCAGGGGTAAGCAGAGATCACGGACCGCCAAACAACTCAGTCTCGGCACACACTCCTTGCCTCGTTCACATTCATTCCCGTCTCATATATGCTCTTCTATTATTCTGACTCTTGACGTGGCCCGACTCAAGTATCTGATTCACTTGGTCTTGTCATTTGTCTTTCTCGGGTCTTTCTTTCTTGTCTTTCTCGGGCATCCCCGACTTCTTATTTTGCTTAGACATAATAGAAAAATGATAAATACTTATGATCAAAAAATAATTACAAAAGTACATAATTTTAATAGTTTTATCAACAAGGCTTTCAGCATTTTTGGATGAAGGTATAAATTAAAGCAAATTTGGAATGAAATAAAATCTATATTAAGTTATAATTTTAAAAAGCTGGCACGGAGAATAATTAATCTTTCTTATTGGAACCTCCCTGTATGATCGTAAGAACTTCTTTCGACGAAATGTGGATTTTCGGCCGCTGGCTGGTTAAAGATGCATTTGCTTTCACCTAACGTTTTAAAGAAATTCAAAAAATTGACAGAGATACAGCATTTTATATGAAACCATTTGAAACAGTTTGTATATTGAACTAAAAATATTGACAACAAAAAAATAAAAACAAATTCTTTCAGTATACAAATGTATTATTAACGTTACTGTTACCTCGCTTTTTAAAGTTTCAATCGTTTTTTTCCAAATTGCGATTCAATACTTCTCGCTGTGATAGTAAAGAAAGTTGCAGTGATTATTTATATGAGACCCATGTGAGTTGGGACAAATATAGTTTCCTGTGGTTAAACGTTTAATATATTAATATTTACGTTTAATGTATTAAATTATTTAGAAAAATCATATGCTTATTATTATGCTTTTATCTAACATGCAATAATTTTATTGTTCATGGTATATTTATACCGTTCATAAATAAATAAAACATATGTACCTAGCAATAATTATTTTCGTACGAGAAATAAAACAAACATGATATCTTTTTTTAAATAATCGACTCCTAACCTTTATGTAAATTAGTCATGCTGACTCACACGCGGGTCCAATCTGAGATCTCTGGAAATGCAAAAACCCAACCACTTTCCAATAATGATTCACGGAACAAGAAAGTCTTTCCAACATCGTATTGTTATTACGAGGAAATTGCTGGTACCGTGAGTCAAAAACGAGAAAAAATTACATGTGGACCCTCCCAAATCCTGAAGAGAGGTTTTGAGTCATTCATAGAACTGTCATATGAAAATCCGTAGAGATTAGGCTACTGATAATTGAGGTTCACACCTAGGTTCTCATTTGAAAAAAAAAGGGATTTGAATTTAAAAAAGAGTGTGCAATTCACACGCGGTAGAAGTGACACCTTCAGAAAACTGTAAGTATCCAAGAGTGGGGAAACTACGAAGCACTTTTTTATCAATGTGAAGGATGATTTTCTCCATATTTTTTTTGTCGAATTCCAGTGCACCTTTTCTTATACATTAGGTCATCTTTATAGTTTTTGTGTTTTCTTCTTCGGTAGTCGCTAGATGTCTCTTTCTTTTGTGTTTTCTTTGCCTGTTCATTTTGGAATGCTTTGAAGATTGGATATTGATTTTACAAAAAATGTATACACTCGTATTTTTTAATTTCGTGGAATTTGATCCTTGGTCCGCTGAATGTATGGCCACTGATGTTCGTCAGGCGTTTTATACCACTAGACTGAAGGAAACTTGCATGGGACTGTGGATTTGTGGTATTATATTGGAACCGATTACCCGTGAAATAAATAAATATAAATATGCTATCTCATTCTCTCGCAGGCTAAATCCTATAGATGTATGTGTTTGTCTCTTTTTAGTGTCGCTCGCTTCTGTTTCATCGAATTTAAAATCGCAAAGTGTGGTGCTAAAGAAGTTTTCACTTTTAAAAAAATCGGTAAATTCCATTCGATAATAACATTGACCAGTTATTGGCTGATCGGACGAATGCGACTGGTTCCCTCCAAGACACCGTGGGTTCAATCGTCTGCTAGCTAACATTTGTTTACTTACTAAAGTGATGTTATTATGATGTTTATGTTAATATGTAGATTAATTTTTACGCACAGAAAATGGAAATGGATAACTACCTAACTTTTTTACCCTTTTTAACTCCCACCGATCAAACAAATTAAATAAAAAAATAACTACGTTAAACACATCAAATCTTGAATTAAGGAAATATCGGAAAAAAACTGACTACTGTTTTTAAAAGTCGTCATAGAAGTTACTGAAAAAAACCCTACCTAGACCATGAAGTTGTACTATAGAAGTCGCTGAAAACCCTTTATCTAAAACCTAGTCCCCCTCACCACAGGATCTTTTAGTGCGGAGAACGACGATATTTTTCTACGTCTCTTTTATATTTATATTTCATATTAATACTACAGTAATTACTTTTTTTTAAAAATAATAAATAACATCTTTATGCACACACAAGCACAGTTTTTTTTATTAAAATTAAAATGTAGACACAAAATACTTAAATTTAGTAAGAGCGAGATGTTACAGTACCAGACGTCGTTTCCACGACTCAGTCGTATGTTCAACAGCGCGGCTTTAACAACATAGATCTTTTTAAGACTCAGGTTAACTCCTGCCTTTCTTCAAAAAGACACTCCACACAGAATCCCCAGATGATATAGATACTATCGCAAAATTTCCTGCGGGCGTACTGAGTATTTATTTAAAAGAGAGTTTTTCGATAATGAAAACATATTTATCTAGATCTAGAGTGATGTGAATGTTAATCCCAGTAACTTAAAAAATATTGGGAAACTTCCAAATAAGTTTAAGGTTCGTTGTGATTACAGTTTGATTTATTTAAGTTATCGCAAATATTACAAAGAATATTAAACCGGACTAAAGTTCCTTACTACATTAGGCTGTAAGTATTTCTGAGGCTCCGAGTCGCTAATGGTGTCTGCTTGACTACCCGGTGCCTTCAGCTATCATCGGAACCGTTCGTTCAATAGAGACGAATGACAATACTTTTCTGATATAATACTTAGCTAACATCTGTTGGTGTGAAATCTCTCTGTTATCCTCTACAGAAATATTGTTTTTATTATTATTAGTACTGGACCTTATCTCACTACTATATATTTTTATTAAAAGACTTGTGGTTCTTTGAAATCACTGTGACTGTTTATTTTTATTATGTACTATACAAATATTGAGGACACACGTCATTGTAACTCGCTAGCTAGATTTTGTCCACAGAGCGCTCGCAAATAGACTGACTTGTATGTCTCTGATCGGCTATCTTCAGCACACGTCGTAACCGACACCACGTGACCCGAGTATTGCATAGACAGTGGGAAAAATGATAGTACAGGTCATAAACTAATATTATGATACACATCTATGGTTTTGAACTGTCAAGTAACTGAATATTAAAATAATTTAAATATATCATTATAAAGTGTTCAATCACCAGTTTTTATTGAAAATATAATTGAATTTATCAGTTTCAGTGAATATATATAAAAAAAAATCAACCTTACAATGCCACCAAAGAAAATACAAGCGGAAGAATCTGATGTTTTAAGCCGCATAGAAATCAAATTCAGTGAGTTAAATAATACATTTAAATCGGAAATACGCGATCTAGTGAAAACTGTGGAATATTTGAGCTTGAAAATTGATGATTACGAATTAAAATTTAAAAATATGGAGAAAAAAATTACGGAATTGGAAAAAATAAACGAAAATAACATGTCACAAAAAAAGGATTTCTTTGAATTACAAGCGAAAGTTGAGGCCAGTGAACAATATGCTCGTGTTAACAACATAGAGATTATCGGAATCCCGGAAAAAAACCAAGAAAATTTAATGGACGTTCTAAAAAAAATCTATTCAGAACTAAAAGTAGAGATGCCGAAACACATCGAGTATGCCAGCCGCGTTACTCCCCGTGAGAAAATTGAAGGAAGACCGAGGAACGTTGTTGTGAAGCTGGAACGGAGGCAACAAAAGGACGACATCATTGCTGCAATCCGCAAGAGGAAAGGCCTCACAGCGGAGGACATCAACATGCACGGAGGACATAACATCTTCATAAACGAACACCTATCCCCCAAAAATAAGCTTCTCCATAAAAAGGTTAGAGAATTTTCAAAAGAACAAAAATATAAATTCTGCTGGATTAAAAACTGTAAAATTTTCCTTAGGTTGAATGAAAACTCAAACCACGTATGTATTAATTCATTTTACGATTTAGAAAAGATAAAAAAACGAGATACTCGTGTCATCGATGCCTAATAACAGAATATACAAACTTTAATTTATTTTTATCGTAACTATGTGTAACTTGTATACTAAAATGGAAACTTTACAAATATATTACCAAAATGTGAGAGGTCTCAGGTCAAAAACTAAAATATTCATGCAAAATATGCAACTCAATAACTATGATGCTATTTGTCTCACAGAAACTTGGCTAAATGATTCATTTCTAAATGAGGAACTGTTTGACTCTAGGTATCATGTTTTTCGACGTGACAGAGATTATACAAATCTCAAACAGAAACGTGGAGGAGGAACACTCATAGCAATTAAGAAAAAGTTTATTTCGTTTCAACGAGTAGAATGGTGTTCTAACACGGAGGATATCTGGATAACTATTGCACTATCTGGAAAAAATATTCACATCTGCACTGCATACATCCCACCAGATAATAGGCATTTCATTAACCTCACGTCACATCTAAACAAAGTATCACTAAATATCACAGAGTACTCCAATGACAGTTTTGTATTGCTGGGCGATTATAACCTGCCGCACTTCACGTGGGTACCAATAAATGACGAATGTGATTTCTTGTACACCGAACCCATGAATTTGTTAAATTCTGCTCACTTAGATTTTATTGAATTTTTGTCATTTAATAACTTAAAACAATATAACCCACATAGAAATAATTTGAATAATCACATTCTGGACTTAGTCTTAAGCAATATAGCACTGCGTATAACGCATAATGAAAATTCACTAGTACCAGAAGACATATACCACAAAACTCTACTAATCTCTATTCCCATAAAAAAAATTAAAAAATTAAAAAAGGACCCGCAAAAAATATTTAATTTTAGACTTGCAGACTATAATATCATTAACTCAAAAATTAATGATATTGATTGGGATACTACACTAAATAATTTAAACACTCAAACCGGTATTAATATCTTTTATGATATACTTAATAAGATAATAGCGGAATCTGTACCAATAAAACATGTCAAAAATAGTAACTATCCTCCATGGTATACAACCCCTCTTATCAAAATAATTAAAGAGAAAAGCAAATTTCACAAAAAATTTAAAAAATTCAATAATCCTTGTGACTACCAAACTTTTTCTCTATTACGATCAAGGCAAAAAATAATAACACAAGAACTTTACATTAACTATATTCGTAATACGGAAAGAAGCATGTATGGTAACCCAAAACTTTTCTGGAGTCACTTTAATAATCTAAAAAAAAGCAGATCTTCACTTCCTAGAGTAATGCACCTTGAGGGTAAAATAGCAGAAAATGGACAAGAAATCTGTAACTTGTTCGCGGAATATTTCCAATCTGTATATATATCTGAAAACAATTTTACCACTTCAGAAGTACCAGATATATCAAACAATATAAACATCACTTCAATTGAATTTACAAAGGAAATTGTATTACGAGAAATAAGGGCCCTTGACATAAATACGAGCGCTGGATGTGATGATATTCCATCCTACTTTATTGTAAATTGCGCTAAAACACTTGCTAAACCTCTTAGTATTATGTTTAATAAATCAATGCTTGAAGGAATTGTACCAGATATCTGGAAAAAAGCTTTCATAACTCCAGTCCACAAAATGGCGATAAAAGTAATGTTAAAAACTATCGACCTATTTCTAAATTACCAATTTTTAGTAAATTAATGGAAAAAATAGTCTGTCAATGTTTAAGTTCACAACTAAACCATATTATAACAAAACAACAACATGGTTTCATAAAAGGCAGAAGTGTAGAAAGCAATCTTGTTTTATTCACCGATTTTATTGTTAATCACATGGACAACCGCACCCAAGTAGACGCTCTGTATACTGATTTTTCCAAAGCTTTTGATAAAATCAATCAAAAATTATTAATAAAGAAACTTTGGTCTTTTGGCATACGTGGTAACTTGTTTCGCTGGGTAACTTCCTACATACTCAAAAGATTACAAGCGGTAGCATTAAAGGGTTTTAAATCTGATTTCAAAGAAATTTCTTCAGGCATCCAGCAAGGGTCTCATCTCGGTCCATTATTTTTTATTTTATATATTAATGACATAGTGAATGTCGTAAAATACTCCAAATTAGAATTATTTGCCGATGACGCCAAACTGTACAAACCCATAAATGACCTAAACGATTGTATCAAATTACAAGATGATTTGAACAGCGTAGCTATGTATTGTGAGAATAACCAGTTATTTTTAAACAGTTTAAAGTGTCATCACATCATATTCACAAGAAATGAAAAAAAAATTGTACATCAATATCTGTTAAATGAAAACAAAATTGAAACCTGCTCCAATATTCGTGATTTAGGTGTGATTCTCGATAGTAAGTTACAATATCAATGCCATATCAATCAAATAACAAATAAAGCTGCTAAAATGCTTGGTTTCATAGTAAGAAATACAAAAGAATTCACAAATACTGTAATTATCAAACAACTATACTTTGCGTATGTACGAAGCCATTTAGAGTTTGCGTCAACTGTGTGGTCTCCATTTTATGCAGTACATATAAATAAAATTGAATCGATTCAGAAAAAAATCATAAAATACCTTTCTTACAAATCGTACAATCGATTTAATAATTATCTTGATGCAATAAATTTCTTCAAAATTGATGCATTGAGTGTACGCAGACAATTCTCAGATGCGATGTTGCTATATAAAATCGTAAATAATATAACCGACTGTCCTGAATTATTGAACAGAATAGATTTTAAAGTACCTACACGGCACACACGTTCGTGTAATATTTTTAAGGAAAAACACTGTAAAACCAATTCAAACCAAAATGCTTGCCTTATTAGAGTGTGTTCAACATATAATAACATTTTCTCTGATATAGATATCTTCAATTGTAACGAAAATAAATATAAAAATTCTATCAAAAGTGTATTAAAATGTATTAAATGACTACAAAATTCATAAATCTAATGATATATTATGTACTACTTCCACCTGTTATACCTATGTTATATCTTTTAATGTACTATCTTTTAATTTTCTAAAATTACTGTTTAATTTCTAGACATACCTACAATGTAATAGTATAATGAGGAAATCTATAATTGGTTTCTCAGTTAGGTTAATTATACATGTATAAATTAATCATTATTGTAAACTGTTGATTTCCCTAAAATAAAATAAATAAATAAATAAATAAGTTACAGTTGGGATATCGCAAAACTTCGTATACAAGTATACGAACTATATTAATGGTATCTATTGGAGGATATTAAAACTACATGACTAATATATGCACTACAATGCCCCTGAATTAGTGCTACGGTAAAAAAATAGTTTTTTCAATGTTTGTAATCAACATATCTCTCTTTTCCAGCATCTCCTAGTGCGAGGAACATCAGACACCTGCCCTGCATCTCTCGAAGAACCAAGGAAGAGGGCATCTGCATGTTCGCCATAGACTGTCTCAAGGCCAATGGAACTCACCTGGGAACTTGCATAGACAGGTATTGTAATCTGTTACACGTTAATGCAGTAATAAAGATCTTTAATTTTTGTGAACATCTCTTTCGAAATCTTGGCAGTGTTTTATTAGGTAATACCGGTGATGTATAATTTCTTATTGTATTATTGAAACTGGTTCTTTGACAACTCAACAAAGTGGCACTTCAACACTCCTTTGAAAAGTCATAAAATTTAATGAAAAAATAGTCCATAACCTAACCTAACGTGAACTATAAAACAAAGTTTTTTTTTAATCAGTTTTAACGACTTTTTGAGTAATGAAGTGCCACTTTTTTGAGTTGTCTGGTCACCATTTAAACTATGTGTTGTGTTTATTTTATTCATTTTCATTTTGTACCATCAATTAAAAGTTTCTGTTAACATGTTTTAAAAATACTAGCTCTTATAACTAAATTTACTATACAGTTTGTACTTGCAAGTTCATAATCCACAACCAAACAACATTAAAATGGGGGGTAATTTGTGCAAACGTGATTTTAAGTACTTATTTTGTTATTTTCAGGTTCTACTTTGGGTCGTGCTGTCAGATGCCTGAACAACTGGATCCTATCTCCACCAACCACATAGAAGATAACAGCATCTTTGGGCAGACATTCCTCAAACCCAAACCAGAGAAGATCGAACCTGATGACAAACTAGACAGCATTCTAAACTCTCTTTCTCCTTTGCCATCATCAACCTTTGCTCCTAAACCTACAAGTCCTAAAACTGTGGTAAAAGTCCAATCTACAACCGCAACTCCAAAACCATCCACGACCACTGTAAAACCTAGTGTAAGATATACAACAACAACTCAGAAACCAAAACCTCAAAGTCTAAAGCCAAGTTATGTGAGCCAAAAGCCAAGTATTGCAGTTGACAAGCCCACATTAGCTAATCAAAAGTATGGAGGACCTTCTCAGAAACCAAACCCTACTCAGAATCATAGCAAACTTCCAACAACTGCCGCCCAAGGAACAAGGAGACCACATCCCTCAACTGTGTCACATGTCCATACCAAGAAGCCTATCACAACTGGCGTTGTAGTCAATAACACATACTCAAGTAAATTACCGTCAACGTATGTTGGCAAACCTGAAGCTAACGCGACTATAGAAGAAGTAAAAGTAACAAAACCAGTAGAGGTAAAAGTAACGAAACCAGAAGACGAAAAAGTAACGAAACCAGAAGAAGAAAATGTAACGAAACCCGAAGAAGAAAAAATTACTAAACCAGAAGAGTCCAGTATAAAACCTGTTGTTCAAACTACCACAGTACCACTTTCTACGACAACTCAAAAATCTGCATACATGCCAACAAGACGCGTATCTTCCACCAGCACTACGGAGACCCCGTCTTCGACTACCAAATTTGCTTCAACGACTGTGTTCGCAAATGAGACCACGACAGCAAAAGCAGTTACTGCTAATTTACAAAGGGTTACATCAACCACAACAACATCGACAACAACCAGAATGCCAGAAACAACAACCCAAACATATAAAATTTCGACATTCCAGTCAGTGCAAGGTGGCCAAACTCAGAAAACTACCCGGAGACCAACTCAACAACTAAGCAGCAACAGACCTATTACTACCAAGAGGCCTCCCGCTCCTGAAAAGGAAGATATTGGTTCACAGCTACCATTCGGTACGAGACTACCGTCCACAACAGCTAGACCAGAGAAACCAACGGTTCCCATTAATATTAAAACACCAACTTCACAAATAAATAGAATTACATCACCATCGACATCAACAGCATCTCCCCCTGCATCAACAACTCAAGCACCATCATCTCAGCGTCCAATCCAAAGGCCAAAACCAACATTCAAGCCTGAAAGACCTACACCAAAACCAAGTGATCCATCAACAACGACAACCATTCGACCTCTCGTACAGAGACCACAAAACTCTACTTTGTCCAACAGACGAACCACCACTCTAAGACCGACTACTTTAATAAAAAGACCTACAGTACAAACAGCACCTAGTGCAAATGTATCGTCAAGTGTGGGACCAACCAAAAGACCAACCACGATAATCTATCGTCCTTCCATCGAGACTAAGCCGTCTTTGAAACCCACTTATATTACGATGAAACCAGCATCGCCAGCAACTCCTGTTCAAAAGCCGGCCAGCACAGTAACTCTATCTCCAAGTCAGGTTACAAATTTCACAAGGAGACCGGTAATTACAATTCAGACCCAAAATACGACTAAAAATGCTACCACTCAAGCACCTGTCAAGGTTTCTGAAAATAAAACTACAACCGTTGCTCCTTTGATCAAAAAACCTGCAGTAAATATTACTGAAACTGTTATGGAAAAACCTTCAACCAGTGCTATAAGTTCGACATCATCTACAACTGCCATTCCTTCCGCTTCAGAGAAAGCTACAACAGCCAAACCAGCGTTATCTTCAACAGCAAAACCAATTCCTTCTTCAACACCAAAACCTGCTTCATCTACAACAGTAAAGACAGTT
Organism: Limnephilus lunatus; assembly: GCA_917563855.2. NCBI lineage: Eukaryota > Metazoa > Arthropoda > Insecta > Trichoptera > Limnephilidae > Limnephilus > Limnephilus lunatus. The sequence goes on from OU830596.1 coordinate 24,456,518, forward strand.
TCAACTTCAAAGGCTCCTCCTACTCCATCAAAGCCTTTGGTTAAGCCTTCAGTATCAACCCAAGGCTCTACTACCATTCGTCCTATAACTAATGAAGTTCTCATAACTAATGAAGTTGTACAGGATAACCAGGCACAGAAGCCTACTGAAGGAAGCAAGACTCCATCAGCGACGACGCAGAAGATTGGTCTAGTGACGTGGAGTAACTACGTGGACACAGCCGTATCTCAAAACTCTTCTTCTAGCACTACTGAGAAAGGTTTGTTAATAACATGCGAGAATTGCACATGACTTTAATACTTTCAATGCTATGTTAGTCGAGACGGCAAAGTCATTATTATTCTTTTTTACATTAGTTACACAGTACTTTAGTCACCAAACGTACTGAACCACTTGAAAACTTAGAAACGAACCAATAATAACAATTTAAGATTTTTTTTGATTTTTTAAACTAATTTGACTGTGATGAGAAATATTTCTTGACGAATTTTTCGTTTAAGTTATCCAATATTGTCAGTACCCACCAGACACCAGATATTTTGCTTACCTTTGTGTTTGAGTTTTTTTGTTTCCATTTAGAACCAATTTTTTGTAAGTAGCTTTGATTGGTTTTTTCTTTGTTGTTCCTAAACCTTTGGATAACTAAACTTTTTCAACGTGCGCTTCTTTCTAACTAATTTTTCTCAAAAAAAAATATTGTCTATTTCCAGAAGAAGATTGGTCTCCTATAACACCACCAGCCGAATGGGTCCTCCTGCAGACTGTATCACCAACAAACCTCACAGGCCCGACAGAATCACCTCCTGCTGTCGTTGCTCCAGCAAAGAAGCCAGTATTTGATAACTCTAGACCAAAACCACCTACTCCAGTACCTTCATCATCTACTGTAAAACCATCTCAGGTAGAATCCGGAACAAAAAAGCCAGTAACAACTGAATCCACAACCAAAAGAGTAGTAACAGCTGAATCCACAACAAAAATAGTAGTGCCAGCTGAATCCACAACCAAAAAACCAGTAGTTACCGAATCGGCGACACGAAAGCCAGAAACTGAGACAACTTCTACCAAAAAACCACCCACAAAGCCAGTTTTCACAGTTCATATAACCACAAAACCAGCAATAAAGCCAGCCGCAACCGAAAATGCAACAACAGTGAAACCAGGAGTTGAATCGAGCACAATTATGTCCGTTTCTGGTGGATCGACAACAACTTTGAAGCCAGTTTCTACAACAGCTAAGACAGGAGCGGGTAATACAACCAATAGTGAGGAAGAAGAAGAAAGTACAACTTTGGAAGATACAACTACAAATGAAGGGGAAAATACCACAACAGTAATGGGAGGTAAAACAAAACACACCGATTTTATGTAGGCAAAGGGGTATAACTTACATACGTATAAAATTTAATCGAAACACGAGTGTTACCATTGTCCAATTTAATAAATATTTCACTAGATTTTGCAATCTATTCCATGAGGAATACGAATTGATTTGTACAGATAAAGGAACGTAATGTAGGCATAATATCTGCACGTAATTTTGAATAGTTATCCAACTAAGTTCTTTAATCTAACAATAATATGAACCATGAAAGTGTTCTTCATTTGCTAAATTTATTAAATTGTTCATTATGCTGAAATGGAGGCAATAGTGCAAATATTATAAATATCTAATTTAAATTATACGTTTTGTAGCTCTTTTCTTTTTGCCAGGGTGTGCATTTTACCAAAGATTGCAATGATCTACACGCATAAATATACCAAACCACGTTTGGAGTGATGATAAAATACGTCAATCATAACTGACTACATTTAGGAATATATTATAATACTTTAGTTCATTTTATTCCGCCATCTGTGTGTGGAAATCCAAAGCTTGGGAGAACTTTTCTTGGATGGATTGGTTCGAGTATGAGATGTTAACCTGAAAATTATATAAATATAACCTATTATTTTGAAAAAGATTTTTCTTCAATTGTTTGTAAAATTCTTCAGGACAGCTATATAGCCGTTTTAGAAATGTAGATATAACTTTTTGAAAAAATCACCCGGACCGATTCAATTCATTGAATGTAATGTACTATTTCCCGTCGCAAATAAGATTTAAAAATAATAATTTCACTCCTTTTTCTTTCCGTTAGAATCGGGCAACGACATCTAGCGACGAAATTTTTAAAAAATAACCCATACCGATTACTAATAATATATAATGTACTATTTCTCGTCGCCAATAAGATTGCAAAATAATAATTTCACTCCGACGTACCTAAAAATTATCAACGTCTTCCTTTTCTTTTCTTTAGAATCGGGCAACGGCACGACATCTAGCGGCGAAGCAGGCGGGACTACCGAAAAGTCTACAGTATCACCGATAGAGGGCATCACATCTTCAGGTTCACCGATCGCCAACATAGACTCTCTCAACATGTCCGATTATAAGGACGGTGAGTTCATTTAACAATCTGATTAATAATATAATATGAAAAGTGGGTATTTCACCATCCTCTTGATAACCTATCCACAGGATAACATAAATCAATAAATAAACAAATAATACTCTCAATAGATAGAAAACTCGGCTAAATTGTCCGATACAGAGATTCCCTTACCGAAGAATAAATTTGGACATTACAAATTTTCACTTTGGGATGCGGATATGGGTACCGCCGGGAACTATTTATTGAATTACCTACTGCGTGGCAGGCCGGATCGGGAGATACTGGCTGAGAAAGACTTCTTGACCTCTCCAGCGGGACTCTCTCGATCCACATCACCTTGCATTGCAGTGTGAGGAATGAATTCATACGTCCGTCACTCCTGGACACATCGACCCCCATATTCCTGAACCCATCTTTCATAACTTTTTCCTTCTAGAACATCTTCTCCTTCCTTTCTCTAAAAAGACCCTCCACATTGCTATGTGAAGGATCTCCAGAGATGAAAAAGTCCTGAGGGAATTTTTCCTCGTGTCGATATAATGCTAAAATGAAACATTTTTTTATCATTAATCGTAAATAAAAAATATGCATTATTCTATGGATAAGCTATTAAGGGGATGATGTGAAATACCTCATAAGAATGAAGGAATTTTATTACTAATTACATATAAAACAAAAGTTTTCGCGCATGTGCACCGTACCGGAATACAGTGCCAAATTACGGCAAAAAGTACCGGGGTATAATTTTTTAATATCTGATTATTGAAAAGTTGAATGTGCCTACGCACTCAGTCACAAAAAAAACAGAGTTGGAACAATGTTAATTTTTTAAATTGAATTTCAGTGTGCAGTTAACAAAATATTTAAATATACTTACTAAAGAATCTACTTGGATCTCTAGAGAGGAAATTACAGAATATCTAGCAAAGTATGGCGTACCCGTACCCAATTCGATCATCTACCTACAGATTTTTGATAGATTTATAAAGACAATGTCATTATGGAAATAACTTAACTTCGTAACAATATTATATTTAGCTAATTTTTCTCATATCTTTGGCTGCTACATTTATAAATGATCACAAAGTTTTAAAGAATGGATTTGTTACCTAGATAGTGTCGCAGGTAAATATATTTTATTTATACGAGACATCTATTGAACTTTTCTGAAAGTCTAAATGAATATTTAATTTTTATTGAAATACCTCTTGCTATAAAAATTTTTCAAATTATTCTCAACAATGTAATGTATCATTCAAAAGAAGATAATACTAATAAAAAAAGAACAAAACACAGAAAAATTAAAAGGTAACGGGCGCAACTGGGACACGAATCCAGGATCTCTTGTCTTGATAAACGACTTAACCAACCCGGCCGTTGGGACTTCTTATTTTAGACTTTTATAAAAGTTCATCAATAGATGTCCCATATAATTAAAATATGTTTTTCCGAGACACTATCTACGTAACCAACCAATTCTTTAGAACTTTATGATCATTTTACAATTTTCCTAACTAATGAGAAATGGAAATCAATTTATTACATCTAATTTCAAAATAACTCAAATGCAAAACCATTATATTTACGATGCCATAAAAAAATATAATAACCTCCCTTTTAAAGTACGCTGTATTATCAACCAATCAGAACAAATAAACATAATTTAACCATTTAAAAAAAAACGTACATTTAAAAGTAAATATTTATACAAAACATATTATAAAATTACACTTAAGTAAGAATCGTAGCTCAAATAATCGTCCCTTAAGAGCTCCTCTTTTCTGATAAGCTATGCATAACCAATGTAACTCATATTCTTTACATTACAATAAAAAATAAATAATAAAGGTAGCAGCCAAAAATATGGGAAAAATCAGCCAAAGATAATATTGTTAATTTTACATTTGAAATATGATAAACATAATTAGTTGTTTAATTATCGACATAAATTACTTAAAAATAAGCGGTCCCAATATAACCTTCAAAAGTTGTTATTACAAGAGTTATTCCAATAAAAATTGAAACTTTTTTTATATTTTAATGTCAAAACATAGCGTGACCGAAAGACATCAAATTATCGTTTTTTTAAACGAAACACCAATATTAAAATGCATTATTTTCCATTTTCGAATAGTCATATTTTTTTATAAGCTAATTGAAAATCCATGCAGGCATAAAATACTCTAGATCCGGGACTGTCGAAATTTACAAAGTTTTCACGGTTGTAGCTGCTGATACTCGTATGCCCTCATATCCCTGAGACTCTGTTTTCGGCAGAGTTCAAATTACATACTCGTTTAGATTTCAACAATGGCGAGGTCACCGCGTTCATTTCTCACGTGGAAACCAAGAGTTTGACAAAACTTCCGGAAACGAACGTTTTCTGGCAGAACAATGGCTTTTTCTTATCTGCCTACCTGTCGGGGACTTGGATTTTACTTTTATTCGATCAGAATTATTGAAATGTCATTAGGAACTTGAGGTAAAAACTTCCGGATTTTGAAAGAAATCATCTTAATGAATTGACATTAAGGACAGTGGCGGTGCGTGAGTTTTCAGTGAGCTAGAGTGCTAAGGTTGAAAAATGCGATGTTGTTCTCACATAGCCTGTCGGTAAATAAAAACACTCTTAGTGAACGCTCGAAGAAGAGATTAGAGGGCAGTAATTATACAATCATAATTTATAAATAAATACAAAGGTGATGATCCAGGCCGGTAACAATAACACTCCTTATGTAGATGACGATATGGTTTAAATTTCCGTGTAACACCAGCCACCTGTTTTGATTTATTCACAAATAAAACATCACCATCGAGGGTGTTTTATTTTGTTTTGCTAAGCTCTGGCACAAATATGTAAGGGTTTCACGATCATTTTTTAAATAATTTAATTTTCCTCATTGTACAAAAAACCAAAACCCAAAAAAACGATTTCTAAGTAAGAGACTTTCAACTTCAAAGCAGTTTTTATAGGCGTGATATTTTGGACTAAAAGATTAATAAAAAAATCTCCCTTATTTCAAATGTAAATATGTGTTCTACTCGAAGTATTTTATTAAAGTATCTATCTAAAATCACACGCATACATTGTGCTATAAATTGATTAAAGAAATATATACATATTAAAAAAATTATACGTTTGCCCTGAGGAAGGAACGGTCGTTGCGAAACCGGTCGGCTTCAAACTAATATACAAGTGGTTCAAACAAAGTAACATTGTTTCATTTATTTTTAAAAATCTATCTGAGGGCTGAAAATATATCCATTGAACTATTCCACACAAAAACTTCTTGTCCAAATTTCATGACGCCAACAACATGCTTTTTTCAATCATTTTTTGGATGATTTATAATAATATTCAAATTTGCATAGAAATTGCTCAGGTTTTTTGTTTAACCGTGCGTTAATACTCAACTTTAAACATTTCGTTTTTGACGACACGTGTGGCTACGCTTATAGACGCGAGCTGAACCGGCGAGCTGTGCCGTGTCTTTGGCGCCGTTTGCGGTAGCCTTGTTCCTTTCCCATAATTCGTGGTCGGCTCGCATCTCGGTTCGCAAATGTAGATTCATAATAGTAGAAGGTTACCCCCAAAGATTGCATAGGCCTGAGGGAAATTATTTTTATCAGAGCTTTCTGTGTACGATCTCGCGAACTGTGGCCCCTCAAGTTGTAGTAAAAAGCCTTTTTATTTTTTCAATACTTCCATTAAAAGTGGATTGAACTCAAAACATTTTCAATCAACACCAAAGACCCACCTACTCTCCAAGTCGTCCCATTCTATCTAAATTCACAGTGATGGAATACATTATAGTACCTAATTTCCATAAACTTCTCACAATTCAAACGAAATTTCGGCAACACTCAAACCTTCTGGGAACTGGCCCAATCTTTGATTAATCACTTGCCCCAAAATTCATTTCATCCGCGTAAACATCTCGCTAAAACATACTTCTTATTAATATATTACAACTTCTCTGCCAGTACTTTCGTGTGCAAAATTATCCTACGCAGACAGAATAACATGGTGAAAATCAGAATATAAAAGTTCCTTGAAATGGTTTTAGGCGTGTTCAACGATCAGATCTGAAGAGCCAGGTACTTCTCTCTTCACCATCTCCTTCAACATCTCACTCTATTCAGCCCCCACAACATACTTCAATTGGGGAAGCCATAGTCTTACTGGCTCCCGTCAGTTTGCGACAGTTATATTGGGTATTCACATTTAAAAAAATACACATTTAACTTTGTTTCCTGACAGTTCATCCAAAATAGACTTCAAAATATCTATATTAATAAGAAAGTATGGATATCAAACGAATTTATTTACAGTGTCGATGGTTTGTACTTATACGCTCTATATGTATTATTTCATAGTTCTTTCACACAAATGAAATATTGAATCCCGTAATTCTAAACTTAAACCTAGGGGTGCACAGTTTACACCTGCGCTGTGCAAGCGGGTTCCATACAGAGCTTCGGACCATCCCAATGGTATCCCAATATGCAGTATGTAGATAAATAGTTTTTTCATTGTCGCATTTGAATGAAAATTTGTTTTGTACTTTTGTTATTCGGCAGTATATCCTCTCTTTACACTCCTTCGGTTACATTTTATGTAAGTAGGTTTACCGTATTTTCCCTAAGCCGACTTCATATTGTACATAATAATACGGGGGGGGGGCAACTTTCGGGGGATCAATTTTCATTTAACCATTTAATTATGCTCATTTTTGGAACGAAAACAACTATCATCCATCAAAAGCATTTTTGTTTTTTTTTTTAATATAATTCTGTTCTGGTAATTTAGTTCAAATAAGGAAATTTATACTTAGTTGGTCGTATTTTTAATATAATTTAAAATATTTAGAATTAATCATTTGTTGATTTCACGAGGAATAAATTTTACGCATAAATAAATAAATAATTTGGAGATGCGTATCTTTAATACCACCAAAATAAAAGACCATCTTTTTATAATGTTGTATAATTTATATATTGTATAATTATGTTCATCTAATATTTTTTTTTTTTAAATTGTAGACAACAATTATGCCGCCGAAAGTAGGTACTTATGTGTGCCTACTTTTAGTTCGATCCCCTGACGATCAAGTGTTGCATCTCTCTCCCACTCGTTAAGAGGTTGACCTTCCATCCTCATCAAGAGGGACGCTCTAAAGGTGTCATCTGGCCACATTTTTTTTTTATTTTTGTGGTGAAAATAATATTTATCACTTATTGTATTTCTCCGATACGATTTAAAATGGAAATGGTAAGAGGCATTCAATAAGTTCTTTGGCATCATGAATTTGGTACAGTTTTTGTTTTTCTGTCTGTATATCATTGGACAACGCTTTTTTTAGTCACAAACTAAGGAGTTTTAGTATATTTAAACCATCATAAAAATAAGACGACGATATAATGTAAGTTCTATTTTTTTTGTTATTATTTAGTAATAAAAAATAAAGAAAATCGCGTTGTAACTAAAGCAATATCAGGGGAACTAGTCAATCATATTGACAGCTAAGCAGAATCGAGTGTTACTTTATCAATACCGCTGGCGCCCTCCAATCGGCTTAATATATTAATCATTTTAATATTGGTAAAAACATCGCAACACTTTTGCCGATGGCAAGTTGGTTGTTTCTCGTTTTGATTTTGAAATATCAAAGTCAAACGAATTCGTTGTACAAAACTGAGTTAAGCTCACTTATTTTAGGCATTTAGTGATTGTTTTTTTACCATAGCTTTAGCCATAAACTCGTGCTACCATAAAAAAGAGCCGAATCGGCAATTCCCCTTATTCAAATATAACTACGTTCATTCAAAAGTAGCTAACAAAAATCGCCTAATTACCGAATATGTAAATCTTTAGAGCTACATTTTCAATAAAATCAACTACTATTGATTAGTCAAACATCTGCGAAAAATCTAAATTTGAGTTGTATTATTTGTTGTAGTGTACCCACTTTCAGATAGATATTATCATTGTTTCAGATAGAGCCAGCGCCCCCCGTGTGGCGTTTTAAAATTTTTAGCATTTAGGGGGCGCTGCAGAAGTTCGAGTGGGCATTGTGTCAATATAGAAAATAAGCTCATTCAGGCACACTGAAACGAGTACATCAACACACTTTCTTTAGATGCAGCGATTTGACAAGTTCTGTTAAATAAGCTACACTTTTACGCACTAAAATTTAAACTGGGGTAATACTCAATGTCAATGTAGTATATTAATGTGTTTTAATTATACTTCTCATAATTTTTTATTTGTAGTAAGAAATCCATTGCGTAAATTAATGGTATTCCAACTACAATGAATGCTTTTTTAAATTTCGTTTCTGGGGGGGGGGGAGGAATTTTACTGTGGTAAAGGGGGCGATTCTTTCAATACGGTTAAGAAACACTGAGATGGAGTCTATCTGATACAATGTACTAGTATTACCTACTTATAAACACCACTAAATCAATTTTAATGCAGAAAAACTTGTAGTGAATTAAACAAAATGTTAATGTTGTTGGATCACTAATAGGGTATTTCAAAATGTCATTCTAATGTAATGGACCGCTATGCCTCCCGGTATTATTGTATTCCATATTTAGAGATACTTGTAAATATATTTGATTTATGGCGAGCATTCGAATTTATTCTCTCATTATCTCAAAACTTAATATTTGGAGATGTCTGACTAATCAACTGGACGATCGATATTATTATTGCTTCATGAATTACAGCAAGCTTTTCTATTGTATTACATTAGAGTAACACAAATAATAATTAATAACCAGCAGTTTAAAATCCACTCCCCAGATTTTTGCTGCTAGGCCCTGCGGGCGGCTTTCGGTTTGGCTTTGCCAAAATAGCCAATAATATCAGGCCAGTTACAATAATAATCATATTCCATCTCTCCATACTCCATGAGAGATTCACGAAAATACAAAACCCAAGAGTACTTACGCCTGCCAACCAAAATTCTTCAAGCTAGCTGTTAACGTAAGTGGTGCCATCATTTGTGCTACTTGTTTTATTTGGTTCTATTGCGAAAGTAGTTTTGTAACAAACTTCAAGTATTAATTATTATTTTTAATTGATAAACTAACGTTTAAACAAGATTTTTATGCATAGCACAAACTTCCCGTTGGCGGCCAGTATCTTTTCTCGGAAGATTTTTTCAATGTAGATGAGTGTTTCAGGCTGATAATTATTGATTATAATATTTGTTATGTAAACTTCAAGTACACAGATGGTTTTGCATGAGGCGCGGCGTCAGAGATATATTCGATGTCGAGGTTTTTTCCGTACAGACGCTAGCGTAATAATACTATAGATAATTGTTCTGAATAAACAATGAAAAGGCAATAAACAAGTTCCTGCAATAAACTGGCAGAACGCTCCTCGCAGACAACGAGTCCGCGGGTAATATCAAGATATAAAAAAAGCAAATATGACATTGGATACTGGAAACAGTAGTCCACAACCTTTGAGTTGATCCATTTTAAATATTTTATTTATTTTCGTTGTTTAAATATTTTATTTATTTTGTCAGCGTACTTGAAGAGCAAAAAGAGTCTAGATTGAAATCCTTACTGAATGTGCGTATTTTTTCAAAAAAATTGTTAAATATTGTTTAAAACCGGGTTTTGTCCCAGCGACTTCTGGATACTTAAACAAGTATAAACTTTGTAACTAAGGTCAATTAACAGGAATGCAGTATTATCCGCATGGTATAAAAATAGTCGTAATTATAAACGGCATTTCGATAACTAAAACAACTAATTTACAACTTGCATGCGCAAAAGCGAATAATTAAATAATCTTAAAGAAATAAAACTTTATATCCTTAGGTAATAATATTTAATAACTCATGCAAGTTTTTTTTATATTTCAGCGAATTTATAAAATAAATGTATATGGAAAATATAGGGGGTACTGTGCCGAGGGGGACGAAAAGTTATTTAATGATAGTTTATGGTTTGTGGAAGTCATGGCCAAAATATGTATTTTATTTGGGATGTTCAGTAGATTTGAGGTTTTCGTCCTTGTAGTGAATGGGTGTTGGTCAGTAAGATATAGGTTTGTTATTATCAGTAATTTTTATTTCTTTTATATACCAATTCAATAATATTATTATTCAATTTATAAAAACAGTTTATTTATGATGCCAAAACAACGTTTGGTCAAATAAACTTCAGGTACTTTGCAACGAAACTTTATAAAACCTTCCATTGACCGTAAAATACAAATCAGACACAAAGTGTTGAATCACTAGCAAAGACAGATTATATATTAATCTCTATGCTGATGACACGGTATTGTTAATAAAAGGTCAAACATGGGAACTAGTTAATAAATTGGCAAATATAGATATTAACATCTTAAAATCATGGTTCTATAATAACTTACTCACATTTAATGCTAAAAAAATAACATATATTATGTCCTATTTTCCTTACAGAAAATACCTGATAATAAATTTAATATTATAATCTACGACGAAAAATATAATCATGTACTCTGTAAGCAACATAATCCCATTTGTGCCATAATTAACTCTTCTTCCGAAATTAAATATCTCGGTGTGATCATTGATCAAAACCTAAGTGTAATAGTCACATTTCAGAGCTAGTGAAAAGAATAAGGAAATGTATTTATATATTTATTTGGTTAAGAAATATTTTAAATGTAAAAAAATTAAAAAAGTGTACTACGCCCTTAATCATTATTTACTTATCTACGGAATTATAGGTTGGGGAGGATCTTACAAAAACAATCTAAACTCAGTAAAAGTTTCGCAATGAACCATCATTAAAGTAATATTTAAAAAAAAATCTTCCTTCTCAACATAATCACTTTTTAAATTGTTTCCAGTTCCAAATGTCTATGACATATTCAAGCAGCTGGCTCCCTTATCAGGCACAACAGCTTCCCTTTTCTGATAAAGTAGACATGACCAATAACGTTCGTTATTATAATATTTTGTAAAATATATATATGATTTTACGTAACTCATATTTTATATTACAATAAATAAAAAATATTAATAATATTTTTAGAACCTCCTAATGCATGCTTTCCCATTGGTACGATGCTGATTGTCCTTTTACTTTTGCTTTAAATATAAATAATATTATTGTTGTTATCCTTATTTTTGTGTTAAATTACTTTGCTAAAATGCACTTGCTCTGAACACGGGAAATCCTGGTGAGACAGGCATAGCACGATCACCTATGTAACTTTATAAACAAAGATTATAAAAATAAATAAAAAAACAAGTTCTGCTACTTAATTATTACTACCTACGCGTGACAGCTGTTTCACCTTCTGAAGGCACTATCAAACTGGCTTCTTACAGTTTGATGATGCTTTTAGAAGTCTAAACAGCTGTCACGCGTAATAATAATTGCATGGCAGAACTTGTTTTGTTTTTATAAATTGAATAATAATATTATTGAATATATTAAAGAAATTGAAATGGAGTTCTACGAATTAAACTTAATAACAAAAAATTATCAGTAATATTTATATATCTTTAAAAAAATGTTGATCTCCCATAAGACATAAATATATTTGATTACCAATGGTTGACGTCACCTTTCCTGACAATATCAGTCCGAACCATTGTTATTTTCCAGCAGTTCGCAGCGAGCTGTTTATCTTATTGGGAGTCTAGTTACTTTATACCTTGACCATCGCTAAAGTGCCACCAGCCACAGTTAAAAAACTCAGTTCAAGTCAATCAGTTTATTATTAACTGGCCACCGGCTACAGGAGTTTATTAACTTTATATTAACTTCAGTGAATTAACCAGCATTCAAAGTAACGACAAGTTCGCGTGTTGAAAATCCATGTATTGATTTTTTTATTGTTTTGCGATCCTGCATTAAATACTCGGTTAAAAATAATTCAGCTTCGAATTCTAATAGAATCGTGTGGTTTTAAATTTGAAATCAAGTTGAATCGTTTAAAATTGAATCAGAAATAACTCAATTGAGAGATATAACGAGAGTTTTGGAGCTGATAATGTTGAATCAACTCGTTCATTTCAAATTGATACAAATCTCTTTGATTTCAATTTAATTTGAGTTATCTCGTTTTGGAGTTGAAATCAATTAGAATCATTTTCGTTTCTGAGTTAAGCGAGTATATTCATTTTAAAAATATCCAGTTCTCGGCCCTCCACACTAGCGATCAAATGCTTGTAAAAGTGTTATAAAGTCTTGGATTCAATCAAAGATCTGTAACCTAAGAGCAAGTTGTTTCACAGAATTTTGTCTATCCACCAAGTTGTAAAGTTTATTATCAAGTTTTATGAAAGTTCTATTTAAGTCCTGTTATTATTCCTTTATGGGCAGTTGTTTAAAAGATTGAATAGAATTTTCATACAACACAAATTTGATGAATTCTTTAAATCCTGTGAACAGCTGACCCGCACAATAACACGTTTTCTTAGGATTTATATGTTTAGAGTTCTAATTTATATTCTAAGTTGAATGAATGCCTTATATTGGTGTTCTAATATTTCCATCAACACCAGAGAACCACTAAGTTTAAATGTGCATGATAAAGTCATTTACGAATGTACAAGACAAATTTAAAAAATCAAAACCGTAAGGCACTTATTTTTTGCGATTTATAGCGCTGTTTTTCGATTAAATTGCAGATTTTACAACACTTTTAAATCTTATGTTAACTTATACTTAAAAGAAAACACTGACTTTTTATTAATTTGAATACTTTGATCCCGTAGGTACATATACCTAAAATTGAAACTTATCTTTTGTTTTTTAATCGTTAACTTTTTACGGTTCATTTATAATTATAGTTGGTTTGCTCTTTTACATTTTACTAACACTATAAAAAATGGTTTTACCAATAACAACTAGATCGTGGAACTTCTTTTGGATACAGTCGTGTTTCTAGCAGTCACGAACAATTAAATTGTATTAATTATAAGCTATATAATTAAACAAAAAAACTATTAACAAAAGGAATAATAATAATAATAATAAAAAAACGTTTATTCATCAATAGATTTTTTACAGTATTACACATTTTATTGTTTTATCATTGAGTATATTGATGAAAAGGTGACTGCTCAGCTACAATTCAGGATTTCTCCTGGAATGCAGCTGGTTTTCAGCAGTACCTCTTCTAAATAAGATTTCTATCAATAATTATTGTGTTTACGTCAAAATATATAAATGTATGGTAAAATGTACGCCTCGTAAAGGCACCATTTAATAAATTGGTTTTAATGCTATTGAGTGCAATTCAATAGTCTTCTATTGAATTGAATTCAATAGAAGATCTAAGCTGTAATTTGTGAGATGGGTGCTAGATTTATTAGAAGGGATATATTTTGTTTACCAAAGGAATTTATAGTTAAAATCTATAGACTTAGGTTCAAAATTAATTTGAATAATTAATATGAAACGATGAATGTTTTTCTTTCTTTAAAACCATACTAATAAAACTTTGCATTTTCGTGTGATTATTTTGTCTTTTATTTTTATATACAACAATATAAACAGACGTTATTTTTATTTTGACATATTAATCGATATTCAAAGCTTTTGAGTTTTAAAAACATTGATTTTTAAAAAACATAGGCAGTGGCTGAGTTGGTATCGCATTTGGGTTCCACCCAAGCGTTTTGTGCTCCATTCGTCGTCGTCCATCACGACACAAGCAACATTTTCTACTTTGTGTGGTGATACACAAGATTTTCAAATGTTGTCAACTGATTCGTGATTTTTTCTTTCTTTAAAAAAATAAATTCATCTAAAAATTCCAGACAGAAAGAAGTTGTGTTATTTTCATTACCAAAGTTCACCGTTTGAGAATTTTTTTCAATGTAGATGAGTGTTTCAGGCTGATAATTATTGCTTATAAAAATTGTTACCCTTTGTGCTACGCATAAAAATCTTGTCTTAAACGTTAGTTTATCAATTAAAAATAATAAGAATAAAATTCACAGGTCCGCCATTTTTTTCTTTTTTTGGATAACAAAATTCCCCGATAATATTAAGGTATTCTCGATAGCATTTAGTCCGGGAAGAATCTTGCAATCATACGTAAAGAAAATGAAGATAATGTTGGTAGTTATTAATCGAAGTATGATACAATTAAATATGACCGAAGGAGATAGGTTGAACAAAGCACCGAGAGGTTAGAGCAAAGCGCAAGCAAGGCTAAGATCCTGGATTCAATTCTTAGATTCAATAGAATCTTTTACTGAATTTTCTGTTTCAAATTTTCATTTGAGAGTCGCCAATATTGTCTTCAATGATTAGATGTGTTTTTTTTATATTTTCTTCTAAATAATTTTCTAATGGTTATTATTTAGCCCAAGATTTTCATTGCATTCGACTTTGGGTTTTCTTTTTTAAAGGAATGTAATTTGATTAATTTTCCTCGTCTCAAGTGTGTGCAGGTTTTCAGGTTTTCAGGTTTTCTTTTTTTCTTAAAATTTCAGTCATGAGTAATTTTTATTGGTTTTCCTCTCTGCTGTGCTTTTACATATTTATTCAATTCAATTCAATCTATTCATTTTAAAAACATTAAAACATTAACTTTTCAAATCGTTTTTAAAGGAGAAAATAAGCAGATTTAAATTAACAGCAGCAAAGCTTGCTATCTAAATTGTGCTTCATTAATGTTAAGCATATCGATATTCGAACTGATTCTATTTAACAACAAGACAGCACTCCCGACTTGCATGACCAACAGCAAGTTAGTTCTGCAAGCCGGGAGATAAAACAGTCTATGTTGTCGGTGACGGAGATAACCATCGGGAACATAGAAACTAATGCTCTAGTTTTCGAACCATCCACGAATCAATCTGAAGAAATGTGTTACAATTTATTCATTTATTGATACAATAACTTTACATATTTTAAAACATTATTTGATGTTGTTGTCAAACTAAGACGAAATAAAATAAAATACAATAATAAGTAATGAATGATTTTTTTAAATCGTGAAATATTATGAGGTACGGCTGTGTGTTATAATGGTATTATATATTACGTATATGTTTTATTATTTTACGTGTTGTTTATTTTTTTGAATTCCTACCTTTATTTTCATACTTAAGAGTGAATAACCAGACAAAACCGGAAATATTTCATTTTTAAATCAAATTTTAGACGTATAGACTCTTTTTCACAAAAAAATAGTAAATTGATTTCGAAAGATTGTTCTTTTATCTACAACAGCTATGTTTTAAATTTTGAGAAAATATGTTTATTTTTAGTACAATAAGGTTTTACCGTAGGTCGTTGGCAGATTTGTTAAATTTTCATACAAAAATTTGTATAATACAACATACATTTCAAATCATATAATAATGCAGTGAAATAAATAAATAAATTATTCCGGAAAGCTACTTTTCAGAATTTTGATTTAGTTCAAATAAAATCATTAAAAAAAGATGCGCGCTTGTTTTGTCGCGAAAATCTATTTATTTACGATCTTCCAAACTAATATATTTAAAAAAATTACATTCTTATTTTGCTTAGACATTATTGAAAAATTATAAATA
Organism: Limnephilus lunatus; assembly: GCA_917563855.2. Classification (NCBI taxonomy): domain Eukaryota; kingdom Metazoa; phylum Arthropoda; class Insecta; order Trichoptera; family Limnephilidae; genus Limnephilus; species Limnephilus lunatus. The sequence goes on from OU830596.1 coordinate 24,472,497, forward strand.
CTGATCAAAAAATAATAACAAAAAGTACATAATTTTGATAGTTTTATCATCACGAGTTTGAGCATTTTTGAATGTAGGAATTTATCAAAGCAAATTTTGAATGAAATAAAATCGAAATTGAATTATTATGTTAAAATGCTGGTATGAAGAATAATTAATCTTTCTCATCGGAACCGTCCTGTACAATTGCAAGGGTACGATCGCAAGATCATCGTACGATGAAATTTGAATTATCGGCCACTGGTTCGCTCGGCCTTTAATTAAACGTAGATAAAATAGATTGAATATTAAAAATACCACCCCTAATGCATATTTGCATAATATATAAAGTGTTCTTAACCCCTTTATATTTTTTTAAAATAAGCCGACCGGTTTCAAAACAACCGTTCCTTCCTCAGGGTAAAATATACTAACTTGGCATTACAAAACAATGAGTGAACATAATACATTACTAAGTGTTGGGGTCGGGGTGAAGGCATGACTAGGGATTTATGAAGAGTGGGGGAAGAGATAGAACGGGCGGTGGAAGGGAACACGTTTAAGATGGGATTGAAAGATAGTATTTTTTGTTTATTGTAATGGACTCAGTATTATCATTAGTAATCCGTAGTCACGCCCCCACCCCCACCTCGACACTTAGTATTGTATTATCTTCACTCATTGTTTTGTAATATTGTATATACTAGGGTTGTACTGTACATACCTACTCTCAACATCTACCTGAGACCACCATTCAAAGCTTGAAATGGCTTAAGCCGTGTTAGGTAACCAGATTTGAATAGCCAGGTACTTTACTCCGCTCGTCTAACATCTCCTTAACCTCCCCATTCTATTAAACATTTAATTGTAACTATTTCCTCCCACGCATTAATTGTATGTTACTCCTATCCTAAAATGAGTTCTGTATCTCATCGGGATTGCCATAGCAAGAAATAAAAATAAAATTCACAAAATACTTCAATTAGGTAACATTAGTCCCACTGGCTTCAGGGGGTTGAGCCTCTTGTGCAGTATTAAAAAGAAGTTGTAAGCAGGGAAGATGGACTGCCGCCTAACTCTGTCTCGGTACATTCCTTCCTTCATTCACATTTGTACATCGCTGCTTCTTATTTAATATGATGGTATTAATACGCTAGCGTTTGTATTGTTGAAATGTAAGAACCCGACTTCGAGTACATCTCTGACGCCACGCCTTATGCAAAACCATCTTTGTACGTGTTATACAAAGATAATAACTGTGGTGTCACCCGCCGTCCTCAGGGCCTAGCAGCAAAAACCCTCAGAGCGGGATTTTAACTGCTCGTTTATTATACATTTCTCAATGTTTCTTAATAGTGATGTTTGTAACGATGTGATGTATAGATAATTATTGCATTATTACGCATTATTTCTCCACTGGAATGAGATATGGTTATGCCAGACGGGAGAGCTGTCTTGTTGTTAAATAGAATCACTTCGAATATCGATTATATATAATGAAGCACAATTGAACGTAGTTATGCAGAAAGCAGCCAGGCCACAATTTTGGCAAAAATGAGATATTGTTGTAATCCGACGGAGAAACGTCAATTCTATGTTCTATTAAAACCTGCCAGGCTGCTTTCATACAAAAATTCATAGTAATAGCCATCTTAAATATTTGCTGATCACGAAAACACCGTTTAACAATCTGCAGAAAGCGCCCACGGCACTTATATTCAACAGAAAACAGCCAGAGACAACTGGTCGATTTTATCAGTACAACTAACATTTTTACGATGATGTTTACCTGATTTGCAGAAAACGGTCACGGCGCTTGTCCGTTTTCTACACTATAGCCTTTGTACCGAAACTTTTAAGTGTCGATCTACAGAAAGCGCTCTCGCGTTATAATAATAACTTGTTTTTTGAGAAAAATCAATAATTTTAAGAATGTATTATCATTTTAATAATATTACGTAAATTAAATGAAGTCCTGTTAGACTGCTCGACAGCATTAATTTGAAAGCCGGTTCTAATAACAATCTACTTATATTAATTTAAAATTTAGGTACTGAACCTATTATGTAACATTATTTTAACGCATAGAAATAAAATATTTGTAGTAAATGAAATAAAAATAAAAAAAAAACCAATGAAGAATAAATATAAAATCAAAAAAGTACAAAAGACTACGTAGAAAATTAGAAAGACAAAAATCAGTCCAAGCTTTTTTTCAGCTTCCATCTCCTTTTGTAAATTACGCAACAATTTTTCTTATCACTTATGTTAATAAACGATATGATAAACATCAAGATTTTTTATAATATTTGATAATAAAAAAACCTCTAATTTTAAAATAATATTCTTAAATATTTATTTAAATTATGTAAATTAAATTCACATATATTATAAGCATGACAACAAGCATTGATTTCTAGTAGATAATTATAAAAACCAATAATGAATATAAAATAAATAATAATATCTATGTATGTTATGTTTCACAAAGCATTACGTATTAAAGTTTAAAAATTTATATTTCCTTGGAGATATTAAAAATTCCTCTGAATATAATATTAATAGCTGGATATAATAGTAATACCTATGTAACTACCGATTTTAAGTTAAATAATAAAGCATAATTTCATATATTTATGTAGTGTATCTGGTAGCTCTGGCTGTTTTCTACGGAATGCGTATTTCGCAAAGTAAGGTCGGACGGTTGATTGCTGAGCTTACATTCTCAATAATGTATTCTACAGAAAGCAGCCAGATCTTATAAAACACCAATATCTCTAAAAACCTACCCTTTAATCCACTTTAAAGTAATAATAATTAGATATCTATATATTATTTATAATTTTTTGAAGTAAAAAACATCCTAGGTGTTATGTAGATTTGATTATTAAATCTTCAGACAAAAGTGCTCGTATCTCCGTTTGAGTTTTTTATGGCTGGCTGCTTTCTGCATAACAACGTTCAATTAAAACGGCAAAACTTTGTTTCTGATAGTTTAAAATTTAAACCTTCTTATCTATTTAAAATATTGTATACCTATATGCTCTCTTTTAAAAAGTTTTAATATTTTAATTTTGTAATGTTTTTTAAAATAAACAAATTGATACAGAGTCGAATTGATTGAATACCCAGGTTGAGGAGTAACGTTTGTATAGTTGATGGGTTTACCCACCTACTGCGTGGCGGGCCGGATCAGGAGAGACTGCTGGAGGGAGACTTTTTGACTTCTCCAGCCGGACTCACTCGACCCATCGCCTTGCACCGCAGTAGGAGAAATGGATTCATACGTCCGTCACCCCTGAAAACACTGACCGCCAGATTCCTACCCACCCCTCATATGTTTCTCCTTCCCAGATCCCCCTCTCCTTCGTTTCCCTAAAAAGGCCTTCCACAAAGCATCCCCATAGATGACATAGACCCCAAGAGAAATGGTTTTCCTCAAGACCACCTGTACGGAGCTAATGTAAAAATAATAATATTTTCACCCCAAAGCTACACGCAGTTTTCAGGTCCACTAAAATTCACAATCTCAAAACTTTACTCTAAATTGTTCATAACCCCGAGCAACGCCGGGTACACGTCAACTAGTATATCATATCTGCATTTCTGTTACGGATATTGACGTGATCAGTATTTTTTTATTTTTTTTATTATTATTATTATTCTATTTGGGATACCAACAATACAATAATGTAATGAAGAATGATAATACACAAGTTACATTAATTTTAATAATTACAGGTTTCCACGTGGATTTGATTCACTTGATAATGCCATTTCTTCTTATCTTAGGAAGATGCCAACAAGACAATAAACAAATAACAAGAGTGGTTCCACGTGTATCTACATATAAAATAAACAGAACATAGAAATATAAAACGTGTTTAAAACAACTTAATTAATTATTGTAAATTCCTCATACTTAAATTTAAATAATAGAAATTTATGAATCATTGTATTTATATTTTTAATGTAATCGAATAATCATCATTCGTATTAATTTATAATCGAAGCAATTGAAATGTCCACAATTAATACAAATCTCAATCATGCTGCGGGAAAATTGTTTTTCCACGGAGACTTTAAAACTGTTTTTAAATTTGTATACTTTATTTAGCTACACAAGTTTTACATCTTATACTCGTATCTAGTGTATATCGATTCTTCTTCTTCCTTTCACTGTCCCAATCCATTACCTAGGTAGGCTGTTGGGGTCGGCTCTCCTCGTTCTTAGGCTATATCTTCTACGGTTCTGGGTATCGCTTTCATCCAAGCCGTTTCTCTGTAATATTTTGGAGCATTGAGTCATCCATGAATTTTTTGGCCTTCCTCTGGATAACTGTCGATGAAGCTCCATAGATATTACCTGCTTCACTGTTTGGTATGGTGTTCCCCGTCTTATGTGGCCATATCATCTCAACTGTCGTTCCTGCAGCTCACTGTGGCTATCACGAATGCGTGAACTTTTAATCCTATATTTTGGTGATACTCCTACCGACCATTTAAGCATTTTTATTTCTGCTGTTTCGAGTTGCCTAGAGTCGGAGTTGTACATAGTCCAGCATTCGAAGCCATACATTATCGCGGGTCTAACAATAGTCTTGTATATCTTTCCTTTAAGTTTTATAGGCATTTTTGGGTCACACAAGATTCTTGTTACCGATCTAAATTTCATCCATACCACACCTTTTCTATGTATATATCTATTCTACTATAATAATTCTATTACATACTTACTAAGATTTGGACTTTACAACATTGAGACAAACCCTGCTACGAATTTGGACTTAACAACATTGAGACATAACCCTGCTACGAAATTTGACTTTAAAAAATGGAGGCATAACCCTGCTATGAATTTGGACTTTACAACCTTGAGACATACTGTGCTACAAGTTTGGACTGTGCTACAAGTTTGGACATTAAAAAATTGAAGCATAACCCTACTACGCATTTGGACTTTACAACAGACTCTGACATAACCCTGCTACGAACTTGATCTTTACAATATTGAGACATATCCTGCTACAAATTTGGACTTTATAACATTGAGACATAACCCAAGAAAAACTGTAAGACTTTTAGCTTCATCAACATTTAAAGGGAGTTTATTGAACATTTTGAAACCTTTATGATAAATATTTTTTTGTGTTCCCGATAAATTTTTTTTAGCAAACCTGAAATGTTTGCTGTTGCTCATAGGCATAGGATAGCAGTGAACTGTACTATTATAATACTAACATTAATCTACATATAATCTGGTTACATTTTATTTTTGAAATTAATAAATAAATACTAGGGTATTGTAGACTAATCGTTGCCACACACTTATAATATTGAGATGGCGTTACACGGTGTTTATTCTAGTATATCTGCTACAGCACATCGTGCCTCTGTTCTAAATTATTTACATTATTTTGACCACTCAGAAACGTAAGCAGATATACACGTTAATATGACAATAGCAGTCAAGTACAATGAGCGAGTTTTCACGTCAACGCGTATGTTTCCACAGAAATCGTAATAACTCCGTTATTGTTCTAGTGACATCCCTAAAACTAAAAGAGGAAGCTCCATAATAAATCAAGCTACCCATTTCTATCCAAGTTGTCCATAGAAATACAAAAAAGACCTATTCTGTCTGTCAGATACACGGTAGACCGACAAATTGCCTCCCGCCGTTAGACATTGTTATTTTTTTATTAAATATTCTTGTATGAAATGATAAAAAAGTGAGGTGACTAAATTGTTTATTATACATTTATACGATATAGTTTTTTTTTTTATTATTATTAGCACGAAAGATAATATAAGCACAAAAATACATTTTTTTTACAGTTTGAAGTACCTACAATTTATTTTAGTATTATTTTTTTGGTGTATACCACCTCACTAGGCTGAGCCTGTTCCGAGGTGGCAGGAATTTAATGAAATGTTGATTACTTTATCTTGTAGGATAAAATTAAATAAAAAATTTAATTTGCATTTGAAAAGATAAATTGAATGAAGGGAAAATAAAAAGAAAAGAAAAAGAGAAGTGATGAGAAATATAACAAATAAGAAATATTAAAATATAAAATAATTATTTAAGAATAATAAGAAATACAAAAAAATAAAAATAAATATTATTATTTGATAGGAAAAGAGAAAGATATAGGCGTTTAGTTGGTTGTTATTTTGTAAAAGTTATCTGCCCGCAGTATACAATGCCTTTGTTGAATATCCACGTATAAATTTTGGTTTTTAGATTAACATTTTTTGTCATATGAATATCTTTAATATCTGTTTCAATTAAATTTAAAAATTTTGGAGCCAAATTATGGTAATGTCTTTGTCCATAGGTAGTATTTGTCTTTGGAGTTATGTGTTGGTGTCTGTGTCTTGTGTCGTAATTATGTTGTGCAGTATGATGGTTTAGTTTGTCTTTTTGGTAATGTATAGATATAATTTTGATGTACAGTTGTTGTATGTTCAATACAGCAAAGTCCTTAAATAACTGTTTTGTCGAAAATCTATAAGGTTTTTTTGTAATAACTTTAATTAAAGCTTTTTGTGCTTTGTAGAGAGGGTCCATATTAGTTTTAGCAGCACCACCCCAACCAATCATACCGTGAGTGATAATTGATTGAGCTAGCGCGTAGTATATCGTTTTTAGAGTCTTCATTGGCATTATGTTTCGTATGTTTTTAAAAAAATATATTAGTTTTCTAACTTTACCCGCTGTTTTATTTATTTGTTCTGTCCATCTAAAATAGTTATCAATATAAATGCCTAAGTACTTGATTACCTGAGTCCGAGTTAGTGGGTTGCATAGACAGTTTTTTTTGGATGTGCAGTCATGTGTGGTTAAGCTTTCATCAAGTCTTGGTTGTCGTCTGGAATCTATGCTAAAAGTCATGTACTTTGTTTTGTCAGTATTTAATGTCAGTAGGTTGTTGTCTAACCAATATTTAATCCTATTTATTCCTTCTGTAGCTTTCTTGTATACACTTGTCCAAGAGTCAAAAGTGAAAATAAGAACAGTGTCATCCGCAAAGCAAATAACATCTCCGCCAATGTCGAGCTGGCACAAGGAATTTATGTATAGTAAAAATAGGATGGGTCCTAATGTACTTCCTTGGGGAACTCCATAAGTAATGTGTCGGTTTTCGCTTGTTACGTTGCCTACTTTTAGCGAGTGGCTGCGGTCAGTTATATATGATTTGAACCAGTCGTACGCAGAATTTTTAATACCTAAGTTTTTTAGTTTTTTAAGGAGGATTTTATGAGACACCGTGTCAAAGGCTTTGCTTAGATCGAGAAAAACGGCAATGCAGCTTTTTTTTTGGTCAACATTTTTTAAAATGGTTTCTGTTACTCTTAATATTGCATCCTGTACTCCCATATTCTTTCGAAAACCATACTGATTTTCTGATAAGATTTTGTGTTTGTCTAAGTAGTCTACAAGTTGGATTTTCACTAGATTTTCGAGCACTTTTGTGGGCACATTTAAAAGTGAGATAGGTCTATAGTTTGATTGATATAGTAAGTATTGTTTTTTACATAACCCGTGATTTAGGACCGTTTTCACATAAAAAACATCACTTGAGTCATGCTTACATTTTTTTATGTTAGCATTCTAAATTTTAATATTTACAAATGTTAATATTTATTTTTAATATAATAATTTGAAAGTTTATTTTATTCAAAAACAGTTTTCAGTTTTCGGCTACGTTCAGAAATGTTTCATTTATAGAGCTTTAATTGTGAAGCGGAAATAACATAAAGTTTTCGTAAATCTGTAATTTCGTTAAAGAAAAAAAGTGCGTATTCGCGATAGATCGGAGTGGTTAACTTATCTTTTACTCGTAATTGATTGGCGTTTGACGATTTGGGACGTGAATTCGTTAACAGGTCCGCCGGTGTAGCCAGCGTATATCAATTTCTTATTTATTGCCTGTCAACATCCGTTCGGTTGTCAACGGTGAAACCGTGCTAGGGATATCGATATAAAATCATCGAAAGTTACGCCTATCGATCCGATATTGTAAAGTTTCGATTTTAAGAGCACGTTATTCTAAATTGGTATGCCATCAATAGGCTTACGTCTGTACGGTTGAAATTTAATAATCCTACTTCGATTACATCTTTGACGCCGCGCCGTATGCTAAACCATCTTCGTACTTGAAGTTTGTAAAAAAGCTACTTTTGTAATAGGACCGAATTCAAGAGCGAATAATGTCAAAAGATGCCACTTACGATAACAGGTGGCGTGAGGACCTGACGTTGGCAAGTATAAGTAGATACTGTTGGATTTGTAACTTCGTGAATCTTTCCGGGTATGGAGGGATTGAGAGATTGATAGTGTTATGATCATTATTGTAACTGACAGTTGTGATTAATAATACCACGCGTCTATATATTATTATATTTGACGCCATTTGATACTTTGTCCTGTTGACTAGCGTCACTGGATCCGAGGAACCGGCTATTTTTGGAACCGTTTCCTATCGAATTTATAAAATGGTCACTCACAGTTCAACTGGGCGGAGCCCAACCAAAACCGCCCGCAGGGCCTAGCAAGAAAAACATGTGGAGAGGGTTTTTAACTGCTATTGACCTACAATTTTAATGAAACCGTGTTTTATGGGATTTCCCATCAATTTGACTAAGCAGACATTTTCTCTTTCGATTATACTTGCTCAATTATCCTATAATAAAAATTAGATAATTTACGTACTACTAGCGAATTAAAATAAAATATTATAATTAATTTCAGTAATTCTTCTAAGTATGCACGTTTTATGTGCATTCCTAGTAATGCACGTGCAAAATATATAATAAAAATAAAACAATAAATAAATTAATAATATAGGATTATATTGTTATTGCTTCATCGACACGTGTTTGTATATAAGACAAAGTATGTAATGATTTGACAGTTATTATAATAATTAATTGTTTTATTTACTTTATGAAAGTGAATTCATAAAATACATAGTATTTTATCGTCGATTGACGTCAATACAATGTGAATGAAAAAGTATTCAATTACTTTATTATTATTTTTCACGACAATGTAGTTGAAAGTAGAGAAATTTATTAGCATGTATGTGATTAATGCTTGACCCGGTAGTAGACGCTCCAAAATAAGAAGAGAGGGAGATGTGTAAATACGAATGTTAGAAGGAGCGCGCTAATATTAAAACGATAATATTTAAGCAATTTTGAAAATGTTTAAGGCGTTACACAACCCTAATAATTTTTGTTTGCTCAAAACTCACATTTTAATAATTTCCGGCGAATTCGTAACTATAATAACTTTTTTATTTCCATGCCGCACAAGGGGTGCGAGTTAATTATATTTTAAATGAATAAAAACAGTACTAAACTAACTAACTAACTAACCATCACGCCATTTCCCCGCAGGGGTAGGCAGAGAGGACGGACCGCCAAACGACTCGGTCTTGGCACACACTTCTTGCCTCGTTCACATTCATACATCGTATCATACATGCTCTTCTATTATTCTGACTCTTGACATGGCCCGACTCAAGTATATGATTCACTTGGTCATGCCATGACCATTTCAGTATCTTATCATTAATATATTTTACGGACAACAATTTTAAAACTTTATAACCCGTTTTTCAACTATAAAGTTAGCGGTAAGCACCAGATTTTATATTTTTAGACGATGAATTAATAACTTCGGGAGGACAACATGGAGACACATTTGAAATATTTGTAACCCGTTCTTCAGAATTAATTAAAATGAACGCGGCGGAAAGGTCGAATCTCCAGACCTGCTAGGATGTATTCGACCGTACGTTCGTCCAATACATCGTGCTGCGGCGTTTATTTTTTTACACGCTTTCTTCACTTACGTCGTTAAGATTCACACAATATTTTTTCTTCTTTTCTTTGATGCATCAAATTCGACAGTAGTTCCGTCCAATATACGGGTCGCAAGTCGCAATTTGTATACACGGCTTAATTACTTACGTCGTTAAGATTCTGAATATATTTTAAGGTATATTGTCGTCTTAATAAAAAACCACTCGTTTAAAATAAAGCAAAAATTTCCTGAGAAATGTCTTAAATAGCATTTAAAAATTTTTGCGTATATAAAACTTGTAAAATAACAGAAAAAAACATGTTAATAATATTTTTCGGAGCATACTTTGCGAATTTTTTCTATCGATGGAATACCATTTAATTAACGTTTCTGCGAATGTTATGTTTCGGCAAATGAATAGATATTATCTTTAAAAATACCATATATACGTTTTAGAAATTTGAGAACTTAAAATGTTTGGGAGAAATATGTTATAAAACGGTAGAAATTCGAATGCCGCGGCTTAATGTGAAGCACTACTCAGCCATGCAAAATAATGTTATTTTGGTTATAAATTTAGATAACTTAGATATATTTTAGATGCTTTAATTAAATAATTCCCTTTGAAAGAATTTTTTATTAGTCTTTTTATAAGCCCAGAAAAAAAAATCAGGTCTATAAAAGTTCAAATTCTTCTTCTTACGAACCCCTTTTCGGTTGTGATTTTATTGTATCATGCGGGAAATTAGATTCTTTAGAAAATGATCGAAAAACATTTAAATGTTTGTGCCTGAGCTTCGCAAAATAAAATGAAACACGCGTTCTGGTGACGTTTTTTTCTTGAATAAATCAAAACAGGCGTTTTGTGTTAAACGGGAATTTAGATCATATCACCATCTACATAAGGAGTGTTATTGTTAAAGGCTTGACCCGAATTTTACATGACGCGGGGCATCTTCTTAATCGTTTAGATGTATCATGAATCTGCTGAAGTCTCTTGGCATGTGGCAAACTTGTGTGAATTAATATAATATGACGTAATTAATTTGTATTTTAACATTCAGAGTACAGAATAATTATAAATATGATCAATATGAGTAGATGAATAATATTCTTACAAGTAGCATTGACCTCTGTTCCGTTGCATTGTTAACTGAAGCAAATTTGTGTAAAAACCCAAATTGTTCCGTTACATTTTTCAAATCTTTTTATAAAGCGTGTAATTTAGTGTGCTCCTTTTTGGACACAATGACACACAGACTCACAAAAAAGTAATAAAGCAGCTAGAAGTTAAATAAATCAACAACAATTTACACACTTTTTTTAAATTCAAACATTGAAGACAACAGTAACGACTCTCAAACGAAGTTTGTTGGGTATTTTGACCTCAAAATGAAGTACAGGTTTTTTAATTTCTTTAAGGAACTCCAGTGAAAAATATTATGGCTTTAAAAAAATATGTTCATATAGACCAATAAACGCTGATTCTGAATATACAAGTTTTTTAATATTATTAAACGTACAGTTTTTAAAAAAATATTAAAAAGTTCATTTTTAATATTCTAGTTAAAACACAGCAGTATGCTGTGTAATGCTGTATGGTGATTGATTGATTGTTGTACGTCAATTGGGTCATTTATATGGGAATTTAGGTATGACACAAGCGAATGTTGTATATATTTCTTATTTTTGAAGATGTCGTAAAAGCATATACCTTTATAAAAACTAAATAATATTGCCTTTTAGATTTTTGTATCTGACATACACGATCGTGTTTGAAAATTGCACTGTTGTAAGTTTCAAAATGAAAAAAATATAAAAAAAAAACAGCTGACTGTAAACATATCCAAAAATTTAGGAAAATTCAAAATTAAAAAAATACAGTCCTCTTACTTTATGAATTTGGAATAAAATTATCACTTCACTTTTTATCTCGTTCATACAATTAAAAAGGATAAAAAATATATTTTAATGATTCCGGAAAAATAACTGAAAAAATATGACATCTTGGATTCGGTGTTACGCAATTAATGCGTTGATTTCTCTATTTTGTATTTATTTACACATGCATAAGGCTTTTAAATTATTAAATAATATTACTTTTATGGAAGTTTTATTAAATTCACGCGGAAAATCATTGAAAAAAAATTTCAGCCGTAACCTAAGCCTATTGTAAAACGAAAATAAATCACCAACAAAACACTATTTAAAGGACTAAAACTGAAAAAAAGTAACGCCAGCATTGGTACTTATACTGAATTACACTAAAATCACAGTGAATTGATCATTTAAACGAAAATTATCTTCAAAAACATAAATAAAATAAAATAAAATTCATCAAGTTTAACATTGTTTTTTGTTAAGCAATTAATCTCGCCATTAGAAAATAAATAAACCAATCAACGCGTAATAATAAACAATATGGCCGCGCGCCTGCGCAGATCTATTTGAGATTTAAGGAAACCAACATAAAAATAATAAAATACGTGTATCTTTATTTAGTAGACGACGTCACAAAATTCATCACAGATATGGTGGTTTTCGAGGGATCTCGAAAAATTAAAACTTTGACAATTATTCTAACTATTAAAAGTAACTCTAAAAAATATATATGCGGCTATTTAAGTTAGAAGGTCATTATTCATAAAAAATTTTTTAAAAAATTGGACTGAAATTCTCTATTAGTAAATTATACAACTTAATATAAAACAAAGTCGGTTTAGTTACACCATTTATAACGCAAGAACGGATGGACCGATTTTTATGATATTTGATTTGTTGGATTTTTCTTTGCCCCTCATAGCAGAATAGCTATTAAAACATTGGAAAAATTCACAAAAAAAAGGTGTGAAAAAAATTCTTTTCCTTGAACATTTTGTATGGAATGAATTCTTGTATTTTGAAAGAGCTGCAAGAATATTCTGATAAGTATAATATTGAATAGAGAGTGAATTCCAAAAATTCAAAAAAGTCATGTCAATACGCTGATTGTTTTGCTTTTCTTCTTAAATATATAATGCTGCCCCTCTTTCTTACACACTAAATGTCAACAGTCGAAAATGGGACAAACTGTGAACGTATGTCTGCACCCCTAAATAAAGAAAATGAAACGCAATTCCCGGAAGTAAGTGGAAAAGAAAGAAAACAAAAAAAAATACAAATCCGTACAAAACGCCATCTCTGATACTGACAAAAACAAAACACGGACAGTTGCGCATTGATAATGGCTGCATTGTGTAATTTTTAACTTAATAAAAAAACTGAATTTAATTCAGCTAATAAGTTAACAACAGTTATTGATTCTCAGGCGGCACGAAGTTCTCCGGGTCAGCTAGTATTAAAGGATATTTATTATGCTTGTACTTTCGAGCATATTTCGAAAAAAAAATCTGCGAATAAAAAAAAAATAAACAACTATTATTTTCCGCTTTCGTAACACTTTCAACACGTGCATTTATATAACACATATCCAACACTAAACATTTTAATTATTTTTATAATTTTGTGTCCTAAATTATTAACTATTGTTCTAGCTCTGTGATTTAAAAAAAAACAATAGCTCTATGGTATACATTGGTGAAAATGTATTAAGAAACATAACTATTTGATTTTTCATTTTATGTTAAAAGTGTTCTTAGTGAAATTCATATGTGTTTTACCGACGTCCTTATCGACCCTAAAATTCTCCAAACCCTGTTTCATTCATATAATCATCTTACTGCCACCCTAGCACCCCTCTGAAACCTTAATTTGATCTACCCCATTTTCTCCCTCTCCCTAAAACCTATTTGATTTATCCTCCATCTTCCCAAAACGTTATGTATTAATACCTCCTACCTGCTCCTAAACCACCACCAATCTCATCATTTTTCTCATCTGTCTATAAAACTTTCACTTTTCACTCGTGGCTCCCTAAAACCTTTATCACTTTCTCTTTCATCTCCCAAAAACAGTGACATATTCTCTCCCATCTCCCTACAACGGTGATAGATTATCTCACAGCTCTCTAAAACCTCAATGTAATATCACTGCTCCCTTTAAATCCTATATTATGACAGTGCTCCTCACCGAAAAACATTAATTTCTCTCATATCTCCCTATAACAATTCTTTAAAACTCTCTCTTCTACCTAAAACTTTCACTCTCTTTAACCCATCTCCCTAAAAGCTCCACTCATTCTCCTCCACGTCCCTAATATAAAATCCTATGTGACAATGCTCCTCGTCCTAAATTCGACGATCGCGTTGCTCGCCGCAGTTTGCGGTCGGCGGCTGTGGCCGGAGGCGCGCGTGGTGGGCGGATCCCGCGCCAATTTTGGGCGCTGGCCATGGCAGGTGTCCCTACGCCAGTGGAGGACCAGCACCTATCTGCACAAATGTGGCGCGGCGCTTCTCAGCGAGAACTGGGCGGTCACGGCTGCGCATTGCGTTGACAGGTAACAACACCTTTATAATTATTTCATTATATACCAATGTTGATATTCCTTTTTATTAATTTGAAAGTTATCGGAAAAATTGTGTACCTTTCGTAGTGATCCAGGCTGAAACCTTTATAAAAATCCCCCTTACATGTTATATCTAACTAACATTAAACAAGCTCTGCTCTTTCTGCTGTCACCATTATGAAAATTTTATTTCCTTGACTTAATTTAATTTGTTGATGGTTTTATTTGGAAAAATATCTTTACTTAAGATGAAGCCATACTAAATAATGCAAAATCATACAAAATCGTATGTTTTAGTTTTGAAAATTTGACCGCTTAGAAGTATTATAGATGCTTCAATTAAATACTGCGTGTAGAACATACTTTGGCCCTTACAAATATCGATCATTTTTTTTAATGAGTCTTTTAATAAGCTTAGAAAAAAATAAAGTATTAGGCCTATAAAAAACATTTATAACTGAAAACTCTCCTACTTATAAACACTTTTTCGGATATTTTCCTGTACTAGTGGATCGCCTTAATTAGCAATCTTAGTTTCGTTACAATTTTTTGAAATAAGAAAAATTCTTCATAATATGTTGTGTCTGTATGTTGCTTCTGTGAAATGTTTTGTAAAATTTTTCTTCATATATTGTGTCTACATATTTGATTAGGTTGGGTTTAACTTTTCACGAGTACCAATTGGCGATCCCTAAAGAGTTTTGATAACTCATGGGAGTGCAGCTTCGTTATATGTTTTATTTAATAAAAAATAATAAAAAATGGAGCCTATTGAGTTAATGGTATCGCAGTTAGAGTTGCACAAATCCATTACGTGCATACTGCAAGTTTTATCGTTGTTATTAAAAATCTCCTTATTGTTCCTATTTTACTAAAAATAGTAAGCAAGTAAAAATGCTGTTTCTCAGTGTCGTCTCGTAATGACATTACTGTCGGTATACGAGCATACATACACCAATTCACTCAGTCAATGTGTTGTTTCGTTCAATTGTGATTGCGCGACCTATAAACACAATTGGTGAAAATAAGAAACTTAAGGTACAAGCGTAAAACAGGTGAATACTTCTGCGTAAAATTTATTTAGATTTGAGCATTCGTTTTCGAGTAAATCGAAAATTGGATTTTTTTTGTACATATATGTATAGTGTAGATTCCTTAGTTTCCCGCTTACACCACTAGTTTCCCGACACCGTGTATATAACTGCTAGGCAATAAAAATAATTTTGTACTTATCCGAAATGACCTATAATCAGTTCTACATAAAACAATAATATCTTTCCTAGTACTGTTCCCTTCCTATCGTGTTACAACAATGGAATTAAATATGTTAACACGAACCTATCGACAGCTTCCTCTATTACAAATAGACTAATATGCATAATAATTTCTTGTTATTATACGCTTGAATTGAATCAATGATAATTTCTTCTTTTTCAATGTCATGATCATGAAGATATCGAGTTTCATCTATTGCATAGGTTCTCAACTTGGGCGATAACGCCCCCTTGGGGGCGTTTCAGACCTTCACGGGGGCGGTAGAATACCAAGAGAAAATTGGGTAGCGTTTCAGACTTTCGGGGGGGCATTAGGAGACCCATAGAAACCCATCGCACCCCATCCTACCTTGCCCCATCTCATCCCATTAGGGGCCATTCATCCACAAAAATATTTTCCCTATCCCATTCCGCCCACTCTGGTGTCGCAAAAGTAACCCCATCACGAGATCCATTTACGCCCCCCTTCGTAATGGTTTCCCCTTTAAGTCCCCTCCGCTGTGGCAAATGTAACCCTATCGTGGTATCCCATTATGCCCCCTTCGTCGTGGTCAATTGCTGTTTCAGATTCACGAGTTAGGGGGCGCTAGAAATAAAAATATTCTCAAAGTGGGCGGTGGGCAAAAAAAGGTTGTTGGTTGATTTGTTAAATGTTCAAACGAAATGTTGTATTATACTATTAAACACACATTTCAAATCATATAATAAAATAAATTAATGAATTTTCTAAGAAAGCTATCTTTCAGAATTTTAATTTTAGTTCAAATAAAATCATTTAAAAAAACAAGTACGTATTTTGTTTTAGTTTGACTATTTATTTACGATCTTACAAACTAATACATCTTTTTTTATTTTCTATTTTTGACTTAATGATTAAAATCTCAAATTGTCTGGTAGAGCACTGACCCGGCAAGTCGTAGGTCCTGGGTTCGAGTCCCAGATGTGACCGTATCTTTTTCTGATTTTTCTGTTTCAGATTTCCGATTGAGTTTCGCTAATATTGCCTTCATTTTTCTTAGACATTATTGAAACTTTATAAATACTAATTACAAAATAAGGTCATTTTTTTCCTAATATGAATGATGGAATGTATTTAAGCAAATTTCCAATAAAATAAAATCGTTATTGGTTTATTAGTAAAAATGCTGTTACGGAGAATAATTAATCTTTCTCATCGGAACCGCCCTGTACATGTATAAGGGTATAACCGCAAGACCATCTTTCGACGAAATTTGAACATGTAGACCCGATGCTGCGATGAATAAAATGATGCCCAAGTGGGTGGAATAAGATATTATCTGAGACGCCACAGGGAGAGGGAGGGTCATGTAAAAAAATTAAATAAAATATCCAGAAATTGCGTGCCAAGATAATGGGTGTTATTTGACGTTCCATCAATTCTTGCGGTAAAATACCGTGATTAACTAGTTACGAACAACGATCTTCACGTAAATCACAGCGCGTAATAATATTATTTACAATACAATGTAAATAAATAATATATTATGATAATTTATGGCTCCCGCCAACACTTATCCATTACCTAATGACGTGTGTGATTTATATTTTCATTATAAATGCTCTTTTTTCTCTCAAGCCTATTAGAGTAATCTTCAGAAATCATTATCTTCTTTGCAGAACTGCAGAATTGTTAGATTTTAATTTATTATAAATACTTTCGAATTATTGCTGATTATATTTGTGCTTCATACTGAGTATTATTAATAATAAAAATAAACCAATTTTACTGAAATTATCATCTACAACTATGCAATAAATAAGTAACGACATGTGAAAGAAATAAAATGAAAAAGCAACAACGACAAAAAATTCAAGAGTGTCACAGTAGACCATTATATTTTTTTTTACTTGATATATCAGGAATCACTGGTTAAAGTTAGTCAAGGAGGTCCTTAACCGTTTAAGGCCTGAATTAAAACTGGCGGTGAAAGAACATTTTATTTTTATTTTATATTTTTATTTATTAACATTCAAACCTGCTAAATTATTTACGTAGTTTGTCAGCAAGTACATAATGACAACATTTTATGCAATAACATGGTAAATTTTCAAACGGTATATATGTATGTACTATGATGATGATATATTAACAATTAGATACATTTATTAAATTACAGAATAGTATATATATATGTAAATAGCAGTATAAGCCTTATATAATAAACAAGTACAAATTAATGTAATATGAACAAATGAATATAATCAACAAATACACCAATAGTTTCGTATATATGGTGTATTACAAAATTATAATAATTTTCCATTTCCCTAAAATGTGAATTCCAATACAAGGGCTTCGTTAATTTATTTTTTTTAATATTTTTTTTATAATAGTTTAGAAGTTAATTTCATTTGATTAAACATTAGGTCTCAAAAAGCGTGTTTCATATAAAATGATGCATCTTACTTTGCATACCAATATTAAATTTTTTTATTCAATTTGAAAAATAGGTACATAAAAATTAAACATTTTAAAAATACATTCAATCATCACAAAAAATCGGGATACAAAAAAATTGTAGCTAAAATTCAAATAAAAGAATAAAGCATAGCAACAATTGGAACAATAAAACCGCGAATATTTTTTTTGCTCTAGATCAGCGATTCCCAACCGGTGGTCCGCGAGATTTAAAATGTGGTCCATGAAACTTTATTCATTTACTACAAAACCGAATCGAAAGGTATCCAAAAGCTGATTCGTAACCCATTTGGTATTAATGATGTAGAGGTAGCTGAAGAAGTCCAAGAAGAGTACATTGAATTGCAAAATGATAGCAATTTCAAGGACGCGTTTAGCTACGCGATTAACAGTTTATCATTATTGTACCTTGTGGTCCCTGTGAGAACAAATAAATGCCATAGTGGTGCCTGGTAAAAAAAAGGTCGGGAACCACTGCTTTAGATAGTGAGCGAAAAATTCTGAAATCTAAGTAATATCAAATATGCACACGGTCTGAAAGGGTTGACACACTTCATATTGCAGCATTCGTTTTAATTATACACTATTTTTTTCACTAAAAAAGATATGTTTACTTACTATTTCTACGAATACTTGATTGGAAACATTCGACAACCTGAAATTTTCTGTCTCTTTCGTTTTGATGCAAGCCGTGTGAGAAGGCAGATAATTATCGAAGAATTCCGTATGATAAACCATATTTCTTTGACTCACGACGGCTCCACTTGAGTGGAATATATATAATAACCTTCGTATTTTAATAAATGTCTTGTTTTTCTTCCAGCGTCCCTCCATCAGACCTACTATTGAGGTTAGGAGAGCATGACCTGGCATCTGAAGAAGAACCCTATGGCTTCCAAGAGAGAAGGGTGCAGATAGTTGCCTCTCATCCGCAATTCGACCCCAGAACCTTCGAATACGATCTCGCACTATTGAGGTAATAGTTTATTTTTTAAATATGACGTAAAGAATCTAATTTTTTGGCGTATCGTAATCAGTTTTTTTTTTCTTTAATGTCTATGAATGTCCTATATTTTATAATTTGAAACACGAATAAATATATAATTTATATCCCTACTAGATATATATTTGCTGTACCTTTTAATTTTAATAATAATATTCAGTTGGCACGAGTACCTATGTATTATAGAGTTGGCATTATAGACAGCCCTGATTTACTAAGCATAATTACCTTCCATATACCAACAAGAACTACTCGATCTAAAATTATTTTTAATTGCAACAACAATATTTATTCAACAATACTCATTTAGATATTCGCATGTACCTAAACTTCGTGCAGTTGGCAATACTTTCTCAGAAGTAGTAGATGTTTTCAACTGCTCAACTGTTTTAAGAAGACTGTAATAACTTAATTCAATAATAATAATAATTAACAATTCTATTCCAAATTCTTGTAATATTCAGAAAACTGTTTCTGAAAAAATAAGAAAATATACAGATTTAGGAAATGAGATTAAAAGAATTTGGAATTCTCAGACTATAAAAATATTACCATTTGTTATTTCGGCTACTGGCATTATACCTAGCTCTCTCATTCAAAATTTAGGCGTATTAGATTTGTCAAAAAATTTGTACATAAAAATGCAAGAGTCGGTCATTTTAAATACATGTAGGATTACGAAAGATTTTTTAAATATTTATATTGAGGGATCAGTAGGATTTATCGGACCAGTTAGGATTTCATCAGAGCCAAACCCTCTGATATGAAAATATCTGGAGTCGGTGAAATATTTTCCCATTATGTTTCTGGTGGATTGACGTATTGTTCTTGTATTGTTTTGTATTTATTATACTTATATAGTGCACTTACATTGCGTGAATTTACTAGATATTCATTTGTGGAAAAGTGTGTGGAAGGGTTTAGTCTTTCATTTGGGAAAGATTCAACCCGGACATAAAATCTGGAGCACCGTAAATGTTTGCATTGCTATTCTTCTGTTTGGGTTCTATATAATTTAAATAGCATATTATGTTACTTCATGATTACTGTTCCACACAATTATTTATACAAGATACACTACAGATATTTATACAAGCCCGTAAAGGCGTATAATAACATGATAATAATAATAAATTAAGAATCATTGTATTAAATGGTACAGTTCTAGAATTAATAAAAAGCTAACTTTCAATCGCCCTCAAGTCGTAAAATTTAACGATGTGCTTGGTCAGCAAAAACCAAGTCATTTCGGTATACCTCAAGGTAAAGTCCTGGCACCGTTACTGTTTATCATATATTAAAAGACATATGCATACAAAGATTTAATGTAAAAATAATTTTAAATCCTGATGAAAATGTCATAATAATTGAAATTTTTGATTAGAATACTCTTAATAACTTACTTATCAGCAAATACTGACATTATAGTGCTGAAAACTGATTACATAAAAATCTCCTCTGAATTTTTAATTGAGCTAGAATACCACTATTATCTTTAGTTTTTAAAGATCATCTGGACAACTCTTTCTGTAGTCATTCTCACCTGCAAAAACTAGTTGCTATCAAGTTCTAGGTGTTTTATCTTTGATGTTTTTTATTAACCTTTTCGATCTGAGTGGGAAATCGTGGAATTAATTCGTCACAAGTCACTAGACGTAAATATCATGATACCTTGGTAACGAACTTAGTAAAACAAGCCATTTTTATCTTTTAAAAATTCTTTGTTTTCTTAGTTTCAATTTCTAGTGCACACCCGTGAAAAATTATGGGATATTATAGTTGGGAGATTGATAACTGCTGCATGTTGAACTGGAAAAAAAAATCTTAGCTAAAAAGCGCGGACCCTTGAAAAATCACGAAATCTGTCTTTACTTGTCAAGATTTGCCCTAAAAATTTAAACAACAGAAATTCGCGTTTAAAAATAGATTTTATTGTTACAATAATTGTCCGGTTAAAATACAGAAGCACTTTACCGATTTATCGCTTTCTTGTAATCAGTTCGAATTCAAAGCAAATTCGTGTTTATGAGTTCATTGACCCAGGGTAACAGACAAACACATAACCGAAATTAGCAATTTTGATGATAATTTTTGTTCCAGATTCTACGAGCCAGTTACATTCCAGCCAAACATTCTCCCAGTCTGCGTGCCAGCTAATGATGAAGGATTCGTTGGGAGGACTGCCTATGTCACGGGATGGGGAAGACTCTATGAAGGTACGAATTGTCTGTTATGTTCAAATAGATATAAGCCAAAATTATTTCAACGCGATATTATACCTACTAGTGTGTAAGTGGTCAGCTTTGTATAATCAATTTTTTTAAAGAAAAACCCTATTTTTACAAGTTTAAGGGTTATTCCCATCAATGTAATATATCATTGAAGAAGAAGATAACAATAATAATGTATATGAAAGAGAAGAAGACATAAAAAAAAAAAACAGAAAAAGATAATGGTCGCAACTGGGACTCGAACCAAGACCTCTCGTCTAACCCAATTTCGCTATTGCCACCTTCTGTCAAACCGTCATATTTGTAAATCTCATATTTCAAAATTTAGAATTAACAATATTTTCTAAAACTAATTATTTTTCCATATTACTACTCAGGCCCCTCAGGCTAATATGTTCGCTTTTCGCAACAACTCAAATAGGTCTCACAGAAGTCGTTGTCTCCCACTCTATCATGGTTAGAAATACGACCTAAACGGTGTTAGAAAGAGAAAATACCACGCTTTGTATTCAAATGTAAAAGTTAACCGCAAAATAATTAAAATGTACACCTTTATGAAATTAATGTTTCCGACCGCAATTTAAAAAAAAAATTAAACTTTTAGGATTTTTTACTTGAAACCACAAAAAAGTGAGTTGACCATAACGTTTATAATACATTTGCCTAATAAATTATGTAAGTGTTTTCATTTTTATTCGTTATCAGTAATTTTAGTTAGAAAAAACGTAAAGTGAGCCAATTTTTTAAACTTTTTTTATGTTTGCATGCAAAAATTTTATCTTTCAAAGTTTAAGTTTATTTTGAGACGTAATTTTATCAACTTTCCAAAACAGTACCTAGTTTTCGTATACATTCAGAAATATTCCATTTGTTTGGATTTTATTGCAAAAACGGAAATATTTTGACCCTATCACAAATTGCCGTTGAGGCCTGAGGGGTTAACCAAGAGTCTTGGCAGAATCTGTTGGAAGACACTTTACGGATTTTAATAATTCTCTTAGATAAAAGAAACTAGTTTTAGCAATGGGTGTTGATAGGTACTATATAACCTTTTGATCAATTTCCAACGCTTTGCCGGTAGGTCAAGGAGAACCTTCTTGCAAGGTCTTAGCTATTATCACTATTATTGGACCCAATTAGCAATTACTAATTACACCTTCATAAACTGTGAAATCAAATATTTTGGTGTTTTTGTATTGAATTTAAAAAAATGTGTATTTTTTGATTTGTGGAAATGTGTCATTCATTTTTTTGGATCTAGTTATACGAGTATATTATTACTGGATTTTTTTACAGTGCCACTTAGGTCAGCAATATCACTTCAAGAGCGCTTAACAATTAATTATTCTATTTTTGATACTTAGACGATCTTTCAGTTTGTTAAATTAATAATGTGCTATAATTAATTTGCCGCCCTGAAACTAAATTGTGACAATAAAATAACACTTTTGTAACATTATTGATTATTTTTTTAATACTAGCTTCATACAGGAGGCCCTGAGGAAAATATTTTTTCTTGGGGCCTATGTCAACTTAGGAGAGCGGCTGTATGGAGGGTTAATGGACGGCTTACGGAAAATAAGGAGAGAATTTTCTGGAAAGGATTTATGAGGGGTGGGTAGGAATCTGGTCACTCCTGAACACACTGATAAAAGACCTCCCTGGTTATCCAATACATGGTTCCCAAAGCGGCAGTACCCATACCCGCTTCCTAAATAAGAATTTCAGAACTCCAAAAACACAATTTCTCTTTGTAACATTTATTGTTGAAATATTGACATAGTCCATCACAATTTCGTCCAATTTCACCTTTGAAAAACTATTACCATCCTAGTCCATTTTTATGTTTTATCACAGTTTATGTTCGTTTTGTCGAACGGTCTCCGTCTAACGCATAGGTTCTCAACGTGGGCGATAACGCCCCCTTGGGGGCGTTTTAGACCTTCAGGGGGGCGGTAGAAGACCAAGAGAAAATTGGGGGGCGTTTCAGACTTTCAGGGGGGCGGTAGGAGATCCAGAGAAACCCATCCCATTCCATCAGTGCTCCAGATAGTTCGCCGGCAGGACGTACGTCTTTTTCACCACGCACATAATTTTAAAATTATTAAAATCATTTACAAGTTTATCCTAATGGATAAACGATATCGAGGAAACGAGTGCGCTTCGTTTGCTAACGACAGTGGTGGTGGTCGCAAGTACCCGAAGTGGTCCCCGAGAGAAGTCATCTTGAATATAGATATCAAACATGCCCTCATAAGCGTTGGAAAGCTGGAGGCCTTCAGAATGAATACGATCTGTATTAATATTAAGTTAAGTTTTTAACGTTATTATCTGTTAAGTTTTAAAGTTAGTTCAGCGCGAAGTTCGAGTGGCCTATCGAGCTTACGTGTCTGAAATCGAGGAAAACATCATGCATGATCCCAAGATGTTTTGGCACTATATAAAATCCCTTCGGAAGGATGGTGATCTTAAATACACCATGATGAAAGGTAATCAGGAATTTCGTGGCTTGGGTGTGGCTAACGCATTTGCTGATCGTTTTCAATCGGTCTACAATAAAGACCCTCCACTTCTAGACATTAATAATGCTGTCATATTTAATAACAAAGCTTCAAACGTCGATTTAGATATATTAACGGAATCTGACGTTATGAGTGCCATAAGTCTCATGAAGAACTCACACTTCATCGGACCAAACTTCGTTCCCGTATTTATTTTTTTATTGAAGGGTTCGCCGAGTTCCTAAAAACGCCATTATGTCTTATCTTTAACTTAACTATGTATTAGTTTAGTACTTCCACTTTTCCTGAAGTATGGAAAACTTCCAAAATATGTCCTATTTTTAAGAAAGGTTCGAAAAAGTTAATCGAAAATTATAGACCAGTTGCCATACTATGAGCTCCTGCTAAATTATTTGAAAAATGAATTCATAAATTCCTTACGCCTCAGACATTATCCCCGGAATAGCGGAATATTTCAGTAGATCTTCTTTTAGGAAAGGAAGAAACCAATCTGAAGGTTTTTACCGACTATGTTTCTAGGTCCTTAAACAGTGGATACCAAATAGACTGTTAGTATAACGACTTCTCCAAAGTCTTCGATGCTGTGAATCACGATTAGTCATAAAATTCATTAGTCACAAAATTGCCCAGATGGGTTTTTCCCTTCGAATGTTAAAGTTTTTTAAAGTTTTGTCACACACGGAATCTTCCAATCTGCTGAATTTCTTGTTTTTTCTGGGGTTCCCCAAGGATCGATCCTGGGGCCTCTTCTCTTTTCCATTTCCATAATTTCCATAATGACATTGTTGGAGTCATCCGTTTTTCTCGCTTTTTGCTGTTCGCTGACGATCTAAAAATATATCTTCTAATGAGAAATATTGAGGACTGCCTGCGCCTTCAAGTTGATATATTGATAATATTTCAGAATGGAGTCAACAAAACCAGCTTCATTTTAATGTCTTGAAATTCGTAGTACTGACTTTTACCAGAGCATTTAGTCTCACCTACGACAGTTAGCTCGGTCGTAATCTCAGACGAGTTTCTAATATAAAGGATCTTGTGATTATGTATGAAAGTAAGTTGAAATTTCGCCCTCATATCGAAGAAGTGTGCCAGTCGGCCTTAAAAATATTAGGGTTTGTTCTTGGGATTGTCAGAGTTTTTCGGGATACCCGTTCTCCGAAGATTTTATACTTCTCCCTGGTCCGCAGTAGGCTGGAGAGTTGTTCGCTTTTCTGGAATCCTCATGAAGTGGGGTTCAAAAAAGTTTATAAGATTTATCTACATGAGGAAGTATCCCGAAATCTATGTATGGCTCTATCCAACGAACTTTCTTCTGGGCATGCTGGGACTTCACTCCCTGCAGCTCAGAAGAGAGGGGGATGCCGCCACCCACTTATTCAGACTGCTGCGAGGCTATATTGAGAACTCAGCCATTTTGGAGCGCGTCAGTCTCTATGTTCCAGATGACTATCTTAGACAGCGTCATCATAGATTATTCTATCTTCCTGCCTATAGGACTAACCAGCCAATGGTTCTTCCGATTGGGAGGAGAATATTGCTCCTAAACTCATTAGATTCAAAAGGAAAATTATTTTGATTCTTGAAAGAGTCTCTCCACATTGACGAAATTTTTACCACCGCCTGAAATTTTTTTTAATTATTTATACACATTTTTTTGTTAAATATTTATATGGCGTTATTTCTTATATGTAATAAACTCAAATTTGTAATGGTGTAAGAAATTAATAAAAATAATTATTATATCCCATTTTCCCCATCCCATTACGACCCCCCCCCCCCCCCCTCCCCCCGCCCCCCGTTGTGGTAAATATACGACGACAATTGCATTCTTTGCGATTTAGGGGGCGCTAGAAAAAATAATATTCTCATAGGGGGCGGTGGGCAAAAAAAGGTTGAGAATCTATGGTCTAACGTTACCAGCAAAAACCTATCATATTTGTCTTATTTCGTAAGAGTCTTCGTATGAAAAAATCAAAATCACAGAACTGTCAAATGTATAAAGGACTAAAGATGTATGACGAAATGCCTGAAAGTATGAAGAATGAAGAAACGAGTGAATGTATTTAAAAAGAAATGTTAAATGTTACATTGCGCTTATAAGTTTATATTAAATAATTTAAAAAATATTTTAAAAAATCAGTTATTTCTAAAAAGGCGGCCTTTCTTCCGGAAGTCTTTAAAAATACAGCTATGATTGGTAACGGAGGGGCTGTTTCTCGCTTATGTCTTAAGTTCCCACTCCTACCTGCGACTGATAATACCATGTTTTTAAAAATACTCCCATATACGTATAATACCAACCAAGGAGACAGGAAGAGGAAGTTTAAACTTTTTGTTGAAGATCGTGAGCAGTCCAGTAGAGTGATTCGAAAAACAGGTTGATCGTTTAACAATAGAGAAGTCTAGTCCAATTTTTTAAACATTTTTTATGAATAATGACCTTCTAATTTAAATAACTGCGTTTATTTAGTTTTTTTTCGAGATCCCTCGAAAACCACCATATCTATGATGATTTTTGTGACGTCATCTACTAAATAACGATACACGTATTTTATGATTTTTATGTTGGTTTCCTTGAATCTCACACAGATCTGTGCAGGCGCGTGGTTATCTTGTTTATTTTTACGCGTTGATTTGTTTATTTATGGCAAATGGTGAGCAGGTGAGATCAAATATTTCGCAAAAAACAATGATTGACTTGATGAATTTTACTTGCA
The DNA here is from genome assembly GCA_917563855.2 of Limnephilus lunatus. Classification (NCBI taxonomy): domain Eukaryota; kingdom Metazoa; phylum Arthropoda; class Insecta; order Trichoptera; family Limnephilidae; genus Limnephilus; species Limnephilus lunatus. The sequence continues at coordinate 24,498,927 of OU830596.1, forward strand.
GTTTTATTTTTTTGAAGATAATTTTCATTTACATTTAAACGAAAATTATCTTCAAAAAAATTGATCATTATCAATTCACTGTGATATTAGTGTAATTCACCATAAGTACCAATGCTGGCGTTACTTTTTTTCAGTTTTAGTCCTTTAAATAGTGTTTTGTTGGTGATTTATTTTCGTTTGATGATAGGTTTAGGTTACGTCTGAAATTTTTTTTAATGACTTTTCCGCGTGAATTTAATAAAACTTCCATAAAAGTAATATTATTTAATCATTTAAAAGCCTTATGCATGTGTAAATAAATACAAAATAGAGAAATCAACGCATTAATTGCGTAACACCGAATCCAAGATGTCATATTTTTTCAGTTATTTTTTCAGAATCATTAAAAAAAAAATTAATCCTTTTTAATTGTATGAACGAGATAAAAAGTGAAGTGACAGTTTTATTCCAAATTCATAAAGTAAGAGGACTGTATTTCTTTAATTTTTAATTTTCCTAAATTTTTCGACCATTTAATAGAATATGTTTACAGTCAGCTGTTTTTTTTAAATTTTTTCATTTTGAAACTTAAAATACTGTTATTTTCAAACACGATTGTATATGTCAGATACAAAAATCTAAAAGGCGATTCTATTTAGTTTCTATAAAGTTATGTGCTTTTACGACATCTTCAAAAATTAGAAATATATAGAACATTCGCTTGTGTCATACCTAAATTCCCATACAAATGACCCAAATGACGTACAGTAATCAACATAGTGAGGTCACCATACAGCATTACACAGCATACCAACTTGACGCTGTGTTTTAACGAGAACATTAAAAATGCACTTTTTAATATTTTCTTTTAAAACTACACGTTTAATATTATTAAAAAAAACTTATATATTCTTATAACATTTTTTTTTAAGCCATAATTTTTTTCACTGGAGTTTCTTATTTCTCAATCGAGGCACAGATACTTACTTCAAAAACTTATTGCCATAAAAACAAACTATAAACAAATTCTTGATTAAAAAACTAAATCATTTTAATAACATCATATCAAAATTAGATGTCTTCAATTGCGAGCGAGTGAATAAATGAATAAAAACGCCATTAAAGGGTGTATTTGTGAGTTACTTCTCTGCTGTTGTTTTCTATATGTACTTCTGTTATGAATTTTACTAGTTTTACATCCTGTCTATTAATTATAAATTATAATACTACGATTTTAGTTTTTGTATTATATAGATATGTTCTTATCACAAGAAGTAAATCCGTAATTAAATAGTTGTATTTTTAGCACCAATGCAAAATAATGAAATTCAACTTTTGATCCAAAAAGTAATAAATACAATGTTTGCAGATGGACCCCTACCAAGTGTCCTGCAGGAAGTCAGCGTCCCGGTGTTAGAGAACCAAGCCTGTGAGCAGATGTACAGATCGGCGGGATACATTGAACATATTCCTCACATCTTCATCTGCGCCGGATGGAGGAAAGGAGGGTTTGACAGTTGCGAAGGTATGTATCTTCATCTTATTTTTAAGACTTGATTATTATTATTTGTAATGTATTGAAAAAGCTTTCAAGTGACGTCGCTAGATATCAGCAGGGAAGCACGTCTTCCGTTGGCCGGTAGGGGTGCCCGTGAGTCGGCCACCAGTCAGACCAGCTCCCATGAGTGAGCGACAAGATCACTTTTACCTCTCGTGTAGATAGGTCGGCTAACTTGCAACATTGTTGTTGTAAATACGTAATCTCTAATAAACCAGATTGTTTTATCGTGAACCTAATATTTGTTGAGAAGTCCTCCACAGAACTTATGTGTTCGAGTATAAAGAAATACTTAATTTTTTTATATTTTTTCTTTATTCATTGCTTTGAATGGTTACATCATTTTTGTATTTGTCAACGACCATGCTAGGCTCATGCCCGTCTTATGGTGGTCAATAACATTATTATTTGACTGCATATAAATGTGGAAATGCTCGGACTACTACAAGCAGTCGATATCGACATCTTCAAGAAGTCACTGCGTATCAATCGACAGTCTCGTAGAAAAACATTACGAGACAATACGGCAGTTCATGTATTTCGAATATCAACTGTTTGTGGATATATTCAATGTACATTCAGCCAAGTCAAAGAGGGTGATACTTTAGACATATTTGAGAATTATTTATTTGTTTAAAAATGTAGCTCAGTTCATAAAATAGATAGCCATTAAAAAAATGTGTACGAAGAAAATTGCTACATGAACGGCCTGCTAAAGTTTGTGCACTGAACTTAGTTCATCGAAACCACGCCCGTTGTCTCAGTAACTTATCTTTACTTTATTAATTCATTGAAGAATATAACAAACATATTTAAAACGAAATCAGAAACAGAAGAATTTATAGAAAGAAATACAGATACACTAGAAATATAAAGGCAAAAGCCTGAAAACAATTTTGATGGAGTCCATGATTTAATTTATATCAATAGAAAATATTACAAAAAAAACATTTAAACTTTCACCAAAACTTCAAGACCTTAACTTAAGTTGACAAATTTATTGCCGACATTCTAAACAATCGAGGAGAGTTTCTGTAATAATTTACGTATTATGTGGTTCTTTCTTTAATCTAATGTTTCGATATTTTGTGGAAACGTATTTATAGCTATTTTTAATTTACCATGCTGTTTAAAATATGCAAATGACCGTGAACCGCCTAAAACAGGTATATTAAAAAAATGGTACATTTATACTGTTTTTCTAAGATAAAATATTACAAACACAGTAATGCTGCAGCTCTTTCAATAGAGAAAAACAATGTTCGTAAGTCAGTTTCCTCCAAAGAAAAAAAGTCATAATTTTCATGCATCTCTCTCACACACCGCAGCGTGACGTCTCCGTATACCCCTACCAATACTACTACAAAAACGTTAAATGTCAATGCGCTGATGGTTTTGCTTTTGTTCTTAAACATGTAATGCTGCCGCTCTTTCTTACACGCTAAATAACAGCAGTCGAAAATAAGACAAACGGTGAACGTATGATTGCACCCCCCCAAAGAAAATATAAAATATTTATCATACATCTTCCTCACACGTATAAAGTCGCAATAGTGGCACGTATTTTGTATGTCTCACCATTATTTAATGTGTAAGAATGAGCTGCAGCACTATAGCGATAAGGAACGTATGTTTACTGGCTTTTTACCGTCATGATACCGTAACCGTGAATCGTCACGGTTATTGTAAAAGCGCACATTGAATTTAACACAAGACCTAGGGTCTAAAAAACAAGGAGATCCATGGGGAACGACTTCTAAATAGATTCTTACAAAACGTTTGTGTTTTTTTTTCAGTTTTTCAAAACTTTGACCAAACCGCTTCATTAACAGAATCTAGAACGAATTTAGCAAGAGAAAATTTATAATTATACAACCAGGATTTTTTTTTAATTATTATTTTTAAAGATTCACAATTTTAATTATTAGGATCGACCAAAATTTGTAACAAGATCGACAAGTTAGAAACCCTTGTGCTGAGGATTTCCACGCTTGTTAACATTATTTAAACATTTAATTCATATATGATAATTCTATTCAATCAATGCCTTCTTCATCTTCCAGGTGACTCCGGTGGCCCGATGGTAATCCAGAGAGACGACAATCGATTCATGCTGGGCGGAATTATCTCCTGGGGAATAGGATGCGCGGAGCCCAACCAGCCGGGAGTCTATACCAGGATCTCGGAGTTCAGGGACTGGATCAACCAAATCCTGCAGTTTTAGAAATAAATGAGAAAGTGATATACGAGGAACACAAGAGCAACAAATAAAGTCCAATAGTTGAGAAAGAAAATGAGCAAATGTACAACTTTGTAGGGAGCAATGACCAACAAAACAACAACAATTAGGGAAATTAAGAAAATACCCGTGTTAGTAACTTGCATGTAGCGAATTGGACAAATTCAACAATGTTTTTCATCTAGCCTATAGGGATAGACCAGAAAAATGTTTAACAATTTCAAACGGTTCGAGGACTGACAAGAAATTCGGTGATTAGATAAGTTTTTTTACGAACAAATTGAAAACAAAACGAATTAATTTATCCGCTTTAAAAACAAAGAAGTAGCGAGTAGACAGGGAATAAAGGCCGTTGAAAAAACGTTCGTGTCCTTGCTGTTTTACTAACAAACATACAAGGAATAGGAATACATTTTTTGAGAACTACACGGAAAATTTCATGGCTATAAAATCAAAGAGATATTAAAGATTTAGGGATCTTCAATCAGCTAATTGAAATAGAAGTACCAGATTCCACAATTTTTAAGAGGTAAAATCAATCATTTAGCATCTAATATCAGATTCTACAATTTTAGGAAGTCATAATAAAAAAAACGGCATTCAAGTACCAGAATCCACAGTTTCAGTGAGTCATAATCGTCAAACCGGTAACAAGTTATAATTCTTCTCAATTTTGGGGAGTCACTATCATCAATTTGGCATCAAATTATAATTTTCCACAGTTTTAGGCGAAAAAAAATAATAAAATTTATTTCATATTTTCATTTTCCTCAGTTTTGGAGTGACGGTAATCAAACATCAAATAAGCATATAAATATCACATTCCTTGAATATCATTTTCCACAGTTTTAGAGAGGCAAAATCTCAAACCGACTCCAGAGTATCAGATTCCACAGTTTTAGGGAGTCACAATCATCAAAAATACATAAAAGTATCATGTTCCAAAGTGTTAGGGAGGCACAATCGAGATGTTGGCATAATTTTCCACGGTTTTAGAAGAGCACAATCTTAAACCGACTCAAAAGAATCAGATTCCACAGTTTTAGGGAGTCACAATCATTAGGCGTGAATAAAAGTATCAGATTACATGGTTTTAGGGAGGCACACTCGAGACATTTGCATAATTTTCCACAGTTTTAGAGGGTCACAATCATTAAACTGGTTCAAAAGTATGATCCCACAGTTTTAGGGAGCCACAATCATCAAACATTCATAAAAATATCAAATTTCATTGTTTCAGGGAAACACAATTGAGATGTTACTATCATTTTCCACAGATTTGGCACAATCATCCAACCGACTCAAGATATCAGATTCTACAGTTTTAGGGATTTACAGTCATCAAACACGCATAAAATTATCAAATTTCATGGTTTTAGGGAGGCACAATCGAGACATTGACATAATTTTCAACACAGTTTTAAAGGGACACTCATTTTTTCCACAGTTTTAAAGGGACACTATTTGTCAAATATTTGGGACACTCATTAAACTGACTCAAAAGTATCAATTTCCACAGTTTTAGGGAGTCACAATCATTAAGCATGCATAAAAGTATCAAATTCCATGGTTTTAGGGAGGTACAATCGAGACATTGGCACGATTTTCCAGTATTGGAAGTAAAAAATCAATAATTTGGAAACAGATTCTACAATTTCTGAGTGTCACAATAAAAAAATTCCAATGTCAATGTATAAAAGAATCGTATTTTCGTTTTGAGGAAAATATTTTAAGAATTTTAATTACATCAATGCAGGTAATAAATAAGGATACCTACCTACTTTATTTTTTCAAAGGTATTTTGATTATATCTAAGTAAATTTTGTTCTCAGACTAACGATTTTCAATTAAAATCTTTGGAACGAAAACAAAAGGAACTTAAAATATATTTTAATGTAAAATTAAAATAGATAAAAATGATAAAAAATTACTGAATTTTACGTTGGTAGGTAAGTAAGTACTACAGTACTTTTTTATATTCAAGCTGGTTATTTTTTTCTAGAAATTATAAAATGGATATCAGCATTTTTATTCCAGTGAGTTTATTGTAATCGTATTTTTTTATTTTACAGAGACCTTTATATATTTTTTCTGAGATCGGCTACGATATTAGCTATAGAATTTAAAACTTCTACAATATATATGTTATTTTTTTAAAAAAATTACCTTCTGTCAAATATTTGTATCAAAAGAAAATGTTAACATATTTTTATAAAATATATACTTTTTTATTTATATTATATAAAATCGAAAGCTATTTCCTTTTTATGTGACCATTATTATCCATAGATACATACATATATTTTAAAGATAAATATTAGTTTTTGTAGGTAGGTACTTACTTTAAATATGAATTAATTATATAATATATATATCCTTATATTTGGTGCTAAGCAGTTGACGAAAGTTGTAAACTAATTTATTTTACAAGTGTCATTTAAAAAATTGTGTAAGTACTAATAAATATATTACCTAGTAATTAATTAATTACTTCAATATTTAAAAAATATAATTAACTACTTTAAAAATTAAGAAGACATCAAAAAACTTTAAATTTAATTAAAATATTAGAATTATTCTTAGTTTAATAAAATTTGTATTTTTTTATAAAATGTTGTCATAATATACTATACAACGAACTATTTAATATTTTATCAACAATATGTGATTAGTTATTATTGGTTTACGTTAAAAATGTATCAAATCTTTTATTTATTTATTTAAAATTCCAGTGGTGACTTGTGGGAGGGTTATTGGGCCTTTTGTGGGATATTTGCCTATTTCATCCTTTTCTTTTTATATATTTTTTTAAATAATATTCTTCTACGACCCACCACTGGTTTGAGATTTTTTTTACCTTGTAAATATTAATATGTATTATTTTATACTAGCTAGATAGATAGGCCATATTTTTTTATAAATATTAAACGGTGATTATGAGAATTATACATATTGACATCAATAAATAATTTTATATGCAGAAAATGTGCTATTTTATTGATTTGCTCTGATTATTTTACAGTTTTAAGGATTCGCAGTCATCAAACATGCATACAAGTATCAAATGTCATGGTTTTAGGTAGGAACAATTGAGACATTGACATAATTTTCCACAGTTTTAGAGGGACGCAATCATCAAATCGACACGAAAATATCAGATTCCACAGTTTTAGGGAATCACAGTCATCAAACTTGAGTAAAAGTATCAGATTTCATGGTTTAAGAGAGGCACAATCGAGACATTGACATAATTTTCCACAGTTTTAGAGAGGGATACAATCATTAAACTAACTCAGAAGTATCAGATTCCACAGTTTTAGGTAGTCACGTTCATCAAACATGCATAAAAATATCAGATTTCATAGGTTAGGGAGGTACAAATGAGATATTGGCATAATTTTCCTCAGTTTTGAGAAGTAAAAAATTAATAATTTGGCAACACATTCTACAATTTACGATTGTCACGATAAAAAAAATCCATTGTGAATTCATCAAATTATAATGTGTTCGTTTCAGTGGTGTAAAGAGAAAAATATCTTAAGAATTTTAAATATATCAATGTAGAATACCTAGAGAAACAATTCTTGACATGTTCTTTCTCCGTTGGAAAGAAACTCTGTCCGGGATAAAGAACAACATGATCTCATGAAGGTATTATCGTCTTCTCGTGACGTATTTTATGTCCCGATCCTATCGCCTCGATAAAGAACCTCCGGGCAACCCTGCCTCTCGCTGCTTCAGCTGCCTTCATGTAGGCCTAACATATTCACGAGATACAGCCCACATGTTAACATAAGCCACAGAGCCTACATGTTAACTTGATCCGTAGAGCCTATATGTCAACGGTTCCATGACAGTTCATCCTGCGACAATTCATCCTGCGACAGTTCATCCGGCGACAGTTCATCCTGCCGACAGTTCATCCTGCCGACAGTTCATCCTGCCGACAGTTCATCCTGCCGACAATTCATCCGGCGACAATTCATCCTTCCTGATCATTTAGAAGATTTTTTCTTCAAGTAAGTATGCAAAGAGGATATACGGCCGTACAACCAAAATCGATATACTTATATCTGAAGGCATCTTGAGTGGAAATCAGCTGTATAAATATTTTTACTAACAATAATTTCGACTCTCCGAAGAATCATGCGTTAATAACAAAATACGACATACTTATACATGCAGTCGGCTTAGCAAAAAATCGTAAAAATTCCTACTTGCATATAATATAACTTTTTTATCTGAAATTAACACCTTCTTTTTAGGGTGAATTGACTAATTTAAAAAAAAAACACAAGAGTCCCAACCGTCTCGAGCCAGTGAGTGCCAATGGCATCCCCAATTTTGGTATGGTGTGATGCTGAAGGTAGTGGGGAGGGGAAGGAGATGTGGAAAACATATCTTCCTGGCTATTCAGATCTAGTCACCAAACACGGCTTAAGCCATTTCAAGTAATTAGACTAAACCAATATACACTGTACAACAGCGAAAAAATTTAAACAAATCATATGAGTGGGGAGGGGAAGAAGATGTGAAAAATTCTGCTGATTTGAAAAAATGCTATTCAGATATAGTCACCAAACACGCCTAAAGCCATTTCAAGTAACGTTTCAATTCTGAATAAATAGGTACTGACGAATAGCAAAATACTTATATACTTATATGTGCATCTACTTAAGATTTAGGAGGCGGACATGTTTACCGTCGCCCCGGGAACCATTTATTGGATAACCAACACCCCTGCCATAGGTCATCCCAAGTGGTTCACTACGTTTGGTGAATTATAAGGGTTCGTTTTAAATTTTTTCTTTATTCATTACTTACAAAATATGGTTATATAATTAGTGGATTTTTCGACCACCATGCTAGGCTGATGCCCGTGTTATGGTGGTCGATTATATGCCCGTGTTATGGTTGCCCGGGTTCTTGGAGTGATTTTTGTCAAGGTCTTGTTGGCGAATACTTTTCCTCACCTACTGCGTGGCGGTCCGGATCGGGAGAGATTACTTGAGGCAGACGTAATCAGGACATCTCTAGCCGTACTCTCTCGACCTTGCACCGCAATTTGTCTGACTAGTCAGATCTAGTCACCATACACGGCTAAAGCCATTTCAAGTAATCAGACTAAGCCTACATACACTGTAAAATAGCGATTTTTTTAAAAGTCATATGATGTAACTTTTTTTACATATTTTTTTTCCTTTTTACTATAACACAAGAGCCCCAACTGCTCTTAACCATCTAGAGCCAGTGAGACTATGGCATTCCTCATTTGGATATGTTGTGAGGCTGAAGATAGTGGGGAGGGGAAGGAGATGTGAAAAATTCTGCTGATGTGAAATTTTTTTTATTCAGATATAGTCACCAAACACGCCTAAAGCCATTTCAAGTAACTTTTCAATTCTGAATGAATACTGACGAATGGTAAAATACGACATACTTATATGTGCATCTACTTAAGATTTAGGAGGTGGACATGTTTACCGTCGCCCCGGGAACCATTTATTGGATAACCAACACCCCTTCCATAGGTCATCCCAAGTGGTTCGCTACGTTTGGTGAATTATAAGGGTTGCCCGGATTCTTGGAGTGATGTTTTCCTGTACGATCGTAAGAACATATTTCAACGAAATGTGGATTTTCAGCCGCTGGCTGGTTAAACGCTCTTAAGATCGGAAATATACTTTTTAGGAGAGGAAGCATCTGATGGATGCACGGTGAATATTAATTAATTTTTAAGTGGATGACTTATAAGAAGTGATACTTATTTAAAAAATTCAAAACTGTCCACGACAGTGCCCAGTTCGTATGGAATATAACGACTCCACCACGCCACCCTTCCCCTATTCTTTATTTGTGAAACCAAAGATAATAATCCGTTCCGGGCAGGTACAATTTTATTACCTGAGACTCTGATAAGGGTCTTAGAAGTGAAGTACTCTTAGCTTTTCAAGAAGTACCTATAACCGTGCTTTTTGTTACAAATTAAAAAAAAAATTACATTTTTGCATTACTTTTCAATTTTAGAATATAGTGTACCTAAGTTTAGATATACAGATATCTATAAGTATGTCGTTTGCTATTCATCAGTATTCATTCAGAATTGAAACGTTACTTGAAATGGTGTAAGGCGTGTTTGGTGACCATATCTGAATAGCCAGATGAATTGCGGTGCAAGGCGATGGGTCGAGAGAGTACGGAAAACATCACTCCAAGAACCCGGGCAACCCTTATAATTCACCAAACACTTGGAATGACCTATGGCAGGGGTGTTGGTTATCCAATAAATAGTTCCCGGGGCGACGGTAAACATGTCCGCCTCCTAAATCTTAAGTAGATGCACATATAAGTATGTCGTATTTTACCATTCATCAGCATTCATTCAGAAATGAAACGTTACTTGAAATGGCTTTAGGCGTGTTTGGTGACTATATCTGAATAGCATTTTTTTCACATCAGCAGAATTTTTCACATCTCCTTCCCCTCCCCACTCATATGATTTGTTTAAACTTTTTCGCTGTTGTACAGTGTATATTGGTTTAGTCTAATTACTTGAAATGGCTTAAGCCGTGTTTGGTGACTAGATCTGAATAGCCAGGAAGACATGTTTTCCACATCTCCTTCCCCTCCCCACTACCTTCAGCATCACACCATACCAAAATTGGGGATGCTATTGGCACTCACTGGCTCGAGACGGTTGGGACTCTTGTGTTTTTTTTAAATTAGTCTATTCACCCTAAAAAGATGGTGTTAATTTCAGATAAAAAAGTTATATTATATGCAAGTAGGAATCTTTACGGTTTTTTGCTAAGCCGACTGCACGTATAAGTATGTCGTATTTTGTTATTCACGCATGCTTCTTCGGAGAGTCGAAATTATTGTTAGTAAAAATTTTTTTACAGCGGATTTCCACTCAAGATGCCTTCAGATATAAGTATATCGATTTTGGTTGTACGGCCATATATCCTCTTTGCATACTTACTTGAAGAAAAAATCTTCTAAATGATCAGGAAGGATGAATTGTCGCCGGATGAATTGTCGGCAGGATGAACTGTCGGCAGGATGAACTGTCGGCAGGATGAAATGTCGGCAGGATGAACTGTCGCCGGATGAACTGTCGCAGGATGAATTGTCGCAGGATGAATTGTCGGGTCACCATGTCAACATGATTCGTAGACTTTTTCAAACACAGCAAACTTATTTTGTGGCACCATTTTATTTCAAAATTTCCAGAATACTTAGTTTTAACTACGATTATTGTTTAAAAACCAACATGTTTATCATCATACCATAGGGTTTATTTAAAATTAATTACAACAATAGATATAGACTTAAAGGTGTCAATGGATAGACGTGAGTAGGAAGGGCGGGGGGGGGGGGGGGGGTAATAGGGCACAATTTACAAAGGGAACAAATTTAATAACGGGTTATTCAAAAATATTTTTTGATTACTTGTAATATTAATAAATTATATTTAAATTCATATTTACGCTTTTTCTTATTTCTAAGATATGTAAAAACTCAATTCCATTATTTAAGTGATTTGTCTTCAATGAATGATTGGCAAACTCCGAGAAACTATTATTATTTTAACACCTCTCTCAGAAAATTAAAGATTGGAGAAAGAAAGGCTGTATGACTAGCATTATATAGAAAGTATGTATATTATACAAATTTTTAATGTTCCTTTATCCTAATTTTAAAGTTCATCGAATTTTTATCTGTATAAAAAAAATTCACAATCAATTGTAATTGTGGATTTTCTAATATGGGTAAAAAAGGAACGTAGGTTCGAGGAACTTTAAAGTTAGGATGAAGGAACCTTTCTTCTCCAAACTATCTTTCATTTTCTCACAATCTCCTCCAATATCATAACATCGTTTTTGATCCAATCCGAAAAATAATGAATGGCCCTTTGCCCTAAATCTGAGTTTAAATAGAATATTTTTGATCTGTACATTGTCAGGTAACCGAAAGACATATTTTTTACCGTAACACAAATACAACTCTCTTTCGATATCCAATTTTTTTTTTTAATCTGATTTGCACTGTTCCACAACATACCCCAATTGTGGATGCTGTAGGTAGTACTACTGGATCCGGTTCCACGACTTTTCATTCCGCTACAAAATATCCCCAACAAAACATCCCCCAACAAAATATCCTACGGACAAAACATCCCCCTGCAAAATATCTACCAAAATCTCACCTAATCTAACTTAACCTAATATAACTTAACACAAAAATGGGGCAAAAATAACACAGACATCGGTAAAGACAATAAATTATTGTTAAAAAAATAGTAAAATGTAAAATAAAGTTAGGTTAGGTTAGGTTGTACGGACTGTTAGTATCTTCTACGGGTGCCTACCTTGCTTTTTACGAACAAGGTTTCACCTAATTATTTTTTATTATTTGTATCCTAAGTCTATTTTTAGTGTTCGATTGTTTCATTTTCTTTTATTCTTTTGGTTTTTTTTTTGTAGGTATGCATACATATTTCTCTTCTGTGATTCCATAGTTTTTTTAGTTTAAAATTTTGTTTGAATCTGTCCACAGTTAGTTAGGTTAAGTAAGGTTAAGTTAGGTTTTAGTAGATATTTTGTAGAAGGGTGTTTTGTCCGTAGGATATTTTGTCGGGGATATTTTGTCGCGGGGTGAAAAACGCGCATCACCACTGGATTCGAGCAATTGGGACTCTTATGAGGTAGTCACATTATTAAAAAAAGTAATCTAACTTATTTATCGCAATTTAATGGCGCCCATCATGGCGCTCTGTTAATGAAGTACTTTAGTCAATAAAGAGCAGCCTTCAATGGCCTTGGATCTAATAACTGAAGGCGGAACTACCTGTACCTAGGCGGTCTGTGGTTATGGAAATGATATTTTTTTATATATGAATACTGCACACGAGTTCCAACTGCTCTCAACTATTCGGAGACGGTTGGACTATGGCATTCTCAGTTGGAGTTTCTGTGACGGAAAGGGAAGGAGATGAAAAATTAAATTGGGGATTACTTGTTTTTTTTTCAAATCTGCTTACCAAACTTGCAAACAAAAGCGACGCGATGTTTCGTTTAACATATCAATAAGTTGTGAGGCGATGTGGGTATCGCCGCCCCGGTAACCATAACCATATACAATACCTCTGCCACAGGTCACCCCAAGTGGTTCGCTACGTTTGTTGACTTAGCAGGTGTACCCGAGTTCGTAGGGTGAGTTTTTTCCAGATCTTGGAATGAATCCGCCCATCCACTGCGTGGCTGGCTGGATGGAGATACTGGTTGTGGCAGCCTTTTTGACATCTCCTGCCAGATTCTTGTGGGATGGATTCATACATCCGTTACTCCTGGACACAAGACTCCCAGATTCCTAACCAGCCCTTATACCTTTTTCCTTTCCAGAAAATCCTCTCCTTCCTTTCCATAACATATAATAAACATATAATTATTTTCTTCAGCGCCTCCTGTGTGGAACTAATGTACAAAAAAATAATTTGTAGGCGTCCCTCGGGCTCCAAACAGTTGGGAGCAATTGGGACTCTTCTGCGGTATTCAGAAATATTATACACTAGCTCCCCGGATGATTCATTTTATACTTGTTTTAAAGGTTAATGGCAAGTTGTTTCACAAATTTCTAATTAAATTTTCAATTTCTTTGAAAATTCTATTTTAGTTCTGTTAATATTCCATTATGGACCAGTTTCTTCAGAGAACTGAGATAATAACAGAACGTGAAAATAACTTTCGCACAACTTGTAAATTATCTCTTAAATTTAGAAAATTGTCCAAATTCTGTGAAACAACCTGTGCAAAATTACATTAGTCTTGGAATAAAACTGTATATTTGTGTATTTATATAAAACAACAAACAACGCCGCCACTACAGACACTCTTCTTTATTTATATATATATATATATATATTTTTTTTTTTTTTCTTTTAAATATAGATTTCTTTAAAGGAATGCCTTTGTTGATATTTACAAATATTATTTATTTATCACTTAAAACGTCGAGCGAAATTAAAACGGAGTCTCCTAAACCAACAGAACTAAGTCTCTAAACTACGTGAGGTTTCTCAAATATTGTTTTTTGGCACAAAAATTATAAAAAATAGTACAGATTATAACCCCACGCGCCGACCTAGTGTCGTCATGACGTCACTTAAACCCATTTCTTTCCAATACATTCTACTTTCTCCATTATGTGGCGCCTTGGTACATCAATATACGAACATATAGAGAAAATCACCAGACGGAACTATGCAGTAACAAGACACTTATTAAAAAGGTACAAAGCTACTAAAATAATTATTTTATTATCGTCTTTATATGCATGAAACTTTTTTCTGCGCGTTCGTTGATTTGTTGGATTGTATTATCTGTGTTGAGGCGTTTTGTTTTTGTACTGATATTTTTCCTTTTAATTTCGAAACAAATCAAAAGCTGATGTGACCACGCATTGCTTCTTTTAGGTATCGCAACCATACTTGAGTTGAATAGAGGAATCACACAGATGCATCGCTTGAATACAGCAATTTCAATGTTTCAAAGACCCAATCTTGTCTGATTACGTCTAAAAGGGATCGAAATGAAAATCTATTCTCCTTCAACGGAAGCAATCTGCGGAACAGGCTCTCCATTGATATGCTTGGGATAACCCTAACTGACCAGCTCAGATATGGAGTCTCCATCGAAGCCAGAGTAAAGTTAGCCTCACAATAACTGGGCGTACTGTACAGGGCCCGCAGAGACTTTAATAGTACACAACTGCTAACCCTGTATAAATCACAAGTGCGCCCCACGGTTGAATTTGGCAGCCACCTGTGGTCTGGAGCTCCAAAATACCTGAAAAATATCCTCGACTCTGTGCAGAAACGGGCGGTCCGTTTGATAGATTCTCCCATCTTAACAGACGGGTTGCAATCTTTAGAGCACAGACGTCGGGTGGGAATGCTATCCTTGTTCTACTGGTATTACAATGGAAGATGCTCCGAGGAACTAGCGTCATTGATCCCTTCGGCACTGGTGCATAGGCGGGAAACACGCCAAACGCGTGCCCAACATTTTTACACGGTTGACATTTATCACATGAGAACTGGTCGCTTCTTCGACTCGTTCTTGTGTTCAACAGCTCGGCTGTGGGATGATTTGCCGGCCTTTGTGTTTCCTCCTTCCTACAACATGGGTCCCTTCAAGGCCAATGTTCATTCCTTCCTCTCCTCAAAAAGACCCTCTACACAGCATCAGCATCAGGCCCTGAGGGAGTTAATGTAAAAAATAAAAAAATCTATGAAAATATTTTTTTTGCAAAAAATAACACAATTGTAATACTTTTCGAATAACTTTAAAAATATTCAAATTACGATTACAGTTTTGAATTTTTTACGATATTATCGAGATTTTTTTAATTTTTATACTGTGTTTTGCTTCGTTCTTCTTTAACAAGTTTCGGACAGCGTTACAGTTTATAACATCAGAACAGATGTGTCAACACAAGTGGTGACATCTGAATCTTGATAGTGTAATGCTGTCCGAAACGTTTACCCAAAAATAAATCGATAATAGTGTACAAGCGTTGTCCATTTTTTCAAGGAAATCATTATTTTATAACTGTGCGCTTCGATACATAGACATAGTAGAAAACATCATAAATCAAGAGGATAGGTTGGGTTAGTTCAGATGAGGTCATGTTGTGTTATATAACCGAGAATGGGTACCGCCGCCCCGGGAAACATTTATTGGATAACCTGCCATAGGTCACCCTTAGTGGATCGCTAAGTTTGGTAACTTAGGAGGGGTGCCCGGGTTCATGGACCGAGGTTTGTCTGGGTTTTGGTGGCAGTTAATTTGGACACACTGAACCCCGGATTCCTACCCACCGTCATACCATTTTTCCTTCCCTGAATTCCGCTACTTCCTTTCCTAAAAAATTCCCGCCACACAGCATCCCCAAACGTAAAGTAGGCCCTGAGGGAAATTATTTTCATCAGGGCATCCGGTGAGAAGCTAATGTTCAAAAAAATCAGAGTGTGCAATTCACACGCGATAGAAGTGAAACCTTCAGAAAACTAAATGGCGAGGTAGCACCGCACAAAGAGGAGACCGATTATTCTATCTCATTCTCTCGCAGGCTAAATCCTATAGATGTATGTGTTTGTCTCTTTTTAGTGTTGCTTTTTTGTTTCATCGAATTTCCAATCACATTTTTCACTTCAAAAAAATATTCATGTACCTACGTGAGTTACTTTTTGAAGTAAAACTTCTTTACGCACGCTTGACTGGGGAGTAAGTTTGTGAATGCGTGACGAGAGCGTTACGAAAAGTGTGATCGGGCGAGGCTAACGGAAGTTGAGAGGGAGATATAAGTTAGTGAAGATAGAAAGAGACAGAGTTACGTTTCGTATATTACTGTAGGGGCAAGAGAGAGAGGTGCGAGCACACATTTTCTTTCTTTCTTTCTCTCATAGCCAGTTACGTTACGTATATCGACACAGTGCAGGCCTATTGTCTGTATCACACTGTAGGAGCAAGAGAGAGCATTACATTTTCTTTCTCTCTTCTTTTATAAGTAAGTGAAGTTTTACTTCAGTCGTGTGGTCTAAAGCACACTCGTTTTTTTTGTTTAAGTGTAACAATACCAGGACTGAGCATTTCATTCACTCGTTTGTAAAAAAAGGTTAGTTAAATTTAGGATAACTTTAAGGATAACTTAAATTTAGGAAAGTTTTTTAGCCATATTGTGTGTACCTATAGCTCTCTTGATAACGTCTCCTTTCTCAGGAGCAAAATTAACTAGTTGATCGGTATTTATTGCATGCAATGCTTCAGAGCACTCGGCAAGGTGAATGGACTCATAAAGGGTCTCTCCCGTTACCTCTTTCACCTGGAGCCAGATTCAAGAATCGCGTTTGATGGATTTCAATTACTATTTCTGATATTCTGAAAAGACGGAAGAATTTTAACCAACCATTTGTCGACGATAAACACACAAACTTTTAAATCGAAAGCTTAAAAACTGCAAGATATTCTGGAAAAAACTTTTCTTTCTTTTCTTTATTTTCTTTCTTTTCTTTCTTTTTCTTTCTTTTCTTAATTTTCTTTCTCTTCTTTCTTTTCTTTCTTTTCTTTTTGTTCTTTCTTTTCATTATTTTCTTTCTTTTCTTTCTTCTCTTTCTTTTCTTTCTTCTCTTTCATTTCTTTCTTCTCTTTCTTTTCTTTTTCCTCTCTTTCTTGTGTTTATTTTCTTTCTTTTCTTTCCTTTCTTTCTTATCTTTCTTTTCTTTCTTTCCTTTCTTTTCTTTCTTTTTTTTTCTTTCATTTCTTTACTTTCTTTCCTTTTTTTCTCTTCTTTCTTCTGTGGAATGTGACATAGATATCAAATTATACTCTTTTCTCACACGTAGTGAGCAGATTTTCTTCTCGTTTTTCTATACTTTTTTTTTACATGAAAACCGCACAAGAGTTACTAACTTACTCCCAACTGTCGGTTGCCAGTGAGCCTATAGCATCAGAAATTGGGGTATGTTATGAGACTGAAGTTTTGGAGGGGAAGGATATGGAAAAGAGGAAGGTGGGGAAGTACATGGCTATTCAAATATGATCACCAAACACAGCATAAGCCATAACACAAATTATTCAAACACAATTTATTTGCGCACGCCTGGTGATGAACTAGCCACGTTCGGATTGCTAACCGAGAGCCTTCTCCCTTAACTACGGAAACCATCAATGGTGAGTGCCTCACACGGTTCCATGACAACTCAGAATCAACTCAACTCAATACCTCTTTGAAAAGTTATTGAAAGCTATGATAAAAAAAGAAATGAAACCCATAACCTAACTTAACGTAACCTATTTAACCTTTTTTTTCATCACTTTTAATGACTTTTCAGAGGAGGTGTTGAGTTGGGTTGATTCTGAGTTGTCTGGTCACCGCCTCACACAGTTGATTTTCTAAGTCAATCGCTTTTTACCGAAAATGTTTGTAGATCATTTTGAAAATCACACTAAAAAAAACTGGTTAGGACGATAAAATCATATCGATATTTCATCTCAATCTGGCACAACCACAGTTGGCCGTATTGAGATGTAATATAAATATAATAATATATAAATGCCGATACAGTAAACAAAAAAAAACAAAATTAAATCAACTGGTCTTCTATGAAATAAACTCAAAATTAATCATTAAATGTTTACAAGATCTTTAAGAGTTTACGAGTATAATTTTTTTTTGTGCCCTCTCACATCTGAAGTTTGCTATATAGCAGGGCAATCACAAGTTTGCTATTACCGCCGCCCCGGAAACCATTTATTGGATAACCAACACCTCTACAATAGTTCATCCCAAGTGGTTCGCTACGTTTGGTTACTAAGCAGGGGTGCCTAGGTTCATCGGGTGGGTAAAAAAAGATGATACTGAATGAGAGAGATCCTTTGACTTCTCTAGCCGGACCCTATTGACCCATCGCCTTGCACCGCAGTGGATGGGATCCTCAGATTCCTACCCACCCTTCACCCTCTCAGAACTTCTACTCTTTCCTTTCCTTAAAAAAGCTCAGTACAGTATATCACACACAGCATCCCCAAATATAACATAGACCCTGAGTGATATTTTTTTCCTGTTGTGGCACTATTGTCACTTCCACTGGGACACATACAGAACAGAGAGTCATTATTTATGACGTTTTTAAGGGCATCGGAAATAAACTGAAAAATTTCATAATTGTTTGGCGTTTTCTTTAAAATTCCACGTTTTAACCATCGGCCGTGGTCGCCCTAGCGGATCCGGTGGACCGTCGATTTATTTTCGATATATGCAGATCACCGTATTAGTAACTTATTATGGGAAGGGATAGGCAGTGCGACTCTGGCGCCACATCTGTCTGCTTCAAGACAAGAACCTACCTGATACATTTGTCGTAAATGTTAAGTACATTAATTCCACACGTGAGGCCCTGGGGGAAATATCCCTCAGTCGATCCTTATGTCAACTTGGGGTTGCTGTGTGAGGGTCTTTTTAAGGGAAGGAAAGGGGGAAGGAAAGATAGGATGTTTCTGCAAAGCAATAAGTCCAGAGAGTCCTGCTTCAGAGGTCTCCCTCAACCAGTCTCTCCTAATCCGTGGGCAAAAGCATCTGTCGCCTTTAATATAGACAAACTTCACCCCATGATCCCGGGCACCCTTGCTAGGTCACCAAACGTAGCGAACTATTTGGGATGACCTACGTCAGGGGTGTTGGTTATCCAATAAATGGTTTCCGGGTGGCGGTACCCATACCCGCCTCCGAATCTGAAAGAATGAAAAAATCGCCCATGAAAAACACCTTTCAATGTCCAAACGTAGTTAGAAAAGGGTTTGAAGACGAAAACTAAATAGTCAAGAATTTCCTAGCATTCATCGTCCTCCAAATTCAAATAAAACTCCATAAGAACCTTCACTTGACAGCCTTCATGGTTGAGTGATTACGATCCTTGCATAAGATCAAGTGGGAGCGGGTTCAAATCCAGGTGTGTGCAAATAAATTGAATTTTATGGCAGTAAAACTTCATTGTAGTGCTGGTAGGAGATTTTCAAAAGTTATCAGGTTATTCGTAATCCGAGAATATGCGTCATTGTTTAATTTAAAAAAATAATTTAAAAGTGCCCCGTATAAATAAAAACTTGGTGATCATTTAAAGGGGTACGTTTATCCAAAAATATGCGAAAAATTAATAGAAGATAATATTAAAGCGCCCTTGAGGTGATTTTTCACAAAAACGGCGCTCTACAAATTGTCCAATTATTATTATTATTATTATTATTGTTATTGATTTGCGCCGTCGAAGCATTTCTATGTAGAAAAATAAGTTCGTCGTTTACGACGTGCATTTTAATAGATTTTTTTAAAAATAATTAAGTGCTGTTTTTAAAGACATTTAAAGTATTTTGAAAGATCTATTCAATTAAATTTATTTATTTATTTATTTATTTATTTCTATTCTTCAACATACATACATATTACAGATAATTACATTGGTATACATAGATATTAAGTTAAGTAATAAGGAGAAAAAATAAAATGTTACTGATCCGTAACTGTATATAGGTAAGTACCTAGTAGTATTTTGTGAACACCTCACTAGGCGGACCTGTGCTGAGGTGTTCCCATGTTTTGGAATAATTGCAGTTCTGACGACAAAAGTAGAAACACCGTATCCTCCTTGATATTGTCAAGAAGGAGACTGTGGGTCGACCTATGGCGGCAGTAACGTATACATAAAATAAAAGATTAGTTGCAGGTAGGATCTATACATAAAGTTATACATAGCATCTAGTTTATGTAAAAGATAGATAGTAGTTTTGAAAAATAGGTAGGTATATTATTGTAGGGACCACACGCCAATGGAATGAATAATATTGTGATTTTGTTGAATGTTTTGTCTTAAAACAAAGTTATAATTGCCTACTAATTATTTTTAATATTTGTTTTTGGTTATGTTTGGTTAGGTGTTATGATTTTTTGAGTAAATTGAATACCTTGTTGTTTGATCCAGTCTTTGATGTATTTTTTGTGAAGAATTGTATATGGATTTGTAGTTAGTAGTTGTTTCAGTGTGGTGGGCATGATGTTATATAGTTTGATTGCGTAATACTTGAAGTGTCTTTGCCCGTGTGAGGTATGAGTTATTGGTATGTTAAGTGTTTTTTTAGTAGAGGCCCTGGTTTTAATTGCTAATTGAGGTTGCATTTGAATGTAAAGTTTATGTTGGAAGAAGTATAGTAGTACAGCTTTGGCGTAGAGTTGTCTTATTGTCATGACGTCTAGTGTTTCGTAAATTATATTCGAGCATGCGTAGCGAGGAACTTGTAGGATTAATTTAATTATTGCCTTTTGAATTTTTTCTAATGGATCTATTGCTATATTCGTTGCACTTCCCCAAGCAAGTATGCCATATGTAATAATGGATTGGCAAAGTGCAAAGAATATGGTTCTGAGGATTGTTATTGAAAATATGTTTTTTATTGTCTTTATCAGATGCATGACTCGTTTCAGTTTATTTGTGATGTAAGTTATGTGGTCAGTCCAGCGTAGGTAAGCATCTATTATAACTCCTAGATATTTTGTGTGGTCAACCCTTTCAATACGCTCGCATAAACATGTGCGAGAAGTTTGTCCGCAGTCGTGTAAGATAAGGTCTATGTGCGGTGGAGGTTGGCCTCTTTGTGTGATGCTGTGTGTAATATAATTGGTTTTTGTTGTATTCAGGGTAAGAATGTTGTTATTTAGCCAATTTTTGACCACAGATAGACTTTTTTCGGCCTTTTTATATACATCATTCCATGTTTCTGCCTGGCAGAGAAGTACTGTATCGTCAGCAAATGTTACGATTTTACCGTCGATATCAATGTCACACAGGTCGTTTATGTAAATAAGGAACATTAGGGGACCAAGAACGCTTCCCTGTGGTACACCGTATCTAGATAGAAGTGGCTCGCTTACCATGTTGTTGATTTTAACCTGTTGCATTCTACCCGACATGAAACTTTTCAGTAAGTTTAGTTCTATGCCACTAACTCCGACAATTTTTAGTTTATTGAAGAGTTTTTCGTGAGAAATTGTGTCAAAAGCTTTACATAAGTCTAAATAAATTGATATAACTTTTTTTTAGCATCTAGGTTATGTGTAATAAACTCAGTTACAGTGGCAATTGCGTTTTCTGTGTAAATGAAGACAATATTAGCGAAACTCAATCAAAATCTGAAGACAGAAAAATCAGAAAAAGATATTGGTTCCACTGGGACACGAACCCAGATACCTTAGCATTCATGGCCAACTGCTCTACCGATTCAGCTATGGAACCCATTTCCAATTCGATCACTTTTAACTGTAACATACTTCGACTAAGAACTACCAACACTATCTTCATTTTTCTTAACGCGCATATCATTGGCTGCTATCTTTATATATGATTGCAAGATTCAACCCGAACTAAATGGAGTTTCCCAGTGGAACCAATATCTTTTTCTGATTTTTCTGTCTTCAGATTTTGATTGAGTTTCGCTAATATTGTCTTCATATAATTAAATATTAAAATTTGAGTTTTTACTCATAAAAGTTAAAAATAAAAATAAAAAGATCTATTCAATGTTATTTTACAAGAAAAAATCTAAATTATTGATCTAGAAAAGCAGGAGATACAATGAATTGAAAAAATAAAAACTTAATTTTCGCTCTCCTGAACAATTAATATTTTGTCCTTTATATCATTTCAAATTTCCGTGATCGATATGAGAACGACTAAAATGATTTTAATATAAAAGGTCGCATTGGCCTAGTAAGACAAGAAAACCTGGGTTCTAGACCCAGTTGCGACCGTTACGTCTTTATTTTTCTGTGTCTTGCTCTTTTTTGTATTTTCGTTTAGATTTATAAGTTTTATCTTCTTCTTCAATTTATAATTCAACCACTCCAGTCCGCCTTGTGAAGGTCGCCCGAGCCAGATTGTGGTTATAGTCCCGCTGTACTGGCACATAACATGATGTTAATTATACATGTACATACATGCACACTCTACACGTACATATACATAAACATGGTACCCACAGGTACTTGAAAGTATTATATTGTGGACATTGGAGAGTGGATCGGACGGTGGATTGGACGCTGGACAGACTCCGTAAGTCGAGATTCATCACAAAATAACGGGGCAAGTGCTCAAACCGTAGGTAGGTACTTACTTCGCTTAATGGATTTTATTTCTCAGTGGCAGAATAAAACGGGGCCGGTTTTTCAAAAAGAATGGCGAACTTCAGGGAAAAATATTAAAACTTGGAAAAAATATTTCACGGACCAACTTTAATTCTGAATAATATGTAAGTTTTATTATGGGTAAATATTATTAGTAAATGTGAAAATTCTAATAAATTGACAATTTCGAAGTGAAATACTAACTTTACAATACATTGGCACTTCGCATGAACTTTTTATTACTAAAAGGGAGTTAATTAGTTAATGAATTCTTTTCTCATATTTGAACCACTTTGGTTTCTCCAAGATCGAACTTATACGAATTCTTACAATTCTAAGAGCTTCGTTAGCTCACCTCCATTCATAAATAAACCAGTTATTTTGCATAACAAACGACATTATACAAATTTTGTGTAGCTTATCTGACACCCAGGACCCACGCTAAAATTTGCGACTTAGCACCGAACACTTCAAACATGCAGGAGCAGCGATTATGGAACTAATGGCAACACTGTTCACCGACATCCTAAAGAGTGGATATCTATCTAAAGACATGACAAAAACAATTATAGTACCGATAATAAAATCTAAACTGACAGACGTAACTCTACAGGAAAACTACAGACCGATCTCCATCGCCACGGCTATCGCTCGAATATTTGAACGAGTTCTCTTGGAACAAGTCGGATCCCACATAAAAACGAATGATAACCAGATGGGCTTTAAGAGAGAGTGCTCTACGGACTCTGCTATTTTTTACGTAAAACGGACGTTGGAATACTACAGGAAGAAGAAAACGTCAACTTATGCATGCTTTTTGGATCTTAGTAAGGTTTTTGACCGAGTTTCCCACCCCTTATTGTGGAAAATACTAAAGAAAAGAGGTATACCTTGGAAAGTGGTAAAAATTCTCGAAATTTGGCACCGTCAACAGGAAAACCTTGTAAAGTGGAAAGATGGATTTTCAGAACCTTATTTCCTAAAGAGTGGCGTCAGACAGGGACTTGTGACTTGTGATATACTGGCTTTGGAGCACCGGGCCATATGGCCCCTTTCTCCTTCATCATGTGTTTGTTTTATGGTTGTAGAACTTAGTGATTGTTGATTTTTTTTTTTTATTGGGGACGTTGAAGAAGGGAAGGGAGGGTGAGGGGGTAGTAAGAGAGATGGAAGGGGCGGTAGGTAGATAGATGTCGGGGCTTGGGGGAAGAGCAGGAAGGTTTGGGGGGGCGGTGGCATGTCGAGGGGTGAGGGGAGTGGTAGACTGAGGGGTGGGGTTTGTGTTTGAAGGAAGTGTGGTTGAGGGATCGGTTTACTAGCTTGGGAAGGAACTTCTTGATATTTTGGAGTGAGAACGGGTGGGGGGGTTTCTTTAGACGGACTCGTTTGCGGGATGGTCTTACACAGACCCAGGCCATTGCCTCGGGACCCGGGTTGTCGGAAGTTGGTTGGATTGGCTCTTTGGTGACGCTGGAGCGCGAGGATGAGGAGTGATGTCTTTGCCCCTTGGTTGTGGGGTTGGGGGGGAAGGTAAGGAAACTTAAACCGATAGTGGACCAATCGGTTTGGGGGGTGGTTAGAGGGGCGATTGGAGGGCCAACGGGTTGGGAGGCGGTGAGGGGGCGATCGGATAGAGAGGCGATGGGAGGGCAAACGGTTTGGGGGGCGGTAGTAGGGCGGTTATCTTGAGGGGTGGTAAGAGGGTGGTCGGTTTGAGGGGTGGTAGGTGGGTCAGTTTGTAGGGCAGTAAGGGGGAGGTTGGGGGGGTTGGTTGGGCGGGGCTGGGTGAGTTGCATGGGGAGTTGGGAGGGGAACTGTGAACCCTGCGGAAGGCCAGGTTGAAGACATGTTCTTTGTCTTCAAGGGACATGTTGTTGGGGTCGGGGTGGTTGGCAAAGAAGGACTGGATCTCGAGAGTAAGGCGTTGGTATTCGTCGGAGGTTTGGAGAAGGGAGGAGGACATGATGGTATAGAATGGGGGGAAACACGAGGATAACTGAAGGCACGAATGTTTAAGGCACTAATGTTCAAAGCACTGATGTTCAAAGCACAAGGGACGGTAAATGGCGCGAACAAGCACTGTAGACTGGGGTGATTTTTGGTTCCTTTACTGGGAAAGGCACTTTGGATTCACTGGGGTGTGGTTTTCACGAACTAGGCGAACGGGCGTGGAACAAGCGACAATGTCGGGGAATGGCATATGCCAAGCCAGAGGAGCGACCGTCGCGGACGGCAGTCACAAAATTTCACAGAGACTTTTTTTGGTGCTGCGTTTTGTCAGACAGGGAGGATGCATGTCCCCGATATTGTTCAACCTGTACATGGACGAACTCACCGACAGGTTAAACAATGCAAGGGTAGGTTGCCAAATCGGAGGACAGTGTTTGAACAACATCAGTTATGCGGACGACATGGTCTTGATGGCATCATCTATAAGGGGCCTACGTATTCTTCTGAAGATCTGCAAAGAGTTTGCTGAAGAAACAAACATGCTATATAACCCCACTAAAACGGCTCTACTGGTCATAAGACATGGACAAGGACCAAAGAATATTCCTCCAGCTACCCTGAACGGTGTGAACCTGCAGTTGACTGAAGTAACTAAATACCTTGGACACATAATCACCAGTAATCTGATGGACGATGATGACATCGATAGGCAAAGAAGAGCTCTCAGCGTAAAAGCAAACATGCTCAGCAGAAGATTCCGCCTTTGCAGTACCGCTGTAAAAAAGACGCTATTCCTTTCCTTCTGCGCAACGCTGTACACGTGCGAACTCTGGGCAAACTACAAGAAGAATAGTATAGAAAGACTTCGAGTTCAGTACAACAACGCCTTCCGCATAATATTTGGTCTCCCCAGATATTGCAGCGCTTCCCGGATGTTCACGGAGGGGCGAGTTCCCGGCTATGCAGCCCTTATTAGATCCAGGGTGGCAGGAATAAGGGAAAGGATAAGCAGCTCTGGAAATATCCTCGTCATGGAAGCCCGCCTCAGTCCATCATCCAGCATTGATGCACACTGGAGAAAAATACTGGCACCTAATGTGGTCACAGAATCCTAAAAGCTAATTATTATGATTTTATTTTGTTATTACCTTTGTTCATGTACAATCATATCACCTGCTTCTCTATTTAAAATGTATATTTTATAACCCTTATGGAATGTGTGGGATTGCACTATTCTCCCCACATACCGGAACAAACATTTATTTATTTATTTATTTATTATCTATCGACTATCGGAAACATATGTTGACCGTGCTCGCAAATAATGCCAACTGACCAAAGATGTTTTAACTCAAGGAGTTTGTGTAATGATTGTATAACTAGCAGTTAAAGACCCGCTCCGCAGGTTTTTGCTGCTAGGCTTTGCTGGCGGCTTTTCGTTCGGCTTCGCCTAGTTTGAGTGTTGCTGACCATTTTATAAATCCGATAGGAACTGATTCCAAAAATAGCCAGTTTCTCGGATTCACTGTAATCCAGTGATAGCTAGTCACCGGGACAAAGTAACTGTGACAGGCAATGATGTCATATGTAATTTATAGCCCCGTGGTACTATTATCCACAACTGCCAGTTGCAATAATAATCATATTACCATCAACTCTCCATATCCGGAGAGATACACGAAATTTTCAAATCCGTAGTACTTATACCTGCGAGCGGCACGTCTTAATGCAATCTTTTAACGTAAGTGGCGCCATCCTTTGGCATTATTAGCTACTTGCTTGAATTCAGTTCGATTACAAAAGTAGCTTTTTAACAAACTTAAGTAAGAAGATGGCTTGGCATAAGGCGCAGCGTTAGATTTGCACTCTTACTGGATTCTTAAATTTTAACCGTACAGACGTTACCCTATTAATAACGTACGATAGCTTAAATTTCTCTAAATTTGGATGCAAAAAGCAGCCTTATAAATGCGTGAAAGCCTTTGAACAACCCAGCCATATGATCTAACTGTACCCACCAGTATTTAAGTCCGGCGCATTATTATCTTTTGTTCCTTTATGAAACCAGACCACGGCAATGGCTCGGCTTAATTCGACCGTCCCAACTCTCAACCCACAAGCTAGTCTGGGCTGAATGCCAATTAACGGGGTGGTCACTGTCTGTGGCCATGGCGGTCAACCGTGGTCTTCTTTACTCGTGACTCGTGACTCGTGACCACTTGTCTATTTGATTTTAAATATTTTTCTAAAAAAAAAAAGAAATATTGCACTTGGAAACGCAATTTTTCTATAATTATTATTTATTATTTTTTTAATTACTGTGACGATTCACGGTTACGGTACCGTGACGACATAAAAAATGCAATAAACATACGTTCATCAACACTATAATCCTACAGCTCTTTCAAATGATGAGTACCTAGGTATTTTCCTCCAAAGAAAAAAAGTCATCATTTTCTTACATCTGTCTCACACACCGCACCGTGACGTCTCCGTAGATCCCTGCCAATACTATTTGTTATAACGATAATTTTTAAAGCATGGAATACATAATATATATTATTTTATTTAAAAAAAAAATCAAAAAACATTTCCGGGTTACAAATAACCAGACAATATTTGAAAATCTACTACCACCACAGTAAGCAGAAAATGTTGCTTTAGTCGAGGAATTTGGGAGTTAATGTGTCCAGGAGTGATGGACGAATGAACCAATCCCTCCCACTGCGGTGCAGTCGATGCGTCGAGAGGAGAGGTCAAAAGATCTACCTATACCAGTTTCTCCGATTCCTTCCCGCCACGCAATGGGGTATTTCCACGTAATTTTTTTATTGCTTAAAAAAATTAAGCAAAAAATTAAGATGATTACAGCATTTTTATTTTATTTTTATGTTGACGAATAAATTTTCTAGAGCGAGTTGAAGTTTACCATTTTTGAATCACCGCTAAAACGATATTTTAGGGCGTGGCTATCGTGTGACGTCGTGAGTGCGGACGCTCCCTGACAGTGCTTATTTGTGCTGGTTTAGCCGGGCATAGCCTGCGACGTCACAAACCCATTTGAAAAAACGGGCCGTTTTGATTTTGTCAGTTTTCGAGCGTTTTTAAAATCAATAATATTGAATGAAAACATAAAAAACAAACATTTATAGTAGGATGATTAAAATCAGAAAAATTGTCTTTAAATATTCCGTACATTTTCAACAGAATCCCTCGTTTGTGGAAATACCCCATTGGTGGGCGGAGGCTTCCACCGGCAAGACTTGGACAAACTTCGCCCTCACCATCCCCTGATAAGTAACCAAACGTAGCGAACCGCTCGAGGTGACCTATGGCAGAGTTATTGGTTATCCAATAAATGGTTGAGAGTTAATGTCATATTTCACCAACAGTTGATAGCCAACCAATCTTCCTTTTCTTCAATGGCGCTAACGTTGATTTAGAGCCTTGTCCTCCTTGAAGATAAGTCTCCACTGAAACGTGGAATAGTCCTCTTGCATCCTTCCTGACATCATCCTCCCATCTCAGCCCAGGTCTGCCCGCCTTTCGTTTATCTCCCGGGTGTCCTGTTAGAACCTTCTTCGGTACTCGTGTGCTTGGCATTCGGTGCACATGTCCGGCCCATCTTAGTCTTTGGAGCCTTAAATGGGTAGAGAGCCTGGGAACTTGGTAGATTTGGTAGAGTTCATTATTGTGGCGGATCCTCCATGTCTCTCCCTATGGCACCGCTCCTAAGATTCTTCGAAGTACCTTTTTTTCGAAGGTGTCCAGCTGGTCCGCAGACTTTGCTGTCAGTATTCCCGCCTCACATAGCTAACCAATATAAAATATATATTCACCAGACAGGTAAATAAAAGAGTCCTCTTATGGTGTGATCTGTTAGTGGCTGTGTTACAAATTCATTTGGTTCTGGTCCAGGAATGGTACGTTTAATTCTTCTGCTAGCTAAGTCCTTCATTGCACAAGCAAATCTACCGCTTTTAATGACGGTAGTATTGGTTTTTCTAAAATAATGTCGTGCCATTCGTATCCCGGGAATATTTGACATTGTATTTCTTTTGAATAATAAGTAAATAAGTGTGATAGGACAAGTTCACCCCAGGAGTCAGGTTGGGGGGTGGGGAGGTGTGGGGTGTAGATGAAGCTGTAGTAGGTAGACACATGTGTGATGAAGAGACGGCTTGGCTAACCTACTTATTGGCGCACTTTCTTCCAGCTGACGTCAGGCGTGGGTGATGTCAAGTAGGCGGTCGCGGTCCGAACCTGCCAATTATTTTAATGGCGATAATGCCTTAAAGTTTATTTCATTTTTTTATTGATGACTATTCAAAAATAAAGTATATTATCATTGAAGAATAAAATAACACTAATCATTTTAACTAAAATATATAAAGGAATAAGAAAGATTAGAAAAGCCGAAATAAATATTATGAAGGCAAAAAAATTGAAAAAAAATTAATTACGGACAAAATCTTAACTCATAATAAATTAATATTATTTGAAGTGATTTTTCACGAAAATGGCGCTTTATAAATTATTATAAATTGTAAAAGTGTTTTTCCAAAAATAATTAAACTGGCGCTATCTATGAATGTGCAGATTATAACGTATGTGCTTAGTATTTATGTTAACTTATACTTAATTACTTGAGCTCAAAATGGGGGGAGGGGTCCGGTAAAATCTCATTTAAACTGAGGGGTGTCAATAAAAATCTCACCTCAACTTTAAAAGATATATCAAAATATTATTTAATTGTTTCATTTCTTTTGAAGTGTCCCATTTAGCCCGCCGAAAAAATCTAATGGCTATTATGAAAAACATTTGGTGGTGTAAATCTCACGTGAGCGGGAGGGGGGGTTCCACCAAATCTGGCTTAATGTCACCAAAGGGGGGGGTCTGTATTGAAAAAATAACAGCTCACGTAATTAATGTATGCCCCCTAACATAACCTACTTGTACCAACGCATGCATTCAAAATTCAACCTCCGTTTTTTGTCATATAACTAAAATTACCTACTATATTACGTTGTGAGGCTGAAGGCTGAGATGTGGGAAAGAGGAAGGTGGGAGGTGCCTGGCTATTCAGAGCCGATCACCAAAGACGGGTAAAGCCTTTTTTACCTCTTATTTTTTCCCATTATTTTTTATTGGGTGAGTACATACATTTTTATTGTTTTACATGATATATAAAAAAATTCATACATTTTATCAAAAGTAAGTAATGGGAATCTATTTATGCGCTGCCTATGGGTAATATCAAGACCGGTCAGTGGCTGAGTGGGCATTTCGTTTGGGTCGCACCCGGGTGTGGCGTGTTCGATCCCCTGCTGGCTAAGTCCTCCAACACGACACAAACAACATTTTTCGCCTAATGTGGCGGTAGTAGGAGATTTTCAAACATTGTTGGGTTATTCGTATCCCGGAAATATTTTCCCTTCTTTAAAAAAAATACAATAGCGTACAAGTACAAAGAATAAAAAAGAGCAACATTTCGATTCTGACTGGTGTTTTTTTCTCTGTTATAATTGTGTATGTAATATGGCAGTCTGGGATAGCAGTATCCTCCACGGGGAAAAATATATCGCTGCTTAAAAAGCCCGGCGGAAAGTACATCAAAATGATATGATTGTCATTAATTTATTAAACATGAATAACAAAACTTTTTTTAAATTTATAATAGGTACCTACGAAGCAGAATTTAACAGCCCTGTTAATATGAAAACAAAATAAAAACTGAACTTCATGTAACCTTCCCACCGCAACAGTTCTAGATGGCGCAAAGTAAAAGAGATCATTCTCACACTTAATATATTTTGCTAATTAGAAACAATAATAAAATTACATTATTTTTAATTACACATTACTATCAATCACTTTTTGCTTTTGGCTATTTTATTTAACCTCTAGCTAAAGTCCATTTGTTGTCCAGTTGTTATCTAAGTTGCTTAGGCTTTACACAGAGTTTTTCTAAATCAGCTGTGAACAGAAATTTCCCTCTTATTTTGAACGTCAGGTGTGCAAAATTTCATCAAAAAGTATCAAAATTCTGCTTTAAGGGATGAGAAAAATGGGGTGTGTTCTTTTAAATGTCATGTTGACAGTGACTCTCCTTCTGTCTTTAAGGTCGAGTGTTCAAAATTTCATCAATTTCTAAATAAAACAATAGTTTCGTTTAAAACAAAACCGCAAACACATTTATCAAGTCCTTGTGGATTTTATACCGAGAAGATTTATTTTCTCTTTTAAAATAGTACCTATATACATTTTTCGAACATTATCATCTTTCCCATTCATCTATTACATTATCATCTTTCCCATTCATTTATGAAGTTTCATTGTCTCTCGGCCGATATCGTTAGTATAGAAAGTTTTATTGTAGGTATATAAACAGAGGTCAGTAAGTTATACTATACGAGAAAGACAAAGTCCAATACCGAACGGTTACGAAATTAACTAATCTACAGGTAGATAGATACCTTCAGTGACAATCTTTTAGAATGGACGTTACGTCTAGTTAAATTTTAATTGTAAATAAGATGATAATAAACACGACGAAGTGTATTTATTGTTCATCAGAAAAAACAACGGTGTCTAAAACCACAATATTTTTTTTAAATCGAGTGCAGTTCACACGCGGTAGAAGCGAAACTTCACGAAAACAATCTCAACCAATAGGAGCCTTGAAAACTGATGTCATAATCAAAGCGGCTAATGAGCGCAGTTTAACGCTTCGTAGGTACCTACTGTAATGCGTCATTTCGTTTCATTCATATCTTAATTGCGATTACCTTTTGTAAAATCTTTGGTAATTCTTCGGAACAAACGTCAACGGTTAATACGCACTTTTTTTTGATAAAACTTTTAGATTCTTCTTAATTACCATAAAAGACAACTATTTGCATTGGGGGAGGTTGAAAATGTTACATTTTTAATTTTAGTTACGTAAATTGAAAATTTGCTTTAACACTGTCAAATCACGCTGTTTGCAATATTATTGTTATTTTAATATGTTGGTATTACTGATATTTTACATTCCATGTTACACAAACCTAGCGTAGCCGCTAAACTACTTGAAAACTGGGATGTTTTTCTTGCCTTGACGTGAGTAGGCGTTATATAGGGGCACTTTCTTTTGATATACAAACCATGTTACACAAACCTAGCGTATAGGTTTTTTCGGTTACGCGCATAAATATACCAATCCCGTTACGCGCCTTTGAATATATTGCCATGAAGTCAGTTACGGTATGATGTAGCTTTCCATATAGTATCAGTAATATCAACATAATATGACAATAATCATTACAAATTGCATATGGTGAAGCGTTGTGTCTAAATACGAAAGCAAATTTTCAATTTACGTAACTAAAATTAAAAATGTAACATTTTCAACCTCCTCTAATGCAAATAGTTGTCTTTTATGGTAATTAAGAAGAATCTAAAGGTTTTATAAAAAAAAGTGCGTATTAACCGTTGACGTTTGTTCCGAATATTTACCAAATCTTTGAACTTGAATAGATAAGTACCTATTTATAAAGCATAAATATGAACAGTTTGAGAATCCTTTTAAAGTTTGAAGACTAGGAAAAACATGATGAGATAAAATTAATACCTATTAAAATCCCGCCTGTCTCGACACATGTATATCCTAGTAAGACAGGCATCGAAAAACCCAATGTTTATATACTTTTTATAGATAAATAAATAAATAATGTAACTAATAATATTAATAAAATTAATAATGAAATATTTTTAAATAATAATAATTTAAATGTCATTAGCTTATTTTGCCATAAAATTTATATTCGGGGTTTATTCATTACCAGCTTAGGTATTATATATAAAAGAGGATTTTAAATATTAATAACATTCTGCAGGTATTTTGACTTAAATTATGTTTTAAAATCATTTCACTATTGAGGTCATTATTCAAATAAATTCATCATTTTATTCAAAGGATAATAAGAATGAATTTTTTTGTGGAGAATATACAGTTAAAATAAACATTCAAACCAGCAATAATAGAAAATTCCTAAAAACCGCCGGATCGATACTCATAAAAAAACTGTGAATTAAATCATAAAAATAAGTTTGCAGTTATCGGTTATAGCAGTAAAACATTCCATATATCGTATTGTGATGTATCAATATCGCAAAGTATCATACTTAACTGTGAGAATGTAAAGATTTGTTAAATAAACTCTTAAGAAAGAAATAATAAAAAATTTCACCTTTACATTAACCTCCCATAGTAACAACACTTTGCCTATATACCTCGTATTACCATTCGAATTACAAATTTCTCTATTTTACGCCGAGAAGATCAACGGATTAAAAAAAATTCCCAGCATTTATCCACTATACAAAAAGATCTTCATTCATGCCCAGTTTCTGTGAACTCTGCCATATCTTTAATCAGGCCCTTGGCAGAGGTGTCTTTGTTTTGCCAGATGTATTGTAAATTGGTTTGGTAGTTGAGGATAGAATGAAAGGAGTGAAGTTGTGCACAATATCTTCACGAGACAGTGTTCTTTTGGAGTCGGGTCGATCAGGTGTTACGGGTTTCGCGCTTGATGCTTCACGCGTTGAAGTCTAGAAAAAACAATTAGTTTTAAAATACGATTATAATGATCTAGTTAAGATGTTGATAAAGTGACAAATTATAAGTGAATAGTGTGAGTTTTTTAAATGTTTTTGAATAGGTTTCATTCTAAACAAAGGCGTTTATGGTTTTCGAGGAATATTTTTAAGTTCGCAAACAAAAACACTTGTAATATTTTTAACTCGTAGTTTTTTTTGTGACAGGAATACTTTGGGTGGTATTGAAAGCAGTGTTATCGTATTACATGGAGCGTAAGATCATTATAAATCCATACAATTATAAAAATCACCATATTTACATGGAATAATATTATTTATCTAATGGTCAGTTCTGCGTAGTTGGTGATATTTTATTTTTTCGGTAGTTGCTTATCTATAAGTTAGAATAGTTGATGGCCGCCTTAGTCCAGCGGTAAGGCTCTTGACTCGCACACCGAAGGTCACGGGATCTAATCCCGGCGTGGCAAATAAATTTTATTTGATTAATTTGTGTTATTTCACGATTTATTCATTTAAAATAATATATAGTATATTTACGGCACGTTCCAGGGTGGAAGATACTCTCAGTATCGCCCTGGTGTAAGACCAGCATTCAGAATTGAAACGTTGCTTGAAATGGCATTAACCGTGTTTGGTGACCAGATCTGAATAGCCAGGTACTTCCCCACCTTCCTCTTTCCTATCTCCTTCCCCTCCCCACTACCTTTAGCCTCACAACATACCCCAATTGGGGATGCCATAGTCTCACTGGCTTCAGATGGGAGCAGTTGGGACTCTTGTGAGGTATTCCTTTAAAAAATTTAAAAAAGTTCGCTTTATAACAATATTCATGGTAAAGAAATAAAATAAAAACTATGCGCCAGTTTTTTCATAGAATTCATAAAATTTCAATGTTAATTTAATTTAAGCTTTGTGTAGCTTTTTTTCAAGTTCTGTTATTTTTGTGTTGATTTTCTATGTGTTCCACATAACTGCAATGAATTTGAATGGAACTTTCACAAAACTTGAATTTTAACATTAAAATTTGAAGACTTGTTCAAATTTGAAAGCTAAAATTAAGTTCTCTGTTATTATTTCCACAATGGCTGGTTGTGTCACAATACTTGAAATAATAGTCAGAACTTGAATATGACTTTCACAGAACTTGAATATCAACTTTAAAATTTGATGAATCGTTTAAATTCTGTAGAACAATCCGTCCTCAGACTGCAGTTAAAAAAAAAATATTAAAGCAATTAAAAATAGAATAATGTGTTTTATATTTGGTATGTACTAATTCATAGTTTTTTTGTTAAATTAAATTGTTTTAAAAGCTAAAACTAATAAGCAGATAATAATACAGAAAATAACAGATTAAATGTATATTGGCGTGCCATGACCGCTTGCAATGTTATTGTTAAATATTTCACACGCGCAATCTTCCCAGTGGGACTATGTCATCCCCGGTTAACGGTATGTTGTGACGATAAAAGCAAATGGGAAAGAGAGGAGATAGGGTGCGAAATACGGATTGCAAATTCCCTGACTATTATGACTCTCCACACAGAATCCCCAAAGATTACGTAGATTAATTACATACATTACGTAGGAAAATAATTTCTTTGTATTTCTTAAGATGGTCCCTCATCGGATCGAAAATATGAAATAGATATATTGTACAGCTGAAAACATACTGAAAAATGGATGGTTTAATTTTAGGTTTGTTTGATGATAAGTATATTTTTTATGGATTAAACTTCCATAACTGATGAAAATAACTAGCTGGAAATAGTTGTTCTGGTACCCTGAAGTTAAATATAGAATACAGAGTTCATTATCGCATGACTTTGATTGGGTGAGGAAGACTCCTACCACTGAGTTACTTTGGTCGCCGACACCCTTAAAACGGCCCAGGGAGCCTATCGCTCAATTCGGTACACCTGCTGCAATTCACAATTCAGTACCCTTCGGTCGCTCGGCTCAAGGCGTTCGGTAGTGGCCTCTTCTCGCAAAAAGTTAATCATAGTTAGAAAAATATTCTAATCAGTGTTAGAAAGGGAAAACACCACGCTTTATATTCCAATCTAAAAAATAGCAACCAAAAAAGTAAAATTTACACTTTTATGTATACAAAGTTTTGAATCGCAAATTGAAAAAAAATTGAAACTTCGGGAATTTTTTATAAATTATTTTTACATAGAGCGACAAAAAAGTGAGGTTACAATATATGTTTGTTTTAATTTGTCTAATAAAATATGTATGTGTTTTTTTTTTATTATAATCAGTAACTTTAGTTAGAAAAAACGTAAGGTGAGCCATTTTGAAAACTTTTTATGTTTGTATGCAATTTTTTTATAATTAAAAAAATATTTGTTTATTTTGAATTATATAATTTTTATTAATTAAGTAATAAATCTATTTCATCACCTTTCTAAAAGAATTTTTAGTTTTTGAATGTGCTCAGAAATATTCCAAATATTTGCATTTTATTGTAAAGCGAAAATATTTTCACCATCTGAAAAAATGTCATATTTTTGAAGGGTTAAATGATGTAATTATATTAATTTACTTTTGTGTAAATTTCATATATATAAGATTTTCTGATTTAGTATCAGTTAATTCCCAAGTCATACAAACAAGCTAGTGTTACTTTTATCGCTGTATTTGATAGTTAGAGTTGGTGAAATGTGCAATACATATTGCCACTTTTATGGCATCTGCTCCCGCTACTTTCGTTGAAATACAGCGTGATTCATCACTAAATATAATTATTAAAAACAAAACCATTTCCAGATCTATTTATTACGTATTTAAGTCTAAAGAAATATATTTTAAAATTAAACCAGTCAATACATGTGCGAGTCATCGCTAAAACTATATGTGTAGGTACTCGAATCATTTATAACGGTGACGAAGGTTGAAGGAACGGTTGAACGGTGACGAAGGAATACCAAGATGTTGTAACTCCGTTAGAAACGTTGATTATTCCACATAACAAAATATCCAAATATCGTTGGAATGGTATAGGTTCGGGGAGCCATACTTTTATCTATGTAATTCTATTTATTTACTTCCTATTCTACTTATATTTAATGAATTTGAAACAAAACAATCGCTTCTTTTTTTTCTTGTTCGTACCATTAAAAAATACAAAAATTATTCCCCAAAAGTAACGGTAAAAATGTATCTTTTTTTTCAATTTAAACGTCGATTAATCGAATTCAGTATTTATTTACACACGCACAAGCCATTTATGTTATTTAACATTACTTTTAAAGGAAGTTTTATTAAACTCAAGCGGATAAAAAATCATTTTTTCCGAAATAACCTATATTTTTATGTTAACAAAATTAAATTAACAACATGGTTTATTTTATCTTTGGGGGTGCTGTGTGGAGGGTCTTTTAAAGGAAAAAAAATGAGAGAATGTTCTGGGAAGGAAAAAGGTATGAGGTGTAGTTAGGAATCCGGGGATTAGTGTTTCCAGGATTGACGAACGTATGAATCCATCCCTCCCACTACAGTGCAAGGCGATGGGTCAAGAAAATCCTGCAATTAAATTATTGAAATTGCATTAAAGCACTAAAACTGCGACAAAAAAATATTACAGCACTGAAACTGACAAAAAGAACATAAATAGTAGTAATTATGTTCAATTATACTAATATAATAGTGAATTGGTCATTACAACGGAAATCATATTCAAAAACATTAGATGAATTGCGCACATGTCACAGCTGAAATTTTGCCGCGAACGAACAAAAAAAAGGCGGCTGCGCATGCGCAAATCTGCCAAAGTTCAATACAGCCAACATAAAAACGTCATTATATTATTAGTAACGTTACAGAAAATAAAATGTACAGCCTTCGGGCTGTCGTTACGTGTTAAGTGTTTTTTTTATTAGTAAGGAAGTAAGAGCAAAGTGCGCTTGCTATGAAGCGATGAACATATTGTTTGAAATTTTTAACATAATTCTTTCTTACTAAGGGTTTTCATCGGGTCCATTATAAAGCACCCTGTGGTTGGTTGGCATGCCATCTAAAGCAGCACTAGGTATATCTGTTAGGCGTTAGACCAGAATCAACTTCAGGAGAAAGGTTTTACAATTATTTCAGTTGCTAACCAAGTCGGGAGAAAACATTTTACATCTCTTTGGAAATTTTCTTTTCTATGAATTGCATACTGTCGCATATCTGATGAATGAACGGATATTTCACTGAAAATAAAATCAATAAATTATTTAATCATTTATCCCAGAATGTGGGGAAGTATTTAATGGAATATATATGTGACCCGACAGTTTTCTATCTTTTGTGCAATATTTACCAATTTCAAAGCTAAAATCAACTTCCAAAATACCTTTAATAATAAGTTGGTATGGATATCTAACGAATTTATTTACGGTGTCGATTTTTTCTACTTACGCGCTGGTATATCTTCTTTTTTTAATATATAAAACTAAGTCGGGTTAGTTACACTATTTATAACTCAAGAATGGTCTTGCGGGCATTTTGTGATAAGTACCTATAATATTGAACTGTGAGTGAATTCCAAAAATTGAAAAACGTCAAAAATGTCAATGCGCTAATTGTTTTGCATTTGTTCTTAATCGGGTAATGCTGCCCCTCTTTCTTACACACTAAGTATCAATAGCCGAAAATGAGACAAACGGTGAACGTATGTCTGCTTTCAGCCTCGGATCTACGACTTTTTCGAACCGGGGCATGAGACCCCTTTGCCCCCCCTCCCTTTCACGGCGGGGGGAAGGGGGAGGGTTAAAAAAAATTAACGAATATTAAAGTTTACTTTGCTTTTTTAGTACATGATAATGGCGTTCAACGTGTTTCAAACTTCAAAATTCAGTGATATTTGAAAAACAAAAGTTTTGTGCTTTTTTTTTTGACTTTTTTTTACGGTCGGACTGTGTTTGACAATGTCATATTTTCAATAAATAAACCAATAATCGAGTTAATTGGTATCGTGGATTTCAGATAATTGATTTTTCTTTTTGATTTATTGCAGCTATTTTTGGTGAGTCACCCCAAGAATGAGTAATCCTCAAACTGAAATTTGGGGAATCCTCGACCGACCGAGCCGTAGAGCTACGAACAAAATAACATACAGTGTTCATGTGTAAAATATTTTTGTGACAATATTCTACCTTCGTAAGTTTTTTTTCCACAGTCGGATATCACCCCCAACGGGTGGCACCCGATGCGGGCCGCCCCCGCCCGCCACCCCTCCCAAACTGAATTATTTGATTGCCAAGTTGCTGTTAGATACTTTAGCAGGTAGAAATAATATAAATATTGGAATAATTATAGATCAAAACTTAAATTGGAACTCCCAAGTGGAAAATGTGAGCAACAAATTAAAAAAACTAACCTATTTTTTCAAAACAATGAGAAACATTTTAGTTAAAAAACAGCTAATTAAAATCTTTTACGCATTAGCCCAATCTCATCTACAATATGGTCTTATCGGATGGGGAAGCTCGTACGATTCCACAATAAAACCAGTTCTCATTGCACAAAGGGCAATTTTGAAAATTATTCCTAGAGTCCCCATCAGAACTCAGAACCCTTACAGACTATGATTTTAAAGCGCTGAATTTAATGTCAGTGAAACAATTGTACACAAAAGATATTCTAATGTACGCATTCAAAAACCAGGATAACTTTACACAGACAAACTCGAGCCGATTCACAAGATCTACACTACAACATACATTCCACCAACCTACAACTAAAACGACACTTGGACAAATAAATATGGAGTACTTCTCTATAAAATTATTTAATTTACTCCCTCTTACAATATAAACAATTAAAAAAATAACCGAATTCAAAAGAAACATAAAAATATGGATTATGGATATGGGAAGGAAGAAGATAGATACAATTTTGCAACCGAACAAATATTAATGTATTGTACTTTCTTTTGGATTCAACTTTATATTTTTCGTGTGTAATATTTTAAAATAGGTATTTAGGTACTTGCATTCAAACAAAAAAACTTGTAAAATGTGTCCTTAGAACGGGGTACCCCAGTAAGGACACATTTTTCTCTGAAAAAATGTAAAACAAAGAAAAATAAATAAAAATAAATAAAATAATAATAAAAAAAAAAACTTATATCATTGATGTCGCTATTCCAAATTCTTGTAATATTCAGAAAACTGTTTCTGAAAAAATAAGAAAATATACAGATTTAGAAAATGAGATTAAAAGAATTTGGCATTCTCAGACTATAAAAATATTACCATTTGTTATTTCGGCTACAGGCATTATACCTAGCTCTCTCATTCAAAATTTAGGCGTATTAGATTTGTCAAAAAATTTGTACATAAAAATGCAAAAGTCGGTCATTTTAAATACATGTAGGATTACGAAAGATTTTTTAAATATTTATATTGAGGGATCAGTAGGATTTATCGGACCAGTTAGGATTTCATCAGAGCCGAACCCTCTGATATGAAAATATCTGGAGTCGGTGAAATATTTTCCCATTATGTTTCTGGTGGATTGACGTATTGTTCTTGTATTGTTTTGTATTTATTATACTTATATAGTGCACTTACATTGCGTGAATTTACTAGACATTCATTTGTGGAAAAGTGTGTGGAAGGGTTTAGTCTTTCATTTGGGAAAGATTTAACCCGGACATAAAATCTGGAGCACCGTAATAAATAAATAAATAATACTTTAATAAATCTGTTATTATTTAGGAATAAGGTGGAAACCAACTAATTTTATTATTTTGAAACAGTTTAAATTCAGTGTGAAAAAGCAGTGGCGTACCTTTAAACCAATAATCAGTTCAATCCAAGTCTCGATGCAGTGGCACCATGTCGTGCTGAAGTTTCAAGATGGCGGCCGAACAGCTGAAGGGCCGCAACCATGTTACCACGCGCAGAACGAACAGCAGCAAGAATAGGGCGCATGGGACCACGCTCACTAACGTGCTGGTCGTGCTTGCTATACTGGTGCAGCACACTGATGCTGATGGTGAGTTTTTTTTGTATATATTTATACACGGTATCCGGTAACTCGTAGTACAAGCGGTAAACATGAAGACCCAAACACAAATAAATATTAAAAAACGATATTTTCCTTTAATCCATCAGATAGCAAAAAATTTCCGCTCTGCAATAAAATCCAAATAAATGGAATACCTATTTCTCAATATATCCGAAAACTTGAAAACTGTTTTGAAAGGTAATAAGTAGGTTCAGAATAATAGAAGAGAATGTATGAGATGACATATATATGTGAATGGGGCAAAGAGTGTATGTCAAGACCGAGTTGTTTGGCGATCCGTCCGCTCTGCTAGTAGGTTTAGAATATGCTTTCAAATTATTATTATTAGAAAAAATCATATAATTTCTCAAATATTAAATTTTTAATATATACATAAAAAAGTTTTAAAAATGGCTCAACTTAAGTTTTTTCTATCTAAATTACTGATAACGAACAAAAGAAAACACATACATTTTTATTCGGTAAAAACATAAACGTAATTATTTCCTCACGGTTTTGTCGTTAAAATAATAATTAGGTAACAAACAAAACAGTATTTTATTTCATTAATAATTAGGTAATTAAAAAATTTCGAAATTTTATACATATTTCTAAAATTCGAATTTTTGATTTCATAGAAGTGCACGTTTAAATTTATCAATTATTAAAATTTAGATTTGATTATGAAGTTTGGAGTTTTTTTCTTTCTGGCATCGCTTAGATCAGTGGTTCCCAAACTCTTTTGGCCCACGGACCCGTAAAGTTTCAGAAATCCGTACAGTTTTGGTGCTTTAAGGTTTTTTGTGAGAAACTTTGTTAAGTGATATGAATCACCTAGAAAAATAGAGATTGTGCAATTATTAGGGCAGACTTTACATTATCTAAATATTTAACTATAGGTTCAGTTGGTAAAACGCTAAACATATCACTCTTGAAACCTGCTTGGCTGTTAAATATTAATTCAAAAAAAAAGTTGTGTTTTACAAAGTGTGTTTTTTTCATTTAATATATAATGTCACACCTCACACCACAAAGTATTTACTTCCTTCGATAATTTTTTTATTTTTATTTATTTTTACGGTGCTCCAGATTTTATGTCCGGGTTGAATCTTTCCCAAATGAAAGACTAAACCCTTCCACACACTTTTCCACAAATGAATATCTAGTAAATTCACGCAATGTAAGTGCACTATATAAGTATAATAAATACAAAACAATACAAGAACAATACGTCAATCCACCAGAAACATAATGGGAAAATATTTCACCGACTCCAGGTATTTTCATATCAGAGGGTTCGGCTCTGATTATTATTTATTATTAGGATCGAATTTGGTTATCTAGAGTTATTCGAAAAGTTGTCTAGTGATTTATATTAAAGATACAAAAAACGTGTTTCCTTTCCAAAAACATTTTTCCTTTTGTGTTTAAAATAAAATCTTTGGAACGCATAGTATGCAAGCAATGCGTCTGCTTGAGTAGGTACCCACTGTTCGGGTAAACTCTGGTTTTGATACCTATGGGTGTGAAGTATCTGACAAAGAAATTAGCTAAATACAAAGTAGGTTCCTGAAATAAAATTTTTTCCCTTCTAATTTGCATGCAGTACATAAATAAAACTAACCTAAACTAACTTTCCTGTGGATTTAGAATTCAGAGCAGTAGGCATTCACTATGTTTGATCTCTCCTAGCTTAGTTCCGCTCTATCTACTCTCAATCCAAGATAATCTCCCCTTTGTCCTAGTCTAAACATTATTATTTATAAGTCTTTTTGCTGTGAGAGTCTTCAGAAATCCCACGATGATTTTTCTACCGGAAAAAAACAATCGCTTAACTTTAGAAACAATCGTAACACTAAATAATGTGCATCTACGAGATAGTAACTGATTATGAGAGATTTTTGCACAAAGAAAATGTATCTAACGGTTTGTCTCGCAAACTTTTTAAGAGGGTATAACCAGAGAAAACCGGAAATTAGTCATTTTTAAATCATATTTTAGACGTATTGACTCTTTTTCACAAAAAAATTATAAATTGATTTCGAAAGATTGTTCTTTTATCTATAAACGCATGTTTTAAATTTTGAGAAAAAATGTTTATTTTTAGTATAATAAGGTAATGCCATAGTTCAGAGGTTCCCAAAGTGGGTGCCGCGGCACACTGGGGTGCCGCGGACAGAGGTCAGGGGTGCCGCGAGGCGCCCAGAGAATTGTGCTCTTGGGGGTGACACTCGGTCCCGAGGCTACCACAGATAGACATTATATGACGGGGTGCCGTGAGAAAATTCAAATTTTCTAAGGGTGCCGCGACTTGAAAAAGTTTGGCAACCCCTGCCATAGTTCGTTGGCAGAATTGTTAAATTTTCAAACGAAAAATCTTATTTTATAAGACATATTTCATATCATGTAATCATACGTTATTGTAAATCAATACGTCATCTAGTAAACGCATGTTTCAATATTTTAATTTTAGTTAATTAAAATCGTAAAAAAATAACACTTATTTATGACGAAAATTCTCTATTTTGTCTATTTATTTACTGTCTTACAAATTAATATATTTAAGATTTTTTTGCACATTTATTTTTCTTAGACATTATTGAAAAAATGAAAATACTCATGATCAAAAAATAATTACAAAAAGTACAAAATTTTCATAGTTTTATCATCACGCCTTTCAGAATTTTTGGATGTAGGTATACATTAAAGCAAATTTAATGAAATAAAATCTATATTGAGTTATAATTTTAAGAAGCTGGTACGGAGA
Organism: Limnephilus lunatus; assembly: GCA_917563855.2. Taxonomy (NCBI): domain Eukaryota; kingdom Metazoa; phylum Arthropoda; class Insecta; order Trichoptera; family Limnephilidae; genus Limnephilus; species Limnephilus lunatus. Next base: position 24,541,752 of record OU830596.1, read on the forward strand.
ATAATTAATCTTTCTCGTTGGAACCGCCCTGTACGATCGTAAGAACATCTTTCGATGAAATGTGGATTTTCGGCTGGTTAAAGACCCTTAAATAAAACTCAGGGGTCAACAAAACTCTTTGGACAATAGTGTGATAATTGCAATGAGCTCGGATGGCTTTAATTTATTAGCATGGGGTACTGAAAATTCTGGGTCCTGACCTTGAGGTTGCAACCGTATTTGTTATAGTCTCAAACCGTGCGTTGTTGACAGCTTTGTGCTATCTGAGTAACCTCTTAAGAGTGTTTAACCAGAGAAACCAGAAATATGTCATTTTTAAATCAGTGGTTAGACGTATTGACTCTTTTCCACAAAAAACTATAAATGGATTTCAAAAGATTGTTCTTTTATCTAGTAAACTTATGTTTTAGATTTTGAGAAAAAAAAAAATTTTTTAGAATAATAAGGTTATACCATAGGTCGTTCGCAGATTTGTTCAATTTTCAAAAAAGTACATTTCTTATACAACACCCATTTCAAATCGTATAATCATACAGTAAAATAAATCAATACATTATCTGGTAAACGTATGTTTCAGAATTTTAATTTTAGTTTAAATAAAATTATTAAAAAATATATACGGACATGTGTTTCTTGACGAAAATTGGTCGGTTTGTGCATTTATTTGTGCACTTACAAACAAATATATTTCGGATTTTTTTACATACTTATTTTGCTAAGACGTTATTGACAAATCATAAATAATTTGATCGTAAAATAATTTCAGGAAGTATTTAAGTTTAAATAATTTTGAACATCGCATTTTATCATTTTTATCGCAGCCCGTAAACACAAATTCCAGATTTCATTACGTTACGGCATTACGGGCCACTGATGTGATGTCTAGGGAAATTTCCCTAGATCTAGGGGAGAAAAATATTTTTTAGGGAAAAGGGAAATCAGCACAAAATCTAGGGAAATTTCGAACTCTGGCAAAAAAATTTTTTTTCATATGACAATATTACTGGTATTGCTAGTCGTATTTTTTTGGAATTCCCATGAGTCTTAAATATTGTTGATGTACTTAAATTCAAGCAGAAGCAATGTTGTTTTAAAACACTGACAACTCAAAATGATATTATGTACCTAAAAAGATAAATGGGGACCTCTAAAAAATAATTTTATTTAGGTTTCAAGTTGCGTTTTTATCTGTTTATTACAAGAAACTTTCTTCAGTTTCATTGATTGCGTTTGATTTTTTTTTTGCAAACTGATTTTTACTAGGAATTCCGTTTCTAATTTAGTGGCAAAGTACATAGTTTCAAATTATGGTAAGTTTTCAATCGAACTGGCACATATATGAATATTTATTAGTAAATACAAAAAACTTTTTTTATTAATAATAAGAAAAATATTTTTGAAAAAAAACCCTCAGAATCGCCTTTTAAAGGGCAACTTTTTGCACTCGGGGCGATGGGAAACATTAAATTAGAACTTCTTGGGGGCCGTTCAAGTATTACGTAACACACTTAGGGGGGGGGGTCATGTAAAACTTTACTGTGGGTTGCAGGGGGGGGGGGAGGGGAGGGGTTCGAACAACGCTTTACGTAACATGTTTTTTTTTTTAAATATAAAATAAGGAATTAGAAACTTAATGCACATTCTTAAGGCTTTGTCAATATTTTGTTTAATTGTTTTAAGTTCTATTTCTATGTTCTAAGTTATTTCTTAGAACCTAAAACGTAAAATCACTTTTTTCCGGGCAGTTCTCCATCTCAAGCTATCGTTGTTAAATAAGATTGTAGATGGATATATTCATCAAAAAAGCACTTTTCTAAACCTCCAAAATTATATCTTTACTAACAAACTTACTAGCAATCTTTTGAACTTCTTCAGTGTTCAAATTTTGATGGAATAATTTTTTTCTGATAAAGGTTTTTCTCCACTGTGGGTAAATATACGATTTTTCAGTTATTCCTCTGTAGTACATGAATAGTTGCAGTCAGTACACGAAAAAGGTTACTCTCCACTGTGAATGAGCGAGTGCGTTCGTGGACGTCCCTTTTGAGAATATGATTAGTAGCAGTCGGGACACGAAAAAGGTTTTTGTCCACTGTGGGTTAACGCGTGATTTTTTAGATGTACCTTGCGATAACATGAATAGTGGCAATAAAAACATGAAAAAGATTTTTCTCATCTGTGGCTAAATATGTGATGTTTTATTTGTTGTTTTGTAGATTATGTATATTTGCAGCCGGGAAAACATGCGATTTTTTTAGATTTCTCTTCGTATATGCATACACTCAGAACATGAAAAAGGTTTTTTCTCCACTATGAATCGCGCTGTGTTTTAAATCTCCCTGTCAAGAACTTAACTGCATTAGGGACATGAAAATGGTTTAGTCCGCTGTGGATGAACATGCAATTTTCTGAGTGCCTAAGAACGTGAATACTTGCAGTAGACACATGTAAAAGGTTTTATGTGAGTCAGCAAATAATTTCCAAGAAGTTCCTTTGTACAAAGTGAATAATTGCAGTAGGGACATGAAAAAGGTTTTTGTCCAGTCTGGGTAAACATGTGATTTTTTAGATACCGTTTTGTAGCGCATGAATAGTCGCAGTCGGGACATGGAAAAGGTTTTTCATCACTGTAAGTTAGCAAGTGAATTTTATTATTTGTTATTTCTTTGAGAAAAGGAAATGTTGCAGTCAGGGAATTTTTCCGCTGTGGATAAACACTTGATTCTTAGATTTCTCTTTGTAGTACATGAATAGTTGCAGTCGGAACATTAAAAAGGTTTTTCTCCACTATGTGTCAGCAAGTGACTTCTCAGATATCCCTTTTGAGAACACGAATTGTTGCAGTCAGGACATGAAAAAGGTTTTACTCTTCTGTGAATCATACTGTGGATTTTTAAATCTTCCTTTTGAGAACTTGTAGAACTGTATTCGGGACGGGAAAATGGTTTTTGTCCGCTATGTAAAGCATGAATAATTGCAGTCGGGGCATGAAAAAGGTTTCTTTCCACTTTGGGTAAACGTGTGAATTTTTAGATACCGTTTTGTAGCGCATGAATAGTCGCAGTCACGAAATGAGAAAGGTTTTTCATCAATGTGAGTCAGTAGGTGTCATTTTAGGTTTTTTTCTTCGAGAAAAAGCATAGTTGCAGTCAGGACATGAAATAGGTTTTTTTCCACTGGGTAAACATGTGATTTTTAGATTTTCGGTTACTTCGTAGTACAGGAATAGTTGTAATTACTTCGTAGTACATGAATAGTTGCAGTCGGAACTTTAAAAAGATTTTTCTCCACTATGAATCAGCAAGTGACTTCTTAGGTATCCCTTTTGAGAACACGAATAGTTGCAGTCAAGACATGAAAAAGGTTTTTGCCTTCTGTGAATCATACTGTGGATTTTTAAATCTTTCTTTTAAGAACTTGTATAACTGCATTCGGAACACGAGGAAAGACAGTGTTAAATTGTGGATATCCTGAAGGAATACAAGACCGATAATAATAATTTCCATTTTTTTATAAATAGCAACATGAATAAATAAATTAAAATATATGCGCGTTTGTCGCGAGTTAGAAATCTCTTGTTGTATTTATTACTTTCAGGAAAGAATTGTCACTTGGGCGTTACGTAACGGTTATGGGGGGGGGGGTTGTAGAGGAAAACGTTACGGCGCGATACATGGGAGGGAGGAGGGGTCATTTTCAAAAATTGCGTTACGTAATACTTGAACGACCCCTTGTGACTTGACCACAAATATGTGACCCCCCCTGGCGCCAAAGCTGGATCCGCCCTTGACGGATACATGGTATGCGCCCCCCCCCCCCCCCCCGACGCGGGTTTTGATTTGCCAAGGTAGTACCCCCGAAATCTAGGGAAATTCTAGGGAAATTTCACCTCGAAATCTAGGGAAATAATTTTTTTGGGCATCACATCCCTGTTACGGGCCCAAACGCGGCCAGGAGAGCACGTCTTCGCGACGCTTTGAATAATAATATTTGGAAATGAAATTTGAAAACGAAATTTGAAATAAACACGAATTCCTTGATTCATGTTTGTTAAATCTACAGGGTTGCCCGAACGCAATTTTTCATGTTCATTGAATATTTTTTTGCAAAAATTTTTATAATTTCGAAATTTTTTTTTATTTTAAATTTTTCTTGTGTGAATACCGCACAAGAGTCCCAACTGCTCCAAAATATTTTTTTGGGGTAAATCTTTTTTACGCACGCTCGACACTTGGGGGTAAACTGGTGAATGGGTTACGAAAAGTGGTGATAGTTACGAAAAATGACATGCGAACGGTAATCAATGCGAACGGTGATCGATTTCTCGGCGGGTCGGGCCTTTACGCACGCTTGTTTTTCGTGTTATTGTTATATTGTTAATGGACTATTTGTCCGTAAATAAATAAATAAATTATATACAGCGGGTACCCGGCATGCGTTTCATGGGCACTGTAACCTCGCGGTCAACTAAACTGTAATGGTTCCATCACAAGTCCCGGGAATTATAATGCAAGCGCCTGCACTATATAACATTATATACAGCGGGTACTCGGCATGCGTTGCAAGGCCACTCAAAGAAAGAAAGGGTTTGTGCGCTTTAATTCTGTTTGTTGAAGTGCTTATTATTAATTATGCACACGAATAAATATTTCAAAATGCGACATTTTTTACAATCCAACTGAATATTACTCGTTTTTTTTCATGAATACCGCACAAGTCTGGAGCCAGTGGGACTATTGCATCCCCAATTTGGAGTATGTTGTAAGACTGAAGGTAGTGGGGAGGGGAAGGATATAGGGAAGAGGAAGGTGGGGAAGTACCTGGCTATTCAGATCTGACCACTAAACACGGCTAAAGCCATTTCAAGCAACGTTTCAATTCTTAATGGTGGTCTTACACCAGGGCGATACTGAGAGTATCTTCCACTCTAATGGCCGTAAAATACAATTGAAAAACAAAAAACCAAAATATTAAAAAGAATATAACAAATTGTTTATTCATGTAGCTATCTACTTAATACCTACTGTATTTACGCATTTCACTTGTATCTATTTATGTTTATGCACTTCAATATACAAATTACAAATAACTACTACTAATTAAAATTCTGGAAGCGAGAATAGTAATATAAAGTAGTAATAGTAGCGGGTAGCCCTAGCACGAGTGAACAAAACCCTCAAAACTCGGATTGCCGCGGAACGAAATTTAGTTCTGAAAACGCCCGCTCGCGAGCCCTGATGTGTTAGCGCTAGTGTCGGAATCGAAGTTGTCATGTGCTGGTTATTCACTCTTAAACAACTTTATAGAATATCAAAGAAAATTTTATTAAATTCTATTTTTTAATGTGAATACCGTACAAGAGTCCCAACTACCGACTACTGCTCCCGGCATTGGGTTATGTTCTGATGCTGGAGGTGGTGGGGAATGAAGGAGATGGAGTAGAGGAAGTCTAAGAAGTACAAAGCTCTTCAGAGCTGGTCATCAAAGACGGTTAAAGCCGTTTCAAGCAACGTTTCAATTCTAAATGATGATCTTTCACGGGGCGATGCTGAGAGTATCTTCCAATCTGGGGGATATCGCTGATAACTCTTTTTCTTCTTCAATGGCGCTACAGCCTATTTCGAGCCTTGGCCTACTTCAAGATAAGCCTCCACCGCCCTCTGTCCTCGGCCGTTTTCTTCCAATCTACGACATGCAGTGCTTGCATCCTTCCTGACATCATCCTCCCATCTCAGCCTGGGTCTGCCTGCCTTTCGTTTACCTCCCGGGTGTCCTGTTAGAACCTTCTTCGGTACTCGTGTGTTTGGCATTCGGTGCACATGTCCGGAGCCTTAAATGGGTGAAGAGTCTGGGAGCTTGGTAAATACCATAGAGCTCATTCTTGTTGTGGATTCTCCATGCCTCTCTCTTTTGCACCGCTCCTAAGATTCTTCGAAGTACATTTCTTTCGAAGGCGTCCAGCTGTTCCGCAGACTTTGCTATCGCTGATAATTCTATTGTAACCTTTTCCACCATCTTAAAAACGACAAATTTAATAGAAAGAATGGTTACAGTTACATAGCGTTTATTGGCGCATATGTACATAAATGTACAATTCCGTTGTCCTTGTGAAACGTCACTAAGAATCAGCCTTTTGTCTTGCTTACGCTCAAATATTGTTTTTAACGAAAATGGACTATAAGTGTACGGGTTGATCGTATTTCAATATTCGAAAGGTTCATAATGTATTTTTTTTATATCTAACTAGCTGACCCGACGAACTTCGAACCGCCTCAAAATCAATAACTGTTGTGTTAATTTATTAGCAGAATTAAATTCAGTTTTTTTATTAATTTAAAAATTACACAGTGAAGCAATTATCGATGCGCAACTGTTAATTTTTTAGCAGTATCAGAGATGGCGTTGTGTACGGATTTATAATTTTTGTGATTTTCTTACTTTTCCACTTACTTACGGGAATTGCGTTTTATTTCCTTTATACGTGTGGGGGAGATTTATTATAATTATTGTATTATTCCTTTGGAGGGGTGCAGACACACGTTCACCGTTTGTCTCATTTACGACTGTTGACATTTGGTGTGTAAGAAAGAGGGACAGCATTATATGTTTGAACAAAAGCAAAACAATCAGTGCATTGACATTTGACGTTTTTGAATTTTTGGAATTCACTCTCTACTCAACTCACTCGCTCACTACTTATCACAAAATTCCTGCAGCTCTTTCAAAAGATGAGAATTCGTTCCATACAAAAAGGATGAAGAAAAGATTTTTTTTTATGATTTTTTTCGTGAATTTTTCCGATGTTTGAAAAGCTATTCTGCTATTCGGGGCGGAGACAAATCCAACAAATCAAAGGACATAAAAATTGGTCTAGCCGTTCTCGTGTTATACATAAATGGTGTAACTAACCCGACTTAGTTTTATATATTAAGATATATTAAGAGAAGTTTAAAACATCCTGAATGAAAGCTATGCATCAGTGTGAGCGGTCTGTTCGCATGAACGCTCGCTGCGATACCTGTAACACCGAATGCCCTAGTTAAATTGTGGCAAGAAAGGTTTTCCAAACGGATTAACCATGACACTTCGAGTTCAATGCTCAATCAAGCAATCAGTTTTAATAACAGCTGGTTTATAGTTTCTATGTCATTAATTATTAACGCCGATTTAAGTTGTTTTACATAGGAATAGTAAAAATTATACAGTTTTTAGCTAAACTACCTCAGTAACAATCTTTTGCATTTATTGTGGGCTTTTATTATTACCGATATTATAAGTACCGAGACTGCAAAAAAGGCAATAAACACACGATCCTCATCGTTATAATGCTGCAGCTCTTTCAAAATACGTGCGACTGTTTACTCCAAAGTACTATTTTTTGCGACAGGTATTGCGTTTCATTTTCTTTATACTTGTGAGGGAGATGTATGATAATGAGTATATGTTTCTTTTGGGGGAGTGCAGACACATGTTTAGCGTTTATCTCATTTTCGACTGTTTTTAGTGTGAAAGAAAGAAGTTCCAGAGTGGAAGATACTCTCAGTATCGCCCTGGTGTAAGACCACCATTCAGAATTGAAACGTTGCTTGAAATGGCGTTAGCCGTGTTTGGTGACCAGATCTGAATGGCCGGGTACTTCCCCACCTCACGGCAAGTAGTATTGGTAGGGGTCTACGGAGACGTAACGGTGTGGTGTGTGAGAGAGATGCCAGAAAGTGATGACTTTTTTTCCTTTGGAGGAAACAGACCTACGTATATTGTGTATCTTATCTTTTGAAAGAACTGTAGCATTATAGTGTTAAGGAACGTATGTTTATTGCCTTTTTGCCGTCACGGTACCGTAACCATGAAACGTCATGGTAATTATGAAAGCGCACATTGAATGATTCGGCATAATTATTTCCCTCCATCAGTATTCTGGATAATGGGAAATACATATTTTAGTTGTTAGTTCCAAAATTTCCACACTGAAATATATCATGACTAAACTTCTAGTATTAGTTTCGTAGGGGAACCCGAAAGCTTTTCAATGCAAGCAGTTCTGGACTATCAAAAATGCATCACTTATGGTTACAATGACAGCATTCCTACCTGACGTCTGTACTCTAAACTAAACACTGCAATTCAATATTTATAAAACCGGCTTCATACGAGCGTGCGTTTGTCTTTAAAAAATACTAACAGAAAATAAATCTGCTTTTGGGAACCGATGTGGGTTGCAAATGGCTAATCAATTCAATGTTCTAGATCTTCGATAGAATCTCAAATTTTGTAACACTTTTAGAAGAATTTGTCGCTATAAATTTGGTATATAATGTGAATATTGACCAGATTCTACATTAAAACAGACTACTTCAAACATGCTCACTATAAACTACACTCTCTTACTGCCAGACGTAAACTTTCCGATGTATTGCTTCTACCCAAAATTATAGATGCATCAATTTATTGATTGATACATCAAACATTGTATCCCAAATTAACATCAACACACCATCAATAAATTCAACGAGGAGGAAGCAAGATATTTTCTATACCTACCATTCAAATACAGGATATTTCTCCCCTATAGGTACCACGAACATTAAGACATTCGAACACTATCCATTGCTCTAATATTAAAATTGTCATTTTTAATGACCCATTTAAACACTTCAAAAAATATATTTTACCATCAACCATATAAAGATGATATTTTGATAAAGCTTTTTATTCAGAGACAGTCAGTATTGTACCTACAAAATCATTGTCCCATCAGCACAGATACTAATAATAAATTGTTGGTGATACTTTTGTATTCCACCTTTTACTCATTCTTGTTTGTCATTCACTTTTGCATATTTAGCTAATTATTTTTGTTATAATTTCTGTTAAACACTGTATTTAAACCATCCATGTTTATAAATTTTTGGGCAACATGCCTCTTTTATATACTCAAATAAAAAATAAATAACTGAAGAAATTCTCGTAAAACTCTCCGTATGCTAATTATTATTGTAATTGCAAGTGAAATTTCAGCTGAAGCCAAATTAGAATATGAAATGAGATGTTGTCTCGAATACGAATGGCGTGTTTAAGTGTTTGTACATTTCCATATTGGCTCTGTTATGTTGGGATACCGACAAGTCCAAATCGGGTCGCCAAATAACATTTGGACCTACTCACAGTTTCTTTTTGTTGACTCTTTAACTTTTATTGCCGCACTACTTATTTTATTTATCATTTTGGATTAATGCGCTACAGTCGAGGGCACCCACCACTTTCCCTAACCTTTTTAAGGACCGCTCTCTAGCACGGACGATCAATAATGATTGATAGGATAACTTTCGGTAACTGCTCATCATTCCCCAGCATGATTGTAAATCGCCAATGAATTAGTAACAATTACCTACTCACTAAGGAAGTAGGCCTCACTTAGGCGTGCTTAAATAGAATTACGTTAAAAAAATCGAACATGCACAAAAAAAAAACTCCACAAAAAGATACAGTAGCAACTCTCATGACGAGCACCTCCCATAACGAGTAATTCTCATAACGAGAAAAATAGATTTTGAAAAAAACGCTTTAATAATAACTTTAAAAATCTATCTATCTATCCGATCTATGAATCCGCAAACCACCATACACACACCCGAATTTCTCCATTTAAAATACCATACATTACCCAAAAAGAAACACTTAAACTTATAAATGACCTAAAAAATACAAACTCACAAGGGAGTGACAGAATATCACCAATAACACTAAAAATATTAAACTCCGCACTTCATATCCCGCTAACTATACTGATAAATCGGTCCATTAAAGAAGACATTTTCCCAACAATTTTAAAAACGGGCAAAGTGATTCCAATCCAAAAAATGGAAACAAGGAAGAAGTAAATAACTACAGACCAATTACAATTCTGAACACACTTTCTAAAATTCTCGAGAAACATATCAAAAACAATTTGTTAATTTGGATTCAGAGAAAATATGAGTACCTCACATGCAATAGCCTCTGTAACAGATTTCCTCAAAACAAATATAGATCAGGGCAAAAAATGCATTGGAATATTCCTAGATCTGGCTAAAGCGTTTGACACAATTCACCATCAAAACCTATTCAATAAACTTAAAAACATCGGAATCAAGGGAACAGAACTCAAACTAATCGAAAGCTATATGGAAAATCGCACACAGTATACCTCAATAAAAAACACATGTAGTGACAAGGAACAAGTGTCCTACGGAGTACCCCAAGGCAGCGTGCTTGGTCCAATCCTATTCCTTATATATATTAATGACCTGTGTCACCTCCAAATAGACGGGGAAATTATAAGTTTCGCTGATGATACTGTGTTACTCTTTAAGGCAAATGACTGGAAAACACTTATCACTAAAGCAGAACTTGGTTTAAATATTACTAAAAAATGGCTCGACTCTAACTTTATAGATAAAAAGAAATTCATAACTTTTAGCATAAACTCAAAAGGCCAACCATCCAATAACATCCATCTTAAAATACATTCTTGTCAATCAACACACACCCTATGCGATTGTCCCCCAGTTACACAAACGGAAAATATTAAATATCTGGGCATATACCTCGACCGTTATATAAAATGGGATAGACATATAGATTCAGTAATAGGAAAAATAAACAAGTTGATTTACTTCTTTAAAAACGTGAGAAATATTCTATACATATATGATATAAAAAATATATACCTCGCACTAGCACAATCCTTAATGGAATACGGCATTATTGCCTGGGGCTGTGCCAGTAAAAAATACATTAATACACTGTTTAAAGCTCAGAAAACCCTAATAAAAGTAATACTTAAATTACCAATACTAACACCCACTTCAATCATATTCGAAAAATTCGCAGTGCTGAAAATTCAAAAATTATATTCCAAACAAATACTAACTTTCCTTTACAAGAACTTAAACACTAACACTTCACAAAATTCTCACAATACTAGAACAAGACATGCACACCAACTACAAATACCAAAAACAAACACATCCTTTGGACAAAAACACTACAGACCAGGCTATTAAACTATACAATTCACTTCCAACACAATATAAAACAACTAATATTATTGAATACAAAAAAAACATATGGAACTAGCTACAATCCTTTTAACTTTTAATTTATAATTTTGTCGTATAGAAGTCGATTTTATATTTTTATTTTATTGTTTCTGTATATTTTGATATTTATTGTTTCTTCTTTATATTAACTAAGACCACTGTTTGTTTTGTTTTACTACTTACATTTTATAATTTACAACTGAAAAATGTCCTTTACTTCTTACATTTTATAATTTACTGAATATAATAATTTGTTAGCATTAATATTAATAATAATATGATAATTTGATATAATTTATAGAAAAATTTACTGTAATTTACTACCTACTTACATTTATAATTTACAACTGAAAAATCTCCTCTACAATACAGGTGAACTCCTAGTGTGGAGGACAATATACTATACCTTTGTAACGTAAATATACTAAGAATAAATAAATAAATAAAACCTATCTTCTATATATATAAATAAAAATTAATTGGTGATTGACTGTTGCTTGATTTCGGGATCGTACCCATAACACCATGACTCGTCATTCATTACCAATAATAATCTTGGAAAAAAATCTGGGTACTCTTCCAGATGATTATTTTGCAATTCGTAGCAGGCTTGAAGGCGAAGGCTCTCGAAAGAAGAAATCTTGATTTACTTCAAATTAAACTTTGCACGAACGCGTGGACTTGGTATGAGAATTAATAGCATAGTTTAGCTGACCCAGCGAACTTCGTACCGCCTCAGAATCAATAATTGTTGTGTTAACTTATTAGCTGAATTAAATTAATTTTTTTATTAAGTCAAAAATTACACGATGAAGAAATTATCGATGCGCAACTGTGCGTGTTTTGTCAGTATCAGAGATAGTGTTGTGTACGAATTTATAATTTTTATGATTTTCTTACTTTTCCACTTACTTACGGGAATTGCGTTTAATTTTCTTTTTATGTGTGAGGGAGATTTATTATAATTATTCATAGACATTTTGTACGTCCGTGTAATTATTGTATTTTTCCTTTGGAGGGGTGCAGACGTACGTTCACCGTTTGTACAATTTTCGAATGTTGACATTTAGTGTCTAAGAAAGAGGGGCAGCATTATATGTTTTAAAAAATACCAAAACAATCAGCGCCTTGCCATTTGACGTTTTCGAATTTTTGGAATTCACTCAATACTAAATATTATAACTATCACAATATTGCTGCAGCTCTTTCAAAATATGAGAATTCGTTCCATACAAAATGTATGAGGAAAAGAATTTTCTTCATAATTTTTTTTTTCATGAATGTTTCCATTGTTTTAATAGCTATTCTGCTATTCGGGGCGGAGACAAATCCAACAAATCAAAGATCATAAAAATTTGTCTAGCCGTTTTCGAGTTATAAATGGTGTAACTAACCCGATTTTTTTATGTATTAATAAAAAGATATACTTATCTTAGGACATACTGATTTTTTTTATATGGAATTGGAGTGGATTTTAAAGTGAAGGGATCAAATGACAAGTACCTATTTATTTCACGATATGCGTTTCTGTATAATGCTTGTGAATTTCGACCATTAAAAAAAATGTGTTTGTAATAGCCCTACAGGTAGAAATTCGGATTTCCGAGTCTTAGATTGTTAATAGTATCTACCAACATTAGGTACTTATTCTCCCTCTTCACTCTTACAGGAATCCTTGCCCGCCTCGTGCGTTCCACCCTGGGGCCCGGCTGGTGGGAGCGCTCTGCCTGCGCGGGTACGTCGTGCTCGCTGTCCCTGGCGTGCTGGGCGCACGGGGGCACTCCCCGTGGGGCTCCGTCCTGCGGGCCCGCTTGGCTGCTCAGTTGCTGCTACGGCGATGAAGAGGAAGACAACTTTATACACAAGTGAGTTGTTCTTTTCAAATTTCAATTTCAAAAAAATGTGCAATCAGAGCAAATACGGGATTTTCAATTTTGGAGGCGGGTATGGGCACCGCCGCCCCGGGAACCATTTATCGGATAACCATGGCGGTACTCTTGCCCTACTCCCAAATTGAGTACCCTCACCCGCCTCCTATATTGAAGTATAATATTTATATACTACTAGTTCCCGGCACGCGTTGGAATGCCATTTAAATAAAGAAATTGTTTCTCCCTTCCTGTCTCCCTTCCCTTCCAGCGTCTCCATCCGCTCCCATGTTCCCCTCCTCCTTTTCCGCCTTCCCCCTCCCCTCTCCCGCTTCCCACGGTCCCGCGACGACCCCCCCCACCCCTCCCGTGTTCCTCTCCACCCACTTTCGTACCTATCCCACCTTCCCTTTCATAACGCCAGAGCTCACTATTATATACATATATAAACCATCGCGGGCAAGCTCACATCACACCACGAAAGTTTCATCGCAATCAGATTATTGGAAGGAAAGCGTAAGGGAGAAACAAATAAACATTCATTTTTATATATTAAGATTACGTATGTTGCAGGCCCCCTCAAGTGGCGGTTTTCAAATCTGACAATGGTCCGTTGGAGGTGGGAGGCTCCTGGAATAGGCCGCCACAAACTTCACTATTCAGGAGAAGAATTGACGACGACTATGATGAGGTAAATAAACTTAATTTCCACTTCAATTTGTTTTCACATAATTAATAGATATTTAAAATCAGACCGAGAATGAAGAGAACTGACTGTGTTGAAAAATAAGGTGACCGGCCAACGAATGAAACCAACTCAGAACCACGTCAGAAAGGTCATTAAGAGTGATGATAAAATGATGCTTAAATAGGTTAAGTTAGGTTAGGGTTACCGGCTATTTTAAAATTATTTTTTCATAGCTTTTAATGACCTTTCTGAGGTAATTCTGAGTTGGTTTCATTCTGAGTTGGCATGGAACCGAAAAATAATAATGTGTTTATAGCACTAAACAAAATGTTCCAGGAGACAGACTGCGGTGTGGCGGGAGGAACTGAAAGGATTCAGAAGAGGATCATTGGAGGAAGGGCCGCTCAAATGGCGGAGTTTCCGTGGCAGGCGCATATCCGGATAGGAGACTTTCAATGTGGAGGGGTGCTGGGTATGTATTTCGCAAACAAGAAATCTCCAAAGAGCGATTTTCGCCATATATTGACGCCATTTTAAATGTCTCCGATTGCTTTTCGTATAAAAAAAAGCCCATTATCTCTTGATAATAATATTTTTTTTATATTTGTAGCTCCCACGTTTGTTATTTTGTACTTAAAACGAATCTATTGAAATGCTTTATCTATTATGACCATAGGTGTCGCAAATCCGAACTTCGTAGACTATTTTAGTGTGTTAAAAATAAAAATAAATCACACAGAATTTTTGATCAGCTGTTTACGGTTAAAATTGTCCTTTTCCGTAGATATGCATGTTTTGCCTTTTTGCATGTTATGCCTTTTTCCATAGATATGCATGTTTTGCCTTTTCATAGATATGCATGCCTTTCATTACAAATCTAAAATATTCTATGTTGACTCGAATAAATACCTCTCAAGGCAGTTTCAAAGTAACAAAACGCAGGACTCTCCCGGCTATACACTTTACGATTTTTTTATATATTTTTTATAAATACTACAAATATGAGATAAACGGTAAAATACATGTTAATTTATTGGCTATATAGCACTATAATAAGTTTTTATATCTCCATGTTAAAATTCGAGGGTATGATTTTTTTAATGTTGGCGAAAAGTTTTTAAAATGATCTTCTGAAAATCTCGAGCAATCGAGGCACATTTTTTTATTTTGCGTGGTCGCTCCAGTGGATAGGTGTACAGCACCGGAGTGCGTGGAATTTTCTTGAACCATGAAGGAAAGGTTAAATAGGTTACTTTCTAGTAAAGTATCAGTAGAACGTATATCTCGTTTTAATTATAAGGTTTAACAGGACGTTCCCAGCAGACTTTAACCAGCGATTACTAAAAATTGCTCAGCGATGAATGCTTTGGAAAAAAATTATGGATATCTTTGACTTCAATCTACGAAATGATCTTTCAAACGATCAGTTGGGTAGGAACTGTGTGTTTGTTTCGTTTACAAAAGGGCCTAAAGTGATTCCTTGTGGAATGCCACTTATATGTTTCAAGTGTTATGTAAAATGTAGGTGTATTAATCATTTTATTGTTTTTTTCTTATTATTTTTTTCAGTGTCCCGTTGGTTTGTTGCTACGGCAGCTCACTGTGTGCAGCGAGCTCGCACCAGAGACATCAATGTGTGGCTCGGGGCTCTGGACACCAGAGCGCAGGCCCCACCAGCAGATAAACACAAGTAATTGTAAAATTCATTACCATATCTTTTTAACTATTGCTGTTAGTTGTCTCAGTAATCATCCAAGGAAAAATGCACTTTGTAAAGTCACCATGTAAATCAGCGTATTTTCATTTGAAGTCCTTTTTTTTAATTTTCGTCCGATCCCTTTAAGGTATCACAATTTTTATGTTTTACACCTTTTATAATCACTGTTATTCTATCACCTTCACCTTTCGGTCATCGATGTACTGTGACATGACATGACATGGGGTAGGTTATACTAGTTCCAGCGAGAGGTCGTAAGTGACGTCATATCATTCTAGTACAGTGGTGCCCAATCCAAATCCTTCAGTGGGCCAAAAAAAAAGTCTGAGCTTGGCAGGCCACTCAAGGAGAGGGAGCAATCAGCATTTGCTTAAATGCTGACTGTTAGATGCGTCCAGGAATATTTATATATATACAGGCAGATATTACCGTTATTTTTTTAAATTTGTTGTCCGAAAATAACTAAATAACGAAAATATGAACCTTAATTTCAATGCTAGAAGGCATGAACTGACTATACATGCGCCTACATGCGTTCTTTGCACTCACCCTCCAATTAAAAGTCAGCTCAGTTACATCTTTTGAGAAATGTGCGGAAAAAAATATTGGTTGGCATTGATTGCGAAAATAAATTCCTAGTGCAGCCATGCGCCTGGCACTTTTCAAACAATAAATCGAACCCCCATCGATATTCCTAGGTTTAATAACAAGAAAGTTCTAATTTCACAAAATATTATTTAAATGAGATGATTTTACGAGTAGGTACCATTTATTTTGTATGAAAACTAAAATCCGAAACATAGAAAGCTGAAAATTTCTTTTTGAATCGCAAAAATCATTCAATTGGGCCGCATGTGTTGGGCATGCCTGTTCTAGTTTCTACCATCTTTTTCAGTTTCATATAAGGTGCGAGAGAAAGAAGAGGACGATCGTCGATGACCGCAATGTATGAGTTCTCGCTGGGACTAGTATAGATAGATGGGATTTAAGTTTTAGAGACAAATAAAATCAATTGCCTGAACTAATTAATCTACCATGAATGACGTTATTGAATAGGGAAAAAAGTTAAGGACCAAGGTAGAGATCTTGAGGATGCCTGGGTTTGTTGGAAAGTACAATGAGTTGAAAATACCATATGCCTTCGGAAAGATGAAGAGGACATTCTTCCTAAATGTTGTTTTGTGGGTTGTATTTATCTACATTCACACTAGAATATTGAATAACGTAAACTATTTGCAGGGTATCGCAGAAGGTGGTGCACCCGCTCTTCCGTTTCCGCGTAACGCAGCCGGACCGATTCGACCTCGCCCTGCTGCGCCTGTCCCGACCCGCCTCGCTCACCACTCAAGTGCTCCCCGTTTGCTTGCCGCCCGCTGCGCCCACACTGGACGGGGACCGTCTGCAGGTGCTCGGGCAGGTCAGCACAAGACACACAATCATCGATAATTATTATCGATTTATTTCTATTACAATAGGTACAAATTCTACCTACACCAAACATAACTTACATGGGCGCTATGATAGTTCGTACAGATTCGTTGTACCTCGACTATAGTCGGCATGCTTCTACGCCATATCTCCTTTTGTTTCTATAACCTACGGTCTCCACAGTATTGCGCAACATTCAGATTATGAAGCTTGCTAGTGTTGAAAATTTAAAATCTGCTAACAGTAAAGGACCCGATATGATTCCTTGAGGAATGCCATTAATGAATTTAATATTTCAAAAATATTGTAAAGTTAATTTATTATTATGGGTAAGAACCACATTAATCACCACTTACTACATCAGAAGAGTTATTCTCTATCTTTTATGGGATCGTTATCGGGATAACGGATATGATCTCCTGTCAGATTTGTGTGATTTATTTGCTTTTTATGTGTACAACGTCTATTAAATTAATAAATAATCATGCATACTTGCAGGAAGTCATGTTTAAAACGATCTAAACTAAATTATGTGACAGTAAATATTTAAAAATCACACCAATCTTACAGGAGATCACATCCGTTATCTCGATAACGATCCCACAAAAGATATAGAATCGCTATGCGGTATTAGCTAATACATACATACATTGTTTTCTTTTGAGTAGGAATGGAAAGACGGTCTGGCGGGGCAGACGGCGCTGGTGGCCGGATGGGGCAGCACGGGAAGAGGGGGAGCGCCGAGGGGGACCCATCACCTCAGATCTGCCATCGTGCCCATACTCAGTAAGAATACTAACTTCGTCTCTGAACTAATGCATCATATCATATGTTGTAATAAATGATTGTAATAAATGAGACCCATTCATTTGTACTTCATCAAGGAAAAAAACGAGTACCTTCTTTGGAACTAACTCCCATTTGTCTACACCTTTTCCAGGAGGCTTAGGGATACTTTTAATTGTACCTCAATAGTGCCACAAAACTAGACTTTCCGTAGCTGTAAATGCAGCTTTAAATAAAAACTGAGAATTAAAAACAAAGACTGAGAATTCGCAAACAGCTTGGATTATCGACAACCAAAGAAAATACATTAAGCTTAAACGGAACGTATATTATATTCTACGCATTCACAGATAGCGCCAATTTGATTATTTTAGTTAAAACACTTTTTGCAAGTAAGGTTGTAAAATATTAAGGCAAATTAATTGTTCGCTCCCGTACATATTCAATTTTGTCCATAAACAAACTCAAATCTTTCAAGAAAGGCTAACAAATACAATATTGCTTGAATAAGGTTAAATAATGGTTTATGGTTTTGAATGAATAAATGGTTTTGTCCATAAACAAACTCAAATGTTTCAAGAAAGGCTAACAAATACAATATTGGATTGAGTCACGGATACAAAATTGTATTTGTTAGCCTTTCTTGAAAGATTTGAGTTTGTATAACCACTGGAGCGACAGCGCAATTTAAAACTTTTTTCTCCGATTGCTCGAGATTTTTTGGTGATCATTTTGAATATTTTCCACCAACACTAAAAAAATCATACCTCTGAATTTTAATATGGAGACAGAAATACTGATTATAGTTATCTATAGCCAATGAATTCATCTATCTTTTGTCGATTATCACTATTTGTAGGATTTACAAAATAAAGTTATAAAATCGTAAACTTCCACTTAATTACTTACAAATAAGGAAAAATTTGCCAAAATTGGCAGCAAAGCAATCTGAGGTATTTTAAATAGTGCCATATTGTGGCAAGAAGCGCCCCAGTGGTTGTGTACCAAACTATTTATTCATATTCATGTTGAATATTTACAGGCGCAAACAATTAATTCTCCTTAATATTTTAAAGCATAACTTGCAAAAAGTGTTTTAACCTAAAATTATTACATTGGAGCCATCTGGGAATGCGTAGATTTATAACGTACATTCCGTTTAAGATGAAGCCACACTAAATAATGCAAAATCATACAAAATCGTATGTTTTAGTTTTGAAAATTTGACCGCTTAGAAGTATTATAGATGCTTCAATTAAATACTGCGTGTAGAACATACTTTGGCCCTTAAAAATATCGATCATTTTTTTTAATAAGTCTTTTAATAAGCTTAGAAAAAAATAAAGTATTAGGTCTATAAAAAACATTTTTAACTGAAAACTCTCCTACTTATAAACACTTTTTCGGATATGGTTTTATTGCATAATGTGGCAAATTCAGTTTCTTATATAATTATCGCGAAAAAAAATGATATTTACGCCCGAACCTCACAAAATAAAATATAATATGCATTTTCGCGTTGGTATTTTTGACATCACGGCGACAATACGGCAGTCGACGAATTGGTTATATCAAAGTGAACCTTATACCGTCCACCGAAGAACGACTGGTAGCCGCCCCCCTGTCTTCCGTCATTACTCCTCCGAACGGAGCGGAGAGCGGTCGTGTTATGGTCCGCGGCGCTTATTTTCGTGAAATCAATTTAAAAATTCCGTTTTATTGCAATAAACAATGCATAAAAAAGGAATTAATGTTTTTTACAGGCCTTTACGAAATCAACATGTAAAAAAAAATCTCAAATATCTTTTACAACTTTCCAAAAGCTTTTTCTCAAGCATTTTTAAACTCCTCCCATAAAAGGGCGTGAATTCCGATTTCGATTTTTTCCTGTAGGTACTAGTGGATCGCCTTAACCTTAAGAAATTGGGCTGTTTATCCTGTGGCATTTTCTGATGACAAATTGTGTTAAAAAAATTTTATTCTATAATACCGCTGATCATATTACAGTCACCGCTTGAAACTATGGATATTGTGTAAATTAATTGAATTATGTATTTATTATAGCCATAATTTTGTGGATTTGGATAATAGTATCACAAAAATTTAAAATTAATTGATTCCAGGTACAGAGGAGTGTATCCGATGGCACAAGAGCAAGCAGATATCAGTGGAGATTCACATGGAAATGATCTGCGCAGGACACTCAGATGGACACCAAGATGCTTGCCTAGGTTAGTCAAATTACCACATGGCAGTTTTCTCTCGTGATTGATTGAGCAGTAAACTCCCAAAGAAAAACTATATAGAACAAGAATTACTTGGATCAAAATGCAACTTACTAGTTTGAACCGCGCCCCTCTACTCCCATAGTATTATTATCCTGTAATAAAAAAAAAATCATCAATAGGATCACATAGGTGCAAATCCTGGAACTCACATATAAAGCTAAATAACCTATGGGATATTTCATACAATGTAAACACGGTTTCGAATTGTACTGAAACGTTTGTCACAGCAAAAATTCGGTATTTCGATGCATAGCAAAATAATTTTTTTTTAAATCTCTTATATGTTTTTCTATTTTATTTTTTGCATGCTTATAATATTTAAAGGTTTTTGTTTATTATAATTTTGAATCAGTTAATAGTGGTGGAATTCCATTACAACATTTTTTATTAAAAATATTTATAAAGGTTAAGATTATTAGAACGATAAGCAGTTTAAAAACTCAGGTAAGCCTCATACATCATACGTATGTCTAGTAATGTTACATTGTCATGAAAAAAAGCTTATGAGTCGAGCGGTTAACGGTTTGTTTCATATTAGAACACTTTAACAAATTTCAAAGTTAATTTTCAAGTTTGGTGAAGGCCCTACAAGTTCTGTCATACATATATCAGAATGGGCCAGTTTGTTCACTGAAATAATAACAGAACTTGAAATTTAACATTGAATTGTTCAAATTCTATGAAACAACCTGTCTTTTAAGCGAAATGTTAATAATAAGTGCAAATATTGTAGGTATTTCAATAAGTTGCTTGAAATGGTAAACCAAACGCTGTATGGTGACCAGATCTGATCTGAATAGTTAGTTAATTCCCAACCTTCGTATTTTCTTCCACAATTCCTTCATTCTCACAACATACCCCGATAGTTGGTGAAGCCATAGTCTTACTTGCTAAAGGCAATTATTATGACTAGTGCGGTACATACAAAAAGGTCCAATTTTCTTTACTTTATTAAAATAAAATCACTGTTTTTAGGTGACTCCGGTGGCCCTCTGGTGGTGATGCAAGATGGCCGCTACTATTTGGTTGGAATCACAAGCGCCGGGTTTGGCTGTGGGCAGGACCACCAGCCAGGAATATATCACAGCGTGCTGGTCACCTCACCCTGGATACGGAGGGTCATCTGGAGGTGACACCATTAGGGTGACACAATTCAGGTGGTTAAGACTGTGAAGAACTAGAAGCTAAAAAGGATGTAATAACAGTGTGGGTATTGATTGAGTTATCTGGAGGTGATATCATAAGGGTGCACACTAAGGCCATCTCCTCATAGAGAAACTGAAAAAAAAAAGCAGTTGGCGACGCAATCGCTATCCACAGGAAAAGAACTTGTGAATTTCATTGGCGGTTCACAAACAGGTCGTAAGCCGCTACCATGGCAACCTGCCATCAAGGCAACTGAAACGCTGCTGGTCGCTGCGGCAGTCACATTTTAGTTGTCTTGTTAACATGATGCCATGGTAGCGTCTCACAACCTGTCAAATTTTCGAGTAATTTGTGATATGTCAAATCAAAAAAATATCAATTTTGTTCAGGAGGTTGATAAATTGTGTTGTGCTGTGAATTGAGTTTGCCAACCAGTCTTCTCCATGAGCGAAGGCCCTTAGGGTGACATCTGTCTAGACCACCGATCGGAATTTAGCGGCCTGCAGGCTAAATGTGGCCCACGAAGTCCTTCCTTCTGTGGCTCCAAAATGTGGCATCTACAATGTGAAGGGCTAGCTAGTAGAGGAATAAACTACTACGAACCAACAACGCCCGAGTGGGAACCAATAACTACCACCAACCGGTCGTTCGTGAAATATATCAAAACACATAATTTCCACTTAATATTTTTTGTCTGCGGTGTTTTTTCGTGTTTTCCGTCTTGCTTTTTTTAACCAGAATAAAAATATTCTTTCGATAAGATTGGGAACCTTTGCGCTATACGCTATACTGCTAGGCGCAACACGAAGCACGATATCGACGAGCGATCAGACGGGCAATCACAAGCGCACTGACTGAACAGGCTCGCACCACACAAGTGACGTCGACGGTCGCACGAAAACTAAATGCCAACCGCTGGTCTAGACTTTATTGGTCGATGGGTAACACTATTGAGGCGACACCATTAGTGTGACACTATAGTGATACCGTTGGTGAGACACTATTTTCTATGGAGTGATACCGTTGGAGTGATACCGACGGGGTGAAACCATTGAGGCGATGTAGAGTGACACCGTTGTAAAGTCTTGGAGCTAAAAGAATGAAAACTGTTAAGTATGAAGTGAAAAATTTTTAGTGAACTGAAAAATGAACTATTTTTCAATGTCGCTGGAATTTTTTAAAGTCAAATAACAAAATTACAACAAGCTGCGCAAGTATTCTGTTCGAATCAACTTTTGCAGCAATGTTTAGTTATTTATATACCTAATTATTATTTGTTAGATAATAAATTCACCTTATTTATTTTCAAACCATTATGTATAAAAATAAATAATTCTCATATCGATCTCCACCTAGATTAGAAGTGTAGATTTTTGTAGAAACTAAATACAATGTTACTAATATTCTTTATAACTAAATTAAATAACAAATACTATAATTTTAGATAACTTAATCATATAATTAAGATAGAAACTTTGTGACTCATGTATTTATTTTAATAACACTATAACACTATACATCTTGTATTATTGAATAACTTCGAATAAGAAATGTTTTGCATATACATTATAATATTGTGAATGAATTTTAGATTGAAAAGTTTTCTTTTATCTGTAAAATTGTTATTTATTAATAAATATTTATTTTCTGTTTAAATTATTTTGGAATTTTAAGTTCATTATCATTATCACCTTATTAGGGAAAAGAAGTGACATAAATATATCATTTCGGAGGCGGTTATGGGTACCGCCGCCCAAGTGGTTCGCTACGTTTGGTGACTTAGCCGGGATGCCCGGGTTCATGGAGTGAGGTTTGGCTAGGTGTTGGTGGTGAATGCGTTTGCCCACCTACTGCGTGGTGGGCTGGTTTTGGAGACTGGCTGATAAAGAGCTAACCGGACTCTCTCGACCCATCGCTTTGCACCGTAGTGGGAGGGACGGATTCATACGTTCGTCAATCCTGGACACATTGCCCCCAGGTTCCTACCCACCCCTCATACCTTTTCCTTCCCAGAACTTGCTTTCATACCTTTATAAAAAAGACCCTCCACACAGCATCCCCAAAGATGACATAAACCTTGAAGGATTTTTTTCCACAGTGCCTTAAGTGTGAAGCTTATATAAAAAATATATATAATTTCACATTTAATTCACATAAAAGAGTTATATTATAATGTATTTGCGGCACAATCCAGAGTGGTAGATACTTTCAGTATCACTAAAAAGAATGGTGAAAGACTACCATTCAGAATCAAAAAATTGCTTGAAATAGTTTTAGTTGTGTTTGGTGATCAAATCTGAATATCCAAGTGCTTTGTGACCTCCATCTTCTTCATCTCCTTCCTTTCCCCTACTCCTTTCAATACTCACATCACCTACCCCACATGGTACCCCAATTGGGGATGCTTATAGTCCCACTGGCTCCGGAAAGTTGGGACTCTGGTGTAGTATTTTGGTAACAGAAGAATAAAAAAATTAATAATTACAAATTCCATTTTTATTTCGATATTCATAATATTACCCCTTTACGGGTATATAATTATTGCATTAATAATGGTTTACTATATTAAGTATCTAAATTATAAAAATCCATAAATTTACTAAACTAAAAAATCATTTTTTTAAAAATAAAACTAAGATCATAAAGTTCACATTTCATATTAATTGTAATTATTTCACATTTTTCATATTATAAATAATATATGGACCATGAAAAGTTATAAGAGTAACCCTACATTAAAAAAATTATAGAAGATAAAAAAAAAAACTTTATGATTTTATTCTGTTTAAAAAAAGTAAATTATACAGATTTTTAAAAGTTCATTATACAGATTACACTTTCTTTTAAACCAAAATACAATGGTGTGTAATGTCTCTGGGCGCATATTACCTTCAACGTGAAAAAACTTATATTTTACAGGGAGAATGAAAAAACCAAATTTGACGCAGTAAAATTAAGGTGGACCTCCAAATAATATTTATTTATATTAATAATGATATCAATGTACACAATAAATAATAAAAAGAAATCAAAGTCTCCCTTCAATGAGCGCTTTTATCATTACTACGACGATCCACGATTATGGTACCGTGACTGCACAAAAAAAGGCAATAAATGTACGTTCCTTGTCACAATATTGCTGCGGCTCTTTCAAAAGATGATACACACAATGTATGTAGGTCTGTTTCCTCCAAAAGAAAAAAGTAATCATTTTCTTGCAAAATTCTAAAACGTCAAACGTCAATGCGCTGATGGTTTTGCTTTTGTTTTTAAACATATAATGCTGCAACTCTTTCTTACACACTAAATAACAGTCAAAAATGAGACAAATGGTGAACGTTTTTCTGCACCTCTCCAAAGGAAACATACAATCATTATCATAGATCTCCCTCATACATCACACTCCCTCAGAAAATGAAACACAATTCCCGTCGCCGTAGTTGAGCCGTAATAAGATATATTTGTTTCCTCCAAAGGAAAAAAGTAATACTTTGGAGGAAATATACTAATGTATATTTTATGTCTCATCTTTTGTCACAACATTATTTAATGTGTAAGAAAGAGCTGCAGCATTATTAGGATAAAGAACGTACTTTTAGACTTGTTTTGTGCCGTCACGGTACCATAATCGTGGATCGTCACGGTAATAATATGTAAAAGCGCTCAATTTCATGCTTAAAAATGCATTTTTCACTTTCCTGTAAAATTTTTATTTTTTTACATTATGTAGAGGTATTACGCACCTTTCGGCAGACGTATCTGTTTATTTTAAAACAAACTAACTTGTCCGGGTTACGATTAACCTAAACAATATTTTAATTCTTCCTAATCTCATGCTAAAAAGCCGAAATCGTTGCTTGAGGATTGAACCTGATGCTTCGGACCACTCGGCTACAAACCGGTCTAGATTGATAATGATACTTCTGTTCACACGGTCAGCACTGCAAAAAAATCCCTTTTAACCCCTGATAATGAGGGAATGTTTGTACTTGGATCCTCTGTAGTATAACGGTCGGGAAACATACTTATATCAAACACTAGGTACAGTTTATTATATTTAAAACAATATAGAAATACACATTGAAAATTAAAATTCTATCAGCAAATATTTATATGGTTATAATGTATGTTTAGAATGAATACACAAACATGTGTCTTTACCACAAAAGTGAAACGTAACCCTTTGAACGCGTTAAACAAATCTAAAAATTCTTCCCGTTCCTTTTCTCATTCCCTCATGCAAGATAAACAATGCACAATGAAAAGTTTTAGACTACATCAGTCCATTTACGGATTCAACCTTGTTTTGACAATTATAGTCAACTAGCTGGTGTACCCGGCTTGGTTTAGGGAGTTGAAATGAGAATGAACTAATGTACAAACCCCCAACGGATCTTGCTTTATACATATACCCCTACCAATGGGAAGCCCCACTCATACAAAAAAGGCTTCGAACGGTCCACAATGTTCCAGAACATTCGAGAGTGTTCTGGAATGTTTCTTAGTGATCTGGGATGTTCCTGAGCGTTCCCGAACACTCCACAACATTCCAAAATGTTCCGGAATGCTGTGGAATGCTATCGAATACTCTGGAATGTTCTGGACTGTTCTATAAATTTCTAGAGGGCGAAACTTCCAGCCCTTATATCTTCAAACGCACACCCTTCAAGTAAAAAGGGGAACCTTCTTCATGGATGGGGGTAGAGGACTACCACACCATATAACTCCCTTGATCGTACCGGGACTCGTTTCTGAGTTTTAGCGGGACGCACACATTCATACACTTTCTTTTATAATATATATTGATTATATATATTTCACTGAAGGGAAAATAAAATGGGGAGATTTTAGTCTTATTAGGCATCCGTAGGCTTATTTATTCAATATTCTTACTAGAAGTCGGCTTATGTGGAAGTAAGTCTGCATTGCCCACATGAATAAAACATGATCACCATTCATAAAAATACACTCATAGATTTTGCCAATGTTTATATTGAAATATATATTTTGATTAATTAATTATCAGTCATACACGATGATGTCGTAATAGTCTTCTATTGATAGGCAAAAGCAACTTCTTCTTCCACATACTTTACCGCATACTGCACTACTTGCCCTTCACCCCCCACTCTTTCTACCTGGTAGTGTATGCCGTCGTCTTCCACTACAACCTGCATCTCCTCGTCGACCCTCTCTATCTCTCCGACATCTCCCTCCATGATGGAATCTCCCCTCTCCCCCTCCCCGTCCGAGTCTTGCCTCTCTCCCTCCACGGTCCAGTGTGCCGCGGCTTCTTCCTCGTCTTCATCTTCCTCGTCTTCCTCCCCGCTGTAGCTGACTTCGGGTTTGATTTTCTGCTGGATGATTTCCGAGGAGGCGAGAATTTGGAGAGATTCCTCGAGGGCTGCGCGGACTTCGGTTCCGCCTTCCACTTCGAGGACTAGGAATTGACCAGAATGCTGGAGAATAGACAAAACAAAAAAAAAACTGTTATAAATCAGGTAAATAGTGAACTGATGCACAATTGAACCCTTTTATATCGATCGTCCAGTTGATTAGTCAGATATCTCTGAAAAATCAAAATTTGAGTTGAGTATGCAGTTATATGTTGTAAAAGTGTACCCTCTATCTCATAGGTTCTCAACGTGGGCGATAACGCCCCCTTGGGGGCATTTCAGACCTTCAGGGGGGCGGTAGAATGCAAGGAGAAAATTGGGGGGCATTTCAGACTTTCAGGGGGGCGGTAGGAGACCCAGAGAAACCCATTCCACCCTATCCCATTAGGGGCCATCCATTCACAAAAATAATTTCCCTATCCCACTACGCCCCCTCCGTTGCGGCAAATGTAGCCCCATCGTGATATCCCGTTACGCCCCCTTCATCGTAGTGGTGGTGTACCGTTACGCCCCCTCCGTTGCGGCAAATATAACCCTGTCTTGGTATCCCATTACGCCCCCTATTGCTGTTTCGGATAGGGGGCGCTAGAAATAAAAATATTTTCAAAGTGGGCGGTGGGCAAGAAAAGGTTGAGAATCTATGCTCTATCTGGTACGATTATTACTCATAAACACCACCAAATCAATTATTAAACTAAACCAAAAAATATATCTTTTCTGGGTCACTAGCAGGATATTTCAAAATGTCATACTAACATACCGGACCGTTGTTTCCTGGTCGTTCACGCAATATGTATGGGGTTGGTAAGTATGCATTCGCCAAGACTTGGTGGGTAGCAAATGTCAATAAAAATCCTGCAATTATCCCACCTACCTAATCTTTCCATCCTTAAAATGTCACCATGACCGATGCAATTGTTGCAAGTAAAATACCTAAATTTAAAAAGTAACAGTATCATTGAAGAGAGCTGTCAGTGTAAAAAAAATACCTGAGACATAATATCGACTGTAGAAGAAACCCAGAACCGCCAGAACCTGGAGACGTGGGGCCTCATCTGCGAAGGGTCAGTGCTTGTTCCTAAACTCCAATCTGGGCTAATCTTATGTTCCAGAAGCCCAAATTAGAACCATTGACTGACACTGTCCACTTGTCATCCTTAGGGTCTTCGGGTACGTCCTCCTACTACCCACTCACTATCGTCAAGGCACAACCGAGAAAACCGGTTAAAGGTCGTAGACATTGAGATTCGCTCACAGCCAGTCCGATAGCCATACACATTCTCGCTGATACTGCCACATGACGAGAGAGGTATCCCACCCGACATTAGCATTCTTCACCATACTTGTTTTTATTATCGTTTCTTGCAGATGCTTGCAGCGTACGCAAGATGATAACCTCCAATAACACTGTCCATCAGGTTTTGCGGGTGCATGCATACTTAATCGTCCCCTATAAACTTAGCAATCGACATAGTTTCAGGACTGGTCCTTCAGGTGTGTTGCATAGAGCTTCGCTTGGCTCTGCAGTAATAAGTGTATTTATTTGATTTAACACCACAATTATTCATGCTCCCATACACATTACCAGGACGAAGTAGACTATCCTAATGCGAGAAGAGGTTATTAGAGGTTAGTGCCATTTGACTCACCTTCTGCTTGATGTGGCTGTTAAGGTTGGACCTGACGTGGAACATCTTGGAGCAGTGCGGGCAGGAGTGGTGTCGCTCCCCCGTGTGGATCAGGCGGTGGTTCTTCATGGCGTGGGAGCGTCGGAAGGCGAGGCCGCACAGGTCGCATGGGTAGGGGCGCTCTCCCGTGTGGACTCTGAAATAGCATGAGAAAAGCATTTCTTTAAAGAGAGAAGAGAATATTTACCGTTCATGGCGGTTTTATTTTTGGAAAGAACACTTTCACATACGAAATCCAAACAACTCAGGAAGTTTTGTGACCAAAAGATGACCACCACCTGGAAAAGTATGGGGCCCTCAGCACAGATAAGCCACCCAGTGTGGCCAACATTATTGGATTATACCATGAAATGTAAAATGTTGTATCAAAATAAAAAAAGGTTCGTGCCAGCCAACTTGCTATTCAACATCTCAAAAACTCAAGCGTGCCTAATTTCAGCAAAGAGGGAGATCAGTGACCATCTGGTGCAATTTGATGGGAGCAATAAGGACTCCATTAAAATATTTGTAGCGTAAGTACCTCAGACCAGCCAAGAGATTCCGTATCATTTGTGGGAACGTTATTGGATAAGGCACGTTATCTCCTGTCAAATATGTGTGATTTTTACATATTTACTGTCACATATTTTAGTTTAGACCGATTTAAACGCAAATTCCTGCAGGTACGCATGATTATTTATTCCTTTAATGTACGTTGTACATAGAAAAAGCAAATACAGCCATAAAAATCACACCAATCTGACAGGAGATTACGTCCGTTATCTAATAACGATCCCACAAAAAATACGAAATAGCTCGGCAGCTCAAGTATCAGGGCTCCGTAGAAGCCTGAGTAAATCTGCCTTCCGAGAAACTGGGTGTTTTGTATAGGGTTAGTAGATTCTTCAATAGTGGCCAGCTGCTAACTCTGTGCAAATCTCAAGTACATCCAACAATTGAATCTGAGAGCCACCTCTGGGCATAATATTCGATAAACCTTGATAAAACTTTATTCTGGACAGCGCCCCGAGGCGATTTTTTACGAAAACGGCGCTATATAAATTAGCCAAATATCATTAAAGGAGGATGTCACCCTGTCTTAACACTGTACCGACAGGGGCACTCTTGTGAGGAGTCACATTCACAGCTTTTCACTTTCCCAGTGACCACGAGTTCTTCCAGGTTGGAGTTCTCAGTTTGCCCAAAGTATCTTAGGATAAGTTCTAGGCAGACAATTAAGAGCCTATTGTGGATGCCTAGCTCTTCCAGAATGGATACATTAGTGTACCAAGCTGTCCAAGGAATCCTAAACATTTTTCTTCAGCACCATACTCCCGAGGGTGTCTATCCGCTTCCATTCATTGATTCTAAGGCCCAGTTGCTTTGCAGAAATTCATATATCGCAAAGTCATCAAATGGCCATCATCAAGGTCCCCGTTGAACTCCGATTCTAGCTTTCCATCAAATTGTAATAAGCCGACAAGCTTTACACGATGGTTCTCCTCTTCTGCTGACCACAATTTGTTCAAAAGATGAAATGAACTTAGAATCGGCATTTGACGGGAACAAAATGGCGCTAAATGGCCATTTCATGACTTTGTCATACGTGAATTTCTGCAAAAACAACTGGGGTTAAGTGTTCAAGTTTCCACGCCGTATGAAACGTTGGAAAAATCAGCTGTCGGACGAGTCTCACTTTGGTGGTCTTCATTATGCCTCTGTCACTCAGTGGCGTAATGTGGGTGACAGGAAAATTTCGCCGTCCCCTTGTTTGGGTACTTCAACCGCAGAATTTTGCAGCATTTGGTAAGCAACTCAAATGTAAAGCTTCACTTGGTACACGATGAATCTGCAACTTGTTATTTAATTTATCATTATATTTTGAACACAAAACTGATTTAAATTAAATCTGTATGCGGTGAATTAAAACTACACTCAAAACATGAAAATGGTTTCTCTGTGATTCTGGCAGCACATATATAGTCTGAAACCAGAATTTTATAACTGCACTTCAAATAAGTTAATGTTTTCCTTCGAATGTGTCAGCAGATGAATCCACAACTAGAATTTTACATTCTGAACACAAAACTGGTTTAAATTAAATCTGTATGCGGCGAATTAAAACTACACTCAAAACATAAAATCTGTCAGCAGATGAATCCACAACTCAAATTTTACATTATGAACTTTAATATCTGATGATATTATTATACATTCATTTAAAGAAAGAGGATTCCTCGGTTTTATCCCCCCCCCCCCTTACTGATGTTATGCCACTGCCGTCACTCATATCTTTGCTCATGGTACCTATCGTTATCGTTAGGTATATGAAGTCAGAACCTGTGAGAGCATTATTTGTTCTCACAAAAGTGTCAATCACGGTTACATAGGAAAGGGAGGAGCGTAGGGAAGGTTCACAGGAGAGGTTGATTACCTATGGTGCTCGTTCCTCCTGCCCTTGGTCCTGAAGTACATGGGGCAGAAGTTGCAGGGGAAGGGCTTCTCTCCGGTGTGGCAGCGCCGGTGGCCAAATAGTTCTGCCGAGGAAAAGAAGCTCTGGTTGCAAACCTCGCAGGAGTGCGGTTGCTCTCGCAGATGGACGCGCCTAGGGAAGATAATAAACACTAACATCAAATATTAAGTAATAATAATGATGACATTCGATGTCCTTCAATCAGCGCCACTTTCAATTTTTAACATTTTAACGGTTCCTGTCAAACGCCGATTCTTGGTGCATTTCAGGGTTTCAACTTGACCATTATCTTTGAAAGTTTGAAATAACCTAAAATAAAAAATGAACCATCCCGTCATTTCTTTGAAGAAATAGGCAGGGTATGAAAAACAACAATTTTTGACAAATAGTG
Organism: Limnephilus lunatus; assembly: GCA_917563855.2. Taxonomy (NCBI): domain Eukaryota; kingdom Metazoa; phylum Arthropoda; class Insecta; order Trichoptera; family Limnephilidae; genus Limnephilus; species Limnephilus lunatus. The sequence goes on from OU830596.1 coordinate 24,572,681, forward strand.
CCTAGTCATGAATTCTCTATGTATTGTATTTTGTTTATTTTATTGCATTGTATTTTTTTACTTGATTGCATTGTATTTTATTTTATTTTATTGCATTGTATTTTTTATTTGAATGCATTGTATTTTTTATTTTATTTATTGTAAATATGGAATCAGCATAGCTCCCGTAAGCACTCAAACCATAGGCTAATAACTGTGCCATCTCCCAAATTAACCTTATTCCTTTGAGATAAAACCAGTCCCCCTAGTAAAATTTACCACAGAAGTCGTTGGTCGTTTGACGGTGCCTACTGGTTCCACAACATACCTCCTCAGGTAACGGAGCTTTCTTCCCTTCAATGTAGAATAATGTGTTTCTTTGTCCCAGTTGAATTTTCAACAGTTACTTGTGATATCCACTCCCAAGAGCTTCATATTAATGTGCCCCTTGAAGTGCAGAGGAGAGCGATCCGTCTGATTGAAAATCTGTTGTTGGATTGCCATCTCTTTGCGTAGATGCAATGTAGGCATGCTAAGTCTGTTCTACACGTATTTTAACAGAATCTGTTTGAAAAAGCTGGCAGCATTGACCCCCTGTGAACTGGTACATGTATGCGAAACTCAACGGACATGAGCAGAACACCAGTTCCCAATTTATGTCAGCTTCATGAGAACGAGTCATTTTTTAAACTTGTTTTTGTATAATTGGCTCGCCTGTAGAATGAGCTACAACACCCGTTTTCCTCCTTCATATAATCCAGACCTCTTCAATTAATTCATTCTCTCACATACACCCTATCCTAACTGCCTCACAAGGCTGCCTAAATGGGTGCCATATCCCTTTCCGACCGGCTTCATACGAGCGTCAGTTTGTCTTTAAAAAAATCTTGACAGAAAATATACAGTGAAACCCTCTTAAGAAGTTTTCCAAGGGACCGGAAAAAACAAACTTCTTAAGCAGAAAAACCTTATATGTGAGAATAATTGGCACAATTTTCGGCCGAGGGACAGGAAAAACCAAACTTCTTAAGCCACGAAACTTCAAACTTCTTAAGAGGGTTTCACTGTATCTGTTTTTGGGAACAAAACCAGTGTTGATGGAACGTGTGGGAGATGCTTGTGTAGGGTACCTTCATGCGCATGTGTTTCAACCAGTAAGTCGCCCAGCGCCACGGGGATCATAATTAAGAGCTTTACTGGTGGGGCCCATCAAAATTTTGACATTGTTTGCCGGTTGGAAAGGGCTAGAGTTCTTGCGGGGTGTAACATAATAAAAAAATATTAAGATATTGCTTACTTATGATGGGTTTCCAGACCGGCTCGGTGTGCAAATCCATTCCCGCACAAGTCACATAGGTAGACACCGCCATTATGAATTCTAGAACAACAAAAAAATCAATTCAGCAAATTGAAAAATTTTACAGGAGTAAACTTTGAAAATTCGGTTCCCAGTGTAACTGAGAGTTGACAACAATTAGAGAAACTCCTAACAGCGAATAGACTTGAATTTTGTCAACTTACCGCATGTGTCCCTCGAGGCCAACTTTAGTTTGGTAGACTTTGTCGCATTCGGTGCACGAAAAGGGACCTGAAAACAGATCATTTCTCTTCATTAATGTTTTTTACGTCACATATTTGTAACTTATAAACAGACAGTAAAATTCATCCGAACCTGGTTTGCTCTTCATCGCCAGCAGGGAACGGTCATCGTGTTCTGTGTCCCGGTGTTTGGCTAGTTCTTTTCTCATGCTGAAGTTCTCTCCGCAGTCGGCGCACTTGTAGAAGGTGCTGGAATTACAATCATTATTGGTAACAGTGTTCATCGGTAACAATCTGTTCATTGTACTTGTTCAAAATTCACATTTAAAAGTAACCCCCAGTTACAGTCTATGCAACTATTGGTAATTGGACAAAACAGATAAAATATTGTATCAGATAATGCAATCTCCACAAAAAATCTTTTTTTTTTTAATCCAAAGCTTACCAACGTGTTCCAAAAATAACCGGTTCCTCGTTTAATAAAACGCATTAATGACAGAAAAATACTAAAAACAAAAAAGGCTAAAATATGCATTTTTTAAATTAGGTAGTATTTTTGAAGTGAAAACTTCTTTTGCGCCGTTGTTATATAAAACTCAATGAAATAGCAACACTAAAAAGAGACAAACACATACATCTATACTATCTATAGGATTTAGCCAGCGAGATAATGAGATACATAGTATAATCGGTCTCCTCTTTGTGCAGTGCTTCATAGCTCCCCCACTCTTGTCTACTTTAGTTTTCTGAGGGTTATTCAAATGTGTCTACAAACAATATTTGAGTGAGTTTTGACCAATAACAGCTAAACTTATGCACATAGCCGAGATTAGGGCCGATTCTTTGATATATTTTTTTTTAATTTGTAAAAAAATGTTGTGATGAAATCTTGCATATATGTATAGCTTTTTTTGCAAGCGCAATGACAATATTTAACATGAAATAACAGATTTCAATATGCCATTTTGTGCAATATTATTCTTTCCTAATGTAAGCTGGTGCTTGTGCTTAGTAAAAGAGTGCTCATTAAATATGCATGCATATGCGTAATATAATATGTAATGCATGTACATATATGCATACATACATATTTGCTAATGACTAAATATTAGACTGTTTTAACATTGCAAATTGCCTATCTAGGGGTTGAACCCAAGACAATAATAATTCTTTTCAACTAATAATGTTTTATCAGGCTGATTTTAGTACGTTTTAGTATGGCAGATTGCACTTTCTAGAGATTTTCCTCTATTGGCAACCTCATCTAGACGTTATAATACTTAGGCCCCTAGTACACAACTTACTTGGAAGCAGTTTTTCTTTGTAGATTCACGGCTTCAACATGGACCTTTCTCCTGTGGTGGTTCAGCATCCAACTGGAATAAGAGAAAAAAGATATGTGTAAATAAATTAGTATCGGGTGTTGACGATAATTCGAAGAAATATGACGTCGACATCAATGCAACGTTGAGTATTATTTCTAGCGATCCTAATTTATTAAAAACCCTTTCAGAAGTTGGAAGAATTGAAACTGTCAGGACTGTTATTTATAACAACAGTTATATTTCGCTCATTTTTTTTTTCGCTTTCTTTACGGTTTGGGCATGTAACCCAGTCCCTTTAATAAAGTTCACCAGAGTTGTCATTGGATATATGGCTAAGTATTCTGATTCTACAGTGTCTCCCCAGGTATCTGAGCCTAGTTCCCACCAGGGCAGGACATTGGCACCATAAGTGAATTGGAGTCTCTTTATCCTCTTCACATTTTCTACATCTATTGGTGCTTTCCACTCCCAATAGCTGCATGTGTCTCCTGAGATTGCAGTGTCCCGTTAGTAGTCCTACGGTATTTAGCTTTTACTACATATTTCCAACAGTTGGTTATATTTTGATTCAACACTGATTGAATGAATTGAGTCGGTGATCGATCATACCCGATGACCGGTCGGTTGCTGAATATCTTCCACTTTTAATGATGATTGTATGAGTTTTTCAAATATTGTCCGGTTATTCGTAACCCTTTCTTTTTAAAAAGAGAAAAAAGAAAGTTTAGTGACTTATCATGACAATAATAGATTCTACTGTTTATTACCTTTCTGCGAACTGTTCTCCGCACAATTTGCAGTTGAATACTTGGGCCATTTCTGCGTGTTTGTTCTTTCGGTGCACTTGTAGGTAGGTCCAGTGAAGAAAGGTCTTACTGCATACCTGTAACAAACAAACAAATGTCCTTTTATTAGAAATGTAATATCTATGTACATGTCATGATATTCGAGTGAATGGATGAAGAAGTCAGAAATGACATATAAAGACAATCAAGTGAATCAAATACTTGACTGGGTAGCTATCTGAGTTCATATTTAAGAAAGGAATGATGATAGATAGTATTCAAAAATAATAATCGCATCCAAAAAAAAAAACTTTTTTGGATGCGATTTTGACCTTTATGCATAAAGAAATTGTATGAAGAACAAGGTCTGAATGGTTTGGGCCATTCTCGTTCTTGACGTAACAAAAAGCCGCATAGCGCCTAGCCTCTTGGAATAAATTAAAAAAATTATCTTTGGTTGACTTGGCGACCTCGGCGTCACTTCAACTGTCATTGTGGGTGTGTAAACTTTGAAAATGTAAATATTTTACATTTTCAAAGAAGTACCAATGTCATAACTTTTTCGAAAACACCCTTGGATTGTTTTTTTTTTCACGTAGGGTGTCTATTCAGGTTTGTGTAGAAATAAAAAAATCAGTTCATTTTCGAATAAATATATTTTTTTACGATTTGTTTCCGGAGTGGGAAAAAGCTAATTTCACGCGGTTTTTTCCAAATACGCCCGGCTTTAGCCAGGTTAACCTTCAGTCTCACTACTTACCTCAATTGGGGATACCATAATCTCACTGGCTCCAGGGGGTTGGGAGCAGTTTGGACTCCTATGCAGTATTCACAAGTAGTTTCAGCTTTTTTCAATAGATGTCGATAGATTAGTTTGTAACACAAAGTTCTGCTATATCCTAACAGATGGCAGTTGAGTAAGATATCAGAATGGTATTATTATTTATTATTTATTATTATTTATTATTTATTATTATTATTATTTATTATTTATTATTTATTCCTACCGCGGCCACATATATGGCCTATCGGCGAGAGCCAGGTTAAAGGGGAAAGAAAGGAGATTGGGAACAGAAAGGTGGGGAAGTACCTGGCTGATCAGATCTAGTCACCAAACAGAGCCTAAAAGCCTTTTACATTAGCTCCACTATGTCATCATAACCTAACCTGATGCTGTGTGGAGGATCTTTTGAAGGAAGGGAAGGATAGGAAGTTTTGGGAAGGAAAAGGGTGTGAGGGGTGGGTAGGAATCTGGGGGTCAGTGTGTCACAGAAGAAGCAGAGTTATTTGGCATTCCTTCCTCTCTGCCTAGTCTAGAACTGTGGGAAACAGGGGCGTGCACAGAGTTTTTGATCAGGGTAGGCAGTAAGAAAATACAACAAGTTTCACAGATTAAAATTTCCATATTCTATCAGATAATTTCAGAATTAAAGTACGACAAACGTTTTTGAATCGACAATTAGCATTTATGAAAGACAACTATTTGATAAAAGTACATAACAACAGATGTTTTTGTCGTCACTGATTGCCATTTGCTAATTTTGTTCTAGAAAGCACTGCTTAATATTAACAAAAAAAACCTCATAGAAGCAAATCCAAAACGACAGTTCTACTCTATGCTTTGTGCATTTCTTAAACATTGAATTATGTCTTGTTAGCTCTAGTCAGAAATAATTCCTGCTTAGACCGCATTTTAGTGAGGTAATTGGAGGGCGCGCGTGTAGTTTTTAGTTACAGTTTGTGCCGCGTTTGTAGTATGCCGTTTGATGTGTCGCTCGCGTAGTTTCGGTTGCTCAGCATTTTCGCTCTTATTTTTGAAAGTGTGTATTTATTTTTAGATAATTTTATAAATTATAATATCATTTTCATGCTTATATTTTACAAAAATGGGAGGGTAGGCAGTGCTTATGTGCCTATATGGAGTGCACGCCCCTGGTGGGAAATAAAGGGTGGTGGTTAGTTAAGTTAAGTGAGACAATCTCACCTGACACAAGAAGTGCTTAACAACAGGAAATTCTTCATAACCGCTCATCTTGCTGGCACTTCTCTCGTGAGGGCCGTCTTCTATATTCGCCCGGTAGAAGCCGTGGGTAGTCTTATGGGAAGTTACACTAGAAACATAAGTGGCAATAAATTAATACGGTGCAATCGCTGATGAATATTAAATTACAGATTATTATTATTAGAGTACGGCTGCATGATTTGGTCCCCGTGGTGTGGTCTGTTCAAAATAAATAAATAAGAATACTAGCTTACATTCTGGAGTAAATCGGAATCTAGATAACTATTCAGAAAGACTTACTCACTTTAGAGAAGTCTCACTCGCCAAAAAAAGACACATTTCAGTAATTTCTCTGTTTAAAATCATAAACAACATGTATAATTAATCAATTTTTTTTTTATATTAACTCCACTGAAAATAATTTCCCTCAGGACCTATTGGGATGAAGTGTGGAGGGTCTTTTTTAGGAGAGGAAGGAATGAAAATTGGTCTTGAAGAGACCCATGTTGTAGGAAGGAGGAAACACAGAGGCCGGCAAATCGTTCCACAACCAAGCTGTTGAACACAAGAACGAGTCGAAGAAGCGAACCGTTCTCATGTGACAAATGTCAACCGTGTGCATATGTTGGGCACGCGTTTGGCGTGTCTCCCGACTATGCACCGGTGCCGAAGGGATCAATGTCGCTAGTTCCTCGGAGCATCTTCCATTGTAATACCGGTAGAACAACAATAGCATTCCCACCCGACGCCTGTGCTCTAAAGATTACAATCCGTCTGTTAAGATGGGAGAATCTATCAAACGGACCGCCCGTTTCTGCACAGAGTCGAAGGTATTTTTCAGGTATTTTGGAGCTCCAGACTAGAGGTGGCTGCCAAATTCAACCGTGGGGCGCACTTGTGATTTGTACAGGGTTAGCAGTTGTGTACTATTGAAGTATCTGCGGGACCTGTACAGTACGCCCAGCTTTTGGGAGGCTAACTTTACTCTGGCTTCGATGGAGCCCCCATATCTGAGCTGGTCACTTAGGGTTACAGATTGCTTCCGTTGAAGGAGACTAGATTTTCATTTCAATCCCTTGTAGACATAATCAGACAAGATTGGGTCTTTGAAACATTAAATTCAACTCTTCAATTAATCTTGAAAATGAGAAACCTTGAAACCTTTTGGATACCTGCCGTATTAATATAAGTTTTTTCAAACCAATGTCAAGAATGACTCCATTATACAATAAATACTGCGAACATGAAGGCTTAGATATATTTTCAAATTCAATCACTACCTTCAGAAGGAACTTTACTTTTCGTAAACCAGTGAAGCACAACCTGTGGTGCAATTGGTATTGGCCACATGTCGATTTCGTACGGCCCACTTCACTATAAAGTGTTCCGTTCAAAGTCTGAGAATATTGATCTGAGTCTGAGAAATAGTCCATTCCCTCATGTCACCTCTTCTTTTGCACGGTCGTTAAAAAAGATGGGATAAGTTACCGTGCGTAGGTGGAATAGGCTTCATTGCAGACGTTGCATATGTAAGGCAGCTTTACATTCTGATGAATGAGACGGTGCTCGTTCAATGCTTCCTTCTGGGAGAACACCCTGAAATAGATACATAAGGTAAAACAAGGATCAAAAATAATACAATCGACAGAATGGAGTGTTTTCTTCAATTTTTTTTCTGTTTGGAGCCACAAGTTTCAAAACATTCAGTGAGGCCCACGTTATCAGATAATGTTTGAAAATACATAATGTTCGGTTGGTGCGATTGCCTCTTGTCACCTTACGGGTCAGAAAGGAGCGTGGTGTCCTGTCTACTTGTTTGACAGCCTACGGTCCCTAACGAGATGCTTGCCGCAATACCGACAGAAAAGTAATTTCACAACTTGTTCTTACAGCTTGTTATCTTGCAATGTTTACGTTGAGGCTCGCACTCGCTGTACATTGAATAGTTAAGAATAGACCACAGCCACTAGTATTGTGGGAGACGGATTCTATTGATAGTTGATTCATACAATGCAACTGTTCACTATAATTTACACTTTTCACAGCAAACATGTGGAATAACATAAGGTTGTTAAGACCAAGTAATGAAGTACTTTTTAACGGTGATAATAATTGTCAATGTATTAGCACGTGCTAGGCGCGATACAGCGTACCGAAACAAGGAGTAGCTACTTCAAGACGATAACCCGCGGGCTGTGCAGCACCAATTGCACAGATTCAAACCAGTGTCAAATTTTGGCCCCACCATTGGCAGAAGCATAACAAACCCAGCAAGGACCAATTATTGGCGTTACAAACATTTATGTATCAATAAAATAAAAATAAATTAGTCCTAGATCGATCGTGAACTAGCTGGTCTTTGTAACCCCCTCGTAAACCATCAATGAGCGATCAGGATACTTTTTCAAAAAAAAAATCTTACATTTAAAAAAAAAAAAAAAATTATATGAATACCGCACAAGAGTCCCAACTACTCCCTTCTGAAGCCAGTGAGACTATGGCATCCCCAATTGGGGTATGTTGTGAGGCTGAAGGTAGTGGGGATGGGAAGGAGATAGGGAAGAGGAAGGTGGGGAAGTACCTGGCTATTCAGATCTGGTCACCAAACAAAGCTAATGCCATTTCAAGCGACGTTTCAATTCTGAATGGTAGTCTTACACCAGGGCGATACTGAGAGTATCTTCCAGTCTGGAACGTGCCGCAAATATACTATATATTATTTTAAATGAATAAATTGTGAAATTACACAAATTAATCAAATAAAATTTATTTGCCACGCCGGGATTCAATCCCGCGACCTTTGGTATGGGAGTCAAGAGCCTTACCACTGGACTACCCCGGCCGTCAAATATAAGCATAATTACATAACGTCAAATAGTTACATAATAGAAAGAAGAGCGATAGGTCATGAATCATTTTTAATATGAAATTGCAAGCACAAAAGTATCACCGTCTTTCATTCATACTACTGTTACTCGCATCTATGCACACTGTACAGCAGTGCCTGACCTTTATTTCTATCTACACACCAAACGCATAACTTTCATTACATAGCTGCTTTGATGGTCTATGCAGTTTCATGGTAGCTCAGCGACAGTCAGCACGCTTCCATGCCATATCTAACATCGTTTCTATTATCTATAGTTTTAAGTGGTGAGTATAAAACTAATATATGTTACCTTTCACAAAACTCGCAGCGATACACCATCTTGATATTGACTGCTTCTATGCACAGTCTACCCAGTGGGGTTAATTCCGCCTCCAGTTCCTGGCTGGTCTTCTTCACAGCAACTACTTGTTCAATCTCTCCCGGATCATCCGCGTCTTCCACATCAAAAAAATTTGAAGAAATTTCTTTGCTTCGCTGACTTTCCGCAATATTTTCTTCAATTTTTACACCGGTTTCTTGATCATGTGCCACATTTATTTCAATCATATCAGGTAATACAGCAGGCACTTCTAATTCTATCATTTCAACTGTTTGATCCATTTCTTCACTATGAAGTGCTAAAATGGATTCACCTTGTTCACTATTTAGATTTTCAACAGATTCTACTAATTCAGGTTCACCAGTTTTGCATATTTCATTTTTTCCTGAACCAGTTTCGTGGGCCAAATTACTATTTTGAATATCCATAGCGTGCTGACTTGCTTCTAGCTGTTCCAGCAATTCTTCTTCAGTACCTTCAATTTTTTCTGTATCAGTACCACTTTGATTAATATAATCAGCACCGTCCAATTGCTCTATATGATTATTTTCAATTGTTGCTTGTGGTTCATCTTTATCTTTTAATTCTTGCTGAACTCCATCACCAACTTCTCCTGCATCTAATAAAATACCCGCTTCTTGCAACTGCTGTTCTACACTTTGATCCAAATCTAATTGTGTTTCTTGCAAACCTAATTCGGATTCTTTGATATGTGATTGGTTTTCTTGTGAACCTAATTCAGATTCTTCAAAGTCAGATTTTGTTTCTTGCAAACCTAGTTCATCAGATCCTTCCACATGTGACTGTGTTTCTTGTGAACCTAAGTCTGATGCTCCCTTATCAGATTTTGTTTCTTCCAAACCTAATTCAGATCCTTCCGCTTGTGATTGTGTTTCTTGTGAAACTAAGTCTGATCCTCCCAAACCAGATTTTGTTTTTTCCAAACCTAATTCAGATCCTTCCACATGTGATTGTGCTTCTTGTGTGCCCAAATCTGATACTCCCATAGATTTTGTTTCTTCAGTTTCTTCCAAACCTAATTCATTGTTACTTGTTTCTTCCAAACCTAATTCAGATCCTTCCACAAGTGATTGTGTTTCTTGTGAACCTAAGTCTGATCCTCCCACAGATTTTTTTTCTTCCAAACCTAATTCAGATCCTTCCACGTGTGATTGGATTTCTTGTGAACCTAAGTCTGATCCTCCCATACCGGAATTTGTTTCTTCCAAACCTAATTCTGATCCTTCAATATGTATTTGTGTTTCTTGCAAATTTATTTCCGATCCTTCCATATGTATTTGTGTTTCTTGCGAATCTAATTCCATTCTTTCCATATCTAAATTTGTTTCTTGCACACCTAATTCAGTTTCGTCCGTAATTAATTTGGTCTCTTGTGAACTTAATTCAGTTCCTTCCATATTCAATTGTGTTTCTTGCAAATCTGTTTCTTCCAATTCAATTTTAATTTCTTCTGAACCCAATTCCACTTCTTCCAAGTCAATTTTAGATTGATCCACACCTAATTCTGGTTCTGCCATGCTTATTTCCATTGTTGCATTAACACTATCACCTCCTGCTAAACCTTCTGCTTTGGTACATTCAACTTCTTCTCTTTCTATTTTGTTGGTAGCTCCTTCCATGATTTCTTCAAGAACCTTATCAACATCTTGATTCAAGTCCACATCAGTGTCGATTCCTTCTTCAATAATGCTTCCACTGAATTCAACCACCATTTTATCTTTACTTTGGTAATCTTCAACTATCTCCTGTTGAAATTCATGGAGACCATCATGCAGACCACTGTTTTCTTGTGCCAGATCTTGATGGTCTTTAAGGACCTCTTCGATTGTTCTGCAATCCTGATTGTCCTCCTGTAGGGTCATGACATCACCGTGCACAGCTTCCCCAAGCAATTTCTCGAGGTCAATCTCGACTTGGTCGCGCCTTTCTTCGTCCATTTGCAGTTTTTCCGCCTCTGCCAGTAGCTCAAGCCCACTGACTTGATTCTGTTCGATATTCTCCCGGCATATAGTTGATTCTTTCACGTGATTCTAGAAATAAAAAATTATTTGTTTTATGTTAAGTTATGTAGTTTAACTCTCTTAGCATTGTCACACCTATACGGTGCTAAATGCCCTGCACCACCGATTTATCATTTGATACTAAAAGTCAATGATAAAGGAAACATGTAAAACCAAAAAAGTTCTTGAAAGAAACCTTTTAAATGAATTCATTTGTGAAACATAGTTCTCAGCGGCCCTCCACACTTCAACTTCAAATTCAGGTTATTTAACTAAACAATGGATGAAGCTAAAAAGATAGGTTATGATGATTCCAGCAGCATTGAAGCTTGATTAGCAAGTATTATCTTAAGGAATTAAATGTTGTATGATAGAGGGAATGGTACCAGGAAAACCGAAAGTCATTTTGATATCAAACCCAGTATTTGTAGCTTCGACCTGCCGAAGTCGGTAATTTGCCTCAGCTTTCAACGTGGTGCAGATTAAAGATCTAACATTGTTTGATGTAATAGTACCAGGAAAACAGAAAGACAGAGATATAGAACCCAGAAATTGCATCCTTGACCAGTGGGTAATTTACCTCAGCATCCAAGGTGGTCCGGAAGGCCATCTTGCAGCAGCGGCAGGCCAGCACCGCATTCATTTCCGGTCGGGCCTCGTGCGCCAAGAGATGCATGCGCAGCCGGCTGCGGCGGTTCACAAACTTAAGGCAAATGTGGCACTGGAATGGCTTCACCTGGAAAAAATATTTACATATTTATTAATCTTTGTTACAAATTACGGATCGAAATCAGGGGCAAGTTAAACAGCATAATATCAGGTTATTATTTATTTATTTTATTTATTAATTTCCAACGCCCTGGTGGGCTTTTACATTACATGTTTATAATACAGAGACAGGTTTTTAAAAACAAAAGATAAACTATAAAAAATAACTAGTAGACGTCATAAAGAGTATACAGATAAATTAAGGAAAGATAATACATTACAATAAAAGAGAAAGTTTCTAAGTTGTAAGTTGTAAATACATGACAAAATGCAAGATACATAAAAATAAAACGGTAACAAGTTTTTACATTGTGGATTAATATAGAAATATACGAATAAATGCATTAATGTGATGCTCCTAAAATATCAAAATATTCTACATAAAAGTATCGTTCAGGTATTTCTTAAATAATGGTAAACTTGTGTTAAATACATCGATATTAGAGGTGAATTTGTTTCCTAATGTGTGAAGTCGAGAAATAGGTGCATGTATGTAGTAGTTAGTGAGAAGAATTATTGTTGCAGAATAATACGTTTTGCCTTGTTGCTCGATTGGGTACCCTAAAATCGATGAGATGCAGGAGTTCGCAACAATCTAATTCAGAATGAATAATTTTAAACAAAAAAGTTAGGTAATTTGTTTTTCTTCTGTTTTCTAGGGAATGAAATTTAAGTGAATTTAGTAAGGATGTAGTTAATGTGTTGAATAGGTAATGTGTAACTTGAAGTTAATAAATCTTAAAAATTTGTGCTGCACTCTTTCGATATTTTTTACATGAATTTGATAATATGGGGACCAAACTATGGAATTGTATTCCAACAAGCTGCGTACGAGTGACAAATATACCGAACCTTAGCGTTTCAGATACGTCCGACTCTTCAAACATCTAAGCGATACTGTTGATGACCTCTTGCCCCGCTTCCCTACGGCAGAGTTTGTGGTCCTGGGGGACTTCAATGTTCATAACGAACCTTGGTTAAAGTTCTCAGGACCAACGGACTCGGCTGGACGAGAGGCGGAATCTTTTGCCCTCTGCTACGGACTGGAGCAAATGGTTCAGGAGCCTACAAGGGTTCCTGATGTCCAGACTCACCGCTCCAATTTGTTAGATTTGTTTTTAACCACTGTGCCACACGGTTACAAGATTGAGGTCACAGCGCCTCTAGGATCGTCCGACCACTGCCTGGTGACAACATCAATCCCCGTAACCTTCAGACCGCCAAACAAGCGGCTGAAGAGAAAAGTGTGGCACTATAGATCAGCAGATTGGTTTGGTCTGCGGGCTCATTTCAATGCTTTCCCGTGGTCAGCTGTCTGTTTTCGGACTTCGGATCCCTCAAGATGTGCCCAGGAAATTAGTGAAGTCATCACATCCGCGATGGATGGCTTCATCCAATCCACTGTTAAAGACACTGGTGTGGGCTCAAAGCCGTGGTTCAGTCGACAATGCTCCGAAGCAGTGCGACGAAAAAACGCGGCTTACCGAGCCTACAACACATCTCGAACGTCCGAAAACAGAATAGTATATAACAAAATGGCAAAGGAATGCAAGAGGGTAATTAACAGGTCAAAATTCGAGCACGACCTGCAGATCAGCAGAAAGCTGGCTGCCTGCCCGCACGGCAGCAGAGCGTTCTGGTCGCTTGCGGGCTCAATAGGTCGCAATTTCTGCAAACCCAGTCTGCCACCTCTTACCAGACCTGACGGCTCTCTGGCAAATACCGCCGCCGAAAAGGCTAACTTATTAGGCAAAATGTTCGCGGAAAACTTGACCCTCGATGATCAAGGTGCTACCCCGCCGTCGGTTAATCATTGCGTTTTTGCGGAAAAGCTGAGGATCCGGCATCGGGATGTACTTCAAGTCTTACGAGGGCTTGATGTTAAAAAAGCTAGCGGGCCTGACGGAATTCCTGCCCTGGTATTGCAGAGGTGCGCTGTAGAAATAGCTCCAATTTTGACGAAGCTTTTCAAGATGTCCCTGAAGTCTGGCTCTGTGCCCTCTGGTTGGAAAAAAGCGATCATTCACACCATTCCAAAGAAGGGTGACCGCTCCAACCCAGCCAACCACCGCCCCATAGCGATCACATCTGTTCTGTTCAAAAGTGATAGAACGTGTGATCAACGAACGACAAACTGCTCACATACCTCGAGAAGAACAAAAATATTAACGACCGTCAATACGGATTCCGGCGGAACCGCTCGTGCGGTGATCTTCTCGCGTATGTGACGCATGTTTGGGGACGGTGCCTGGAACGTTTTGGTGAGACCCAAACGGTTGGACTGGACATTTCCAAGGCCTTTGACCGGGTTTGGCATCGAGCGCTTGTCAACAAACTGCGTTCGTACGGACTTCCCGCATCCTTGTGTGCGTGGATTGCCGACTTTTTGAAGGGGAGGTCGATTCAGGCGGTTGCTGACGGTTTCACCTGTTCCTCGCATTCAATAAATGCTGGCGTCCCACAGGGATCGGTTCTGTCTCCGACTTTGTTTCTGTTGCACATCAACGACCTCTTGTCATGTGCACCGATTCATTGTTACGCGGATGACAGTACAGTCCATGATAGCTTTTTGTTTGACAAGCCTCCAAAGAGCACACAAACCCCAATAGCTCGGAGGGCTTTGAAGCAGAGAATGGACGGTTACCTCGAGAGTGTTTTCTCTTGGGGTAAGAATAACCTCATCGAATTTAATGTTTCAAAGACCCAATCATGTTTGATAACTTCTAAAAGGGATCGAAATGATAATCTAGTCTCTTTCAACGGAAGCATTCTTCCGAACAGGACCTCCATTGATATGCTTGGTGTAACTCTAAGTGACCAGTCCAGGTATGGGGGCTCCATCGAAACCAGAGTTAAATTAGCCTCTCAGAAACTGGGCGTACTGTACAGGGCACGCAGATACTTTAATAGTACATAACTGCTAACCCTGTACAAATCGCAAGTGCGCCCCACGGTTGAATTTGGCAGCCACCTCTGGTCTGGAGCTCCAAAATACCTTAAAAGAACCCTTGACCCTGTGCAGAAACGGGCGGTCCGTTTGATAGATTCTCCCATCTTAACAGACGGATTGCAATCTTTAGAGCACAGGCGTCAGGTGGGAATGCTATCCTTGTTCTACCGGTATTACAATGGAAAATGCTCCGAGGAACTAGCGTCGTTGATCCCCTCGGCACCGGTGCATAGTCACATGAGAACGGGTCGTTTTTACGACTCGTTCTTGAGTTCAACAGCTCGGATGTGGAACGATTTACCGGCCTCTGTGTTTCCTCCCTCCTACAACATGGGTCTCTTCAAGACCCATGTTCACTCCTTCCTTTCCTCAAAAAGACCCTCCACACAGCATCCTCAAAGATGACATAGGCCCTGAGGGAAATTATTTTCCTCAGGGCCTCCTGTGTGGAGTTAATGTAAAAAAAAAAAAAAAAATACGATTTTTATAACTTCCAACGAGTTAAAGTCTTTGATTGTTCTGATTATAAATCCTAGTGTTTTCATGCCTTTGTTGGTTATTTGTTGTATGTGTTTTATAAAATTTAATTGCGTGTCAAACACAACTCCAAGATCTCTAATTTCATTGACTTTTTCTAAGATTTATAATAATTTATTTTCTAAGATATATTGCTAACATCATTTGTGAGTAACTCTATACGAGCATGATCTTTTCAAAAATGAACTGGTGGAAGTGTTAAGAAAAATTGTGACAACAATGCCATACATTCCTATGAAGGTCTGCCTGGGATTATTATAAAACTTTTCAAATATTAAAATTCAATAATCGTATACACTTGTTGTCCATTTTTTGCTAATAAGTAGACTTAAGCAAGACAAAAGCTGTTTTTCAGTAACACTTTGCAAGGATTTTGCGGTCGAAAATTAATGTAGATACACCAATACACACAAAGACAACTATGTCATACTTACACATTGTGTTGGTTGCATCAACTCTAATTGTCCGACCTATAATAGTCATTTATTTTAAACCTTTCAAACAGGAATCTTACGAGTTGGTTTCACTTAAATAATGCAAAACTGATGAATTTACGAATGGGTATAAAAATTTATTTTTAACTTCTGGAGTACCCCAAGGCACACTTTCGGGACCTGTTTTATAAATATATTTTTAAAGTCAATTAGTTTTCCTGACAAAATGTCAAACTCAATCAAATTCAAATCATCAAACCTTCAAAACAAGCATCACAACACTCACTGTGTCACATCCATAGATTACAGAAACAAAGGGACATACATATATGGCATGGGAGCGTGCCGACTGTTACCGAACTAGAACCATACTGCACTATCAAAGGTGCGAAGCCAATGAAAGTTATTTATTTAGTGTGGTGTTAAAAACAAAGGCTGAGCGGCATGTAACTGGATGCCATTTGCAGTAATATAGGTAAACGATGTTGGCGAGATTGACTTGTGCAATTTCAACCTAATAAAAACTCATCTTCCTTGTTTCTATTAGGCATGGTCACACCACTGAAAACACTTATTTAATCATTACATAGTATAAAATGAAGTCGTTCAAAATGGATGTGCGCCTATTAAACTACGCAATGGATTTTCATGCGGTTTTCACCAATAGATAGAGTGATTCAAGAGAAAGGTTTATACGTATAAAACATGCTTATTATAGTAGAGAAAAACTGAGAAATTCAAATATTCAATTCAGGCAGCGGGCAGCGAGCAGCAGGCAGCTGGCAAGCAGGTGGTGTGGATTTTATAAAGGTTGGCGTTGTGTTTCATTAGCCACAGCAATGTGTGGCCGGGTCTGCTAGTTTAAAATAAAATAAAAACTGTTCTTGGTGCTTTTACCTTCATTCTAATATGCCATCAAAAAAAGTTTGAAGTTACCTTGAGATGTGAAATCTTATGCTCCTTGAGGTTTTGTGTATCGAAGAACTGTTTGCCGCAAACGTCACAACGATGTTGCCTTTTCTTACCGTGGATTCTTCCATGGCTTTTGAGTGATGATCTGGAATTCAACAATCATTCTTTGAAAAAAGGGACAAAATGAAGAAAATAATTTTTGAAAAGTGCAGAGTTGGCCATATAAGAAAATTATGTAATTATTACAAGATTTGTAAGATCAAATTATGAAATTTGTATAAAAAAATTGCAATAGGTGGCACACAAGCTGTTTGAAAACTGAATGTATGGAATGCGGGAGGGGGGGAGAGGAACTTGGAAGGGGAGACGGGACGGGGGAAGTGGGAAAGAGAAGTGGGGAGAGAGAAGACAAAGTGGGAACGCATGAGGGGAAGGGGAGGCGAAAGGGGAACGAGACGAATTGGAAAGGACACACAGGTAGAAACAATTTCTTTATTAAGTGGCATAGAAACGCATGACGGGAACTCGCTAGTAAAAGAGAAAATAAAGGTTAGGTTTAAGTCACCTGAGACGGAAGTCCTTCCCACAGCCCGGCTCGGGACAGAAGAAAGAGGTGTTGTGGCTCAGGTTGATGTGGTCGTACAGCGACACCTCGTTCTTGAAGTCCTTCTCTCCGCAGCGGTCGCAGCTCAGGCCCATGGCGATCAGCTCGGCTTGGTGGAAAGTCCTGGAAACAAATTAAAGTATAAGTAAAAAATAATGCAATTTTCACGGGTCACACATCATCAAGAGTGTTTCTTCTATAAAACTAACTTACCATCACGCTGTTTCTCCGGCTTGGAGATGCATTAAAATTACATTTAAAAAATTTTTTAAAATGATTGAGTTGGGTCAAGTAAAAGAGACGAACTTGTGTGAAATGTTGCATGTATGTGTGACAAGACAGAGTAGTGTGGTGGTCCTACACATAATTTTTGTCCTTTTTTGAAGTAAAACTTCTTTACGCACGCTCAACATGGGGGGTAAGCTGGTGAATGCGTTACGAAAAGTGTGATGCGTTGTGAAAAGTGTGATGCGTTACGAAAAGTGTGATGCAAACGGTAATCGATACGAATGGTGACCGATGCGAACGGTGATCGGGCGACGCGTACATACTGCATAACTAAGGTAAGGCGTACATAGTAACTTAAGGTCGTAGGTCACCCCAAGGTCGTAGGTCACCCCAAGGTCGAAGGTCACCGCAAGGTCGTAGGTCACCCCACGGTCGTAGGTCATACCACGGTCGTAGGTCACCCCACGGTAGTAGGTCACCCCAGGGTCATAGGTCACCCCAATGTCATATGTTCTTTTATAAGTTAGTGAAGTTTTACTTCAGTTGTGTGGTCTAAAGCACACTCGTTTTTTTCCTACACATATCATCACCCAATTTCAGCAAACAGCATTTCGTCTCGTTTTGTTTTTAGTATTTACAGTCCATTACAAATACATCTGAAGTTGTAATTCGTAAGCAGTTTTCGATGCAAAGCATATCCTTATCAGCCTTTCCATGTCTCATAAACGGTGACCAACCAACTCAGAATGAAACCAACTTTCACTACCTCAGAAAGATCATAAAGAGTGATGATAAAAAAATATTAAAAAAATGGTTAAATAGGATACGTTAGATTAGGGTTAACAGCTATTTTAAAATTATTTTTTCATAGCTTTTAATGACTTTTCAAAGACTTGTTGATTTGACTTGATTCTGAGTTGGAACCCTCATAAATATACTTCCCAAACACACAAACTCAACCACTGGCTTTGACCACTCCGATACATCGCGAATATGCACTTTTTACGTCTTAAACGACATGTCAGATTTACGAAAACTTTATGTTATTTCTGCTTTACAATTAAAGCTCTATAAATGAAACATTTCCGAACTTAGCCGAATACTAAAAACTATTTTTGAAAGGATATGAAATAAGCTTTCAAATTGTTATGTTACAAATAAATATTAACATTTGTAAACATAAAAATTTAGAATGCAAACATAAAAAAATGAAAAAATGACTCATGTGATGTTTTTATGTGAAAACGGTACTAAAATCACGGATTGTATAAAATACAATATTTATTGTATTTTATAAATGTATAATAAACAATTTGGTCACCTCACTTTTTTATCATTTCATACAAGAATATTTAATAAAAAAATAACGATGTCGAACAGTGGATAAGCAATTTGGCGGTCTGTCATGTATCTGACAGAAAAGATTTTTTTTATCTATTTCTATGGACATCTTGAATAGTGCTGGGTAGCTTGATTTATTATGGAGCTTCTCCTTTTTGTTTTAGGGATGTCACTAGAACAATAACGGAGTTATGACGATTTCTGTATAAACATACGCGTTGACGTGTAAACACGCTTATTGTACTTAACGTTGCTGAGTGGTTAATTATTTATCATTCACAACCGTGCACATATTACATTGCACACTCTTTTCGTATTCTCTCTTTCAAATCCCATGACTCACTCACATTGGTCACTAATGCACTTGGAAATGGACTGTTAATACTAAACAAAATGGTGAATGCTGGAATTGGGTGATAATGTGTATGGGAAAAATAATGGATTACAAGGAAGAAGGACAACCAATCACTTACCTCTGTGAAGGCGAACAACACAATTACAAATATAGTTTATTTACTTCCACCGCGGTACCTCGAGATAAGTATCACCACAACCACACAAATAAGTATAAAATTATCTTAACCACTCCGACCCGTAAGCGTGTTTACACGACAATATAACAATAGCAGTCAAGTATGTACAATAAGCGTGTTTTCACGCTAACGCATGTGTTCCTACAGAAATTGTCATAACTCTTGTTATTGTTCTAGTGAGAACCCTAAAATAAAAAGTAAAAGATCCATATTGAATCAAGCTTAACATTTCTATTCAAAGTTGTCCATAGAAGTACATACATAAAAAATACTTATTTTGTAGAAACAGTTTTCACCTGCCAAATCGCCTACGCGCCGTTAGACATTGCAAATTTTTTATTAAATATTCTTTTATGAAATGGTAAAAAAGTGAGGTGACAAAATTGTTTATTATACATTTATGCGATAGAATAAGTGTTTTTTTTACACAATCCGTATTTTAGTAAGTGCCGTTTTCACATAAAAACATCACGTCAGTCATTTTTACAATTTTTTTATGTTTGCATTCTAAATTTTAATATTTACAAATGTTAATATTTATTTGTAATATAACATTCGGCTACGTTCAGAAATGTTTAATTTATAGAGCTTTAATTGTAAAGCGGGAATAACACAAAGTTTTTTATAAATCTGACAGTTCGTTTAAGACAAAAAACTTGCAAAATTGCAAAATAAACGAATATATATAAACACGAACAACCAACAAAAATGCTTCCAATGTAGTCCAAAATCTTCTTGTTTTTTTTTTCAGAAACAAAAGCACTTGAATTTACTCTTGTCATTGTTACATTTTCAAATGCTTTTCCAGCAAGGTGATATGGTTAGAGAGGGTAGGTACTGGATAAATGATATCACGGTAGGAACTACGCGTATCATCATTTCAAAACCAAACGAACTCATTCTACATACATAATTTGTTCATCGTAGAGAGACTATAGATCTCCCATACTGTTAAAAATCAGCACCGTATCATCAGCGTATTCAATAAAGATTTCCTTACCTGTGGAACATCAGTCGCCTGTTGGTATGGAAGGCCTGACCGCAAAGGGCGCAGCGCTGGCAGTCTCCACTGGCGGCCCCCGTACACTTGTGGCGGGCTAGGTGCTGGGGGCTGTCATATTTGCGTCTGAAATAATACAATACGTATAGAAAAACAGCACTCATAAATTTCTTATTACCCTACTTGGTTCCTCGGAAAGTCGCTCATGCTTATGGAAAAAAAATTATAGTTGTCACAATAGTACATACAATTTTTTTTATGTCAATTTATTTTTTTTATGTCAAACCTCACAAGAGTTCTAGCTCCTCCCGTCTGGGGCCAGTGCAAATATGGCATACCCTTTTGGGGTATTTTTTGAGGCTGAAGGTAGCGGGGAGGGGAAGGAGATGGGTAAAAGGAAGGAGGGGAAGTACCTGGCTATTCAGATCTGGTCACCAAACATGGCTAGAGCCATTTCAAGCAACGTTTCAATTCTGAATGGTGGTTTTATTCTGAGAGTGTCTTCCGGTCCAGAATGGGCCGGAAATATACTATAATATATTATTTTTAAATAAAATAATTTTGAAACAACACCAATTAATGAAATTATATTTATTTGTGCACGCCGGGATTCGATCCTGTGACCTTCAGATTGCGAGTCAAGAGCCTTACTCCTCGACCACGGAGGCAGACATACAATGATAATAATGAATAATTGTCAAGAAATATACTCTTCTTCTTCTTCCTTGCACTGTTCCAACTCATTGCCTAGGTAGGCTGTTGGGGTCGGCTCTTCTCGTTCTCAGGTTGTAGCTTCTTCGGTTCTGAGTATCGCCTTCATCCAGGCCGTTTCTCTGAAGTATTTTGGAGCATTGGGTCATCCAGGAGTTCTTTGATCTTCCTCTGGATGACTGTCGATGAAACTCCATAAACTCCATTGCCTGCTTCACTGTGTGGTCTGATAGTCTCCGTCTTATATGCCCATACCATCTCAACTGTCGTTCCTCCAGCTTACTGTTTATGTCCGTGACACCCAGGATACCACGAATGCGTGAACTTTTCATATTATCTTTTAGTGATACTCCTGCCGACCATCTAAGCATTCGCATTTCTGCTGTTTCGAGTTGCCTGGAGTAGGAGTGGTACATAGTCCAGCATTTGAAGCCATACATTATCGTGGGTCTAACAATAGTCTGGTATATCTTTCCTTTAAGTTGTCAAGAAATATACTAACTTGCAGTAATTACAGTGCAGCCATTCCCTCCGTTTGGTCCTCCCACCCAGCTGCAGCAGCTCTTGAAGCTCCTCCAGACCCTCCATCTCCACTTCTCCACTGTCTTCTTCCTGCTCCAGTTCCAGTTCCAGCTCTTCTTCATCTTCCTCCTCTGACTTCAATATGCGCTTCTCCTGCTTGATGTGGTGCACTGAAACAGAAGAATATGATGGGTTAATCCCGCTGCAGATGCCTCAATTTGGCTGGACTCAAGTTTAGGGTAAAAAAAGTTGAATTGCTTGTACGGAAAAAATAATATTATTCTATTGACAAATATTTTTCTATGGGAAAAAAACATTGAAATTTTGACTACCATCAAATGGTAGAAGTAGAATCACCTACCGAAGATTGTGCACTTTACCCCTGGATATTTTATATTTTAAAAATAGTACATAATCTACTATAAGTAGTTTCCCCAGAATAGCTCAGAGAAATGATTTATTTTATTGATCCATATCCATTGGAGTGATTACGGCGAAAAATGGACCACTTTTATTTTTCTGTGATTGATAGCGGTCCAAAATTGGACCACATTTTCCTACCATTCGTAAAACATTTATTGTAATTATTTAAAACATTTCCATGGCCAGTCATTTATTTTAAAAATGCTTTATCTATTGTGACCATAGATGTCGCAAATCCGAACTTCGTAGACTATTTTAGAACGATGTTAAAAATAAAAAAAAATTTCCCGCCGAATTTTTGATCAGCTGTTTACGGTTAAAATTAAGTCCTTTTCCCATAGATATGCACCCTTCATTATCAAGTATTCCACAGACAACATACAGAAATCTAAAATATTCTATCTTGACTCAAATAAGTACCCCTTACGGCATTTTCAAAGTAAAAAACACGCCAGATTCGCGCGGTTATAAACTTAACGATTTTTTAATATTTTTTTTATAAATCCTACAAATATGAGATAAATGGTAAAATACAGTTTAATTCATTGGCTATATACTAGGTACTATAACAAGTTTTTATGTCTCCATGTTAAAATTCGAAGGTATGATTTTTTTAATGTTGGTGAAAAATTAAAAAAAAGAATCTACTGGGAAAACTCGAGCAATCGAGGAAAATTTATTTATTTCGCGTGGTCGCTCCAGTGGTTAGGGATATAACGGTACTCGAGAGGTTAATGAAGAGTAAATAGTTGTTTATCAGATGTGCAAAATTTAAAAACACGTTTATTAGTAAGGGGGGTAACCCAGACTAGCATAATAAACTAACCTGGCGTTTCCGGTTTCCTGATCTCCATGGCCTGCCGTACCATCTCCTCCTCTTCCTCGTCCAGCCACTCCTCGAGGACTATGACCTCCCCCTCGTCCAGCCAGTCATCCTGCGGCTCCGTCTTGATCATCATGGGGCCGGGACGGCTGTGGGCCGCTTTCGCAGACTGGGAAGCCTCCAGGCTGCGGCGGGGAGAACGACGGTCGACGTGCGCACTACGTATGTGCTTGCGTACCTCAGGGAATGACGTGAAACCTGGAAATATAAACAATTTTAACTTTAATTAACGCAGCACGTTTTGACATGTGTGTTTATGTGAAACTTTATGGAATATATATGTGACACCCACGGATGAGGATAGCCGTTGATGGATCACATAAGTGACAGTTGCTAGGCTTAGGTTAAATATATATTGCATTTCAGAAGAACAACACCCAAAGCACCGATCCTATTTACCACCACTTTTTTATTGTGACTTATGATAATTGAGGTGATTAACCACTCCGATACGTAAGCAGATATACACGATAATATAACGATAGCAGTCAAGTGCAATAAGCATGTTTTCACGTCAACGCATGTGTTTCCACAGAAATCGTTATAACTCCATTATTGTTCTAGTGACATCCCTAAAACAAAAAGTAGAAGCTCCATAATAATCAAGCTGCACATCTCTATTCAAGTTGTCCATAGAAATTCATAAAAAGACCTATTCTATCAGATACATATTTTACCCGCCAAATCGCCAACGCGCCGTTAGACATTGTTATTTTTTTATTAAATATTCTTGTATGAAATGAAAAAAAAGTGAGGTTACTAAATTGTTTAATACACATTTATACGATAGAATACGTATTTTTTTTTACATAATCCGTGATTTAGTGCTGTTTTCACATAAAAACATCACGTGAGTCATATTTACATTTTTTTTATGTTGGCATTCGAAATTTTAATATTTACAAATGTTAATATTATTTATAATATAAAAATTTGAAAGGTTATTTCAGTTTTTAGTATTCGGCTACGTTCAGATATGTTTCATTTATAGAGCTTTAATTGTGAAGCGGAAATAACGCAAAGTTTTTGTAAATCTGATATATCATTTAAGACGAAAAACTTGCATATTCGCGATAGATCGGAGCGGTTAAGAAACTGCGGAGAGGAAGGTTGAGTATCTGACTATTCTGATCTGGTCACTAAATATGAGTAAGGCCATTTCGAGTGGTGATACTGTATCAAAATTACCCAGGTGAAAGCCTACCTTTCAGAATCAAAACATTGCTTAAAATGGCTTTAGCCATTTTTGGTGACCAGATCTGAATAGCCAGATACTTCCCAACGTTTCTCTTTCCCATCTCCTTCTCTTCCGCACTCCCTACAGCCTCACAACATACCCCGATTGGGAATGCCATAGTCCAACTGACTTCTAACAGTTGGGTCTTTTGTGCGGTATTCATAAAGCAACATTTTCATTCTAAAATGTGGTCGTTCAGCAGGGTGATAAAACGTCCTGCAAAAACACTACACAAATTATATGTTTCGAAACCACAACCTTTCAATAAAGATAAAATAAGATTTATTCAATCAGCTAGCAAAACATAATTTTTTCCATTGTTTCTAATCTAACAATACAATAATGTATTTTTAAAGCACGATAAACAGCACAAAGCAAAAAAATATTTAGTTTATTTTTGTATCCAGATTGTGAACATTTCAGTGAACAAAATCAACGGGTTGGACTTACCGTATTGACAGACTATGCAAGGAAAGATGGCCTTGTCAGGAATCTTGTGGTAGAGGGCGTGCGTGATGGCATCCATAGCTCTGTACAGATTCTGTCCACACAATCTGAAAGCACATGTTCATTCATGTATGACAAAGAGTAAGGTAGCAACCTATAATAATAAATTTCAATATGAAATATTGGTAGAAGATTGTCAAATTGATATCACAAAAAACCTACCTGCACACAAAAGCCGGAGTGCCCCTACTCTTGGTCCTGCCCCACTCCAAATCTTCCACTGGAACATAGTCATCAACGCCTTCCGCCATTGTGTCCTCTCCGGACAGGGCTCCATCCACATCTTCCTCTTCTTCCTCTTCGGTCTTGATCCGAGAGTACTTCAGCAGATTGTGACTAGATTTTGACCGCCGACTCGATTCTTTCTCCAGTCCAAAGATCTTGCTCAAATCTGCGTATAATTCGTCAGATGCTTCTTGGACGTGCATTTTTTCACTAGCTTCTTCAATGCCGTTGGAATTTCTATAATTTTCTTTCTCTGATCTTTTCAAATCTGATTTTTCTTTGGTTGTCAGACTGTCAATCTCTTTATCAGACAGTTTCATAACTTTGACCTCTGGTTGTCGGACGCTTTTTATAATGTTTAAAATCTTCTGCGTTTCAGTAGTGGACAAGTTGCTTGAAGCAAATGTTGAAGATTTCTTGGTTGTTTTATTATTTTTCTTTAAAGTATCCTTCACGGGGGTGGGTGGAAAAATTTCGGTCGCTTTCCGCTTCATAGTCTTTGTGATTTTAAATTGATCGGAGTCTTTAATACTTTGAATTTTCGTTTCTACTTCGGGATCAGATTTATCAGAATCTCCCTCGAGCAAATCTAATAATTCTTTTCTAGTGTACACCTGTTCAACTTTGATTGCATTGTCTTGCACCTTTTCTTTCTTTTTGACTTTTTTCTTTTCTTCTTTCATTGAGGGCACTTTTTCATCTTTTTTCTGTTCAGCAATTTTCTGGTCAGCAATTTTCTCATCAGCCATTTTCTTTAGCTTGTCAGCAATTTTCTCATCAGCAATTTTCTTTATCTTGTCAGCGTTTCTCTTATTTTCCACTATTTCATCGGCATCCAAACGCTCGTGTTTAACGATTGTGTAAGAAGTGATGTCATCTTCCAAGTCCATAAAAGTGCCTGGTTTGGATGGGGAAATTTTAGACCTAATAATCTGGGCATCGTGTTCCAAAATTTCTTCATCCAAAAATTCAATTTCGGTGAATTCCTCATCATCCTCTTCGACTAAAGGAAGATCTTGTTCCACAATGATATTATCTGTTTCACTTTCCGCAGCAACATCATCTATTTGTTCAATGACAGTCATGATAATTTCATCATTTGCTTTATCTTCCTCCAAAGTTTGTGCTTTATTTTTGCTTTCTAAAGCGGCCGGCACTCTGCCATAAGTTCTAACCGATTTTTCTCTACGGACCCCGGAACCAAACATCTGACTAGCACCTTTCGCCGGCTTCTCTTCTTTTTTTAACACACTTTGACTCATTTTTGACCCAGGTTTTGACCGCTTTTCAGTTTCATCCCTGATAACACCTAAAATTTTAGGTTTAGTTGGAGGTGGTTTTTCTTCTCTAATGGTTGCGATTATTTTTGGCTTAGGACCGCTTTTCAAAAGCTGCTGTTCGATGAAATCGTCGACATCATCATCGGCAAACTCTTCATCCATAAATTCGCCTTCCTCCTCTTCTTCTTCTTCCAGATGCTCTTCCAAGAACTCAATCTCATCATCGTCCATATCAGAGCTCATGGAATCGTAATGTTTTTCATCGGCAGATCTGTAGTCGTCATCAGAAAGGGTTTCTCTTTTAACTTCGATGACTTTTTTTTCTATGACTCTTTTGTCATTGATTTTGTCGATTGCGCGAGATTCCTTTTCAACTTTATCCAGGATGCTTAAAACATCTTTTTGTATGCTTTCCTGTTTAGCCTTGAGGCTAAGGATGCTTTCCGATTTTTTGAGTCGGCTTTCTTCCTCTGCCTTGACTTTGCTAAGTATCTTGAGCACTTCGTTATCAACCCTGTTTTGCTTCTCTACTTCATAACTAAGCATGCTTCCTTGACTGTCACCATCATTCAACATCATACTCTGTTGCTCCGCTAATACATCAAGCATGCTTTCTTGATGCTCCACTGCGTCCAGCATAATATCATCTTCAATTCCCTCCACCATCATTCCGTGATCTTCATCAAAAGCCAACTGAACGAGGGATCCATCTGGATTGGTGATTAGTTCTCCTTCCTCAATCTCTGCCGAGTTAGTGAAAGCCGGTTGGTCGTCTGCATCTTCATCCATCATTGTTTCTTCATCTTCGTCTTCCGGTACAGCCATGTCCATCAAGAAGTTGTAAATGTTATCCGAAGGGCAGACTTCCTTCTCTCCTGTGATGCTGGAGAGAGCCACTTCATATCCCAGGATTTCGCTGCAAAAACAAACATGTAAATGGAGAATTCAGATTCAAAGCACAAACATGCTATATCTTTTTTCATTGAACAGAGGAACAATTTCTGAGATTTCTGTACATGAGGGAGTATGGCTATTACCCGTGGCTCTATCCTACCGACTTTCTTTTGGGTATGCTTGGAATGAACCATCTACAGGTCAGAAGGGATGAACACATTGCTACGCATTTCTTCAGATTGATTCGCGGATGGTTTGAAAACTCAGCTATCTTAGAGAGCATTCATTTCTATGTTCCCGAATGGTTATCTTCGCCCACCGACTGTTCTATCTTCCGGCCTGCAGGACTAATTTGCCAATGGTCATGTCGGTCGGGAGAGCAATCTTGCTGTTGAACAGAATTAATTCGGATATCGACATATTTAGCGTTAGTGAAGCCACTTTTAAAAGGCAAGCTCTATTAACGCTTGTATAATTTGTAGCCTACCATTTATGTTTAATGTAATACTGCTACAATTGTATTTTAAAAACACATTAAAATGTTTAATTTTGTAATGTTTTTGAAAGAATAAAAATAAATTGAATTGAATTGATTTAAATTGAATTGAAAACAAATACAAAGTGAAGAATGCAATACCTCGCCCTCAGTACAAAGGTTTCGAAGACCTCGTCAGGGTGGACCTCGATGTTGACGTCCTGCCCCCCCGAGTCTTCCATGCTGATCACCAGCGACATGGTGAGGTCGCTACTTTACCTGAAACACAAAAAGACAATATCATCCATCAAGTGTGTCACTCCACTACCCCTCGGTCGGACAGCAGTGGGACGTCTTCTTTAGTATCGTAGGCCTCACTGCACAGACTGGAATTCATGCTGACTCTTGTTATCAGTGATTTTTTTTATATTTGTTATCAGTAATTCTTATTTTCACTTGATGAGGACTAATTTTATCCGACAATTTATAAAAATAGTGATTTTTTGTATAATGCACATAATTTTTTTTCATACAAATAGTAAAAATCCAGGGTTACTTCATTATAGTGACCTCACAGTTGATCTCCCGACAGTTGGTCTCCTGATATTAAAATTATAATTTTTTGTGCATCATTTAAGTACCAATATCAAACCTAAAATTGAAATTAAAAAATACCTATAATATGTTGGTATGGATTAGGGATATTCGACATACATCGATGCATCGAATTCACTCGATGTTTGCTATACGATGCATCGAATCAATCCGATGTTTTGAAAGTCTATTGATTTACTCAATGCATCGATGTTTTTCCATAAAACATCGAATCAATGGTAACCAGCTAATGATTATACCTATTTTAATTGTTTTAGTTGATCTCGAACAATTTAAAAGTTAAAACATCAAACCTTTATCTTTTTTTTGATGTGTAAAGCTATTTGACTGTTGTCGGCTGTAAAAAATAATTAGACATTGAAATTGGCAGCAGCGTAGCACTGCGCGAGAGAAAATTTAAAAAAAATCATTTGTTTTGTCTCTGATCTGTTCTGGTTTCGTCTCGGTGATCAATTTAGAATAAAAACGTTAAATCACATTTGTTTTTAGTTGTGTGGAGAATGTGTAAGAGTGTAGGTACTTACTACAAAACGAAATTGGATTGGTTTTGGATGCAATATATTGCTACTATTAAAGTGTAATCTCATCGTTTCATTGTGAGTTCGATTGGACAGGTAAGTAAAGTAATAAAGTAAGGTTAGAATAACTCATTTATCCTATGCATTTGCATTTTAAAATTATTTGTAACACTGACTTTTTTTTAATTATTTGTCATTATAAAAAAAATATTGTTACATTTACTTTTTTTTTAATAAATATAGTTTTCATGAAATTTTGTTTTTTCTCTTAGTTCCTGAACATAGATTTCTTGATAATTCTTTATCACACGCCGACTATAGCTTTGTGATGCAATGTTAGAAAAAGTACTCGATTTTGAGAAAACATCGATGTTTCTAACCGATGCATCGGAAAATATTGATGTATAACCTCGATGTATTGCATCAAAAAAAAACATCGATGTATTTTCTAAGTGAACTCCCCTAGTATGGATATCAAATGAATTTAAGTGTCAATTTTTTGTTCTTGTACGCTGTTATATACAGTATATAGAAAATTAGTTTTTTCCTTGATGAATGAAAATATGTTATATACTTTATTTATTCGGCTCTTTGCACACCCCGTCGGGAACACTTACTTACATTTTGTGTAAGTGGGTATACTTTATTTTCCTTAAACTGACTGCATATGTTTTGACCGGTAAGTAGCTGAGTGGGCATCATCGCGTTTGGTTTCCTCGGCTGGCTAAGTCCTCCATCACGACACAAGCAACATTTTCCGCTTACACTGGTGGTAATAGGAGATTTTGAAACATTTTTGGGTTATTCGTAATCCGGGGATGTTTGTCTTTCTTTAGAAAAAATAAAATAAAAAATTAAACTAAAATAAAAATTAAACTAAAATAAAAAATTTAAAAATAAATTTAATTTAAAAAATGTAAGTAAGCCCCGGGGCCCAACTGTGGGGGATTAACTGGCATGGAACCCTTTATTATAACATGTATAATATAAAATCTTAATATAAAATAATAATAATCTTAATATAAAATCCATATATTATGTAAAAAATATTACCTCTTATTTTAAATTCAAATTTACAAAAAAATATATTATAATTTCAAAATACAACACAAGATATTCAAACCAATCGAATTATATTATTCCAACAACAAAAACTTCAATGGCACAGTCCCAGTTTAACTTTTTTGCACCTAAAATTTTTAATAACTTATCAATTGAAATAAAGTCTAAAGCCAAATATCTCACTTTCAGAAAGGCGCTTCTGTTTTCTTTTCTTCTTTGACCTTCTGATGAGTGACTATGACAGTGTTTACAACTTGTTTCACATACTCAGATAGAGATATAAATTTTCAACATCATTACATAGTAGTACCATATGTTTACAGGTTTATTTTATTTACATATTTATTTTACGCACTTCTTTTTCTTTTTCTATTTTTTATTATTATATTTTTACCAATTTTACCAAGTGTTTACACTTGACTACACTCAAAGTAACTATCCTTAATTAATCACCATGAAATAGGCAGCCGCCTAGTATGGTGATTTAATAAATCTTATCTATGTAAATGTCTAATATATGTAACATGTATTTTATAAATAAAATAAATAAATATATCTATATGATCCGTTTTTTTTATTTACATAATTTGCGAGTAAGTACTTAATTCCAATAAGAGGTTTGTTTGCTAAATTACAATCCATTATTATTGATTATTTTTAGATTTTCTTACCTAATTTCGACCCAGGGACCTTGCATTTATAGCCCCTGGTTACGTGATTTTGTAGGTTAGCAGTACCTACCTATCGAACGTTAGATCGATCATCTTCCACAATGTTATGTCAAACATGAAAGATTTTACGCGTATCTTAAATTTACAAGATTAATATTAAACACTCCTATTTTCCCTCATCATATACGCAAATTTATTATTGTCATTGATCAATCAAAGGTTTGTTTTCTTTTGGACAGAAATTATTGTAAATGGCTGTCGTTCCATATGACGAAAGCAAATTTTCATTTTGTAATTGTTATTTTGAATGTAGTATTTTCCACCGCCCCGAATGCAAATAGTTATCGTTTATAGTAAGGTGAATTGAGTTTTTTTCTAAAAAATATTCGTAAGCCTATATGCTTGTCCAAAATTTTGACAGCAAACAAACAAATAAATTTTTAATCTTCGAAAGTTTGTGATTATATTGATAAGAAATGGGTTTATCTAGATTTAAATGTGTAATATAGGCATGAAATATTAACAAAATTATAATTATAATGGTCAAAACAATGACGCGGGGTTATAATTGTCAATAAATTCACGTATCGATAAGAACATTTTGACAGTTGTTGCTGTCCGACATAACCTAAAAAAATGCAGTGCTTGCAAAAAAGAGTCGATATGCACTTATTCCTTCAGTTTTCAGACTCGTTTGTAATTGCTTGCATCATTAATAATTGCTGCAACTACGCATTGGTGCCATAACGAGACATAAAAACTGTTAAAAAACAGTCACTAAAACCGTACGAAAAAAAGAGGGAAAAATATTTTTGACGTACTTGGTGAACGATAATTTCACGTATTTCAGATTGTTTTCGATTATTTTTGTAACATAAATTCACCACGGTATGTTACTTGTAGTTAACAAATATGAAAACTTCACTCAGAGACATTAAAATTTAACCAAATAAAAACCAGACCTTGTTCAAAAGTCATGTCATACAGGCAATCATCACACAGGTCAAAATGCCGAGGGCACAAATTGGTCGCAAATACACAGTACACATAATTAGATTGAAAAACCACTGCGGTAACGTATTATTAAACAATTTTACCAAACTCTTAATGTGTTTAAAAGTTTATCTATATTATAAATATACCGGCATAGGTACACAGTAATTATTATCATTCATTGTTATGCCGTCTTGCCGTCCCTCCGATAAACTGAATAAACACGAAGCATTTATACTAAAAACACTAAAGCACATTGTATTATCTTTTTGTACAACTTTAGACGTGTTATAAACATTATTTAGCGCGGCTGTCAGACCTACCAGGTATTTCAAATTTCCGGCCAAAATAATTCAGTGAAATTTGTGTGGCTATTGAGTGCAGCGCGTGGAGAATTATTTTATTTTCTTCGAGATTTCATCGATGTTTTTTCTTCTGACAGCGACATTTTGAACAACTTCTCGTGTTGGCAGCCAGTCGCATGGCGTCGTTTCATAAAAGTAAACGAACCACACACGGGCAATGGGGGACAATGGTGACCGGACAACTCGACAAATTTTTTTTCAACATTATGGCCTTTATCACATGAATATTCATCGCATGACTAAGATCATGATAATTCAATACAACGATAAATAAGAATGGTTATGAGAAAGATGGTAACTGAGAATTGTGATTTTAATAACATAAAAACTCAGTACACTTTGTCAGCCGAGGCAATCAATTTAATTTTTATGTTATGTTGTTTTTTTTAAAGAAAGACAAACTTTCCCGTGTTACGAATAACCCAACAATGTTTGAAAATCTCCTACAACCATAACACTAAGCGGAAAAGTTAAAGTTAGACCATCAATGTCTGCTCCCAAAACAAATGCAGCAATTAATTCGCCAATTAACAGTGCTCTTCATTCATTCCATGATATTTGCCTAATTTCTAACATCGACATTTTCTCGGATTCACTGCCCAAATTTAAAAGGAGCATCATGTCAATGATATAAAATATTCAATAAGCATACATTTCCCTTCATATATCACCACTTCTTTCACCCACAAACATACTCACACATACACACACATTGTACGCTACGCACATCACGCGGTAATTACTAATATATATATACCAAGATTTTTTGACTCAAGACTGACTGAATTTCAAAACTTCTTTACGCACGCTCTACTTGGGGGGGGGGGGGGTAAGCGTGTGACGAGTTACGAAAAGTGTGATGCGAACGGTAATCGATGCGAACGGTGATCCATGCGAACGGTGATCGGGCGAGGCGAACGGTCGGGCCTATACGAACGTTGATTTGGGGAGTCAGCTGGATGAGGATGAGGAAAAGGATGAGGATGAGGATGAGGACGAGGACGAGGACGAGGACGAGGACGAGGACGAGGACGAGGACGAGGATGAGGATGAAGATGAGGATGAGGATGAGGATGAGGATCAGGATGAGGATGAGAATGAGGAGGGTAAGTATAAGAGGGAGATATCAGTTAGTGGAGTTTTACTTCAGACTTGTGGTCTAAAGCACACTCGTTTTTTTTTAAAGTAAAAGTTCTTTACGGACGCTTGGCTTGGGGAGTAGGCTGGTGAATGCATGACGAAAGCGTTGTGAAAAAAGTGATCGGGTGAGGTGAACGGTCGGGCGAGGTGAACGGAAGTTGAGAGGGAGATATAAGTTAGTGAAATTTCACTTCAGTCATGTGGTCTAAAGCACACTCGTTTTTTTTCCAGTTAAAAGAAAATTACATTTTCACTCATTTAACTAGAAATAATTACCTATACACATTAAGATAAACTAAATATTTCGATACAGCGCTATTCCATTTCATTATTTTGTTTATCTAGAATAAATAATTAATAAATATTTTTAATTTACCCAGCTTCTTTTCGTGCAGAATATGACATTACTTAAGAATAAAGAAACATATCATAATATATCACAGTTATCATATCAAGAATATGACATTAAAGAATAAAGAAACATATCATAGGTACGGTACCCACGAAATATTATTTTAGATATCTGTAAATTATATAATCACTGCAACCCAGGGTTTGTAGAAAATTCGTTTAACGAGGTTAGCTTGTCGAGGAGGTAGAGCAGTGATTGGCTAAAAATTCGTGACGTAGCTTGCAGTCCATGTTCCACTAGGACAGGGCTTCCCAAACATTTTTCAACTGTGACGCCCTTGGGAAGTTGCCATATTTTTGCGACGCCCCCCCCCCCCCCCCCCCCCCCGGTGACTAAAAATCTAAGCCCCCCGCCGCTCTTTGTACCAAGTGTAGTATTTTGAAGCCCCCCCCCCCCTGAACGGGTCACGTAGTATGGGTACGTTACATAATTTATCATAAACAATTTGTCAGAAAAACTCCAAATAGTATCTAATTTTTTTATTAGAAAATAAGAACACAACATAAAAACAAAAATGGAAGGAAACAAAAAAGATAAAAAAGCAATTTTTTTCTTTGGTATCTATTAATGAGAAGGATGTGCTTGCTTCTCTGAGCATAGTTTCTCAAAACGAGGTTTAGTACTAGCCCCCGCTCCCACCGGCCGCCGCATCAGCATCATCACAATGTGCATGGCGCTCACTTGAGTCCATAAATCAACCACTTGAGTCAGTCGCGTCAACACAGACAGCCAACCTATTAGCGTCTCCCACACGCACACTTTAGAGCAACCGAGTCCCGCGCCACTTCAGGCGCAGAAAAGTAAAGACCGATAGGTTTACGTTTACAGCGCAGTTCACTGTGAGACTTTTATGCGCGGCGGCCGGAAGTGGCGCGGGACTCAGTCACTCCGAAGTGTGCGTGTGGAAGAAAGATTGCCTCACGACGCCCCTGGGATGATCCCGCGGCGCCCCGGGGCGTCGCGACTCACAGTTTGGGAAGCCCTGCACTAGGAGATTAACTAATATTCACATGATGAAAAGCCATATTATGTTGAAAATTTTAGGGTACCTACCGACATGAAATAATTTAGTAATGGGGCCGCCCTGAGCCGAGTTGATTACAAACAAAGATGGCGGCCATCTGTCACTTTACTGTCAGACGTCGTGATTAAGTTAGTGTGTGGTTTGTTTATGAATATAATAGTAAATGTGTATGGACAAGTGCCGGTGACTGCGATGAGTAGTTTGCGCGCGTGCCGGGCGTGTCTGCGCAGCACCGGGACGCTCTTCCCGCTGGACGGCGCGCTGCTCCGACACTTTTACCGGCTGGTGGAGCTCCAGACCCTGGCGGAGGTATCAACCTGTGTTCTATTGCTACTCTAAAGCCCTTCGTACATGGAGATACTTACAAACTACGTGATTGTGACGCAACCACAAGTAGCCTACATAAACACTACTCTATGCTGGTTTCCGTACACGGCGCTACCCGAAGAACACTGAACTTGACCATTTTTCACGTGGAGTTAATATGATGTCGAGTGACTCTAGCGATGAAGACAATGTTTTCGTTTATCTACATTATAAGAATTAAAAACGATCTAATAGAAGATTTTGCGCTCACCCATATATCGAAAGAAATATTATAATTTATGTCTTAGGCCCTCCGTTCAAACGTTAAAAACGATCTAATAAAAGATTTTGCGCTCACCCATATATCGTAAGAAATATTATTATTTATGTCTTAGGGCCTCCTTTCATTGAGAAACTTACAAGCGACTCGATCCACGTGTGCGTATCATATGCGTCGATCGTAAGTACCCCCCATACGATTTTGCAGGTGTCCGTTCACGGCGCTACGCGGTGACTGTCGGTTTCCACTCAGTTCCACGATACCGGCAGTGCTGGTCGCACGCGACGCGTCGCGCCATTTATGTCAGCTACTTAATTCGTTTGACGTTTGACAGAAATGGCATCGGAAATCGGAACAAGAAAGTAATATTAGATTTGATCTGGAAGTGGAAAAACATGCGTGTTTATACAACTATACTTTACGAGAATACGTAAGAAAGGATTTAGTGGAGAGGGCGTGGATTGATGTTGGAATAAAAGTCAATTTGACAGGTACGTAATGTTGTTTACTTTTGTCACAAATAATATCAAACACAATAATTGAACTGCCAAGGTAGCGAAGCCCGAGGAGTGATAAAATAGTTGGCTAATAATCGTTCATACTTGGGATTGGCATCCATTTTTCTCTTAAAACATTCCATATAATGATAACCGTTTCTCCAACGACTTTTGAAATTGTTCATTCTCCTCTTGCGAAATAAAAAGCCAGGCTCGTAAATGTCGATCCTTCAACTAAGTACCTGGAAAAATAATTATTAAATTAAAACTTCTGTTATCTTTTTCAGGACCCGAATGTAAAGAAACATGGAGGAATATTCGCAATGTTTTTGTCCGAAATCTGAAACCTGCAAAAAGTGGATCAGCAGCGAAGAAAAAGAAACCTTACTATTTAAATGAAGTCCAGCAATTTACACTACAATTTATTAAATGGAAAATTCGGTGGTGGCTCTACTTTATCAAAACTTTACACCAATTGTAATCCCAGAACCCGATGATTCAGAAATTGTGATCCCAGAATCTGATTTAAACGGCGAAAAATTTGACATATCTTATGTTACCCACTATGTATAAGTAATAAATAAACATATATTATGCTTTTCTTACCTGAGCTTTATTAATATTTTCCCTCGATACTGACACACTCCCGCATAGTTGTATTTTTGTAATGGATACTAGGGGTCAATAATTGCACCAAGTTTAAGTAAGTATCCTTCGACATTCAATTAAACTTGTTGTCATCATTCTCATGCAGTTCCTTGGTGGCAACGAATGCCCTACAGTTCATTTTTTTTTCGATGTATGGGTGAACCCAAAATCTCCTATTACATCGCTTTTTATTCTATTATCTTCGTCGCTAGAATCGCTTGACATCGTGTTTACTGCGCGGCTGCACGTGAAAAATGATTAAGTTCAGTATATTTTGGGTAGCGCCGTGTACGGAGACCAGCATTAAAAAGTTGTATATCAGCAGGGTACTTGTGGTAGCGTCACAATTACGTAGATTGTCAGTATCTCCATGAAAAGAGGCCCTTAGGTTCATGGAGATACTTACAATCTACGTAATTGTGACGAAACCACAAGTACCCTGCTGATATACCACTCCTTAATGCTGGTTTCCATACACGGAATATACTGAACTTGATCATCACATGCAACCGTGGAGTTAACATGATGACAAGCGATGTCAAATGACTTTTTTTTCAACATTAATCCATGCCTTCTCCATTAAATCCTTTCTTACGTATTCTGGTAAAGTATAGTTATATAAATATGCATTTTTCCACTTCCAAAACAAATCTAACATTACTTTCATGTTCCGAAACCATTTATGTCAAACGAAAAAGTATCTGACGCGATACGTCGCGCGCGTTGTGCACCGTCGGTATCGTGATACTGATTGGAAATCGACAGCTACCGCGGAGACAAAGAAACATGCAAAAAATATGCATTTAAATTTTAATTTTGTTAAAATTAATTTGCTTACGCGAATGCCATTTTGTATTTACCGTTTTTATTTCATAGACAATCAATCATAATTACACAAACCCGCTAGGTTAAACCCTGCTTTGACAAACAAACCATTAAAAACATGGGATGTTTTTAAAATTATGATGACATGCAGCTTTTGTAGTTTAACCTCAACTAAGTAAAAAAGGAATATTCCGTATTATCCGTGCATCAAACTTCGACAACACAAACCTTCCGTATTATCCGTGAGGTGGACCAAATGCATATTTACCAAAATATAAAAATGTTGGGCGTTTATTGCCGCCAGGGAACTTCATGACAACAAGTTTCATTCTTTCTACAGAATTTCAAAGGATTCTTATTTAAATTTGGTGCATTAACTCCTGTACTCACAAGGAAAATACACTTTTTTCCAACATCAATCCAAGCCTTCTCCGCTAAATCCTTCTGACGTATAGTTTTATAAATACACATTTTTTTTCCATTTCCAGAACAAATTTAACATTACATTCAAGATCGATAGCCATTTGTATCAAACGTCAAACGGATAGTAGTAGATATGAATGCAACTGGAGTAGCGCGCTACCAGCACCGGCGCATGTACGAACACTAGTAAAATAGTATAGTAGGTACTCACGATCGATGCGTGTGCTACGCGCATCAAACTCGAGTCGCTTGTAAGTACTTCCGTGTACAAAGGGACTAAGTCATACATACCAATTAAATACTGGGCGGCGGATCTGAGCCAAACGGCACCTGGTGCTGTTAAAAACCTCTTAACACATTAAACTACATTACTTAGCTATTATAATTAAAAAAAAAAAAACAATATCAATATCATCACTACATCACTCCAAACAAAATCCGCAAATCCATGTACTTTTTCAAACAAACATGCAATTTTCTCAACCTACAACTTTTAAAAACAGTGTATTACTCACTGTGCCAATCACACATCGAATACGGAATTTTAGCTTGGGGTAACACTTATTCTAGTACCCTCGACCCCATCATTAAAGCACAAAAACTAATAATAAAAATAATTCTTAAACTTCCTCTTACTACCAGCACAGATACGACCTTCAATATTTTCAACGTTATGGACATTAAACAGCTCTATGCAAGATTCATCTTAGTTGATTTACATAAAAACAATATAACCCTATACAAAGCAACACAAACGATACATAATACCCGAGCCAAAAACAAAGAACTTCTCCAATCTCCCTTTTCTAAAACCACCTTTGGACAAAGACACTTATACATAGCTTGCAAACTACACAATACACTACCAGCTACGATTAGACAAACCGAATCAATGACCAAATTCAAACAAGTTATAAAGAAATGGATTATAAGTATTGGTCGTCACACTTTTGCAAATATCTGTAAAATAAATTACAAATAGACAGAAATATCAATTTTACATGCGTTCTTACCCATATAAAACATTAAAATAATAAAATCCTATATAATCTAACTCCATAAATAGATTTGACAGGATTTACTACTTTACTGTATCTCTTCCTTCATTTATAAGATAACTCTCTTTATGAGATTTACCCACACTTTCAATCATCTTTATGTTTAATTGTATTCAAATTTATATGTATCTAACCTTAAATATTCTTAAATACTCTGATATAATTATATGTTTTAATTGTACTCAAATTAATATGTTTTTAACTTTAAATATTTTTATGATATTCTTAAATACTCTTATATATGATATTCATTTATGTACCTCTACGCCTGTCTCAACACAGGTATACCCTAGTGAGACAGGCATTGAATAATATAATGTACACTTACCTTATATAGATCAATAAATAAATAAAATAAATACAAGCTAGCTCGAATGTGTACTCAGAATGCCAGAAGACTTATTTTAAAGTGAATAGAATCTATACTATTATGGCTATCAGTAATTATTTTCAGTATAGTCGAGTGTATTTGTTTTCGTTATTTATTTTTGGGGTGCTATGCCGTGTTGCGCTACCTCCTCTTTTAGCTTAACACGGCATAACACCCAAAAATAAATAATGAAAATACTTTTGGCCGTGAAAATCTAAAATCGAGTGTGTTTGTGTTCAGGAGGAGAGCTATGGCGTTGACTGTGTGATGTGCCGTGGCTGCCTGGGAGCACTGCGGGGGGCCATGCGGCTGCGGGCCAGTGCCCTGCGAGCCCGCAGGCTACTGTGTGGGGGCCTCCCTCAGTCCCCCCTGGAGCCCCCCTGGCCCGGCCTGGGATGCTCTGGTCCTGTGCTGCTCAACTCAAGGGACCGCGAGGTGGTGCTGCCTGGCCCCAACATAGGATTGTTCATCCTTTTTGAGTGAGTATGGTTTATATTTTCTAGGGATTTAATAACACCAGTTTAAAGCCAGACAGTAAGCAAATGGCATTTTCTTTTAATAAATACAGATTTCAACATTGGAGGACTATTCAAATATCAAAAAATCAAAATCAAAATTGACTGTCCTTAATTACTTCAATTTATCATTATCCATGTTCCCAAAAATCATGCTGACATTTATTACCCTTTTACTTCAATAACTCCAGGACCACTAGTTTATCAAAATTCTCCGATTCTGAGACTTCACAGTCTCGGAAATAAATATTCTGATCTGGTTGATGTATTTCATCTTAAAACTAATCAGTATAAATATTGTATATTCTATCACTTTTATTCTTCTAGACACAAATAGACCTATATACCTTTATAACTTCTATGCTTCTACTATTTTGTTTTGTAGAATCTTTTAAATTGAATTGTTCATCTATGTATTTTGTTGCAACCTTTTTTGTAATTTTCTTTAGACTCCAGATACTAATATCTACAGCCTGTATGTCGGACGAATATCTACAGCTCATATGTTGGACAAATATCTATGAACTTCAGAGTGAAAACTAATTTCTACAGAGCTAAGGTCGGATAAATATCTATGACGGTCCCAGTGGTGACGAATATCTATGGAGCGTAGGTGGGATTAATATCTACCGAGGGCAGCTGAGCACCTAACCTAACCTAACCCAACCTCTGCCAGTGCTGTAGATATTCGTCGACATCACCCGTTCCATAGATATTAGTCAGCAGCATTGAGCTGTAGATATTAGTCCTCACTTTGGTTCCCATAGATATGTTCCAACATAACTCATATAGATATTAGTCAGAACATGGATTCTCATAGATATTAGTCTGATTTGTTCAGTTTTTGGAATTCCTGTAGATATTAGTAGATGCCTCCGTCGCATTATTGTTTTAATTTTTAAGTATTTACTAAGTAAGAACATCCCACTAGTGAAATAAATAAATAAAATGGCACTGGTTATCATAAGTTTGAAAAACCCAAAACCTTAAATGTATTCACCCCTCAGGCCTCAACCATATTCTGGCAGTAGCTTTGCAAAAAAATCTAAATAAATGGAATAAATGTAACCGAAAACGAAAACTGTTTTTGAAAGATGATGAACTTTCAAATTTTATTTTTAGAAATAACTGTGTAATTTTTTAAATATAATTTTTTTTTAATTCAAACTTTAAAAAGTTTTAAAAATGGTTTACTTTACGGGTTTTTTCCAATGACTTTATATACTGTAGACGCGGGGTAGAAATCTCAAAGTGGGAAGCCGAAAGCAAGGCAATTGCACTAGTCTCGATTTCTAGTACTTTAGTACCAAACTGTCACTCGTCGAGTAAGGTCGTGTCTTACCAGTAGGAAAATTGCAATTAAAAAGTGCCAAAATACCCTCCTGTGTGATGAGAAAATGTTTCCATTACACGGCAAACAGTTGTAAAATTGAAGAAATAACATTTCATTTATATGTACACAAAAATTACTTATTATTATCAATTATTATAAGCAATACAATTAATTTTCATGTTTCCCATCCGACAATTTTATGTGTCATTAGAGAAAAAACAAACATTCTTTGATTGTCTTATGGTTCGACCACACTGAAGCCATCCAACTTAAAACTTTCGGACGATTGTGTAGAAGGGTAGTTCGTGCATTGGAAGTTCGAGTTTGAAGTTTGGCTTCGGTGCGGAAGTAGCATATCTTTTTAATACGTGAATAACTTGTGAATTAAGAAATTACTGAAAACCGCTGAAAACAAAAGAGTGTTGCTTACTTGCCACATTATTTTACGAGTATGTGAGACTATGGCGAACCTATTTATATAACGTCATTGGTTTTTTCTAACTAAAATTACTGGTACGAAAAAAATAAAAACACACATTTTTTAGTATTAAAAATATTATCATCACTTTTTTGTCATTTCATGTAAAAATAATTAACAAAAAATTCACAAAGTTTCATAATAATCATGATCACCTTCCTGTGTGAGCTAATTATTAAAAAAAAAAAGGAGAAGGAAGTCTATGTCTGATTTCGAAAAACGCTGCGTAAAATATGGGCAACACAAGGGACTTTGCTATAGTCGAACAGATACCAAAGCACTCCCAAAATTTCACACGGAGATTAACATACAGTAAAAACTTCGAAACACCCAAACTTGAAAGGCACTCTACCATTATATTATTAATATATAAAATGCATTTGGTATCTGTTCGACTATAGTATAGTAATAAAAAATAATTTTAAAATGCAGAGAAGTTTCCTGGTGTGGGGTTTATGTGTTTGTTTTAAACAAACTTTATTCTGAGATTGATTGAATTTTGCACATTTCAGCTACAATACAAGAGGAAGGATGAATATGTGAAATTTGAAAAAACCACCCCCACCCCTTTTTCCCACCCGTTGAAGCAGAATTTTGATACTTCTTGATAAAATTTTGCTTACTTGACTTTAAAAATAAAAGGTAAATTACCATATACATCTGATTGTCAGGGACTTCAGTTAGTAACTTTATATTTTTGGTTTAATGCCACAATATGTAATGTTAATTGTCAAGTTTTATATTTAGAGGTAAATGCCACAATATGTAATGTTAGTTGTCAAGTTTTATATTTAGAGTTAAATGCCACAATATATAATGTTTTCAAGTATTTCAGGGAAATAATTTAGTTGTCTATGTATCAGGTCTGATTCGTTGTATGATGAGAAAATGGACCCAGATGGTCCGGACGGGTCATACGAGCCAGATAAACCCGAGGGGACCCTGGGACTGGACCAGCCACCGGGGCCACTCCTACCACCGGGGCTAGAGGACACCCAGGAGCTGGACGGTACAGCTGATCTCAAGTTTGAAATCAAGGAGGAACATGTGACAAGTCTTGTTAAGGTAATGCATTAGCTTTTAGCACACCACTCCAATATTCAAGTCTTACATGTCTACAGGTGTGCGCAGGAATTTCACGGATTTGTTGATATTGGGATTACTCTCTTAGTTATGATTGGTTCAGACATGTGGTCAGTGAAATGATGTAATATTACTGTGTATAAATACAAGAAATATAGTTCCATCTCATACCAACTATTTCTAGTACCAATTTCGCCTCTAACTGGTATATACAGAGACTTCATAGCCGCGAGAATAGAATAGCCAGTAGAGAAAGAAAGTGTGGCAAGTCGAATAAAAGTGAAAATGTAGGGAATAAACGCGCGCGAAACGGCTACAAAAAGGGCGAAAGAGCTAGCTCTCTCTCATGGATTCCAGGCATCGATGGAAACAAAATATAAATTTTATTAGTAGGTAAAATTATTCTATTATTCTGCGAATATTTTAAAATCAGGATTGCTGAAAACAAGGTTGAAATTAATAAACTCTTACCATAAATCTAGTCTATTGTTTTTTTTTTTTACTATTTTATTATTTTTAATTAACTCATCTAATCACAGGAGACCCAAATTGTCCCAAAAAATCATATACCCTTATAATAACAGGAGAACAAACAAATTGTCCCAGAGCGACCGCGCATTATTAAAAGAATTGTATCTCTCTTTTACTGTCATGTGAACATTTATGATTTTTTTTATGTTAGAAAGCGAAATAATTAATGTTTCTAATTGCCTTCGGAATATATGAGCTATGTTGTTCAGATATTTTACAATACTGATCATAAGTGACGGATTTATTATGCACCAATTTGTGGCGTAATACGTATTTAATTTTAAAATAAAATTACATTAACCCATCTGCTAGTTTAGGAATAAATACATCCCAAAACTCGTAATTGTGTTATACTTTCATAAGACCAAAAACGTCCCAGAGCGACCTCACATTTCGCTCTCTTGCATCTCTCTTCCTCTCATGCAAACATATGTTTTTTTCTTTTAACCAGAAAGAGAACGAAATAATGCTTCTTATTATCTTTGAAATATGAAAGCTATCTTGCATAGATATTTTACAATCTCGATCCAAAGTGACAGTGTGACATCGGTTTGACGAAACTGAGGCTTCCGGATTGTGAGGTGCAAATATATTGAACCAAGCAGACGGGTTTTAATGTGATAAAAAGTGAAGTCACAGTTTTATTACAAATTTTCTTAAGAAAAGGAATCTGTATTGAAAAT
The DNA here is from genome assembly GCA_917563855.2 of Limnephilus lunatus. Taxonomy (NCBI): domain Eukaryota; kingdom Metazoa; phylum Arthropoda; class Insecta; order Trichoptera; family Limnephilidae; genus Limnephilus; species Limnephilus lunatus. Next base: position 24,615,835 of record OU830596.1, read on the forward strand.
TTAAAGTTTATTCTATTTTAAGTACTTTAAGTCGAATATTCGTCGGTATTATATTTTTAACCCAATTTACATTTACAATATCAAAATTTTAATATTTAGAAACCAAAATGTTGATTTCTAATAAACACATCGGAAAGGTTATTTTATCTAGATTTTGGAACAATTTTTGTTTTGGCAAAAGGGTTAAAAAATAACCAATAAAAAGGTATATTTAAAATTCATGGGAAGAACCGAGAATTTTTGCATGCAAACCTTGACAGGCAACAGTTCATAGATATTATTTTCTTATTATTCTAAGGGTTAGGGACATCAAATCTTGTTTTAGCTTGACTAGTATATTAAAAATATTGTCATAAAAGTTTCTGAAAAAAACCTTACCCAAACCATTTTCTTGTACCATAGAAGTTGCGGAAAACTTATCTAAAACGTAGTCCCCTTAGGCACAGGACTATGAAAAAAGTCTACCATTTTAGATTTTTATTTAACATGTATCTTCTATAAATGTAAAAATTAAAATATTGGTATTTAAATTTTTAAAAATTGTATTCTCGTTGTACTTACTATCTGTGTTGTATCACTTTTATGTAGTACTTTTTAGGCTTATAAATAAATAAAAACTTCAGTTTTACAATTTGGTTGGGTATTTCCAATCCCATCACATGCACAAACTCATATTGTTAAGCTTGTCAGCAATTTGATGAAAACTAAAAGAGTATAATGAATATTATATAGAAATACACATTTAGTTCTGATATGTTGCAGAAGGAAGAGTTTGATTCCCTGGATGACCTCCCGCTGGCCGACCTCCCTCTGGATGACCTCCCTATGGATGATCTCCCCCTGGATGACCTCCCCCTAGCCCTGGAGGCGGCCCAATGGGACCAGAAGCACAAGCACCGCAAGCACAAGGAACGGAAACGGAAAACTGAAGGCATAACCAAGACGGAAGGCAAACTCAAGGTTGAGGGCGGAGGCGTCAAGAGAACAGAGCGCCGGCACAAAGTTAAGGGGAAAAGCAGAACACCGGACAAGGGCAAGAAGAAGGGAGCCTCGCGCATGGTGCTGGAGACGGACGAATATACCGTTAGTCACTTCTGTTGTATTGCAGTCTTGTTGTACCGGTGTCAGTAAATGATAAATACGATAATGTGTGCATGAGTATTCTTCTTCTTCTTCTACTCGTGCCCTGTCCGTTCAACGGATGTTGGCTATGCTGACTTTGTTTACTGCGGCCCGGAACAGCTCTAAACGAGGCTGACCAAACCACTGTCTCAGGTTTTTCAATCATGATGTTCTTCTTCCTCGACATCCAGAGATATACGAGATGCAAGATCTCGTTTATCTCTGGATGTCTCATCACAGGTCCTATATATATTTTTTTTACATTAAATCCACACAGGAGGCAATAAATAATTACCCTCAGGGCCTATGTCATCTGAGATGCTGTGTGGGGGGTATTTTTGAGGAGAGGAAGGAAGAACATTGGTCTTGAAGAGACCCATGTTGTAAGAAGGAGGAAACACAAAGGCCGGCAAATCGTTTCACAGCCGAGCTGTTGAACACAAGAACGAGTCGAAGAAGCGACCCGTTCTCATGTGACAAATGTCAACCGTGTACATATTTTGGGCACACGTTTAGCGTGTTGACTATGCACCGGTGCCGAAGGGATCAATGAAGCTAGTTCCTCGGAGCATCTTCCATTGAAATACGCCTGTACTCTAATGATTGCAATCCGTTTGTTAAGTTAGGAGAATCTATCAAACGAACCGCCCGTTTCTGCACAGAGTCGAGAGTTTTTTGATTTTTATTGTTTTAATAATTTTTTCTTTATTCATCCGAACCATAACATCCTCATTCTTAACTCTGTCCATCCAGCATATTATATTGAGTATTCTGCGTGGGCATTGCAGGTGATAAAGCTGGACATGGCGGAGGTAGAAGCAGCACGCCAGGCCACCCTGGTCTCCCCGCGCTTCCTGTCTTCGCCGCACCGCTGCGAGGCGTGCGCCAAGGCCTTCAACTACCCTGACGTCCTCGCCGCCCACGCTCTTCGCCATCGCCCCACCCCCTTTGCCCTGGAGTGCCAACTCTGCCATCAGTTCCTGCCCAGCGCCGTGTCCCTACGAGGTCATCTCAAGTCACACACCACCAAGTACAAGTGCAAGCAGTGCGGGTTTATCAAGGTAACACTAGTCACAGTTGGAACAACATCCAGTATTGTAATCATCAAGTTGTAACCGCGTTGTGTGTGTGCGTGTTGCAGGCCTCGCGTCAGGATCTGTTGGAGCACTTTGCGCTGCAGCACACATCCTGCCCGCGCACCTACGTCTGCAACGTTTGCAACAAAACCCTCACGTGAGTATATTTCTATGCACCTGCTAACCTAAGTTACGCAGAAAACACTATCACAAAATACATTTAATACATTACCAGGCAGCAAGGAATCTTTCTACAGTCATATTGAATAAAATAACTAAGCACAACAACAGTATGCTTTCCCTATCACCTGAACTTGTAGCACGGACCAAACGTGCCGTTTATGTGAAATTAGATGGAAACAATATATTTTTTTAAATAATATGATATAGTACAGCATGGCCTTTAAAGCTGTCATCCCAAATTGAGCAACGATAACTTTATTAACCCATGTGCTTGTTTAGGAATAAATACTTCCCAAAACACGTAATCGCGTTATACTTTCATAAGACCAAAAACGTTCCAGAGTGACCTTACATTTTAAAAGCTATATATCTCTCTTCCTCTCATGCAAGCATATGTATTTTTTTTAACCAGAAAGAGAATGAAATAATGCTTCTTATTGTCTTTGAAATATTTAACAATCTCGATCCAAAGTGACGGTTTGACCGGTTTGGCGCGAAACCTAGGCTTCCGGATTGGGAGGTGCGAATATATTGAACCAAGCAGACAGGTTAATAGAGAAATGTATTTTGTTGCAGGAAGCGAACCATGTTCCAGAAGCACATGCGTGTACACTTTCCCAGCAGCAAGGTGACCTGTGACAAGTGCGGCAAGCTCTTCAAGACCATTGAGACGTTGCGCGCACACATGCTGTGAGTTCCGTCACCTCTTTGTCAACATTGTCCTTATCCATAGAGAGTTTCTTTGACTCCCCTGAACTAGTTTAGTTAATAAATTATCATGTACCTAGTACACCAACTCGACTCAAAACACCTTACCATTGCAACAATACTGGCACCAATGCAGAACAAAATTCAATAATACATCACCTTCACACTTTGGGTAATGAATTTGCTAATATTGATCATGCCGGAAGTCTGTCATCATAAAAAAGATTTGTCTGCTAGTCATAATATAATCATGCAATCATAATATGTCCTACCAGTACGCACTCTAAAATCTATGCATTAGAAATACATCATAGGCACTTTAAAATTTATCATATTGCATTCGTGTTATTGTATATTATATGTAAATTTAATAATGTTTATGGCACACGTTGTGCCGTATGTGTTAAAATAAATAAATAAATTATCTACTGTTTCAATCTAGTCATCACGAGGATCAGTCTGGCCTGTAAGTATACCTTGAATACTATGTGAGTGACTTGCTAAAGGTTTCCCAGGAAGAACTTGTATCTACGTCATCATGAAGTATTCGAAAGGAATGTACGTCTTATGTTCATTATGTTTTCCCGCCAGCATGTAAATAAACTGAGTCATTAGACTATTTTAAACAGTAAAGTTTACTTAGCGACAACAATTTGGCTGTTGCTTGTCTTGACCCTTTACTTTAGTAGGCCTTGCATTTTCTCTAATAATTCGTAAAATCTTCAGGCGGGAAACATGAAAATTAATTGTATTATTTATAATAATGGATAATAAAAATTAATTTGTGTGTTTTTACAAATGACATTTAATCCGAAGTGTTAGAAATCTAAAAATAAGTCCTCCCGGACAGGAACTTTTATGCTAATTATCTTTACCGTATAATTTTTACATTAAAATTAAAATGAATAAGTATGTGATTAATGTAAAATTTCTCATCCTATGCTAATTTAATTAGCATTGTGTGCGTTTGTAAATTAAAGCATTTAATTTTTTTTTGCTTGTTTTTACACAAGCAATACCATAAAAATTCTAAAGTTCAAAAGAAACATATATATGTTCATGAAATGTCTGTAGGAATATGATTTAAGAAATTTAACATTTCTTTTTCGTTTTCATAAAAGACATGTGAGAAGCAAAAATTTTTATGGGCGGCTTTTAGGACTATCGTCGATTATGTAGATACGATCTCTCCCTGGGACAAATATACCTGCATGTGACAGTGTACTAATGTGTGCATGTGTATGTTGGATCAGGAGACACGCAGACGTGGCTCGCTACCCGTGCTCACAGTGCCCCAAGGCCTTCCGCTACGCCTCGCTGCTCTACTCACACAAGGTGACGCACCTCACCAGCCAGGACTTCTACTGCGTGGAGTGTGACCTGCGCTTCAAGACAGCCTCCAATCTCCGCCTGCATCTACGCAAGGTTTGCTCTCTGTCATGGTGTTACCTTAATACTTTTATATGAATACCTCACAATAGTCCCAGCTGCTCCCGTCTGGAGCCAGTGAGACTAGGGCATCCCCAATTGGGGTATGTTGTGAGGCTGAAGGTAGTGGGAGTGGGAAAGAGGAAGGTTGGGGAGTACCTTGCTATTCAGATCTGGTCACCAAACATAGCTATTTCAAGCAACGTTTCAATTTTGAACGGTGGTCTTACCCCAGGGCGATACTGAGAGTATCTTCCACTCTGGGATGTGCCGCAAATATACTGCATATTATTTAAAAAAAATAAATAACACAAATTAATCAAATAAAATTTACTTGGGCAGGCATTGCCGGATGGCGAGTCGAGAGCCGTATCCCTCGACTACGGAGGCCGTCGAGGTGTAAAACTCTTAATACATATGTATATTTATTGTAGTGAAAACTTCTTTAGCACCATTGTGATTTGAAACTTGATGAAACGAAAAAATAATTAAAAAGAGACAAACACATACATCTATAAGATTTAGTCTGCGAGAGAACGAGATAGTATAATCGGTCTCCCCTTTCAGCGGTGCTTCATAGCCCCCCCACACTTGTCTACTTTAGTTTTCTGAAGGTTTCACTTCTATCGCATGTGAATTGCACACTCTGAATATATATTTTTTAATATTCTGTGTAAAAGCTGTAAAAAAAAACCAAATAAATAAATAATTTAAAGTATTGGTGTCTGTTGTTAGACCAAAGCCCACGCGGACTCGTCCAAGATGGAGTTTGCATGCGACCAGTGTCCACGGCGCTACGCAGGGCAGAAGCAGCTGAAGGCGCACGTAGCATGGGTGCACCTTGGTCTGCGGGAGTACGAGTGTCCGCTGTGCCAGAAGCAGTTTGGCACACGCGACGGTCTGCGCTCGCACCAGAGGAAGATACACGACGGAATCCGCCCAGAACGCTCACACCTCTGTCACTTCTGCAACAAGGCCTTCAGGGTCAGTACCTAATGTGTCTTGGCGTTTTAATTAGTTGTGACAAAAATTACCAAACTGCTCGAGATATCGTCTGTTTCAACTGTTGCTAGAGTAAAAGAAATTATAATTATCACAAAAATGCCTTTTTTAATCAATTTAACCGCCTGTCTATGGCCACTTTTAACTTTTGCTTTTACTTTTCGAAAACCGATAGTTACTCTGTCATTTCGACATTGACAGTTTTATTGGAGGTATGGTACGAAATTGCACATTTCAACAATTTTTAGGTGAAACGTAACGTACGTTATAATCTACGCATTCACAGATGGCGCCAATTAAATTATTTTCGGTTTTTAACACTTTTTGCACTTATGCTTAATATTGAGTTAAATTAATTGTTTGTGCCTGTACATATTTAATATTAATATAAATAAATAGTTTTGTCCATAAACAAACTCAAAACTTTCAAGAGCGGCTAACAAATACAAAATTGGATTTGTCAGCCTTTCTTGAAAGATTGGGGTTTGTTTATGGACGAAACTAAACTATTTATTCTAGTTCATTTTGAATGTGTACGGGCGCAAACTATTAATTCACCTTAATATTTTAAAGCGTAATGTCCCAAAAGTGTAAAAAACATAAAATAATTTAATTGGCGCCATCTGTGAATGCGTAGATTATAACGTACGTTACGTTTCATCTTAACAGAAGATGATGATAGTGACGATGAATTGCTCATCCATTATGTCTTGCAGTGAAAAACAAAAACATTTGGACCCCGTGTTAAAATGGATATTTGGGACGATCTCGAATTTTTCGCATGTCGCAAGACCTTGTAAAATTTTTCCTCAAAATTCAAGGTCATATTACAACTATTGGAAAGTAAATTATATTTTTTTCCATGTAATAGTTCTATATATTATAAAAGGTCGTCATTTATTTTTTAATTTTCATACAAATATATTTATAGGAATAAAGCTGTCAGATCCTATATCAATGCGAGATAAAATGCAGTAGGATATTTTGACAGTTGTTCTGGTTTTCAAATTTAATTTATGGTGTGGCCGCACCAAAAAAAGCAGTGTGTTTTTTCACATAATTTCGAGGAATAATTTTCTTTTTAGACTGGCCACACTAGCAATTATGACTTTAGCAAAAGTACACTTGCAACAGCGCGCGGTCCTATTTAACATCCTTGTTACTTCAACTGTTACTAAACGGTTTAGCTTTCTGTTGAAACAGATGGCTCCTAGTGCAAGAGGCATAGCACATCTCTAATTGTAAAACAATTAACAATAAAACTGACCGGTCAGTGTTTGAGTGGGCATAGCGCTTGGGTCCCACCCGGGCATCGCATGTTCGATTCCTCGGCTGGCTAAGTCCTCCATCACAACACAAGCAACATTTTCGGCTTTCTGTGGTGGTAGTAGGAGATTTTCAAACATTGTTGGGTTATTCGTAACCCGGGAATGTTTGTCTTTCTTTTTAGAAAAAAAAAAAAAAACCAATAATAATAGAGAGGTGCACTCGGCTAATGAAGTTTCTTCTTGTCGCAGGCCAAGGCGGTGTTGGTGAAGCACCTGCGGGTCCACACGGGAGAGCGGCCCTTCAGCTGCCCCGACTGCGGGAAGAAGTTTGCTCAGGACTCCACCCTCAACACGCACGTGCGTCTCGTACACCTCAAGCTGCAGCGCACCAAGCACTCCCTGTGAACACCAACATCTCCAAGACTGATACAACTTGATGTACTGTTACCTCATTTTCTGTATATTATAATGTGACATATTACCAATAGCCCTAAATAAACTAGATGAGATGATTATGACAAAAAAATTTTCATCTCCACATTTACAATGGAATTATAGTAAGACTCCCTTAAAACGTCTTCACGCTCAATCTAATTTGCTCAAATAAGCATGTTCGTTAATATGGCAAGATAGTATACCACGCAACGTTAATTTGCGCAAGTAAACACGTACCTTAACCCCTCAGACCTCGGGCTTATTCTGACAGATGGTCAAAATATTTCCGCTTTGCAATAAAATCAAAATAAATGGAATATTTCTGAACGTATCTGAAAACTAAAACTGTTTTTGAAAGGCGATGAAATATGCTTTCAAATTTAATAATTCGAAATAAACATATAATTTTTGAAATTTTTAATTTTTTAATGCAAACATCAAAAAGTTTTAAAAATGGCTCACCTTACATTTTTCTACTAAAATTACTGATAGTGAAAAAAAATTAAAACATACGCATATTTTATTAGACAAATTGTATTACAAACGTTCTAGTCACTTTACTTTGTTGTCATATCATCGCCTTAGATCGTATTTGTCCAACAGACCATTAGAAAATTTTACAGGAGGTGATGATTTTCTTTCATTATTTCAATGAAAAATTGTGAAAGGTGTTCAAGATAAAGCTATTTCAGTAAAGGTATCATTAGTTTAAATAATTCTTAGTTAAATGATTAACTATCATTTTTTATACTTTATTTTTAATTTTAAAGTGGAGATTGCACAAAAACTAAAATGGTCTGTTGGACAAATAAGAACTGAGGCGACGATATCATGGGAAAATAATTAATAAAAAAAAACGAGCGTGCTTTAGACCACACGACTGAAGTAAAACTTCACTAACTTATAAAAGAAGAGAGAAAGAAAATACGCGTGCACTGCTCTCTCTTGCTCCTTCAGTGTGATACAGACAATAGGCCTGCACTGTGTCTTAGATATACGAAACATAACTGGCTATGAGAGAAAGAAAAAGTGTGCTCGTACCTCTCTCTCTTGCCTCTACAGTAAATACGAAACGTAACTCTCTTTCTATCTTCACTAACTTATATCTCCCTCTCAACTTCCGTTCGCCTCGCCCGATCACACTTTTCGTAACGCTCTCGTCACGCATTCACCAGCTTACTCCCCAAGTCAAGCGTGCGTAAAGAAGTTTTACTTCAAAAAATTTCCCAAAGTTTAATTTTTTTTTTTCAAATTGCTGTCGGGAACTTTGGTTTCATAAAGGTTTACATTTTAATTCTTTTGTGGTTAACTTTTAGATTGTAATATAAAGCGTGGTGATTTTCTCTTTCATATTTATTTCAGATCATATTTCTCACTACGATAGTAAGGGAGACACAATGATTTCTGCGAGACCTATATGAGTTGTTCCCAAAAGCGAATAAATTAGCCTGAGGGATTAAGACGGCAAAACTATACATGTGCAAATGGCTTGCATACACTTAAAATGATTGCGACAGGTTTGCACAAACTGTTTGCGCATGCAAGTCTCTATGTGTTAACAGACGTTTATAAGGTTTACAAAGGAAGCTATAGCCAATAATTTAATTAACCTCTTCGCCATAATACATATGTGTGCGAATAAACCTTACGCTGTGTGTACATACATGTGCATTCATTTTCATTCATTGAAAATGTATGAATGTTAAAATGTTGAATGTGGTACTATGTATTTATGACATTCATTGAAAATGTATGAATGTCATAAATAGTACCACATACAACCGTTGTCTTACAAACATCAGGAATGTGAATATCCTATTAAAAAGTTGATGCTCCATTTGACAGATCTCTGAGAGTCTTAGAGCTTAATTAAAAAATTTAATTTAGTAGTCTTGGAGAGAGAGGTCGTTCATACACCATCAACGATCATCCTCTTCACAATGGAAATAAAAAAAGACGATACTAGAACAATGACATCGCGTACAACCTCTCTCTGGGGCTCCTTTAGTTCCTGATTTCAATAAGGGCCAGTTTTATATCCATCCGTTCGTCATGCTGGATACCATTTTTAACAATTATTCAGTCTACCGCCAAACAGTGTTAAAAATCGTAACGAATAGATGTTTATAAAACCGACCCTTAAACAATTAAATCGTCTCCATAATACGTAATTGTCAATAATATTAAATAAAAAAAAGGGTTGTAATGCTTTATAATATTATTAAATGTAAGTAGTCTATTATAACGTAAGAATTTTGTATTTAAAGATAAAAAAGGAAAACTCGCAATAAAGCTGGACGAAGTATTTTATACCATAAAATAAGAAATTTTTATAAAGCAATATGTATTATTATTTATTAAAGTATAATTTGATAATTGACTTGAATAAGGACCTTTTTATTTAAAAAACATACAAACAAGTTTTACTTAACCCTCGGACACAGCTGTCTAACGTGTAACATCAGCTATTTCTGTAGCCATTAGACACGAACAACGATAATAAACTCTACACTCTTCTGAGGTACTACTTAAGTGACATGTTGAGACACCTCAAAACTACATACAACTGTCTATGCTAATGACATCTGTTGAAGTATGTTGAAACTACATGTCTCTCTCTCTCTCCGATGGCGCTACAGTCAATATCAAGCTTTGGCTTCCCCCAACATTCGCCTCCAACTCCTCCTGTCCTCAGCGGCTGGCTTCCAGTTTGTTACCTGGAGAAGCTGTGCTGTATCCCCTCTTACCTCGTCATGAAACTGCATGTATAATCCTATATACCACAATCAAGATACTCAACAAGATGCGAGATGGTGCAAGTTTGGGGTGACGGGAACCACGCAGTTCAGTACCAAAGTTGACGACCTAAAAAAGGCGGATCTTACGGTCATGTAGTGCAGTGGCGTGCACAGAGTTTTTGATCAGGGTAGGCAGAATGGATTCAAATATATAAAAAATAACCTAACCACAGATAACTCTCTTCGTACAAGTTTTCGCTAAGTGTGCTTGCTGCTAGCTGCAGATGATGTAGGTTTGGATTATCTAAGCCACATCAAATATCAAAATAATAATAATAATAAATTATCGCTTCATTTATGCATATTATCACAAGCCAATTACTGGATATTCGAGGTGGTCTTGATAAAGGCCGTTGGCGTTGTCTCACACTTCATATAACAACAGATGTCTCTGATCGCCATTTGATAATTTTGTTCCAGAAAGCACTGCCTAATGCTAACAAAAAAAACCTCATGGAAGCAAATTCAAAAAGACAATTCTACTCTATGCTACGTGCATTTCGTAAACATTGATATTATAATAATATCTTCTATGAAGTTAGCTCTAAGCAGAAATAATTCCTGCTTAGGCCGCATTTTAGTAAGGTAGTCGGAAGGCGCGAGTAGGTAGTTTCTAGTTATAGTTGATCCCACGTTTGTTGTATGCCGTTTGATGTGGCGCTCACGTAGTTTCGGTTGCTCAGCTTTGTCGCGCTTATTTTATGTAGGGTGTATTTTTATTTAGCAATAATTTAATAAATTATAATATTATTATTTACCTACATGCTTATGTTTTACAAATACGGTAGGGTAGGCAGTGCTTATGTGCCTATATGGAGTGCACGCCCCTGATGTAGTGTAATATTGTCAAGCCTTAGTGGTGTTACAGGTTAGGTTATTGGTTACCACTAGCTTTCAAAAACGCATAAGTAAGGCCATCGTCTACTGGTCGGTAAGGAATCGACATAAACTGAGTACTGTAAGGATGCAGGAAATGATACGTGGTCTCAGCACACGCAGCTTGTAGCCCAGTAAGCTGTTGGTATTGCAGATTTCTGTTTTTGCATTTGCCGCCTTTACGCTGAATGTCATCTATTTGTTATATAGTGTACCCATTTTTTTCAAAAAGTTCTGTCTTTTTCCCTTCAAGGATGTTCTAGGCCATCATTTCAAATTATGGAAAGATGGAAGATGATATATATGTTACTGTAAAAGCCTGTACTACGGTAAATCTTAAGATTTTCGAAAATCTTAGGATTTACCAGTAAAACCTAAGATTCAACAATTTTCGGGCTTTTACAGTAACATATATATTCATTATAATTAAATGGGCAAATTTCAAAATTATATGGAAGATTGGAGTCGAATTCAGACATATGAGATGTCAGTGAAGAAATGTTAGGTTGTTAACCTTTTAAATGCCAGTAGGCAGAAGTGTAGCTGTGTACAGCAGGCCGTGAATTTTTAATCAAAATAAATCATTTTAAAATCTTATTTAAATAAAAAAATCAAAATCATCCCAATAGATGTCTCTGTGTGTTCCATATTTTAAATTAATAAAAAACGGGACATATGTATGATACAGAGGCTCAAAGAAGAGCGAGAAAACTTGCTATTTTTCTATGGCCGGCCTGCTGGGCACGGCCAAGGATGCGAGAAATCTCGCTCTTGGCACAGAAGCGGTTAATCATTGTAAATAAACCTCAAGTTTGAAAAATGGCTAAAGCGCTTGTGTTCATCAAATCAAAGAAAGCTTGATTTGTTGAAGAAAACTTTATTTGATGTGAACACAAGCACAAACAAAAAAATTTGCCTATTGTGTAAGTTCATCTTTAATTCACAGCTGGAGTGTGGAAGATTTATTTCACTTGTGAAATAAATAAAATGTTTTAATAAGAGTTTTTTTATAATTTTTAGAAATAAAAATAAACATCTTATCCTAAAATATAACTGTGTACACTGTACCTACCTATGTATATATTTATAATAACGTATTGTATACAAATGGGTTTGTTTGCTCTCCCCTCTGAATATATACAATATGTATTCATAAATAATAATTGGCCTCCGACAACACAACACTTGTTTAAAATTCTAAACAATGGCCTGGACTCACCAGAACTTACCAATTTAATAAATTTTCATATTCCGTCAAGATCAACCCGGCAATCCGATTTATTTTATTTACCCTCTTGTAGAACAAACATTAGAAAAAACTCCCCAATTCCTCGTGTATGTGCACAATATAATACAAAATTTCACAGCATTGACATTTTTAGTAAAAACCTTAAGAAATATCGATATGAAGTAACGCGTTCGATCGATTATTAATATGCGAATATATCGTGAGCATCTCCTATCCTTTTCCTGTATTCCTCTTCCTCTCCTCTTCCTATAACCCAACATTAATTATAATATAATAAAACTTCATTTCTGATGTACTTTAGCATAAGAAACCTCTGTGGCTTGACTCCAGTTCAATTATATATTTATCACTGTATATGTATTATGTAAAAGCTGTTTGTTTCTTACAAATAAATAAATAAATAACACGGTGGTGACCACAGCCTTCCAGCACCAAGCGCCACTCCTGAGTTAGCGATGGGCCCGAGCTCACTCAAGACCACGCCCTGCATAATAATGGATTATTTATTTTTGTTATTATAAATTTTTTTTTCTTGTTCTTGTTTCTTTACTGTGTAAATGTATAAATACTAGCTTTTGCCCCCGGCTTCGATTGCATACCCCCGCCACACCCCCCTCCACCTCAATACCCGTTACATTAATTTTTCACGATGTCACCTATTAAAACGTAACAATCAAATACGCGCTAGCAGTTGGATAAGGTCAAAATGTAGATTAGTACCTATTTTATACATATTTGAATTTTTGCTATCAAAGGAATCTCCAGAGTAACCTAAACCAATAACAAAATGACAGCCCACGTCAAACAATTACTTAGCAACACGCTTTGTTTTTCGTTCGGACAATAAACGTATAGTAAATAATTTCATAACACCACAGCTTATTCATAATGCTAGAACTTACCAATATATATAGCCTATATTACTCGCAAATAATGTAGCTTTTGATTAGTGAAAGAATTTTTAAATTCCATTCAGTATTTATTGCGTGAAAGAGTAACAAACACACATCCATAAAACATTCGCATTTATAATATTAGTAAGATGTATAACTATATGGGACGAGTGGGATTGCACTATCCTCCCCACATCCTGGAATAAATTATTATTATTATTATAAAGTGAAACCGAATAGTAAAAGATTGAGCAGAAAGCATATAGCAGCATGGACTAGGTTATTCAACCATAGTATCAAGAATATATCTCAAGAAGTGCCTGTGTGGGTCCAATTTTAGGCCCAATTTGGAACTATATTTCCGTACCATCTATTGGATAACCAACGTCCCTGAAATAGGTTACCCCAAGTGGTTCATTACATTTGGTGACTTAGCACAGGTGCCCGGGTTCATGGGGTGAAGTTTGTGTAGATCTTGGTGGGAAATGCGTTTGCCCACCTACTGTGTGGCGGGCCGGATCGGGAGAGACTGGTAAAAGTAACAGACATAAGAATCACTCGGTACCGCCAGCTGTTGTTGATATTCAGTAATGTTTTATCTGCTCGGTAATATTTCGTTTTGTTTATATAAACATCTCCCCAAAACAATTATTTTGAGTTATTTATGATTAGTTAATATATTAATTACAGAATTTGCATATCCTGGCCATAACGGAGACTTGGCATGAAAATGGCGACTCCTTTTCGATAAAGAGACTTCGAGCTCTAGGGTACGCGGTACTAGAAGAAGCCCGACCTAAAGCCACGACTTCTGGGGATGATAGCATCTCTAGCGTAAATCACGGAGGAATAGCGATCTTAGCTCGCCAGGGCTTACGTTTGACAAAGGTGTCAATAGGTACGTACGTAACTTTTGAGTACCTGGGATGCCAAGTTTCGTCAGCAGGAGCATCATTCATTTTATGCACCCTGTACCGACCTGGCTCGAAGCAAATTACCTCGGACTTTTTCAATGAACTGTCGTGTTTTCTCGAGCGAGTTGTAGGACTTTCCGATACTCTTTTTATAACGGGCGATATTAACATACACCTAGAGCGTCCGGATTCACCCAACACAGTTAAATTTTGCGATTTATTAGACTGCTTTGGATGCCATCAATGGGTTAGTGCTCCAACTCACGATGCAGGCGGAACTTTGGATATTTTTGTCTCAAAGTCGAGCGGCCCGCCTCTTGTAGCGGCTAGCGTGGATGTAGGGCTATCAGATCATAGGCTAATACGCACTGAAATCGACTTTAACCCTCCGAAAATCCCATACGTAACTATCACGTCAAGAGCATGGCGTAGCTTTAACTTTGATGAGTTCCTGTCTGAACTAAAAAGTTCTCCACTTTGTACTCAAAGCATTTGGGAAACAGAATCAACAACCAAACTGACAGAATATTACAACACTTTTCTTTCAACTCTTCTAAATAAATATGCTCCAACTTCTACAAAAACTCGGCGACAGCGAAATTCTGATGACTGGTTTGACGAAGAATGTCGGAGCCAGAAGAGATCAATGCGTAAATTGGAGAGGTCCTACAGACACTCGGGCGTTACTTCACGGGACGATTGGATACGGGCTCAAAAAGAGTACGCTTTACTAATTCGCTCGAAAAAATCTGAATATTGGACAAGTAGGATCAATTCAGAGCGTCAAAATCCACGAAGTCTGTGGAACTCTATTAAGACAGTCGTTGCCGATGTACGTGCACAAAATACAACCGACATAGCTCCGGAAATTTTCTCAAATTTTTTTCTTGACAAAATCAAAACAATACGTGACTTAACAGCCTCCGCCCCACCACCATCGTTTACTAAAAGCAATAGCGGAACCTTTTCTGCCTTCAAACCTACAACCATCGAGGAATTAACGAAGTTAATACTTACATCACCGAACAAGCAGTGTTCACTCGATCCTATTCCAACGTGGTTACTGAAGAAGTGTTGCAAGGAAATAGCTCCCTTTCTAGTTCATCTTTTCAATAAGTCACTCAGCATGGGTGATTTCCCAAAACCCCTTAAATTAGCTGTTGTAACTCCACTAATAAAAAAACCGCAATTGGACGCTGAAGATCTCTCAAACTACCGACCCGTTTCAAATCTTCCATTTATTTCCAAAATCTTAGAAAAAATCACTGCTTCACAGATAATCTGTCACTTAAACTCAAATGAATTGCTCACTAAATACCAATCTGCATATAGAAGGTTTCATTCAACGGAAACTGGATTACTACGTGTTTTGTCAGACATAACTCTTGCTATCGAGTCGGGAAAATTGGCACTTCTTTCAGTCTTGGACCTGAGTGCCGCTTTCGACACGATTGACCATGATTTTCTTATTAAACGATTAGAAGAATCCTTTGGTTTAAACGGCGTCGTTAAAACCTGGCTAACATCGTACCTGGGGAACCGTTTACAAGCCGTAAAGGTAGGTAAAAACCAATCAAAATATGCAACCCTTTCATCTGGAGTACCCCAGGGGTCTGTTCTGGGCCCACTTCTTTTCATCCTCTTCACAAATGATGTCGCTAAAATAATCGAATCATTTGGCCTTCTATCTCACTGCTACGCTGATGACCAACAAGTTTACTTTTACTGCTTACCAGAGGAAGTAGACAGTCTAAAAACTCGCATAATTGAGTGTCTAGAAGCAATTACCCGCTGGATGACCTCAAATAGATTGAAACTAAATCCGTCAAAGACTGAGTTTCTCTGGACCGCCACAAGCAGACGTCAGCATAACATTGATAACTCCCCAATAACCATTTCAGGAAGCGACATCACTCCAAAGATGTGTATAAAACTACTGGGTGTCAATCTGGACGCTGATTTTTCCCTTAAAACTCAAGTAAGCACGGGGTTCTTTCAATTAAGGCAAATTAAAGCAGTAAGGAGAAATCTACCAACAGAAGCGACTAAATTACTAGTCAATTCGTATGTTGTTTCACGTTTAGATTATTGCAACGGAATATATGCAAGTCTTCCAAAATATCAAATCAACAAATTACAATCCGTTTTCAACGCTGCGGCAAGACTTATCACCGGCGTATCTAAATATTCCCATATTTCAGAGCATCTCAAAAATCTTCACTGGCTCAAATGTCCTGAAAGAATCCAGTTCAAGCTCTGCTGGATGGTATTTAAGTCCCTTAACGGAATGGCTCCAGCATACTTATCGGAATTGTGTATTCCAGAAAATTCAAATTCTCGACAGTCAACCCTAAGGTCAGCAGCGTCATCAGCTGTTGGAAGGTTAAAGGAACCAAAGCGCACACCAGATACTAAGTTCGGTGAGCGCGCTTTCGGAGTGTCGGGACCTAAAGCCTGGAATGGACTGCCACATGACTTAAGAACGATCACAGACTCGGCAGAATTTAGAGCAAAACTTAAAACACACCTTTTCAGACAGTCGTATCCATAAACTCAAATTCTTTAACCTTCACATTCAATGCCCGCGACACTGTAAACAACTAACCTAAAAATGTAGAAAAAAAAAAAAAAAAAGTAAAAAATAACCATTTGTAAGCGTTTTTAAAGGTCATTTCAGTAACATTCTCCAGCCCTAAAGAGTCCTAAATTCTCCAGTCTTTTAAAATACAAATTTTGATATTATCAACTCCACTTATGCCACTAATCTTTTAAAATGTAATACTTATAGTGATGGGGGTAGCAATGCAATGTCCGGTGTTTTAAATATAATACCCTCCGCGTGCAAAGCCGTATCTTTCCCAAGCACAAACTTTCTAATTAAAGTGTTTATCGGAAGTGACCTGCAGGTAAGTATGTTTCTGTATCCATTTGTAAATATTAAAATTAGATAGAACCTAAGAATTATGAATAAATTGTACAGCGCCCTTGAGGTGATTTTTCACAAAAACGGCACTCTATAAATTATCCAATTATTATTTCCAATTATTATTATTATTATTATTAATAGTTTACACAAGGAATGATCATGTGAAATAAGTTTTATTATTGGTCGGCGAGACGATATTGAAAAAAGTGCCGCGTGGTGGTGATCATACATTGGATTGCAGCTTAAAGGTTAAATAAGTAATTTGCAAGAAAGCTGTCACTTTAATTTCATCATTTGATCTTTCATATAATAAAAAAATATTTTAAAAATTTGAAATGTTTTTAATTCTCAAAAAATTACAATAAGACAACTGACATTTTGAACGCATCGCTTGCACATCTTAAAACGTTTATTCCTTTGATATATGTTTACCAACACATGCATTAGAAATTTATGTTATAGAAAACATCACTTTCATGAAATTATTTTTAAATTAAGATCATAGAATTCATTTTGAATATTGCTGTAAATCCATTACCTGACATAAAATTAAAGTACAATTTACAACTTGCAATTATTGAATAATTACTTGATGAAAAATAACACAAATAAGTTGTATTTACATTTTATTATATGAATATAAAAACAAATTGACTATTTTATGAACGAAAACACGATTTATGGAGACAACAGAAACTGTCAACATGAATATTATACAACGCTTGCGGGAAAAAATAAACACAATTGCGCATGAGCGAAATGCCAAATGCGATGTTGCCGGATTTAAAAAATAGTTAGAGATTATTTTTATTAGTACCAAATCGAATCTAAAATTGAACGGCCTTTATAAAATGCGTAACTAAAACACCGTTTAACCCTTTGAGCAGTTTAGCCGCACGTATGCGGCCACACTCGAAAGATTCATTTTGAGTATCGCCGCGTATTTGCAGTCGTACGACTTTATTCAAATTTTTCTATTGCCATGTTTGTAATTTCGATTAAATTATGATTTATAGATAATACAAGTACATAGATTTGTCAAACATTTTTATGTATTATAACCAAATATGAGTAAATGATAAAAAAACAACTCACTAATCAGAGAGTTAACGGTTGGGAAGTGATTTTGTATTAGTAAGGCTGTTAATATTTAAATTAGCCATCATAATATGACTTTATTTTCCAAGGTTTCTACAATAGTAGTTCCTTGGATACTACAATCATAAAATAAAGAAGAAAATAAGAAATTAATTGGATGTTACGTGATCCAAAAGTCTTAAATTTCAAATACAGAATTGCGTTTCATAATCATTATGAAATTCAAATGTGACGGCAATATACAAAGGCAAGCTAAAAAAGACGGAGCGCATGCTAAATGGGCCTAGAACCAAAAGGTAATTAAGATTTGTTTCCATTCAAATCTATTTGGTAGGCATTTCTAGTGTGTAGGTATTATCTATACAGTGCCCACAATAGAATTTTTATATCCAATTTCCGCCAGAAAATTTTTAAGCTTTTGGTGCAGAAAATTCCCACCCTCATTCACAAATTCATAACTTCGTTTATTAACCACTCCGATACGTAAGTGGATATACACGATAATATAATGATACATAGCAGTCAAGTACAATAAGTGTGTTTTCATGTCAACGCGTGTGTTTCCACAGAAATCATTACAACTCCGTTATTGTTCTAATGACATTCCTAAAACAAATAGTAGAAGCTCCATAATAAATCAAGCTAACCATCACTATTCAAGTTGTCCATAGAAATACATAAAAAGACCTATTCTGTCAGATACATGTTAGACCGCAAAATCGCGTAAGACATTGTTATTTTTTTATTAAATATTCTTGTATGAAATGATAAAAAATTGAGGTGACTAAATTGTTTATTATACATTTATACGATAGAATAAGTGTTGTTTTTTTACATAATCTGTGATTTTTGTACTTTTTTCACATAAAAACATCACGTGAGTCATTTTTACATTTTTTTTATGTTTGCATTATAAATTTTAATATTTATTTGTAATATAACAATGTGAAAGCTCATTTCATAACCTTTCAAAAACAGTTTTTAGTATTCGGTTACGTTCAGAAATGTTTAATTTATAGAGCTTTAATTGTGAAGCGGAAATAACACAAAGTTTTTGTAAATAAAACATTTCATTTAAGACGAAATACTTGCAAAATCGCAATAGATCGGAGTGGTTAATATAAAGACATATATACTACTTTTTGGTATTTGACCGTTTATCCCGTATTTTTAGGATTCATAAAAAAATTATTTAAAAATTGTTAAATTTATGCATATTATTAACATTAAAATTTCCCTAGGTGATACCTTTTTAGAGCATATAAAAATTATGTTGTATATCGCCTAGTTGATGATCACAGCTATAAATTTAAATTTGAACCTATATTTTTAATATATAAACACACGACCAACGATTTGTAAAAAAAAAAAAATTCAATAATTTCGGTTAGTGGAATGTCAATAATAAATAATTAAGAAGAGATGAGAGACATCTCTTGTTAAGCTGTGATACTACTAAGTTAAAATGCGACCAAATTCATTCAATTTCACTTTCATATCGATATAGTCTTGTTTCTGTTGTCTATATCTCATTTCTGTTTTGATTACTGGCTCTGACTAGAGTGTATTTGTATAAATCATTATTATCAAAATAATGCATGTAAAATAATATCTGTTAGTACTGGGTCGATCATTGAGATAACATACATAGATATCTGTACCTCCGAAGTGGAAAGTCGGTTGTTCACTTTATAGGAAAAAAAATACCTTTACACAGAAGCATAAAGACAGTTATCCCATATAATGTTTAACACATCCGTTAAATTGGGGTACTGTGCAATATTGGTGGATTCCACTTTTTTCCACTTTATCCTCACTCTTTATAAGATGTACAAGAAAAAAAGCTAAAAGGGAAAGTTGGCCATTTTAAGGTGAATGGCTGCACGGCCCTTTTCATACAAAACTTAATATTGGATTTGAGGCCTTGTATATATATTTTTTTTAATCAAAAGGAGCAAATGTCTAGTATGGTATATGTGCTACTTTACTGATTTATGTTTTAAATTATAAAATATAGGCCATTAAAGAATTCAATTTTTCATGATTTTAGAGGCAACTTTGGCAATTATTTGTGAGTTTAGTTGAGTTGAAAAAAAAAAGTTTACTTTATTTACTAAGTATACAAATATGACGAAACATAGTATAAAAAATTTAAATTATAAAAAAAAGCCTTTTGATGGGTATAAATTTAAATTACAAACAATTTATATGTTAAAATGCAAATTTGTCATATACATAAATAATTATAATAAATATGCAATAATAATAAATATACAAATAATCATATATAAATTTTAAATTTTTTAACCTAAAAAATGCCGTTTTTATGATGTTTTATTTTTTATCTTGTATTTCATTTTATTTAAATGGTAGATTGGGCAAGATTATTTTTTTAGCAATTACCATTAACTTAAAAAAATTGTCAAAGTTGCCTCTAAAATAGTGAAAAAATCATTTCTTTAATGGCCTACACTTTATAATTTAAAATATAAATAAATAAAACAGAACACATCCTTACTAGATATTTCGTCACCTCAATTCTTATTTGTCCAACAGACAGTTTATGTTCAATCTCCACTTTAAAATAAAATAAAATAAAGTATAAAAAATGATAGTTAATCACTTAACTAGGAATTATTTAAACCAATGAGACCTTTACCTTTATGGAAATAGCTTTATCTTTAACATATAATAATGTTTCACTGAAATAATGAAAGAAAACATTCTCCTTCTGTAAAAGTTTCTAATGGTCTGTTGGACAAATACAAACTTTTTGCCCTCAGATCCAAAATTAAGTTCCTCTTAAAAATTGATGTTCTTATAATAATATTCAGAAATCAAGACACAAACAACATTTTAACTTGAAGCATTGAATGTGTATTTTGGATACCAAAAATGTTTTTGTCACATTAAAAAATATATACATAAATTCAAACATGGAGAGTTCGTTAATATTGATAATTTATTTTACATCCTACCTTTCACTTCTGAGATATAGATACAAGTATCTTACATTCAATTACATATTACGGTTTTTATTTGATTTCACTTACATAATAATAGATTTACATATTTGTTCAGGAACTTATTCTAATCAGTATGCATTATTTACACTGAGTCACTTTTATTTGTCTTTTTCACAAATCACTGGCAAAACAACATCTGTAGGTCAATTTGTAACAGTGTTTGTATTTGGTCCCCATTAGCGGGGTCAGGTGAATTGGTTGTATGGCAGCCCCATCAGTACGGAGATCCTACGAGCCACTGTCCTGCATCCTAGAAGGCCCCCTCCGCCTGCATCTTGGCTGCATAGTTCCTCAAGTGAGCGAGGAAATCCAACTGAGCCGTGGAGAAGGCAATGTCAAGCACGTACTGAGGCAGCCAACCTTTGAACAATAATTTAAAAAAATAAGAATTTTTTTTTTTACATTTTCGTTTAGATTTATTGGTACCTACATATTTTCTTCTTCAATAATAAATTACATTGATGGAAGTAACCTCCAGAAGTTATTATAGAAAGAGAGTTATTCTAATAGAAATTGAATATTCATTTACAAGAAGAAGATAACACTAATAATCTAAATAAAAATATGAAAAAGAACAAGACACAGAAAAATAGAAAATTTTGTCCTTTTATAGAACCAAAAAACCGATTCAGTTTGATTATAAACTAAATAATGTTAGTCTCTCTACTATCACATCTATCAACGACCTTGGCGTCACTCTACACTGCAAACTTTCTTTCCGTGATCACATTAATAACATCGTAAAGAAATCAATTAAACTACTCGGCTTCATTCATAGAATTACTTATGACTTTAAACATATAAGTACACTTAAAGCTCTTTACTGTTCGCTGGTTCGCCTTCACCTTGAATATCCTGGTGTCATTTGGTCTCTTTTCTATGCTGTCCACATTTGTCACATCGAATCCGCACAACATCGTTTCCTATTAGGAATTGCTTGGAGGTTAGGACTTGAAAGAGGCGAGTACTCTTATGATGAAATTGAACAAACTTTAAACATTTCTTCTTTAGAAAAACATAGAAAGGACTCTGATCTAATTTGCATATTCAAAATTATCAACACGACACACCTGCTTTGTTACAACTCATCCAGTTCAACATTCCTTCCCGTAGACTCCGAAATAATGAATTTCAATTATTATTATTATTATTAATTACTATTATTCTGCAATCAACATTCTACTAATTATGGATATCATTCTCCTTTATTCAGAATGTCAAGACTTGTCAACGCAAGTCAAAGCATTCATGACTGAGAGCATCAAGAAGCCTAAATGACTTTCGGCAGTCGGTACGTAATGTGTAATTTTTTAAAGCCCTTTAAATCCATCTTCAAGCTTTGACTCATAGTTAACTTCTGTATGTACTTTTATGTTATAAATGTATTGTAATATTGTATGTCAATGCTCTTCACTTATATGTACTCTCCTTTCACTCTCATCTGTGTTTCTTATTTGTGTTATTGTTATATTGTTAATGGACTGTTTGTCAGTAAATAAATAAATAAACAAGACCCTCACCCTTTAGGTCGCAGGCCATGAGCCACTGGAAGCGCGTGCTCCGCTCGCTCAACACCTCCATGCTCCAGCATCCCACGTGATTGTGTCCCCTGAAACATAGTGGGGCCGTTAGAACAAGTGACTACAGTTGGTCGGTTGCTTGCTTCACAGCCATCACATCAGTCTCACCGTATGTACTGGTGGTGTGGCGGATGGTCAGGATGCTCCACACTGACGGCGCTGCTGAGCAGGCGGCCCTGGATGCGTGAGCTACGGCGCACGCTCACAAAGTCGCGCGGCTTCACGGCGTTCTTGGGGCCCCCGGTCGTCACCTGGTACGTCAGGGAAGTGTGCGCGTCTACTTCCTGAGAACATACAATTCAGTAACAAATAATGTAAAACAATTAAATATACCTCCAACTTCTGACATTTTCCATAGGCTAGCTTTAGTAAAGTTTACGAGTTACGTAAGTTTTTGACAAGTTACTCACAGGAGTGTTTACATGAGCATCCGACTTATGGTAATTAATGCATACGGAAGTTCAACTTGTGTAAGTGCTCATAGGCGACCGTTTACATCTGTAAATAATTTGCAGTAAGATGGCTTCCTGTTAACAATGATTTGCTGCTTCAAATTTACACGATTTTGTCAATAAAAGCGAAAAGGCCCAAATAAAGTGATAAAATAGAAGTTGGCTTGAAATAAACAATTCTCCATGCGCTTTTGTGCCTCTATCCGCATGTCAGCTACCTGACAGTAACCGACTTCGAATTCAAATATGTAATATTATAAACAGAAATATTGATTTATTTATAAACCCTCTTTTGAACCTTTTCTTTCCCTCCTTCTTTCCCTGCTAAAGACTTTGAAATCCCCAATTGATAAACTTTCCCCACTCTTACCCCTTCCCCTCCCTTCTACCGTTTCCTCCCATATGTGATCTATATTTAATTTTTAAGTTTAGTATACTTTTGATCCCGATGATATGAACATCGTTCAAGAAACATGTTGATTGTGTACAAATAAAAGTGACGAAAACAAAGTTATTTGTCTTTTCATTAAAATAAATAATGCCATCACAAAGTGA
The DNA here is from genome assembly GCA_917563855.2 of Limnephilus lunatus. NCBI lineage: Eukaryota > Metazoa > Arthropoda > Insecta > Trichoptera > Limnephilidae > Limnephilus > Limnephilus lunatus. The sequence continues at coordinate 24,639,424 of OU830596.1, forward strand.
AAACCTTTCCGAAGAAGTTTTATTGGAAAAATTAAAGAAATATTGAGATTAGAAAGTATTGAACCAATAATTAAAGAGAAGGATACTAATTTTCAGAAAAATTTGCTCAGTTTTTGGAATCAGAAAAGTTTCTTCGTCTTTGTAGGTAGTGCTTGTTTGAGTTTTAACAAGTGTTATTTTTATATTGTTTTCAGATAATTATCCACTTACCCTAACCAGATTTTATTTAAAATAATAAAAATCCTAGTATTTTTGATATCTCGCATCGGCGCATTTTGGTACCATTTCTTATTAAGCATCTCAGCTTATCAAACTGATTTGATAAGCTGTGAGAAGGCTGGAAGTTCGCGCGGACGCGATTAGACCTGTCAACAAACTTACGTAAGAACAACTTCTGTAACTTGCTATAAATTACGGTAAGTGACTTTTGCTGTCATTTACATTGATAATTTTGCCATAAGTCGCTTACATAAGCGACTTATGGCCATGATTTCGATATAAATTTTATTATTTGCCGCCATTGCCTGGAAGGAATGTGAACATGTTAGTCTAGCGCCTCTAGAGGCTAGTGTCGCTAGTAAATACTGTCATGGAGTTGTCACGTTGCAAATAGCAATGACTCAGTTGAATAAGAAGCGTGATGGAGCTCACCTTGAGGACCCGGCACTCCAGGATGGTGGGGTTCCAGGAACTCATCTGCTCCAGTCCGTCCGTCATCTCCTTGTACAGGTACTCCGCCGGCACCTCCACAACACCCTACAAGCAACATGTAAACCAACCGGTTAGCAGCCTATTACGACGCAAGTTCAATCCTCAATTATAAACTATTAGAAAGGAGTTGAAATGGTTAAAATGGTTGACTTAAAATGGTGCCACAAAATAATTTTGCTGTGTTAGAAGAAAGGATAAAGAGTTACTTAAGTAATATTCTTCAAGTAAAAAATAATTCTAACCTGTCACAAAAATTCATGGCTACTAGCGGTGTACCTCAAGGGTCACATTTAGGCCCAATATTGTTCCTACTTTTTATAAATGATATTATCACTGTTTTTGATAATAGTGTTGAAGTGTTGCTTTACGCTGATGACCTAAAACTATTTAAACTTATAAAAACAATAAATTCAAATAAAATTTAAATCATAATGTCAGTTTTTCTTTTAGTAAACATTATTAACCTGTCATTTGTCACGTAATTATTATTATTATTTTTTAATTCGATTTTAAACCTTATGTATAAAGAAACTGTATGAAGGACAAGGTCAGAATCGCTTGCGCCAATATCTTTCTTGACGTAACTGATGATTTCATTAATCTAGCTACTTTAGAATATTTTTTAATTAATTTTTAATGACTTTGCGGGTCACTTTTTGCAACTGTCAAAGGCGAAAAAATCGAATTTTTATGTTTTAAAATGCGTATAAAGGTCTTTATTTATTTGCAAACCTCTTTTGAATTGTGTTTTTTCATGTTAGGTATGTATTCAGATTTGTGTAGAAATAATAAAATCAGTTCATTATATTTTTGACAATTATTTCCAAAATGGGAGATTTTTTAAAATCTTTTTTTTTAGTTAGTTAGCTATTCTGGAAAACCCTCTTAAGATATTATCATGTAATATACATAAATAATAAGATATATTATTTGGTAAACAGAAAACAATCGCAAAAAAAACAATTCCTTTGTTTTTACACGGATATTTATATATCACAAAGCAACAAGGTAATTTCCGCGCGGTTTTTCAAAATACCACCCAACATTCAACAGGTTAAGGTTCGGTCAATTTTCAAGTTTAAAAAAGCAAAGAGTCAAGATGATGAAATTTTAAATCTTCTTACTTATTTGTACTGGCAGATTACATATTATGCAATCGGGATGATGAAATGAACGGTTCTAAAAACACGCCTTTGTGAATAGGGCTTCATAGGTCGCACGCGGACAGTTACACAATGGATTTGGATTCGGTATATATTAAGACTTACTGACCTTGCTTTTTGGTAGGTCGGCATAGGGTGGCTTTATGTAGATGGAACACTGTCTACCACTCAGTCAGTATTTTGAATATGGAATTTAGGTTAAAACAATATTACGAAAATATATTTATATTTTATTTTTTTTTTATTTTAAACATAAACTGCTGTTTATTGAGAAGAGCAAAGAGATGGGACCTGGAGAGTTTCCATGTTGTCAGAGGGAGGAAACACAGAGGCCGTTACATTATTCCACAGCCGAGCTGTTGAACTCAAGAATGAGTCGTAGAAGCGACCTGTTCTCAAACAACCATCGTGTACATATGCTGGATGAGCATTTGGCATGTTTCCCGGCTATGCACCGGTGCCTAAGGAATCAAAGGATTCCTAGGAGCAATTTCCATCGGGGTGACCTATCGTCGCCCGAGTTCTTAATTGTCCAAACGACCATTTTAGTTTTTGTTCAATCTTCACCTTTAAATTAAAAATAAAGTATACAAAATGCTAGTTAAACACTTAACTAAGAATGATTTATACTAATGAGACCTTTACCTTTAAGTAAATAGCTTTATATGAAACACTATCATAATGTTTCATTGAAATATAGAAAGAAAGCCTTCTCCTCCTGTAAAATTTTCAACTGGTCGTTTGGACAATTAAGAACTCGGGCGACGCTATGGCAGGGGTGTTGGTTATCCAATAAATAGTTCCCGGGGCGGCAGTACCCATACTTGCCTTCCAAATTTCTTTGCAAATAGAGTAAAATAAATTATAAAATTAGTGGAAGCATGGAATAAACTTCCACAACATGATGTTACAAATACAATTCATTTTAAAGCTCGGTTGGATTCTTATTTAGAGAGAAGAAAGGATTGACTTATTGTAAAATTAGATATGAGTTCACTAGCAGAATTCTGCCTGTTCATTAAATAATAATTATTCAACTAGCTATGATTAGATAAGCCATTGACTGATGACAGTGGTGTGCATTGCTTTGTGTCCAAAAGTAAGCTATATATAGTTTTATCAGTTCAGATACGAATTGTGTGTCATTCAATGCATTCTGCACATCGCTGTACATGTCAGAACTGTGGATAGATTACAATGCATCCCAACAACATAAGCTAAAAGTCGCTTACAATAATGCTTATCATCAACTATAACCGGCGTAGTCCAGCGGTAAGGCTCTTGACTCGCACTCCGAAGGTCATGGGATCGAATCCCGGCGTGGCAAATAAATTTTATTTGATTAATTTGTGTTATCTCACAATTAATTCATTAAAAATAATATATATGTAGTATATTTGCGGCAGGTTCCTGAGTGGAAGATGCTCTCAGTATCGTCCTGATATAAGACCATCATTCAGAATTGAAACGTTGCTTGAAATGGCAGTAGCTGTGTTTGGTGACCAGATCTAAATAGCCAGGTACTTCTCCACCTTCCTCTTCCCTATTTCCTTCCCCTCCCCACTACCTTTAACCTCACAACATACCCCAATTGGGGATGTCATAGTCCCACTGGCTCCAGACGGGAGCAGTGATATTGCAGCGCTACAGAAATATTCCTGGAGGTAGAGTGATACTCTTTCAGAGCACTTCTCCACCACCACATGAGAAGCTTATGGTGCAGTATAAGCCAAACAAATAATACCTTCATCACCACCATGATTGCCTGGCTGGAGTCCCCACTCACGGCCCTCTGGCGACGGGAGACAGTATCTGTTATCTTGTCTAATTTCTTTTTCTTATTATTTGTCTAATTTCTTTGTTTGTCATTTCGAAAAATGAAATGTATTGCATTGCACTACTCGTGCATAAATTCTGGAATATAAGTTAATTAATAATAACCAATTGAGTTTCTCTCCAAATTTTTATTTATTTTGATCACAGTAAAATTAGTTTTTCGATATCTCCAAAAATTACAAAGCGTAAAACGTGTGCAACTGTGTCCCGTGACGTGTTACACAAATATCAACGCTTTGATGACTTATATCTTCGGTACTATTCGGTATTTAAAAAAAAAATCAAAACATTCTGTCGTCATTTTAAAAAATGTGAAATTTTGTTGGAGCCTAATTCAATTTTTTTTGTTGCAACCTAATTCAACTGAATAAATGAGTATAAAAGTTCCTTGCCAAAAGGCACAACTTTTCAGCCGCTATGGAATGCACGCCACTGTCGCTACTGAATGATGGATGGCAATACGTGCATAATTAGCAATTAGACTAGCACAGAGGTTAATGAGGTTAATCGTGGCTAAGAAACATCATCTCTTATCAGACAGGAAGACCAATAATTTCATTTATTTTAACCCTTTCATACCTGAATTAAAATGGGCAGTGGTAGAACATATTTGATGTTAGATGACAATTATTGGTAGAGTTATTAGAAAAATTTTGGTTTTTATTTTTTCAATAGTTTAGAAGTTATTGCTACCTTCATTTGAAAGAGCATTGAGGGTGCGTTTCAAATAAACTTACAAATAGTACACAGTATACCAAAAATATAACATTTTATTGAATTTAAAAATACACATTTCTAATCGAGAGAAAGAATTCGGTTGAGATTAAACACAAAAAAATCACCGTTGAAAATATAAACATGGCTACCGCCTGAACTGGTAGCTAACATCCAACGAATAAAATAGCGTGCAAAGTCAGTTATACAAAGAATTGGAAAATAAAAACTGCCAATTATTATTCGCTCTAGATCAGTGGTTCCCAACCGGTGTTCGGTGGATTACAGGTGGTCGGCGAGATTTAAAATGTGGTCCACAAAACATTTATTCATTTACTACAAAACCGAATCGAAAGGTGTCCAAAAGCTGATTGATTCGTAACCATTTTGGTATTAATGATGGAGAGGTAGCCGAAGAAGTCCAAGAAGAGCACATTGAATGGCAAAATGATAGTAATTGCAAGGACGCGTTTAACATTATTGTACCTTGTGGTGGTGTACCTGGTCAAAAACGGTTGGGAACCACTGTTCTAGATAGTGAGGAAAAAAATCTTAAATCTATGTGTTTTCAAATACATGTACATTTTCAAATATACATTTTCAAATAAACATTTTCAAATATGCATTTTCAAATATACAAAAGGTTAAATATTCCCATGTTACGAATAACCTGTCAGTATTTGAATTCCTCTGACTAAAATCATTATAGAGTGAAAATGTTGCAAGTAATAAAAAAAAATCATGTAAAAGTAATAAAAAAAAATCACAATGTTTCATAATATTTTTTGAAATTGCGGTTGGAAACTTTGGTTTCATAAAGGTATACATTTTAATTCTTTTGTGGTTAACTTTTGATACACAGTAGATTTGAATACACAGTATGGTGTTTTCTCTTTCCAATACTGTTCATGTCATACTTCACACTAATATAGTAAGGCAGGCAACGATTTCTATGAGATCTATATGAATTGTTTCGAACAGCAAACAAATTAGCCTGAGGGGTTAATATTTTAAGGGTTATTAACCAGCCAGCGGCAGAGAATTCAAATTTCGTCGATAGATGTTCTTACGATCGTACAGGCCGGTTCCAATGACAAAGATAAATTATTCTCCGTACCAGCTTTTTTAAATAATAACTCAATATCGATTTTATTTCATTCAAAACTTGCTTTAATTTATACCTACATTAAAAAATACTGAAAGGCATGATGATAAAACTATTAAAATTATGTTCTTGATCATAATTTTTCAATAATGTCTAAGTAAAATAAGAATGTATAAAAAAAATCAAAAATATTATAGTTTGTAAGACCGTAAATAAACAGACAAACTGAAGTATTTTCGTCACAAAACACGTGCGTGGATCTTTTTTTTAAATGATTTTATTTAAACCAAAATTAAAATTCTGAAACATAATAAACATAAACATTTCCCAGATAATTTATTGGTTTATTTTACTGCATGATTATATGATTTGAAATGAGTGTTGTATAATACAAAATCTTTTTTGAAAATTTAACAAATCTGCCAACGACCTATGGTATAACCTTATTATACTAAAAATAAACATTTTTTCTCAATATTTAAAACATACTTTTACTAGATAAAAGAACAATCTTTCGAAATCAATTTATAATTTTTTGTGGAAAAGAGTCAATACGTCTAAAATCTGATTTAAAAATGACATATTTCTGGTTTTTAATGGTTATACTCTCTTAAGTTGACAAAACCAAGCCAGGGATATAATGTAGGTAATATTGTGTGAGCAACTTACCGTGAGTTTGAAGATCTTTCCGTACTTAGCGTGCTGGAGTGCCTCCACCAAGTCTCCGGGCAGCACTCCGTCCTTCTCCTTCTTCCAGCCGGGGTCGGCCAGCAGCCGCAGGCTCTCCTGCTCGCACTCCCGGCCCAGTCGCACCATTTCCTCATCCTGCATAACACAAAGACAACATACAATCAGCAACAGATTACTCCAGATTCTTGTCCCTCTGTTAGATGTCCTATGGCCGGCTGTTGGTTGGGTATACTCACGGAGACAGGTTCGGGGGCAAAGGGTTCTGGGTCGCCCCAGTGCAGGATGCCCCGCAGCCAGCGTGTAAACTTGGAGCCTTTCTCCTTTTGGATGCGCTCCTTGATGATGGTGTGGTGCTGCTCCTCCGTGAAGGTCAGGTCGCCCTCCTCAAACGTCTTGGTTATTGCGGCTATTTGCACTGCGTCCGACATTTTACAATTTACCTAGTAGCTACTATATAAATCTACAATAATTAAATTACAAGAGATTCGAGAAAGTGGAACTTTTGTTTAAAACGCTGGCTTATATCTGTAATATTTGGGTTTCAACTGTTAGTCTCAAAAGACCAAGAAAGGAACGCATAGATTAGTGATGATCAACCTTTTAAGTCGGAGGCCCAATTTATCCATTGGGCTGTAGAAGGTACGGTACATACAGCTGACATTAATTACGACATGACATTGATTAACTGTCTGTATAAAATTGTAAAAAATAAGCCAAATTTCAGTAAACAATAGATTTTTAATAAGTCTAAAAAAGTTTCGGTTTCGGCCGAAACTGAGACAGATACCGAAGATTCGGATTCGGTAGAAAGTCCTGTTTCGGTAGAAAGTCCTGTTTAGGTAGAAAGTCCTGTTTCAGTCGGATACTAGTTTTAATATGAAATTAGGATGCCCCAGCTATATAATTTCCCTCAGTGTCTATGTCATCTTTGGAGATGCTGTGTGGAGGGAAAGCTGCTTTTGGTGGGAAAGAAAATAATATTTTTATAATAAACTAGCTGGGGTACCCGGCTTCGCTCAGGGAGTTGATATGAGATTAAACTGATGTTCGAACCCAAGAGGGATCTTGCTTTATATACCCCTACCAATGGGTAGCCCCACCCATACAAAAAAGACTTTAAATGTTCAAGAACATTCCACAACATGATTGCTCTGTAATGTTCTATAATGTTCTGAGATGTTCAGGGATGTTCCAGACTTTTCCCGAACATTCCAGAATGTTCCGGGATGTTCTGGAATGTTTTTGAATGCTCTCGAATACTCTTGAATGTTCTGGACTGTTTTATAAATTTCTAGAGGGTGAAACTTCCAGCCTATATATATCTTTAAAAGCTCGCCCTTTGGATCAAAACAGGAACCTTCTTCATAGATGGGGGATAGAGGGCTACCACACCGTATAACTCCCCCGATCATAACGGGACTCGTTTCTGAGTTTTAGCGGCACGCACATTGTAGTAGGCTAAAGAAGAAGGTAGCGCAACACGGCATAACACCCCAAAAAAAAATTACGAAAAAACTTCTAAATAATCTAAAAACGTAACCACGCTTTAAATTCAAATGCAAAATAAACCGCAAAATAATTAAAATGTACACCTTTATGAATTCAAAGTTTCAAACCGCAATTTGAAAAAAAAAAGATGACACTTTGGGAATTTTTTATTCATTATTTTTACATGGAACGACAAAAAAGTGAATGAGTCGACAATAACGTTTATAATACATTTGCCTATTAAAATATACACGTGTTTTTATTTTTTGTCATTATCAGTAATTTTAGTTAGAAAAATCGTAAGATGAGCCATTTTTAAAACTTTTTAAAGTTTGCATTAAAAAAATTAATATTTAAAAAATTAAATGTTTATTTCGAATCATAAAATTTGAAGGCTTATTTCATCAGCTTTTCAAAACAGTTTTTAGTTTTCGGATACGAAATACATCCTATCCTATCCTACTAAATATTATAAAGGCGAAAGTTTGTATGGATGTTTGTTACTCTTTCACGCAATAAATACTGAACGGATTTTAATAAAACTATACAGTAATATAGCTCATACATCAGAATAGTCTATAGGCTATAACTTAGAGCTCTGGCATTATGAAATGTGTATACAATTATACGTTTATTGTCCAGACGAAAAGCAAAGCGTTGCTACGTAATTTTTTGACAAGCGCTGTCATTTTGTTATTTGTTTAGGTTGCTATGGAGATCCCTTTGATAGTTAAGATTTACAGCGCGTGTTTGATTGTTACGTTGAGGGGGGAGGGTGAGGGGGCGGGGGGGGGAGTGGCGCGTGCGAAGCCGGGGGCGAAAGGGCAAAAGCTAGTTAAGAAATATTCCATTTATTTAAATTTTATTGCGAAACGGAAATATTTTGGCCCTCTGACATATTATAATATGGTCGAACCCTGAGGGGTTAGTAGCTGATTATTATAATACCCCCATGAAAAATCACTAAATCTGACTTTACTTGTCAGGATTAATCCTAAGAAATTTAAACGAAAAAATATTTACATATAACTCCCCCGATCATACCGGGACCCAAATTTCACATAATATAGTAGACATTAAAATAATTTTCTGGTTAAAAAATATTATATTTTAGGTAGGTACTTTATCGCTTGTCTGAATTCTTGATACAATCAGTTACAAATTTAGTAAGTTTTTTTTTTGTAAAGTTACCGAATTCCGCATTAAGCTACGCAAAAAAATTAATAAAAACACTTGGTTTCAAACTATTTATGTCGGGGAAGAAAGGGAGATAGTAAAAGATGCTTTAAAATTTAAATTTTCTCAATGTTAAGTTTGTAAGTTAGAAAATACGTATTAATTATTTAAAAACCCCAAATTATGAACCTAATACCTAACCCGTATTTTTTACATTTCCTCAGATACAATAGAAGTTTCCAGATAAAAACAAACTGCGTGCGTAAGAGGAATTCAGTAAGTTTATACATTTTTTGATTAATATGCATTTGGTCCACCTCACGGATAATACGGAACATTTGTGTTGTCGAAGTTTGATGCACGGATAATACGGAATATTCCCTGTTTAGGTTGAGGTTAAACTACAGAAGCTGCGTCATCATAATTTTTAAAAACATTCCAGGTTTTGAATGGTTTGTTTGGCAAGGCAGGGTATATTCTAGCGGGTTTGTGTAATTATGATTGATTGTCTATGAAATAAAAATGGTAAATGCAAAATGGCGTTACCGCGTAAGTGAATTAATTTTAACGAAATTAAAATGTTAAATGCCTATTTTTGCATGTTTTTTTGTCTCCCGCGACATAAATACTCACTTTTCGAGATAATAAAGCTAAATCTAACTGTTTGAATAAAAAATATTCCGTATTAAAGAGTAAGCGGAGTAAGACATAATTTTTTTTTTCCAAGATCATCATTTTTCCTGTTAAACTGCATTTACGCAGTTTGTCAACAGAATGTTTGATAACAATACAAACTCAACCACAGACATTGTCCAGAGTTCAAATCACAACAGAAATTAATATTTTTAAATACATCTCTATTTTAATTTCGATTTTTTCGTGAATGAATGAACGAATGAGTGCAAGTCTTGGAAGTGGATATTAACCCACTTCCCGAAAGCCGATCGAGCTGAAACTCGGCAGATGGAGTGATGACAAATGCATTCAATCAACTTTTAGCGGCACACGAGCATTTCTCTGAAATCGGATGAATTGATGGCGCAACTAGGTCGTGCCTTTCTATGCGTAGGACCGTGGCAGAAAGTCGAAACTGTTCGCTACGTAATAAAAATTTGGTATTTTTAGATCTCCTCAGACAAAAATAGCTGTTTCCAGTAGTAATTAAGTTGAAATTAAGTGGAATTTAAAAAAATTGTGCGATCAAGGCGGAATTTTGCAAGTTCATCTTTTTTTTTTCAAGTTCATCAATTTTCCTGTGAAACTGCATTTACGCAGTTTTTCAACAGAATATTTAATAACAATGGAAACTCAACCATAGACATAGTCCAAAGTTCAAACCACAACAGACCCATAACAGAAATTAATATCTTTGTTTAAATTTCGATTTTGTTTTCGTGAATGAATGAATGAATGCAAGTCTTAGAAGTGGATATTAACCCACTTCCCGAAAGCCGATCGAGCTGAAACTCGGCAGATGGAGCGATGACAAGGCATTCTATCAACTTTTAGCGGCACACGCGCATTTCTCTGAAATTGGATGAATTGATGGCGCAACTGGGTCGTGCCTTTCTATGCGTAGGACCGTGGCAGAAAGTCGAAACTGTTTCACTACCTACGTATTAAAAATATACGTGTTTGAAAAAAATAACGTTTTTTACGAGTTGATTTTTTTTTATTATTGTAGAAAGCTTTTTTTATTTTATTATATTGATTCTTTTATTGATGATTGATAATCTCACGCAGAAGGCGGTAGCTGCCTCCGGCGAATTTAGACTGTTTCCTATATAGATAATAATAATTGTTTAATCTTCCTCTATGCGATTAACTTTGCCCACAATTTATGTTTTAATGGTTCCATGACAACTCAGAAGCGTGCAACTTCAACACCCCTTTGAAAAGCCATATTTAATCGCTGTAACTCCCTTACTATCGAGTGAGAAATATGTCCTAAATGGTGTTAGAAAGGCAAAACACCACGCTTTATAGTCAAATCTAAAAAATAACCACAAACAAAGTAAAATGTACATATTTATGAAACAAAAGTTTTGAATCGCAATTTGAAAAAAAAAAACTGTTGAGAATTTTTTGTTAATTATTTTCATATGAAAAGACAAAAAAGTGAGGTGAGGTGACAATGAGGTGTTTATAATACATTTGTCTATTAAATATTATGTACGTGTTTTAATTTTTTTCCGTTATCAGTAATTTTAGATTAAAAAAAACGTAAGGCGAGCCATTTTTAAAACTTTTTATAATTACATGCAATTTTTTTATATTTCAAAAATTGAATGTTTATTACGAATTATAAAATTTTAAAGCGTATTTCATCACCTTTAAAAAATAGTTTTTAGTTTTGAGATACGTTCAGAAATATTCTATTTATTTGCCTTTTATTGCAAAGCGGAAATATTTTGACCAAGTGAAAAATACGCAAAATTTCTGAAGGGTTAAAAGTTATGAAAAATAGCCCGTAACCTAACCATAACATACAATTTTTCTAAAAAATCCAACCTAACGTAACCCATTTAACCACATTTTTATCACTTTTAATGACTTTTCAAAGGAGGTGTTTGTATCATTCTGAGTTGGCCATTAACCAGCCAGCGGCCGAGAATTCATATTTCGTCGAAAAATGTTCTTACGATCGTACAGGGCTGTTCCAACGAGAAAGATTAATTACTCTCCGTACCAGCTTTTATAAATAATAATATCGATTTTATTTCATTCAAAATTTGCTTTAATTTATACCTACATTCAAAAATGCGAAAGGCGTGATGATAAAGACTATTAACATTATGTACTTTTTGTAATTATTTTTTTATCATATTTATAATTTTTCAATAATGTCTAAGCAAATGAATGTAAAAAAATCTTAAATATATTAGTTTGTAAGACCGTAAATAAATAGACAAACTGAAGTATTTCGGCACAAAATACGTACACGGATCTATTTTTAAATGATTTTATTTAAACTAAAATTAAAATCTGAAACATAGCTTTCCCAGATAATTAATTGATTAATTTTACTGTAATGATATGAAATGTGTGTTGTATACCTAATATAAAATTTTATTCCAAAATTTAACAAATCTGCCAACGACCTACGGTAAAACCTTATTGTACTAAAAATAAACATATTTTCTCAAAATTTAAAACCTGTATTTACTAGATAAAAGAAAAGTCTTTCGAAATCAATTTATATTTTTTGTGGAAAAGAGTCAAAACGTCTAAAATTTGATTTAAAAAAATGACATATTTGGTTATTCACTCTTAAATACGTACAAATATTATTAAGCTTACACACTCTTTTTCGCTATTGGTTTTTGGGGTGTTATGCCGTGTTGCACTACCTCCTTCTTTAGCCAACTTTTCGGACAGTGTTACAGTGTCCATCATCAGGGCAGATGTGAAGTGTAGATGATGGACACTGTAACGCTGTCCGAAACGTTGGCTAAAGAAGGAGGCAGCGCAACACGGCATAACACCCCAAAAACAAATAACGAAAATACTTTTGGCCGTGAAAATCGAAAACGCATCTCTTACGCACTCGTATATTATGGCCACACCAACATATAAAGGGACCGGAATTAATATATATTCCCCCATTAAAATCCACCTTCTTTTGTTTTTATGTTTGCACTGGATCGGGAATCGAACCCGCAACCTTCGTTTCCCGAGAGAAGAGGAACGGCAGCGTCTTTTCATACAAAACTTATATTTGGATTTGAGACCAAAATACCCAAACAAACTGAAAAAATATGTTTGTTATCTAATCGAATAGTGTTAATACGCTAAAGTCTGTACGGTTGAATTTTATATCAGCAAAAACCAAAAGCAAAAACCAGCAAAAACCTGCGGAACCGGTTTTTATCTGCGTCTAGTATACTATAATATATCAAATATCTAGAACGGATATAAATACTTTACTTATTAGTGTTATAAATTATAAAACATAGGCGATTCAAGATTGTAATATTTCATGATTTTAGAGGCAACTTGGGCAATTATTTGTGAGTAAATGATAAATATTAAACAAATAATTTTACTATATTTATTATAAAATTTTATTAAATAATATAAAATAATAAATGAAAGAAAGCATTTTGAAAGGTAAAAATTTAAATTACTACACAGAAAATGTTACGAAGAGAACCCCGTATATTTTATTGCCATTCGTATGGAAAACGTTATTTGTTTTAAATGATTTTCGGCTATGTAATTATCGTTTTTTCGCACCCATAAAATTATGTCCCGTCTTTGCAGTTAATAAAAAATGGTCTGATTTTTCGGATTGAAATTTTCAAAAAATCGCCAGGTTTTCAAAAATACGATAAAAAAACGGGATGTCTTCGAATATTGGCCTTTCCGGAAATTAAAAAAAAAAAGGGATGCCAGTGGCCTATTACCTACCTATATGTAAAAAATAGCACATTTTCCGAAATGGATATTTATTATAACTTTGATCAAAAAATATATTATTCAGTTTAATTGTGGGTATTTTGGTCTCAAATCCAAAATTAAGTTTTGAATGAATAAGTCCGTATCTATACCTAGCCTAGCAGGTAGTTACATACACCTACACTACAGTTACAAGAAATTGAACTCATCAAATTATAGCAGTAATAAAATATGCTATTTCTAGCAATTTATTATTGCTTGTAATTTTCAACTTTCTCGATCTCACAAAACGTCCCACAAAACAAAAAACTAAAATAGGCACATCGCAATCGACGAATTATTATATTGATGTACATTATTATAAAACACCGACGAAAAGTGATAACAGTACCGACTAAATAACTATATTGACCTATAAACTTTATTGGTTTTTCAAATAATCATTATCTAACTTGTATTCATATATTATCATTAAAAGAAAATGAAATGGGTCGATTTATATTTTCAAACAAACCAACTAAACACGGAACAACGAACTAAATACTTGAGCAGATAGTAAGTAAGCCGGCGGATAACGGTACAATATGCGCGCCGTACGAGCGCTCGCGAGAAACTGACACAACTGACATTAGCTTTTGATGACATTTGTTTTTTATCCAGTAAAGACTTTTTCCTCACGATGACATTAATGTATAATTTAAACTCAGTCAATTAAATACTACCTTCAGAAGGTAATAGTAAAAAGGCCAAATGAGCCGTAATACTAGTTAGCTAGACATGAAAGGGTATTGCAAAGCCCTAGTTAGTTACAGGATTACGAAAGAATCCGTAAAATCAAAAAAAAAAAAAACCTACTCCTACTGACTCAGAATGAATTGGGTGGATTCCGCTTAATTGGGACACCGGGTTATCGGAGCAGCCGATTATTTAGAGCAAGGAAAGGAAACCAAATAAAGAAACTAATACTATTAAGAGGAAACCGGGTGGTGTTTTTTCCATACAAACGTATTCCTCATTTCCCTCTCTGAATTTTGACACTAGAGAAAATATTTTTTTTACATAATATGAATATTGACCGCAAGCGTGTCGGTACGTTTTGATTTTTTTGATAAGTTACTTTTTATAGGAGTTATAACCCTTCAAAAATTGTTAAAATTGCCTTTTTTTAACGCCATCAACAAACGTTCAGTATACAAATTAGACGATGTATTTTAAAAAAAAGCAAAAGGTACAGACATAGAATGTTTTCTTCCAATACATTTGGTAAAAAAAATCTTGGAAATTGGTTCAGTTTTGGAGTAGAAAAATGAGGACTACAAAACCTCGATTTTGACAATTTTATTTAGGTATTATCAGGCTGAGGTGCATGTGTCCCTTTCTCTCAGTATTCGGGGGTGAGGGGGGGCGGAGAGGGTTTTGTTGAATACGTATACAGTCAACGAAGTGATGTGACATTCTCAATAATTATATCGATACACTAGTCCACTAGTGTTGTCATGTCCCGAGTTATCGATGTTTTTTTAAAATTATTTTTCTGTTTGGTGACTTATTTTGAGTGTGCCAATACTTACCGAGCTTATTTACTAAAGTTATTGTGACAAATTTAATTTGTTTACGTCAAATAAATTAATGGAAAAAAATTTAAAAAAAAACACCTGTTACAGACAGACCCCGAGATGATTCCGTTCCGTATTGCCGAGTTGGATATGGAACACAAAAATTAATTAAAATATTTTTTGATAACTTTTGAAGGTTGTACTCAACATAATATTATCCCTTTATAGGACACTTTTTTTAAGATACAACTACCGAACCAAAAAAAAACTTTTATATTTGACTAAATATATTGTTCTAGATTTTTTTTTCAAAAAAATTATATTTTACAAGAAAATGTGTGATGGTAAGTACATACACCACTGATCGTTTGATGGAATGCTGGTACAGCGTATGTTCAGTGGTACATGCATCTACCACATGTTGTTGAATCGATTATGTTATTATAATATCATATTATACAAATGAATATTGAAATCTATGTATAAGAGGCACCATATTGTTTATTGTGCTACATATTAGGTACATACACATAACTAGTTTAGTTTTTATTTAACTTTTTTAATACGTTATATTATTACAGAAAAATGCACTTTTGGGAATACCTCCTACATCACTTGACATTTTCAATCTTCTTCAATGATCTAATATTTTTTGTTTTTAAACGCTTTATTGTAAAAAAAATTACTGTTTAACATCTACACAATGAAATTAAAACAATTTATGGTCCAGACCTTTCCCTCGCCGGTAAATTTCTTGGTATGCGACCGTCAATTATTTCTGGTAAAAGGCATTGGTGGTAGAAATTTTCTAACAGTGGAACGATTTTTTGCCAGATTTCATCGTCCCTCTCAATTTTTTCATACAGCAAACCTTTTGGACTCCACACAACAAAATAACAATAATTACGACGAGTAATATGTAACTGGCCTTGTACTTGGTAGAAGTAATTATGATTCCGTTTTAATGTTAAAGAATGGTCTTCCAATTTACAGTAATCAATTATCTTTTGTGCAATTCCCTCTTCTGGTGACATATTTGCTATACTATAAGGGCATTTAATTTCAATTATAGAATCCTCACCGATAAGGCCATCCGGACTTGCCGCTAAAAAGTTTTTGGTTTTATCGATAAATAGCCCACAAGCGGATACCTGAAAACTTGTTTTTTTTGAAAATTGCTCTATTGCTAGGCTTTCATTTTCTTTTCCATAATTTGTGGCCATAGTTCCTTTGAATTGTGAGTACAGTAAAGAGTTTAGTACTCCCGTAACTGAAGTTTTTTGCCGAAGCTTATATATTTTTCCAAAGTTAGACGCCGTTATCCGCTTACGTCTTTCAATTGCCCACAGATTGTTATTGCTTTGGCCTACCGTATTCCGTTCGAGCTCTTCCTTATTGGTTGAAGATAATTCTTTGAGAAATTCCTCTTTTTTCGTTTCAAATATTTCAGGTGGCATATCTGGTTCTAATTCCAATTGACCATAATTTTCAAGTGTAAGTCTTACAATCCATATTTGGCATATTTAAAACCCCACAAATTTCATTCCATTGTGAATACCCATTTCCTGTACACATCACTCCTTCGACGACAGCAGTATTTATAGACATTTTCCGTTTCGGGTCTTCGGAGTGAATGTATTCTATTTTCTTGCACATTTTGCACTCGAAAACATACTGGCTTAGAAGACCATTTCGTCGTTCCTTCATAAATTTTAAATCGGAAAATGTGCAGTTGGTGTGTTCGTGCTTTATATTTGATATCTCCGAAAACAAATATTTTATATCCACAATTCTGCGACCTTCGAAATTATCGGTTTCATCAATATGGTCTGGTTCTATCACCAAATCATCAAGCGTTGTTGATGATGATGAACTTGCGTTTTCGTCTATATTTGGAGCAAATGATTCATCCATGGAAGTTTCATGCATTAGTGAAGATGTAGTTAAGTTTCCAAAAGTAGTATCGATGACATCCATATCCCTGTAAATGCAAATGATTTATTTATTTAAATTTGTCCATCCCATTTTCCCGTTATACATGCTACATAATACACGGCTCTCATAGCATAAATCTTTAGGTTTTTCTCGTAAGTCGCTCACGTAAGAGAGTTATGGCAAAATTATCAATGTAAACGATACCCATTGGTAATTTTGCCATAACTCTCTTATGTGAGCAACTTACGGGAAAAAAAACTTTACGTACGTAAAGGTAACCTTAGGAAGGTTCAGTAGTAAGAGTGACAGGAAAGCGATATTTCGACTTACCTAGATGTCGAACGTGGTGCAACATGAATCTGTCGTTTGATACTAATAATCGGTTTTTTTCGTCTAGTAGATAAAAACAAACGCGCTTTGTTTCCATTTCTTTTACCCATTATTTATCTGTA
Source organism: Limnephilus lunatus (assembly GCA_917563855.2). Taxonomy (NCBI): domain Eukaryota; kingdom Metazoa; phylum Arthropoda; class Insecta; order Trichoptera; family Limnephilidae; genus Limnephilus; species Limnephilus lunatus. Next base: position 24,656,648 of record OU830596.1, read on the forward strand.
AGAAAAAAATTTTTGAGTTGAAGGTAGGTAATATAGTAGCCGATTTTATGTAACTCAATTTCTAAATACACATATCTTATGCTACGTATATATTTGCGAATAGTGGCGTGCACAGAATTTGAAAATTGAAATTTCGGAAAAAAAATAATTTTCAGCTTCGACAACATCATTAATATCGTATTTTCAATCTTAGGATTCTAGCCCACTGAAAAATCAGTGCACGCCACTCTTTGCGGACAGAGACGCGAGCCGAACCACGAATTATGGTAAAGGTACGAAGCAACCGCAAGCGGCGCAGCGTTTCGGGCAGTTTGCTTTTGCTTCGTTCCTTTCCCATAATCCGTTGTTCGGCTGGCGTGTGTATACGCAGCCTAAGACGTAGAATAATATTTATTATAGGTTACTAGATATGTTAACAAATGTACCGACTTGCACTAATGCACTTTATGCATACAGTCAAAACTGATGAATTTACGTTATTCAGGGAGAGCCAAAAAACAACAACATTTTTAGCGATATTTATATGTTTAATTAAAAAAGGAAATTGTGTTGTAATATTGAGTTTTTATGAATGAATAGTTTATGTTTATAATAATAGTTTATGAATAATTTATGAATAGTTTAGTAGGTATCTACTCACCATATGTCCTATATGTGTAAATCGTGAGAAATGACCAAACAGATTTCAATATTCAAGGGGGTTTCAGGGTCAAAATTCGAAGGTCTGTATTTGACGTAGAATAGTTTCCAGTAAAAAGGCTAGTCAAAAACAGTAGAGTGATGCAGCCAGCGAAAAATAAAAACACTATACAATCACAAAGTACGTGATGTACCTACTGCGCCTATGCTGCCGTTTTATAAAAAAAGATGGTATGAATCTCCCGATATTACTAAACCAAAACAGCGTGCATCTTACTTTACTAATAGTAACAAGATGAATGAACTATGAGCGCAGAAGATATATCTATTATACATATAGGAATACGCACGCTCAAGTCGCGACGCGTATTGACTTATCCGTTGCAGCAGGCAGCAACCTGTATACACGCACCCACAAGTCTCATTGACTTGTGCGTGTGCAGAAGATGAGCTCGGAGCAGGCAGTCACATGTATTTGTAGTAAGTAATAATAATAATAAAGTTAAGTACAATACAATATTAAATAATGTAGACCTCGCTATTTTATTACGAATATGTACCTAGGCACCTACTTAATTTTTGGAATAAATGAATAACAGTAAATGAAATAATAAGAACGCGAAGTCGCTGGCGGGCGCGGCGCGGCGATTCGTGCTTCCAACACCTGCAGCCACGCACACACACGCATTGGGGTTCACCAATACACCGATAGCGCTTTTGCTGTCCCCGCTGAGATGAACGAAATAGAAATAATTTTTACAAATACCTATCGTTAAAATTTCTCGGCGCTCCTGCGCGCTCTTAAATCTCTACATATTATAAAACAAAATCCTCCGCCGTGTAGGTATGTCTGTCTGTCTGTTCACGATAAACTCAAAAACTACAGAACGTATTTTCATGCGGTTTTCACCAATAGATAGAGTGATTCATGAGGAAGGTTTAGGTATTTGTCAAGGTTTTTTGTAAATTGGTTGAAATATATAATATATAAAGGAGAATGTCTTTATGTGGTGGACGAACGGGCTGGCAAGCGGGCCGTGTGGATTCGATTTGTATGAATAATAATAAATAAAAACGTTTATTCATCAATACATTTTTTTACAATACATTATAATTATTATAATTAGTATAATAATCTAACAAGTTTTGTTCTTTTTATCATTGAATCTATTGATGAAAAGGTCACTGCTCATCTACAATTCAGGATTTCTCCTGGAAAGCAGCTGGTTTTCAGCTGTGCCTCCAATATAAAACAGAAAATAAAAAAAATTACAAAAAAAAATCTACAGTTTTATGCCGAGGTTGATGAAATTTTGCATATGTGACCTTCAAAAAAAGAGGAAGGTCACTGTCTACATTTGATTTCGAAAACTCTGTGTAAAGCCCGGGAATCGCTGGGGACTTCAGCTAGTTTTTTTTATAATAACAACTCTCTTTTCATAACTTTTGAAGGTTATTACCATCTTATTCCCAGTTTATTTTCTTCAATGATAAACTAATACTAATATACTTTGGTTATCTGGGACACCGTTCCGCTTAATTGGGACAAATTCCGATTTAAAGTCAATGCAAGAGTATTTCAGTAAAATAATTTTAGTAACGAAGGACGAGCGTGCGGCGTGGGTGAGGAAAGGCGATGCTTATTTTTATGGATACACGAAATTAATAATGAAAAAAATTTACATTTTAGAGAGTGAAACAATAATTTCGACGCAGGAAAATGAAAGTCGACCTCCAAATAATGTTTAAATAAATATAAATATATGTAGTGGACCTCCTAATAATATTTAAATAAATGTAAATATATTAAAAATGATTAATGTACACAATAAATAAAAATAAATAGAAGATTCCCTTCATGTTCCCGCTTAAAATCGTGTTTTTAAACTCTCTTGTAAAAAAAAATGTTCACATTGAGCGCCCAGCGATGATATTGCACCAATAAATTATTTTTCAATAATAAAACACATTCGAGAGAATTCGGATAAGTGTAATTAATATGTCTAAGTACATAAAAATATTTGTTTATATTCGAGGATTTGCTGAGGAAAAAATCCCTCATGGCCTCTGGGAATGCTACGTGGAGGGTCTTTTTAGGGAAAGGCAGTTCTAGGAAGGAAAAAGGTATTAAGGTTAGGTAGGATTCTGGGGGTCGATGTGTCCAGGAATGACGGACATATGAATCCATCCCTCCCACTGCGGTGCAAGCAGATGTATCGAGAGAGTCCGGCTGGAGAGGTCTAGGTTAGGTGACCATCAATCAGGCTCTCAAACGGTAGGCGGGCAAACGCATTCGTTGCCAAGAGCCGTCAAGACCGCCGCTAGACAAACCTCATCCCATGAAACCGGGCACCCCTGAAAAATCACCAAACGTAGCGAACCGAAAAAACTGTAATTATGTTTTGTTCACTTAAACTTCGCTTATTTGGGATCGCCGCTTATTTGGGACAAAATGTTTGGGTCCCGATGTGTCCCAATTAACCGGAATCGACCGTATTTTATATTTACTGTTAACTCTACTGGTCTGTCTGTGTCTACTAGTACTAGTACAGTAGTACAGCCAGTACTAGAGAGCAGTGAAGCGAGCTACTAATCAGATGAGTAATGAACTACAATTTTCTATTTTTAATAGTGTTCTAGGGCTGACAGGGCTGCCAAAAATTAAAAAAATAATTCTGTTTATAATCTTCAATTTTTAATCTGTCCGGATCGGTGGATAAATCCGTACAGATCGTTTTGATCCATCTTTATTATTATTTTTTCCATTATTTTTTCTGCACTCCAAATGAAGTCGACAGTCTCAAAATCCGTGTAGCTGAGTGCCTAGAAGCAATAACTCGTTGGATGTCTTCAAACAAGCTAAAGCTGAACCCATCTAAGACTGAGTTTCTCTGGGCGGCCACAAACAAACGCCAACATTTCATAGACAATTCACCTATTTCCATTTCCGGAAGCGATATTATTCCAAAGACAACAGTCAAACTTCTTGGCGTTAATCTGGATTCAAACTTTTCGCTTAAAAGGCAAATAAATACGACTGTAAGCAATGGGTTTTTTTTTTTTTTTTTTTTTTTTTTTCACCTAAGACAACTCAAGTCAGTCCGAAGAAATCTTCCTATAGAAGCAACAAAACTACTTGTAAACTCCTACGTAGTCTCACGGCTCGACTACTGTAACGGTATCTAGGCTAGCCTTCCAAAATATCAAACTGACAAACTTCAATCCGTGTTTAATGCAGCCGCTCGACTCATAACCGGAGTCTCTAAATATTCACATATTTCAGAACACCTTCTTAATCTTCACTGGCTCAAGTGCCCTCAAAGAATCCAGTACAAATTGTGCTGGATGGTGTTTAAATCAATTAATGAAATGGCCCCATCTTACATCTCTGAACTATGTGTCCCAGAAAATACTGGTCTGAGGCAGTCAACCCTTAGATCAGCAACATCATCAGCTATAGGCAGACTAATGTAACCTAAACGCAAGCCAAATACGAAATTTGGAGATCGCGCTTTCGGAGTGTCTGGACCTAAGGCTTGGAATAAACTCCCACCGGAACTTAGATGCATAACAAGCCCAACAGAATTTAGGTCCAAATTAAAAACGTACCTTTTTGGGCTCTCATACCCTTAAATAAAAATACCTATCGGAGTATCATAAAATTTTGCTTTTGTTTTCAAAATACGCTCATTACAGAACATTTTATATATTATAATTATAGTTCCCAATTATGTCCTCTGCGTGCGAACTGTGTCTTAATTGCTCTAAATAAACAATAACAGTGTTAATCTCTAGTGACCCTCCAGGTAAGTATGGTCTTGTATATATTTTCTGCCTGTACAGTGCATTTTTACAGCAGCATCGCGTTCATTGGTCAAATCATTGCACATATAGTTTCGTATCGGTGATCGATGAACCGATGGATGCAATTTTTAGCCATAAGATGTTGTTGTATATAGTTTAAAATAAGATTGTATAGACGTTTTATAAATTTGTACAGCGCCCTTGAGGTGATTTTTCACAAAAACGGCGCTATACAAGTCATCCAAATATTATTATTATCTGTTCGCTGTCCGCCTGTCGCTGTCACGAGCCGGTCCGTGTGAGATAGTAACGGATCGACTCCAAAATCCAAATAAATGGAATATTCGTGAACGCATCCGAACACTAAAAACTGAAATACGCTTTCAAATTTTATTATTATAAATAACCATGTAGTTTTTTTAAATATATACCCATATAGGTATATTTTTAATGTAAACTTTTAAAAGTTTTAAAAATGGCTCACCTTACGTTTTGTCTAACTAAAATTACTGATAACGAAACAAAACAAAAAAATCACATATTTTGTGAATTATAAAGAACGTTGTTGTCACCTCACTTTTTTTGTTGTTTCATTGAATGTAATTTTTTTTTTTTAAATCCAAAGTTTCATAAATTTTTTTTTTCCAATTTCGGTCGGAAACTTTGGTTTCATAAAGATGTAAATTTTAATTATTTTGTGGTTATCTTTTAGATTTGAATATGAAGCGTGTTGTTATCTCTTTATAACACCGTTTAAATCATAGGTACTTCTCACTATGATAGTAAGGGAGACACAACGATTTCTGTGATACCTATGTGAGTTGGGAACGATTTAAAAAATATTTCAGAACAAAATTTGTAGATCTTATATCGAAAACAATTTCGCTGCGCATATCAAAAGTCCTAAGTTTGCGCAAAATCGAGGCCAGTTTGTCATCTGAAAAAGATCTGATGTATTGCAATCGACGAAATGGTGTCACTGTGACTGCCTCTAAAATTATATACCTATATACATATATAGACTCCAAAAAAACGGTTTTTTCCACAATAGATATTATAGTAAACTGAAAGAGTGATAGGTTCGTGGTTAGCGGCAAGTTATCCGTCGCTCATTTTTGCCGAAAATCTTTCCTGTGTTACACGAGACTCGATAATGATAATAAAAGTGAGCTATATCTGTATCCAATTCATCGCCATGATTACTAATAAGACCCGTAACGTCAAAAAACATCCCTTCGGCGACTAGTACTCGCAGGTATAGTGCTCGGTGCTCGCCGTAAAATCGTATGATTCATTCCCGCGCAATTAACCCTCCGATCTATCGCAAATATGCACTTTTTACGTCTTAAACGAAATGCCAGATTTACGAAAACTTTGCGTTATTTCCGCTTCACAATTAAAGCTCTATAAATGAAACATTTCTGAACGTAGCCGAATACTAAAAACTGTTTTTGAAAGGTTACGAAATAAGCTTTCAAATTGTTATAGGTATTACAAATAAATATTAACATTTGTAAATATTAAAATTTAGAATGCAAATTTTATGTGAAAACGGTACTAAAATCACGGATTATATAAAAACCAATACTTATTCTATTGTATAAATGTATAATAAACAATTTAGTCACCTCACTTTTTTATCATTTCATACAAGAATATTTAATAAAAATTAACAATGTCTAGCGGCCCGTAGGCAATTTGGCGGGGAAAATATGTATCAACCGTGTAATCTGACAGAATAGGTATTTTTATGTATTTCTTTGGACAACTTGCATAGTGATGGGTAGCTTGATTTATTATTGAGCTTCTACTTTTTGGTTTAGGGATGTCACTAGAACAATAACGGAGTTATAACGATTTCTGTGGAGACATACGCGTTGACGTGAAAACACGCTTATTGTACTTTACTGCTATTGTCATATTAAAACGTGTAAATCTGCTTACGTTGCTGGGTGGTTTTAAGTTTAAAAAAAAACTTAAACGTAAGCGAAGAGATAGATGCGTAAAAACATACGTGCGACAGAGAAAGGCGTGGGCGGGGGGGCAAGCAACTTTTTTTAGCCTATTGCGACGATTTTTGATCAACATTAGGCCAGTCTTAAAATTTGGAGTGTACTTTGCGCCAAACGCGAGCATAATACATATTTGCAACGTATAAACGAGTCGTTTTTATGACTCGTTCTTTTGCTCAAAAGCTCTGAGTTAACTCCCGTCTACAACAATTCGAATACTTTATTTTTTTTAAATATCCCTAACACAGCATCCTCAAAAACGATGTATGTTTGTATATATATATTTTTTTTTAAAAGAAAGACAAACATTCCCGGGTTACGAATAATCCGACAATATTTGAAAATCTTCTACAGTAAACCGAAAATGTTGCTTGAGTACGCCTGGGTGGGATCCAAACGCGATGCAAACTCGGCCACTGATGCAGAGTTATATTTTAAAAAATATGATCGTAAAATAAAAGTTGGTGTACAGCCCTGTGATAAAAGCACTAGAAACGCAGTTCACTGATGTTCCTTAGTTTCTGACCCTGATCCCTGACCGCTGAAGACAGATAGCAGATAACAACTCTGAGTTGTTTGCAAACAGGGTGTGCCCCAGGGGCGGCGTTTGGGACCAATACTATTTATTTCACAACACTGCCCAATCGGGTGGCGATATAGTTCCCTTGTCTTTACACTGTACCGACAGGGACAGTTCACTGACGTTCTTCAGTTCCTGACCCTGAACTCTGACCGCTAAAGACAGAAGATAACTCTGTGGTGTTCCCCAAGGATGGTGTTTGGGACCAATACTATTTATTTTACAACACTGCCCAATCGGATGGCGACATAGTTCCCTTGTATTTACACTGTACAGGCAGGGGCAGTTCACTGACATTCTTTAGTTTCTGACCCTGATCTCTGACCGCTGAAGACAGATAGAATATAACAACTCTGAGTGGTTTGCAAACAGGGTGTGCCCCAGGGGCGGCGTTTGGGACCAATACTATTTATTTCACAACGCCGCCCAGCCAAGTGGTAATATAGTTAACTTGTCTTTACACTGTACAGGCAGGGGCAGTTCACTGACATTCTTTAGTTTCTGACCCTTATCCCTGACCGCTGAAGACAGATAGAAGATAACAACTCTGAGTGGTTTGCAAACAGGGTGTGCCCTAGGGGCGGCGTTTGGGACCAATACTATTTATTTCACAACGCCGCCCAACCAAGTGGTGAATAGTTAACTTGTCTTTACACTGTACAGGCAGGGGCAGTTCACTGACATTCTTTAGATCCTGACCCTGCCCTCTGACCGCTAAAGACAGAAGATAACTCTGTGGTGTACCCCAGGGGTGGCGTTTGGTACCAATAATATTTATTTTAAAACACTGCCCAATCGGATGGCGATATAGTTCCCTTGTCTTACACTGTACCGACAGGGTCAGCTCACTGACGTTATTTAGTTCCTGACCCTGACCTTTGACCGCTAAAGACAGAAGATAACTCTGTGGTCAGTGGCGGCTCTCCCCTTAGGACAATGGGTGTTTGACCCCCCAAAATTATGAGACATAATAATAATACATTTTTACGGATAAAACTGCTCAAAGCATCGAATTCTTTATTTGAAATAAATCGCGAAATAACGGCAGGCTAGCGGAGACGCAGACGAACAGTGACATCTATTGCATAAAATGGAAGCTCCCATTCACACAGTATTCCCTGGGTCAATTTTGCTAATGCCCTCAGCGTTAATATCTTCTCTCTCTATGCGCGCCATACAACAAATGATATGGCACTATGTTCTTCGCCTGGAGTTGATATTCTCCCGCGTAGGTAGTAAAGAAATCCTAACTACGCTTGGGTTATGTCCGTGAGGGAGACAGCATTATGAATCTTATGTGTTGTTGAAAGAGATGGTGATATAAACATAGGTCGGTTTTGCTTTTTGCACGTATGTCTCGCATGAAGAAATGGTTGTTTTTGTATTGAACAGTTCGGGAGAGATTTGAAATAATTATTCAAATTGTTATTGATGTAATTTGCGACATTTCAATTGTGGTTTGGTGGTACATTGAGAAGTAGATCTTTTCAAATATTATTTATTATATTATGACCAATTTTCAACGGACATAGAAAACAGCTTGATTTAAAACAATTTTTGTTTTAAATTTTTTTTGTATATTAGGTACCGGTGACTATTATTTCTATTAGAATAAGTTAACAATAATAACCTAAACGAAAATAAGAAAGAGAACAAGACACAGAAAAATAGAAAAAAGACAATGGTCGCAACTGGGACTTTACAAAAAGAAAGTTTTTCTTATAAACATTGAACATTATTTCTAATCTAATTTTGATTTTAAATTTTGGATACTTAGGTACTATTGGTGTGCAACTGTGCACAACTATATTGAAAACATAGAGATATACTATAGAGGCGCTATCCCGTACATAGTTCTCCGAGATTCGTGTTCAAATCTTGAACGAACAAGTGAATTCAAACTGAAGCCGCTGCGTCGAAAGGCTCGGCCGTCAGACCGTCCTTGCCTTTTACCCAAGCCCATGGTTTCATCCTTCTTTCACACATCACACAGAAATGGAGGTACGAACCTACGATTTCGTTGAACCAATTTATTCGCTAAATGTCTCATCTATGTATATGTATATATATCAATGATTGAAAAGTGCCCTCTTTAAAATGATGTGCCTGCAAGTACATGTATTATGTAGCGACTTTGCAATTTACAAATAATACCTATGTAATTTGAGTTGCGTATTCATGACCCCACCTATCTTTAAATTGATATAAATAATAATGTATCGGCATTTTTCTCAATATCAAATAAAGATTAATCACTTTTTTTTTTCAAATGACCTTCCACAGCTGGAGCCCTAGAGCCGCCTCTGCTGTGGTGTACCCCAAGGATGGCGTTTGGGGCCAATACTATTTATTTTATTTTAAATTACGTTTCCAATGTTCTGAAAGACAAATTAATTCGCAGATGACCTCATCATATTCAGACGTATTCACACCACTGACAATGCGTCATATAATTTAAAATAAATAAAGCGGTAAAGATGGTAGGTTCTAAGTGTGCCTACAGATTTTAAATAATATCTTATCAAAATTTTATTCTTTTTTTTACATAAAATCCCAGGGCCTATGTCATATTTGGGTATGCTGTGTGGAGGTCTTTTTATAGAAAGGAGGGAGAGGAGAAGCTCCGGGAAGTAATAAGGTATGAGGGGTGGGTAGGAATCTGGGGTTCAATGTGTCCAGGAATGACGGACGTATGAATCCATGGGAGACACTGTGGTGCAAGGCGATGGGTCGAGAGAGTCCGGCTGGAGAGGTCAAAAGGTCTCTCTTAACCAGTCTCTCCCGATCCTGCCTGCCACGCATTATTAAATACATCCGTCGCCAAGGCCTAGACAAATCTCACCCTATGAACCCGGGCACCCCTGCTAAGTCAGTGTTGGTTAATCAATAAATGGTTCCCGGGGCGGCGGTACCCATACCCACCTCCCAAATTAGAAAATTTAAATATTGCAGTGTGAACACAATTGGTCGATTTGCCTACCCTATTCTTGCCTATCATGCCCGTACCAAAAATATGGCCATTGAAAGAGTTCATTTCTGACACACATATTATATTTGAGACAATGCATACTGTCAGAACTGATTATTTGTGATTTCTTGCTGATAACAATAAAATTAATTATTTCAAGTGACAGAAGGATTAACGGTGAATTATTATTTTTTAAATGTTCAACTCATTAATTGATTGTCCGGATTTACCAGATTAACTACCATATATTTCATTGTGTTGATACCCAGACTTGTTAACCTAAGAAACGAATAAGGGCATATACAGGGTATAAAGTGACATATTTGACTAACGTAAACTAGTGATTCCTGATATTATATATAGGGTATAAAGTGACATATTTGACTAACGTAAACTAGTGATTCCTGATATTATATATAGGGCAGAGGTTCCCAAAGTGGGTGCCGCGGCACCCCAGGGTGCCGCGGACAGTGGTCAGGGGTGCCGCGAGATCTACTAAAAATCAATATTGACATGAACGAATACAAACATTTTATGGAATGGAAAATCACCCGCGTGGCCGGTCCGCGCTCTGGGAATGGATTGGGTGGGAGGCACAGGAGTGGGGATACGGTTGTGGTGCTGCGCTTGCAGCGGCCGCGTGCCGCATTCACTTGTAGTTTTTTCATTTAAGATTTCATTATTCAGGAAAAAACTACAAGTGTGGAAGAGAAAAATGGGTGATAATGGAGGCAAAGATTGTTTTCCAATATGGCAACAGTACATGGCCCATAGCGGAGTTAAGGTTTCAAATAACTTGCTGACCCTTTTCACAGAGCACCTATCACAGTTAACTGCCAAGTACTTCGCGGAAGACCAAGTGGAGAAGTTTGTATGGATCCAAGATCCATTCCGTGCTCAAGCCCCCAAGATTTTACTACGCAGGAAGAAGACAATTTAATTGACCTCTCGACCGACAGCAGCCTAAAAACGAAATACGCTTGTTCGGATTTGACGGAGTTTTGGATATCAGAAATCAGTATCCGATTCTAAGTGGAAAAGCTGTAAGGGTCCTCATTCCCTTTGCTACTTCATATCTATGTGAAGCTGGATTTTCAGCGGTTGCGGTTATAAAGAGCAAATATCGCTCAAAAATAAATGTGGAAAAAGAAATGAGGAGCACTAAACGGTTTTTGTACTTGTATTATATTTGCATTTTCTTTGCAAGTTTTCCTATCAATAAATGCACTTATTCATTTTACGAGTTGTATTATTCAGTGGAGCAGGTAGTGGGGGGGGGGGGGGTGGCGGTGGCTAGATAGATCCCGAGGCTAACACAGATAGACATTATTTTTTATTTTTTATGATATTTCTTTTCTATAGAAGCAGACGCTTGTGATTAGAAGAGGGACGAGTATCGGGATGAGAAAATATTTAAAATATATAAAAAAAATATATTTTGTATCTTTTAATTTAATTGTGGTAGATACTTAAAAAAAAATATATGACAGGGGTGCCGTGAGAAAATACAAATTTTCTAAGGGTGCCGCGTCTTGGAAAAGTTTGGGAACCCCTGATATAGGGTATAAAGTGACATATATAGACACAGCGCCCTTGAGGTGATTTTTCACGAAAACGGCGCTATATAAATTAGCCAAATATTATATTTGACTAACGTAAACAAGTGATTCCTGATATTATATATAGGGTATAAAGTGACATATTTGACTAACGTAAACTAGTGATTCCTGATATTATATATAGGGTATAAAGTGACATATTTGACTAACGTAAACTAGTGATTCCTGATATTATATATAGGGTATAAAGTGACATATTTGACTAACGTAAACTAGTGATTCCTGATATTATATATAGGGTATAAAGTGACATATTTGACTAACGTAAACTAGTGATTCCTGATATTATATATAGGGTATAAAGTGACATATTTGACTAACGTAAACTAGTGATTCCTGATATTATATATAGGGTATAAAGTGACATATTTGACTAACGTAAACTAGTGATTCCTGATATTATATATAGGGTATAAAGTGACATATTTGACTTACGTAAACCAGTGATTCCTAACATTATTTAAAGTAAAAAAATCAACTGGTAAAAAACGAAGTTTTTTGCAATAATACATCTACTAGTACTTTCACTTGTCTTTCAAAGCTGTTTTTTTTTTTGTTTGACTGGGGATTGAACCTTTCTACCCAGGGACTGGAATAGACAACTCTATCAACCGAACCAAATCCCGAATGGATGTCAATGACATTTGTGTGGAAATTTACGGCTGTATTGTTTCATTGAATTTCAGAGAAATGCGTATATTTGCGCGTGTGTGTGCATGATTGCCGCCAAAATTTGATAGAATTCATTATATCTACCAAGTTTCAGCTCGATTGGGTGTCTGGAAGTGGGTTAATTTTCATTACCAAGATTCCACTTCTTTCATACATTCATTCAAACAAACGAAATCGAAATTCAAATAGATGTATTTAAATTCTTTTAAAAAAAAAAAATCATATAATGTCATCACTCACTCATCCGAGTTACCGCCCATCCCCTCGCCCGACTCTAAATGTCCAGAACCTACAGTTTTTGTTTTTAGTTGAATTAAAAATTTTAAAAATGTCACCAGAGACCACCATTTCATTATTTACATTGTTTACTCAAAATAATGTTAGGAATCAATGGTGAATAAGTCAAGTACATATCTTAACACCATATACAAATGATATGTTTAACTGCCTTTTAAAATAATGTTAGGAATCAATGGTGAATAAGTCAAGTACATATCTTAACACCATATACAAATGATATGTTTAACTGCCTTTTAAAATAATGTTAGGAATCAATGGTGAATAAGTCAAGTACATATCTTAACATCATATACAAATGATATGTTTAACTGCCTTTTAAAATAATGTTAGGAATCAATGGTGAATAAGTCAAGTACATATCTTAACACCATATACAAATGATATGTTTAACTGCCTTTTAAAATAATGTTAGGAATCAATGGTGAATAAGTCAAGTACATATCTTAACACCATATACAAATGATATGTTTAACTGCCTTTTAAAATAATGTTAGGAATCAATAGTGAATAAGTCAAGTACATATCTTAACACCATATACAAATGATATGTTTAACTGCCTTTTAAAATATAAATGTACTTAAGGAGGTATTCTAGTCTAGAAAAAAAAATCTTCATATTTCGATAGTTTAGATATTCAGAAATATCTGCTTAGAAGGATTTTTCAAAAATTCGAATTATTTTAAAAGTTATAGTTAATTTAGTTCGACCTGTTTATACGAAATCTAACTAGAATCTAAATCTAAATAGAGCAAAACTTTAAGCGCATTTTTCTCAAAACACCTTTTTTCGAAACGTTTGTCACGAAATCTCAAGTTCTAATTGACCGATATTCTTGAAATTTTGCACGAATTTTCTCTATACATCCCTCTATGATAGGAACAGATAATTTTTTTTTAAATCTATTTTTTTAAATTCTGAAAAGTTAAAAAATAACTGAAAAAATAAAAATAAAAATTTAGTAGCCGCCATTTGCGAGATTTTTTTTTTCTCATTTTTCTTGGTTCATATCATAATGAAATTTGTACTGATAAGGAATCTACCTAGTTTTATTTTTCAACTGACCAGAAGGGTTGAAATCGTGATAAGATGGACACACTCTCTCCCCCCCCCCCCCCCCTACTTCAACAGCGTGTAACTTCGTAAAAAAAAAATATATATATATATACTATGTACATATATTTTTTTGAAAATGTTTTTTTTTATCGACCGTCAAAAAACGACTGAAATTCCAACTTCTAGGCTAGTTTCAATATTTCCAGCAGACCACAAGCAATAACTCCATAACTAAGTTAAAAACCCTCTTCGCAGGTTTTTGCTGCTAGGCCCTGAGGGAGGCTTTTCGTTGGGCTTCGCCCAGTTTAAGAGGGGTAAGGTTATTTTCTGAATGTACAACATGTGGAGAGTATTGTGTCAAAATTTCAAGTAAATCGGAGCAAAACTCACGAAGGTACAGTGTTTCAAGCTATCGGCCCTCGTGCTCGATTCAAGTACCTATGTATTTTTTTTTTCACCTTTTTTTGTTTCAAATGATCCGGTAATGAGTTATGGTGTTCACCGCATAACAACTTTTTTTCGAGGCGCCTCCGGAGATTCGTTCTCACAGACTTATTTATTGATATTTTTAATTGAAATTTTTTTCAAAGATAGGTACTTCAGATGTTATACCTATTATAACGTGTGTATGAAGAAAATAAACAACATTATTCATATGTCAAAAAAAAAAAATCATGAAAATATGCTTTTTTTAAGTGTTGGTGACCATTTTATAAAACCGATAGGAACTGGTTCCAAAAAAAACCAGTTAATCGGAAATATAATCTCAGTCGATCCAGTGACAGCTAGTCACCACGGGACAAAGTAAACGCGACAGGCAATGACGTTGTATGCAATATATATAGATGCCTGGTAGAAATACTTTAGACATAAATGTTGGCATTGGTAATTCATATGTCTGGGGCTTAACGCTGGAAGTGTCTATGTCATAGACATTAATATTCATATGTCTATGGTCTATGTCAAATTTGTATATCGCTCGGGATTTTTTTTTAAGTTAAAACTTAAACTTAAAAGTTTTCTTTATTCATTAGATTTTTCATTACATACATTGGGGATTTTTCGACCACCATGCTAGGCACATGCCCGTGTTGTGGTGGTCGATTTTATATACAGTAGGTACATTAACATATGAAATATTAAGAATGTGAAAGAATTAAGAAATTATATACATAAAATTATATGATATTCAAGAATACAAAAAATATAAAAGAATTTAAATTGCCATAGAGTAATATAAAAGAATATAGTAGAATATAAAATAATATGAAAAGTATAAAACATAGAAATCATATAATGATAGAATACAAAGGTATGTAATTATAAATATATAAAATAAGAGTAGGTACTATATGGTATGCATATGAGAAAGGATTTTTATTATGTTGAAATTCTAAATGTGCGTGATTATATTGGTAGGTACATTATTTCACACCAATTTTTGTACAAATAAATGTTAGGTTTAAAAATAAAATTATTTTTTCCTCCAAATAAATTAAGTAATATGACATACTAATAAATTAAGTAATATGACATATTAACCAGACTCCTTAAATTATCAGATGGAAGAGTGTTAATTGATTTGTTATTTTTATTCAAAATTATCAAATCTTTAGTTGACTGCCCTAATTTATTAGAATTAATCTGTATTAATGTACCTGCCAGACTAACTCGCAATAAAGATATTTTCAATTTTAACAATACCCTCAATACTAACTATTCTATTAATTCACCAATCCCTAGAATGCATAGCCTTGCAAATAAACATTGTGAATCTATTGATATATTTGGTGTTGACAGTTTTGCAATTTTCAAGAGACAACAAAAAAAGTGGTTCTGACGGGTGTGATGGGTTACATTTGAATATTATCCTTAGCAATAGTTTTTGTATTAAGACCAAGGGATGAAGAATTGATGTTGAACAGCCTCCCCATCCTACAATACCATATGTAGCAATTGATTAAAAAAGTGCAAAGTAAATAAATACATCTTATCAAAGTAAATACATCTTAGTGTTTGTAGGTTAAGGATAGATCTAAGAGAGTAGAAAATGTAACATAATTTGTGAAGCCTTTTTGTTGTAGAATTTATGTGTGCCTCCGTAGTTGATCATCTATGATAACTCCCAAGTACTTAATTTCATTTGATATTTTTAGGTTATCGCATGAGCAGTTTTTGTGAGGTGATGTAGGCGTGTTAAGGTTCTGTGAACATGTATGTATGGTAAGTTTTTGGTAGTTGTGGAGGATATTTGGTTTACGTATGGAAAAAAGTAGGTATTATGAAGATTGTTTATCGATTTCACGGTGTAAAAATGCCAAAAAAATATTTCGACGTCTAAATTAGATAGGTATCAATTTAGAGCATCTGACGTAGGTATTCATAGCATTCAAATAAAATATGTTTTAGAGTACTTTCCGGTACCTATATTAAATTAGTAAAAATTGACAAGGCACTTCTAGTGTTAACCCCCAGATACTATTTTATTTACTTTATTTTATTTATTTCATTGATTTAATTCATTTCATTTTTTTAATTTATTTTATTTTACTCTGTGTTAATTATTATATATACTCATAATTGCAGAATAAGATAATACCACAGTAATACGAACGGGTTAGGTGAAATTGTAATAAAAATTTCACCTAACCCGTCCGTATTACGGTGGTATTATCTTATTCTGTGATTATGAGTAAGGCGGTAGTTGTTTAAGTAATACGGCAGACTGGGATTGCTCTATCCTCCCAGTCGTAGTGGAATAAAAACTTAAATAAATAAATAATTAAAATAAAAATAAAAAAAGTTTGTTGACCCCAGGGAAAATATTTAAGAGTTTGTGAGACAAAACCGGAGTTACAATACTTATTAAGATCGCAAAGCTGATGACGCAAACATTCATTACACACTACAGAGCAATTACAAAAGCAGAATAAGATTAACCACTCCAATACATAAGCAGATATACACGATAATATAACGATAGCAGTCAAGTACAATAAGCGTGTTTTCGTGTCAACGCGTGTGTTTCCACAGAAATCGTTATAACTCTGTTATTGTCCTAGTGACATCCCTAAAACAAAAAGTAGAAGGTCCATAATAAATCAAGCTGTACAACTCTAATTCAGTTTGTCCATAGAAATGCATAAAAAGACCTATTCTGTCAGATACATCGTAAATAACGTCTAAAAGGGATCGAAATGATAATCTAGTCTCCTTCAACGGAGGCATTCTTCCGAACAGGACCTCCATTGATATGCTTGGTGTAACCAATTGACCCATACCTCAAATGGAATCTACACACACAGAATATTGCAAATAAAATTAGAAAAACAATACACTTCTTCAGATCCATTAGGAACTTTCTTAACTTCTAAAAATGATCTATTTTGCAATCACCCAATCTATCCTTGAGTATGGTATCATTGCATGGGGAGGGGGTACTTCATTAGCTCTAGATCCTGTTGAAAAGGCACAGAAAACAATTATGAAAATTATTCTCAAACTTCCTCTAACTGCAAACAGTGACTTAATATTTAATATAATGAGAGTATTTGATGTTCGAAAGATATATGTAAAAACTATCCTCATGCATCTATACTACTCTTCATATATACTTAAGATTTACACGTAATTCTAACAAAGACACATTGCAAGTTCCAGCACTCTCCACCACCTTTGGACAACGTAGTTTTAGATACTTTGCCACAAAAATATTCAACATGCTTCCTGATAATATCAAACTGAGTCAAACACAGAAAGAATTTTAAAAAAATGTTAAAATTTGGATATGTTCTAATGATCGATCCTTTACTGGTACCCTCACCCAAACGCCTTGTCATTGACGGTTATTGTAGTAATAAAATTGCTGTTTTTGTATTGTGTATCAGCTGTACTAGACGTTTGTACATAAATTGCAAAATAGGGAGCTGGACACAACTTGGCACGCCAATGTCTTTTACTTCTGGATTAATGACTCTAAGTTAAATTAGCAAAACTGAATCTATTACTGTTGTAAAACATTGAAAATTGATTCTAGTTATAATGGCCAAAACTGAATTTAGTTACTTAATTTAATATTGATTTGCACTTTGGAGACTTTTGGAGACTGTTGGGGTCAGGATAATGGGATACTGGGAGAAAGGTAGAACAGAATTTAATACTGATTAAAAACACTTTTTAAGTAGGTTAGAACTTGGAGACTTCAGTTTCTTGGAGACTTGTTACTTCTTGGCTGGTAGTTTTTGAACTGATTTCCTACCGGTTTGCCGTTTGTTTTATAGGGCAAATCCGGGTTGGACTTTTGGAACACAGAACCTCCTTGTTTCTGAAGGGTGCTTGCGTTTACGTATTTTTCCCAATCGCTATGATTTTCGAGCAGATGTGTTAAAAATCCGTGTGATAACCTTTGCCAAGACAGTCCTGTTCCAATAAACCGAAGTCTCACATAATTTTTATTGTTTCAACAAGAAAAGGTACAAGTTTACAAATGTGATACAAGATACAATATCTAGAAGTAAATATTTTCTTAAAGTGCAATAATCACTGGTAGACGACAGTTTTTTGAGGTTTTATTGTAGTATATACCTATTTTTAGGTGATGATATATATTTCTTGATTCAAATTATTCCCGATTTCCCGAAATTTAGCTCCGAGTTTTTCGGAATGTAAATTGGCTGTCGTAAATATTTACGATTCAAACATTTCCTTTGTTCAGCATTGACCAATGGCGCCGCGTCTGGTAGCAGGGTGGGGATAACGTAAATACTCAATCATTTCCTTGATTTTGATCATTGCTGTCTGGGGTCCCTGGTGGAAGTATTACGTGGTTATTCAGATGTGTTTTCGAGTCCAATGATGCTGCAGCATGTATTTATTATCAATTGCGTTTATGTTTTCAATTGATAAGTTAATTGTAGAATGTAATAGCATTGTAGACATCATTCCAAATGCACAGTGTTTCGTTGGCCAATGAGAGCACTCCCTTTGTTTCGTAGGTTATTGGAAGGGGTAACGCGCAGCGGCACGGTATTATGTGGAAGCGTAAATTCCATTCTTGAATTCTCAGGGTTGTCATACGCTTTCGTCGACACGTTCGATACATCAGCAATAATGTAAACAGAAACAAAGTATTGCTGTATAAGAACATATATTATACATTCATAAGTAAACCATAGACAAAAATACGAGAAACAATTTTACTAAAAATTCTGCCTCAATACAGGTTCGCCTAGTGAGGTAGACTATGCACAACTTAAAATATATATTATGTTACTTCTATATAACAGTTCTTACCTCCATATCTTTTTTCCTATTTTGATACTGCTTTATTGGCATCAATTATTATTATAACATTATTCTTAGGGTAGGGTTATACCCGTAAGTTTTTTCCTGTAAATCGCTCTTGTAAGCGATTTATGGCCAAATTACCAATGTAAACGACACTAAAAGTCACTTTACGTAATTTATAGCAAGTTACAGAACTTATTCTTTCGGAAGTTTTTTGACAGGTCTAATTGCGCCCGCGCGAATTTCCAGCCTTCTTACAGCTTATAAAATCAGTTTGATAAGCTAAGAGGCTTACCGCAAGAAATAGTTCCGAAATGCGCCATTGCCGCCGTAGCGAAATGTCAAAAATTAAAAGACAATTGTTTTCATAGGATTTTTTCCTACAAAACTAGTATTTATTTCCACTTATTTAAGTTTTCTGGAAAACGAGCATCCTTCTATTCAATTATCGGTCCAATCCTTTCCAATCTTGATGTTTCTGTTTTTAACATTTACGTATTTGAAATTTTGAATTCGAAGTCGGTTGCTGTCAGGCAGCTGTCATTCGGATAAAACGAAATTAATTGCCGCCTTTGACGGCACAAAAGCGCGTGGAGATTGTTTAATTAAAGCCAAAATCTATTTCAACACTTTATTTGGGCCTTTTCGTCTTTATTGACAAAATCGCGTAAATTTGACAGTAGCAGGTGGTTGTTGACAGGAAGTCATCTTACCGCAAATAAATTTACAGATGTAAACGGTCGCATGAGCATTTATACAGGTCGAACTTCCGAACAACTTCCGTGATCATTAATTACCACAAGTCGGATGCAAATGTAAACGCTCCTGTGAGTGATCTGTCAAAATCTTATGTAATCCGTAAATTTTAATTACGAGTGTAACCCTTGCCTTATAACAATGTTAATAACTTATAGATATTTACTTACTAATGCATCATTTATTACCTTATGTTTTTAACTTTGTAAGTAACATGTTATTGTCATTAAAATTATGTTATTATTACTTCTGTGTAAAAGAAAAGGAAGAAAATAAAAAGGGAAAATGTACTTAAAATGTAACCAATACCGACTGTAATATGATATTATATTATGTGTTCATATATTTTTTGGATAAAATAAATAAATTAAAAAAAAAAAAAAAAACTCTAAGTGACCAGCTCAGGTATGGGGGCTCCATCGAAACCAGAGTTAAGTTAGCCTCTCAGAAAGTGGGCGTACTGTACAGGGCCCGCAGATACTTTAATAGTACACAACTGCTAACCCTGTACAAATCGCAAGTGCGCCCCACGGTTAAATTTGATAGCCACCTCTGGTCTGGAGCTCCAAAATACCAAAAAAAAAACCCTTGACTCTGTGCAGAGACGGGCGGTTTGATAGATTCTCCCATCTTAACAGACGGATTGCAATCTTTAGAGCACAGGTGTCAGGTGGGAATGCTGTCCTTGTTCTACCGGTATTACAATGGAAGATGCTCCGAGGAACCGGTGCATAGTTGGGAAACACGCCAAACACGCGCCCAACATTTGTACACGGTTGACATTAGTCACATGAGAATGGGTCGTTTTTACGATTCGTTCTTGAGTTCAACAGCTCGGCTGTGGAACGATTTACCGGCCTGTGTTTCCTCCCTCCTACAGCATGGGTCTCTTCAAGACCCATGTTAACTCCTTCCTTTCCTCAAAAAGACCCTCCACACAGCATCCTCAAAGATGATATATGCCCTGGGGGAAATTATTTTCCTCAGGGCCTCCTGCGTGGAGTTAAAAAAAAAGATACAGATTTTACTCACCAAATCGCCTACTCACCGTTTGACATTATTATATTTTAAAATGAAAGATAAATGATAAAAAAGTGAGGTGATTAAATTGGTTATTATATATTTATACGATAGAATAAGTATTGTCTTTTTACATAACTTGTGATTTTAGTACCGTTTTCACAAAAAAAGATCATGTGAGTCATTTTTTCATTTTTTTATGTTTGCATTCTAAATTTTAATATTTACAAATGTATTATTTGTAATATGACAATTTGAAAGTGTATGTCGTGTAACCTTTCAAAAACAGTTTAATTGTGAAGCAGAAATAACACAAATTTTTTGTAAATCTGACATTTCGTTTAAGACGAAAAACATGCATATTCGCGATAGATCAGAGCAGTTAAGAAAGAGAAACTTGGATGTTTCGGATGTGTAGAGAGTGGAGAGACAGAGAGAGGACTATGTATGTATATAATATTATAACAGACAAAAGACATGAAAAGTTGGGACACCCTAGGAAGACATGACACAATCAAGTGAATCAAATACAACACAGAGTTGTGTGGTTTTCCCTCCTCTCTGCCGGGTTACTTACGTGCTTAGTCATGTACCCAGGGCCGTAGCTAGGAGGGGGGCATTATGGGGCAATGCCCTGCCTTAAAATACCTGCGCCATACCTTAAGAAATACCATCGACTATGATAATATACTAGTAAACTGTTTGTTCACA
Source organism: Limnephilus lunatus (assembly GCA_917563855.2). Lineage (NCBI taxonomy): Eukaryota > Metazoa > Arthropoda > Insecta > Trichoptera > Limnephilidae > Limnephilus > Limnephilus lunatus. Next base: position 24,678,069 of record OU830596.1, read on the forward strand.
GTTTGATATGATTGAAAAAAAATACTACTTATTAGTTACATCTAACTAAACAGCTTCGAATTAACCAAGGAATCATATCATACTAATTCTTTATTCTGCCCATAGATGGCATTGAAGTAAGTGGTGCGAGGCTGTGCGTGTATTGCAATCACTGCTTATGGGGAATTTCTAAACAGTTTGGGGATTCTATTAAACGATTGAGTTTAAGTTAAGTTTGCACCTTGTATCAACGACGTCGCGTGCAACGTGGTACAAACTACGAATCGTTTTTTGACAGATAACAATTAGACAAATTGGGTTTAAAAGTTTTAACTGTCATATTATATTGGTACACATAATGGCATAATCAAGGTTTGCTCGACAGGAAAATTGAAGTAGATTTCGAGATTTGAATTTGTCTGTGGTGTTGATTGGTTAGTGTAGTGTAGTAAGGATAGTATTTCGTGATTTGTAATACGTGCCCGTGATTTTGCGATGGATATAGGAGATTTCTTTGGCAAAAAACGGAAAATCGAAGAGGAAATCGACAATGAAAAACCTCATTCCTCAAAACAGATGGAAGGACAATGTACAACTACTCCTAATCCTATGGAAAAATGTTTGGTGAAATATGATAGCTATGGTATCTATATATATACACATGTATGACGAAAATCGATTCACCAGATCAGATCAAGTTCCATTTTTACTTGCGCCCTACCTGTAATTAACGCTAACCTTTCTCAAATTCTACTCAGGCTACGGCCCTGCATGTAACTAGTAAGACAATTCCCCAAAATACATTCTGATAAACACTAATGTCTGTAATCTGATTAATGAGTGAGTAAGTTTGCATTGTATTATTTATTGATTATTATCTAGATGTGTTTACAAGCATGTAGTAATCCATTGAAACCAACTTTGATTTCTTGTTGATAAACAAAGGTCAGCCAGATGGCTTGGAAAAATAATCTGTCTATTGATATCTATATTCAAGGGGCGATTGAAAAGTAATCGGCCTAGGCAACAAAATACAACTTTTTCAGGCTAAACTCAATTTATTTCTCAATATAGTCCCCTTTTGGCACTACACACTTCGTTCAATGATTATACAATTTTTCGATGCATTCTGAATAATACGATTTCTAAAATTTGATGACTAAATCTGAATAGCCAGGTACATTTTCCACATCTCCTTCCCCTCCCCACTACCTTCAGCATCACACCATACCAAAATTGGGGATGCCATAGTCTCACTGGCTCGAGACGGTTGGGAGCAGTTGGGACTCTTGTGTTATATTCAGATAAAAAAAGTTATATTATATGAAAGTAGGAATCTTTAGCGTTTTTTTGCTAAGCCAACTGCACATATAAGTATGTTGTATTTTGTTATTGCCGCATGCTATAATATATAAGTATATCGACTTTGATTGTACGGCCGTATATCCTCTTTGCATGCTTACTTGAATAAAACATCTTCTAAACTTTCAGCCAGACCAACAACTGTCTGAAGGATCAATTGTCTGCCGAACCAACTGTCGGCCGGACGAACTGTCGGCTGGACCAACTGTCGGCCGGACAAGCTGCCGCTGGACCAACTGTCGGCCGGACGAACTGTCGGCTGGACCAACTGTCGACCAACTGTAGCCGGACCAATTGTCGGGTCACCGTGATAATATAGGTAGCAGATGATTATTTTTTTATGGATTCTTTCAATTTCCAGAAAATGGTTTCGATTAGAGGATGATCATATAATGGAACCACATTCCAGGATGTTGCGGACAAGTACTTCATACATTCGTTACATTATTTACATTACGGAGAAAAAATCCAGACATTTTGTTAGCGTGGGAGACAATGTCACGAATATGGTAATAATTGTGGTGATTGTTGTATGTATGATGATATGAGAGAGATCGTATGAATGAAAAAAACATGAAAGAGCATGAATGACTATATAAGGGATGTACTTTGTCCATTGTGCCTCTTCACTCAAAATCTCCACTTGATACAACATTGTATACTAGGCACTTACTTGTACATTAAGAACCGAACTCTCTTTATTGATCACCACCAACATAAAATCTGTGGTAGCCCTTGACCACGAGAACCTTGCACCATCTCCGGTGTAAATCCACTACAATAATACAGTACTATCTCTCTAATCTGCCACCCCAAAAACTGGGAAAGTGACAAATAATTAGTGAAAGCGCCGGATTATAGTGCATACATACAATTATCACATACGTAAAAAATTAAATCTTCCCGGAGTAAGGACGTCTGGTCCAGTTAAATAATCATTGTAAACTTTACGAAAAATATAAATGGTTCCATTAGAGTTGATCCGCCAAATTTAGCCGCACCGGAGTATATATAGTATATACAATGTGCAGTCGGTTTAGGGAAAATATGGCATATCTAATTACACAAAATATAACTAAGTGTACCCAAAGGGAGTGTAGAGAGGATGCACCGCCGAATAACAAAAGTATAAAACATATTTTCATTCACATGCATCAAGGAATAATCTGCTTCTCTATATACTGCGTATACCAGCGCATAAGTACAAAAAAATCAGCACTGTATATATATTATTTTACACGTTTCATATTCATGCCAACTTATTAAGGGTATTTTTGAAGTCGATTTTAGTCAAGTTTGAAATTGGTAAATGATGCACAAAAAAAAATTATTTTATGATGACAGATCAACTGTCGGGTCACCAATGTAAATAAAGCAACTTATAATCTCAATGAACCTCGATCTTATTTGGAAGTTTCCCCCAAATTTCAAGTAGTCTTAATTGTTGGAATCTTATAGTAGATATTATAAAGGCGAAAGTTTGTATGGATGAGTGTTATTCTTTCACGCAATAAACACCGAATAGAATTTAAAAATTCTTTCACTAATCGAAAGCTACATTATTTGCGAGTAACATAGGCTATATATATTGGTAAGCTCTGTTATGAATAAGCTGTAGCGTTATGCAATTATTTTTCATACGTTTTCTGTCCCTAACAAAATCGAGTTATTGCAAACGTCAAACAAATTGTTACCTTGGAAAAAATGTTTTTTTTTTTAACTAGGCAATTCACCCTAAAAATAGTGGTTTGTTGGCGTCGTAGTTAATATCTACCTATCTCTAAAAATGTTTATTGTCCGGACGAAAAGCATAGCGTTACTATGTAATTATTTGACGTGGACTGTAATTTTGTTATTTCTTTAAGTTACTCTGGATTCAAATATGAATAAAATACTAATTCCTACTTGAGGCGAAATTATCAGAATAAATTAGGGGAGTAGGTACTTAAAATAAATTTCTATAATTTAAATATTTTCTAAAATAGAATTTTTATTTGCGAAAATTAAACAATAATTATTTTTTATTAGACAAAAAAGCAAGAATAATAACAATTATGCCAATAATTATGCCAGTAATTTCCCACTAATACCATGCGAGCGAAGCCGCGGGTAAAAGCTTGTTAATAATAAAAGGGGAAAATGGACATATTTACATCGTTTGTCTCAATATTACTTAGTGTAAGAAAGAGATGCAGCATTATTGTGACAAAGAATGTGCATTTTATGGTTTTTTTCTGCTGCAGCTAAGGGAATATTAAAAGCCCCCATTTATTAAACATTTTCAAGGGGACATGGCATGTTTCGCATGTAAGGCCTGGCGCAAATTTAGCCCAGCCCATGCACAGTACTCGCGTGACCGAAACCCAGCCCACGTACATGTTTTTTAAGAGTAACGCATATTTAACACAGCCCACACCCATGCCATACCCAACCCTCACTTCTCGCAGAATGCAAAATGACAGCAAGGCAGCAACTTCTTGTCGATTTACAATCTGAATCTGAGGATGAAGAAAGATTCATATTGCACCCACTCAGCAAAAAAAGAAAAAGAAGTAAAATGAAGGAGTATTTACGAAAAAGAGAGAGTCATGGAGAGTATCCAGTAAAATTTCAGATTTTTTTGTTTTACTTGAGCCTCACACAGGAGGCCATGGGGAAAATAATTTCCCTCAGGGCGCGTGTCATCTTTGGGGATGCTGTTTTGAGGGTTTTTTTAAGGAAAGGAGGGAGAGGAGCGTTCTGGGAAGGAAAAGGGTTTAAGGTGTGGGAAGGAATCTGGGGTTCAAAGTGTCCCAGTCATCCGCCTCCAAGACCTAAACAAATTTCACTCTATGAACCCGGGCACCCCTGCTAAATCACCAAACGTAGACAAACAATTGGGGTGACCTATGGCAGAGGTATTGGTTATCCAATAAAGGTTCCCGGGGCGACGGTACCCATTCCCGTCTCCCAAATATAAATATATAGATAGTGGGATATCAGTATAATTTACTATATATGTATTAATACATTATAGTAAATTAGACTATATATATCAATTTATGCATTATATTATACACGGTGTCCGAAAACTCGTAGTACAAGCGGAAAACTGGTGAACCTACATCACATAGGGAACCTAAATAAACATAAAGATTTTCAATTTAAGCATTTTTACATTCAAATTTAAAAAAATATGTATCTAATAAATTTTTTCGGGTTCTTTAGGGTTACCGATACACGGAAATGTTATTTTGACAGTTCGAAGATGCTACTATAAAATTATTTATAAGCTGCAAAATCTTTTTTTGTGTCCATAGTTTATTTATTTTCACTTACTAAGTTATTCTTCCACCTCTTCTAGGCATTAAAATATGGTTAATTAACGTATTTACTTTGTTGTGGAGCAATTTGAATAAGCGGCGGGCAATAATTTACTCCAGTTGAAAGTAATACGAACGATTTTCGGCCAATTCGAATAAGCCTTGTGAGAGAAATTATTAGCATATTTGTGTTCCAACTTACATTATGTAGTAATGTTCCTTTTCAAATCTAAAAACCCTAGGCACATCACAAAAAACACATTAAAATGTCATTGGTACATCACAAAAACATAATAACAGGCGTTGGTATTATATATATACTATATATTAATGCTCAGTTTTTCAAAAAACTCACTTTTTCTGGCACGCCAAAATCGACCGCACCGCCCCTTAAGTTTCACCAACCTCGAGGTTCACATTCGGGTACAACCGATTAAGACTTTTGATGGATCCGAAAGTGACCTCTCGGCTCCTCGAGTTTCAAAGACCGCAGAGACCATATTCGGTTCACGGGAAACTCACATAAAATCGAACCGCTACATAATTGACAGCGCCAAATTACGCAAATCAGCGGCGAAAACTAGAACCTCTGACTAAATCTATCACCTTTGGCCTCGGTTATATTTTCCGCCGACAGGTTTGCACTCCAAAAAAGGCAGAGAAAAATTAAGACACTCATTTCCATACAATGAGAAATTTATTCTTATTTATTGTACGGCGTTTTTGAGAAAAAATGACATTTTAAACGTGCTTTGCGGGATCGTAGATTACGTAAAAAAAACACTTTCTGCCGGAGATGTTTTTTAATAAATATAAACATTACAAGTTTTAAAAGCTTTTAAAATCAAAACATGTGTAGCTCTCCCTTGAAAATGTTTCACAATATTGAATTCAAATTCGACATTTTTCTGACATTTGCGAAAAATTCACTTTCATCGATAAATGCAAATCGTTCGCAGCCTGTAAAATTGGCTGGTATATTAAAATTTTATAATTTTTCTCGAACTTTGCAACACTGAAGATGGAGTCGTGATGGCGTTAAAAGCCACTACCACCTTAAAAAAAGCAGACCCCGCCCTAATAGGTTTTGTATGAAGAATTTTTTTTTTAAATGGCGGATTTCAAATTTGCGTTGTTCAGCAGGGCCTAAATTTAAGCGTGATTTCTGCAAATTTGTGCATCGGTCTTGCCTGTGTAAAAAATATAATTATGGAATATTATCTGTCCGTGTATGATATAGTAGGTAAGTACCTTATACAAAAGACCCGCGCTTGGACAGCAAATGTTGAGACAGCCCAGTATCCGAAATGTCATATGTTTACTCTAATAAAACGGATCTCTCAGCGGTTTGGGTTGTTGATTTTGCGGTATACGGCATTACGGCCCAAAAAACGATTCCGGCTTGGATGTTTTTGAAAAATACGGTACACGAAAACATAACGCATCTTTTGATAACAATATAAGGTGTCCGTCCCATGTAAAAAAGTTCAGGGTCGCCGAAAAACCTATAAAATTTTCGAAAAAAAATACGACAATATACGCCCATAGATTAACTTCAGAAGGATAGATATTTACCGGCAAGTGCAAATTGAAATGTAATTGATTTCAAGGGTAGGTGCCTACTTATTTCGGTAGTACCTATTGCAAATATGATGAAAAAAGCAAAAACATTGCCGGAATTTTTTAAGGAAAAGCGCCGGTACCTACCGGAATGGGTAGATAGACAATTATTTAGGTTTCTTGATGCAATTTAATTTACTAAGGTAATGTTGTTTCCACGATACTGAATAATTTAACAATTTTTTTAAGTTTATTTTCACGTTCTGTGTAAGTTCTATTTTTTTATCAGTAAATGCCAGTTGCATCACAATACAAAAATATCTATAGAACTTGAATAGAATTCGAACCGAACTTTTACAGAAATTACTCGAAGTTGAACGGGATATTTTTTTTAAGTATTAAATTCGTATAGCGCTTTTTTTAAGCAGTAAAACTACTGGTGAGTTCTGGCATTATAAAATTTTTATGAAAATGTACGTACGCTCATAACTTCTGAAGGACTGCGACAAATTGAAAAATTCTTTTTTTGTTGTGTTCGTTATTGTTAATACAAGGTTTGTATAAAACTACTGGTGAGTTCTGGCTTCACGAAATTTGTATAAAAAAAAATAATAGGTGGCGCATGAGCTGTTTGAAAACTAAATGTACCGGGAATTAGTGTATGTAGTGTTTCAGCTTTTTGCTGCTAGGTCCTGCGGGCGGCTTTATACATAATTCTGTGTTTAACCGCTAAGCGTTGCTAAACCTTTCATCCGATTGCGATAAAAAATTGTATATTTGATGTGTGCATGCCCACGACGGTTTCTGTATACAAAAGTGAGCTCTGGCATCATGAAATTACGCATTGCTAAACCGTTCATGCGATTGCGATGAAACTTTGGGGATTTGATGTGTGCATGCCTACAATGGTGTCTATATACTAACGTATGGCATTTTTGCTGCTAGGCCCTGTGGGCGGCTTTATATATATTTGTATGTTTAACCGTAGGTACCTACCCGCTTACTACGAATTTTTTTTTTCTGTTAGTAAGTCAAGTTAGTTTTAACCCGTTAGTTGCTTTGCAACGGGCAAACTTCTAGTACTATATAGTATTGTCTGGTTTCGAGACAAAACTCACTTTTTTCTTGACGGAAAAATCGACCGCACCTCCCCTTAAGTTTCACCAACCTCAAGGTTCACTTTCGGGTGAAGAACTTTAAGACGGCCCTTGCACGCCAAAACGACCTCCGGGCTGTTTGAATTTCACCCACTCTAAGGTTCACTCTCCCTCAAATACCCGTGTCCGGTAAAATGTATGGGAAATTTGTATGGAAAATTCAGCCAAAAAATGTGTCGATCATCTCAAGCCAGAATGGACCTCGGCGCTCGGTATTTCGGAACAATTTAAAGTTCACAATCCTTTGAATTCGTTTGGCACTAGCAATTGTTTCTGAGAGACCGTTTACTGAGGAGGTGAAATTCAATCGCGGAAATAGAGTTTTTTTGTAGACAAAATTAACGTCGCTAGCGATATATTCTCTCATACGAATTAACGGCGAAAACTGGAACTTCTCATTAAATCAACCAATTCGGCTCAGTTATAGTTCCCGCCGACAGGTTCGCATTAAAAAAAAACAACCACAAATTAGGCCTTAGTTTCAATGCAATGGAAAATACTAGAGAGAATGTTGAGACAGGTCAGTTATCAGTTATCCGAGATGTCAAAACAAAACGGATCTCTCAGCGGTTTGGGTTGTTGTTTTTCGGAAAATGGCATTGCAGCCGAAAAAACGATCCCTGGTTAGATGTTTTTGAAAAATTCGGTACCCGGCAATATAAGGCAACTTTTAACACCAAAATTTCGTTTCCGTTCCATGTAAAAAATTTCAGGGTCGCCGAAAAACCTATAAAATTTTCCAAAAAAAACAAGAAAATACGTGTCCATAGATTCACTTCAGTAGGGTGGATATTTACCGGCCAGTACAAATTATGTTATTAATTCAGGGTAGGTACCTACTTATCTCGGTAGTATTGCAAATATGATGAAAAAAGCAAAACCATTGCCGGAATTTTGTAAGGAGATGCGCCGGGACCTACCGGAATGGGTAGTTAGACAATTATTTAGGTTTTAATGCAATTTAATTTACTAAGGAAATGTTATTTCCACGATACTGTATAATTAACAATTTTTTAAAGTTCATTTTCACGTTCTGTGAAAGTTCGGTTTTTTTATCAGTTAATGCCAGTTGCATCATAAAACTGAAATAATTACAGAACTTGAATAGAATTCGAACCGAACTTTTACAGAACGTTAAAATTGACTTGAAAAATTGAAGAATTTTTAATTTTGTTAAACAACCCAGCGTAAATATGTGTTTTTTTACTCACTCTTTTTGCACTCGGAATTTAGGTAGGTACCCATCTGCACATAACAACTCGATATCATCCAACTATATTGCATACGTATTAGTTTTCTAATTTTACAATGAAATTACTCGAAGTTGAACGGAATATTTTTTAAAAGTATTAAATTCATAAAGCGCTTTATTTTAAGCAGTAAAACTACTGGTGAGTTCTGGCATTATAAAATTTGTATGAAAATGTACGTACGCTCATAACTTCCGAAAGACTGCAACAATTTGAAAAATTCTTTTTTTTTGTGTTCGTTATTGTTAGTACAAGGTTTGTATAAAATTACTGGTGAGTTCTGGCATTACGAAATTTGTAAAAAAAAAAATTATAGGTGGCACGCGAGCTGTTTGAAAACTAAATGTACCGGGAATTAGTGTATGTAATGCGGCAGGTGGGGGGGGTTGGAAACAGGAAGGGGGGAGGGGAGCCTGGGAGGGGGAGGGGAACTCGGGAGGGGGTTTACGATACGGAGAAGCCTAGGAGTGAAGTGGGGTGAGGGAAGGTGAGGGAGGCGGAGTGGAAAGGGTAAGAGGACGCTGGGTAGGAAGGGGGGGGGGATTCCTGGTTCCTGTATACAATAGTGAGCTCTGGCAACACGAAATTACGCATTGCTAAACCGTTCATCCGATTGTGATGAAACTTTGGGGATTTGATGTGTGCATGCCTACAATGGTGTCTATATACTAATGTATGGCAGATTTTTGCTGCTAGGCCCTGTGGGCGGCTTTATATATATTTGTATGTTGAACCGTAGGTACCTACCCGCTTACTATGATTTTTTTTTCTGTCAGTTAGTAAGTCAAGTTAGTTTTAACCCGTTAGTTGCATTTGCAACAGGCATAAGCTAGTTATATAGTATTGTTTGGTTTTTCAAAAAACTCACTTTTTCTGGCACGCCAAAATCGACCGCACCGCCCCTTAAGTTTCACCAACCTCGAGGTTCACATTCGGGTACAACCGATTAAGACTTTTGATGGATCCGAAAGTGACCTTTCCGCTCCTCGAGTTTCAAAGACCGCAGAGACCATATTCGGTTCACGGGAAACTCACATAAAATCGAACCGCTACATAATTGACAGCGCCAAATTACGCAAATCAGCGGCGAAAACTAGAACCTCTGAATAAATCTATCACCTTTGGCCTCGGTTATATTTTCCGCCGACAGGTTTGCACTCCAAAAAAGGCAGAGAAAAATTAAGACACTCATTTCCATACAATGAGAAATTTATTCTAATTTATTGTACGGCGTTTTTGAGAAAAAATGACATTTTAAACATGCTTTGCGGGATCGTAGATTACGTAAAAAAAACACTTTCTGCCGGAGATGTTTTTTAATAAATATAAACATTACAAGTTTTAGAAACTTTTAAAACCAAAACATGTTTAGCTCCCCCTCGAAAATGTTTCACAATATTGCAATCAAATTCGACATTTTTCTGACATTTGCGAAAAATTCACTTTCATCGATAAATGCATATCGTTTGCAGCCTGTAAAATTGGCTGGTATATTAAAATTTTATAATTTTTCTCGAACTTTGCAACACTGAAGATGGAGTCGTGATGGCGTTAAAATCCACTACCACCTTAAAAAAAGCAGACCCCGCCCTAATAGGTTTTGTATGAAGAATTTTTTTTTTTAATGGCGGATTTCAAATTGCATAGCTCGACAGGGCCTAAATTTAAGCAGGATTGGTGCAAATTTGTGCATCGGTCTTGCCTGTGTAAAAAATATTATTATGGAATATTATCTGTCTGTGTTTGATATAGTAGGTAAGTACCTAATACAAAAGCGCTAGATTTACCCGCGCTTCAACAGCAAATTAAAATGTCAAAAGAAAACGGATCTCTCAGCGGTTTGGGTTGTTGTTTTTCGGGAAACGGCATTGCGGCCGGAAAAACGATTCTGGCTTGGATGTTTTTAGAAAATACGGTACCCTGAAATATAAGGCAACTTTTAACGGTAATATAACGCGTCCGTCTCATGAAAAAATGTTCATGAGGATATGATAAACATATAACATTTTCCAAAAAAATGAGGAAAACGCGTGCCATAGATTTCAGAAGTGGAGATTTTTACTGGCCAGTTTAAATATGTTCCTTCAGGGTAGGTACTTATTTCAGTGGTATTGCAAATATGATGAAAAAGCAAATATTGCCGGAATTTTAGTAACAAATGCGGAGGTACCTACCCGAATACGTAGCTACACAATTAAATGCAATACTTAGGTTAGGTTGTTGTACAACGATACTGAATAATTCAACATTTTTTTAAGGTTCATTTTCAAGTTCTTCGTAAGTTCTATTCAAGTTCTGTTATTTTATCTGTACATGCCAGTTGCATCATAAAACTGAAATAATAACTGAACTTGAATAGAATTTGAACCGAACTTTTACAGAACGTTAAAATTGACTTGAAAAATTGAAGAATTTTTAATTTCGTTAAACAACCCAGCCTAAATATGTGTTTTTTTTTACGTATGTATGCAAGTACCAGCACTCAAAATTTAGGTAGGTACCCATCTGCATATAACAACTCGGTATCATCCGACTATATTGCATACGTATTAGTTTTCTAATTTTACAATGAAATTACTCGAAGTTGAACGGGATATTTTTTAAAAGTATTAAATTCATATAGCGCTTTATTTTAAGCAGTAAAACTACTGGTGAGTTCTGGCATTATAAAATTTGTATGAAAATGTACGTACGCTCATAACTTCCGAAGGACTGCAACAATTTGAAACATTCTTTTTTTGTTGTGTTCGTTATTGTTAATACAAGGTTTGTATAAAACTACTGGTGAGTTCTGGCTTCACGAAATTTGTATAAAAAAATTTAATAGGTGGCGCACGAGCTGTTTGATAACTAAATGTACCGGGAATTAGTGTATGTAGTGTGGCAGCTTTTTGCTGCTAGGTCCTGCGGACGGCTTTATACATGGTTGTATGTTAAACCGCTAAGCGTTTCTAAACCATTCATCCGATTGCGATGAAAATTTGAGGATTTGATGTGTGCATGCCCACGACGGTTTCTGTATACAAAAGTGAGCTCTGGCATCATGAAATTACGCATTGCTAAACCATTCATCCGATTGCGATGAAACTTTGGGGATTTGACGTGTGCATGTCTACAATGGTGTTTATTTACTAACGTATGGCAGGTTTTTGCTGCTAGGTCCTGCGGGCGGCTTTATACATAGTTGTGTGTTTAACCGCTAAGCGTTGCTAAACCATTCATCCGATTGCGATGAAAATTTGTAGATTTGATGTGTGAATGCCCACGACGGTTTCTGTATACAAAAGTGAGCTCTGGCATCATGAAATTACGCATTGCTAAACCATTCATCCGATTGCGATGAAACTTTGGGGATTTGATGTGTGCATGCCTACAATGGTGTCTATATACTAACGGATGGCAGATTTTTGCTGCTAGGCCCTGTGGGCGGCTTTATATATATTTGTATGTTTAACCGTAGGTACCTAACCGCTTACTATGAATTATTTTTCTGTTAGTTAGTAAGTCAAGTTAGTTTTAACCCGTTAGTTGCATTTGCAACAGGCATAAGCTAGTTATATAGTATTGTCTGGTTTCGATCGACCGCTCACTTTTTCTGGCACGCCAAAATCGACCGCACCGCCCCTTAAGTTTCACCAACCTCGAGGTTCACATTCGGGTAAAGTCGATTAAGACTTTTGATGGATCCGAAAGTGACCTCTCCGCTCCTCGAGTTTCAAAGACCGCAGAGACCATTTTCGGACTCAGGGTAGCGTGCTCAAATCGTGTCCCGATTTAGGACCATTTTTCATACAAAAAACCCGTGCACGGTTTACAGCGCACCAAACGGCGAAAACTATAATTAAATCTCTAACCTACGAAGAAATTCGGCCTTAGTTCTATTTCCTGCCGCTAGGTTCACCCGTTAAAAACGTCGCATTTTTCCCGGAATGTAATTAAGTTTTTTTTCCATACAAAACTGATTTTGCCAGGAATTTATACTAAATAATTAAACGGCTTCGAGAAAATTCTTGAGAAAAATTTACATTTTACAGGGGCATTACGGAATTAAAGATTACGTTAAAAAAACACCTTCCGGCGGACATGTTTTTGATTAAACATAAGCAATACAAGTTTTATAAACTCTTAAATCCACGACATGTACCGCATTTCATTCAAATACTTCACAATTTTGCATCAAATATTGAAATAATTCTGACATTTGTTGAAATTAATCTGTCCTCGACAATGCAAATCTTTGCGGCCAGTTAAAATGAATTCTATGTAGGTACCTACCGGCGTTGAAAGGCGAATAATTTACTTGCAGAAAATAAATCGTAGTAGTACGATGTGGTTTCATATAGGTACCTATGAAACCAAACCGTACTACTACGAAGATACTTAATTCCATAGAAAATCATATAAAACGATAAAGATTGTATAATGCTGCATTCACATTTTGTAAAAAGCTTTAGATTGCTGAATTTTAATAAATTTAATTAGAAACGGGCCAGCAGTACTTACTCATGTGGGAATATTATCGTTCAAATATAGAGAAAATAATAAAATGAGTCGATTTAAATAACTTACTAAAGATGGTCAATTTCTTTGCCACAAATGTTGTACATAGGTATCTACTTGAACATTGTACGTCGATATAAATATTTTTTTCCTTGGGAATGACTAAGATTATTGCCATTTTATGCGTTAATTAAATAAACACGATAAAATTATTTTTTTCTTACATTTTACATTACAATAATTTCTATAACGCCATTTCTGCAAAAAATCACACCAAGAGCCCAGTGCTCGATACCAGGAGCATAGAAATAAGAGCAGTTACAAAATATCATAATGTTCTGAATTAAATTAAATGTTTATTGACAAATTTTTTTTTTTTGTGAAAAGACGAATGGTAAAATATTGTAAAATTGTAAACATTGTAAAATATTGTAAACATATTGTTAACATTGTAAAATAAAATAAAGTTTCAAGTATTTTTTTTCCATAAATAAAAATAAATAAATTATAGCGCCGTTTTTGTGAAAAATCACCTAATGGACGCTGTACTCCCGTTGAAAATGTACCAGGAGCACAGAATTTTGCTGAGGTAATAATATATTGTTAATAACTAAGAATGATCCTTTTTTGCCAAATGGTGTAGATACCTACCTGAATAATACATTGGAACTACATTTGTTTTGTAATTGTTCTGTACATTTTTAATTCAATTTTAATGTGAACACCGCACAAGAGTCCCAACTACTGGAGCCAATGAGACTATGGCATCCCCAGTTGGGGTACGTTGTGAGGCTGAAGATAGTAGGGAGGGAGGGGAAGGTCATGGGAAAGAGGAAGGTGGGGAAGTACCTGGCTATTCAGATCTGGTCACCAAACACGGTTAATTTAAGCAAAGGGGCCATTTTAAGCAAAGTTTCAATTCCTAATGGTGGTCTTATCACATATCGACCTGCACAACCCGAATGGCACTGTGAAAAAATTGAGCAGGAAGCTCCTTGGCCCCTTTTACGAGAAAAAGCCCATACTGAACGCCTTGAACCGGGGGACCGAAGCGGCCCGAGAGCGGGTGTACTAAATTGAGCGGTCGACTGCTGGTGCCCTTTGCAGGCGCACACTCGCTTTATCCACATTCAAACATCGTTTTTTTCTAAAAATATTGAATTTAACACGCGTACCTCAGAGTTTTAATCCGTTAATTGCCTGCAACGTGAAAAGCTGTTTTAAAATAAATTGATACACTCAGTTGGTAGGTACTGAAAGCAGGAATTATGTGTTTGCTTCATCCACATACAAACATATTTTTTGTCTTCATATATTTAACTAAAAACCCGCTCCTCGCTTAGTGTTTTCACCCGTTAGTTGCCTGCATTAGGCAAAAACAGTCTCAAAATAAATTCGTGTCTATATACTAACGTATGGCAGGTTTTTGCTGCTAGGCCCTGCGGGCGACTTTATATGTGTTTATATGTTTAACCGCTAAGCGTTGCTAAACCATTCATCCCATTGCGAAGAAACTTTAGAGTTTTGATGTGTGCATGTCTACAATGGTGTTTATATACTAACGTATGGTAGGTTTTGCTGCTAGGCCCTGCGGGCGGCTTTATATGTATTTGTATGTTTAACCGCTAAGCGTTGCAAAACCATTCATCCGATTGCGATGAAAATTTGAGGATTTGATGTGTGCATGCAAACGACGGTTTCTGTATACAAAAGTGAGCTCCGGCATCATGAAATTATGCATTGCTTAACCGTTCATCCGATTGCGATGAAACTTTGGAGATTTGATGTATGCATGCCTACAATGGTGTCTATATACTAACGTATGGCAGGTTTTTGCTGCCAGGCCCTGTGGGTGGCTTTATATATATTTGTATGTTTAACCGTAGTTACTTATCCGCTTACTATGAAATATATTTTTTTTTCTGTTAGTAAGTAAGTCAAGTTAGTTTTAACCCGTTTTTTGCATTTGCAATAGGCATAAGCTAGTTATATAGTATTGTCTGGTTTCGATCGACCGCTCACTTTTTCTGGCAAGCCAAAATCGACCGCACCGCCCCTTAAGTTTCACCAACCTCGAGGTTCACATTCGGGTAAAGTCGATTAAGACTTTTGATGGATCCGAAAGTGACCTCTCCGCTCCTCGAGTTTCAAAGACCGCAGAGACCATTTTCGGACTCAGGGTAGCGTGCTCAAATCGTGTCCCGATTTAGGACCATTTTTCATACAAAAAACCCGTGCACGGTTTACAGCGCACCAAACGGCGAAAACTATAATTAAATCTCTAACCTACGAAGAAATTCGGCCTTAGTTCTATTTCCTGCCGCTAGGTTCACCCGTTAAAAACGTCGCATTTTTCCCGGAATGTAATTAAGTTTTTTTTCCATACAAAACTGATTTTGCCAGGAATTTATACTAAATAATTAAACGGCTTCGAGAAAATTCTTGAGAAAAATTGACATTTTACAGGGGCATTACGGAATTAAAGGTTACGTTAAAAAAACACCTTCCGGCGGACATGTTTTTGATTAAACATAAGCAATACAAGTTTTATAAACTTTTAAATCCACGACATGTACCGCATTTCATTCAAATACTTCACAATTTTGCATCAAATATTGAAATAATTCTGACATTTGTTGAAATTAATCTGTCCTCGACAATGCAAATCTTTGCGGCCAGTTAAAATGAATTCTAGGTAGGTACCTACCGGCGTTGAAAGGCGAATAATTTACTTGCAGAAAATAAATCGTAGTAGTACGATGTGGTTTCATATAGGTACCTATGAAACCAAATCGTACTACTACGAAGATACTTAATTCCATAGAAAATCATATAAAACGATAAAGATTTTATAATGCTGCATTCACATTTTGTAAAAAGCTTTAGATTGCTGAATTTTAATAAATTTAATTAGAAACGGGCCAGCAGTACTTACTCATGTGGGAATATTATCGTTCAAATATAGAGAAAATAATAAAATGAGTCGATTTAAATAACTTACTAAAGATGGTCAATTTCTTTGCCACAAATGTTGTACATAGGTACCTACTTGAACATTGTACGTCGATATAAATATTTTTTTCCTTGGGAATGACTAAGATTATTGCCATTTTATGCGTTAATTAAATAAACACGATAAAATTATTTTTTTCTTACATTTTACATTACAATAATTTCTATAACGCCATTTCTGCAAAAAATCACACCAAGAGCCCAGTGCTCGATACCAGGAGCATAGAAATAAGAGCAGTTACAAAATATCATAATGTTCTGAATTAAATTAAATGTTTATTGACAAATTATTTTTTTTTGTGAAAAGACGAATGGTAAAATATTGTAAAATTGTAAACATTGTAAAATATTGTAAACATATTGTTAACATTGTAAAATAAAATAAAGTTTCAATTATTTTTTTTCCATAAATAAAAATAAATAAATTATAGCGCCGTTTTTGTGAAAAATCACCTAATGGACGCTGTACTCCCGTTGAAAATGTACCAGGAGCACAGAATTTTGCTGAGGTAATAATATATGGTTAATAACTAAGAATGATCCTTTTTTGCCAAATGGTGTAGATACCTACCTGAATAATACATTGGAACTACATTTGTTTTGTAATTGTTCTGTACATTTTTAATTCAATTTTAATGTGAACACCGCACAAGAGTCCCAACTACTGGAGCCAATGAGACTATGGCATCCCCAGTTGGGGTACGTTGTGAGGCTGAAGATAGTAGGGAGGGAGGGGAAGGTCATGGGGAAGAGGAAGGTGGGGAAGTACCTGGCTATTCAGATCTCGTCACCAAACACGGTTAATTTAAGCAAAGGGGCCATTTTAAGCAAAGTTTCAATTCCTAATGGTGGTCTTATCACATATCGACCTGCACAACCCGAATGGCACTGTGAAAAAATTGAGCAGGAAGCTCCTTGGCCCCTTTTACGAGAAAAAGCCCATACTGAACGCCTTGAACCGGGGGACCTTAGCGGCCCGAGAGCGGGTGTACTAAATTGAGCGGTCGACTGCTGGTGCCCTTTGCAGGCGCACACTCGCTTTATCCACATTCAAACATCGTTTTTTTCTAAAAATATTTAATTTAACACGCGTCCCTCAGAGTTTTAATCCGTTAATTGCCTGCAACGTGAAAAGCTGTTTTAAAATAAATTGATACACTCAGTTGGTAGGTACTGAAAGCAGGAATTATATGTTTGCTTCATCCACATACAAACATATTTTTTGTCTTCATATATTTAACTAAAAACCCGCTCCTCGCTTAGTGTTTTCACCCGTTAGTTGCCTGCATTAGGCAAAAACAGTCTCAAAATAAATTCGTGTCTATATACTAACGTATGGCAGGTTTTTGCTGCTAGGCCCTGCGGGCGACTTTATATGTGTTTATATGTTTAACCGCTAAGCGTTGCTAAACCATTCATCCGATTGCGAAGAAACTTTGGGGATTTGATGTGTGCATGTCTACAATAGTGTTTATATACTAACGTATGGCAGATTTTTGCTGCTAGGCCCTGTGGGCGGCTTTATATATATTTGTATGTTTAACCGTAGGTACCTACCCGCTTACTACGAAATATTTTTTTTTCTGTTAGTAAGTCAAGTAAGTTTTAACCCGTTAGTTGCTTTGCAACGGGCAAACTTCTAGTTATATAGTATTGTTTGGTTTTTTCAAAAACTCACTTTTTCTGGCACGCCAAAATCGACCGCACCGCCCCTCGAGTTTCACCAACCTCGAGGTTCACATTCGGGTACAACCGATTAAGACTTTTGATGGATCCGAAAGTGACCTCTCCGCTCCTCGAGTTTCAAAGACCGCAGAGACCATATTCGGTTCACGGGAAACTCACATAAAATCGAACCGCTACATAATTGACAGCGACAAATCGCGCAAATCAGCGGCGAAAACTAGAACCTCTGACTAAATCTATCACTTTTGGCCTCGGTTATATTTTCCGCCGACAGGTTTGCACTCCAAAAACGGCAGAGAAAAATTAAGACACTCATTTCCATACAATGAGAAATTTATTCTAATTTATTGTAGGGCGTTTTTGAGAAAAAATGACATTTTAAACATGCTTTGCGGGATCGAAGATTACGTAAAAAAAACACTTTCTGCCGAAGATGTTTTTTAATAAATATAAACATTACAAGTTTTAGAAACTTTTAAAACCAAAACATGTTTAGCTCCCCCTTGAAAATGTTTCACAATATTGCATTCAAATTCGACATTTTTCTGACATTTGCGAAAAATTCACTTTCATCGATAAATGCAAATCGTTCGCAGCCTGTAAAATTGGCTGGTATATTAAAATTTTATAATTTTTCTCGAACTTTGCAACACTGAAGATGGAGTCGTGATGGCGTTAAAAGCCACTACCACCTTAAAAAAAGCAGACCCCGCCCTAATAGGTTTTGTATGAAGAATTTTTTTTTTTAATGGCGGATTTCAATTTGTGTTGTTCGGCAGGGCCTTAATTTAAGCGGGAATTGTGCAAATTTGTGCATCGGTCTTGCCTGTGTAAAAAATATAATCATGGAATATTATCTGTCTGTGTATGATATAGTAGGTAAGTACCTAATACAAAAGCGCTAGATTTACCCGCGCTTCAACAGCAAATTGAAATGTCAAAAGAAAACGAATCTCTCAGCGGTTTGGGTTGTTGTTTTTCGGGAAACGGCATTGCGGCCGGAAAAACGATTCTGGCTTGGATGTTTTTAGAAAATACGGTACCCTGAAATATTAGGCAACTTTTAACAGTAATTTTACGTGTCCGTCTCATGAAAAAAAGTTCAGGGTCGCCGAAAAACCTATAAAATTTTCCAAAAAAAAACAAGAAAATACGTTTCCATAGATTCACTTCTGAAGGGTAGATTTTTACCGGCCAGTACAAAGTACCTACTTATCTCGCTAGTATTGCAAATATGATAAAAAAGCAAAACCATTGCCGGAATTTTGTAAGGAAAAGCGCCGGTACCTACCGGAATGGGTATTTAGACAATTATTTAGGTTTAAATGCAATTTAATTTACTAAGGTAATGTTGTTTCACCGAAACTGAATAATTAACAATTTTTTTAAGTTCATTTTCACGTTCTGTGTAAGTTCTATTTTTTTAATCAGTAAATGCCAGTTGCATCATTTAACAAAAATATCTATAGAACTTAAATAGAATTCGAACAGAACTTTTACAGAACGGTAAAATTGACTTGAAAAATTGAAGAATTTCCAATTTTGTTAAACAACCCAGCCTAAATAAGTTTTTTTTTTACGTATGTGTAAGAACCTGGGCTCAGAATTTAGGTAGGTACCCATCTGCACATAACAACTCGCTATCATCCGACGATATTGCATACGTATTCGTTTTCTAATTTTACAATGAAATTACTCGAAGTTGAACGGGATATTTTTTTAAAAGTATTATATTCATATAGCGCTTTTTTTAAGCAGTAAAACTACTGGTGAGTTCTGGAATTATAAAATTTGTATGAAAATGTACGTACGCTCATAACTTCTGAAGGACTGCAACAAATTGAACAATTCTTTTTTTGTTGTGTTCGTTATTGTTAGTACAAGATTTGTATAAAACTACTGGTGAGTTCTGGAATTACAAAATTTGTAAAAAAAAATTTAATAGGTGGCGCGCGAGCTGTTTGAAAACAAAATGTACGGGAATTAGTGTATGTAATGCGGCAGGGGGGGGGGTGGAAAAGGGAAGGGGGAGGGAATCCGGGAGGGGGGAGGGGAACTCGGGAGGGGGTTTACGAGACGGAGAAGCAAAGGAGTGAAGTGGGGGGGAGGCGGAGTGGAAAGGGGAAGAGGACGCTGATGAGGAAAGGGGGGGGGGGGGGGAAGGGGATTGGAACAAATGAGAAAGGACACGCAGGTAGAAACATTTTCTTTATTTAATGGTATAGCAACACATGCCGGGTACCAGTTATCTTCTATATATATATATATATAAAAATCAGAAAAATATTTGCATGTAAGTATGTATGTATGTCCGCTATGCGTTGCTAAACCTTTCATCCGATTGCGATAAAAAATTGTAGATTTGATGTGTGCATGCCCACGACGGTTTCTGTATACAAAAGTGAGCTCTGGCATCATGAAATTACGCATTGCTAAACCGTTCATGCGATTGCGATGAAACTTTGGGGATTTGATGTGTGCATGCCTACAATGGTGTCTATATACTAACGTATGGCAGATTTTTGCTGCTAGGCCCTGTGGGCGGCTTTATGTATATTTGTATGTTTAACCGTAGGTACCTACCCGCTTACTACGAAATATTTTTTTTTCTGTTAGTAAGTCAAGTTAGTTTTAACCCGTTAGTTGCTTTGCAACGGGCAAACTTCTAGTACTATACAAGGTGTCCGGAAACTCGTAGTACAAGCGGGAAACTGGGGATTCCCCATCACATTTGGAGTCGATTTTGTGGTATAATTTTTTTTGATTTGAGCTTTCGTTTTCGAGAAAATCGAGTCAGAAGTTGATTTTTTTTTTGATCAAATTCTTGTAAATTATTACCGACGATCATAGTACCTAACTAATAAAAACAATTTAAAAGAAAACCAAACAAAGAAATCGGTATTTAAAGCATAATTTTGAAATTGCCCATCAATTAATTCAACATAAAAATAAAATATTCGCTCGTTCCACGGTTAAACACAGCTGTTACTACATATTCGCAGCTTCTGTTAAAATAACAATGCAAAATTAGCTCTTTCTCTTTCTACGCTAGGTACAATCAACACGTGAAAGAAGAGACGAGATAGCGTTTTCGATATTTCGTAAACAGATACCATACGGACGAACTAATAATTAAAGGGCTCTCCACACGGCGCTGCATGCAGGGAATCTGCCGCAGAGTCCCTGCAAATTGGGTTGGTAGTAGTCAGAACCGCCTGCCGTATTATTATTTACCCTCTTCGAATTCTCTGTCGGGTCAGCCGCAGAGGGTCCGCCTCCAACTTGCGACCAATCTGCTGGAATGGACATGTTATGACACGTCATTGACAGCGACTTGTACCAGTACAGCGATTAGGATATAAATATTATTATTTTACTCATCATGCTTGAAAAGGAAAAAGAAGTTTGGGTAGAAATTTTTGATTTATTCAAGGACCTTCGATGCTTGTGTGATATTTCCGACAAAAATTATTTGCGGCGAGATCTAAACCATAGATTTTCAACGTGGGCGATAAGGGGGCGACAATTCCGGGGGGGGGTACAATTAAAGGAGAAAATTGAGGGCGTTTCAGACTTTCAGGGGGGCGGTAGGAGACCCAGAGAAACCCATCCCACCCTATCCCATTAGGGGCCATCCATTCACAAAAATAATTTCCCTATCCCATTACGCCCCTTCCGTTGCGGCAAATGTAGCCCCATCGTGATATCCCGTTAAGCCCCCTTCGTCGTGGTGATGGTGGTGTACCGTTACGCCCCCTCCGTTGTGGCAAATGTAACCCTATCGTGGAATCCCATTACGCCCCGTATTGCTGTTTCGGATAGGGGCGCGAGGATAAAATTATTCTCAAAGTGGGCGGTGGGCAAAAAAGGTTGAGAATCTATGATATAGGTTCTCAACTTGGGCGATAACGCCCCCTTGGGGGTTTTTCAGACCTTCAGTTGGGCGGTAGAATACAAGGAGAGAATTGAAGGGCGTTTCAGACTTTCAGGGGGGGTGGTAGGAGACCCAGAGAAACCCATCCCACCCTATCCCATTAGGGGCCATCCATTCACAAAAATAATTTCCCTATCCCATTACGCCCCCTCCGTTGCGGCAAATGTAGCTCCATCGTGATATCCCGTTACGCCCCCTTTGTCGTGGTGGTGGTGGTGTACCGTTACGCCTCCTTCGTTGTGGCAAATTTAACCCTGTCATGGTATCCCATTACGCCCCCTATCGCTGTTTCGGATAGGGGGCGCCAGAAATAAAAATATTCTCAAAGTGGTCGGTGGGAAAAAGAGGTTGAGAATCTGTGATCTAAACGGTGCGGTGTTAGAATACAACGCCACTTTTTAAATTCGAACCTAAAAGTTAACCTCAAAATAATAAAAAGATGTACACCTTTAAGAAACTTAAGTTTCCGGCCACAATCTGAAAAAAAAGTGAAATTGTGGGATTTTTTTTATTAATTTTATGCAAGAAACAACATAAAATAAGTGGTTAATAATGTTTATAATAAATTTGCCTAATAAAATATGCGTGTGTTTTTATTTTTTTTCGTTATCGGTAATTTAAGTTAGAAAAATACGTAAGGTGGGACATTTTTAAAACTTTTTTCAATTAAATTGTTCCATATTGTACCAACCTTTTCTCATTTTTTCCATTGTTACCGTTGTCTATGTTTATTATTAGTCCTATGTCTGTTATTTTTCCTTGACACCATGTTCTATGTCTATTATTTAAAAATTAGTATTATTAAAACCCCGAAGAAATAAGCGTTGCTTACGAAACATTCGGTTTTTATAAACAATAAAAATGGTAAAAACTAAATAATTTATTCATTTTGTTTTTTTTTATTTTGCGTGACAAAATTTTATAATTCAAAAATTATAGATTTAATCAGGGTATAACCGCACGTACCCGAGAGATTTTAAAAAAATTAAAGTCATTTTGAAATTTAAAGTCATTAAAGTCAGACTAACAAAACCTAAGAACTCTGCAAATTGGGTTGCTGCCCTGCATGCTGCAGTGCCTGCTTAAATCGGGTCGTGTGAAAGACCCTTAAAACATGGCCGCTTCCTTGCATTGTTTTGGCAGGTTCGGGCAAGTTCAAAGTTAGTTCCCGCTGTCACGCGTTTGATTGATCTCGTTGACATCTTTTTACCGTTTTGTTAATAAAACTTTAAAACAAAGTGTGCTTGTGAATTATTTTGTGCCATTTTCATATTAATAACGTGATTAATTATTGTGTATTACAATGGAATAATACCAACGCAGAATATTATTACATGTTAATGTATTTTTTTATGATGTGCATAGTGTTTTAAGTTTTTGGATTACCTTTCCTCGGAACATTTCTTCGTAATGTAAGTAGGTTAACACCTTTGCTTATAATTTATCTCACAAGGGTTGTTCGAATTGGTCCAGTACTAAGTCAAGTAGCGTGTATACTTTATTTGCTGAAAATCTTTCGTATTGCTTTTAAGTAGAGTACATTTTTGCCCGCCGCCCGTTTCGAATTTAAAATTTATTAACCCTAAAGTAGCCGAAAAAATTCATTTTATATTTTTAAAAAAAATTTTAAATGTAAAAATGCTTAAATAGAAAATTTGTATGTTTATTTGGGTTCTCTATGTGATGTAGGTTCACCAGTTTTCCGCTTGTACTACGAGTTTCCGGACACCGTGTATAGTATTGCTTGGTTTTGAAAAAACTCACTTTTTTTTCTGGATGCGAAAATCGACCGCACCCCCCTAGAGTTTCACCAACCTCAAGGTTCACTTTCGCGTGAAATTTTTTTTTCCCGCACGCGAAAAGAGACCGTACCGCCTTCGCGTTTCGCACACCTCAAGGTTCACTTTCGCTCGAGGAAAAAATTCAGACAAGCTCCAGTACAAATTTCGCGTGTCTTTTTTTTCCGACAAAATAAATGTCGCCAGCGCTCTATTCACAGAAGAAAACTGATGCGGCGAAAACTAGAACCTCGAATAAAATCACTCAAATCGGCTCGGTTCTATTTCTCGCCGCCAGATGTCAACCCTCAAAAAAAGAAACGTCAAAATTGTCTTCAGTTTCAATGGAAATCTAGGATTTGTTGACATAGGTCAGTATCTCTCAGATGTCAAATTTTTAGCCTAAATTAAACAGATTTTTCAGAATTTTCCGTAGTCTTTTACGGGACACGGCATTGCGGCCCGAAAAACGATCCCGGCTTCAATGTTTTTATAAAATCTATTAGAGTAGAGGATTCCGCATCTTTTGATTATAATATTATATACGCAATCATATTAAATATATCAGGAGAATCTGCCGAAAATGACAATTTTTCCAAAAAAAATCGTGTGAAAAACGTGTTCTCAAATTCCTCGAGAGTGTGGATATTGCTGGCCATATTAAAATACCACAATTTATTACGGGGTAAGTACCTATTGTTCCATCGAATTAATGCAAATGCGCCAAAAGAAAAGTAATCAAGTACGCAGTTTTTATTGAGAAAATTCGTAGGTACCTACTCGAATATTCTCTATCTCGGTATTTACCAGGTAGGTACCGGCTCATGTAGATTGTAGGGTATTTCTTCCTTAGTATGGGATAACCACTGTACATACGTAGGAACTTTTTTTTTTTAATTAGTCGGGTTCAAATGCAATGCTAAATATTTTTCATTTATGAATCTTAATAGGTAAAAAATAGGTGGCTTCGTTCGCTTTGATCACCATTAAAAATAAATACAGATAAGTACCTACTCGGATAGTGATACATATACCAGGAGCAAAGAAATATGAGCAGTTACTATATCATAATGTTTTGAATTAAATTAAATATTTATTGACAAATATTTTTTTTTGTGAAAAGACGAATTGTAAAATATTTTAAAATTGTAAGCACTGTAAAATATTGCAAACATGTTAACATTGTAAAATATTTATTTTCCTGTATTTATTATTGCAATAAAATAAAATTTCAAGTATTTTTTTTCCCATAAAAAAAACATATAAAGCGCCATTTTTGTGAAAAATCAACTAAAGGACGCTGTACTCCCGTTGAAAATGTATCAGGAGCACAGAACTTTGCTGAGGTAATAATATATTGTTAATAACTAAGAATGATCCTTTTTTTGCAAAATAATGTAGATACCTTCCTGAATAATACATTTGTTGTGTAATTGTGCTGCACATTTTTAATTCAATTTTAGTATGAATATCGCACAAGAGTCCCAACTACTGGAGCCAATGAGACTATAGCAACCCCAGTTGGGGTACGTTGTGCGGCTGAAGATAGTAGGGAAGCGAAGGACATGGGAAAGAGGAAGGTGGGGATGTACCTGGCTATTCAGATCTGGTCACCAAACACGGTTAAAGCCATTTCAAGCAAAGTTTCAATTCCTAATGGTGGTCTTATCATGTATCGACCTGCACAACCCGAATGGCACTGTGAAAAAATTGAGCAGGAAGCTCCTTGGCCCCCCTTTACGAGAAAAAGCCCATACTGAACGCCTTGAACCGGGCGACCGAAGCGGCCCGAGAGCGGGTGTACGAAATTGAGCGGTCGACTGCTGGTGCCGTTTGTAGGCGCACACTCGCTTTATCCACATTCAAACATAGTTTTTTCTATAAATATTTAATTTAACACGCATTCCTCAGAGTTTTAAGCCGTTAATTGCCTGCAACGGACAAAAGCTGTATCAAAATAAATTGATGCACTCAGTGGGTAGGTACTGAAAGCAGGAATTATAATTTTGCTTTATCCACATTCAAACATCGTTTTTGTCTTCATATATTTAACTAAAAACCCGCTCCTCGCTTAGTGTTTTAACCCGTTAGGTGCCTGCATTAGACAAAAGCAGTCTCAAAATAAATTGATGGACTCAGTGAGTAGCTAATGAAAGTAGGAACTAATTTTTCGCCTTATCCACATTCAAACATCGTTTTTTTCTTCATATATTTAACACATCAAATCGAATAGTGTTTTAACCCGTTAGTTGCATTTGCAATGGGCATAAGCTAGTTCTATTGTAATACACAATAATTAATCACGTTAAACTACGAAAATATCACAAAATAGTACACAAACACACATTGTTTTAAAGTTTAATGAACGAAAGGGTTGTTGATAGAAAAAATGTCAACAAAACGCGTCAATCGCGTGAGCCGTGAACCGAAAACTGCATAAACAATAAAGGTAAAATTTGGATAGGGCCTGACACGCTTATTACGAATAATTTTTAGAAAAAAACTTTATATTCGCCTTAATTACTATAAAAGGAAACTTTTTGCATTCCGGGAGGCGGAAAATTATGCATTTTAATTTTCAATTGCGTAAATCCAAAATTCACTTCGCGAACGTCGGCGACTGTCAGCGGCCATTAGATACGTCACTGTTATGTTGGTATCACTGATGCATTAACAAGAGCTAAATACGACCGTAGCCATCTTCGTGGGTAACACAAAGAGGCGCGGAATTATGAAAAACAGAATTAATAATGTAGATAAACGAACCTCTAATCAGAATCACTTCAGAGCTGAGGCACTGGAATCATGTGTTGGATTTCATCGTCATTATAGTTGGAGGTGTTGGTATTCGTCGCATTAATAATTGAAGAATAGAAATAATAATAATAGCTAGAAGTTACGTAAAATAAAAATAAAACGTGCGCATTAGGTAAGCACTACTTTGACGAAATTCTGAAAATAAAATGAATAAAGGCCTTTAGGCAAGTTTTTTTACATTGAAAATTTTATTTTTACATTGAAAAAAAATTTTTTAAGTAAAAAAAAAAACGCGGCGTTTTTTTTTTTTGCCTAAAGGCTTTTATTCATTTTATTTTCAGAATTTCGTCAAAGTAGTGCTTACCTAATGCGCACGTTTTATTTTTATTTTACGTAACTTCTAGCTAATCGTTATTTTATGGTAATAATAAATATACATAATATAATATACGAATAGAGGTTTGTTAATATTATAATTCTGTTTTGTTTTCATAATTCCGCGCCTCTTTTTATATCCCACGAAGATGGCTACGGTCGTATTTAGCTCTTGTTAATACCTGGACGACCTGCTGGTGGACGTGCGCTGCTCATCATATGCAGAATTCAAAAGAGCCGCACAAGACAGGGAAGAATGGAAAAGAAAATTAAAGGAAATTGCTGCAAATCAATCCCAGGATTGAAACCAGAGAGAGAGAATGCATCAGGGATACCAACATAACAGTGACGTACCCAGGGGCGTGCACTTCATATAGGCACATAAGCACTGCCTACCCTAGCGTATTTGTAAAACGTAAGCATGTAAATAATATTATAATTTATTAAATTATTGCTAAAAATAAATACACACTTTCAAAAATAAGCGCGACAAAGCCGAGCAACCAAAACTACGCGACCGCCACATCAAACGGCATACTACAAACGTGGCATAAACTGTAACTAAAAACTACACGCGCCCTCCGACTACCTCACTAAAATGCGGGCTAAGCAGGAATTATTTCTGCTTAGAGCTAACTTCATACAAGATATAATATCAATGTTTACGAAATGCACATAGCATAGAGTAGAACTGTCGTTTGAATTTGCTTCTATGAGGTTTTTTGTTAGTATCAGGCAGTGCTTTCTGGAACAAATTAGCTAATGGCAATCAGTGGCGACAGTGACATCTGTTGTTATCTGAAGTATGAAAGTGAGACAACGCCAACTGCTTTTATCAAGGCCACCTCGGGTATCCATTAATTGGCTTGTGATAATACGCATACATGAAGCAATTATTTATTATTATTATTATTTGTATATTTAAATTGGCTTAGAAACTCCAAACCTACATCATCTACAGCCAGCAGCAAGCACACTAGCGAAAACTTGTACGAAGGGAGCTATCTGTATCAAGTTTCTTTTTTATTTATTTTAATCAATTCGGCGGTTTTCCTACTGCCTACCCTGATCAAAAACTCTGTGCACGCCACTGGACGTACCTAATGCCCGTTGACAGTCGCCGGTCGCTTCGCGAAGTGAATTTTGGGTTTACGCAATTGAAAATTAAAATGCATAATTTTCCGCCTCCCGGAATGCAGAAAGTTTCCACTTATAGTAATTAAGGCGAATCTAAAGTTTTTTTCTAAAAAATATTCATAATAAGCGTGTCAGGCCCTATCCAAAAATTACCACAATAAATAATACCTGAAAACACGTGATCGTACAGGTCCGAACATAGCCGCAATCTTCTAGCCTCTTCTCTCGCGTGTATTGAAATGAGCGAATAGAGATAGCTAATTTTGTTTTGGAATGCGATACGTACAAGCTGCGAATGATTCTACTTCTTGAAAACTATCGCGCGTCTCTTATTTCACGTGTTTATTGAAAGGAGCTAATAGACAGAGCGGATTTTGTTATACTACAAGCTGCGAAAATATTACGATGATCTATTTAACCGTCGAATGACCAATTATTTTATTTTTACAGTGAATTAAATTTTGGGCGATTTCAAAATAATGCTTAAAATCCGGAATTCTTTATTTGTTTTTCTTTTCAATAGTTTTTATTAGTTAGGTACTATGATCGTCAGTAATAATTTATAAGAATTTGACCAAAAAAAAAACAACTTCTGATTCGATTTACTCGAAAACAAAAGCTCAAATCAAAAAAAGTTATACTACAAAATCAACTCCAAATGTGATGGGGAATCCCCAGTTTCCCGCTTGTACTACGAGTTTTCGGACACCTTGTATAATATAATTTAATTCTTTGGCTATCTTCTCGGACAAATCATCATTCAGTTATGCTCTAATGTAATCTTATTCTAACCATTTTAATTAAT
Source organism: Limnephilus lunatus (assembly GCA_917563855.2). Taxonomy (NCBI): domain Eukaryota; kingdom Metazoa; phylum Arthropoda; class Insecta; order Trichoptera; family Limnephilidae; genus Limnephilus; species Limnephilus lunatus. The sequence continues at coordinate 24,706,663 of OU830596.1, forward strand.
TTTTCCATGTTCTAGTAACAAAAACAATGTTCACACAGACAAAACTAGGGAACCACGATCCACGAAACTGTATTGCAAGCACAAAACGTCCACACGCGACATAGCTTGGGACTGGACTGGCCGTGGAATGGGTTATGCGCCACTCCGACAGAACCCATGTTCTACAAAATAATCCACGCGTGTGCTGTGTGAGTACTGTGCGTGGGCTGGGCTAAATTTGCGCCGGGCCTAAGGGTGTTTGCATCCAAAACTGTTTCCGAATTACAGCTTCAGCTTGGGAATGGATTGTAAATACGAAATGAAATGGTGTTTGCTGGAATTGGGTTATAATATGCGTAGAGAAAAAAAATGGATACAAGGAAGATGGACAACCAATCACTTACCTTTGCGAAGGCGCACACAACACAATTACAAATATACTTTATATTGTTCCACAGCGATATCTCGAGGTAGTTATCGCCACAACACAAATAAGTATAAAACGATCTCGATATGGTCAAAAACTTTCTTTTAGTTCATAAATAATATTGTGAATACAACCAACAAAATGCTTCCATTGTAGTCCAAAATCTTCTTTTATTTTTTTCAGAAACAAAAGCATTTGAATTCACTATTGTCATTGTTCCATTTTCAAATGGTTTTCCATCAAGGTGATGTGGTTAGGGAGGGTAGGTACTGGATAAATGACATCCCAGTAAGAACAATGCATATCATTCTTTCAAAACCAAACAAAGGGTATAGGCCTACCTTGTTGGTGTGCCCTCTTCTGTCAAGACGGGGGCTCCCCTCGGGGGACTCGGTGGGGCTGTAGAAGTCCCCGATGCTGGTCACGTCGCTGGGCCCCAGACCGCCGGGCACCACGGGGAACAGAAACGGGGGGGCACCGGGACCTAAAAACCAACTCAAATTGATCTTCTTGTGCTTTAAGCTTGGGATTGTGATTGTAATTTGCTCTAACGTCCCTCACTGATAGTTTTTATCGTGTAAACTGTAATTTCCACTTTAAAAGATAATAAATTTAAAACAAAAAAAAAACAGATAATATCTAATTCAATATGTTTTTTTTTTTATATTTATTAATTAGATAATTATCTAATTAATAAATATTTTTAACATATTATGTTAAAAATATTTATTAAAAAATTTGCAAACCTTGACAAATATTTTTCAAATAATTTTTTTTTTTAAATAAATAAGCATGTGTTCTCTCTTTCTAATCATATATCTCACCATAATCAAAATCATTACATAGTATAAAATGAAGTCGCTCAAAATGTATATGCGCTTAAATCTTTTAAACTATGCAACGGATTTTCATGCGGGTTTCACCAATAGATAGAGTGATTCAAGTGGAAGGTTTATTTGTATAATACATGCTTACTATAGTAGAGAAATTCAATTCAGGCAGCGGGCAGCTGGCAAAGCATGCCGTTAAAACTCAGAAACGAGTCCAGGCGCGAACAAGGGTGTGATATACATATGGTGTGATAGCTCTATACCTCCATCCATGAAGAAGGTTCCCTTTTTTACGTGAAGGGCGTGTTTTTGAGGATATAAGGGATGAAAGTTTCGCCCTCTAAAAATTTCTTTCCAGAACATTCGAGAGTGTTCTGGAATGTTCCTCGAAGATGATCCCGATTCCCTATTCCACAACATTCCACAACATTCCAGAACATTCCGAAATATTCAGGAATGTTGTGGAATGTTCGGGAATAGGGAATCGGGATCATCTTCGAGGAACATTCCAGAATACTCTCGAATGTTGTGGAGTGTTCTGGAACATTGTAGACCATTAGAATTTTTTTTTTGTATGGGTGGGGCTACTTATTGGTAGGGGTTTATAACCACTCGAGCGACAGACCAATTTAAAACTTTTTCCTCGGATGGCACGTGATCATTTTGAATATTTTCTGCCAACATTAAAAAAATCATACCTTAACTTAATAATTCAAATTAAGTACAAATTCATTTGGGAAATTTTGCCTAAAACTGGCAGCAAAGCAATCCGAGGTATTTTAAATAGTGCCATACTTTGGCAAAAAGCGCTCCAGTGGATAAAGCGAGATCCGTCGTGGGTTCAAACATCAGTTCAATCTTATATCAACTCCCAAAGTGAAGCTGGGTACCCCAGCTAGTACAAAATAAGATGGCATGTCTTTTTTAAATTTGTGTCAGGCTGGAAGAAATATCTCCCAAAAAGATTCTATGAGAAACATCTACCAAAATTGCTCTAGGGATTAATTCTACTTTATGTTTTTTTAAATCAATTTACATAGTTACTTCTCTAGCCTCAAGAACAAACAGAGGTGTGGGTGTGAACTGATGAGGTAAAGTGCTGGACTGACCTGGACCTGAGTAGAGGTGTTCCTGCGGCAGGACCTTGCAGTCCAGGAACCAGGCCTCGCCCCAACACAGCGAGAAGGAGAGCAGCACCAGCAACACCTGGAACACCGGCTGCGGAGACTTGGTCCACTACAAACAAACAAACAAACCAATTAAATTTCTTCATGTATCAACTAACATGTCAACTGTAAAGTATCAAAATTCTGTAAAGAAACAATCAACTAACATTTTAGTTGTTTGTTTTTGGGGTGTTATGCCGTGTTGCACTACCTCCTTATTTAGCCGACGTTTCGGACAGCGTTGCAGTGTCCATTATCAGAGCAGATCCGACAGATGTGTAATTGTAACACCCCAAAAACAAACAACGAAAATACTTTTGGTCGTGAAAATCTAAAAACTTATCTCAATCAACTAACACTTTCATCTCTACTCAACAGTAAAGAATCAAAATGAAACAAGTTCATTGTTTAAAATCACTAAATTTTAATTTTATTTCGTCGACTGGTTTCGGTTGATCTCAACCTTCTTCAGGACAATAAACATATAAAGTGGTTTTAAACAAAGAACTTGTTTCATTCTGTAATGTCAAGCCACAATGTGTTTGTTTTCTTCGATAATGTAAAAAATCAATTCAGACACTATGGTAAAGGAATACTCACATCAAATATGAAAACCTTGGCTATCAGGAATGTACATGTCCCACTTGTGGTTAACTGAAACAAGAGATATAATATACTATAACATTACAGACATACACTAGTCCCAGCGAGAGATCGTTTGTGTCATCATCATTCTAGTATCTTCTGTTTTTTTTTTGTTTTCAAACAAGATGAGTGAGAACTCTCGCTGGGACTAGTTTACATCTAATATTCTATATACGATTCGATTCCGATTAATTGATACACCAGTTTATCGGGGTAGCCGGTTTTTTGGGACAAAAACCAAATAAGGAAAATAATATAAAGACATTTTCATTGTTAGTTTTTGGGATGTTATGCCGTGTTGCGCTATCTCCTTCTTTAGCCAGGCTATGAAAATGCTTTTGGCCGTGAAAATCTAAAAACTTATCCAATATAAAGACAGGTTGGACACTGCCGCTTGTGTAAGAAATCATTGTTTTTTGGGTTATTGTTATTGTAATATGTTTGTTCATCATCATCTTTGATCATTGGAAGTGTCTATTCATCGGTGCACCCCGATATATTATGAAGTATTCGGGGTAAACTACTTAATGATAAGATTACATACTATTTTTATAAATATATAAAAGCAGTACCTGGTAAGATGATACAACTTACAAATCACAATTTTCCAAAAACAAATAAACAATTACGAAAATAGAATCAGCTAGCGGACGGCGTTAAATGATCCAAGAGTTAAATGAAGTTAATAAAAAGAACCCTTTGTCTAAAATCACAAATGGTTGGATGACAAGATGCTGAAACACACACGTGAATGAGAATGAATTGACACAATAAACGGTAAGAGTAGTTACCGCCACTACGGCCCAGTGGTCCATGTGGCAGGCGGCGTACGCCAGCAGCAGTAGGGAGAAGCGCAGGCTCGCCACTCCCACCACGTCCAGCAGTGACGTGCTCACCTTGTAGCCGAGCACCTCGTGGCTCCACAGGTCGTAGATGGACTCGCCAGTCAGCTAAACACAACACAACTATATATTATTCACTAAAACATACTCTGAACAGGAGAGACCATACCCAGAATTCCTGCGATACAGCAGGCCCCATTAAAGACTATCAGCCTTATACATCATGAATATTTTATATAATTGATAAACAATTGTGTAAATGAAAATCTTACTATGTAATTAGAAACTGACGAAAATAGTTCCATAATGCAATAAATTACATTCTTTATGGATTAAAACAGATGAAAAATAACATAAATAATAGTAAATATATATAAAACAAAGTCGGGTTAGTTACACCATTTATTGTGTAACAACTCAACCAGTTCAACGTCCCTTCCCGTAGACTCCGAAATAATGAATTGCTGTTCCTCAATCAACATTCTACTACACAATTACGGATATTATTCTCCTTTATCCAGAATGTGGAGACTTGTCAACGCAAATCAAAGCCTCGAATTTTTTGGTGTAAGCCTAAATGACTTTCGGCAGTCGATACGCAATGTGATTTTTTAAAGTCTTTTTAAATCCATCTTCAAGCTACTTATGTACTTTTATATTATATGTATTTAAATTATACTATCTTCTATATGTACTTTTATATTATGTGTATTTTGTCAACGCTCTTCATATATACATATGTACTCTCCTTTCATTGTCATCTCTCTTTTTTTATTTGTTTTATTGTTATATTGTTAATGGACTATTTGTACGTAAATAAATAAATAAATAACTCAAGAACGGCTGGATGGATTTTTATGATCTTTAATTGGTTGGATCTGTCTCCGCCCCGAATAGCAGAATAGCTATTAAAACATCAGAAAAATTATGAAAAAAATTATTTTCCTCGTACATTTTGTATGGAACGAATTCTCATCTTTTGAAAGAGCTGCGGCAATATTGTGATAAGTATAATATTGAATAGTGAGTAAATTCCAAAAATTTCAAAAACGTCAAATGTCAATGTGCCGATTGTTTTGCTTTTGTTCTTAAACATATAATGATGCCCCTTTTTCTTACACACTAAATGTCAATAGTCGAAAATGAGACAAACGGCGAACGTATTTCTGCACCCCTCGAAAGGAAAAATACAATAATTATAATAAATCTCCCTCAAACGTATAAAGAAAATGAAACGCAATTGTCGTAAGCAAGTGGAAAAGTAAGAAAATCACAAAAAATATGAATCCGTGTTCACAACGCCATCTCTGATACTGACAAAAACAAAACACGGACAGTTACACATCGATAATAATTGCTTCACTGTGTAATTTTTAACTTAATAAAAAAACTGAATTTGAGTAGTTCAGCTAATAAGATAACACAACAGTTATTGATTCTAAGGCGGTGTGAAGTTCTCCGGGTCAGCTAGTAGTAAATATATTGAATTATACTAATACGATAGTGAATTGGTCATTAAAATACAAATTATAAACAAAACATGATATGAAACGCGCATTCGCGGACCTCCGTAGTTTAGTGGCTAAGACTCTTGACTCACAATCCGGAGGTCGCGGGTTCGAACCCGACGTGCGCAAATAAATTTTATTTGATTAATTTGTGTTATTTCACAATTAATTCATTTAAAATAATATATAGTATATTTGCGGCACGTTCCAGAGTGGAAGATACTATCAGTATCGCCCTGGTGTAAGACCACCATTCAGAATCGAAACGTTGCTTTAATCTCTAGCTTCTAGCTCTATCGCAACAAATTAAAGACTTTTTTTATTAGTAATAATTAGAAATTTAAAATGTACAGTATTTATTCATAACTAAAACACCATTTAACGGTTGTGAGGTGTTTTTGTAGTGAAAACTTCTTTAGCACCGTTGTGATCTGAAACTCGATGAAACGAAAAATAGCGACACTAAAAAGAGACATACATCTATATGATTTACCCTGCGAGAGAATGAGATAGTATAATCGGTCTCATCTTTGTGCAGTGCTTTGTAGCCTCGTCTACTTTAGTTTTCTGAAGGTTTCACTTCCACTGCGTGTGAATTGCACACTCTGTTGAATAAGTTGGCTGTATGTGGCTTTGTGCACTGAAGATAATCTTTTAGGATTATATCTGAGGATTATTTTTCTTCTTTCTTATGGTGGGGGAATCAGAAGGGGACCTCTAGGACCCATGTTCAAATCAAACTCAGTTCATTAAAAAGCATTCAATAATTTTGATTTTCTTTCAAATGTAATTGGAGGTTTGGCGGTGGCGCTAGTGAGTGCTGACTTATCACCAATTACGTCAGATACAGGATAGTGTACGGGAGTGGGGGTTGTCGGGGCTTACCATGACGGAGATGAGCCAAAGGAGAGTCGTGAAGAGGAGGTCGAAGGTGCAGAAGAGGCAGAAGAAGCGGCGCACTGAGGACATGCGGCCGTCCCTGCGATACCCGCCCGCTGCATCCTCCAGCAAGTTCGCCCGCGACTGGCCTGCTGATAACATAATACATATTATTACTAATTACAATACATACATCATTAACTCACTAACCACACTGGTATAAGTTGGTCAAACTGAGACGGGACTTTGCATCTACTATCAGTCTTGTTCATTTGCGAGATGTAACTGTAACCTTAGCAGACACAGTAACCAGGATATATTGTGTACGCGATATCCACACTCTCTAAAAGTAACGGCGAGCTGATGTAAAGCGTCCTTTGAATCCCAAAAACCGACAGTCGTCGCGAGCCGTGTACACAACATGATTTTCGGTAACGGTTACAACTTGCTGATGAGTAAGCGGCTGAATATGTGAGAACTTGTAGGTATTTCTTTTTTTAATTAATAATGTATTATCTGTGCTAACTTCTAAACAAAGTGTTTATTCGCTGCAAATATTTTGAAAGGTAATACAAAGGTAAGGTAATGTAATTCCCAACAGAATACCAATTTGTTCATGTTTGTTTGTTTATTTAAAGATAAGGATAAAACTACATAAAGATTAGGTAAACAGTAAAGATAAATTGATTTTATTCTCCCCTCTTCAACGCACTTTAAGTGAATATCACAAAACTGCACTATACAAGTTTTACATTATTATTACATACTAGCTGGTTCCTAGCATGCGTTGCTATGCCATTTAATAAAGAAATTGGTTCTCCCTGCGTGTCCTTTCCCGTTCGTCCCGTTCCCCTTCCGCCTCCCTTTCCTCTCCCGCGTCCCCTTCCCCTCTCCAAGTTTAAAGAATAGTTACACACAGATCAAGCAGATGAATTTTCTCTGGTGTGCACCTCGAATTTAAAGCTTCTCTCGAAACAGGTTTTAATTTAAGAGTGAATCTGTGTGCGGGAAATCATTGATAATGCCTTTAGAGGTCTTTACAGTTTGACAATGCCTTTAGAGAGCGAAACAGCTGTAACACATAATAATAATTACGAAGCAGAACTCGTTTAAAATAAACTGTTTTTATACATTAAATAATAATATTGTTGAATTTATAAAATAAATTAAAATTAAAATGGAGCTCTACAAAATAAACTTAATAACAATAAATAAACTGCAACTATTCACATTCTCGAAAGGAAAATTTAAAAGTCCACAAGCCGCCTCACAGTGGAGAAAAAACTTTATCATATTCCGACTGCGACTATTTGTGTTCTCGAAAGTGACAATTTAAAATCCGCATGCTGACTCACTGCGGAGAAAACCATTTCCGTGTTCCGGCTGCAACTATTCACTTTCTCAAAAGGAACATTTAAAAGTCCACAAGCCATCTCACAGTGGAGAAAAAACTTTATCATGTTCCGACTGCGACTATTCGTGTTCTCAAAAGTGACAATTTAAAATCCACATGCTGACTCATTGTGGAGAAAAACCTTTTTCATGTTCCGAAATTTTACAAATAATTTTAAAAAATTACAAATTTGAAAAAACAAAAAATTTGGATAAATGTATTAGCACATGCGATACTAATGTGCTAGCGGAATGGGTGCTAACCAGAGACTTATGAACTGGCGCAGAAGTCCCGGCTCATAAGTGAGTGACGTGAAGATGGGACTTCTTCTTACTTTATGTGAAATGTCGCTCGTTATACAGTCGTTCGTTAAGGCAGCATTTTTTTTTTCAAATCTGTTTTGCTCTTTATGCGAATTACTCATTAAGGGAGGTGCTCGTCGTGAGAGGTTCCACTGTATTTTGTTGTGGATAATTATTTAATTTTTTATTGTTTGATAATTATTTCATTTTTTTTTACGTAATTTTGATTGCAGGGCCTTGCGCGGCCCAGTAGGCTGCGGTCCGGGGGTTGGGGCCCACTGTTCTATGGTATCCAGAGTATGTGTGTATGTTGATATGTACATAAGTGATGAAGTGATACTTACTGAGCATGTGGCGGGAATAGGAAGAGTTGCTGGCCAGCAGTGACTCGGCCACCTCGCGATAGTAATCTCTCTGCTGCTCCATCCTTCAACAACAACACAAAAAGAACTCTCTTTAATATGTAAAAAAACTTGTCTTTCTCTTATTTGACTATGTTATTTAATCACACACAGCCACATTTTGAATGTTTGGAGTTAGCACCACCTTTGAGTGACTGGCGAATTTCGAAAATAGTTCAAATTTAACCACTCAGCAACGTAAGCAGATATACACGTTAATATGACAATAGCAGTCAAGTACAATAAGCCTGTTTTCACGTATGTTTCCTCAGAAATCGTTATAACTCCGTTATTGTTCTAGTGACATCCCTAAAACAAAAAGTAGAAGCTCCATAATAAATCAAGCTACCCATCATCATTCAAGTTGTCCATAGAAATACAAAAAAAGACCAATTCTGTCAATTCCTCCAGGTATATGGTAAAACGACAGATCGCCTCCCGCCGTTAGACATTGTTATTTCTTTATTAAATATTCTTGATGAAATGATAAAAAAGTGACTTGACTAAATTGTTTATTATACATTTATACGATAGAATAAGTATTGGTTTTTACATAATCCGTGATATAGTACCGTTTTCACATAAAAACACCACTTGAATTATTTTTACATTTTTTTTATGTTTGCATTCTAAATTTTAATATTTACAAATGTTAATATTTATTTGTAATATAACAATTTGAAAGCTTATTTCGTAACTTTTCATAAATAGTTTTTAGTATTCGGTTACGTTCAGAAATGTTTAATTTATAGAGCTTTAATTGTGAAGCGGAAATAACACAAAGTTTTTGTAAATCTTTCATTTCATGTAAAAAGTGCATATTCGCGATAGATCGGAGTGGTTAAAGTTATAAATTTTAGAATTAAGTATAAAATATTGGTGAAATACCATGGATTTTAAACATCTTACATCTTACTCATTGCAATACCATGGATAACACAAGTCCATATTGCCTTCCTTAAATAAATAAGATAAACATTCTGTGATCAATAATAATTTAACATCGCTCCATATAGTAAAGAAACAAATGGCAAAATATATTTAGAAAATTCACAAACCGAATTATTTTCTGGGGTCAAAAGTTCATCTGTACCTACCATTCGTAAAGAATTTTAAAAAAAGCACAATGAGTGTTTGAGTGGAATTGGGAATTCAACGATTATTGTAAAAGTGGGAAAGAAAACAGGATAAACCATGCATCAAGTTGATTTCACTGCTAATCGGATAGATCAACATTGCATTGGGAATAAGTAAATAGCATTGAAATCAAATATTAACAGCAAATGATTCATCTACAAACGAAATAACCCAAATTCGTGAAAGAAAAAGATGAATCGACTTCATTTACGGTAGGTACCTAGAGAAAAAATAATAATATTGTGTGCAAGAAAAATACAACCTTAGCACAAAGACATTTTTATAACCTAACCTTTTGACAGATGTCAAATATGTCTTGTAATGTTAATTAATTATAATATCCGAGACTTTAAACTAAACTTATGCAGCTATAATTGTGATATTTTAAAGAATATTAGTTACTTAGAAATAATGAGCCGAAATGATAAAAATTAATAATAATAATTGATAATATAAACAATGACACATACGAAGACCTACCTTGAAAATTGCCGAAGGAGGTAGAAGCAGAAGAGACGAAGGACAGTTTGTTATTTGTGATACATCTCTTTTTGACACTGACACTGTCGCAGTGTCAAAAGTTGACACTGTTAAATATTGAAGAATGATAATATATAATTAAGTTGAATTAGGAATATAATAATATTGGCACAGCTGACAAGTAAACAACGGTGTCCGCAGAAATACAAAGAGAGAGATGGTCGATATTCCATATTTCTCTCGTGGTTACTTTGTATCGGTGACTTTTCTGTCACTGGAACGCCCGAGAGCCTTTTTACCCTTTTTACATTTTACGAGGTGGGGAAGTACATGACTTCATTCTTGACTGGGTATACTTGGTCGAAGCTTTGACTACATTATTTTATTATTTGGAGTAAAAAAGATAACAAAATTTTGGTCTCAAGTTATGTATTATATATGTACTATTTTGCTTTTACATTTCTTTCTTCTTTCTATATTGAAAAAAAAACATGTACGAAAAGGACACTATGTCGTTAATTATAAATTATTAAATATTTTTTGCCTCAGTAAGAAAGATAAAGTTATTTGGCGATGATTTTTTGATTTGTGTCCCAATATAAATCAATCATCTGTAAATTAAATTTACGCCTATCAAAATGTTTGTCAATTTGACTGTCCTAGAACGGGAGAATCCTAGGGCCGGTATATCAGTCTTTGCTAAGGAGCACATTCCTCGCTCAACTTAAACCAACCAAATCGGCCGCTTAAGCCGCAGAATAGTTCCTTTGCTAGACGCTGTGGGCTGTGGCGCTATTGGCAATAACAAATCCATCTGTCAAATTTGACATTTGACAATGATTCGATTTCGATATACATCTCCTACGTACGTAAATTACATTATGAATAAATTAACCATCAGCATGGAGTTTGAGCTTTCTTCGAGCGTTGAGGATTTAAATATCGTTCATTTCGTAGAACATTTAAACAGACCACGCAAACTGCGAATATATAAAAACGGGGCGAACGACTTCCTGGCGTGGATGATATTGAATTTTACAACAGGTTTCGTCTCTCCAAAAGGGTCGTAAATTGCTTGTTACATTTGATAAGGGATGACGTCAAATCTAAAATGAACTGGTAAGTGAAAATACTTTTTAAAAGGTGTAAAAAAGTAGCTAACAATGTAGTACCTGTCTGCATAGTGTGTTTGTTTTCATTTCAGTAATAAAGCACTCACTCCAAAACACCAGATACTTTTGACAATCAGATACCTAGCATCTGGCTCCATGCTGATTGCAAGCAAGCACATTTGGATAGTTTTACAATCAATTGCATGTTTGAGAACTGCTTTCATTACTTTGAAAAATGATCCTGAAAATATGGAAGAAAAACAAAGAGGGTTTTTTGCAATAGCACGTTTCCCCAAAGTGATTGGTGATCTTAATTGCAGGCACATGCGGGTATAGTCCCCTGGTAAGTTAAACGTCATTTTATCCAAGTGCTTGTCCCAATATCAACAAACATGTCCCCCCTTTGCTTGCTTACCTTATTCGACTTATGAATATGCAGACTAATCATTAGTGAATCATTATTTTAGGTGGATGAAACGCAGAGATTTATCGGAACTGAAAAGGTTTCTTTTCTGTCAATGTGAAAGCTATTTGTGATGCCAATCTCAGATTCACCGATATCGTTTCAAGGTGGCAGGGGTCAAGTTTTATATTAGTGTAATTATTTATTTGTTGAGCTTACATAGTTGTAAATTTACCCCAGGCCTCTTCAACATTTAATCATACTGTAAAATGTAAATTAATAATGTACCGAAATAAAAAATTGTCTGAGGAAGTTTAACAGGTGTTTATTTTTTAAATGTCTTTATTCAGGTGTAATTTTCAAAGGAATACAAACAAATTAAACAAAAGAAGAATTAATTGAATTATTAAAACACTTTGTTTTTACCACAATAATCTTTATTTAAAAAGTCGACATGTTTCGAGAACGATGTTCTCTTCATCAGGACAGTACATATATTGTCCTGATGAAGAGAACATCGTTCTCGAAACATGTCGACTTTTTAAATAAAGATTATTGTGGTAAAAACAAAGTGTTTTAATAATTCAATTAATAAAATGGTGCCACAAAGTGAATTTGCAAAATTTGAGGAAAAGAAGAATTCTTAACAGACTTCAAAAATGAAGAAATTAAGATAATGACTGATCAAAATCTGGATATATTTCAGGTGAAAGCTTTCACCGACAACATAGAAATAACCAACTTTATTTAATGGTTACTAAATAAAGCTGGTTTATATTGTCATGTCAATTGTGACAATCGGTATAGTTATAGTAATATTTTATTTATTTCATTATTACATTTGATTACAGTAATGACGTATTGCCCATCTCACTAGGTGTGAAACGCCTGTGTTGAGATGGCAATTTACAGAGTGGTTGTATAAAAATAAAACAAAATCAGTATTTTTTTTCTTACATTATACAATTCAAGTATGAATTTAGAAGATTAAGAAAAAAATGTTGAAGCAATTAAATTTCAATCTAACAAAAAGGCATAATATTATGTATGTATGTTTAAATTGTAATTGAAAATTAACATCCTGTTGACAAACTGCTTAATTTACTGTTTAACAGGATTGTACATTCAAAAACAATAAAAAGGAAAGTACTTTAAATTGAATTATTAATGTTGTTATTTTTGTGTACTTAAGTACAATTTACTTCACATGGAAGTAGTATTTGTACTTTAGATTTTCCTCCTCATCAGTCCCATCCCGAGGAGGTGCTCCTCGTGTTCTTCTTGGCGTTCGGCATTGAGGTTTTCGGCCCGGACCAGATGTTCTTTCTCGTTTTCCTGGTGTTTAGTCTTGAGGCCCTCCACCTTGAGGAGGTGCTCCTCCTGCAGATTTTGGAGATTTGAAGCTAAATTTTTCATTTTAAATTCTGTCAAAGAGCTCCACTCGGTGGTTGCGGTAGTAGATTTTCTTTTCTGCTGGAAAAGAAGAATATAATATTAAAAAAAAGTTGTACATGAAAATACCAACAGTTGCTTCATTCCGCACCCGCACCCATGTATTTCACAATATAATTGGAAATAACTTATATTATTACATACAAGTACATGTTTGAAAAATAAACCTTTCCGTCAGTAAGAAAATTCTATTATTCTCTTCCTTGATGTCAACTGATCAATTTGAAAAGTTTTGATATAGAAGTTAACTAACCATCACGACATTTCCGCAGGGGTAGGCGGAGAGGATGGACCACCAAACAACTCAGTCATTTAAAATAATGTATATTATATTTGCGGCACTTTCCAGAGTGGGAGATGTGTAAGACTGGTATAAGACCACCATTCAGAATTGAAACGTTGCTTTAAATTGGTTACCAGATCTGAATAGCCAGGTACTCCCCACCTTCCTCTCCCCATCTCCTACCCCTCTCCAATACCTTCAGCCTCACAACATACCCTAATTGTGGATTCCATAGTCTCACTGGCTCCAGACGGGAGCAGCTGGGATTCTTGTGAGGTACACATATAACAAAAATACATTCCTTGCATCATTCACATTCATACATCATCTCGTACATACTCTTATATTATTTGACTCTTGACATGGTCCAACTCGCCATTTCTTGCCGACATCTTCTACCATTCACATTTGCAATATATATTCTCCTAACACTCCTTTCTTCGTTCATTCACTCTACACGCCCATGCGACCCTTTCTGTATTTTTATTTATTTATTCATTGCTTTGAATGGTTACATCATTTGTGGATTTTTCGACCATCATGCTAGGCTCTTATTAAGGCCCGTTTTATGGTGGTCGGGTGGACAATTATATTATAAATAAATAATGCAGGGCAGGTTTTTTTGTAAGACAATACTTTCAGGTAGGATATTATCAGAGTATCACCACTATAAAGGTGTCAGTGATACATCCACTCAGAATCCAAATGCTATTTGAAATCAGTGGATAGTAGTCAAATAATTTCCCTCAGGGCTTATGCCATCTTTGGGGATGCTGTGTGGAAAGTTTTTTTTTTTAAGGAAAGGAAGGAGGAGAGTACGGGGCAGGAAAAGGGTTTAAGGGGTGGGTAGGAATCTGGGATTCAGTGTGTCCTGGTCATCCATCTCCAAGACCTAGACAAACCTCACCCCATGAACCCGGGCACCCCTGCTAAATCACCAAACGTAGCGAACTACTTGGGATGATCTATGGCAGAGGTGTTGGTTATCCAATAGAGGTTTTCGGGGCGGCGGTACCCATTCCCTGACCCCAAATTGAGTATATACATATATGTATATTTTCAGTTACAACATTATCAATAATGTCGTATTTTTCAATCTTACCACTCTCGCTTACTAAAAGTCTAGAACTGCCCCTGCTTGAAATGCTTTAGCCTTCTTTGCTGATCATTTCTGAATAGTCAGGACTTCCGTATCTATATATTTCGTGGTACATAGGACTGCTCTAATTCCTTCTCATATCCATCCCATTTATCCTCACACCGTCACACCATACCCTACAGAAGATGCCATCTCACCGATTTCGGTTAGAAGGGAGAAAATGGAACACTTGTGGGATATTCACATTTAAAAAATTAACAATATATTACAAACCCCTGTAGCTAGTGCTGGATTGGGTGCGGGTGTAGCGGGTGCTCTCAGTTTGGTGTATTTTGGCGCCAATTCTGAATGCTAAAAGAAATATAATAAAATTGTTACCAAATGATGTAAAAAAGACAAATCTTTTGAGGTATTTGGCAGAAATATGCCATGAACAGCAGAAATGCAAACAGATTTTTTTATGAGTTAAGTAAGTAACTAACGAGCTGTCATATCAGAGAATGAATCGCCAAACGTGCATACATCTTCTTTTACATACCCTACTGTGATTCTGACTCTTGACGTGGTCCAACTGATCAAGCCATGTCTTCCTCGGACAAGACCCTCGGCTTCTTCTACCACTCACATTCGTGCCATATATTTTCCTTGCACCCTTTCTTCGTTTATCCTCATATAGTCAATTGATATGACAAACATAATAAGTTAGTATTTCATATTACAATTAATTGATATGCATACTTAATAATAGTTACCTTTGAGGGCTGTTGATTCTACTCCGGTCGACTGGGTGGACAACAGTCCCGTTATATTCCCATCGATCTTGGATCGGCTGCAACAGGATCTTCTGTCTGATACGATACTTTTTATTTGTGGCAAATTTTTGCTTCATGTTCATTTTTGTCGATTGTCCCACTTTTTTTCCCATGCATTTGCGGTGGGCATTGGACTGAAATTGAATTCTCAAGTCAGCTCATCCAATTCTAATTGACCGCATTGGACTCTTTATTCTCCAAATAAAGCGAATACTAGCTAAGACCAACTCCACCAGCAATTTCACCCCCTCTTCTGCGAAGTTCGGTGTTCTAGTCATGTTATAGTATTTTTGATTCTGAAATAATTTCATACACGTTATCCAACTAGTCAATTCTAATGATTAATCGAAATCGAAGTAAATAAATAAAAATATAATGAACAATCGAGCTTTTAAATACACAATTGTGCATAAAAAAATGTGTAAAACTTACCGAAAATAATAAAAAAACTTTGAAAAAAGCGTTGACGTTTGACGTTTGATTTTAACCATAGAATCCATAGATACTTACATAAATAGATTGGTTCGGCATAGAAATGACTAAAATTACCATAGACTAAACGTTTAAAATTGGTCAACTCTAGGTTTACGACTGATATACGGATTGTGTGCTAAGCCCCGCTTAAGCTCCACATTGCGTCAAAGCCGAGCTTTAGAGCAACTGATATACCGGCCCCTAGTTGGACAGTCAACGCTTCTTTGTACTGATGTATTCTTTGTAACAAAAACAAATAAATAAATAAAAAAGTGATGTTTTTATTTTATCAACTTAAAACATACAAAGTCAGTAGGTATTGAAAAGTTAAGGCGGGTTTAGGGTTTGATGGTTATTCGGCTGAGTAAAAATTAAAAAAAAAGAAACGTCAAGAAAAGTCAGCGGAGGCTAAAATTTCATTCACATTTTTTACCAAATTAGAAATCACTGCAGTAAGTCAAGTAGGTAGACCCAACACTAGCTTGTATTTCAATATCTTTGCCAAACACCCTGTAAAAAGTGAATATCTTGTTTTTCAAGTAAGAATCATTCATATATCATGAACTACTATTATGTAATGATATTATTTTTCTTACTTTTG
This sequence comes from Limnephilus lunatus, assembly GCA_917563855.2. Lineage (NCBI taxonomy): Eukaryota > Metazoa > Arthropoda > Insecta > Trichoptera > Limnephilidae > Limnephilus > Limnephilus lunatus. Next base: position 24,722,888 of record OU830596.1, read on the forward strand.
TACTCTATTATATGTTTATTTATAAAAGGCAGTATAGCCGTTTATGTATTTAAAATAAAATAAAATAAAAAAATATTTCCGTTTAAAAAACGGACGTTGTTTCGTTTAAAGATCGGATGTTTTAGTGGCTGTATAGATTATATTATGTAGCTGTTCACACACGTCTCACACGATTAAAAAGCGGATCCGGTACGTTTTATCGGAAGGATGACCAGCGCAGCGCGTCCGTTTAAAAATCATGTCCGTTGTGTCACACTTGCCGGCTTGTCGTTCACCATAAATATACTAACCCCTCGTTCACTACACCCTACACCCCACCCCGGCCGAGCGCAAGGAAACTCAAAATTCACACAGCGTATGTGTTATCATCCGATTTTATCGTTTCGATTTTTAAACGGAAGTGTGAATGTGAACAGGAGGTCCGATATCCGATTTTTTGTTGTTCCGTTTTTTAAACGTAGGTGATATTACTGATTATAACGTCCGCTGTCCGGTTTTTTGTCGTCCGTTTTTTAAACGGAACTGGTAACGTGAGAACTGACTCTAATACGCAACGAGAAAAATATCTTCTCGTCATGACATGTATTTCATTTGACAAACCAAAATATATTTACTTTTCTTGTACCTACCTAGTATATGATTACTTTACAAAAAGATTCATTACATATAAAAAGTATCTTCAAAACTAATATTTAATATTGTATTGGTTATTTTATTATTTTGTTCAAGAGTTGGTTTAGGTATTTATTGTGTAAAGTTGTCAACCTTGGCACACGGCTTGTTGGTCTAGGGGTATGATTCTCGCTTCGGGTGCGAGAGGTCCCGGGTTCAAATCCCGGACAAGCCCGTCTGAAATTATTTTTGCTTTTTTATTTTATTTATTGTTTACGATTCAAATAGAACAACTAGATAACACTTGTAGTTTATAATAATGTAGTGTAGTATTTGATAGAACTTCATCGCCAACAAACGCCTTTCAACATCACTGCAAAATAAAAATCGTTCCCAATCACTGCAGCTTCTACATACGATTTTAAGGGAATACACATTTTAGGGTGAAATCAATAACAAAATACTAAAATACTTAATTTTTTTTCAACGTCTGAAAACATTATTTTACTTTTACTATTTTGAATAATCAAGTAGTACACACTACCGACATCTGTGTAATTTATTAGCAGCGTTGCCGGTGCCCATTCGTACCAAACGATCGTACCAACTGCAAACAACTCTATTCTTTTAAAATAATATTTTATACGTCGGTGGTGAAGGTGGTCTCACATTATAATAATGTAACAATATATTCAACATCTGAGACTATAAAAAAATATTACTATTTAATAAAATTTTACATACTACCGACATCTGTGGCATATTAAAGGCATCACCAGTGCCATTCATAAGTAGAAAATAAAGATGGCGGTGTTATTATAGTACGAAAAACTACGAAGCAGATGTTGAACAGGTGTTCATGAAAATGCTGGTATTGTCATATGAAAAAAAAACATGTTTCAGGGAAAATTGCACAAAAAATTGAAACATGTAGCTGATAATGAAAAAAAAAAAATTATACGTATACATATTATAACGATACCTTAGTTCCATAGTGAAAAAACTCAAAAAGCATAGTTCTAAGATAATCAGGGAACAAGTTTTAGGTAGGTATTGTCTTCTACTGAACGCGTAATTTTTGTAGATTTTAATGAAATTCTAGGCTTTCTAAATAATATATATTATTAATAGTAATGTAAACATTGAGCGCCATTGAGGTGATTTTTAACAAAAACGGTGCTCTACAAATTATCGTATTTCTATTATTATCGGACATCAAAATCATACTTACTTTTTTACTCCAAAAAGACTCAGAAATCGCAAGGTAAAATACTCTGGAAATGTGCGGTTACACTCTTTATACATACTATTTTTATATGTTACACAGTGGATTACCTACAAAGAAAAAAATAATAAAAGCTTTTTATCACCTTATAGAGGCAAGGCTCGTGTCATCGTGTGTTTAATGAAGGAATTCAAACTCAAGTAATAAAATCATAATATTTATTTTTTACACATTGAATATTGTAAAAAGCGTTTCACTAGAAAATGAAGATGTTTTTTTTTTAAATCTAGCTAATAATCACGGCTTTGTTTAAAATATGAAATCAATCTGATCGATAAAGAATATGGTGCAAGGGAAACAAAATCTTCTGGTTTAAATGCTAATGAAACCCATGAAACTGAATTATCTAATTTACAAGTGCTCTCTTTCTTGGCAACTTGTAATGAAGTGAATATTTTGAAATAAGTTGCAAAAATAATGTTGCCAACCTCGGGTCTCATTTAGGGAAAAGTTCTGACCGTACTGGCAATACTAAAAATACCGCGAATTAGGGATATTCTCAATTCTGTTATGGCAGCACTGCCGCCTGTTTCTTTGAAAGTTTGTTATTTTATACAATTTTATAGTGGTATAATCTCAAAGGAAATATTATATTATTCGGTACAATTAATTTCTGTATAATTAATTTTGTGTCAAAAGACTTCAAGAGTTTTTAACGCGGAGCTGCAAATTGATAGTTCGAAAGAATAATAATAAAGTGATTAATAGTTTTCGATAAAATGTCCGAGGGTTGCTCCGGTGCTCGCGAACAAGACTTCATTTCGGCCCGCAACGATGCCGACTTCACAAACATCTCCAAGTCAAAGAATTACCAGGAAATCAACGTAATTGGAACCGGTAAGTCCTCTCACCTCAATACAAATACGATATAAACTGAATATACCAAACAAACCAAAACTTTTAACCCTAACAAAAGTTTACAAGTGTCAAACTTTTACAACGCTAAATTCTACGATTGGTTTTCAAAAAATAGAAGCTGTAAAATAAATAAAAGTACACGGCTGATTGCAATTTTAGTATAACGATGATGTTTCAATTGAATTAGTGAAATTCCATGGAGGACTGGATGCGGCAATCGCTATTGAAAAGTTGTCCAAAGAAGCGAGGCTAATCACAATGGAGTGCTGATACCAACCCCCGAACCCCGAAGTTATCCGTAATATTATATTTGATTACCTACACCTTTCCGTTGCAGTGGCGTGTAGTTCCACAAAGGCTGAAAAGCTGTGCCTATCCCATGAAAAAACAATGCAATAAAAAAGTGTTAATTTTTGGTTAGTTTTTGAAAAAAATATTCTTAAACTTTCGACATCACTGTATACGTTTATTTTTTAGAAAGAATCTTTAGATTTACCTTAGAGTTAAAAAGTCACATACGTTATAATCTATGCATTCACAGATGGCGCCAATCATATTAGTTTAGGTTATTAATGTTTTTTGCACGTTACACTTTAAAATATTAAGGTAAATTAATTGTTCGCGCCCGTACATATTTAATTAGAATATAAATAAATAGTTTTGTCCATAAACAAACGCGAATCTTTCAAGAAAGGCTGAAAAATTCAATTTTGTATCGGTAACTCAATCCAATATTGTATTTCAATAAAACCTAAAATAATTTGATTGGCGCCATCTGTGGATGCGTAGATTATAACTAGACATCGGATTATATGCACTAACAAAGTGCCAAAATATGCATGCAAATATGCCCTAAAAAAGGCCGAAATATGCACTAAAAACTCTTGATATGCCTAAAATATGCACAATTCAAAATCAAAAAACCATTTTTATTTTTATATATTTTAATTAAAGACGATACAAAAACAGCGAAATATTCTTAAAATTATGCATAGTTTTTGTGACAATATACAATTAAGTATTTTTCCAAATTTTCGAGCAAAAATTTTTGATGTTTGTCACCCAAAACGCCGAAAACGACTTCTCTACGTCAACTGACGTCATTCGACAAAATTAAAAAAAATTGTCGCCATTTCTGGAGATACCTGTTTATGCAGGGTATATATGACCTGTGCCGTTGATGTAGGCATTCATGTTCTTTATGTCTTCAAGACTCGGATTTTTAAACAAAATAGCGTCTAACTTTTCACGAATCTTTTCTGATATTGAATTGGAAAGAGCGTTGGCGAGTTCAATCATTGTTTCCAGTATTTCTATTGATTTAAATAGAGGAAGGTTTTTTGTTTCCAATTTCTCTATGGTATCTGGTAACTTGTGGAAATTTGTTGAGATGAGGGCGATATTCTGTATAATGGATGCGTCTTCTAACGCTAAATATGCACGATTGGGAAAAAAAGGCTAAAATATGCATTAACGCCGTAATTAGAGAGTTATATGCATTTGCATATGCAAATATGCAAATGCATATAATCTGATGTCTAATTATAACGTACGTGACGTTTAACCTTAATTACTATAAAATACAACTAACCTACACTAGGGGCGATGGAAAAAGTTGGCTTTTACAGTAGTAGATTTTTAATGTAAAGGTTTTTTCAAAAATATTTTGTATTGCATTGAGTGATTTCGAAATTTTACCAAAATATTTTTCATAATAAATCTGAGATTTTAAGGACTTTTCAAGATGATACAGTCTTATAATAGTCGTCACCATTACTTGTTCAAGATACCACACGGCAGAACAGATGTTCAAAAATTCAAATAAAATCTTATTAAGGGTATAGCTTATTGCTACTTCTTATTTTTTACAGCTAACCCAATCAACAGTAATTAAAGTTTAATAGAGTGTGTAAAAAATATACATTCCAAAGCAATGAAATTTTCCCAAAATGTTGCATGTATGTGCACTTTTTATGTTTCCAGTAAATTCTTAATTCAACAATTGTTCATGTATAACAAAGATAGACATTCAATGAATATGTGTGTATGAACGAAATAGATATAGGACCGGGCAGCGTTTACATACTTTAAAGTTGCGGTGAATACTACATTCTACATCACGGGTGTGACTGAGATGACAAGATTCGCTTACTCGCTTACACTAAGACAAATACGGAGTGCTATATGAGACAACCTATGGCCAATAATAATATCATTTTCAAAAGGCATATTTTTACTGGCTGCTATCTTTATGTATGTTACACTCAGTCAGAGTATGATACAGTTAAAATAGACGTAAGTTGATATGATCGAATTAGCTCAGTGGTCAGAGCACTTCCTAGCAAGGAAGAGGTCCTGGGCTCAATTCCTAGATGTGATTGAATCTTTTCTGTTTCACATATTCGTTTGAGATTTGTTAACAGTGTCTTTTTTTTTACATTAGTTCCATACAGGAGGCCCAGAGGAAAAAAAATCCTCAGGGGATATATCATCTTTGTGGATGCTGTGTGGAGGGTCTTTTGTGGAAAGGAAGGAGAGGATAAGTTCTGGGAAGGAATAAGGTATCTGGGGTTCAATATGTCCAGGAATGACGGACATAAAAATCCATCCCTCCCACTGCGGTGCAAGGTGATTGGTCAAGAGAGTCCGGCTGGAGAGGTCAAAATGTAGTCTCTCCTGATCCTGCCTGCCACGCATCAGGTGGGCAAACACATCCGTCGCCAAGACCTAGAGAAGTCTCATCCTATGAAACCAGGCACCCCTGCTAGCTAAACGTAGCGAACCACTTGGGATGACCTACGGCAGAGGTTAAATGGTTCCCGGGGGGGGCGGTACCCATACCCCCTCTCAAATTGTAAAAATGATTAAATGTTACAATTTGATGTTTTTCTCTTTAAGTTATTCCAAAATAAAAGTTAATGTGTGTTGTGTGTTTCAGGTGCCTACGGGACGGTGTACAAGGCCAATGACCTGATGAACCCGGGACAGGTGGTGGCCCTGAAGAAGGTGCGCGTGGCTCTTAACGAGGACGGGGTCCCCCTGTCCACCCTACGCGAGGTCACCCTGCTCAAGCGCCTGCAGACCTTCCAGCATCCCAACGTAGTCAGGTGTGTGTTTGATCAGTGTAGATCACCGGTGGTTAGCCTTAAGAGCCGTTCGGACATGCCGACTATTTTAGTAGAGTGGAGAGTATAGTAGTAATGCGTCCGAACACCATAATTTTAGTGGGTTAGTCGGTTCTTTAGTAGATTCAATCCATTTCGTTCTATTTTACGGGCGAGTAAGTACCCCCACCACGTGTCCCTGAGCACTGCCTTGCGCGAACCAGCCGTTTTAGCAGAGTTCATTTGTAGACGTGTGGAAATTTTGTGGCATTGGAGCGAAGATGCAACTCTAAAATTATTTATTTATGCTGCTATTAATCTCTTTTCGTGTCCATAGTTTATTTTTTTTCATCTCACTAATTTATTCTTCCACCTCTTCTAAAATAAGCATTTAAATCTAAAATAAGCTTCTAAAATAAAGTTTAATTAGCGTATTTACTTTAGTGCGCCGCGGCCTGTTCATCTTACAATGCCCCACTTATGAATGTACTCTCTACTTGATTGTAATGCGCCGTAATGCGAACGGTTTTCGGCGAGTCAAGTAGCAAGTATACTCGCTACTTGACTCATCAAATAATAACACAAAAAAATCAAAGAAAATATCGCATAGTATAAAAGTAATATTATAAGAATATTTTTGAATATAGTTATAACTTTGTGGTTATCCATTATAAATAAATTAAACAATATTTCTTTGTTTGAACCGTTCGTTCCTCAGGGCAAAATATATTAACTTGACATTATAAAATAATGGATGAACATAATATATTACTAAGTGTTAAGGTGGGGGTGTGTCACTAGTAGGGAATGCAATCTTGTCTCGAGATCGCAAATTCGAGATCTCGCGAGATTAGAAATTACAATCTCGCGAGATCTCGGAATTTTCGGGATCTCGTTAATTAAAAGAAAATATTATTTGAAAGAAAACCAAAACCTTTATTCTTTAATGTTAGTTACTAAATAATTAACAGTTTTTTTTTTAAATTAAAATAATCAAAAGAAAAAATATAGCTTAAAAGGAGATTAGAAAGTAATTACAAGTGATTTTGAAAGTAACTTCTTCAAAAACAAAGTGTATTAAAGGTGCTATCTGCTAAAACGGCATCTAATGTCCGTTGCAATGTACCCAGCTGCTGAAAATGCCCTCTACGACTCAACACTGGTTGGCAGCAACGTGACTAAGCAATTATATGTAAACTGTAAAAATCTCCCCCTTGTTCCTCCACACTTAAATAGATCCATTTCTTTTTTTTATGACTGATGATTTTATCTAAACTCATGGATACATGCGAAAAAGGACTTTTAGATACTCTCAGAGTCTCTTCTTATTCCTCTTGAAGTGACGTATTAGTCATGGAAAGAGGCAAGTCATCTTCGTTCTCTGTGTGTGTTACTGTGGTATTAATGACGGTACCAGAAGTTGAGTCTGGTTGTTTACGATGTAATCGTTTGATTATATTTTTAATTTCTTTCCGTACGAGATATTTGCTAGGCAATTGGAAAGTTTCATTGCCTTCCCATAGCTCCAAGTCCTTTTGATAATTATTCAGATTTTTCATATATGAAACGACGACGCTCTCGTAGACGCTGACGACGTCGAAGGTACTGATAAATTATCGACAACACCCGACTCCCCATTCAATAATTTTGTGTCAATTTTTTGGATTGACATCATATATGAATGTGTAAACCTTTTGCAGACCCGGATGTGGTTTTGAGAACAGCTTTACATAATTATTAACTGCTTTCTTGAAGTATCTCCATACTCATTCGACACAGTTTTATGTTATCTGTACCGCTCGTCATCCGTCGCTAATATTCGTAAATAGTCAGGATAGTTTTCTTTCTTCGATCGACACTCCCGCCCGACCGTCAGTCAGCCAGCGCACCACTAGTGCCCCGAGTGGACGTGTGTAGCGTCGCTGACTACTGCCGCCCAATCCCGTTGATCTCAAACGGGATCTCGTCATATTATACTTCGGGATTTATCCTGAAAAATGTCACGAGATCTCGCGAGATCGAGATCCCGCATGATCGGGATTGCATTCCCTAGTCACTAGAGATAAGTGAAGAGTGGAGGGAGGATATAATAATATAATTTTGAGTCCGTTATCAATAAACAAAAAAAAATATTGTTTTACCCATTATAAGTCCCATTTTACATGTTCCCTTTCACCCTTCGTTTTATCTCCTCCTCCCATTCTTCACTAATCCCTTAAGGATAATTTAAACAGGTCGGTATAAGCTTCAACCCTGGCCTTAGGGTACAAGGGGACGCCTTGATCACCCTGTCCCCCAGGGCGAAGCTCTTCCGTCTTCCATTGCACTCCGGTTGGGCTGACCATTGAGATTATCCATAATGATGATAACTTGACTAACTCACAAGATTTTTAGCGTACCACCATTTTATTACCCAACTGCCACTGTATCTAATATCGGCCATCCTATTTGCATAACACCCTTCAACTGTTATCGTTATATCACATTCATAAAGTGAAGTCAGTTATATCTCATTCATAAAGTGAAGTTAGTTATATCTCATTCATAAAGTGAAGTCAGTTATATCATATTCGTAAAGTGAAGTCAGTTGTATCACATTCATAAAGTGAAGTCAGTTATATCACATTCATAAAGTGAAGTCAGTTATATCTTATTCATAAAGTGAAGTCAGTTGTATCTCATTCATAAAGTGAAGTCAGTTGTATCACATTCATAAAGTGAAGTCAGTTATAACTATATGAAGACGTCATAATGACCTGCTTGTTTGTTTTTTGGTTGTTCGCAGATTGCTGGATGTGTGCCATGGGCAGCGCTGCGAGCGGGGCCGCCAGCTGGTGCTGTTCCTGGTGTTTGAGCACGTGGAACAGGATCTCGCTTCCTTCCTGGACAAGGCCCCTGCATCGGGTCTGCCGCAGGCCAGGATACGGGTAACACTCACCAACTTCTAATAATAATAATATTTGGATGACTTGTGTAGTGCCGTTTTTGTGAAAAATCACCTCAAGGGCGCTGTACAAACTTATAATACATTTCTACAATCTTATAATACATTTCTACAATCTTATAATACATTTCTACAATCTTATAATACATTTCTACAATCTTATAATAAATTTCTACAATCTTATAATAAATTTCTACAAACTAGAAAAACCATTATAACAACTTATGGTTAAAAATTGCCGATAAATTAAAAGATAAATTTGGGCCAATTTGTATATTTTTTTCAAGTAACGTGAGATTTTGCTGGACCCCCCCCCCCCCCGTTTGTGCTCACGTAATTAATGGATGCCCCCTTTGACCAATGAACGCGATACTGCGTAAAAATCTACAGTCAGAAAATATATACAGGACCAACTTACCTGGGAGGTCACTTGAGATTAACACTGTTATTGTTTATTTAGAGAAATTTAGGTACAGTTCGCACGTAGAGGACATAATTGGGAACTATAATATATAATATGTTCTTTAATGAGCGTATTTTGAAAGCAAAAGCAAAATTTTATGATGGGTGGTACAATATCCATCTCTTATTTCGGTTTTCTATTACGCTTTGGACCCAATTAATCCTGTGGAAGCACCAGTGCACAACCAGAAGACACTCCAAATGCAAGTCCATCATTTGTACATATTTGACACACACCACGTCGCAGGAATGCTCAACTGTGGAATAATTAAGCGGCTTCCAAGTTTCCTTCCTCCTATAAATTTAATTTAAGAGGCGGACATGAGTACTGCCGCCCTGGGAACCATTGGTTGGATAACCAACAACTCTGCCATAGGTCACCCCAAGTGGTTCGATAAGTTTGGTGACTTACCAGGGGTGCCCGGGTTCATAGGATTCAGATCTTGATGGCTGATGCGTACTGCTGTCCACCTACAGGTTGTCCACCCACAGTATGGCGGGTTTGATTTGGAGAGACTAGTTGAGGGAGACCTTTTTACCTTTCCAGCAGGACTCTCTCGACCCATCGCCTTGCACCGCAGACCGAGGGATGAATTTAAACATCCGTCACTCCTGGACACACTGACCCCCTGATTTCTACCCACACCTCATACCTTACTTCTTTCCAGATCTTCCACACAGCATTCCCAAAGATGACGTAGGCCCTGAGTGAATTATTTTTTTATAATAATTCTAGCTTTCCTTAACCGCTCCGATCTATTGCGAATTTGCATCTTAAAAGAAATGTCAGATTTATAAAAACTTTGCATTATTTCCGCTTCACAATTAAAGCTCTGTAAATGAAACATTTCTGAACGTAGCTGAATACTAAAAACTGATTTTGAAAGGGTACGAAATAAGCTTTCCAATGGTTATATTACAAATAAATATTAACATTTGTAAATATTAAAATTTAGAATGCAAACATAAAAAAATGTGAAAATGAGTAATGTTTTTATGTGAAAACGGTACTAAAATCACGGATTATGTAAAAAAAACAATACTTATTCTATTGTATAAATGTATAATAAACAATTTAGTCACCTCACTTTTTTATCATTTCATACAAGAATATTTAATAAAAAAAATAACAATGTCTAAAGGCGCGTTGGCGATTTGGCGGGTAAAATCTGTACCTAATGTGTATCTGAAAGAATATGTCTTTTTATGTATTTCCATGGACAACTTTAATAGGGTCGTGCAACTTGATTTATTATCGACCTTCTACTTTTTGTTTTAGGAATGTCACTAGAACAATAACGAATGTATAACGATTTCTGTGGAAACACATGTGTTGACGTGAAATCATGCTTAATGTTCTTGATTGCTATTATATTATCATGTATATCCGCTTACGTATCTGAGTGGTTAAAAAGACTCCCCAAAAATGACATTTCTCTATGGATGAGGACATATTTAGCATCAGTGAGAGAAATTAAATTAAAAAGATTAAAATTAATGAAATTAAAAAGGGAAATCCGATGACATTATAATATACGTTATTGTGAGCCGAAATTTCGAATATTGTCAGCCTATTTTTCACATAACTCTATTTTTCTGCATAATTCCGGGCTCAATTATTGTTTGATGTCTTCCAGGACATGTCTCTGGAGATCCTGTCGGGGATCGACTTCCTCCACTCGCACCGCGTGGTGCACCGAGACCTGAAGCCACAGAACCTGTTGGTCACTTCAAGCGGCCACATCAAGCTGGCCGACTTTGGACTGGCCAAGACCTACGACTTTGAGATGAAGCTGACCAGCGTTGTGAGTTACTATTTACTTTCCATCGCCTTTATGTCTTTTCAAAGTGGCTCTGATTTTTATTTTGGTTGACGTGAGAACTGAGAACCAATAGAAAAAACCCCTTACCCGTCCCAACCCAAATACCTATTTCGCAGTCTATTTAAGTATTGTTTTAATTATTTTATTATTGTTTATAACATGTTTATCACTTGTTGACTTAACATCTGTATTATTATTTTTTTTAAATTGCTGCTAAGTTCTGTTTTTATTTTTTCTGTTTTTCTTAAATTTTCTAGTTTACATTCAGTTACTTTTATGTTTCTAAATACCTATCTGTGAACATTAATAATTGGTCTGTTTTTTTGCCATCCTCTTGTGTATATTTTATTACTATGACTGTTTATGTTCCTTAAATAAATAAATAAATAGAGGGATCCATCTGGTCCTTAAAACGGTTCGGGAAAGTGGTGGGTGCCCTCGTCGGTCATCTTATAATTTTGGGAGGTTTTTGGCAATTGACCTGAAGAAAGGACTGCCACTGGCGACCACTGCTGTAGATCAATCTGCTACCATTCTTATTTGAGGGGTAAACATGCAGATAAGATTGTTTTGTTTTGAGGGGTAAACATGCAGATAATGATGGTTTTGTTTGTTACCAGGTGGTGACATTATGGTACCGGCCCCCCGAGGTGCTGCTGGGCCGCGCATATCACTCGGCCGTGGACATCTGGAGTGCGGCCGCAGTGCTGTATGAACTGCACGCCCTCCGCCCCCTCTTCCCCGGCCACTCGGAAGGGGATCAGCTAGACAGGATATTTAGGTAGGTGCAACTTGTGACGAACTAATGGCGCCTCGTAACAATAATCAACTATGGCGATTGCAAAAGGTTAACCCTTCAGAAATTTGGCATACATTTCAGATGTTCAAAATATTTCCAGAGAGAGAGAGAGTGATTCTGAACACTTGACTGGCAATTTGTGGTCAAATCGAGAACTGAATTGAGTCGAGAGGATTGCCAAATGCTAAAAAACAACACGCCGTTTTGTAAACAAAAAGAGAAACTTTTGACGCGACCACAGACAAAAGAGATTATAGACACAAAATTCATTGCAATATTTTAGTAAGAGGTGGCATAGACATGAAAGTTTAAGGTAAGAGGCTCTACACATCGAGATTAGGTAAATGAAAAAATTAAAAGTGTTCAGTGCTAAATGATATTAAATATGAAATAGAACAATCACAACACACAACATCCAACAATAGTCAGCGAGTTACAGCGATTTATATGAGACATATGTGAGCTGGGACAAATATGGTCTTCTGCCATTCAACAGGTTAAAAGTGATGTTAGAACCTCGTAAAATAAATGGAATTTAAAAGCTTGATGTTAGAACTATGTCATTCAAATATCTACAGAAATACAAGTAGATGGCTCTGAAAATTATTTTGGTTATAGCAATGAGCAAAAGAAATGTTTTTTTTTAACCTTGTCCCTGGTGTACAGAGTGCCAGTTGCACCGGGACAGGAATTCTACGTATTGGGTGGTACCAAAGATATTCAAATACAAGAGATTTGCTATGGTGTCCACCCGACTGTCGGTGGATTAGTTCCTAATGGAAATAGTTTAAATACGGAATGTAGTTGATTTTTCGAAGGTGTATTGGTTAACAATATAGTAGTCCCACCCATTAAAAACTGCCGATAGCACATCTCTCATATTTCAATGTCTTCAGGTGGAATATTCTGTAGTAATGTTTCATATTGTAGGTAAAAAGGTCTAACAACTTTTGTTGTTTTTTAATTCCAGGGTGATAGGGCGGCCCGTAGCCTCAGCGTGGCCTGAGAACTCCTCCATCGTGTCGGAGAACTTCCCCCCGCACCAGCCACGTGCCCTCTCACACATCTGTCCCCGTATCTCTTCGCAGGCGCAGGACCTCATCACGGTAAGCAAGCCTCGTACACTCACTGTCTCACTACACTCCGCTCCATCCATATCCATATCAATAAACTGTTCAGATGAATAGTTTGGTATTTCCAACCTTCTTACATACATATCATTAATTTTAGAAAGGGGAAAATGTCAACCTTTTGAGAGCTGCAAGACAGTGTTGCTAACTCTATTTAAAACAAAAAAAAGCTAGACGTTACATAAAAAGGAGCTAAAAAAGAAATGAAATCTTGTTGAGCCTATGTTATGACCGAAAATTCACTAGCCTAGGGGGGGGGGGGGGGGGGGGTGTTGGGCTAGAAAAAATCTGGTTCCTTTGGGGTGTGTCCTGAGGTGGGGGTGAGGTGGACAGAGAAATTATTTTCATTTCCGAGGGGAGGGGAGTCGACTAGTGACATTTGGAAGTAAAAGCCAAGTTTTTAATGCAAAAATAACCAGTTCTTAACCACTGGAGTGATCACGCGAAATAAATAAATTCGCCACGATTGCTGGAGATTTCCCAGAAGGTCATTATTTAAATTTTTCGCCAACATTAAAAAAATCATACTGTAACGGACGTGTTATCGGGGAATTAGAAGACGAGGAGTGTTTGTTAAACTTCCTCGTTTTCTAATTTCTCGTTGCTCGGTGAGCACCCTCCCCTGTCAGCCCGCATTAGTTGTATGGTAGCGGGAGCGGGGGGGGGCCTGGCTATATACGCTAGACTGCCGTACCGTTCCCCCTCCGCTTCCCGCTACTCCCCGTTGCTACCGCATAGCCGACCAATCAGAGCGCCGATTATCATTGGTCGGATCTGTGCGATAGTTTGAATTGTATGTTTGAATTGAGTAAATGTTTATGTTTGAATTACAGGAGTTCGGCCTATTATTTGGACTAATAAATGATAATGGAAGATAGGCCGAACTCCACTTGCATAATTAGTTAATAAAAAATAGTATAAGTCTTAGTTTAATTGATATATTTGAATCCCCCTGAATATTGTTGGGCCGGGGGACCCGCGAACATTTTTGTATTTGTATTTTCTGAAATTAATAAACATGCTTGAGAGAGATGGTTTTGGTCGGCAGAGAGAACACGGAAAAGAGGGTAGTTCCAGAGGTCCTAGCGCCCGTCACGCCAATGGTGGCGGAGGTTATGACCTACACATTTGATTGCCTAGGGTCGCGCCGAATCCTTCACTCGGTTGAGGTAGGATTTGGTATAAATAGAGGTGCGACCCGGGAACGAACGCATTCCAGCACCGACACGACAGCTACCCTTTTCTCTCTGCAAACCGGACCCATTTCTCGACGGAAATTAATTGCAATTTGGCTTTTATTTCACGAGACACAGCGGCTGACATAGACTACCCGACGCCCTATCTTACAGTCTGTGTGAGGGACGGAAACGTCGCTTACACATACCTTGAAATTTTAACATGGAGACATAGAAACTTATTATAGTTTTATATGGCCAATGAATTAAACTGCATTTTACCGTTTATCTCATATTTGTAGGATTTATAAAAACAATATAAAAAATCGTAAATTTTATGTTTTTTTTTTTTTTTTTTTTTTTTTTACTTGAAACTGCCTTGAGGGATACTTATTCGAGTCAACATAGAATATTTTCAATTTCTGTATTTTGTCTGTTGGATACTTAATAATGAAAGGTGCATATCTATGGAAAAAGGACTTAATTTTATCCGTAAACAGCTGATCAAATATTCAGTGGGATAAAATATTTAAACAATTTCTTTTTAACATTGTTCTAAAATAGTCTACGAAGTTCGGATTTGCGACATCTATGGTCATAATAGATAAAGCATTTCAATAGCTCAGTTTTAAAATAAATGGCTGGCCAAGGAAATGTTTTAAATAATTACAATAAATGTTTTACAAATGGTAGGAAAATGTGGTCCAATTTTCGACCAAAATCACTCCAGTGGCTAAAGAAATAACTTTTAAATTGTCTTTATTCATTCCTGAGTTTTGTAGAAAAGAGGAGCTAGATTATCTGAAAAAAAACGAGCTAAGAAGCTAAACCACCTTTCGTTTTAAATCTAGCTCTAAAAGAGCTGAGTTGGCAACACTGCTGCGAGGCTACTTTCTTTACCCGCTTTTTTAGTTTTATAATAACATGTCATTTCTTACGATTTTTACTTACCTACACTTTTTATTATTTTGAATTATATCATTTTACAACAGCTATAAAATTACATATTTATTTAATTTGATCGTTCACCATTAACCCCTTGCCTTAAATTTCATTTCAATTCCATAATTATTAATTTGAGACGTCATAGTACTGTATTTAACAGGAAAGCCTCATATGAGTTGTTATTTCGCAGAAAAACATTATAAATCGGTGACCGGACAACTCAACAAAGTGGAACTTCATCACTCCTTTGAAGGTTAGGGGCCATTTTTTTCCATCACTTTTAAGAAATTTACAATTTGGGAGGCGGGTATAGGTACCACCTCCCCGGTAACCATTTATTGGATAACCGACACCTCTTTCATAGGTCACCCCAAGTGGTTCGCTACATTTGGTGACTTAGCAGGGGTGCCCGGGTTCATGGGGGTAAGGTTTGTCCGGTCCAGGCCGGATCGGAAGAGTGTGGTTGAGGGAGTCCCTTTTGACTTATCCAGCCGTACTCTCCCGGAACATCGCCTTGCACCGCAGCAAGAGGGATGGTTTCATACGTCCGTCACTCCTGGACTCTCTGACCTCCAGATTCCTACCCACCCCTAATACCCTTTTCCTTCCCAGAACTTCCTCTCTTTCCTTTCCTAAAAAGACCCTCCACACGATTGTAATTATGTGTAATTATTTTCCTCAGGGCCTCCTGTGTGGAGCTAATGTAAAAAGGGGTGTTGTAATGCCTCTTTGTTGAGTTATCATTTTGCCAAAGTCCGGTTTCACTTTTTGATCAAATTATAAAATTATGTTGTATTTTGCTTGTTAGCTGACCATTCAAATGTTAAAAATTAACTAACCCATATTACACATTCTTTAAATTCCTACCAATCAGTAATTATTTTCTCGTTGCTTCACAAAACTGGTTTTATTTAAGCCATTGGTTATATGTGTATCATTTTTTGATACACCTGTAAGAACTTCAAATTGATACATATATTGACATGCAAAGCAACCAATACATTATACAATTCCATGTGCTAACATCGTTCCAATTCTGCTGTGTAAATTATGAGATTAATAATAATATGTAATTATGTAGTTTACTTACATGCTTGCTTACGAATTATTTCAAAATAGATTCATTGTAGAATATGTAACATTTCTAATGTGTAGCATTACAACACACGTCGCTGATTTCAACAGGACACTGGATACCAATCTTCTAGAGTTGTAAATCAAAACCTTTGAAATTACTTTAGCCATGTTTAGTGAACAGTTCTCACTAGTTGGGTACTCTTTAACTTTCCTCTTCTCCTTTCTACTTCCTACAACCCATTCGACCATTGAATACTAATGGCCGATTTACACCATTCCAATTAGAGACCAAAGTCAACATTTTTCGCTTTATGCTGTCACTATTTTTATCTCTATTTTCATATCTACGATTTCAACACATGAACCATGCTGTTTGCTGTGATGCCAACTTTTCTTTTAAATTTTAAACCATGATTTAATTAAATTAACACTTGGGCACTGATAAATCATTTGAGTGCCGATTGTCATCCGGGTGACAATATTTCAAGCATATGCGGCCACATTCGGCACACAACAAGTTAATACTCTGTAATTGGTGATGCAAACGAAATAGGCGGTGTGCATAATTGTTTTGTAAAACAGAATAGAAACATTGTTGAAGAGAAAAGAACAAAATCTTTTTTTTTGTAAAAATGTTTTACCCAGAAAGCTCGTTGCTCTCCCGTAAAGCAATCCATTATGACTAAATTTCCAAGAAGCGAGGAGCCACGCATAAGTGACCCCGCTCTCCTCCTCCGTTCAGAATCCTCGCTAGCACGATTACAAAAGTGCAAATATTTATTGCACATCCTATAGTAAAGTGCACTTGAAATGCAATATGTAGCAGACAAATGCGCTATGCAAGTGTTATATTATTTGTTCGAAGCATTAGAGTTACGAAAAGCAAAAAACATTGATAGCAAAGTAATCATCAACCAAATATACCTAAATGAAAGTCAGATACTTTGGTTGTTTTCTATTGACAGAGAGCACTTTTTTTACATTAGTTCCACACAGGAGGCCCTGGAGAAAATAATTCCCCTCTAAAACTTGTAAATTTTAGATTTTATTGAAGTATTCTACTGCCGGTCACATGGTTTGCCATTGATATCCAGAACCCTCGACTCTGTGCAGAAACGGGCGGTCCGTTTGATAGATTCTCCTATCTTAAAAAGCAGATTGCAATCTTTAGAGCACAGGCGTCAGGTGGGAATGCTGTCCTTGTTCTACCGGTATTACAATAGAAGATGCTCCGAAGAACTAGCGTCATTGATCCCCTCAGCACCGGTGCATAGTTGGGAAACACGCCCAACATATGTACACGGTTCTTAAGCTACGACTCGTTCTTGAGTTCAACTGTGGAACATGTGTGGAACGATTTGCCGGCCTCTGTTTCCTCCTTCCTACAACATGGGTCTCTTCAAGACTAATGTTCTCTCCTTCTCCCTCCACACAGCATCTTCAAAGATGATATAGGCCATGAGGGAAATTATTTTCCTCCGGGCCTCCTGTGTGGAGTTAATGTAAAAAAAAAAGATTAGGCAAGTCTAATCAATTTTGATGTCTATGATTACTACACTTTTATATATGTGTTCTCATTTTGTTTGTTTAGGAGATGCTTTCGTTCGACCCCTCCCAGCGTCCTTCCGCCCTCATGTGTCTGCAGCACCCCTACTTCACCGAGGAACTGGTCTCATAGGAGACTGGAGGTGCATCCGTGTCTCAATATCAGTGAGAAGTGATCTAACAGGGAGACACATTTCCCGGCAATGCAGGAAGCCAACCTTCCAAAGCACGTGGTGAGCTTATACGGCTTGTTGACGGGTGGTTGGTGGGCTCGCTTCAGTATGGAAGTGAATTCCTTATCTCTATCTGCGTGTTCTCTGAATAACAACATATTATGTAATTAATTATCTCAAGTATAAATCATCAAAAGGTTGTAAGTGCCGCTAGCGAATTCAATTAAACCTATGTCCTTTCAATCATTTCAAACAAATGCAGCAGAATCTCCTAGTAAATAATAAGTCAGGTTAGTGGCTAAGTGATAAGAAGCATCGGGTTTCCACTGCGGAGTCCCTGGTTCAATTCTCTGTTAGCCAAGACCTCCAGCCGTTGTGCTGGCACCATTTTCTCACTTATTCGAAATTTTTGTCAAAAAAAATAATACATACAAAATGTTTTTTTAATTCACAATTTTTGTTAATTCGTCATTTAAAATTTATTTTGGTCGGCTCACAATTTTTTTTCTTTGTTTATTTCGAAAAAATTGTTTGATTTTATTTACATGGAAATATGTCTTATATTTATGAAATAACTTAAATATCTGGGCCAACTACGACTGTAATCGGTCGTGAAATTTCGATATATGCAGAAATTATCATATGTTAATTAATTTACATTCAATATCTGAATTGGAACGGCCTGCCGCGACAGTAATCAAAACAAGTCATATTTTTACAAAACTTACTTTTGAATACCAACCTAAATTTGAAAGGGCGGCTGAACTCTATTTTCGGCTAATTTAATTTTTTTCTTAAAATTTTGAATTACGTGGGAGTTTGTTAATTTGAAATTTGGTTCTTGTTGTACCGTGGATTTCGATTTATTGGGGTTTTATGATGGTAGAAGGACTTGCAGTAAAACTCCGTTAAGAAGTTTTCCAAGGGACTGAAAAAACAAAGTTCTTAAGCAAGAAAACTTCTTAAGAGGGTTTCACTGTATTCAAACACTGTTTGGTTATTCGTATCCTTGCAATGTTTTTAACGAGTTAAATTCTAGTGTATTTATTTGATATAAATTGGGTTGGTAAGATTTATCAAGTGCGGAAATATATTCTGAGCTTATAACCTTTTAGTGATTTGAGAGTGTGATCTGTCCTAATTATTTAGATTTGTCTATGATTGTATTATTATACAGGTAACTACATATAATTAATTTGTCACATTGTGGAATATGTATGTTAACATTCACTTAGGGCCAGTTGTTTCGGAAAAAATCACGTCTGACGGACCGTCAAAATCGTCAATCAACGAAATTTGGGTTGTTTCACCGTCCGTCAAATGAAATTTCAGGCCAAATCTGAAGGATTCGTCAGATTTTCTAACCGGCGAAAATCCGCGGGTTACATCTGAAATGATGGGCGGCACATGCGCAGAAGTTCGGAAAATTACTATCTGACAGCTCGCGGGCAGGTATGCTTTACTCTACACTACCGAAAGTAGTGATTACGGCTCGACTTTTTGCATATTATAACGCAAATAAAACACAACGATCGAAACTTCAGGATGGCAAAATAGCAAATGGCTTTGTGGGAAGAAGTTTAGATATCTTTTCAACGTATAATATTGTCGAAAATCGTTGGTTTTAGAGATTGAAAATGACGTAAACACTGGTGAAAACATTGAAAAAAATACAAACTTATTTCTCGTGTAAACCGATGATGTCACAATCTATTGCCATGTTATATTTATATTGTGTTAATTTATAAGTCTACAATAATTTATAATAAAAGAAATCTTTTTCTTGTGATTGACATTTTTCTTGTGAGAACATAGAGATTTTGTTAGGTGTACGTGGTGACAACTGAAGGTTCTGATTTCGGTCATCTTCCGATTTCATACAAGATATAAAAGAAGTTGAGTTTGTTAGTGGATTGCAATTATAAATAATTATGTACTTCATGATTTTTGGCTAAGTACCTATATTAAAAACAGTGCTTCGAGTCACAGTAGAGAATGAAGGACTGGCGCCATCATGACATTCTATATAACTGGTTCAACCCTCACAAAGAAAATTGCATAGTTTGAGAACTGGAGTCATGACCTAGCATATTAACATAAACCTGTAACTGACATTAATAAGGCAGGCCTTTGTGGCATTTCTTCGAATCGTCTTCCTCATATTTTGCCAGATGGATAGACAAATAGATAGTAAAATCCTGCCCTTTATAAAGTATATATAGTCTTATCTTACCTCTTTCTGTACTATAAATCGAGTGCTGTAAAAGCCTGCACACTGCACTGCAAACCGTTGACTCACTTTAGCCAACTATACTTTACTGCCGAGGGTGTTACACTATTACAGCACTGGGTTTATGTGGATTCCTTACCGACCCTTGGGATGATGGGCTTAAATCTCAGCACTTTCTATAACATCTGCCATCTGGAGAGACACATACGCACAATCGGTACAAGAGAGGATATAATAAAAAGCCGTTTGATTTTCAAAATAATATATTTATTTAAAATAATCAACATTTCAATAACTTTTATTTAATTTTTCATAAAAACAACTCTCTTTTTATAACTTTTGAAGGCTATAGGTTATTTTAGTGTTATCTTCTTCTTCAATGATATAATCTTCTATTTATTTATAACGATTTATTCTTTAATGTTTTACAAAGCTAGTAAATTACTTTGTTTATAATATAAATAGTATTGGAAATGTTAATTAATGTTAAACGTCACGTACGTTATAATCTACGAATTCACAGATGGCGCCAATCAAATTATTTTAAGTTTTTAATGCTTTTTGCGCTTTAAAATATTAAGGTAAATTAATTGTTCGCGATCGTAAATATTTAATTAGAATATAAATAAATAGTTTTGTCCATAAACAAACCCAAATCTTTCAAGGCTGAAAAATTCAATTTTGTATCGGTGTCTCAATCCAATATTGTATTTTTCAGCCTTTCTTCAAAGATTTAGGTTTGTTTATGGACAAAACTATTTATTTATATTCTAATTAAATATGTACGATTGCTAACAATTAATTTACCTTAATATTTTAAAGCGTACCATACAAAAAGCATTAAAAACATAAAATAATTTGATTGGCGCCATCTGTATAATCTACGCATTCACAGATGGCGCCAATCAAATTATTTTAGGTTTTAAAGCTTTTTGCACGTTAAGCTTTAAAATATTAAGATAAATTAATTGTTTGCGCCTGTACATATTTAATACGAATAAATAGTTGTGTCCATAAACAAACCCAAATCTTCTAAGGCTGAAAAATTCCATTTTGTATCGGTGACTCAATCCAATTTTGTATTTTTCAGCCTTTCTTGAAAGATTTGGGTTTGTTTATGGACACAAGTATTTATTTATATTCTAATAATATATGTACGGGCGCGAACAATTAATTTACCTTAATATTTTGAAGCGTAACATTAATGCAAGAAGCATTAAAAACCTAAAATAATTTGATTGGCATCATCTGTGAATGGGCAGATTATAATGTTTGTGACGTTAAACCTTAAAATGTGTTAGATCATTATTAAATGCGAATGAGCTGACAGCAACTGCAACAGCATTCTTCCATCTAATTATTACCTTATATGTCTTCGACCAGGTTATACTTGGTTGCTGATGCCTTAAATAAATAAATAAATTACCAACGTGTATAATATATTTCATTTTATTTAAGCCCTTGGGGCTTTTTTTAAAGAGAGGAACAAAATAATATAACTAGCTAAAAGAAAAGAGAAATAAATATAGGTACCTACAGTAAATAGCAAAAAATCAACAGAAAAGTCGGGTACATATTTTAATATATTACATATGGTAAATATTTACTGTTCCATTAGTAAAACAATACGTTAGAAATTTATAATAAAATTTTTATTATGGAATAAATGAAAATTTCAATGGCAGTGAATGTATTTCTATGCCATGTAGGCTTTGGACTGGGGAAATAATAAAATAGTTTGTTTTTGACGAATTAACCAACTCTGCAGCGTTAACTAATTTGCATAAAAATTCAAATGGTTACATATATATTTATAGAGTGAGTAAAGTCTTTATATATAAAAAAGTCAAATTACAGCAATTACTCCCTCGAAGGAGAAAGTATTTTACAACAAAAAAACATCTTTATACATATAATGAACGTAATATACTCCAGACGCTAGACTATTTTGAATGGACTAGTTGATTTAGTGCGAATGATCCATCGACCTTGTTAACATTAATTAACAAGTATTTAAAAGAAAAAAATATATACGCCACACAAGTAACAGGTCACGTAGCATTTAAAATATGCATAGCAGAAAAAACAATCTGCATATTTATTAGTTTACAGATTACAAAAAGAAAGAAATGAAAATTTTGGCCTTACTGGAGTTGACCGTTGTGCGTGCACATTGTATATTGTAGTTAGCACATGATGTAACATTTAAAAATGTTTTAGGATAGGTAATAATATCAATTTTAAGCAAGAAAATACTTTATAAGAATTGTGCACATGAAAAAGAGAGAAAAATTAATTTTTCGAAGAAAACTTCTCCGGAAAGGTTTTCACTTTGTGATGGCATTATTTATTTTAATAAAAAGACAAATAACTTCAATCAGGATCAAACGTATACTCAATACGTTTGATCCTGATGAAGTAAACATTGTTTACGAAACATGTTGATTGTGTACCAATAAAAGTGATGTAAACAAAGTTATTTGTCTTTTTATTAAGAGAAAAATTATTGAAAACAACGTTGGATATCGATGGATATCTATACATATACCTTTAAATTCTTTAATTTGTAGATAGATGGTGAACAGTTTGCAAGAGCATATCTCTGTTTAGTTTTAGCATGGTTTGGCCTTCAATATTGCTTCTTCCTGTCTCAACAATCTACATTTAAAAAAAAAATCGGTTGAATTGGCAAAATCATACATTCATATCATGTAAATATTATTAATAACTGCACAAATACATAAAAAATGCATTAATTAATTATACCTTAAATGGAGAACCCATATATAAGGTATCATTGTAAGTTCTTACATGTAATAGAAAAATGGCCGTCTAAACCATAATACACCTCGGTTGTGTCGCTCATAACACTTGCCTCCACCACCGTTTCCTGCAGCACTTAAGTGTCGACATCATCGTCAAAGACGCTGGGGAGACTGTCAATTGACGTGGCCATTATGCTCCGCATAAAAGTGGTCTCCTCCTTCACTGGTGCTGCTGGAGCTCCACCGCCAGTCTTTATGCGCTCTTGGATCTCTCTGCTACCGTCCTTGAAGCAAAAACTCAATTGATAAACATATTCATTCTACATGAATTGAATGATTCAACGCTACCAATTTCTAAATGTTACAGTTAATTTAACAGCAGAGTAATACCAATTAAGAAAAAGATTTCAACCTGTCTTGCCCGACGTTTCATGTATCAAATGGAGCTCGGAGCTGCTTGACAGAACGGTAGAACGAGCCTTCGCCATTGAATTCTGCTGCAATGGTGTGTCACGTCGCCTCTCGCTGTTGGAAGCTGACTGCGTCGGTTATCTTCTTGGTAAGAATACGGCTATGACAATTCAAATCGATCGCACTCAGCTGCAGAAAAATTGCTCCCTTTCTGAAAACACATTAACATTTCTAAGTATAAGATCGTAACAAAAAATCTCAGATATAAACTTAAATACGCATATGAAGCATAGGTAATTATTTGAAAACACCGTAATATTCATACATAAAACGTTAAAGTGGCAGAATACACATGTAATACATAATAATCATAAATAAACTAATCTAATAACATAAAATTTGCCGCAATGATTCATTCCATAGCGGAATCGAACATTCCAGAAGTAATAAAATTCAACGCTTGTAGATAGTTCAAGTGTCTCATTTCACAACGATTAAAAACATTGGGTTACTGCCAATAAGAATATAAAGATGTCCTCGATTAAAATGTTTTTTGTTCGTTTTGTCGATCGTTTATGTCAGAAAAACGAAATTCCACATACTTAATACAGTGAAACTTCACACAGGTACAAGCAAAAAAAATGCTTTCCAACTACTTGTACGGTTATAAGTTATAACAATGTGTTTTACAATTTACTCATACTTATTATGGCACATAGAGATAATAGTGTGTAATACTCACAGTAAGTTGGGATCCATTGTAATATAGGTTTACAAAATTGAGATTAAACAACAGATAATAACAAGCGTCGATAATGGCGGTAAAAAGCATGTAAAAAGTTTGTTGTGAAGTTTCGTTTCGCGAAGAAATGCGCGCTTGCCGCTGACGTAAATGTGAAGTGTTGCCATCGTAAAAATAATTCGGGCCTCCGAAAAAAATAATTCTCTGGTATAATTGTCCGATTCGGCTGGGAACACTGTGTGAAATTTTCAAATCTGACGAACGTTAAATTTAAGTTGAAACAACCCAATTCTGATTTGACGAAAATCAACGGAATGACTGTGTTACATTTTTAAAATCTGAACGATTGTTCAGGTTTTCCGAAACAACTGGCCCTTAATTATTGTAATTTTTTGTATTGGCAAACAAACAAATATTGATAATTTGTATGTACATATAATGAAAATGTTTTGTATTAATTTCTATAAGTATTTTTACCATACATGTAGTGTTTTGTATGAAATTTTTGTTATATTTTGATAATAATGAAATATTATTGAATTTGTGGAGTTGTTTTTAATACCGTTTGAACATTGTTTTTTACTAAGGTGGGCTGAAAAGTAATGCACACATGTTTGTAAAACCCCAACAAAAATAAATAGCAAGATCGGGTAAAAAGTACATTAAAGTACGATTCTTAAGCCTCAAAATCATAAATTTATTTTTCGTCACCGTTAAGGCCAACGTGTGATAAGTTTTTTCATTATGTAACTGAAAAATTCTTCCGACATTTCTCGAATCCAGTACTTGACAGCTGCCTTCATCATATCGTTCGAGGTGTAATGATTACCCGTGAGGTGTCTCTTGAGTAGAGGAAAAAAAAGAGGTATAGAGGAATGTCACTTCCATATTCCACCTGGCGCGCTTCTTAAGGTCATTTTGTTCGCGCTGTACAAGCATCTGTGCATTATTTTTCAGCCTACCCTCGTAATTTATGTATTAAATTAACATTTCTTGTTAAGTGCTAAGTGTTCAGTGCTAAGTGTCACAGTTGGCAGGAATTGGTTAAAGATTTTCTCACTCACCGAGATTGTGCTTTCTGCAACTGCAGTAGAGCCTCCTCAGTAGAATGAATTGTAATGAATGTTACAAACTATTACTTTATTAACTAACATGGCCCAATTGCTAAAATTTGATAAACTTTGAAATATTTGCCTTATCTATATATGTATTATCACCGCCTTAACTATTAAATGGCGTGTCTATGCCACAGGTTAAAATTAACTAAAATTGTCAATTTCTTGTGAATTGTTGTGATATGTACGAGGTAAATAATATATACAGAGTGTAACAAGACTTACCGACAGATTTAACCGCTGATTCCTGAGTTTATTTGGAGTAATAAAATATATGGATGGTATTTTGGATTCCGGAAGTCTTTTTGTTTACCTTTGAATGCCAAGAATTCAGTGGCACCATTATTGACCCATCATACATGGTTATAAGAGTATTATAGTATTACAAATTTTAAGATACAAGAGGTTTTTTTACGCAGGGTTTTTCGAAATCAGACTTAGACAATGACTCTCCTCTTGTCGTTTAAGTATGTAAAATTTCATCAATCTCTAAATAACACTGTAGATTTGTATAAAAATCGAATCCTCGCCGCCCAACGCCTGGCGCGGGTCACAGACACTCTCCTTTATATAAATAGTCTAGCTGAAGCACCTGGCATTGTCCGGGGCTTACATAAAGTTTTCCGAGATGTAGACAGTGTGCCAAATTTCATCAAAAAGTTAAATGTACTGCTTTAAGGGGTGAGAAAGGGTATGGGGTGGTTTTTAGAAATCTCATTTAGATAGTCACCTTCCCCTTGTTTTTTTTAAAATCAAGTGTGCAAAATTTCATCAACCTCAGAACAAAAATAAAGAATACATTTGCATGCAAATCAAATCCACACTGCCCATCCTTCCGCCACAGATTTTCTTCCATATTTATTATGTCGATGTTTAAATTTTATAATTTTTCTACAAAGAGTAAAGTTTCTGTAACGAGTATTTAAAAAAAAGTAACAATTTCTTTTTTTGTATTTATTACAAGTTACCAACTTTTATTGTGTTTCTTAGTGCCAGATTATTTTGTTTTAAAGAGAATAAATGCCCAATCTCCCGCATCTACCCTGACTGTCTAATACTTACTGACTTTTAACCTGTCGAGAGCCCCTTTTGAAACTTCTTCTTTTTCTTTTATTGCATACTGGAAATAACGGAATGCATCACTTTGAAGTAATATTTTGTGGATTTATTTTGAGCTATAGCATATTTTATTTACCGAAACACATTCCTTGAACAATAAACTATCTATAAAAACAACATTACTTGCGTTTGTTTGATAAATTTATAGGTATTTCGATGTTTTTGTGAACTATCGCGGCTAAATCCGGCCAATAAGAGGTTAAAGACTGGAGATCAAAATGTCATCTACATTCTACTCCAAATAATCTCAGGAATCGCTTGCTGTGTATTGAAAATAAGTTAAATCTGTTATCTTGTTACACCCTGTATATTCGAATGTTCTGGTGATATAATATTTTATTATAAATTTATCAATGCATTTTTGTAGCAAGATGAAAGTGACATAAATAGTCCTGCTGCTGAGAGCTCCGTTGTAATCTCTCTTTCTGTTACATGTATCGTTTATAAGGAAGAGGGAGAGATAGGTTTCAACGAATCTATCGGTGGTGTGCTATGACGCCATTTAAATAATATAATATGTTCTATGAATAAAACGCAATAATTAATAATGATACATACTGTGTATAAATGTTTCCTTATTTTGCACATTGATACAGGATATTGATGGTTTTGTCAATCGTACAACTGATCAATTGAGCAGCAACACTCGAACAGCTATTTGTGTATGTATATGTATTGATAATGTATATATTTTTACACCCGATTGCTCTAAATGTCTGAATGTCATTATTTGTACGTTGTGTGTGTTTGTAAATAAACGGTTGTGCACTCCACTGTTATATTTGTGTGATTGTTGCTTTGTATCATCAATAAAAATGATTTTTTATTAAATTAAAATGAACCATGACCTCGACAATTAATTAACCTTTGGAAAGCCGAGATCCGGTGACCTACCTCTGTTGTACGCTGACGCGAAATTTTGGCATGTCTCGCCTTACACCAGCTAATTCTATTTAGTAAGTAGTTTCTCTTGAATAGCCATTTATATTCAGAGAATGGTTGTTTTTCTTTCTTTTTTTTACATTAGTCCACACAGGAGGCCCTGAGGAAAATAATTCCCCTCAGGACCTATATCATCTTTGGGGATGCTTTCTGGAGTGTCTTTTTGGGGAAAGGAAGGAGAGGAAGTTCTGGGAAGGAAAAAGGTATGAGGGGTGGTTAGGAATCTGGAGGACAGTGTGTCCAACAATTACGGGCGTATGAATCTATCCCTCCCACTGCGATGCACGGCAATGTTTCGAGAGAGTATGGCTGGAAAAGTCAAAGGACTCCCTCAACCATTCTCTCTCGCTCCAGCCTGCCACTTAGTTTGTGGGCAGATGCATCCGCTGCCAAGATCTGTAAAAACCTCACCCCATAAACCCAGGCACCCCTGCTAAGTCACCAAACTTAGTGAATCACTTGGGGTGACTTATGGCAGAGGTGTTGGTTAATTAAGCAAGCGGTACAAGTGGAAACTGGTGTAACTTTTTTTATTCGAATTTTTGTTTTTGAGTAAATTGAATTTTCTAGTTCAAATTTGAAGAAAATTAGTCGCTACGGAGTTATTATTAGCTGTTTGTTGGCTTTTAAAATGCTTCCAAGTTTGTTTAACCCTTTTAGTTACGAAAAAAAGGAAAAAATAAACATTGTAAAAGTGTTTTCCACTTGTATTACTAATTCTCTAAATAAGGAATTAGATAAAATATTTGCAAAAGAAGAGATAGATTTACAAATTTGAAAAAATATGCAAAATAAGAAATTTCATACATCAATACAATTTTCCTTTTGAATCTATCCTCCCTGATGTAAAATTTGTTGATATCAGAAGAAATTTGGTTCAGGAGCAATATTTATTTATTTTTAAGGAAAACAAACATTCTCGTGTTACAAATAACCTGAACCTTTAAAATTCTCCTACTGCCACTGCACTAAGCAGAAAATGTTGCTTGTGTCGTGATTTAAAAAAAAAATTAGCTCTACACAAGAGGCCCTGAGGAAAATCATTCCCATCAGGGTCTATTTAGGCCTAAACATAGCAAACCACTTGGGATGACCTGTGGCAGAGATGTTAGTCACCTAATAAATGGTTCCCAGGGTGGCGGTAGCTATACCCACCTCCCAAATTGTGATGAAGGACTTAGCCTACTTGTATAAGTCCGTTTTTTCACCGGGCAATGTGTTTTTTTTTAAATTTATTTAAATAAAAAACTAATGAATTAAAATTTTCCAAGTTGGCAACCCCTTTCATTTATGTTTTACGGGGAATCCCTCGATTGCACTTTCCTTTTTTATTTATTTTGTTCTCCCAAGTTGGCAACCCTTTTCGTTTATGTTTTACAGGGAATTCCTCGATTGTATTGTACGTAATTTTTATTTTGTTCTAACACAAATTGCTGTAGTCAGTGTTGTTAAAGTGAGTTTGAAGGTACTATAATGTCCTCAAAAGCGGGAGATTTACATCATCAGCTATTCTTGGCCTGTAAAGGCTCTCATGCTGACTTGGGTTGGGGTGTTACTTAACGTTTAGGAAGGGGGAGGGGGGTACAGAAAAGCGTTTCATAGGGGGGAGGGAAGGTCAAAAATTGCATTACGTAATACTTCAACGCCCCCTTAGCCAGTCTTTAATTCATTATGAGAATGAATATTTAGAGAATGGCATATATGCATATGTATCATGTTTATTACACAACAAAAGTCGTTATAATAAACTAGGTTAGCAGGTTAGGTTGGAATCTAGCTTAAAAAGGTATCATTACTTTTTTTTCACAAATTACACAATAAGTTGTTAATTAAAATTACAGGTTTTATTTCACTGAACAATGTCAATGTGAGTAACTTAATATAAAAATATAGGTAAATAAATTAGAAAGTGATTTACAAAAACCATGGGAGTTTCGCTTCTTTTGTCAATGGCACATTCATCCATGGTAGATGTAGCAGAAGATGTCAAGCAGCCGAATTGATCTATTTAATTTTTAAGAAAGACAAACATAACGGTTACGAATAACCTGACAATATTTGAAAATCTCCTACTATCACAGTAAAGCAATGTTGCTTATGTTGGAGGAATGTTAAATTTGGCAGCCATCTCCGGTCTGGAGGCCCAAAATATGTGAATAAAACCTTTGAGCCTGCATTATGGGCGGTTTGTTTGATAGATTAAGCAGATTGCAATCTTTCGAGCACAAGAATTGGGTAGGCATAAAAAAAACACTTATTTTATCATACAGATGTATAATAAACAATTTTGTCACCTCATACCATTTCATACAAAAATATTTAATAAAAAATTACACCCATGTTTCTACAAAATAAGTATTTTTATCTATATCTATGGACAACGTTGAATAGAGATGTGTAGCGTGTTTTATTATAGATTTTCTCCTTTTTGTTTTAGGGTTGTAAATAAAAACGGAGTTATAACGATTTCTATGGGAACACATGCATTAGCTTGAAAACAAGTTTATTGGACTTGACCGCTATTGTTATATTGCAGTGTAAACAAGCTTAGGAGTCGAAAGACAAACATAACGGTTACGAATAACCTGACAATATCTGAAAACCTACTACCACAGTAAGCAGAAAATGTTCCTTATGTTGTGATGGAGGAATGTTGAATTTGGCAGCTTACCTCTGGTCTGGAGTCTGGAGCCCAAAAATACCTGAAAAAAATCCTTGAGCCTGCAATACAAGCGATATGTTTGATAAATTCCCCTATCTTAAGGCTCCATTACCGGCCCCAAAAAGAAGATGGAGAAATATGAAATTACGAATGTTAGAGAGAGCGCTAAAATTTACAGCGCCAAAATCGAAAATCTTTAATAAAACACAACTCGTTTAAAATAGAGCAAAAATCTCTTGGGGGCTGTCTAAAACAGTATTTAATGAAACACTGTGATTTTTTTCATACTTGTAAAATAACGGAAACAGACTTGAAAATACAAAAAAATTGGAGCATACTTTGCGATTTTTTTCTATCGAGGGAATTTCATATAATTTGCGTTTCGGCATGGGGAATGTATAGATATTATCTTCAAAAATAACATATTTTTTTAAAGAGCTTAAAAACTTCAAATCTTTAAGGGAGGTTTGCAAGAAATTGGTAGAAATTCGGAGAGCGGCCTCTTAAGCGGATTGCAATCTTTAGAGCCCAAGAGTCGGGTAAGTATGCTGTCCTTTTTTATCAGTATTATAATGGACGATGCTCCGAGGAACGAGCGTCACTGATCATTTCGGCTCTGGTGCGGCGTTCTTAGATCAACAGCTCGACCGTGGAACGATTTGCCGGACTTTGTGTTTTCTCCTTCCTGCTCCTTTCTCTCTTCTTCTGCTTTCAGAAAATTGTAAAAATTGGTTAGGAAAATGAAAGAATTTTTATAAAAACTTTAAATAATTTATCTTTTTGATTTCTAATTTGAAGTTTGCAAACTTTTCACGTTGGAAATTTTTGATCCTGAAATTTTATTTTTGAAAAAAGTATTATTTTTGGAATTTTTGATCCAAAAATTTTATTTTTGTGAAAAGTTTTATTCTGGAAAATCGTAAAATTTTCGGGAAATTATTTTTAAAAATCTTTTTGTTATAACGTGATGTTCGCGAATTTTCCATGTTGAGTAAAATTAATTAAAAAAATGTAAAAACATTTTCGATATGTTGAGAAAAATGTTTTACATTTAAAACTTTTCGTGTTGAAATTTTTTTTTCTGGAAAAATCAGAAAATTATCTGGGAAATATTCTTCAAAAACTTCACATTCATAATATTTATATTTTAAATAAGAGTATATGTGAAGTTGGGAATTTTCCGTGTTTGGAAAATTTTCGCTAAGAAAATTTCAAAAAAACACTTATCTTTTTGATTTTGATATTCGATGTTTGGAAATTTTTCGTGTTTTAAACATTTCAAAAATTTCTTCCATGAAAATTGGAATTTAGGAAAAAAAAATGCTCGGAAAATGGGTCGGTAAATTGTATTCAAGTTTTTGAAACTGAAAAATTCAAAGTTTTGTAAATATTATTTTTGACATTTTCTCGTTTGGGATGCTGTTTTGTTTGAAACATTAACGATTTTTTAAAATAACAGAGGCCGCCACTTTCGTTTACAAACATTGTGCTAGCAGATGAGAAGGGTGCCATATTATGATTTATGATGAAGAACAATGAAAACAACATTACCCAACCTACCTGGTAATAATATTATGAAGATTGATGGAAAACAGCCAACAGATCTGCAGGTGCAGAGTTTTTCCGGACCTCAGTGCTCTTCATAGAGAATTTCAGAGAAGACTTTCCCCACAATATAATATTCGAATGGGGGGAGCGGGGGTGGCTACTGAATTTCGAAATATCCCTAGAATATTTTAAAATTCCCCACATGTTTGAGCTTTTTCCTAAAAAAAGTTTTTTCTTTCGTATATAGGGAAATGTCCATAGACATACTGTAAGCGACGTTTCCGTCACTCACACAGACTGTAAATAGGGGCGCCGGGTAGTCCTTGTGTAGCCGCTAGATGGAGCTGGTGAACTGCTGGGGTGGAGGCCTTCCAGGGGAAGAGGCAGGGTCCAAGGGGTAGAAATGAAATCCCAGTCTTCAAGTTCAGTCCAGAGTGAGGTCCAAGGGGCAGGCAGTAGAGGCGGAGAAGTGTTGATACCAGTTTCGAATTGTAAAATGCGTGCCGATTGCTTTTTTTTTTTTTTTTGATTCTACGGATTCTTTCGTAATCCTCTAACTAACTAGGGCTTTGCAATACCCTTTCATGTCTAGCTAACTAGTATTACGGCTCATTTGGCCTTTTTACTATTACCTTCTGAAGGTAGTATTTAATTGACTGAGTTTAAATTATACATTAATGTCATCGTGAGGAAAAAGTCTTTACTGGATAAAAAACCTCACTCAAGTTTCAAAGGAAAAATGGAACAAAAGTTCTGAACTTTATTCAAGGAGTTTTACATTTATTTTTACTGAATGTAAATATTTCATTTTTCGGCGTCTCGTCCTTGGGGTTGGTCCTGGTGCCTGTGCCTAGTGGAAAAAAAGAGAAAAGACATCATCATCTCGGCTCGATCTGCGCTGGTTTTTAGGCCAGCGCCCATCGAATCCAAAAAGTCCGAGTATCTCCACTCCACGCCACTGGGTGCGCGGTTGGAATGCGCGAGAATTTAGTGCCGACCGCAGCGTACCGTGCCCAAGCTGCTTCGAGTGTTGTTTTGGAATGTTGCGGTAGGTCGGGGAGGTATTGGGAAAGGTCAGGGAAATATAGCCCGAACCCCCACCCCCGTTCTCGGCGGGGGCGGACCCGGATTTCAACCTCTTTTTCCGGCAGTCCGTGCTTTCGCGGGTCGTGACCTCCGCTGTGTTGGACACAGCGAAGCGGGCTATATGTTCAACTCTTCCCCTCCTCCCGCTCTTTCGTCTGACCCCAAAAACCTCACTCCTTCCAATTTATTTGATTTTATAGGCACATAATTGTAATAATTCATGGGGCCCCGGAACCCCAACATTTCCGGGGAATCTTACATGACATTGTTATAACATTAAATATTATATGGGTTTAAGTTACTTTACATAAAGGAGAGTCCGGTCTACCCGTCTATATAATTTATTCGGTGATACGATAGACCAGACTCTTTAAATTTAACTATAAACCAGAAGCATTGATGCATTTAGACCTGAAAAATACCTATTTGTCTCAAAAGAGCGCTCTCATTGGTCCGCCCGGGGCTAGGGTGCGGGGAAGGGCAGGGAAGTGGGGCCCGCCTCGCACCCCTCAGGCGATTCTCCCCCGTGGCGTCAACGCCAGTGGCGTGCGGAGAAGCCGAAAACGAGAAAAAAGGGTGCAGCAAACCTTATCTCGTTGTCAACCTCTCCGAGCCGCTCATTCTCAACAAATAGGTATTCTTTATTTACGGACATTATTCTTATAATCATATATAATCATTGACATAAACCTTAATATTAAATCTTAAAGCTAATTATGCAAAGTGGAGTTCGGCCTATCTTTCATTATCATTTATTAGTCCAAATAATAGGCCGAACTCCTGTAATTAAACTTAAACATCACATATTACAATCATCAAATCATAAGTCCACACATATCCGACCAACGCCACTGCGTTGGTCGGCTGTGAGGTAGTTGCAGGGAGTAGCGGGGAGTGGCGGGAAGCGGAGGGGGGAACGGTACGGCAGTCTAGCGTATATAGCCAGACCCCCCCCGTTCCCGCTACCATACAACTAATGCGGGCGGACAGGGAAGGGTGCCCGCCGAGTGACAGGAAACTAGAAAACGAGGAAGTTTAGCAAACACTCCTCGTCTTCCAATTCCCCAATAACACGTCCGTTACACATACTACTATCACTTCAGCCAACTTTCATAAGAGTACCAGATGAATAATAATTATTGGTCTTGTACCGGACGTAAATTTAAGATTATGTTAAGATTATAATTTCATCTAAAGTTTATAATATTATCATGTTTTTTAAATAATAAAATTAATCAGGGGTCATAGCAGTCGACCTGAGAC
The DNA here is from genome assembly GCA_917563855.2 of Limnephilus lunatus. Lineage (NCBI taxonomy): Eukaryota > Metazoa > Arthropoda > Insecta > Trichoptera > Limnephilidae > Limnephilus > Limnephilus lunatus. Next base: position 24,756,703 of record OU830596.1, read on the forward strand.
AAAAGAACAACGCTTGACCCCACCCTCTCTGTGTACAAACCTACACACCTTTTAATATTAATTTTACCTTTTCCTTTGCGCAAATTCGATCTGTGCGAATCCGTTCCTATACAAACCTTCGCGCAGATCCAATTTTCGCAAAGCTTTGCCACTATTAAATCTTACCCTGTTTACTTTGCATAGATTTGCAATTTGTGCAAAGCCTTCTAGCTGTTGTACCTACCTACAACCTTTGCATAGATTCAAATTTATGCAAAGCCTATGCATGCACCCAATTTGTGCAATTGATTTATCCTGTAAAAATCAAACCCTGTCTATGTTTATAAATTTGTACCACATACAAAATAAACGATAATCGGAGAAGCGTAGAGAGTAGGTCGAGATTGAACGCTGAGGCGTTCTTTGCTTCGTTCCGCAACGTCGGAACGAACGCAGTGGCGCATTCAACTCTAGAGAATGACAATTCCAAGAATTTCATCTAAATTCCGAGAATTTCATCTCACGAGATGTGAACAAAGTGATAGTACGGGCAGCCTCCCGTCACTAAGCCCGTTAAATAGGCCGATCTTTCGCCAAATTAGTCAGAGTTCCAGATCTCACCGCTTCAGCAACATCTCGCCTTCTCTTCTGCCTTCTCCGATCTACCCCTGGAAAACTTGGACTTCTTCTTCTCCGCCCTGGTTGGACCGCCCTCCAAGAAGAAAGCATTACAATAAATTGGTCGATCGCGCAAATTTCCCCTCTACCTCCCTTCTTCCCCTCTACTTCCCCTCTACCTCTACCCCCCTTCCGCCCCCCTTGCCTTCTACCTTTCTCCCTACATTTACCCAATTTTCCTGAAATCTCCCCACTTTTCCCTTTCCCTACATTTTTTTCCCCACTTTCTCCCTAGGTGTCGAAGCGGCCAGCCGGCAACTTCCCACTTCATCGTCTGTGCGGCTGGCGACTGCAGTGCCTGTCCCGTACAGGTCTCTTTCATAGAGAAACTACACCTTACCTATTTTAAAAAAAATAATTGTTTTTTGTTTAATTTTTTTATTTATTTGGTAAATAAACATTTCTGTAATACTTACCTACTTACATTTTTGAAGATTCCATAATGCTTGATCCTCTGACAGTTGATTCCTCGACAGTTGATCACCGAAGGATTATTTATATTGTACCTACTTCTGTAAGTCTTTTTTGTTATTCGGCGATATATCCTCTCTGCATACTTCTTCGGCGACACGACATTGTTGTCAGCACAAATTTTGGTTCATATAGAAATATAGAGGATTTCCACTCAAGACGCCTGCAGATATTATAAGTATATCAGCTTTTGTTATGTTATTGAAGTAAAATTTTTTTACGTACGCCCGACGCTTCGGGGTAAAATGATGAATAAGTTACCAAAAAATATGAAACGTTACGAAAAAATGTGAAACGTTACGAAAAAATGTAAAACGCCAAATCAAAATGAAACGCTTATCAATGTGAAATGCTAATCAATATGAGGAGAGTTGAGAGTTGAGTTGAGAGTTAAGTTGAGTTGATAGGGATGTGGAGGGGATGGGGATATTTTTATTCCTGTTATTGTTAGGTATATTGATAATGGACAGCATAAGTTAGTGAAGTTTTACTTCAGTCGTGTAGTCTAAAGCACACTCGTTTTTTATTATTATATTATATCAGTATCGTTATCAGTTAGGAAATTCAACAGAAATAATCCTTTGGGGATCAAGTGTCCGAGGGATCAAGTGTACGAAGGATCAAGTGTCCGAGGGATAAGTGTCCGAAGGATCAAGTGTCCGAGGGATCAAGTGTCCGAAGGATCAATTGTCTGGGAAACCAACTGTCAGGAATCCAAGAGTCAAATCACCATTTTGAACATATATTATTGCGTGTTTACTGGGTTGCATAAACCAGTGAAGTTTCCACATAAAAATTAAATCATTTACCATGCAAAAAATAACAACAACAAAAAATAATGTTCAAACTTTTTTATTTAAAATTAAAGTATTTACAAATTCACTTCATTTCCTTAAAATTACTTCTGTTGCAAAAAAATGGCATAAAATGGTTCGTACATCCACCAAATACCTAATTTCGCAATAAATGCTCGTTTTTATACTTCATTAAGTGAATTCAACTTCTTGTATAAAGAAATACATTTCCTGTTTTATAATATTAGAATCTACAGTCAAATCTCTGTTAAATGGGATTAATTGTAATTCTAATGTTTCATCACGGTTTTCTATATTTATAGAATTTTAGAGAAGCTGCACAATGTTAAAACGAAATTAAATAATAGTGATGGGAGTTAATGTATCTCTTTATTGGTTTTACTTAATAAGGCAATATGTTGCTTTTATTTGTTTTAATTTAAATGCGATTACAATAATAAAGCATATAACTTAAATAATACTGACTAACAAATAACAGTTTTCTAAATTAACTATTGGTTATTGTTAAAATATTTGTCAATGAGACTTAGACATTTGGTAAAATTCTTAATAGTGTAATCTAATTTCTTCTTAGCATCATTTGCAATATTAGGAACAGTACTTACAGCGATGGGCTGTAAATTGAGAATTTTTTAAAGTGAAAACTTCTTTAGCACCGTTGTGATTTGAAACTCCATGAAACGAAAAAGCGACACTAAAAAGAGACAAACACATACATCTATAGGATTAAGCCTGCGATAGAATAAGATAATATAATCGGTCTCCTGTTTGTACGAAGCTTCGTACCCTTCCTACTATAGTTTTCTGAAGGTTTCACTTCCACCACGTGTGAATTGCGTATCGTATTTTTGCTAATTTCACGAGGCATGTGTATAGGGTTGCCATCTCTAAAATTTGGCAACCAGGACAAGACGCGTGAAAACCCCGGATTTTAGAGCCCAGAACCCGGACATGTCAACACGTTTTTTTAAACATAGTCAGTATAATAAAAAACAGTTGAAATTTTTTTTAAATTTTTAAACCCGGGCTACAAATGAAGCCCAGCCCGGACGCTCCCCGGACGCCCTCTAAACTAGAACAAATCCGGGGAAACCCGGACGGATGGCAACCCTTCATGTGTAGATTTTTTTTCTGTTAGGAAAGTTTTAATTTGAAGAAAAACGATCCTTTAGTGTGATTGTCCCCCGAAAATCGAAAAATTATTTCTCGAAATTGAATTCTAAAGATAACCTAAATTTGTGATGATATCGCAAAAAATACTTGTACATTATATTATAGAAAATTGACATTGGCTCTTTTAGAGTTGAGTTTCTTTTTAGTTTTTAAGTTGCCTTCCGGGTCTGCCCGCGCAATCTTCCAGGAAAAACTCTCTGGCAGGTCTGACTTTGTTTAGCTAACCCATAGAGAAAAGATACTCTTAATCCTTTTGTTAGAAGGTTTTAACGAGCGGTTGGGTTATTTTTATTAACCCATAAAGCTACTGTTATAGTTTTGTACTCTTTTACGATTATTCAACTGTCATACTTCCAAATTTATTGTACCTACCTACTCCAATAAAGACTAATCGTGTTAACCGCATAAAAGGGTGGAATTTATTTCATTACCACAGCTACAATTAGAAATATTTCGCTATCCAGCTATCGATATTTTTAACCACGGAATTGTCTCAACAAACTTCAGATTTAGACCTTCCATATGTCTTCGGTGTTTTCCGCTAAAGGCATTCATTTTTGTAATGCGTTTATGGTGATTCGATCTTTAAATCACCGCTAGAAATAGTCGGGAATAAACATTTAATAGCCGTCATCTCTGAATGAAGGATTTGCTTAATTTATATATATTTTTTTTAATCATGTCGGCGTCGTGTAAGATTCAGAATCGTGCCGCTAACAATAAGTTTTAAATTCCCGCTTAACACCGCACCGGTCGCCTGTTTTGATACATGCAAAAAAAACATCCCCAAAAAGCATGTTTTATTTTATTTTGCTAAGTTCAGGCACAAATCTTTAAATGTTTTTTGATAATTTTTTAAAGAATTTAATTTGTTACATTATACTTTAAAACCATAACCGAGAAGTGGTTCATAAGTGATACTTTATTTTTTCTCGGCTTAAAAAGATTTATTAAAAAACTAATTGGGTTATTCGGCTTCGCTCAGGACAAAATTCGAGAGTGTTCTAGAATATTCCACAATGATGTTCGCGATTCCCTATTCCCGAGCATTCCACGACATACTCCGCCACTCCTTCCAGAAATTTCTAGAGTTTTATAGAACCTTCTGAAACTTTCCGGAAGACTGTTCTTGAAATTTCTAGATTGCGAAACTTCCAGCCCTTATATCTTCAACAGTACGCCCTTTAGGTAAAAACGGGAACCGTCATCCTAGAGGGGGATAGAGATCTACCACACCATATAACCCCCTTGATCGTACCGGGACTCGTTTCTGAGTTTTTGCGGTCCGTACGTTTTTTTGGATTTTATTTTAAAATATATGTATATTGATTAGTCGATTATTAAAGGACAAGCTGTGTTCTACGAGCAGTATTTAGATAAAAAATCTAAAATATTTCTAAGCGATCAAATTTTTAAACCAAAAAACATTTTGCACTCGTAGTGAAGTCCTTAGAAATAAAACATTCAAAATAAAATTTTAATTGACGCCATCGAGAAGGACAAGGATATACCCTGGCTTTTATTACATCACCTTGCTATTTTATAGGTTACATCATTCATCTTTATTTATTAGATCACCTCTTCAAATGTCCATATTATTATAATATTGTATGTAATGATTCGTTTACAAAAAAACTACTCGTAATAATGGACGTGCCTCACTAATGTAAAGTTAATAGCTCCTTTGATACTTAGCACGACTCCTCAAGGTGGGTATAATACTATTTACTTATACCAACATCACATAGCTAGGTTAGGTATTTATAGCTGGCCTTGGGACTTGGGACATCGCATACCATTCAATAATAATATAAGTAGATGTAATACATCTACAACTTGAGGCACCAGCACCCTTTGTGCCTTCGTCTAAACTCTAAACTAAACCATAGTTTCCCAACTGATGGGTCGCGAGTGGCGACCCCTGATGGGGTACGCACACGGAGGAAAGGAAGCGTAGGTAATCATACGAACATTTCCTACGAAACTTATGTCGGGGACAGAAGCCTTAGGTGCAGTGAGGTAATTACAAATTGATACGCTCATTCATCGCGGTACACTTGCCATGTGTTCAAAGTCCAGTCAAATTAGTAATAGTAGATGGTGCTAATTATAAAAATATATAATAATTTAAACTTTAAATAAAACTGGTTTTGAAGTGTAACGAAGGAAATAAAGAAATATTAAAAAACCAAATATAACAAAAATGTGTTTTAATATTTATTTGACTCGTTTATGTAATTACGACGAGAGGCATGCAGTGGAATTAAAAGAAACAATGAAATCAGCATGGCGCGGTGTACATATCGACTTTTTGGAATGACAAGGAATGAATCAAAGAAATAAAGTAAATTTCTTCAAAGCCCATAAATCTTGTATAAAATTGCTTAATATTTTTCTAATTTTTTAACATGTAAAACACTTATGTAGATACATATCTCCAATCACACATGTCGTACGATTCACACTAGCTTAGAAAAGCATATTATATAGTGTATGGGAGTGCATGCCTATTTTCTTAAATCTAAATTTTATGATGTTTTCTTTACACCTGCAAATATCATAAAACTGTGTAAAAATTTTTGGGCAGGTCGTTTGGCTTTTGTAAAATTGTGTCGCAACCGAAATAAGTTGGGAACCCCTGGAATATTCTTAATATTATAATATAATATTAGTATAGCATGTAAACACTAAAAAAAGGTATTCTTGACTCGATTATCTCCGTGGTAGTTGAATTGCATTTCGGTTTAAACTTATTTTATGTAAGTTAGGTAGGAACCTACGCAAATTTACTGTAACTGTCGTTTTCACCATTGCAGTTGAGTGTAATTTTCACTTAGCTGTAGGTTAAGATGATCCAATAGTCCAAGGAAAAAATCGAAATCGGAATCCACGCCTCTTTTTGGGAGGAGTTTAAAAATACTTGAGAAAAAGCTTTTCGGAGGGTTGGAAAAGGTATTTGAGATTTTTTTTTACAGATTGATTTCGTAAAGGCCAGTAATGATGCATTGTTTATTATAATAACAAGGAAATTTAAAACTGATTTCACGGAACCAAGCGACGCGGAGTCTGGGACGTCTATTCCCCATGGCATTCCGTATAAAGTATAAACTGATAGGTACGAAATGGGTATGCCAAGTGCATGGTTCTTACACCGATGGCATAAGGTTCACTGTAAAAATCCGAATTCGTCGAGTGCTGGCCGTATTGATTACCAACTAATGTCGTATTAATTACCAATTAATGTCAACAATAACAACAAGAAAATGCATAATTTATTTTATTTTGTGAAGTAAATACTAATTTTTTTGCGATTTTTATAACAGAAACTGAATTTTCCACATTAAACAATAAAACCATATCCGAAAAGGGGTTTACAAGTAGGAGAGTTTGCACTTGACAGTGTTTTTATAGACCTAATAATTTTGTTCTAGGCTGGGGGGCGAGTATTTCCGCCGCCCCGGGAACAATTTATTGGATAACCAACACTTCTGTCATCGGTTACCGGCCTGTGACTTAGCAGAGGTTTCCGGGTTCACGAGGTGAGGTTTGACAAGGTGTTGGCGGCCGATGCGCCTGCCCACTAGTTGCGTGGCAGACCGGTTCGGGAGAGACCGGTTAAGACTTTAACCTCTCCAGCAGGACTATCTCGACCCAACGCTTTGCAATGCAGTGGGAGGAATGGATTCATACGTCACTCCTGAACATTCTGACCCCCTGATTTCGACCCTCCCCTCATACCTTTTTCCTTCCCAGAACTTAATTACTTTCCTTTCTTTAAAAATATCATCCACACACAGAGAAATCATTTTTCTCAGGGCCTTCTGTATGGAGTTTATGTTAAAAATCGCGTAAAAATGGTAAATAATGAATAATGATGAGTTAAGTCTGATCGGATTGAATTACCAACATATGCTATTGTTATTTTTTTAGCAAGAATAAAGCCAAGAATGGGTTGTTTAAAAACATTTGACGAATTCATCAAATATTTTAAGTTAATTTTTACATCATTATAGGCCAGTTGCTTCATAAAACTGAAATTATCACAGAACTTGAATAAGAACGTGAAAATAAACTTCAAATATTGAAAGAATTCGTCAATTTTCTTTAAACAACCCGTCCTAAGTCTTCTGTTAAATGTAATTTATTACCTCGGCTCCATGACGACTCAGAATAAAGTCAACTCAGCACCTCTTTGAAAAGTCATTAAAAGCTTTGAAAAAAAAAATTCGTAACCTAACCTTACGTAACCATTTTTTAATTTGTAGATATATTTTTCATCACTTTTAATGACTTTTTAAAGGAGGTATTGAGTTGAATTCATTCTGTGTTGTCCGGTCACCATGTATTACACAGCTTGCTTGCTCAGCTTACATTGGTGAAAACCAGCTTATAATCTTTCAATGGCTGTCGGAAAAGATTCCCACGGATAATAGAATTTGCTAAGAGGTTTACAAAGCCGACAAAACCAAATATTGTCCCCAAACTACAACAGAGAATAACGAGCCAATAATAGAGCCGTTTCCTAAAGTAAGTTAATTAATGCACAGTGTTACCTAACTAGAAAAAAATAAGTACTTAACATTGTATATTTTCGTAACGTTTAAAAAGGTAAACTCGTTGCCGACACGAAACCGAAAGAATAGGTATACATAAATTATAGCGAAATATTGTTCTTGCATCATAAAGCACGTATTTGTACACATATCGCTAACTTAAAATTCACTTTTTACACATTCATTATTCATACAAAGCGGTAGAGAGATCATTAGCAAATCCATTCTGAATTCTCAGGAAATAACAAAATAAGATTGTTTAAAACAGGATACAGAAAAGTGAAGAGTTTGACTATATCTATACCGACTATACCTACATCATTAATGTTTGATCACTGGCACAAGCCCTGCCATGCGACTCTATCTTTTGTGGATATGGAATCCATTCCATACTTAATCTACTGTCAAATTTCCATAAAAAAGCAATTGCAAGACATAGACAATCACACAAATTTGACAGTAGATTACGAATGGAATCGATTACATATATATATATATTTATATATGTATATATATATTAGATCCACAAAAAATACAGAATCGCTCTTCTGGTAGCGTAATTTGTGATACAGGCACAGCAATCTCTACCAACCTCAAATAATTCATCATAATGTTTTTTAAACACAGGAAAAAACACCATTGTTTCACAGTAATTCAATTATAAAATTGTCGTCAAATGGCCTTTCAGCAGCATTTTGTTTTTTTTTTTTTACAGTTGAAGGGTTTCCGTTAACCCCTCATTGATTTTGGGACTATTTTGTCGGAAAGTCAAAATATTGCCGCTTTGCAATAAAATACAAATAAATGGAATGTTTCTGAACGCAACCGAAAACCAAAAACGGTTTTTGAAAGGTGATGAAATACGCTTTCAAATTTTATAACTCGAAATAAACATAGTTTTTGGAATCTAAATTTTTTTTTTGGGAAAACATAAAAAGTTTTAAAGATGACTCTCCTTAAGTTTTTTCCAACTAAAATTACTGATAACGAAAAAAAATATACACATATTTTATTACAAAACGTTATCAACTCATTTTTTGTCGTTTCATGTAAAAATAATTAATAAAAAATTCCCAAACTTTCGTAATTTTTTTGCGTTCAAAATCTTTGGCTTCATAAAGGTGTACATTTTAATTATTTTGTGTAACTTTTAGATTTGAATATAAAAAGTTATTTTTTCTCTTGTTAAGATTAAATTTCTAACCATGATAGTGAGGGAGACACAACGATTTATATGAGACCTATATGAGTTGTTCCGAAAAGCGAAGATATGAGCATGAGGTTTTAAATTCAGATTCAATGTCCGTTTAAGCTTTTGAACAAATTTTGATAAGCAGAAGAGGTAAGTATCATGTTGTTAAACTTGTCAGCTAATTACAATTTGATAAATACCCGAAACGTACCTACCTATAACTTTTGCCGATAATAACAATATAACTTAAATTCAGTCAATTAAATACGACCTTCAGAAGGTAATAGTAAAAAGGCCAAATGAGCCGTAGTACTAGTAGCTAGAAACATGAAGGGTATTGCAAAGCCCTAGCTAGTTAGAGGATTACGAAAGAATCCGTAGAATCAAAAAAAAAAAAAAAACAATATGGAGCTGAAAGGTCACTTGATGACAATGTTACCTTTCAATTTCTGCGAAACAACTGGGTCTAAGAACATTACTGCTTCAAATCCGTTATTAGTTTAACATAAATTCAATTTGACATTGTCTTAAAGATCAGTTCATGTATATTAATTATCATTATTTGAAAGTTGACAAACTTGCCGCAAAAAACTCTTTCAGAGATTGCTGTTTTTGTTTTTATAATCCTCATGTATTTTCGATCGAAGTTTCTGTCACCAGAGATTTCTAAACACGTTATTATTTATATCTAACTCTCTTTCCTGATCTTGGATCTCTCATTTGGCTGGAGGAATTTTATCTTCGGCTGCGATTGATTCAGGGACGTCTTGTTGAGCATTTGAAGTATCTTCTTGTTTGTTTTCAGCTGGAGTTGTTGCCGTTTTGTCTCCTGCTTTTCTCCTATCGAATGTCAGCATTATCTTGTCGAGATCGAGAGTGTTCTGGTCGTAGATGGGATACTCGTGGGTGTCTCCCCACGTGCTTTCCAAGGACCTCTCGTTGTCTGTGTGGTTGGTTGTTGTAGCAGTTGTTGCGTTGGTTGCCGTGGTGGGAGAGCTTTGTATGAAGGTTCGTATCCTTTCCCGGTACTCTGCTCCACTCTCTTTGCGAGGAAGATCAGCCGATTCTGCATTAGCATCTAAAACCAACAAATCATTATCCTTTTGACTAGTTCTCAAGAAGAAACCTCCGTTTTCTTGCTGAGATTGAAAGAATTTCTTTATTTTGTTGTTTTTGGGGTGATGTTCTATCAGATCTGGTTGTGGCGGTAATATTTTGGTATTCTTTGGAAGGTGTTTGGTGTTATTGCCCTTTATCTGTGTGACGACTTGCACGGTGGGGCCTCTCCGGGACTCTTCAGCAGGGTAGTCCGCTCTCATGCCTCTCCAGGCGATCTTTACACTCAACAAACTCCACAAGACCTCCACGGCCGCGGCTATCAGAATGTTTATGGAAAGAACTTTCCGCGTTCTGCTTTGTTTATTGTCATCTTCCCCGAGGAGAGGAATCTTTCTCGACTTCAGCTCTTCAACGGGAACCTTTATGATGTAAAACCAAGAGTGATTGCCATTCCCCGATACATTGTTCACATTTGCGTCACTTTCAGGAATCAGGTGAACTTTCCCGAAAAGATTGCCATCGGAGAAGTAATCGCAGAAATTGAGGCTGTTTTCACTTGCCGAAACTATCCACGATACCATCATGCAGAGCGCCGTCAGGGCAAGCAGAGTGGAAGCTATGGATGAGAGGAAGAACCAGGTGATATTGTGGTCCACGTACCATCTCCTGGAAGCCAAAACGGCTGCTAATCCAGCTGCCAGGGCCCCTACTGCCAGTAGCACGGGAGCCAACACGAGGTCCAGCGAGTAGCCCACACTTTGCATGGTCTGATTGCTAGATATTTGCAGATCGTCGTGTTGCTCATCGCCCGCATCTTCTGCTGTTACATTATTGTCTTCCAGCAACATCTGTTGATGTGAATTGAAGAGATTTGTGTTGACATCCAGGGTGGGTTTGTACAAAGCGAGACCAGCCAACAGAATGGAGGTGGCAGCCAGCACCAGATGCAGCCAGGCCAGTCCGAACACCGTGGAAGCTGAGTATCTTCGCTCCGAGGGATATAGCCCTCGCGGATCAAACTGTCTCTTGACCTTTATTGTGTAAATATGCTCCATCTTGAAGCTCTATTGTTTTGGATCGTATTGTTCCAGTCTTTACAATTCGTACATTCCTCAAGTCGCGAGTGAATGCATTAGTCCGTGTTAGCTGCCGAGTATAAAAAAAAGTGTCAACGGTTTTTGTCGTGAACAGTCCGTTGCTAATAGCACGTTTCGTAATATTCGAACAATAACGACCACTTAAAGACCTTTTCCTGAACACGCGGATGTCGTCACAGCAGGTATATTATTTAACGAATAACCTGTCGAGGAAAGCGAATTGACAGATCCGATGTCAACAAATCTTTGCCGACCAAATAGCCGCCGGAACCGACTGCTTACACTTTCACTAGTTTTTAAACAGAACCGGAAACTAATGTGTCTACTTTGGACATTTGTTAATACACCTTTATTATTACAGTAGTTCCACTTTCGTTTTTGTATAACTAATACCAAATAGAACAACTTTGTTGGCACTACGTTGAATCGAACACAACTTTGATTACATACTTAATTGTTCAGAAAGTCATTCATTACAGTAACACTTAAAATGAAATCTTTGTTAAACTTCATAAGCCGTTCACAAGACACAAACGCATTAACGCAATGACTCAATGCGATTTGCATTGGTTTTTGTACTGTTTGAATGTTTCTCCAACCCACAGAGGTTTGTTTAGCAACACACACACGGGATTGTCATAACTTTATAACATGCATAATATCGTTCACAACGGATTGTTATTATTTAATTCATTTCAACGCGGATTTCTCTATTTTAACATATAAAATACAGGCGTTACGTGGACCGTTACGCATATTTGAAATTCCCACTGTTTCGAGGTTGTTTGATATGAATTTTATGGTAAACTTTAGCAATGAATATCACAACATTCAAGACAGCGCTGTGGCAAGACTATATTCAACACGAACTAGCGGCTTCGCGGCCCGCGAACAAGTGGTAGCGTAGTGGTAAGGTAAGGTAAGTTAGGTAAGTGTAAGTGGTAATGTGATGTGGTACGAAAACATAAATGGTTTGTTGTTGCTTAGTAAGTTGGTGCCTACGCCAGACTACGCCTACCTCTACTACTAGTATAATCGTAGTTCTGCTGAATGCAGCCAGTCCACAGTCCGCACGAAACACATCTAGAGAAGCACTTTTGTGAAGAAAGCATCGATATATACAGGATGTAGGGAACGTATTTAAACCAGGCATGGGAAACCTTTCCTAGGTCTGGGGCCAAATTATCATTCTGTCTTCAGGTCAAGGGCCGGACCATAAGATTAATATTAAATTAAATAAAAGACGTTGCTACTTCACATATATTTTTTATTTATTTATATAATGGACGAAAAAATATTAATATTATATACTGATTATAAAATTTAACGTGAAAAATCTCTCCCTGGAACTATTAATTTCTTTCTCTATTACTTCACCGAGATGAATCAGGGCCGGACAAAATAGCTCGGGGGGCCGGATCCGGCCCGCGGGCCGGCGGTTGCCCATGTGTGCTTTAAACAGTGATTACTGACATTATTTGAAGTAAAAATAAATGTAAACGAAATTTTGGTGTCCGAAGACATTTTTGATAATAATGCTTGGACCATTTCTATATCACCGTTTTCGTAAGAAAATCACCTCACAGGCGCTTTTTTCCAACTAAAAAAAAAATAATCAGTAGCTATTGAACGGTTAGAGGCGAGGGGAGGGTTTGGGGGTTACTCGGCCGAGTGACCACTGGAGGAAATGTAGCTTTTCACATTTTTTACTCTGCAATGCAATCATCACTGATACGATTGCCTGGATGAAGTCCCGCCCTCTGGAGACGGTCAAATATCCTCCGTAAAGGGCTGCTTCCATTTATGTCTATTTTTGTTGTTGTTATTATTTAGAAATATGCAATATATGCACTACGCATTGCACTACCCCTGCATACATTCTGAAATAAACTATTATTGTTTTTATATATACCATGGGCGTAGCCAGGTTTTGCTTTAGGGTAGGGCAAAAAATAAATATATAGAATAGGTACCGAAAGAAGTAAACTCCTACAGCATATTCATGCTTCAGGCTCTTTGAATACAAAGAATACGAACGGAAGAAGGAAAAAACATCCCATGAAGTGCTGTAAATTTGAAAACACGACTCGGTCGATAATTCCAGAGGTCATGCATCGGCCAGCCAGGATTGGGCAAATGCCCCACTATCCGCTATCCCTTGCATAAAAAGTATACTTGGTGAAGGCGCTATCCCTAGCATAAAAAGTATACTTGTTTAAGGCGCTATTCTTTGCATTAAAAGTATACTTGGTTAAGGTGCTATCCCTAGCAAAAAAGTATACTTGGTTAAGGCGCTATCCCTTGCATAAAAAGTGTACTTGGTGAAGGCGCTATCGCTTGCATAAAAAGTATACTTGGTTAAGGCGCCATTCCTTGCATAAAAAGCATACTTGATGAAGGCGCCATCCCTTGCATAAATAGTATACCTATTTGTTGGCGATATTCCTTGCATAAAAGTATACTTGGTTAAAGCCCATTCCTTGCATAAAAAGCATACTTGATGAAGGCGCCATCCCTTGCATAAATAGTATACCTACTTGTTGGCGATATTCCTTGCATAAAAGTATACTTGGTTAAGGCGCTATCCCATGCATAAAAAAGTATATTTGGTTATCCCTTGCAAATAAAATTAGTTGATGTTAACGTTTATATTACGCTAGGTATATTCATAAATGGTAGGTCCTGTTTAAATAGTTTTCTTTAGAATAAATTAAACTAACATACTTTACACAAGATTCAACCCCAAAATCAGAAATTGTTAAATAGATAATAAGACATCGCCTTTGAAAACTTCATATCTCAGAACAAGGCAAAATGAAGTCAGAAGTCAGAACCCTGTCCAACGTTGAGCACAATAATTCGTTTTTTTTTTTTTTTTAATTTTGTGGACTGGCTGCCTTCTGTAGAACTACGCTGGTTGGTAGTTGGTAGGGTGGAGTGCGGTGTTTGTGTGTGTGTCAAGCATGAACAGCAACAGAATCACGGTATGATGGTGTAAGTGAGGTGTTCGCTCAACGGATATAATGGTACATTTCCATGCTTGCCAAGCCTACGCAAACCTCCACACGCTCCAAGCGTACGCAAATCTCGCCTGGCATTTGGAAGCCGTTTACACGCTTGTGACTGCGTCAGTGAGCTACCAACACCCGAGCATGGCGGACGCCGAATTTGTGTAGGCTATTGCGTTTGGTTTAACATACTTTTATTTGAAATACAAGCAAAGTATAAAAAAACAATATAATATTGTCTTGTATTATAAAAAAAAAGTTATTCCAACAAAAATCATTTGTTTTTTTATTGTAATAAATAATAAATCATCAATAAAAGATTATTTATTTATATTGACTTTTTAGGTAAATCCAATAAATTAAATTAGTGCATTCAAATTATGTTCTTATACATTTTAATAAGTCAGGCATGCCTCTTTCGTCATACATATGTCTCGTAATGTTAATTATCGATATACCGCATGGAGCAAAAACGGCGTGCATTCGCCGTCAGTTCTGAAATTACACTGAGCGTTTGCCGAAGCTTGCCGCTGGATCCGACCCCGATTGGATCGGCGGCAAGCTCTTGCAAGCTTACGCAAACCCTACGCAACCCTACGCAAGCCAAGACAAACGACCTGTTTCCACGCTGGCGTTTGTGGAGGTTTGCGTAGGCTTGGCAAGCGTGGAAACGGCACATAATGATTGCGAATTCGCGGCCAACCGTTGCGCTGTACTTAATAATAATAATAGTAGATAGCAGTGCCCTGTTTGTAAGTTGTAACAATTGCCAACGGTCGGCGGTCGGTGGTCGGTGTCGGCAGGTAATTGAGTCAAGTTCTCGGGCCAATGGGTCAACAATACTGTCAACTATTGTCTGGCCAATTGCTCCGAATACCAGACTGACCGTTGCGTTGGTTCAGTCAGGCCCGCCGCCCGCCTTTTTCCTTGCTTCCAAGACATTTCATCCCGCGACAAAATATCCCCGTCAAAATATCGCCGACAAAATACCTATCCCCGACAAAATATATTCCGATAGAATATCCCTGACAAAATACCTATCCCCGACAAAATATATTACGATAGAGTATCCCCGACAAATATCCTACGACAAAATATTCCCGATGAAATATCCCGTCAAAATATCCCCGACAAAATATCCCTCGACAAAATATCCTCCCACAAAATATCCCTGACAAAATATCCCCGACAAAATATCCCTCGACAAAATATCCTCCCACAAAATATCCCTGACAAAATATCCCCGACAAAATATCCCTCGACAAAATATCCTCCCACAAAATATCCCTGACAAAATATCCCCGACGAAGTATCTCCGTCAAAATATCCTACGGACAAAACATCCCCCAACAAAATATCTACTAAAACCTAACCTAACCTAACCCAACCTTACCCGAATAACAAAAAATGGGACAAAAATAAAACAGACATCCTGTAAAGACAATCAATTATTGTTATCTGTATTATTTTTGTCTTTACATCAGGATGTCTACATTATTTTTGTCGCATCTTTTTGTTAGTTTAGGTTAGGTTAGGTTAAGTTTTAATAGATATTTAGTTGGAGGATGTTTTGTCCGTAGGATATTTTATCGTAGGATATTTTGTCGAGGATATTTTGTCGCTGGATGAGAACGTGCATTACCTTTTTCCTTGTCCGTTTTACTGTGCTTCGTGACAAAGCACGGACAAATTCCAGACCGCTGTCCCCAGGGTCTATCGGCGTACAGTTCTTGGCTATACGCTGTATCTACCCTGATAATTAGTCTACCCGTGCTTACGGAAAGGAAGGAGAGGATGTTCTGGGAAGGAAAAAGTATGAGGGGTAGGAAGGGTTCTGGGGGCAGTGTGTCAGTTTAAACGCACTAGAAGACGTTCAGTATACAAACTAGACACACAAATACTAACTAGACAATATATTTTTTGAAAAAGCAAAACGTACGGATATATTTTCTACTAATAGAGTTAGAGAAAAAAACATTACAAATCGGTTCAGTTTTGGAGGAGAAAAAAGGAGAATACAAAACCTCAATTTTGATAATTTTATTTAGGTATTATCAGTCTGAGGTGCAGTTGTTCCTTTCGCTCAGTATTCGGGGGAGTAAGAGTGATAGTGATAGCATGGTTTGGTAAAATACATTGTTCAAATTTCTCGACAACCAGGATTCCACTTATTCATGTTTTAATTTGTATTTTTTTGCCATCACTGGTTACAATACTGGTGACTGGCTTCTTCCTATCGGAGGTTGGCTATCATCATGCATTGGGCAATCTTTATTCTTCAGACGGAGATCGGCCCTGCGTTGCTCAATCTAAAGTCATCATTCACCAGCCATCAATTACAGACACTTGTGGAAAAGTGTCACGTCTTCTCCGTAACTGTGGTGGGTGCTTCCTATTTGTGTTAACATTTTGCATATCACAGTCGCTACCTACTTACACCTGTTTTATACCCACTCACTAACAACTAACAGTTGTCAATTAACGTTTCACAGAACTTCTTCTCCTTCCTTTCCCTAAAAAGACATTCCATACAGCATTACCAAAAATGATGAATTTTTTAAAGTGATTTTTAAGAAATTTTTTGAACTTCTTTAGCACCGTTGTGATTTGAAACTCGATGAAACGAAAAATAGCGACACTAAAAAGAGACAAACACATACGTCAACAGGATTTAGCCTGTGACAGAATGAGATAGACTAATCGGTATCCTTTCTGTACGGTGCTTCGTATCCTATCGGTCTCCTCTTTATGCGGTGCTTCGTAGCCTCCCCACTCTTGTCTACTTTACGTTTCTGAAGGTTTCACTTCTACCGCGTGCAAACTGCACACTCCAATTTGTTTTACATGAGCTCCACACAGGAGGCCCTAGTGAAAATAATTTCCCTCAGGGCCTATGTCATCTTTGGGGGTGCTGTGTGGAATTCTGAAATTCTGTGAAAAATTCATCCTTAGTTATTGATTAATATTAGGAATTTTAGGTTATAGCAGAGCCCCAGCAAGGCTAATTAATCTCTTGGGTTCAATTCCTAGATGAGACTGAATCTTTTTCTGTTTCAGATTTTCGATTGAGACATTGAGAGTCGCTATTGTTGTCTTCAATGATTAAATATTACGTTTTGATTTTGATTGATTATTTCAAGTTATATAAAAAAAAATGTTCATCGTAGGGTTGTAAAAAAGTCGATGATGGTTTTTTTTATCCGAGACAAAATTTAGATTGTATCAAGTTCGGGTAGAATCTTGCAATCATACATAAAGATAGCAGCCAATAAAAGTATGCGTTAAGAAAAGATAATGTTAGTAGTTCTTAGTAAGCTGAGGGGTAGAATTAGCTTAGAGGTTAGAGCAGAGCCCCGGTAAGGCTAAAGTAGGAAGCGTTCAAAATGAAGACGATGGAGAGATATGTAAATACGAATGTTAGAGAGAGCGCGCTAATATTAAAAACAATAATATTTAGCGAAAATTGTGAAAGTGTTTAATAAAACACGACTCGTTTAAAATAGAAAAAAACTCGTAGGGATTGTCTAAAATGGCATTTAAAGAAACACTGTGAATTTTTTCATACATATAACTTTAAAAATAATTAAAAAATTTAATATATATATATATTTATTTTTTTATTTTTTTTATTTTTATTTTATTTTTATTTTATATATTCAATAATTTTATTATTAAATTAATAAAAACAGTTTATTATAAACAAGTTCTGCTGATAATTATTATTACGCGTGACAGCTGTTTCGCCTTCTGAGGGCATTATCAAACTGACAGTTTGCAGAACTTGTTTATAAATAAACTGTTTTTAATAATTTAATAATAAAATTATTGAATATATAAAAAATATAAAAATTAAAATGGAGTTCTACAAATTAAACTTGATAACAATAAAGAAAAAAATATATATTTATTTGAAATTTTTTTCTATCGAGGGAATTTCATATAATTACCCTATCGGAGTGGCAAATGTATAGATAGATACCTACTCGTATTATCTTCAAGAATAACATATATTTTTTAAGAGCATAAAACTTAAAATGCTCAAGGTAAGTATTTTATAAATTCTGGTAGAAATTCGGGATGCCGAGTCTTAATTCCTAGATGCGACTGAATATTTTTCTAATTTTTATGTTTAAGACTTTTGTTTGAGAGTCGCTAATATTGCCTTCAACTTCAATAATTAAATATTTTGAATGTAATTTCATTGCTGGCAACCCGGGCAATTGTTAATTTTTTTTACGTAAACTATTCATATTGTACTCCCTAGGTAAGTACCCATTTTTTTTTGTTTGTTATTTATGAATATTTGTTACACGATGCCCTTGCGTGGGGTTACTGACCCTGACTATATGAGTGGCTAATGGGTGAGTCGACATCTTGTTTAAAGCCTCAAGCCCTGATCCAACTGCCTCTGGCACTGACATAGTCTTACAACCCATCTACTGGGTCAAGACCGCATCTTCGTCATCATCATCATTAATATAATTTATGGTGTGTATTAATTTAACACAATCAAAACTGCCCAAGAAGACTTAAAATAACAGAGAAATATTATTAATGTAATAAAAAACGTGTGCAATTCACACGCAGTAGAAGTGAAACCTTCAGAAAACTAAAGTAGACAAGAATGGGGAGACTACGAAGCACCGCACAAAGAGGAAACCGATTGTATAATTTTATTATCTCGCAGGATAAATCTTAATGTATGCAGTGGCGTAGCGAGGGGGGGGGGGGGAGGCGGACCGCCCCGGGTGCCACCCGACGGGGGGGTGACACTCGGTTTTTCATGAGTCGAAATTAGTGTTTGTCAACTTCAATGGGGGGGGGGGGGGTGACACTAACCACGTTCTCCGCCCTTTCGGCCCCGGGTGCCACCCATGCTAGCTACACCACTGGATGTATGTATTTGTCTCTTTTTAGTGTCGCTGTTTTTAGTTTAATCGAGTTTAAAATCTCAACGGTGATAAAGATATTTTCACTTCAAAACAGTGTGCAATTCACACGCAGTAGAAGTTAAACCTTCAGAAAACTAAAGTAGACAAGAGTGGGGAGACTACGAAGCACCGCACAAAGAGGAGATCGATTATACTATCTCATTCTCTCGCAGGTTAAATCCTGTAGGTAGAGTACATTTATGTATTTTTCTCTTTTTAGTGTCGCTATTTTTCATTTCTATCGAGTTTCAAAACGGTGCTAAAGATGTTTTTACTTCAATAACTGTTATGATCTCGAGTTTGAAAAGATCAGTAAGTAAAATTGAAATAAGAGTGGAAGATAGTAATAATATCATTAGATATTTAGAAAAAAAAAATAATAATATGGAAATCGTTCTACAACTAAACTTGAAAAAATAAACACATATATGGTTTATGCATAATTATCTAAGTCTGTAGATATTTAAAGTATGTGCCTACCTACTTACAAATCTTATGATTTCAAGGGAAATTTTGGTTTTGATTTATTAAAAAACAGATAATTTCGCAAAACTACATTATAAGTTATAAGTCTTTTTTATGTGAATACCGCCCAAGAATTCCAACTGCTCCCGACAGAAGCCAGTGAGACTTTGGCATCCCCAATTGGAGTATTTTATGAAGCTGAAGATAGTGAGGAGGAAATGGAGATGGGGAAGGGGAAGGTGGGGATTTCCCTGCAATAGGTACACACCTGGCTATTCAGATCTAGTGACCAAACACGGCTAAAGCCATTTCAAGCAACGTTTCATTTCTGAATGGTGGTATTACACCAAGGCGCTACTGGGAGTATCTTCCACTATGGTGAGTCACTTCCAGTACATTCAGTATATATTTTATTTTATTTATTTATTAACGCACTTTCGTCCAATTTACAACAAAATAACACGAAATTTGGAAATGCACATTGTAGGGATAAAGGAAGGTACATGAAAGCAAAGACAAGCAGAGAAAATATAAGAAAATAGAAGTGTCAAATCAAGTCAAGACCTTGCAAAAATTAGAGTAAACATAAAATATCTTCAATTGTCTAATGAGCGACAGAAATCATTTAAGCTTATACCAAAAAATCAAGGTCTAGACATGAGTTGACCATTCTACACACTCTGGATAGTGGTGAATTATATCCATAATTAGTCGAGTGCTGATTGAGGAAGAGCAGGTCTTTATTTCTGAGTCTACGAGAGGGTATATTGAATGGGATGAGTTTTAGTAATGTAGGTGAATCGATAATACAGTTAATAATTTTGAAGAAACAAATAAGATCAGATTTTATCCGACGGTCTTCTAAAGGAGAAGAGTAAGTTCAATTTCATCACACGAGTAATTTAATTGCCTCGCTCTAAGCTCTAATCCTAGCCTCCTAGCAACCCTTTTAGGACCGATGTTGAACGGACTCAATATGACGAATATGGACAGCATAAAAAGGAGACCATATTACACAAGCATATTCAAGATGAGGGCGAACCAAGGAGCAATAAAAGTATTTAGTGATAGTTACACACTATTGCTTATTATAAGAGTCAGGGGACAATGGACAGTGTGTAAAGCCTTCACTCTCAGATCCCATCATGAGAAAAATAAAGATAAGAAACACCGCAATTATTTATTAGTAGATACTAATCATTTGATTATAGTAACTGTGAGCTTGCTAATTGTCCGTTAGTGGGACACGCGAACATGTTTGAGCTTTTGGCCGGAAAATATTGAAAATCACTAACACAAACGAGTCTTCCCTCGAACAAGTATTGCAAGGACATTACGTTTTTATTTATTTACTAGCTGACCCGGCGAACTTCATACCGCCTCAGAATCAATAACTGTTTTTAACTTATTAGCCGAATTAAATTCAGTTTTTGTATTAACTTAAAAGTACACAATGAAGCAATTATCGATGCGCAACTGTCGGTGTTTTGTTTTTGTCAGTATCAGGGATGGCGTTGTGTGCGGATTTATATTTTTGTGATATTCTTACTTTTCCACGTACTTACCGGAAATGCGTTTCATTTTCTTTATGCGTGTGGGAGATTTATTATAATTATTGTATTTTTCCTTTGGAAGGGTGCAGACAAACGTTCACCATTTGTCTAATTTTTGACTGTTGACATTTAGTGTGTGAGAAAGAGGGGCAGCATTATAAGTTTAAGAACAAAAGCAATTAGCGCATTGACATTGACATTTTTTAATTTTTGGAATTAACTCACTATTCAATATCATGCTGCAGCTCTTTCAAAAGATGAGAATTCGTTCCATACAAAATGTATGAGGAAAAGAATTTTCTTCGTAAGTAATTTATTTTTTCGTGAATTTTTCCGTTGTTTTAATAGCTATTCTGCTATTCGGGGCGGAGACAAATCCAACAAATGAAAGATCATAAAAATCGGTCCAGCCTTTCTCGAGTTATAAATGGTGTAACTAACCCGACTTTGTTTTATATATTATAAGATTCTACTGAAATAACATAATAACTTTGTTTGTAACCACGAATTATTATTATTTTTTTTAATACCAACCGGTTTCGCTTAACACAAGCATCTTCAGGATATAAAATTAAACTAGTTTAAACTTAAGTTTAATTTTATACTCTGAAAATGCTTGTGTTAAGCGAAAACGGTCGGTATTAAGAATATTATTAAATAAATAATTCGTGGTTAAAATAATTCAGTTATTATTTTATTTCTGTTAATACCTATGTCAAACCACAAAGTGACTGCTTTCTATAACCCAAACATGTATGTATTTACTACAGGATTTACATACTCGTATTATACATTTGTAAAATATTTTGGAACAGTCAAAATTGGACGAATTAAGCCGCCGCAACCCGAATTTCTACCGATTTCTTACATATCTCCCCAATATAAGTTGTAAAGCTCTTAAAAAATATGTCATTCTTGAAGATAATATCTAGATATTCTCCACGCCTAAACGCAAATTATATAAAATTCCACCTGTAGAAAAAAATCGCAAGGTATGCTCCAAAAATTATTATAAACACGTTTTTTCAGATAAGTTTTTTAGATTTTCACAGCCAAAAGCATTTTCGTTGTTTGTTTTTGGGGTGTTATGCCGTGTTGCGCTACCTCCTTCTACGCTGTCCGAAACGTCGGCTAACGAAGGAGGTAGCGCAACACGGCATAACACCCCAAAAACAAACAACGAAAACGTTTGTTTCAATTATTTTACTACTTATATGTATGAAAAAATTCACAGTGTTTCATTAAATGCTGTTTAAGACAACCCCCGCGAGATTTTTGCTCTATTTTAAAGAATCGTGTTTTATTAAACATTTTCACAATTTTCGCATCGATTTTATCGCTTTAAATATTAGCGCTCTCCTCTAATATTCGTAATTACATATCTCTTCATCTTCTTCGTTTTGAGGCCGGTTACGGCGTCTTAAGGTGATACTCTACGATTAATCATAATCTACAATTTCACCTTAAAATTATGTTATTCCTTAAAATATGATGAATTTTGAATTACTTTATTGTTTGCGCCAGTAGGTACATACGCAATATCCATACTTCCATGCGCAAAATGAATAAGAGTAAATAGTTTTGCATTGCGCGGACTTACAAATAATACAAATACATTGTTTTGGTGATTCAATCCAATATTGCATTTTTTAAATATTATTTTATTTTTATTATTTCCAACAGATACACAATTTACATAAATATATAATATAGACAATTTATCAGTAGTCCCGCGTAGCTGCCACATGGCTGCTTGTCTGCAGTTTCTATCTCAATATACACTCGTTAATATTAGAAGTAAAAAAAGTATAATATCAAAAATTGTAAAGGAAAATGCAAATAATGACATCCAAATCTTAAAAAAACTGATTCTACACAAATCTACTTACAATCTTACAGCTAATGCAGAAAAAAAAACAGTTTATATTCTCAATAAATATAATTAGAACTTACCCTAATTATACATTACAAAAAATGTGACAAAGTTATCTGTAATAACTCATGTAAGTACAACTGAAATTTCCGGCGAATTTTTGAATAGGCCACTTGCATCACATTTTTTAAAAAAAATTTCCGGTTTAGGCAAATATTCTAAGATATTCTGTTTTTTTTTTTTTTTTTAAATCGTATTTTTGAAATCCTGGCGATTTTTTGAAAATTTCAATCCGAAAAATCAGACCATTTTTTATAAACCGGAAAGACAGGACATAATTTTATAGGTGCGAAAAAACGATAATTACATGGCCGAAAATCATTTAAAAAAAGAACGTTTTCCACACGAATAGCAATAAATTGTACGGGGTTCTCTTCGTAACATCTGTAAAAACACCGCCATCTTTATCGAAAAATCAATCCAAAAGATAAGTTCGCATAGAACAAAAAATAAATCTAGTGAACGTTAAACGCAAATTCAAAAATTCGCCGGAAATCAAAGTGTTGCCATATAAAAATAATCATTGTGGAATTTTACAAAATTAACTGAACATAATCGGAGACGGGACATTTTCATGTAGTGACGTCACGAGCTCAAATAATGGATTTATTCATTTAAAAATAAATAAAAAACTATACATTTCTAAAAATTGTTACTAACATTTTCATAATCTTAGTAAAAAAATCTATCCATACGATTTTTTCCAAGTCATTATGAAATCCTTGCAAGTGGCCTATTTGCGTTTAACGTTCACTAGATTTATTGTTTGTTCTATGCGAATTTATCCTTTGGTTTGATTTTTTGATAAAGATGGCGGTGTTTTTACAGATGCTACGAAGGGAACCCCGTACAATTTATTGCTATTCGTGTGGAAAACTTTCTTTTTTTAAAAATGATTTTCGGCTATGTAATTATCGTTTTTTCGCACCTATAAAATTATGTCCCGTCTTTCCGGTTTATAAAAAATGGTCTGATTTTTCGGAATGAAATTTTCAAAAAATCGCCAGGGTTTCAAAAATACGATTTAAAAATAAAAAAAAATATTTGCCTAAACCGGATTTTTTTTTAAAATGAGATGCAAGTGGCCTATTGTAGATCAACATATGAAATGGAACACACACAACAGACACATATTATGCGCTTTAGGAGATATATGTATATATTTATCAGATTAATAAATATACTCAATTTAAGTTACATAAAAAAGTCTATTTAGCACTAGTCCAATTCTTAATTCAGTAGGAAATCAGTGGATGGGGAGGTTCATGTGAAAAAAAAATTCCTGTAAAAGTGGTTGAAATACAGTAATTTACAAAAAAAACAACCAACATTCTTTTCAGCAACATTGTTAAAAATTGAGTACCAAAAATTGTAAACCTCTGTAAAAAGATTAAATATTGCAAATAAAACAATTAGTTAGCCTTTCTTGAAAGATTTGATTTTTTTCGGAAAAAAACGACTTATTCATATTTAAACTGCGTATGTAAGGGTGCAAACAATTAATTCATCTTAACATTTTAAAGCATAACTAGCAGAATGTTTTTTGCTAAAATAATTAAACTAGAGTCATCTTTGGAAGAGAAGATAATGAATTCTTTTAAGTATCACCAAGGACAATTCCTTATTCTAAGAAGAACCGGAATCGCCTCTCAGGTAACTATAGTGATATTAATCCATACGGATGCAAATGTAATGAACTTTCTATTGAATGTAGATACTCGTATAATAATATAATAGTAGTAGAGTGCGGTGATTGCGTGATTGGGTTCAAGTGGGTTTTCTAACATCTCTCGACCTCCACCTCCTCCAACACTTGGGGCTATCCGCTATCGTGTCAGTGGCGGAACGTTGTAGTCGTACAGCCCCTAGGCGTCGCGTCGCAGGGGAATTATTATTACATATTTTTTTATTATTTCTTAAATGTTTACATTTTACAGTGTAGCCATTTTTTTTAACTACCATACTAGGCTATTGCCCGTGTTGTGGTAGTCATACATGAAATATTATTTTATTTTAACAGATAATAAAATATAAGAAGAGGAAAGAAAAAAAAAAGAACATATTTGGGGATAAATAAAACAAAAAACAAATACAAATACAAATAAAAATATAAGAATTAAAAGAAAGCTGAGAAATAAAAATAAAAAGATATTTTAAAGAAGATTGAAATAAAAATTTGTAAGTATTATTCTTCTTGAAATAAAATTTGGTAAGTATTCGTAGTAGTAGTTACGCTGTTTTTTTTACGTTATCTCCACAAGAGGAAAATTCGCTCAAGTCCTATGTCATCTTTGGAGGGTGTTTTTAGGGAAAGGAAAGGGGTGGGAAGGAAAAAAGAACAGTAATCTGGGTATAGTGTGTCCGGAGTGAAGGACACGTGAATCCATCCCTCCCACAGCGGTGCAAGGCGATAGGTCGAGAGAATCCGGCTGAAGAGGTCTTAACCGCTCTCTCTCGATCCGGCCCGTATGAAGTAGATGGGCAAACGCATTGGTCGCCAAGTTCTAGACAAACCTCACCCCATGATCCCGGGCACCCCTGCTAAGTTACCAAACGTAGCAAACCACTAGGGTAATCTATGGCAGGGGTGTTGGTTATCTAAAAATGGTTCCCGGGGCGTCGGTACTCATACCCGTCTCCTGAATTGAATGGTTAGTAGCCGAGTGAACAAATTGAGTGGGTTTTGACCCAGGCGTCACGGCAAATCGAAAATAGCACATTTTAAATCGTGATAAGAAAATTTCTCGTCAACATAAAAATAATCTCACTATCGTATTAGAGAAAAAAAACAGTGAAATATCGAATTTGGGGGGTTCTAAAATTATAACCTCCGCCACTTGGCGGAGGTTGCGTGTTCGCTGTTTAGTGTTCATAATGCATAATCATATCCCACTGCCGAGGTGCGAAAAAATTAAGAATTAAATTAGGTACCACCTAAACATACATTGTATTTTTTACCATGAGAAGAATTTATAATAACTGACAGAATAGACGTTTGTGATTTTCACGTCGAAGATTCGTGTTGAAGATTCTCCCGGTAGGTACCTACCCCACTAACTCTACCCTGGATCTGGGTATCTGACGTTGTCAATCGATAAAGGATTTATCGATCATGTCGATAACTTGTCATCGTTCATGAGCACAACTGTAGTTCGCTAACATACAAACAACAATATTTAATTAAATGAAGACAATATGAGCGAAACTCTATCGAAAATCTGGAGACAGAAAAAAGTATTGGCACCTCTAGGACTCGAACCCAGGACCCTTTGCTTACATGGCAAGTGCTCTACCAACTGAGCTTAGGTGTCTATATCAAATTCGGTCACTTTTAACTGTATCATACTTCGACTAAGAACTACCAACATTACCTTCATTTTCTTAACGCACATATATTCGGCTGCTATCTTTATATATGATTGCAAGATTCAACCCGAACTAAATGCTATCTAGATAAATTATTATCCATGTCTGGATAAATTATTATCCACTTTAATTTTTTTAATCAATATCTTTTTCTGATTTTTCTGTAAATAAAAATAAAGATTTATTTATGATAACTTGTGTTCCCGAGCACGACTGCAGTTCGCTAACATACAAACAACATGTTCCGCGTCGAATATATTAATAACGCTTAGTCGTTGTGAACCGTTGTTGGTTCGTTGGCGATCAGCAATCATGCTCAGGAAGATGACAAGTTACAGACATTATCGATAAAACATTTGTCGATAGACCGTGCTATATATTTTGGTATCGTAATCTATAAATAATATTGCGGAATAGGTACACAAGCCAAATATGTTTATATTTTTAATGTACCTTATATCACACACGAATTTAGGTAATAGGCATAAAAATTGCTTGACAAACGGGGTCCAGAAAAGGGTTGATATTAGTGCAAAATTTTATTTATTTTGTGAATATTTTTTGTGAATCTGTTACAGATAATCTAAGCAAGAAAACAGTTTTTTTAAGTTGTATTTTTTAAGTCTAGTAAAAAATATATTTTATAGTTGTTTAGGGGTATTTTAATCTAGAAACCCAAATTTCAGGCGTTTTTTGACAGCCGATAAAAAAACATTAATATTTTTTAAGCATACATTTTTTTGTAATTTATTTATTAATATTTTAAGAATCATAAAAAAATATACATAGATATATTTCACGAAGTTACACGCTGTTGAAGAAGAGGGGGGAAAAAGAGCTTGTTCAAATTGTCACGATTCCAACCCATCTGGTCATCTGAAAAATAAAAAAGATAGATTCTTGATCACTACAAATGTCATTATGGTAGAAACCAAGAAAAAAAAAATTGTAAAATGGCGCCTACTCAAAAAAAAATTATTATTTTTAACTTTTCCCAATTTTTTTAAATAGTAAAAATTAAAATTTTTGATTTTTGTTGGTGCCTATCATAGAAGGATATGTAAAGAAAAGTCATGTCAATTTTAAAGAAAATTGGTCAATTAGAATTTGAGATTTTGTGACACACGTTTTAAAAAAAAAGTTTTGAGAAAACGCGCTTAAAGTTTGCTCCATTTAGATTCTAGTTAGATTCGAACTAAAATGGCTATAACTTTTAAAATAATTCGAATTTAAAAAAATTCTTTTAAGGAGATATTCTTGAATATCTAAACTATAGAAACATGAAGAATTTTTTTTTAGTTTTTTTTTTAGACTAGAATACTTACTAATATAGCTATACTAGAATACTTACTAATATATATAATATTATAGCTTACATTTTTTATAAAGTAATTAAAATCTTGATTAATTTGTGTTACTATTTTCATTTAAATAATATATAGCATATTTGCGGCACGTTCCCGACTGGAAGATACTCTCAGTATCTTCAAAAGTGAAACATTGCTTGAAATGGCTTTAACTAATTCCCAACCTTCCTCTTCCTCATCTCCTTTCTCTCCTCTATACCTTTAGTATCACAACGTACCCTAATTGGGGATGCCATAGTGTCACTGGATCCAGACGGGAGTAGTTGGGACTCTTGTGCGTTATTCAGATAAATTTAAAAAAAATGTAATACCTGGACACTGGACATACTGATCACAGATTCCTTTTACCTTTTTTCTTCCCAGAACTTCCTCTTCTTATTTTACTTAAAACGACTATCTACACAGTATTCACGAATATGACATGCCCCGAGGGAAATATTTTTTACTAAGGCCTCCTTTTCGCAGAATCCAAGCCAACATTTATAATGGATTCCATGGACATTCCATGGACAGCCAGCCCCACTAATACCTACCAATATTCATTCTGGAAGAGCTAGCCATCCAAAACAGGTTATCAACTGTATTTGCATACGAAGTATTCTTATGCTTTCCTGGTAAGTATGTTTTTGCTTTGGACACGTTGCTCGCCAAACTGGGAACTTGCCCTGTTGAAGCTTAGGTATAATATGGCTTCCCGCATTTCTACCGATTACCTATTACATATTTTAGTTTTAAAGCTCTTAAAAAAATATATGTTATTCTTGAAGATACTGTTTATACATTCATCACACCGAAAAATCCTCTCGATAGAAAAAAATCGCAAAGTACCCACCTATGCTCCGAAAATTATTATAAACACGATTTTTTCAGTCATTTTACAAACTATTTTTACATGAGCTCCACACAGAAGGCCCTGAGGGAAATTATTTTCATCTATGTCATCTTTGGAGATGCTGTGTGTAGGGTTTTTTTAAGGAAAGGAAGGAGAGGAGAGTTTTGGGAAGGAAAAGGGTTTAGGGGTGGGTAGGGCACCCCTGGGCACCCCTGCTAAGTCACCAAACGTAGCGAACCACTTGGGGTGACCTATGGGAGAGGTTTTGGTTATCCAATAAAGGTTCCCGGGGCGGCGGCACCCATTCCCGCCTCCCAAATTGAACCTTTATTGAAATACCTATGCATGAAAAATTCAGTTTCTTTAAATGCTATTTTTGACATTCCCCACGAGATTTTGCTCTATTTTAAACGAGTCGCGTTTTATTAAATATTTTCACAATTTTTGCTTAAATGTTATCGTTTTTATTATTATCGCGCTCCCTGTAATATTCTTATTTGCAAATTTATATATTATCTCTCCTTCTTCTTCTTTTTAAACATCTTTAATAGACTAGGAGACGAGGTAGGTAAACCCTACGTCATCGAGTACACGGATGAAACTACTTTGTAGTGATAATGGACACTTAGAAAACCTTAAAAAAGCTGGGCTGCCGGTGCGCCTCTTGGCAGGAGCCGCGCTGCCATGGAAATAGTCAGCGTTTTTTTTCGAAAAAATTACGTCATCGAGTACACGAACGGGAATGGTGGCATATGATAAAGGTCGATTAGAAAATGAGAAAAAAGCAGGGCTGCCAACCGGCAGCCTGGCAAGTTCGCAGGCAGCCGGCGTCAAAGTGGGGTAAAAAATAGTAATTTTTACGTCATCGAGTACACGAATGAAACTAATGAATAACTATAGTCCAGATCATCCCGTTTAAGAATTTCTTGGTCTGCCGACCAGCAGCCTGGCAAATTTTTGTGTACGATTTTTTAAAGTTTTTTTTTTTTTTTTTTAATTTTTCGTTTATCTTTATTATTATTTTTATTTCATTATATTTTTAAAAACTTTGAATGCCATATTTTAAAAATATGAACGATAATGATAAAAAAAAATAATTTGAGAGTTCCGAGTGTACCCATCCGTCAGGTGAGCCGTTCGACGCCAAACCACTTACGAAACCTGCCGCGGTGCGACTCACCGCTGTCGCGTGTCAATATTATTGTACAAATTTATAATATTAATAGTTCTTTTAAAATTGCCTAATAGTCCATAGTAGTTGGAAGTTCGAAAAACCAACGCACCATCGCTGTAAGAGCTGCGTTCGTCCGTAAAACGACGGAAATTTCTGAAACCCCGTTCGTTTCATATCGGTTTCGCTTGCCCTGCTGCACCGATTACATCGAATACAAGATCGAAACTTATGAAAAACTGTAGTCTAGATTATCTCATTCATGACTTCTTTGGTCTGCTACCAGGAGCCAGGCAGTTTTTTGTGTACGATTTTTTAAAGTTTTAATTTTTTTTTTAATTCTTAAATATTTTTTTTCAATATCTTTATTATTATTTTTATTTCAATATGGTTTTAAAAACTAAGAATGCCCGATATTAAATAAAATAAGTGGTTATGATAAAAAAAATAATTTTTGAGTGTTCCGAGTGTAATCGATGCAGCAGGGCAAGCGAAACCGATGTGAAACGCACTGGGTTTTGAAATTTTCGTCGTTTTTTAGACGAACACAGCTCTTACGGCGACGGTGTGATGGTTGTTCAAACTTCCAACCACTATGTTCTATTAGGTAATTTTAAAAAGACTATTATTATTATAAATTTGTATAATAATATGGGCAAGCGATGGCGGTGAAAAGCTCCGCGGCCAGTTTCCAGTAAGTTGTTTCGCGTCGAAAGGCGCTCCCGTCCGATGGGTACACTCGAAACACTCAAAATTATTTTTTTTATCATTGCCACTTATTTTATTTAAAATCTGGCGTACTAAGTATTCAAAACCATATTGAAATAAAAAAGTAATAAAGTTATTTAATATAATTTTTTAAAAATTAAAAAAAAAAATTATAACTTCAAAAAATTGTACACAAAAAACTGCCAGGCTGCTTGTTGGCAGACCAAAGAAGTCATGAATGGGATGATCTAGACTACAGTTTTTCGTTAGTTTTGATCTTGTACTCGAGTAATCGATGTAGCATGGCAAGCGAAACCGATATGAAACGGACAGGGCCCGGAAATTTCCGTCGTTTTCCAGACGAACGCAGCACATAATAATTATAGTCTTTTTAAGATTACCTAATAGTTCATAATGGTTGGAAGTTTAAATAACCACTGCACCGTCACCGTAAGTGCTGCGTTCGTCCGGAAAACGACGGAAATTTCCGGGCCCCGTCCGTTTCATATCGGTTTCGCTTGGCCTGCTACATCGATTACACGAGTATAAGATCAAAACTAACGAAAAACTGTAGTCTAGATCATCTCCTTCATGATTTCTTTGGTCTGCTAGACAGCAGCCTGGTAGTTTTTTATGTACGATTTTTTTTTTTTTTTTTTTATTATTTTCAATATCTTTATTATTATTTTTATTTTAACATGGTTTTAAAAACTAAGAACGCCAGAATTTAAAAAAAAGAAGTGGTAATGATAAAAAAAATACATTTTGAGTGTTCCGAGTGTACCCATCGGACGGGAGCGCCTTTCGACGCGAAACAACTTACTGGAAACTGGCCGCGGAGATTTTCACCGCCATCGCATGCCCATATTATTATTCAAAATTATAATAATAATAGTCTTTTCAAAATTACCTAATAGAACATAGTGGTTGGAAGTTTGAACAACCATCACACCGTCGCCGTAAGAGCTGTGTTCGTCTGAAAAACGACGAAAATTTCAAAACCCAGTGCGTTTCACATCGGTTTCGCTTGCCCTGCTGCATCGATTACACTCGGAACACTCAAAATTTATTTTTTTATCATAACCACTTATTTTATTTAATATCGGGCATTCTTTGTTTTTAAAACCATATTGAAATAAAAATAATAATAAAGATATTGAAAAAATTTATTTAAGAATAAAAAAAAAAAAATTAAAACTTTAAAAAATCGTACACAAAAAACTGCCTGGCTCCTGGTGGCAGACCAAAGAAGTCATGAATGAGATAATCTAGACTACAGTTTTTCATTAGTTTCGATCTTGTATTCGATGTAATCGGTGCAGCAGGGCAAGCGAAACCGATATGAAACGAACGGGGTTTCAGAAATTTCCGTCGTTTTACGGACGAACGCAGCTCTTACAGCGATGGTGCGTTGGTTTTTCGAACTTCCAACTACTATGGACTATTAGGCAATTTTAAAAGAACTATTAATATTATAAATTTGTACAATAATATTGACACGCGACAGCGGTGAGGGGCACCGCGGCAGGTTTCGTTAGTGGTTTGGCGTCGAACGGCTCACCTGACGGATGGGTACACTCGGAACTCTCAAATTATTTTTTTTTATGATTATCGTTCATATTTTTAAAATATGGCATTCAAAGTTTTAAAAAATATAATGAAATAAAAATAATAATAAAGAAAAACGAAAAATTAAAAAAAAAAAAAAAAACTTTAAAAAATCGTACACAAAAATTTGCCAGGCTGCTGGTCGGCAGACCGAGAAATTCTTAAACGGAATGATCTGGACTATAGTTATTCATTAGTTTCATTCGTGTACTCGATGACGTAAAAATTACTATTTTTTACCCCACTTTGACGCCGGCTGCCTGCGAACTTGCCAGGCTGCCGGTTGGCAGCCCTGCTTTTTTCTCATTTTCTAATCGACCTTTATCATATGCCACCATTCCCGTTCGTGTACTCGATGACGTAATTTTTTCGAAAAAAAACGCTGACTATTTCCATGGCAGCGCGGCTCCTGCCAAGAGGCGCACCGGCAGCCCAGCTTTTTTAAGGTTTTCTAAGTGTCCATTATCACTACAAAGTAGTTTCATCCGTGTACTCGATGACGTAGGGTTTACCTACCTCGTCTCCTAGTCTATAAGTCACTACCGGGACTTAAGGATGCGGTGGATGGAACATTGGTACTTAGCTCTCCTTGCAGCCCAGAATCGTGAGGAGTGATGGAGCCTTGTTCATCATTGGAGTGGGGGCTACGCCGGCTACGTTCCTCACAAAATGGGCTCCTGTACAAATGTTATTATATTTTTGAATTATAATACAGCCCATCGCATCGGTAACATGCGCTCCTCGCGTCTTGCGCCCAACTTTCAACCTTGGGCAAATCATGTCGTGTCTAGCTTTGGCATTATAATATTTTTAACTGACGTGTATCCGGCCTTGCTCGTGGTTAGTGAACTTTTGAGGTTGTGAATTCTAGTAAGAAGGGTGTAATAAAAATTTAAGGAGGAAACAACGTTTTTGAAAAACTCACACCTGCCTTGCAAGGATTTTCAGAATTTTCACATTTTCTTCTTCAATGGCGCTACAGCCCTTTTCGAGCCTTAGCCTCCTTCACGGTATGCCTCCACCGTCGTTTTCCAATCTACGACATGGAGTACCTAGTCCTCGTGCATCCTTCCTGACTTTTTCCTGACTCCTGACATCATCCTCCCCGCCTTTCGTTTACCACCCGGGTGTTCTGTTAAAACCTTCTTCGCACTTTAACACAGTCATAAATGATTTCATGTTGCGGCCTCTGATGACTGATGACCTCGGAGGTCAAGTTGAAGTATTGTTAATATTTAAAAAAAAACTACATTACATTGATCTTTATTCAACCCCTATCTCATTCCTGTGCTAAAATGATAATTGGTAATAATGAAACGTATATAGATACCTACATATATCCAAATTTATATATTAGATTTATTATCACTTCAAGGACAAGCCTCCGCCGTCATCACAGCCTCCCACAGAGCTGAGATCACAGAACACTGAGATGAAAAGAGAGGCCTCAATAATACAATAAATACTACACGAAGTTCCTATAACCTACTACCTTTGTACATACATACTAGGTACCTACATACCTACCGCCTACCACCCATCTCACATCTGTTACCTGTTAGTTGTTGCTGTTGGTACAATGCACAATGAAAAGTGAAACTGCTATGATGAATGGAGAGTGAACTTGATGTTGAAGATGTAGGTATTTATTGTAGAAAGTGATATACCTATATTACGTATTGTTATTGTTTGAACCTATTAGTGTCAAAATTCTTCGGCAGCCGTGACCGACTATAAAATTTAAGATTTAGAAAGGTTCGTTGTTATGACTTTTCTCATTCTTCTGTACGATATGGAAACCTGAGGGATGATTCCGGTTCTACTTAAGGCCCGGTAGTACCTACCCACTCAAAAAGAAGGAGAGATATGTAAATAAGAATGTTAGAGGGAGCGCGCTAATATTAAATATTATATAGCGAAAATTAGGAAAATGTTTAATAAAACACGACTCGTTTAAAACAGAGCAAAAATCTTGTGGGGAATGAAAGAAACGCTGTGATTTTTTCATACATATAATTTTCGGAGCATCCTATCGAGGGAATTTCAAATAATTGCAGTTTCAGCGAGGGAAATGTATAGATATTATGTTCAAGAATAAAATAGATTATTGTAAGAGTTTTATGTAATAAATCGGTAGAAATGCGGGAAGCCGGGCCTTGATTTGCCATTAACCTTAAAATTAATGACTTTTTCGCTGTCGTTCGAGAAAACTGGAATCGCAGTTAACATAAAAATCGATAATTTTAAGGTTAAGGACATTTCCATATCCTTAAATAGGACCGGATTCGCCAATAAAGTCGTTAATTTTAAGGTTAAGGACAATTCCTTATCTTTGTAGTATATCATTTAATTTGATTTTGGAAAACGGTTCTGGGTAGGTAGGTACTGCCGCGGCCGCCCCGGGATAATTTTTTTGGATAACCAACACCTTTAGCCAAAGGTCACCTTCGACTTTACAGGGGTGCCCGGGTTCATTAAGTGATGTGTGTTCAAGTCTTGGCGGCGGATGTGCCTGCCCACCAGCTGCTCGGCGGTTTGGTGATACCTTTTGACCTCTCCAGCTGGCCGAAAGAGACCCATCGTCTTGCACCGCATTCATACGTTCATCACTTCAGGAAACGTTGGGTCCGTCACCCCTGGACACACTGACCCAACCCTCATCCTTTTTCCTTCCCAGAACTTCCAAAGCATCACGGCATCCCTAAAGATGACATAGGCCCTGAAGAAATTATTTTTCTCAGGGACTCCTTTTTTTGGAGAGTTCTAACTCCTATCAGAAGTAACTTATCAAAAAAATTACAAGTGTTCAGTTCACACGCGGTACAAGTGAAACCTTCAGAAAACTAAAGTAGACAAGAGTGGGGAAGCTACGAAGCACCGCACAAAGAAGAAACCGATTATTCAATCTCATTCTCTCGCAGGCTAAATCCTATAGATGTATGTGTTTGTCTCTTTTTGGTGTCGCTTGTTCGTTTCAACGATTTTCAAATCACAATAACGGTGCTAAAGCACGGTGCTAGCGGTGCAAAAAGCAAAGCAAAGCACCGACGCTCGTGGTCGATATCTAAATTACATAAGATAGTTTGTACTAAAATCCAGAGAGGAATCGGGGAATACGTTTGTACAGAAAAAACGTCGCCGGTTTTCCTCTTAAGGGGTGGAAAAGGGAATGGGTGTTTTTCGAATTATTTTGTAGACAGTGACCTTCCTCTTGTTTCATAGGTCAAGTGTGCAAAATTTCATCATTCTCGGAATATAAATGACTTGTATAAAAATCAATCCACACCCGGACACTCTTCTTTATGAAGTAGGTAGGTACTGGGTTGAAGGGATGATAAACGTCAATGGAACTACGATTAGGCAAACAGGATGCTGTCTGTATTATGTGTTAGCACTAATAGTTGGCAGGCGGTCTGGTCGGGCTCGATGAACCTATCACGCCAGCGGCCTTTCCCCGCTCTGCATACCCACGCCCAGAACTCACGACGGGTAGGACGGTAGGACAAGAACAGGCAACAGTCTATAGGTGGGTGGTTTGGTATATTTATGGTCTATAGACTGGCAATAGACCACAATAGACTGACAGCTGGCAACGTGGCCCCAGGCGACTGTGACTCAGAATCATGATGCAGTATTATGTGGGAGGCAAGTTAGGTAGGTACTTATATCCGTAATCTGTGTTACATGTTTACTTATGCTAATGTTATATTTTCAGCGGGAAGTTGGCAACAAGGCACTAGAATATATATGTATACATATAGCACCAGATGAAAAATATACAAAATGAAATCATGAATGCAAAATAGTAGAAAAGAAAGGATTTTTCCGCACAATGACAAAATTTTACAAAACGTGAACACACATCCAGTTTTATTAGCTCTCAGGGATCAGTGAACTTCTGCTTCTGAGTTCTGCGGTTGGAAAGACACTTTACAAAAGGCGAAAGGAAGAGCATGGCGCAATTGGATCAGTCAGTTCCGGGCGCTGGCTTGCCAGGGCGCCAAAGATCTAAGGAGTCAAGGCGCTGACAATAGGTACATAACATCTAATACCTACAGCGTGCTTGAGGTTTTTACTAGTGCCAGCCGCCGCCGTTTGACCCAGGGCAGGCCTTGGGGAAGAGGGAGGTTAAAATTTCTGCGCCCTTCGTTAATTTCTTGAGTTCAGTTCAAAAGAGCTGTTCCGGACGTGAACCAATCTCCGAGGAGGTAGGTACCAGAAGAAAGCACTTTTAGAATAAATGGATACCTACCCAAGGTTCGTAGTGATTGGCAATACATTCGTCCATGTTCCACTGGGAATACAAATAAAAAATATGATTTGTTTCGAAACGAGTTTTTTTTTCGAAAAAGGACCCGCATGAGCTAACCTTGCAAAAGGCATTTTCTACGAATCTTGGTACCTATCCAACAATCCTTTATAACGGACAACAATTCGAAAGAAGAAAACAATTATTGACAAGTAAATAGAACAAATCAAATTGTGATTATTTCATTTGGTAGATCTGCTTCGAAAATAATTCGTAGTTGCGTATAATATGAGTATATCCACATTGGTGGTGAGATGTCGATGTCATTTGTCCATGTTGTTATAATCCAGTGGTGGTTGAACTTTGGGATAGGCCAAGTGTTCGCGGTGCAATATGCCTACGAGGGCTGGTGCGACCAGAACTTCTCAATGTTCACAGAGCATAAGGGCGATGCAGACGGATATAAGTTTCTCCTTTTTGATAAAGCGACGCACGGCGAGAAACCGGTCAGCTGGGATTCAGAAAACATAATGCTGGAGGTAAGTCTTCGAACTACGAACTTTCTAGGTCTTGTAGTTTTGCCCTTTATCCACTGGAGCGCTTATGGCCACATTTAGGCCAATTTGCAAACACCCGCGAGCGCCCGCTGGCCAAAAGGTGGAGATATTTAAAAATATTTTTAGGCTAACTTAGTCAATAATGTCAAGACATAGTTGTCTTGACCAGTGACGGACTAAGGGGGGGGGGCGGGGGGGGGCGGCCCACCCGGGCCCCCAGTCGTTGGGGCCCCCCAAACGCCTCCATGTTCCCTTCATCAAATTCTAAACAAGGCTTTAAGGCACCACTGTAAAAAAAATTGTATTTTATTTCATTTTGTGATTGATGCACTTGTAATGCTCTCACCAAATTTTTTAAAAAATAAATTGGAAAAATTGACATTTTATGTGAAACCGTTTGAAACAGTTTGTATGTTGAATTATCCTTCAGTAAAACTTTGAATGCGTTTTATTTTTGGATGAATTTTATTTTCGATTTTTTATGGTAAATTTTCTTCGTTCATAAAAAAAATAAAATAGAAGGGGGCCATTTATAAAACAATCCCTACGTAGAGTCATAGTTAGGGCCGGATTAAACATGTCGGGGCCCCTAGGCAATGCACGCCTCGGAGCACCTTTCCCCTAGGGGCCCCTACCTGATGCAGGGCCCCTAAACAGAGGCCTACACTGCCTTATGGACAATAGGGCCCCGCCAGGGCCGGCTGAAACAAGTCGGGGCCCCTAGGCAATTCACGTTTTGGGGCCACTTTACCCAAGGGGCCCCTACCCGATGCGGGGCCCCCTAGGCAGTTGCCTATACGTCTTATGGATAATACGGCCCCGGTTACAGTGAGTGGATTTTCGAACAGTTTAAGACTTGGTGCATGGTATATGCAAATCAGATGTATAGTTTTTCTAATGTGTTGTCAACCAAGTATCTTTTTTGTAGATATGAAAATTCCCCTATATGGTGCTATAGACACTGGATTTTCTAACAGTTTAAGCCGCCGCTACCCGAATTTCTACCGATTTCTTACATATCTCCCTTAAACATTTGAAGTTTTTAGGCTCCTAAAAAAATATATGTTGTTTTTGAAGATAATATCTAAACGCGTTCCACGCCGAAACGCAAATTATATGAAATTCCTTCGATAGAAAAAAATCGCAATGTTTGCTCCGAAAATTATTATAAACACGTTTGTTTCAGTTATTTTACAAGTATGGTTGTGAAAAAAATCACAAGTTTCTTTAAATGATACTTATGACGCATTCCACGGGATTTTTAACAGATTTTGATACAAGCCATACGATTAAAAAATATGTTTTTTTTTTCTTTATTTTTCACTTACTTTTATGTATTTCTTAATTTTTATTTAGTATGTTAATTATCTGTAAATGAAATAGTATTTTTTAATTCCTATTTAAAATATTAAATGTATGAATACATTGAATATGAATACACGGGCATTGCAGTAAAAAAAAAATCTGTAACCAATAAAATTTTATGAAAAATAAAAATAAATACTATTAATGTTGCTTTAAAATAGGTAACATGTACCTACCTACCTACGGCAATTTTAAAGTGAATAATACGCAGAATTCACGCGTTTGTAAATTTAACGATTATTTTATGAATCCTAAAAATATTTGATAAACGGCAAATACATGTGCAATGTGCATTCAATGGCTCTCTCTAACACTATAAGCAGTTTGCATGTCTCCATAATAAAATTCTGGGATTTGATTTTTTGAATGGGGGCGGGAAATATTCATACCGAACGCTTAAAAAATTCCTAGCGCTCAAGGCCGAAATTGATCATATTGCGGAACAATGGGTTGTTTCACAGAATTTGAACAATTCAAAAAATTTCAAAGCTAGTTTTCAAGGTCTGTGAAAGTTCTATCCAAGTTCTGTTATCATTTCATTAAAAAACTTATTCGAAAACTATTCCTAAACATATATGTATTTTTGTAAACTTATCAAATCGCTGTATTCTTGTATTTTCGTGACTTGTGTGCATTTTTATCTAATTTTATTCTTATCATTTCTCTATCTGTTTAAAAATCATCTGTCATAAACAAATTGTACTACTGTAAAAGCCCTCTGGGCGTTGAATAAATAAATACATAAATAAAAATAAATAAATTATGGACCAGTTGTTTCACAGAACTGAAGTAGAACAGAACTTGAAAATTAACTTCGAAATTGGATGAATTGTCAAATTCTGTGAAACACCCCGCCCTAAAAGTATTGAGGCCCTTTCATAATTAACGAGACATTTGGTCCCGTTATCAAACGCACTTGGGCCCTTTCAAGATAAATAACAAAACAGAAGGTCCCCTATCAAAGGTATTCAGGAAGAAATAGAACTTCCCCTACCAAAGGCATTCAGACCCTTTCATATTTAAGGTCGTTTAACCAGCCAGCGCGCGGCTGAAATTCCGTCGAAAGATGTTCTTACAATCGTACAGGGCGGTTCCAATGAGAAAGATTAATTATTCTCCATGCCAGCTTTTTAAAATTATAACTCAATATCGTTTTTATTTTACTCCAAATTTGCTTTTATACCTACATCCAAAAATGCTGTAAGGCGTGATGATAAAACTATTAAAATTATGTACTTTTTGTAATTATTTTTTGATCATAAGCATTTATGATTTTTCAATAATGTCTAAGCAAAATAAGAATGTAAAAAAATCTGAAATGTATTAGTTTGTAAGCACGCAAATTAATACACAAACGGACCAATTTTCGTCAAGAAACACATGCATGTATATATTTTTTAATGATTTTATTTAAACTAAAATTAAAATTCTTAAACATACGTTTACCAGATAATGTATTTATTTATTTTACTGCATAATTATATGATTTGAAATGGGTGTTGTATAATACAAAATCTTTTTTGAAAATTTATTAAATCTGCCAACGACCTATGGTATAAGCTCATTATACTAAAAATAAACATTGTTTCTTAAAATTTAAAAAAATACGTTTACTAGATAACAGAACAGTATTTCGAAATCAATTCATAATTTTTTGTGGGAAAGAGTCAATACGTCTAAAATCTGACTTAAAAATGACATATTTCTGGTTTGGGGCCATCCATAAATGACGTCACACCTTAAGAGGGGGGGGGGGGGGGGGGTAGAGAAGTGGGACATTGTATGACAAGGGGTATGGGGGGGTCATCAGCTCTGTGACGTCACATTTAAAAATCTAAATTAAAACGCAGAACTGAAAATTGTAAAATATGTGATGTCACCCTAGGGGGGAGGGGGTCTCACAAATGTGACAGAGACGGGGGGGTAAAAAAATCATGAAATTCGTGTGACGTAATTTATGGATGGCCCCTTTTCTCTGGTTATACCCTGTTAAGAAGACGTAGAAGGTCCTCTACCAAAGGCACTCAGGCCCTTTCAGAATTAACAAGACAGAAGGTTCCCCATCAAATGCATTCTGGCCCTTTCATAATTAATAAGACATAGAAGGTCCTCTATCAAAAGTCATCTATTTCCTCATAAAAGGTCTTCAAGACAAAAAAGGGTCTTAAGACATTCAACGGTCTTAAGGCAGTCCAAAGGCATTCAGGCTCTTTCATGATTAACAAATCATAGGTTCCCTCTAAAAGGCATTCATGCCCTTTCGTAATTATTAAGACATAAAAGTTCCCCTAAGGCGTTCAGGCCCTTACGAAATTGACAAAGATATAGAAAAAACGCCTCCATGTTCCCTTAATCAAATCCTAAATAAGGGTTTTACGGCACCAGGACACGGTATTTTTTTTTGTAATATTTTAAATTTAATTTTCTGAAAGAATTAGAATAATGCTCTCACAAAATGTTTTAAGGAAATTCATGTAAAATTCTGCATCTTCGTCAATTTTTCGAATTTCTTTAACACATTTGATGAGAGCATTCTTAACAAATGCATCTTTCAGAAAAGGAAACTAAAAAAAGACTTTTTTACAGTGTTCTGTGCCTTAAAGTCTTGCTTAGGATTTGATCAAGGGAATATGGAGTCGTTTGGAGGCCCCCCAGGACCAGAGGCCCGGGGCTGGCAGACCCTTTCAAAATTATCAAGGCAAAGAAGGTCATCTATCAAAGGCATTCAGGCCCTTTCACAATTAAAATAAGATATAGACGTTCCCCTATCCCTATCATAATGAACAATTAATTAAAAAGATAAAGAATCCTAAACAAAAAAACTACAGTGTACAACAATGGGAACAACTACGAATATCGCCACCCAGTTGAGCAACATTACAAGGCAGGTAAATGTTAATCAGGAACTGCTCTCATGGACATAATATAATATAGGCTGATCTCTTAATACATTAAGCAGCATATTCATCATGCAAGTAGCGTGCACGCAGGTTAAAAGTATGTAGCTTGCATAATGGAAACCTCTACCCGCGTTGCGTGCAAGAGAATTTTGACTTGAATTGAGAATAGTATGCTGAACTATTTCACCGTGCAGGTTTGAACCCGCATGCAGGCTACTTGCATAGTAAAAACACTCAACGCAAGGCAAGTTAGTACTTGGTAGCAACTCACTGACAAGTGTGAATTTTTGTCATTTGTATAAAAAAAGTTTATTTGATGCCATGAGTCATGATATTGACTGCCAACCTGTGTGCAAGATTAATTGCGGTTCTCAATGCACATGCAGGCATTTGCATGCAAGTAACCTGCATGCAAGTGTGACGTCACACTTGCATGCAGGTTACTTGCCTAAAATTGAAACACTGCTTTAAGAGGCGGTTCTCCGAATTTCAACCGATTTCTTGCAAACCTCCCTTAAACATTTGAAGTTTTTAAGCTCTTAAAAAAATATATGTTATTCTTGAAGATAATATCTAGACATTTATCGCGCCGAAACGCAAATTTTATAAAATTCCCTCGATAGAAAAAAATCGTAAAGATTGCTCCAAAAATGATTATAAACACATTTGTTTCGGTTATTTTACAAGTTATGTGTATGACAAAATTCACAGCGTTTCTTTAAATAAAATTAAAGAAAATTATCGCGAGATTTTTGCTCTATTTTTAACGAATCGTGTTTTATTAAAGATTTTCATGATTTTTGCATCAATTTTTTCGCTGTAAATGTTAGCGCGCTCTTCTAACATTCGTCATTTCATATCTCTCCATCTTCTTCTTTTTGGGGCCGGGAACTGAGCCTTAAGGTGAGTTCCAGCAAGTTTGTGTCGATAATTGTTTTTTTTTCTCCCAGGATTAGGTAAAAATTTACCCAGATTCAGAATTTCACCAATTACATTGAACGTTATCATGAAGTATGAATAAAAAAACAAAACTTTTTTTTTTTTAACATAGATTTAAGTATCTACATAATTAATCTCAATTATCTAACTCGAATTCAGTTGTCGTGACATT
Organism: Limnephilus lunatus; assembly: GCA_917563855.2. NCBI lineage: Eukaryota > Metazoa > Arthropoda > Insecta > Trichoptera > Limnephilidae > Limnephilus > Limnephilus lunatus. The sequence goes on from OU830596.1 coordinate 24,798,844, forward strand.
TCAGAGCAAGAAATCAATATTTTTAATAAGGAAAATCATTGCCAATAAAGAAAACATGATTTTTACATTGCTTAAAAAATCCTTACATTAAAATCGCGGATTTGATATTTTTCACCTTTTGTCCCCAGATCTAAGGGAATTTCGCCAGTTCTAATTTCCCCTCATCTTGGAGAATATCCCCAGACATTACCCAGCACCCATTGGTACAGACAACTCTATTTGTAGAAAAGTACTGATTGAGAATGTGTAATGTGTTCAGGTTAGCAAGGACCTAAAGTTCTGCCACCTGTTCCGGGACACGCGGGACGACATGGACGGTAATAAGGGGAGCGTGCTGCGCGTGTTCCTGAAGAGCCAGCAGCCCGCCTTCCGTCTGCTGGTCACCAACGGACGCTCCCACATCCTGGGTAGCCTTGTCTACTCCAACTCCAGCTGCTGGGATAGTTTCCCCGTGCGCTTCAACTACCCTGAGCTGAAAGTGGAGCCTATCGTAAGTACCTCACAACACTTATATATAAAGTCACAAAGCCTTTCATGGATGAACTCTTCAAACTGTCAACATTAACACAATAAGTGTCCTATTATAAATAAAGTCGGATATGTTTATCCGAGACACTATCTAGGTTACAAACCAGTTCTCATTAAAAATTTTTTATTTTTTAAAAATTTTGCTGCTAAAAACAGTGGCGGTTCTTCACAGGGGGACAATGGGGATAGTCCCCACCAGTTACACCCGAAACCTACTAAAGGAAAAAACAGTCGGTCTTCACCAAAATGAATGAATTCTTTAAAAATAAAAGTACTCGTAATTAAAATTTGCAGAAATAAAATACAAAAAAATAATCCGGATGATTTTAATAAGAAACGACGCGCGTACAGCGAACAATGTACGGCGCATGAGAACAGCGGGTCTATTTCTCAGTGCGCAGATCTACTGCGCACTTGGGGGACGATTCGGGTACGATACGAGTTACGGGCGGGAATCGCTCGCGTTCGATAATAATCTTGCAAGATAAAGCTTTATTTTAATTGTAAAACTAACTAACTAACTAACTAACCATCACGCCGTTTCTCCGCAGGGGTAGGCAGAGAGGACGGACCGCCACACAACTCGATCTTGGCACACACTCTTTGCCTCGTTCACATTCATACATCGTCTCATACATGCTCTTCTATTATTCCGACTCTTCACATGGCCCGACTCAAGTATCTGATTCACTTGGTCGTGCCATGTCTTCCTCGGGCGTCCCCGACTTCTTCTACCATTCACATTTGCATCATATATTCTCCTTACACTCCTTTCCTCGTTCATTCGCTCTACATGCCCAAACCATCGGAGAGTCCCTTTCTTAATCTTACACATCACGCTTACGTCAGCCTTGCATTCTTTGCGGATATCCACGTTTCTCTCACGATCGTACATGGTTTTACCACACATTCGCCTCAGGGATCTCATTTCTACAGCATTCAGTCTGATTTCATCCTTCCTCTGCCAGTTCCATGCCTCACTGCCATACATCAGGGTAGGTACCAGCACTCCATTATGGACGGCTAGTTTCGCGTCTTTGGACAGTTGTAAATTGGTAAAAATAGACATTTTATATTGTTTTGTGTTTAGATATCTGATTAGCATGATTAGACCATATTATTATTTTTTTAAATTTTATATTATATTCTACGGGTGGTGAGATTACGGTACAGCGGGTACAGTACGTAAAAAATGTCGATCCCCACCATCAAAGAAGTGCTCGAGCCGCCACTGGCTAAAAATATGGGAAAAAATTAGCCGAAGATAATATTGTTAATTCTGAATTTGAAATATGAGAATGACTTAAAAATAAGAGGTTTCAGAGGCAGAATTGTTTATTGGCTTGTCGCAATAAGCTGAGAGATCCTGGAGATTGAGTCCCAGTTGTTACGGCAAGCTTTTTATTTTTCTGTGTCTTGTTCTTTTAATTTTTTCGTTTAGATTTATTAGTATTATCTCTTCTTCAATGATTCAAAAAAGGCTTTTATCAACTTTATCAGATTGATGGCCCCCGTGATTGAATTTCTTGTCTACGAATCCAGAGGTATCAGGTTTAAAACCCGTTGAGTGTAATTTATTTTATTAATTTCACAAATTATTTTGTGAAATTAATGACAGGATGACATTTTGCCGTCCAATATTTTTAAAAATTAAAAACTAAAAAAAAAATCTATCACATGTCACAACAGAGTTGGCTACAGCCTAGCGGGCCACGTGGTATACATTTTGTCTCTTTCTAGTAGCACAGTAACAAAGGAGAGGGAGCCCGTATATTATATGTATAAATAATTTTTTTTTTAACAAAAATATCTGACAGCAAAATGACATCTACGTTCTTAACTCCAAATATACTCAGGAATTGCTTTTAAAATCCATCGAGTACGTGCGATTACACCCTTTATAGTGTATTTGCGGCATGTTTGGTAGATAATTTTAGTATTGCCCTGATAAAAGATAGCCATTCAAAAATGAAATGGCTTTGGCCGTGTCTAGTCACCAGATTATAATAGTCAGGTACTACCTTCCCACCTTTCTCTCCCCACTACCATAGTCTCAATGGTTCCAGCAGGTTGGTGGGACTCTTGTGCGGTACTTGCATAAAATTAAAATGATTTTATGACGTTCATGTGAAGTAGTGTGAAGATTGCGTGAAACTTGACGGACAAGAGCGTTTTGATAGTTGAAGTTGGCTTCATGAAAGCAGGTCATTTCTTGTTTATGTGTAAGTCGGATAGTATCTGGAACTAGCTACCAGCATCTGTTTTTCCTCCATATAATCCATGCTTTTTCAAGCCCCGCATTTATAAATCCCTTCCTAGTGCTCCTACCTTAACCCGTCTCACAACTTAGGCCAACCGGGTAGAGACATAGTTCATATGGCGCTCTTGTGAGGTATTCCATTAACCCGTCTGCTTGGTTCAATGTATTCGCACCTCACAATACGGAACCGTATACCGTCACTTTGGATCGAGATTGTAAAATATTTATGCAAGATATCTTTCATATTTCAAAAGACAATAAGAAGCATTATTTCATTCTCTTTCTGGTTGAAAGAAAAATACATATATTTGCATGAGAGGAAGAGAGATATAAAGCATTTAAAATGTAAGGTCACTCGGGACGTTTTTGGTCTTATGAAAGTATAACGCGATTACGTGTTTTGGGATGTATTTATTCCTAAACAAGCAGACGGGTTAAAATATTAAAAAAGGCTAGCAGTTAAAAACCCGGGCGGCTTTTTGTTCGGCTTCACCCAATTTAAGTGTTGGTGACCATTTTATAAATCCGATAGAAACTGGTTCCAAAAATAGCCGGTTACTCGGATCCACCGGGATCCAGTGACAGCTACTCACCGGGACAAAGTAACCGAGACAGGCAATGACGTCATATATAATATCGTCATATATTGCATGATATTATTATTCACATCTGCCAGTTACAATAATAATCATATTATCGTCAATCTTTCCATATCTCGAGAGATTCACGAAATCATAAATCCATTAGTACTTACGCCTTACAGGGGATGCTCTTCACACTAGCTGCTAACGTAAGTGGCGTTATCTTTTGGCAATGCTTTAATTCGGTTCTATTACAAAAGTAGATTTGTATACAAACTACACATACGAAAACAGTTTTGCGTAAGAGTTGTACTCTTAGCCGGATTCTTAAATTTCAAGCGTACAGTCGTTAGGCTATTAATACTGTTTGATGATGGAATTAATTGGAGCCTGTTTGCGATCGAACGTTCCTTTTGTCGAATCAGTAGAGAACACACTTGTAGGGATCTTCTATTCAGTTGATGTGAGAATTGTAACATACCTAATTAATTTGTTACAGAAAATATGCGTTGAATTCAAAGCTATCCCCAAGGGAGCTACTTTCCTGGCCTTTGTGGACCACATCACGATGGACAACAACGTCAGTGTCAAGCTCTTCCCCAGCTCTTTGGGCCCCAAGATCACGGGGACCCTCCCCTCCACCACACCCCGGACCATAGGGCACAATTTGAAGTCGGCCACCCTGTTCATGAGGGCCGCTGTGACGATGATACTCTTTAGCATTGTTTATGCGATCATCCTGGCTGCTTTCATCTGCATCTAAGCCAATCAACCAAACAACCTGCTTTATTTACTTTTTTTATGGATGTACTTATAGTCTGTCAATTAAGTGCCTCCGTACATGACGCTACTCACAAGCTACTCGATCCTCGTGAGCGTATCATACGCGCCGATCGTAAGTACCCCCCGTACAATTTTGCTGGTGCCCGTACACGGCGCTATGCGACCTCTGTCGGTTTCAAATCAGTTTCACGCAACCGGCGGTGCTGGTCGCACGCGACGCGATGCATCATTTGTGTCTGATACTTTTTCGTTTGACGTTTGACAGAAATGGCACCGGAACATGAAAGTGATGTTAGATTTATTCTGGAAGAGGAAAAAATGCATGTTTATGTAACTATAGTTTACCAGAATACGTAAGAAAGGATTTAGTGGAGAAGGCATGGATTGATGTTGGAAAAAAAGTCATATGACATCGTGTTAACTCCACGACTGAACTGAAGAAATGATCAAGTTCAGTATATTTCGGGTAGCGCCATGTACGGAAACCAGCATTAAAGAGTGGTATATCTGCAGGGTACTTGTGGTTTCGTCACAATCTACATGATTGGTTTTGTCACAATAATGTAGTTTGTAAGCATCTCCATGAAACCAAGGCCCTAAGAGTAGAAAATATAAAAAATGGAACAACAAAATTTGTACAACACCAATTTAACTGTCAAATTTAACTGTTTAATTACTACTTTTAGATCTGAATGAGTTAAATATATTCAGATTTAAAATTAGAGACATGATCTAAAGCCCGGAGGTACTTAAGCTAGTATTAAATAAATGTGAGCAATTTCTGAACTGTTTTATATTTTATTACAACATCGTTATTCTTCATCACAAAATTGCAAAGGTATAATAATAATATACCTATATATGCAATACTAATTTTGAGATCAATGGATATCTATTTATATTGCAGTGAAAAATATTTTTTTCACTTTTATGCCTTTTAATTTTTTATAAAAGTGTAGGTTAAACAGCTTTACATTTTCAACATGAGTTATATTTTTAGTATTGCCTTTTGAACAATAGTGGTGCCCTCCTATGTTTTCTACTCTTATTTGACAAACTGTAGGCTATAATCCCACGGTTCGGTCAGGAATTGACAAATAACGAGTGCTGTAAGAATGCAGTATGCAGAACCGACCGTACCGTATATTTGTATTAGGACCAATAAATGCGGTTGGGCATGGTAGCGATGCAACGTGCTTCCCGTACAGCTAGCGGTACATGGTTTCAGTGGACGCTCTTTATTTATCGTCGATTTATCATATTTATCAACCGTTTTTAGACGAGCGTCGTGTATACATGCCAAAAGACGAGCATTATCTATACATGATGCATATGTATGAGAATTTGAAATACCAGTCCACGTGTATCAAAAATTCTTTAACGACATAGTCTTTAAACTTTTGAAAGTTGGGCATTTTTTGAAAAACCGCAAGGATTTCACCTAGTTGCGTTGCCTAGTTGGTCAAATATCCATATAAAAACAAAGGAATTGCTTTTTTTGCGATTGTTTTGTTTACCAGATAATACATCTTATTATTCATGTATATTACGTGATTAAGAGATTTTTCCAGAATACCTAACTAACTAAAAAAAAAGATTAAAAAATCTCCTATTTTGGAAATAATTGTCAAAAAATATAATCACACAAATAACACAATACAGACATATATTACGTGATTAAGAGATTTTTCCAGAATACCTAACTAACTAAAAAAAAAAGATTAAAAAATCTCCTATTTTGGAAATAATTGTCAAAAGATATAATCACACAAATAACACAATACAGACAAAAAGATATTAAAAATAAAAACACAATCTTTATTTACAATATTTAATGAGTGTTTTCATAAACTTTGGTTTTAACTCTAGTAATATGTAATAATGATTAACATAAGGCGGTACTAACAGGTCAACACATAGTCAACTCCCTCCCAAGTCCATTATATCTGTGCCACTAATTTAGCAGTCTCGTTTGGTAATACCAAACTGATACAATAGCTTCATTTAACGGCCATTTCATGAAAGATTGCAGTTGGGAAGTCAAATTGTTCAATTTTTCCATTTAGCCAAATGATCATTATATGGCAGCTGCTGTGCTTGGTGTTTGCTCAGGGCCGGCCCCCGGGCAACGACTGGATGAAGCAGGTGGAGGCTCTCCAACGTCAGGTGGGCGCGTCCGAGGAGTTATTGAGGCTCGGAGTCTCCATGGCCGTGTCCTCGGAATCTGATTCATGTTTCTGCAAAAGAATAACACGGTTAGAACTTTCTTATCATTACATACTATATAAAATACGCCAATAACATTTTGACAGTAAGTCGGACTTTCAAAACAGTGATAAAAATTTTTTTAAAAAAAAACCTGAAAGAACCTATAGAATAAAATTTAAGGGTACAGAAAACATTAAACCTACTCCCGCGCGTATTCTACGCAAATTTTTTTGTAGAAAAAAGTGTATTTCAGTGTCCTAATTTATAACTTTTAGTTTGCTATCGCCAGTGAGTGAATATTTTACAGATACAGTAATTAATAATTATCTATTACACTGATGACTGTGAAAATATCAAATCATATCCAGAAACTCAGATATCTATAGTGAATTTATAAATAAATACAGTGAATCGTGTGTAAAAAACAAACAATAATAATAAAAACACATATCTCTTTGACATTTCCAGAATCATCACAGTTTATTTTGTGATTTAATCTCAGCACCAGTACATTAGCATTTGGCCCTGTGGCTAGAGTTTCTGACTTTGGTTCCTGTCGACCCCAGTTCGAATCTGAGATAATTTTTTGTTATATTTATTAAAAATAAATTTTAAATAATAACAGCACCACCTATCTACAAAACTAAAAACCCTCATCACTACTAGTCCATAGATGGCGGTATACAACAACCTACAAGCATTTAACGAAAAAATTAATAAAAACGTTCCACTACCTGTCAACAGATGGTAATACATAATTAATTAATTACCGCTTTTGTTTAACAGATGGCACCAGGCGTTTAAATAACAAAAATAATTTGATTAATATTGTAAAATGGAAAAAGATAATAAAACGCAGAGAAATGAAAATTCATACCCTTTCACGAAATCATTTTTGACACCAAGATCGCCAAACAAACACGATGAGGATATTATATCGTCCGATACGGAAAATGAGAGAGATAAAGAAGAAGAGAAATCTATATCGATAGAACCAGACCAATTAGTGAATAATGAACTAATTAATTCAAGAACCATAATAAATTCTGTGAAAACAACACTAACAGAAAATAAAGGAAAAATATCCATTAGCCAAAAGGAAAAAATAATCGAAGGAATGGATGAATTATTCGATATTATAGCCCACCTAGTGGCTGAAAAAAATTTAATAAAGGGCGAATTGAAAATACTCCGGCCGCTATCAAAAAAAATTACCCAAAATCTTAATGAGTTTAAACAAATAATGGAAGAAAACAAATCGCTCGTTATAAATATGAATGCTAAAAACGATGAAATTAAAAAAGATATCTTAAAGGAAAAAATGGCCCTGATGCATAAAACGGCCACCACTCCAGTAGCTGGTTATCAACAGAATAACCCCCCTTTAAACAGCTATGCAGCAATCACGGCTTTTGGAAGGTCATCACATGCGGTCATTATCAGTGCGACCGATAAGACAAGATCTACCTCTGACATCAAGGCCATATTAAGACAGGATGTCAAACCATCTGAGCTCAAGGTAGGCATTAATTCCCTTATTGCCGCTAAAGACAACAAGGTTATCATCAAGTGTCAGACCTCCAACGATGCTAATAAAATCAGAGCTGCAATTCCAGGGCTGACCAACGGTAACTTGGTTGCTTATGAGGGCAAACGTCTTAGACCTAATGTTATCCTGAAGGGGATCGAAAAAGAAACACAAGATTCCGAAATAATAGACATGATCTTGCAACAAAATGATACTATCTACGAAGCCACTGGAAATGATAAGGAAGCTATTAAAATTCAAAGATTCACAAACAGCAGGAAAAACGATAGACTACGAAATGTTATTCTGATCGTCAAAAAAGAAGTACATTCGGCTATGTTAAAACAAGAAAGAATAAATATAGGTTTCCAGCGAGTCCGAGTCGAAGACAGCTGCCCAATCATCAGTGCTATAAATGTATGGGATACGGTCACTTCGCCGCGAGATGTACTGAATCAAAAGATCGTTGTCTACACTGTGCTGGCGAACACAAATCATCTGACTGCACAAAGAAGGAACAAAAAGAAGAATTCCGTTGCTGGAACTGCTTTAAAATGGCCAAAGGCAAAATTGAGGCACCAAAACATAGATCAAACGATAGGGACTGCCCCTACCGTACCATAATGATGTTACGCACAATGGAGAGAGTTGACTATGGCTAACTCAACTGTAACTACAGCATCCGGGTCCCAGGCCAGCATAAATGAATACAAATATGAGAAAATTGAAGATTATAAGCCAAAAAAAAATAGCCTTCGAATAATGTATCTTAACGCGAGAAGTATCAGAAATAAAATTGACGAGATTGAAGAAACTTTAAAGAGCATCACACCGACTGTACACGTACTTGCAATATCCGAAACCTGGTTGGAAGATGGTGAGGAGTGCTTCTTCAACATCGACGGCTACCAAAGTGCATTTGCGTCTCGCACCAATGAAAGAGGAGGAGGGGTGATTCTCTACACACACCATTCACTAAATGCTACAACTATTGAAAAACATTGTAGTGAAAATTCCTTCTTAGGAATTAATATCCGCAATAGAAATTTCAAACCATTAAATATCTATGTTATCTACAGAAAGCCTACCTCAAACATTAACGAATTCTTAATGTATCTTGAATCTATTTTAAATAACTGTAGAAATGATACCCTTATCTTTGGTGATTTCAACATTGACATTCTTCAAAAAAATAATACATCTCTTAAGTACATTAACACGCTAGACTCTTACAACTGCTTCATATGTAACACATCCTATCCTACACGAGTAACAGATACCTCTACTTCTCTAATAGACCATATCATCTCAAACAGACAAAATATTTCCTCAACTACTGCAAATATAAATACCTGCCTAAGTGACCATAACATTTTGATATTAGATTACCAAAACAGCTTGAAACATCACACTAATAATAGAATACATTCTTCCTCAAACAACACCAAAACCGATAAAACCATGTTAAAAGCATATTTCGAATCCCACAATTTTCCACACGAAACCACCAGTAATGCCAATGAAAACTTTAATAATTTTAATGAATACATCAAAACAGCAATAAAATCATCCCAACATAAATCTGAGTTACGTATAGGAGACCAACGGAGGGGTAATACTCCATGGTTTGATGCAAAATTAAATGCACTTATCAAACAGCGCAACAATGCGTTTAAACTCTGGAACAAAAATCAGCAAAGTGATATATTCACAGCACTGAGAAATAAAACAAGAAATCAAGTTACCAACTATAGAAGATATGCTAAAACTAAATACTGCACGAATATATTTAAAGAAAACCTGCGTAATCCGCGACAGACATGGAAAACTATAAATGCAATTCTTACAAATAGTTCGACACCCCAGAAAGATGAAATTAAATATCTTTTAATTAAGAATGAAGAAATAACATGCCCAACACAGATAGCTTCAACTTTTAACAACTTCTTTATATCAGTTGGGGAAAACTTAGCAGCTACAATTGCATCGTATCCAGATGATTCTATCACTATAAACACGGATCAAAAAGCAATCCAGTCCCTATATATGGCCAAAACAAATAAAACAGAAGTTCTCAGTATCATCTCTCAACTAAAGTCTAATGTATCTCCAGGTTTAGATGGAATTACACCCGTGCACCTGAACTTTTGCAAAGATATATTAGCTGACCACCTTGTTTTTCTTATTAATCAATCCCTGGATAGTGGAATCTTCCCAGATCAACTAAAGATAGCAAAAATAATTCCGATTTACAAAGATGATTGCAAAAAAAATCCTTCTAATTATCGTCCTATATCCATCCTCTCTGTTTTCTCTAAAGTTTTTGAAAAGGTTATTAAGCTTAGGCTCACTAAATATCTCTTATCAAACAATTTACTCGCATCCCAACAGTATGGATTCAGAAACCAATCTAACACAAAATGTGCTGCTTTTGATTTTGTATATGCCCTCCAAAAACATATAGACCAGGGTAAGCATACTGCAGGCTTATTTATAGATTTAAAAAAGGCTTTCGATACGGTTGACCATGAGATACTACTAAAGAAGTTAGAACACCTAGGCATAGTATGCACTCCCCTGAAGTTACTGTGTAGTTACCTCTCTAACCGACACTGTCAGACCTCTGTTGGAAAAGGGACAAGCAGTATGGGAACGATAAAATGTGGTGTGCCTCAGGGCTCCGTACTTGGACCATTACTATTTTTAATATATATAAATGATATTGCTAAATGGGGACTTAAGGGTACAATACAACTTTATGCAGATGATACAGTGATTCTTTATCACAATAACGATTTAAACGAACTAGAAAAGGAAATGGAAAGGGATATATCTTGCCTGGCAAACTGGCTGCGATTAAACAAACTTAGCCTAAACATAAAAAAAACACATTACATATTGTTTGCAAATAAAAAAAATGTAAGTCTTAATATAAGTCTTGATAATAACCGCCTTGAAAGGGCTGATGTTACAAAATATCTTGGCCTTTTCATTGATTCACAACTCACATGGAATCACCAATTTAAACATGTTCTATCCAAAATTACTCCTATAACTGGTGTTTTACATAGACTTCGCGGGTTACTTCCTCCCTCTCTATTAAGATCGATTTACCATGCTATGATTCACTCACATCTAATATATCTCGCCGGAATCTGGGGATTTGCTACAAAAAAAATGATTTCAGAAGTCCAAGTCGTCCAAAATAGAGCCCTGCGAAATATATTCAGTTTACCTTGGGATACACACGTCAAAGACATTTACAGAAACACCCAAATACTTCCTTTTAACACCATTCCCACTTTTGAAATAACAAAAACTATATTACAAGTAATTCAACACTCGGCACATTCCAACACTACACTCAATTACAATTGCGACGTACACCAACACAACACAAGAAATCACAACAAACTTCATATACCAAAAATCAAATCAACAAAATATGGACTAAGATCCCTAGAATACATAGCTTACACAAAATATAATCAACTACCCAACGAGATCAAATGTGCAAGTCAATGTAAAAAGACCCAAACTAAAATGCTCAAACTTCATTTTATGAATGACTATCTGAAATAATAATGTTGTGTATGTCCTATGATATGTCCATTTAATACATTCAGTTATATGTTTCATGTAATGCGTATCATTCCCGCAATGAGTTTATTAACTCTTGGGAGTACAATGCTTTATATAATATACTATATTCTGTATTGTATACTTTTAATAAATAAAAAAAAATAAAAAATAATGAAGTCGCTCAAAATGTATGTGCGCTTAGATCTTTTAAACTCTGCAACGGATTTTCATGCAGGTTTCACCAATAGATAGAGTGATTCAAGAGGAAGGTTTATACGTATAATACATGCTTATTATAGTAGAGAAAAGCCGAGAAATTCAAATATTCAATTCAGGCAGCGGGGCAATTCGAAAAACATCGATTTTTGAAAAAAATTATATAATTTCGTAAATCTGATAAGACAGCCGTTGTGGTAAAACACCGTAAAATGTCAATAGGCCACTTGCATAGATTTCATAACGATTTGGAAAAAAATCGTGTGGATAGATTTTTTTTACTACGATTATGAAAATGTTAGTAAAAATTTTTAGAAATGCAGTTTTTTTTTATTTTTAAATATATAAATCCATTATTTGAGCTCGTGACGTCACTACATGAAAATGTCCTGTCTCCGATTATGTTCCCTTAATTTTGTAAAATTCCGCACTGATTAATTTTTTTTAATATGGCAACACTTTGATTTCCGGCGAATTTTTTGAATTTTCGTTAAACGTTTACTAGATTTATTGTTTGTTCTATGCGAACTTATCCTTTGGTTTGATTTTTTGATAAAGATGGCGGTGTTTTTACAAATGTTACGAAGAGAACCCCGTACAATTTATTGCTATTCGTGTGAAAACGTTCTTTTTTTTAAATGTTTTTTGGCTATGTAATTATCGTTTTTTCGCACTTATAAAATTATGTCCCGTCTTTCCGGTTTATAAAAAATGGTCCGATTTTTCAGATTGAAATTTTCAAAAAATCGCCAGGTTTTCAAAAATATGATTAAAAAAAAATAAAAAAATAGGGAATGTCTTAGAATATTTGCCTAAACCGGAAAAAACTTTAAAAAATTGTGATTCAAGTGGCCTATTAACGCAGTTAACATCTTTCCTAATCCGGATTCTTATTTTGAAAAATCTGAATCGTTTTTTTTTTACATTAACCACACAGGAAAATAATTCCTCTCACGACCTATGTCATCTTGTGGGATGCTGTGTGGAGGGTATTTTTAGGAAAGGAAGGAGAGGAAGTTCTGGAAAGGAAAAGGGTATGAGGGGTGGGTAGGCATCTGGGGGTCAGTGTGTCCAGGAGTGACAGACGTTTGAATCCATCCCTCCCACTGCGGTGCCCAGGGCCGGATCTACGAAATCTGGCGCCCTGTGCAGTAGGTACCGATGGTGCCCCCCCCCCTACATTTTTATTTTGATTAAAAATTCATTCACCCAATTTTTTTTTTTTGTATGTAATTATTTATTTGGTTTACATTAATTTATCAAATAAAATCAAGACATATAAAGGGTGTAACTTTTCCAAGTGACCTGGCGGTAGCTCTCACACTCGATCTATGCAATTCTTCTCCATTAGGCAGTTTCTTGTAATAATACTTAGTATTAAATTTATGCTTGTTCGTAATAGGAAAATCAAAATCTTTCAATTGTACAGGACCTTCCTGAACTAATAAACTAATGGAATTTTGAGATAACTTGGGCCAGCATCCGGGATCTTTCAATTCAAACTCTGAAAACAGAATTAAATTTGAACTGCTATCAATAACGTTATATACGAGAAAGATATCTGTTTAGATGTACTCGGGACCATTGTAACGTCATTGCGCGGGACATCTTTTTTTATCGGTGCTGGAGAAATTGGAATAAAAAAATTCCCAATGGAAACGAGTTTTTTAATGTCATTCTGCTCTTTAATTCTACGTTTTAGATTCTGCGAGCCTGAAAGTTTTTTTTTAAAATATTATTCTATTCATTGTAATCCACAGTACTTTTATATTTAGTTATAAATTTAAAAATCTAATAAGAATATAACCTCAAATTTGTACCTTGCATTTCCCCTGTGTTGACGTGTTGAGCGAACAAACACCATACAAACACTAAACACAATACAACGGCTTACAAAAGACGCTTACACTGACACCGTAAAATAACAAATCCAACAAATCTAATAGATATTAATTATATATTTAACAATTTAACGAACTTCAAATGATATGTCAAACAGTCAGTCCTAGAGACTTAAATCGTACAAAATAAAACAACTAAAATTGTCAGCATTTTGAAGGCGCAAGTCGGTTTATTTGATTCTTTTGAACAAAAATACGGCGCTGTGATTGGTTATTGAATTTGGATCGCACCCATTCGTCGTAAAATACGGTAAAAGATATATGGAAAAATAGATCTTACGTTTAAATTTAATATATGGAATTTGTTAAAAAATTGAACTGACTACAAATTCGTAAACCGTTGACACCAACATGATGCGCGCGCATTCTGTTTCTTTGGAAAGTGTTGCTAGAGCGTAATAATTATGTCGTTCTATGGGTAATTTTTAAACGACTCAGGGAATATTATAACTTAATTTTAATACAATATTTATTTTCTCACGGCGCCCCTTCGGAGTTGGCGCCAGGTTTTTGCACGTTTTTGAACGTATGGCAGATCCGGCGCTGGCGGTGCCAGGCAATGTTCCGAGAGAGTACGGCTGGAGAAGTCACAGGGACTCCCTCAACCATTCTCTCCCAATCCGGCCTGCCACGCAGCTGGTGGGCAGACGCATCTGCCGCTAAGACCCGGACAAACCTCACCCCATGAACCCGGGCACCCCTTCTAAGTCACCAAACGTAGCGAACCACTTGGGGTGACCTACGGCAGATGGTTTTCCAATAAATAGTCCCGGGGTGGCAGTACCCATACCCGCCTCCCAAATTAAAGGTTTAAACGGGAATGTTGTATTTTTACAAATTTACTTCAATTACATGAATTTAAAGATCCAGCTGCGGCGGAAAACGGCCGCAAATTTTCGTTTTATGAGGAAATTTATTGTATTTTTATGAATTTACTAAATTTATACAAATAGATTTGAAGATTTGGCCTCGACGCTAATCAGCCGTGAAAATTTGTTATATACGGTATTTTTTCAAATTTATTTCAAATAGATATCTAAATTTAGAAGGTACGCTGAGATGGGATTCGGCAATGAAATATTGATTTACGGGGAAATATATCGTATTCTTATGATTATCTAAATTTGAAGAGCCGGCTTTGGTTAGCCGCGAAAATTTGATTTATGAGAAAATTATGCAGTATTTTTACGAATTTATTTTGAATAGATATCTGAATTTAGAGGACCGACCGCGACAGAATTCGGCTGCGAAATTTCGATTTACGTAGAATATGACGTATTTTTACATAATTACTTTGAATATCTGTATTGGAAGGGTAGGCTGCGTGGATATTGGTTGCGAAATTTCCATTTACGTAGAATATGACGTATTTTTACATATTTACTTTGAATATCTATATTGGAAGGGTAGGCTGCGTGGATATTGGTTGCGAAATTTCCATTTACGTAGAATATGTCGTATTTTTACATATTTACTTTGAATATCTGTATTGGAAGGGTAGGCTGCGTGGATATTGGTTGCGAAATTTCCATTTATGCGGAAATACAGGGTGTCCGGGGGTAAAGTGCATTAACTTCGGGAGATGATTCTACGTGATGGTAGGAGTAAGAAATATTAACCACTTTTTCTGAAATTCCAACATTTTTTTTCCCATACAAAAAGATGTACCTACTAAAAATCCTTAGTGTGCGGTACGATGTTACTTGCTGACAGCCTACCGGGCACGATTGTGGCAATAGCGTGTGTAACAGCGGAAAATAATAAAGCCGGCGGCACACGCCGGTCTAATTTTATCTTTTTACTTCAAAACTACCCCTAAAAGTTGGAATTTATAAAAAAGTTATTTATCTTTTTTACTTACAATATCTTGTAGAATCACCTCCTGAAGTAAATGCACTTTACCCCCGGACACCCTGTATATCACATTTTCATGAGTTAAAAAGGACGGCCGCGTTGGTAATAGGCTGTGAAAATTTGATTTACGAAGGAAATATCGTATATTTATGAATTTTCTTCAAATGTAGGGCCGACCGCGGCAGTAAACGCCTGCGAAAATTCGATTTACACTAGTATTAGCCGCATTATTACGAATTTACTCCAAAGAACCTACCCTAATTCGAATTTGCTGCCAAGGAACTCAATTTTCTACAATTTTTTTTCATAAAATTTAGAATTTTTTTTTTTTTTTTAATTTTTTTTTTTTTTTTTTTTTATTAGCAAATTTTT
The DNA here is from genome assembly GCA_917563855.2 of Limnephilus lunatus. Classification (NCBI taxonomy): domain Eukaryota; kingdom Metazoa; phylum Arthropoda; class Insecta; order Trichoptera; family Limnephilidae; genus Limnephilus; species Limnephilus lunatus. The sequence goes on from OU830596.1 coordinate 24,814,657, forward strand.
TTGGTACATTTAACAAGTAAATACAAAATAACAAAAAAAATATATATACAAGGTGTCCGAAAACTCGTAGTACAAGCGGGAAACTGGGGATTCCCCATCACATTTGGAGTTGATTTTGTAGTATAACTTTTTTTGATCTGAGCTTTTGTTTTCGAGTAAATCGAATCAGAAGTTGTTTTTTTTTTTGGTCAAATTCTTATAAATTATTACTGACGATCATAGTACCTAACTAATAAAAACTATTGAAAAGAAAAACAAATAAAGAATTCCGGATTTTAAGCATTATTTTGAAATCGCCCAAAATTTAATTCACTGTAAAAATAAAATAATTGGTCATTCGACGGTTAAATAGATCATCGTAATATTTTCGCAGCTTGTAGTATAACAAAATCCGCTCTGTCTATTAGCTCCTTTCAATAAACACGTGAAATAAGAGACGCGCGATAGTTTTCAAGAAGTAGAATCATTCGCAGCTTGTACGTATCGCATTCCAAAACAAAATTAGCTATCTCTATTCGCTCATTTCAATACACGCGAGAGAAGAGGCTAGAAGATTGCGGCTATCTTCGGACCTGTACGATCACGTGTTTTCGGGTTGTATTGTTTATGCAGTTTTCGGTTCACGGCTCACGCGATTGACGCGTTTTGTTGACATTTTTTCTATCAACAACCCTTTCGTTCATTAAACTTTAAAACAATGTGTGTTTGTGTACTATTTTGTGATATTTTCGTAGTTTAACGTGATTAATTATTGTGTATTACAATGGAATAATACCAACGCCTGTTATTATGTTTTTGTGATGTACCAATGACATTTTAATGTGTTTTTTGTGATGTGCCTAGGGTTTTTGGATTTGAAAAGGAACATTACTACATAATGTAAGTTGGAACACAAATATGCTAATAATTTCTCTCACAAGGCTTATTCGAATTGGCCGAAAATCGTTCGTATTACTTTCAACTGGAGTAAATTATTGCCTGCCGCTTATTCAAATTGCTCCACAACAAAGTAAATACGTTAATTAACCATATTTTAATGCCTAGAAGAGGTGGAAGAATAACTTAGTAAGTGAAAATAAATAAACTATGGACACGAAAAAAAATTTTGCAGCTTATAAATAATTTTATAGTAGCATCTTCGAACTGTCAAAATAACATTTCCGTTTATAGGTAACCCTAAAGAACCCGAAAAAATTTATTAGATATATATTTTTTAAAATTTGAATGTAAAAATGCTTAAATAGAAAATCTTTATGTTTATTTAGGTTCCCTATGTGATGTAGGTTCACCAGTTTTCCGCTTGTACTACGAGTTTTCGGACACCGTGTATAAGTAACAAAAAAAATCCCACGAAGGCGAAGCCTGTGTGTGGGTATTATATTACAGTGAAACCCTCTTAAGAAGTTTTCCAAGGGACCGGAAAAAACCAACTTCTTAAGCGGGAAAACCTTATAAGTGGGAAAAATTGGGCCAATTTTGGGCCGAGGGGCCGAAAAAACCAAACTTCTTAAGCCACGAAACTTTTTAAGTGGGAACTTCTTAAGAGGGTTCCACTGTATGTGGATAACAGTGGTAGTTAAAATAAAATTTAATATATATATATATATGTATAGAGGCTATAGAGATCAATCAACATGATTGATTTTACTGGAGTTTATTTTATTTTTTTTAAATTTGGATATACAGTGAAACCCTCTTAAGAAGTTCTCTCTTAAGACGTTTCGTGGCTTAAGAAGTTTAGTTTTTTCGGTCCCTCGGCTCAATATTTGCCCAATTTTTCCCACATATAAGGTTTTCCTGCTTAAGAAGTTTGTTATTTCCGGTCCCTTGGAAAACTTCTTAAGAGGGTTTCACTGTATACATATTTCAATAATAAAATATTTAAAAATTTATATCGCATATTTACACCCTTACAAAAATACATTTACATTTCCTTTTTTTATTCTAAATATTCAGAACGACATGGAATATTTTAGCAATTTGGAAGCTGTTAGTTTGAATTACAGAAAAAAATTACTCAGTACCAAATTATTTTTTATCCAGATTTTAACATTTTTTTTATATTCGTTCAAATTTTGACACATGTTGGTGGAGTGAGGTAGGGAATTGAACAATTTTGGGGCAATATAATTAATGTGTCTTTGGGCCAACCTGGTTTTGCAGTGAGGCACTGTGAACACGCATGTGTTATGTCTCTGGCTAGAGCGATTTGTGTTTTTAGTGAAATTGTTAGGACGAGTAAATACGAGTGAATTACATGGGAATTAAATAAATACGAGTGAATTACGTGAAATACGAGTGAATGGTTTTGCAGTGAGGCACTGTGAACACGCATGTGTTATGTCTCTGGCTAGAGCGATTTGTGTTTTTAGTGAAATTGTTAGGACGAGTAAATACGAGTGAATTACATGGGAATTAAATAAATACGAGGGAATTAAATAAATACGAGTGAATTACATGGGAATTTGTTAATTTGAAATATTATATGTTTATGTTTTGTATATTTTAACATCATGTCGGGCGTTAGGTCAAGGAAGGCTTTTCTAATTAAATATGTTATTGAATTCATTCTTTTGACAATCCCAGCGATATTTTATTTATTTTGCAGAAACAAAACAGTACATAAATTACATAGTAGAAAATAGTTCCAAGTTATAGAGTTTAATACAATAATTGGTACCAATGACATGTTGCTGTAATATACATATTTTTATGTGATAAATTATACTTTTTACCTAAATTACGTTAGTAAATTATTGAAGGAGAGGGGTGTGTGTGAGTGTTTGTGGAGATACTTAATAAATTTATTTTGTATGCGCTTTATATTTTTGACGTATTGGGTGTATTTGGGATTCCACGATGCAAATTCCAGTGTACTTCTGACTAGTGAGGAGTAAAGCATTACTAGCGTATTTGGATTTTTAAATAATTTATTCAGATGTAGTATGAAACCCAACATTTTGATATGCAGTGTCTTGTGATATAGTAACTCAACTCCGGAGCCTGGACTTCACAGACTGCAATGGATAGAGGCTGCCCAAGTAACTAACAGAATAAGGGGTATGTACCTTGAGTATGAAGGTCTGGTAGGGCAGCAGGTGGTGATGAAGGGTGCATGTGTCGCTGGGCTGCAGGGCCGGGATGGGCTCACGGCACACGAGGCCCGCTCTCCTCGCCCCGCAGCGCCGGAACAGCACCTGGTGCCGGTCGCCCAGGATGTGCTTGGAGCAGTGACGGGCCGACGGCACCGCCGCCAGACAGCACTTGACGCCGCCTTCGCAGAACTGACAGCGCCCCCCCGACACGGTACTTCCCCTCACGACACCATCGCTTATCTGCAACGTAACAAGAGGAGACACAGACATCAGAAATCATTCCACAATCTGTAGCATGAAGTGTGGGTTCTTATGCGCCAAATAATGTCAGCTGTTCACCTGTGCCGAAGGCATTAAAAGAGTAAAATATTACATTTAACAGAGTCAAAAGTCATTGATGTTTGGAGCATTGAAGATATTTGGAGAATTACCAGATGAAATAAAATTGGAAGAGAGCATAAAGGCATTTAAAATTAAATTGCGAAGATATGTGATTGATTTGGTATAGATGTGTTATTTTAAGTGTATGTATATTATATATAAGGATTGTATTAGGACATAGATAACTATGTACCTATTTAAAATACAGCAATAAACTAAAAACAATTAATGAAACTAATTCTTTGGAGTATCTTCTACCGAAATACCAGAAAAGTGTAAAATCTTAACATCTAAATGAACATTTATTCTAAAGACCTACAGTTTATACAATGCTCTCATTTAACCAACCACCTCAAAAACCAGGCAAGCGTCAAATTAGTGAAAGCGCATATTACAGTGCATACATTCAAAATATGCTCTTTCGATCAAAATCGATCTTGTCGAATCGAATGGAGACGAATCCAAAAATTGGGAAACATTTACATAATGAACTGACAGTTGGATCCGCGCATTGTTTACCAATTTCAAACATAAAATCGACTTCAAAAATATCTCTAATAATAAGTTTTTATGAATATCAAACGAATTTATATATATATTAGTGTCGATTTTTTGTACTAATTCGCTGCGTTTTGCCGTATGGCAACTTTGATTTCAAATATCTTTTCTTTGGTTAAGAATTCCAAATTCAAATTTATACAGCTATTTACTCATGTATTTGTGTTTCGAAAATTATAATTCATTTGTTTTTTCCTTTGTGTCACTTAGTTTACAAAATGGAAAACTTGAAATATCGCGTTATTTACGAGTACGAGTTCCACCGTGGCACCAGTGCTGCAGAAACGGCTCGAAAGATTAATGATGTGTATGGTGACGGTGCCACAAAAGAAAACACAGTGCGTTTTTGGTTCCAACGTTTTCGTTCTGGAAATTTCGACCTGCAGAACAAGCCCCGTGGACGGCCGGAGACCAAAGTTGATAATGAAGAATTGAAGGCTATTGTGGAAGCGGATCCATCGCAAACCAGGTCCGAGTTAGCTGCAGGCTGCGGTGTTAGTGATAAAACTGTTTTAATCCACTTGAAGCAAATTGGGAAGGTGAAAAGCTCCCATACAAAACTCACATAAGCTCCCATACAAAACACCAATTTCATATGTAAGGACCTAATATATAGGCAAGTAGTTTTATCCTTGATGCATTCGAGTGAAAATGTTTTACACTTTTGTTATTCGGTGGTACATCCTCTCTGCGCACCCCGTCGGGGTCACTTAGTTATATTTTGTGTAATTACGTATACCGTATTTTCCCTAAACCGACTGCATATTGTATATAAGTACGCCGGAGGGCCAACTGCCAGCGGATCAACGGTCATGGAACTTATTTATATGGTGAAATTGTTTAACTCTGGATGTGCAAAAGAACGTTATTACGATAAATAATTTTTCTCTCTTCCTTGTTTATGTTTATATTGTATAAAATATGCAAATGTATTTGTAAAAGTCTATTTAATGGGCGTAAAAAGATAAATAAATAACCGAGTTGGAGATTACTGAAAGAGTATTGTAATTCTAAGCAGAACCCAAAGCCAACTAGCAGAATATGTCAACACTCACAAATACAAAACAGCGTAAGATCAGCAGAAATGTTCATTGGGAAAGGAAGGAGTGAACTGGATCTCCAAGAGACACATCCAGCAGAAGTGAAGAAACACAAAAGCTGTATATGTTCTAAATAAATAAAAAGAAAATACTTTGTTTTAGGTCACTTTATTGATATTTTATAGTCTACCGGTTTCGGTACCTCCGTACCATCCTCAGGACTGTTATAAAAATACTATTTAATTTAAATAGTATTTTTATAACAGTCCTGAGGATGGTACGGAGGTACCGAAACCGGTAGACTATAAAATATCAATAAAGTGACCTAAAACAAAGTATTTTCTTTTTATTTATTTAAAATGTCAAGTCACAATGTGTTTGCTTCTTTTGAAAAAAAAAAAAATGTATATGTTCTATTGACAGCAATCCATCCGTCACTATGTTGGGGGAGTACAGTGAAACCCTCTTAAGAAGTTTTCCAAGGGACAGGAAAAAACAAACTTCTTAAAGCAGGAAAACCTTATACGTGGGAAAAATTGGGCCAATATTGAGCCGAGGGACCGAAAAAGCCAAACTTATTAAGCCACAAAACATCTTAAGAGGGTTTTACTGTATATCAAACTGATTGGCAATAGCGCGTGATGAGAATGTAACATTATTTGTTACCTTGGCCCTCTTCTCTTGAAGTTTCCTCTGTAGGACGGCGTCCACGCCTGTCTTGCGGTGGTAGGCAATGGCGGCCTTGAGCGTGCTGAGGTCATGGCGGTCCTCCAGCGTTTGGGGCTCCTGCGCTGTAATGCTGCCTGCAATCAATCAATAAACGTTGATGTTATTTAAAGGTTTGTCTGTTAATTAAATTAAGGTTATGTCAATATGATTACTGTAATGGCCTACTTCTACCAGTAGAGCAGGAAATTAAACTACAGTGACCACTCCGATCTATCGCGAATATACACTTTTTACGTCTTAAGCGAAATGTCAGATTTACGAAAACTTTGTGTTATTTCCGCTTCACAATTAAACATTTCTGAACGTAGCCGAATACTAAAAACTGTTTTTGAAAGGTTACGAAATAAGCTTTCCAATTGTTATATTACAAATAAATATTAACATTTGTAAATATTAAAATTTAGAATTCAAACATAAAAAAATGTAAAAATGACTCACAAAACAACGACGGTACAAAAATCACGGATTATATAAAAAAAAAATACTTATTCTATCGTATACATGTATAATAAACAATTGTAACCTCACTTTTTTATTATTTCATACAAGAATATTTAATAAAAATTAACAATGGCCCGTAGGCAATTTGGCGGGTAAAATATGTATCAATAGTGTATCTGACAGAATAGGTCTTTTTATATATTTCTATGGGCAACTTGAATAGTGATGGGTAGCTTGATTTATTACTAAGCTTCTACTTGTTTTAGGGATGTCTCTAGAATAATAACAGAGTTACAATGATTTCTGTGCAAACATACGCGTTGACGTGAAAACACGCTTATTGTACTTGACTGCTATTGTCATATTAACGTGTATATCTAGTTACGTTGCTGAGTGGTTAAAGAGTTTATTGGTATTTTGGCCACGTTGCTCGCCACACTGAGAACTCCAAACTGGAGAAACTTATGGTTATTGGCAAAGTGAAAATAGAGAAAGATCGCCGATGTGTTGGATCAATCACAGACATCCTTAGTTCTCCGTGAAGCGCAGGACTGTGAGGAATGGAGTGAGGGCACAATCAGTGGCGATTAACGAGTGGAGGAGCTACGCACTCGCTGAATTTCCACTAACCTCAAAATTCCTGAGCGCCGAAGAACAAACAAAATTTACTACATGCCTATTCACAGTCTGGAACTATTTGTTTTTATTTGGATTCGGCAAAAGTTGTTCATTGGTCAATCTCATTGCCATAATTTTTTTTTTACATTTATATACACTTAGCTGTTGAATGTCGGGCGTATTTCGAAACCGATCACCGTATTTAAGACCCGCTGTCCCGCCGGATGGTGCGGTTTGAGGCCAATGGGTTAAGCCTCCGCTACCCAAATTTCTACCGATTTCTTATTAACACACTTGTTTCAGTTATTTTAAAAGATATATAGTTGTGAAAAAATTCACAATGTTTCTTTAAATGATACTTAAGATACGTTCCATGAGATTTTTGCCCTATTCTAAACGAGTCGTATTTTATTAAACATTTTCGCATCGATTTTATCACTTCAAATATTAGCGCGATCCTCTAACATTTGTAATTTCATATCTCTCCATCTTCTTCTTTTTGAGCTCAGATGCGGAGCCTTAAGAAGTTTTCCAAGGGACTGGAAAAAGAAAACTTCTTAAGAGGGTCACCGTATTCAATTTATTATCTGATACGATGAACTCCCCCATATTTTAACCACAAGTCGCTACTGGTCACAATCCTCAGCACTGAAGTAAAGACTAATGGTACTGACACACTTGCTCATTAACAAGCCGGCTTATGAGCATGCTCATTAATGAGCTTGCTCATCAACTGTACACGTTTGCTCATAAATGAGCAGGCTTGGTGTGAGCTTTCTCATGAATGAGCATGCTCAAAGCCAAAAATTGAACACACATGCACTTTTGAGCATGCTCATTGCTCATGTCAACAAATGGAGTCAGCTCCATTCTCCCAGAACTAACAAAATAATCTTATTGCTTGCAACGCAATTATTTAAGAATCTTTTGAGGAAAGAAAATAAAATGGTTGATTTGGGTTCAAGATGTCAACAAATCCCAAAATGTTTAGAAAATAAAAAATAAATGTTAATTTCAATAGAATGTGGTTTCGTTTTGGAGGTAAAGGAACTTTTGGGAAATTTGGAAATCTATTACGGGTATTTTAGTGACCTTGTGTTCCAAATATATTCGTGATTCCCATAATAAATCATGAAAAAAAAGGTTTTTTTTGTCTCCCCAGCGGGCTATTTTGATATTATTGCAAAGAATGCGCAGGCGGGAAATGGGATCAGATTGAAATGAGCATACTCATAAGCTAGCCTGTTCACACATGCTTAGAGGCTTTACCTTTTACCCGAAAATCCAATAAGCATGCTCATTAATAAAACGGCTGTATATTTGTGAGCATGCTTAATATTAGCAACGTCACTGACACACATGCTACAAGGTTGCAGCGGTAGCTACTGTTGTTTACATATAAACTTTACAGAAACACTAGCCACTATACAAGATATAGGAATTTGTAGCCGCAGGGTACGGCATAGAGTGTCGCTTGCTCTATATTCTTCGACACGGCAGTTGGTTGTGGATTGGCGTGGAAGGAACAGCTGGTGCCCAGGTCGCTGATGGTCGGAGCCAAGATTATTCACACGTGATAGATATTTTAATGTTTTAAGAATCACTGTTTTAATAAATATGTTTAGTAAATCTACACAGGCACCCTACAGTTGATATCTATAGTTTACAAGTTTAAATTATATTGTTTTATCCGTATTCCACATGTGCTTTGAGAACGTAATTCAAACTCAGCTGGTTTCGTCTTATACGAAATCCAGCAACCCTTGATTGCAAATTTTAAATACATAGTCTCGCTACATTATCCATGATGTTACTCATTAGGTTTTAAATAAATAAGCATTGTTATTTAAACCTACCGTATTTTATTATGCTCAAGCTACCTACTTATATCACATGAAATGTTCCTACTTTCACATACTAGACATTGCATCATCCAATAAGTTATTCTTATTTATATGCTGGGAGCTGAATTCAATGGATTATGTATTGAGATAAATATATGATAAGCCTCTTGCTACAAGGTAGCATACTATTTGGCTTCAAATGAGCAAGTGTGTCCGTAGCATAAAGAGGAGGATTAAGTTTTTAATCGGTGAAACTCACAGTTGCCCTCCTTCTCTCGCTTGAGCTGTGTGAGGTAGGTGCGCCGGGCCTCACGCAGCCGCGTGGAGAGCCCCCTCAGCTGCTGCAGGTACAGCTCCTGCAGTCTGCGCAGGCTGGAGCCCGTCTCACTCACCACCTCCTCACACGAGTAGATGCCGGCAAACCTCAGTGGCTGCCCATCCAGCCTCGTGTCCTCCGCCCCGGAGGAGTCCTCGTCCGGGCCCCCGGCTCGCGGCACCTCGCTGTCTGAGGAGGAGCTCCAGCACTCCAGCACCCGCGGGCACAGCCAAGAGTTCACTTCCGTGGCGTCTACGTGCTCTGTGGGAGAGAGGAGACAATATTATTTATTTTACTTACTAAAGCGGAGACGGTACATAGTTCCCATGAGCTCACAGGCCGTAGGCCCATTTTGCTATCTCCTTTTTCACCTCATTGCTTTGAGTTTGTTTTCTGGTTCCGGATAGTCCCTGTTTTTCTGATTATGGATCACTTGCGAGGATCATTTAATTGTGTAGAGTATAGTATAATCATGTAGTTTCAGCTTTCTTCAATAGATGTCAATAGCAAAGTTAGTAATATGAAGTTTTGCTATATCCCAACAGATGGCAGTTAAGTAGGATATCAGAAGAGTATTATATCCCAACAGATGGCAGGTAAGTAGGATATCAGAAGAGTATTATCTATCATCGTTCGTGTCTTAGGTATGAACGGTTACGATGATTGCCTAAGGCCTCTGAGAGTCGGGTTAAGTACTTCAGTTCACCAGCTGGGAGCGGCAGAACTACTTAGAGATCAGTCTAGTAAAGACGTAGAGTCCAGTTAATATTCACTGTAATATTTATGAAAACTAGTAATCACGCAACCTCAAACATATTTGGAAGTTACCCCAATACATTTAAAGTTGTATTAATCATTGGAAATTAAAAGACACAACAAGCAGTAAGGGTTTTCCCATTGGAAGCCTTGTTTAGGTTCCCCGAAAGAACCATGAGGGAAGAGACAGCCGAGGTGGTCTCAATTCTCCTCTCCGATCCCCCTAGGTTCCCAAAGACCCTGAGCTTTCATTTGAATGGTCCATTGTTCATCACTCGAATATCCAGGGAAGTAGAAGGTACATCCCAGCAGAGCCACTGAGTGTTGGGTTAAGGTCTAAATACTAGGAGATGCGACTGCCTCCTAGGTTCCCCAGGGTCATTCAGCCTAAACACGGAGGCACAAACCTTGGCTTGTGAATGCCTTTGCAGGTGGTACTTCCATTACCTGAGCGACGGGTTCTTCACACTCCCTACGTTGGAGGAAAGGTTAATAAGTTGTTTAATAAGCCGATGAAGGCGAGACAAGAAGGTAAGAGAGATGTGTGTTGGTACTCACTGAAGGGATCTGTGTGCAGGGGAGAGTCGGGCCGATCAGAAGTATCGCTCACAACAGACACCTGCGAGGCACACGATTCTGTACGGGGCCTTCCGGGACTGCAAGCGACAAACACATTGTTATAGTTATATCATTCACGTCAAATATGTATTAACTCAGTGATACAATAAAAAGATAAACAAACTAGTATTACTTAAAAACAGTTTAGTTTTTTTTTAGGACATATTATTATTACGTTTTTCATAAATCTTCCACTGGATGAATAGTTGGGTAATCTATTATCTATTGTTTGGTCATTTGTTGCTACTAATATTGTGACCATCCAGCCAGGAGCAATCCTGTCCCGGTGCAACCGGTTCACCAGGGGGGCACTGATTTGAACTTGATCAGGGCTTAGAACACATGCTCCAAGGAAACTTTCAATTTGGGAGGCGGGTATGGGTACCGCCGCCCTGGGAACCATTTATCGGATAACCAATACCTCTACCACAGGTCACCCCGAGTGATTCGCTACATTTGGTGACTTAGCAGGGGTGCCCGGGTTCATGGGGTGAGGTTTGTCCGGGCCTTGGCGGCAGATGCGTCTGCCCACCTGCTGTGGGGCGGGCCGGACCGAGAAAGACTGGTTGAGGGAAGCCTTTTGACTTCTCCAGTCGGACTGTTTCAACTCATCGCCTTGCACCGCAATTGGAGGGATGGATTCATACGTCTGTCATTTCTGGACACTCACCCCCATATTCCTAACCACCCCTCATACCTTTTTCCTCCCTAGAACTCTCCTTCCTTTCCTTAAAAAGACCCTCCACACATTCCTCAGGGCCTCCTGTGTAGAGCTAATGTAAAAAAAGGGAAGATGGTTGGAGTTTACTGAGACCCAATGTGGAATGTAGGATAGGCAACTCGAGTTATTAAGAAAAGGTTTTAAAGAAATGGATTAGTGTTCCCCTCCCCCCAGTCTACCTATCCCAACCCGTCCAATCGTGACCGGTTGGGATCGGAGGAGTGGGAGTGGTGAGAGGGGAATCTGCTTAGTGTTTCCAACTTTGGAACAAATAGTGGAGTATTTTTTTAAGATTAAGAGTTATCACTATTTAAATTGAGCTTAAAAAACAAAGAAAATGATGTGCATAACTCTATTTCTGAAAAAAATGTCAGTTGCTATCTGTCAACTTATTGCCATCGATATGAAAAAAACGGTTGTTAAAAGAATATTTCACCATACCTCCCATTACAAAATTAATTTTGTAATTTAAATTTGGTTACATCAACTAATTGTAAGTCTGATTCCCTTCGAAGAGGCGCTTACACCATGGTTTTAGAAGCTACAAATAACACAAAAGTTGTTACGCCCATTTGCCTTTCCGTTAGTTAATTGCACGCCGAGCTTCTCATACTAGATATTGTTGGTTACGTAAAAATTAACGAGATAGGGGGTCACCATTACTATTTTCTGAATTTTTTTGTTTTGTTTTTCGACTTTCCCGAAAGTAGAGGATTTGCTGGTTACGTCAATCAGCCTTTCTGCCGACGATATGTTGCGAGGCCGGATAGTAGAGGAAGGAGATTGAGAAGAGGAGGGTTAGGAAGTACCAGGCTATTCAGAACTGGACACCAAACACAGCTAAAAGCCATATCAAGTAACATTTCGATTCTGAATGGTGGTTTTACATCAGAGCAATAATGAGAGTATCTTCCACTCTGGAATGTGCTGCAAATATACTTTATAATATTAAAAATGATTAAATTGTGAAATAACCCAATTCAATAAAATAAAATTTATTTTACCTCGCCGGGATTTGAAACCTCAACCTTCGGATAGCTAGTCGGGGGCCTTACCCCTTGACCATGGAGACCGTCATGAATCAATTAGAAGAAATGTAAAATTGTGTGGAAGGGTCGGTTGATTGGTACTCACTTGATATAGTGCGCTAGCGACCGAAGCATTCCCTCCGGGGACGGCTTGAGCGTGTGTCGACTCACCGAGCGTGTGCGCGTAGCCAGGCTGGCTCGGGCGTGCTCAAAACACAAACTGCAACAGACACAAACAACATGTTTCATTTACATATTATAATTATCTTTTATAACTAACCAACAACAATCTTTAACCATCTGTTGCGGAGTATGCATTTCACTTTAAATCGGGGGCTCACAGGTTTCACTCACACAAAGCGCAGGAATGAAAACAAAATTAGCCCCAGATGCCGGGAATGGTTAGTGGTATGGAAAGGGAGTCAATCCCACAGTTTGTTGCGGTACGGAAAGGGAGTTAACCCCCCCAGGTCCCGGGAATAGTTTGATGCATTGCGGAAAGGGAGTTAACCCCCCCCCAGGTCCCGGGAATAGTTTGTTGCGGTACGGAAAGGGAGTTAAACCCCCCAGGTCCCGGGAATAGTTTGTTGCGGTATGGAAAGAGAGTCAACCTACCCCAGGTCCCGGGAATAGTTGGTTGCGGTATAGAAAGTGAGATAACTCACCCCAGGTCCCGGGAATAGTTGGTTTCGGAATGGAAAAAGACACTCACTTCAGGTCCTGGGGATAGTTCCCTGGCCGCGACGTGGTGACAGCGCCGGAAGGGGGCGAGCGGCTTGCATAGCATGTGCTGCATGACACGTGGCTCTAGAGCTGCGGCAGGTAAAGGAAAAATGCGGAAAGGCAGGCAACTCACCCAAGGTCCCGGGGATAGTTGGTGACGGGCGCGGGAGTGTGGCAGCGCCTTCCGCCAGGCGTAGCATGGCGACAGCGCCGGTAGGGGGCGGCCGGGTCGCACAACACGTGCTGGGCACAGTACACGTGGCCCGTCAGCCGCGGCAGGTGGCACACGTGACGCCGGTATGCGCACAGCTTGGACTTCTCCTCCACCTCCGTATAGACCTGCAACCAACCAATACACTGAAAGAGGATGACAGGACGCTATGAGAATGTGGGTTCCTCATTGGAAGCGACCTAGAGGCAGACCGAGGAAACTAAGGACTAGAGGTGGACGTCTAAGGGACCACAGCCAATGGAGACCATGTAGCACAATGATGATTTTTATTATAAGGTACTGAGCAGGCAGCATTCAGATGATGCGCTCACATCTAATTTTACAATATTGCAATCCTTTCTCCTCTCCAAATGAGAATCTAATCGAGCTTTAAATTGATTTATTATATTTGTAGCATCTATGGCTTACATATTTGCAAGGAAGTGTTTCCTAGGATTGGGCGCAGAAGATGTCTCGTTATTTTTTTTCGAGACCTATATTTGTGTTGGTGGCGAAGATTTCTTGAATACCAGGGCAGCTGTAATAATGGTCCAGATAAAATTTTGAGATATCAAAGTCTCATTCAAGTCACCCCTTTCTGTTCTTTCTTTTAAGAGGCCGGTATTTGAATTTCTACCGATTTCTTGCAAACCTCCCTTAAACATTTGAAGTTTTTAAGCTCTTAAAATAATATATGTTATTCTTGAAGATAATATCTAGACATAAGTCGCGCCCAAAAGCAAATTATATAAAATTCCCTAGATAGAAAAAAATCGCAAAGTATGCTCCAAAAATTATTATAAACACGTTTGTTTCAGTTATTTTACAAGTTATATGTATGAAAAATTCAGTGTTTCTAAATGCTGTTTAAGACAATTATCGCGAAATTTTTGCTCTATTTTAAACGAGTCGTGTTTTATTAAAGATTTTCATGATTTTTGCATCGATTTTATCATTGTAAATGTTAGCGCGCTCTTCTAACATTCGTAATTTCATATCTCTCTGTCTTATTCTTTTTGGGGCCGGGAACGGAGCCTTAATGTTGGCAATTAAGTTCCTGGTCTTTCAAGGCATTTAGTATTTTTGTGAATCATCCTCTGTTAAATCTATATTTTTTTGCAAAGTACGGACTCCATATTAAGGTTATTTAATAAACCAGAGAGATTTACCGTAGAATAGTAGCGACAGTCCACACAATGACGAGAAAAGCGGAGGATAGTTATCATTAGTAAAAAAGAAAAAATTAAGAATGTAAAATACTTGGGACACATTATTACTGAAGACCTCTCGGATGACGGTGATATTGAACGACAGCGGAGAAGTATCAGTATACTGTCTAATAAGATTGCCTGAAGATTCTTCAAATGCAGTAACAATGTGAGAAAAACATTGTTCAATGCATTTTGCACTAACCTATATATGTGTGAAACATAGTGTCACTACCGAACCAGCTCAATAGAACGACTCCGGATCCAATATAATGATGCTTGCAGAATTATATTTGGATACAGAAGATACAGCAGCGCATCTAAAATGTTAACAGAGCTAGGACTACACGAATTTTTCAGTTTGATGAGACACCGGGTCACTGGAGCCAGGATGCGGCTAATGGCCTCCGATAACGGAGTGGTGATCGCAGCCTTCCAGCACCACTCCTGAGCGAGCGCTGGGCCCGAGCTCACTCCAGACTACGTCTTACATTATAATTGATTATTTATTTTATTTCTATTATCTCATATGTTTTTTTTTCTTCTTCTATTTTTATATGTTGTGTAAATATGTATGTATAACTATATGGGACATGTGGGATTGCACTCTGCCTCCCCACATCCTGGAATAAAGCATTATTATTATTAGTGTATCGCTACTGCTACATACAGTCACTAAATCTGGATGGTTAACAAGAGCATGTATTCAAGGGTTTGAGCTGCCAAAATGGGGAGATTGAGGAAGTGGCAGGAGTCGTTAAATGGGATGGAGTCAGAAGTTAGATGAACGGAGATGAGATACGTGTGGCGAGCCGGATCGAGAGAGTGGTTGAGGGAGGCCTTTTGACCTTACCAGTCGGACTCTCTCAACCCATCGCCTTGAACTACAGTTGAGGGATGGATTCATCCTGTCCATCACTCCTGGATACACTGACCCCCAGATTTCTACCCACCCCTTATACCGTTTTCATTTCCAGAACTTCCTATCCTCCCCTTCCTTAAAAATACCCTCCACACAGCGACATAGGCCCTGAGGGAAATTATTTTCCTCAGGCCTCCTGTGTGAAGCTAATGTAAAAAAACCTCTTTGTTTCAACTTAATTACTAAACATAATAACTATTCACATTGGGGGGGGGGAGGGGGGTGGAAAAATGTGCTTTCAAATTAATATTTCGTAAAAACGATCACAAGCGAAATTCGTCATTGCAAGTTGACATTTTTTTTTTGTGGGTATCGTTACCATTGCCCCGGGAACCATTCATTGGATAACCAACTCCTCTGCCAAAAGTCACCTCAAGTTTGGTGACTTAGCAGGGATGTCCGGGTTGGTAGAGTAAGGTTTGTCAAGGTTTGGTGTTGGATGTGTCTGCCCATCTGGCAGGCCAAACCGGGAGAGGCCGGTTGAGAGCTATTGCCTTGATCCATCTTTGCACCGGCAGTGGGAAGGATGGATTCATAATCTTTTACTAAATAAAATAAATAAATATGTTCATCATTCCTGGACACACTGACCCCCATATTCCCATCCACCTCTAATACCCTTTTCCTCCCCAGAACTTCCTCTCAGCCTTTCCTTTAAAATATCCGCCACACAACATCCCCAAAGGGAAATATAGGCACACACCTGTGTGAAGTTAAATTTTAAAAAAAAACTAATAAGTTAGGTACCTCCTAACTACCATCTTCCACTTCCCACTTCGTCCAGCCTCTCAACATATCCCAAATTGGTTATGAAAGGGTTACTGTCCCCTATTTTACCAAATGAGCAGCATTATTTTCAACATAAAATGTAATGTGAGCAGTGGGGATGTGAACTTCCCGTACAGTTTCAAGATTTACTGTAACCATAATTATAATGCAGTATGTATGCACCTTTAATAATTTACAAGTCTATTAACAATTTAATTATTTTGGCTATATTTTTAAATAATTCACCCAGAATAAAAAACAGTAACAGTTGTACTGCTGCCATAGACAATCAGGACTTTGGCATATTCCTTGGCATTATAATAGGTATAATTACCTGGGCCCGAATGAGGGCATCTTCCTCACTCTTTGTGGTGGTCATAGCTTTCTGAGAGCTGCTGGGCGTCACTTTGTATGGGGCCACCATCCTGATTATTTTACCCTGGACAGGTATTGTTTGTTGATTATTTGACATTTAACTGTTCAGTTGTTACTTTTCACTCTAATAACAATTTGGGATCATCGATGAACATTTTATTGATTCTCTCGATAGTTTATTTGGCGAAACATTGTCAAACCTGAAACGAAACGAAAACACATAAATTTGAAATTCCCGCCTTTACCTAAAGATTTCTTCAGAATTATACTTGACTTTTATTATTTTAAGTTAATTGAAGTATTTGGATATGTTAAATACGAGGAAACATTCTTCCGCGATTTTTGGGAATGTTTATATCGTAATTGGAGGGCAATTACAATAAATTATAATTTTTAAGGTTTCTGTTGACACTAGTTTGTATATGGTGGTGAGTCGGCCATTTTCGGAAGAATAACATCGTAACTGAGGTTCGTCATTTTAATGTTTTAATTTCAGCCATAAATCCCACCAAATCACTATAAAAATATAACTAAATCAATGTTCACACATTCTAGCATAAGTTGAATTATTTTTCATGTGTTTTCCATACCTGTGAATATTACAGATCGCCGCTTAACATCAGGAGAACTCACCACAAGTTCGTAGAAAATATTGCAATGGCGTCTAATCATCGTTTCATCACAAATGAAAAAGTGACAAAGTCATTGTGACAGAATAAACTAAAGTGAATAATTTACGGCAAATAAAAGTGAATTATTCAGAAACGCACAGATGGTTGAATTAAATTATAATAACGTGATCTTTACGTGGTGGAAATAAAATATAAAGATGTTAAATGTTACCGTTGTACATATCCGGTAACGCTGTCTCGCTCTCTCGCGCACGGTTGGCGAGGAAGAGGGGAGACAACAGTCGCGAGCTAACAGATTTACAGCTATCTCGCTTTCCTCTGAACATTCCAAGAAGTGTCAAGCTGTTTGCTGTCTCGCTCTTCCCCGCTCTCGCTAGTCCACCAGTCCGAGAAGCGGCAGCGGCAGTTCGATGGCTGGCCAGGAGAAATGGTACTTTACAAGAGATCAACTTATCAATTCTCCAAGCAGAAAATGTGGCTTAGATGCAGATAAAGAGCTGGCTTATCGTCAGCAAGCCGCTAATCTCATCCAAGATATGGGACAACGGCTGCAAGTGTATCCTTTTTCGATGTTTTTGGTTCAAGTGTCACGACGTGATTTGTTTTTGTGTTCGGTGCTATTTGTCGTGTGTTTTCCAGGAATTGTTCCTCCCGACGCCCCCGTAGATGATGAATCACAGTTCCAACTAAACCCTGGTGAAAGTTCTGAAGAAAATAAGTGCATTTGGTTGAATTTTTCATTGAAAGTCGCGTGACCTTACGAGCGTGTGTGTATTGTCAAACCATTGACGTTGTTTACACGAGGTTAGGATCGCGTACTATAGGCGACTTTTAGTGAAGCTATTTCAATTCCCATACATCCCAAATGTCAAAATAGTCCATCAAGCGGAGAGGAATAGAACTAACAAATATTCTAACGTTATTTTCATTGAAAAGATGCGAAAATTAGGGGTTTTACTTCTAGTTTCAGTTCGTGCCGCGAGGTTCGTTCTCTTCTCGGACTTTCTATTTTACAACCAGCTTCATTTTTCTTGTATTTATTTTCTCGGGAATCTTCAGACATACCATCAATGAAAGCATTATTTCTACTTATTACGCTAAAAATTTTTTGTAGTACAATCAAAACAGACTCACGTAGACCTACCAAATCTTGAAAATCCTGCCTTTTCTATCAGTTTCTATTTTGTTGTCCAAAATGCCTACGTTTGACATGTTTGCAATTTCTTCGTAATGTATATATATCCGAAATTTGTAGCTAATATGAGAGAAATTCATGTTGTGGAGATCGAAAACATACATAAGATACCATAATGCTTCGATTGCAGTAGAAATTTTGTAAATGTTTGTCATTTCTGCGAACATATCCATGCATATGTCAAATGATGTAAATTACAGTAAATAAACACCAATTGAACGCATGTTCAGATAAATCATTCGGAAGACATTATGAAAACATGTAAGAAGTTGGTTAACAGCCCTTTAGGTATTATATTATGTTTGCATACTCGTAGGCTGAGTTGGAATCCCTCTACGGATACTGACACACATAGTTACTTCATCTTTGAACAAGCACACATTTCGAGACAGTTAACTAAATGTAAACTTGTCCTAATAGGAAATACCCAACTATTAATAATACTTCCAACTTCTGACATTTCCCATACATTTGCAGCCCACTTCATAAATTGTAGAAATTGAAAAAAAACCTACTTGTGCATAAAAAATATAAAAGCAGTTACTAGCTCTGTCTTTGATGGTTTAGAAAGGTAATAAAATAATATTATTTAATTTCGTATTTAAGGTTTTCACTTTTTTGCAACATATAACAATTGTTATCAATGTATGTAAGAGGACATAAATACATTATAACAGCTGTCGCAAATATCAGGCAATTTTTCATTATTTAAATCTAACATAAATCTAGTTTTAACATTATTTACAGAAATTCGAATATAGTCATCAATATTTTTTTTGCCAAGTAATTTGGGAAAAATAATCTCGAAGAATTATCATATTTTTATAATCCTATTTGAGTATTTACTGGAATTGGACGCATTATTAAACTTTAAACGCCCGTATGGTAAAGGTAGCCCACTGCCCAAGCATTTTTTATGAAATATTCGCACCATAATCGAAAGTCCCGCATGGGACCGTTAGGCATTGAACGACACAAATCCGCAGTCCCGTACGGGACCGCTGGGTGTCTAAAGGTTAAAATTATAGGATATTTGATAATAGATAAATACGTTAACATGTTTTATGAGTTTCCATATTTGGTTTAGTCCATATAAAAAATTCTGCCGTTTGATTATTCCTATTTTATCAGTACCTACCTGTACTTAAATAGATAGATCGCAATGCATTATGGCAAGCCAGTCATGATTATTAAATAGTTTTTAAGAGTTGCCGTAATTGGTTTTGTCTAAATCAGTATTAAAAATTCAGCAGTTTCATTTTGTTTAGTACCTACCTATTATAGATAGATCGCCGTGCATTATGGCAGTATATGTGCAGTCATGATAATAATATGTTTAGTTATTGGTGTTCTATATTTGATTTGCAACAATGCGGATTTCTAAAATGTATTACAAGGTTTTGTTTGTCAAGGCATTGATAATAAACTTTCACCAGGGACTTATTACCTACTCACAGTGGTGACTCATTGTTACATTTGAGTCTCCCCGCCATTTCGCAAGAAAGCTCTGTCCTTTATTTACCATTCTACCAAAGAACTTGTTACCCCCTCAGGCCTCTACCATATTTTGTCAGAGGGTGAAAATATTTCTGTTTTATGCAATAAAATCCATATAAATGGAATATTTTTTATTGTACCTGAACACTAAAAATTCTTTTGGAAAGGTGATGAAATACGCTTTCTAATTTTATAAATCGAAATAAACATAATTTTTGAAATATTAAAATGCATTAAATCTTCAAAGTTCCATCGCAATCGGATGAACGGTTAGCAATGCATACGGGCTCGAAAAGAAGAAGATGGAGAGATACGAAATTACGAATGTTAGAGGAGAGCGCTATGTGCAGCCCCAAAATCGATGCGAAAATGTTTAATCAAACACGACTCGTTTAAAATAGAGCAAATATCTCTTGAGGAGTATCTTAAGTATCATTTAAAGAAACATTGTGAATTTTTTCACAAATATAATTTATAAGATAATAGAAACAGACTTGTTTTTAATAATTTTTGGAGCATACTTGGCGATTTTTTTCTATCGAGGGAATTTCATATATTTGCATTTCGGCGTGGGCAGCATTTAGACATTATCTTAAAAAATAACATATATTTTTTTAAGAGCTTAAAAACTTCAAATGTTTGGGAGATATGTAAAAAATCGGTAGAAATTCGAGTTGCGGCCCCTTAAATAAAATGTTGATGTTTTTTGGGTCACTAATTATTTCAAAATTTCATACTAATTTTAATTTTGTTTTCTGGGTTACTAGGTATTTAAAAATTTCTTACTAATATGCTGGACCGTTATGTCTCCTGGTGTTATTTTACAGTTTATTTAATATGTAAAACACAGACATGCATAAATAATATTTGATTTATGGTGAGCATTTGAATATTGCTTTCCTCATTATCTCAAAACATAGTATTTGGAGATGTCTGACTAATCAACTGGACCATCAAATTGTATTCATATTACATTTATTCGAGTTCTATCGAGTGTGTTCTGAAACTTAATAAAATTAAAAAAAAAAAAATTGTAACTATCGGTACATGAATATGAAAAATTAAATAATTCAAGATAGGTAATATATAAAATAATCAAAGGTAGATAAATAAAAATCATGAACAATTACTTTTTATAATAATGGAGAAAAATGACTTCTTACATATGTGGCAGTGTACTTACTGCAAATTGAACAATTTTTTATTATTTTAATGAAAGGCAAACATTCACGGGTTACGAATAACCCAATAACATTTGAAAATCTCCTACTACCATCACAGTAAGCGGAAAATGTTGCTTGTGTCGTGACGGAGGTCTTAGCCAGCCGAGGAATCAAACACGGGATGCCCGGGTGGGACTAAAACGCGATGCCAAGTCAGCCACTGACCGGTCTTTAACTTTACTTTGACGAATGTCAGCAGAAGGCGAACACTCAGTGTGGGCGAAGTCTACCGAAATTAAACGAATAAACTCGGAATTTTTGTAGTGTGGCGCGTCCCCTCCCCTCATTCTCCCCGCATATCGCATGCCCGCCTTAACAAAATTAGTTTACCGAGTCACATTTTGCATCGACTTCAAATCAGAATTTGTCCCAATTAAATAGAGTAGTGTCCCAGAAAACCGAAGTAAATTAGTATTAGTTTCTCTACTTGGTTTTTATTCCTTGGGTTTTGGCCCATACAACTGGCTGTGCCAATAAAACGGTTACCAATTAAGCGGAATTGGCTGTACTACCGAACGTATTACTTAGCAAGGGAGATGGGTCGAAAAATGGGTGACAGAGCTATGAAACAGATGGGCAAAAAAAAAGTTTTTAGGGATACAAATAAATAGGGAGTACTCTCTAGGTATGATTATGTATATCTACTGCCATTTTAATGAAAACAATATTCAAATTATCGTCTAAGTATGGAGTAACTTACAAGAAGTAATGATAGCAAAATATTTTTTAACAATGAGGAAAAACAACTAATGGTTTGATAACACATGGCGTTTTTACTGTGAGGTTTATCAGTAGGTCATAAAATTGTAATAATATGTTGTGATTCATGTATGGGAATTAGTTTACTATCACAACTACCTCACGAATTAGTCATTCTGTATTTAATCTGTTATCAAAACAATGTTTATGTGCGCAGATGTTAGTTATAAGTAGGTATACACACCATACAGTGTACATTGTGGTAGGAAGTGTTGGAAATCATTTATCACATTTCTAATAACAGCTTAATGGTACTGACACCCATGCTCGTTAGTAGCAAGAGAGCATGCTACTAATGAGCAAATATTACCTAGTAGCATATGTGTCGGTGACATTGCTAGTATTGAGCATGCTTATTGGATTCGCGGGTGGAAGGAGAAGCGCTCTAAGCATGTGTGAACAGACTTATGAGCATGCTCATTTTCATCCAATCTCATTTCACGCCTGCAAATTCTTTGTAAAAATATGAAAAATGGCTCACTGGGGAGACGAAAAAACCTTGCTTTTCGGATTTATTATGGGAATCACGAATGTATTTGGAACACAAGGTCCCTAAAATACCCACAATAGATTTTCAAATTTCCCAATAGTTCCTTTACCTCCAAAATGAAACCACATTCTATTGAAAATAATATTTTATTTTTTTTGGTCATTTTCAGATTAATTGACATCTTGTACCCAAATCAACCGTTTTATTTTCTTTCGTCGGAAGATTCTTAAATAATTGCATTATAAGATTATTTTGTTTTGTTCTGGGCAAATGGAACTGACTCTATTTGTTGACATTTTTTTGTTATGAGCATGCTCATAAAGAGCATGTGTGTTTAATTTTTGACTTTGAGCGTGCTCATTGATGAGTATACTCAAACCAAGCTTGCTCATTTATGAGCATATCTCTACAGTTGATCCAGGAATGTCAACGTCCATATGGCCTATCCACATTATTCCGTTAACAGATTCGAAATGGTCACGTTCTCGAGGGATTTTGAGCCTTAAAATATGTTAGTACACTATTCGTATATGAAAATCAATAATAATACATTTAAAATGTTCTCGTTTGTCATAAACGCAATACAATTTGGGAGGCGGGTATGGGTAACGCCACCCTGGGAACCGTTTATTGGGATAACCAACACTTCTGCCATAGTTCACTCCAAATGGTTGGCTACGTTTGGTGACTTAGCAGGGGTGCCCGGGTTCATGGAGTAAGGCTTGTCTAGAGTCTAGATCTTGGTGGCAGATGCGTTTGCTCACCTAATGCGTGGCGGGCCTTATTGGGAGAGGAGGGATGGATTCATACATCTATCACTCCTGGACATGCTGACCCCAGATTCCTACCCACTTCTCGTACCCTTTTCCTTCCCAGAACTTTTCCTTCGTTTGCACAAAAATACCCCCTACACAGCATACCCAAAGATGACATCTTTGGAGATTTTTCCTCAGGGTCTCCTGTGTGGAGCAAATGTAAAAAAATAACTTTATGGAAAATATAATAAAATTAAAAAATATAATTGTATTTCTTTATTTAAACTTTTTTTGTAACATTAGAAAAAAAATCAGTTCTCTAAATATATGAAGTTATTCCGGGTAAACTACTTATGACATGTATGTATAAACAGTAGAATCCGGATATAACGACCCTCAACATGCCGGTGATACTTTGTTGTACTAACCGGGCAACGCACAAAGTGGCTGGATAATTTAAGCTTGTTCTTACATGACACACGCCAAACTCCTTCGCGAGGGTTACATTTGATTCACCGGCTACAAAACAGTGTATGTAATATGGCACTTTTTTCTTCAATTGAAAAACATTTTCGCTCACGGAACTCATTGTGTCGAGCTTTTAACGTAGTCGCAACATAAACACTGACTGATTTACGCATGTTGTAGCGCATGGGGAGTGGCCCGACGCGGGGAGTAGGCGAGGTGAGGGGCGGCATGATATTGGTGCGTAGGTTTTGTAAACAAAACACTGCGCGTCGTTCTAACCAGACGAATTATCATTAAAATAGTTCGCTTTAAGCAGTTGGTCGCTTAAAACGGAGTCGTACTAAACGGTTATGTTTTCTTAGTACCTAACTATGGAACCTAACTTGAGTTTACATTGTCGTCGCTAAAACGGTTAGCCGTTATAAGCGAAGTCGTTATATCTGAATTCTACAGTACGTACATCCAATTTTTATAAATATGTAAACTTATCTGGTAAGATGGTACCATTTACAAAAGTTTTGTTTTGCAAAAAAACAAGTGAGTAATTACGAAATTACACTCAGCGGGCACACTAGCAATTTGTCAGCCGAATATTGGCACCCAAGAGGTTAAAGTCATTTGTGTAAAATTTTTCATAAAACTAACGTACACCGCAATATCCAGACCAATACACTATATAGAATTTTCAAATTACTGACCGATTATAATCAGTTAGTAGCTGAGTGGGTAAATGCGTTGGGCTCCCACAAGGTGTTACTGGTTCAATCTGGCTAGCTAAGTTCTCCACCAATATATAAGAAATATTTTCTCACTATAATGACAGTATGAAAAATTACAATATTGTCAGATTATGTTTTTGTAAGCCGGGAATGTTTATCTTTCTTTACAATAAAATAAATAAGCGATAGAGATTTTCGGTTTTCATATCATATATCCAAATATTAATCCGTTAAAATATAAACCGCTTACTAAAGCCAATGAATCCACCTGGATTTTACCGTTTATCCCATTAGGTTTAATAATTTAGAGAAGTACCTGGACCTGGCTATTCAGATTAAGTCACCAAATAAGGCTAAAGCTTCAAGCAACGTTTCAATTCTGAATGGTGGTCTTACACAAGGGTGATACAAATAGTATCTTCCACTCTGGAACGTGCCGCAAATATACTATATATTATTTTTGAATTAATTAAAATTAATCAAAATAACGTTTATTTGCCCACACGGGATTCGACTCCGCAATCTTTGGATTGGGAGTCAAGAGTCTTACCCCTCGACCACGGAAGCTGTTGGTGGTGAGTGGATAAAAGAATTCAGTAACTGCAAAAATCATGCATTCTGTATCTGGAAGTATAGCCTAATGTAACCTACTTAACCTAGTTTTATTTCATTGTTTTTCTTGACTTTATATCGCTTTTCAAAGATGTGTCTAGTTGTTTGATCTTCATGTATATTCCTGTTGTTTGTCTCCTGTCAATGTATTTCCTTAACGTGGTAACCTTCAGATCGCAGCTATGTATCAACACGGCTATTGTTTACATGCACCGCTTCTACGCCTTCCATTCTTTCACGCAGTTCCACCGCAACGCCATGGCCGCCGCCGCTCTCTTCCTCGCTGCAAAGGTAACCAACCGACCGACCGACCAACCAACCAACCAACCAACAACCGACCACCATCCAATCACCATCCAATCACCATCCAATTTAACAATAATCCATGTAACCCTAGGGGTGACTAGACCCTAGACTTTTCTTGTCTACAGCTTGCATAGTATATACATATATATGTTTCGGGAGGCGGATATGGGTACCTACCGCTGCCCCGGGAACCATTTATTGGATAATCAACACCCTGCCATAGGTCATCCCAAGTGGTTCTCTACGTTTGGTGACTTAGCAGGAGTGCCCGGATTCATGGGGTGAGGTTTGTCTGGGTCTTGTTGGCCAATTTGCCCATCTGGCGCATGGCGGGCCGGATCGAGAGAGATTGGTTGAGGGAGACCTAACCTCGACCCATCGCCTTGCACCACAATTGGAAGGATGGATTCATATGTCCGTCACTCCTAAACACGTTGACCCCCAGATTCCTACCCACCCCTCATACCTTTTTCCTTTCCAGAACTTCCATGACCAAGGGGATCTAAGTATAAAAGAACCTTTTCACTGGTGACATCTCTGAACTTACCACATACTAACAGTCTTGTGATAAAGATGTACCCCCTTACTAATTATATGTTTTTAATTTTACAAATCTGATTAACAACCATTAGAATCGTTGATGGTTGTTTATCAGTTAGTAATATCTTTATTATATTATGAAGTTTGTTGTGTAGACCTCTCTACTGAGGGGGTGTGTATAAACAAGAGATGGCGTAAATAAGTATGTTAGTCGTAAACAACTAATTTTAAGAGAGTTGCAGGTCATAATACGAATAGAGCAGTAACAATACTGCTCTGTTCGTTTCGTATTGTATTATGGCTTGCAATTACATGTACAAACTCGGTTATAAAAATAAGTATAGTTCTAAATCACTAGTCATAGAAGTCTTAGTTGTAAGTCATTAGTTGTCAATCTTAGTTATAATATAAGCCACTTGTAGTATATAGGTATAGATTAAATGTATAAATGAATTTATAAAGCGCCCTTGAGGTGATTTTCTCACGAAAATGGCGCTATAAAAATCATCCAATAATAATAATGGCGTTTGTACTAAGTGGAGGATGTGTGCGGTGTGTTGGCAGATGGAGGAGCAGCCCAGGAAGCTGGAGCATGTGATAAAGGTGGCGCACATCTGCCTGCACCGCGGCGACAGCACGCAGGCGCTGGACGTGCGCTCTGACCACTACCAGGAACAGGTAAGCCACATATTAGTCCTGGGTCCATTGTGAACTACCCAATCATTTTAACCCGGTCATGAACCACCAATGTTTGATATGGTTGTTAAAAAAAAAAACGATAACGTGATTTGCGTTACGATCGACCATAGTTATGTTTGTTTTGTAGATGGTTTGTCTTGAATCTCGTTCTCGTAACAGAGAAATATAGATAGTAATTTAATTTCTAGTAGCCAAATCGGATCATATTTGCTATTAGCATTCCGATAAACCTTCCCGCCACCCCGGTAATAGGTTCCGAAAGTAAGGTCCTCCGTTCACGGAGATATCTACGTAATTGTGACGCAACCACAAGTACCCTGCTGATATACCACTCTTTAATGCTGATTTCCGTACACAGCGCTACCCGAAATATACTGAACTTGGATCATTTTTCACGTGCAGCCGTAGAGTTAACACAATGTCATATGACTTTTTTTCCAACATCAATCCATGCCTTCTCTTACGTATTCTGGTAAAGTAAATTGCATAAACATGCATTTTTTCCACTTCCAAAACCAATCTAACATTACTTTCATGTTCTGACGCCATTTCTGTCAAAAGTCAAACGAAAAAGTATCAGACACAAATGATGCAACGCGTCGCGTGCGATCAGCACCGTCAGTATCGTGATACTGATTGGAAACCGACAACCACCGCATAGCGCCGTGTACGGGCACCAGCAAAATCGTTCGGGGGTACTTACGATCGGCGCGTATGATACGCTCACGAGGATCGAGTAGTTTGTAAGTAGGGTCATGTACGGAGGCACTTACTGTATAAATAATAAGTTTCATGTATCAGTCTCTGATAACTGGAACCGCAGTGACAGTCCATTTCGGATTAACCATCTTTATTTCTATCTTGAGAATGAGACCCAAAACGCCGATCTACACAATTTATACATTTGCGGTATACCTACTATCTACCTGAAGGTTACCCTTTCAACGAAAGGTCTACCTATGTACGTCAAACGAAAGTACCCTATGAAAGTTTGAATACTTTCGACTTCGTCTAACGGTGGCGGTACATCGATCTATCCATGGAATTTTTTTCACTTGTAAAAGTACTCGATCACCTCACCAGTAGGTTGTGTAAATTGATTGATGGACCCAGCTCTACACACAGCTATAGGTCACCCCAAGTGATTTGATAAGTTTAGTGACTTAGCAGGGATGTTGCGTCTGTCCACCAACTGCATGACGGGCCGGATCGAGAGAGACTGGTTGAGATAGGTCTTATGACCTCTCCAGCCGGACTCTCTCAACCCAACGCCTTGCACTGCAGTTGGAGGGATGGATTCATACGTCCGTCACTCCTGGACACACCCAAATTCCTACCCACCGCACATATCTTTTTCCTTCCCAGGAAAATATATTCCTCAGAACCTCCTGAGTGGAGCTAATTAAAAAAAAAAAAACTTTGAATAATCTGATTGATTGCAGCCCAGGAGTGACTAAACTCCCTAAATCAGGTCATGCAATAACATGACATTCTGTTTGTGTGCAGGCCCAGGACCTGGTGTTCAATGAGAACGTGCTCCTGCAGACCCTCGGCTTCGACGTGGCTATTGATCACCCGCACACTCACGTGGTCAAGACCTGCTCCCTCATCAGAGGTTAGTTACTCTCTGTACCACCATACGTACAAAACATTATGCTATCATTTATGCAGTGTTAAAACACCGAGGTAAGAATGCAAAGGTATTTTTAATTTTATTCGACTGAAATATTATGATCTTTTATTTAAGTTCTCTTAGAGTCCAGTGGTTATCACGCTTGACAGTGGCTTGGACAGTGTACGCATTTGAATACTTATTATTTTTTAAAACTTCATATTAAGTTTTGACCTGTTTTAAATTTGGTCCATCTGTGCTTTTGGGTCGCTATATCCATCGTTACCCAATGACGTTATATATAATAATATAAAGACTCGCCATTGTCTCACAAACTCAAGGTAGAATTTGGCAAGTAAGAAACATTCTTATGTTTTCAGTAAATAATTCAAAAGTTATTCATCTATGATAAAGATTGACATTCAAAAAGTGTGTGTGTATGAAAGACATGGATATAGAAACGGGTGGCGTTTTCATATTGAGCCAAATACTACATTCTACATCACGGGTGTGACTGAGATGCCAAGATACGCTTATTCGCTTATACTAAAACTAATACGGAGTTCTGTATAAGATGACCTACTGTCATAGGTTGTCCTTATACTTAATTGCTTGCTATCTCACTTTATCTGATGGCGCTATAAATCTTGGGGAAACAATCAAAATAATTGTATTTTTTTATACCTAACAATAAATAATTTGCGTGTATTTACGAATGAAATGTTATTCCTTGACTTTTACTAGTGCTTGCCGAGTTATGAAAACATTTTCTCATCACAAACAAGGGCATTTTGGCGCTTTTTTAAAGCAATTTACTTACTAGTCTTACATGACGCATGGCAGTTGAGTATTATAACTATGAAATCTAAGACAAATACAATTGCCTTGTTTTTTGCTTACCTCTTTTGAGATTTCTACAACGTGTCTATATATTATATAAAACGTCATTGTCGTTACTGGGCATTTTACACTATGCTTTGTTCATTCCGATTACCATGTGGAAACTATGTCGGGAATCATATGAAAAATCTTTTTCTTACACAATCATTATTTTCATACTTACGATTACATAGTTGCCATTAGAGCAAAACTTTCGCCACTGGAGCAAAACTAAGGCAAACTTTAGAAATCGCTGTAAATGTTTAATACAAACATTTTTTAGAAGAAAAAAAAAACTTTTGATTTTTCTTAATTAGATACTACTATCTGCATATTCGGGTGATGGAAAGTACTGCATTCCAAATTTTTATTATGCAGAATAAAATTTGCTTTCGTTGTATGAGATGGCGGCTATTTACAATAATTTCTATAATTTTGTTATGTTGGTATTCCTGATTCTATAAATAAATAATAAATTTTTAATGTTAATAACTTGCTAAAAACTTTTAATTTTTTTTTATTTTATTTCCAGAATTCCGCCAAACTAGTGCTTACCTAAGCGTAGATTACATGGTAATAACGTCTCTTATAGCACTTCGTTATGTTATAGTATCAGGAATACCAACATAATGAAATGACGGAAATTATTGTAAATGGCCGCCATGGCCTCTTACGGCAAAAACAAATTTTCATTTCACGTAATTGAAATTTTGAATGCAGTATTTTCCATCTCCCCGAATGCAAAAAATTGACTTTTACAGTAATTACGGTGAATCAAAAGGTTTTTTATAAAAAATATGTATTAAGCGTGTCCAGCGATTTTGAAAATTTACCAAAATAATATTTTCCGACCGTGCTAAATTGTCAAAAAATGCACATATCTTGAATTTAACCATAGATTACATGAAAGCATTTGTCATTTGCCCTTGCCAAATCATAAAACATTCAGCGAAATTCACAATACTGAACGGTAATACACGTTAGCATGTAATAAATATACATTATAATCTTTTCAACATATCCACATAATATGGTTATGTAAACAATGGCAGACAACCAATAATGGCTGCCATCTTAAACTGTATGAAAATCTGTACCAAAATAGAACACATCCTTTTATCTTCCGAATCCATATGAAAAGACCATCCATATGGAAACTGGATCAAAAAAGCATCGTTTAAAATGCCCATCAGCAAGGCCTTTGCAGATCATAGAATCTGTAAATCTTTATATGTCCCAAGAAAAAAAAGCTCTGCTAAGTAACCCCTCCATTATTGCACAAGCAAAATTTTCTTCTTATAATGATAGTTTTCCTCCCACTTAGTAGGAATTCAAAATTTTCAGGTTATTTGTCTTAAAAAAATTGTCTCTTTAACTGAGTTTATCAGAATTTCTTTTCTTTTCTTTGATTTATACAGATTTACAGTTTCTACAGTCTACAAGCTTCTACTGTTAGAATGTTACTCTTTTAAATACATACTGTTTTTGTTTCTTATTATTAACATATTTCCATATTACATTACTTTTCCGTAAACTGCCAAATAAAATTACATTCAATGCTTTTCCCGGCAATTCATCCATACTACTAATCCTGCATTTAATACTACAGACATTTCCCCCACCTTAAAATAATGCTCTCAACAATTTTCCTTTAAAAATTTGTTACATTCTTCTGCTTGAAAATATCTCTCTAATTGTCAAACAGTTTTGACTTATCAAGTATTGTATGAAATTGGAATATGGTCCTGCTATTGAGAGCTACGTTGTAACCTCTCTTTCTTAGGCTGCCTTTACACTCGTGTAAGTTTTTTCCCGTAAGTCGCTCATGCAAGCGATTTACGGCCAAATTACCAATGTAAATGACACTATAAGTCACTTAACGAAATTTATAGAAGTTGTTCTTTTGCGAGTTTTTTGATTCTAATCGCGTCCGCGCGAACTTCCAGCCTTCTTACAGCTTATAAAATCAGTTTGATAAGTTGAGAGACTTGCCGTAAGAAATGGTACCAAAATGCGCCGTTGCAAGATGTCAAAAATTAAAAGACAGTTGTTATCGTTGGATTTTTTTTCCTATAAAACCAGTATTTATTCATACTTATTTAAGTTTTCTGAAAATGGGCATCCTTCTGTTCAATTATCGGTCCAATCCTTTCTAATCTCAATGTTACTGTTTATATTCATTACGTATTTCAATTCGAGGTCGGTTGCTGTCAGGTAGCTAATATATAAAATGAAAGAGCTCCATTCATTTCCGCCTATGACGGCACAAAAACGCGTGGAGAATTGTTTGATTAAAGCAAAATTCTATTTAAACACTTTATTTGAGTTTTTTCGTCTTTATTGACAAAATCGCATAAATTTGACAGTAGCAGATCGTTGTTGACAGGAAGCCATCTTACCGCAAATAAATTTACAGATTTAAATGGTCGCATGAGCATTTACACATGTTGAACTTCCGAACAACTTCCGTGAGCATTAATTACCACAAGTCAGGTGAATATGTAAACGTTCCTGTGAGTAACTTGTCCAAAACTTACGTTAAGTGGTAAATTTTACTTATGAGTGTAAAGCTAGCCTTATGCACACGTCAATAATGAGATAGAGGGAGATGTTACAATGTGGTATGCTGTATAGCCTATAACTTCATCATGTTTCATAATGGCCATTGATGGCGCCATGGAATTAGCGATGCAAAATTCACGGATGGTCTTGGAATGGCTGTGACATGTGTTGTGTTATAATTGTTGTTATTAGAGTGTTATTATTATTATTTTCTTGTTTGTGGTGGAAGGAAAGGAAGGTTTCTCGGGCAAGTTCCTCGGAGAGGTCCGCAGCGGAGGATCCCTCAGCAACGGGCCCGGACAAGAAGGTATTATACAACCAGCCAAACAAAACAAACACCATTGAATTAGAATACACCGGATGGCCTGACACCCATCTTACTCCTTCAACTGTAGGAGGCTGGAAGTCGTCAATAAACATCTAACATTACATAACCTATATGCAATCAAAGTTTGTTAGGAACTAAACAAAACAGATTTAAACAGTGCACTCTAATGCTGATATAATAGAATTTTCGCAGATGACTCATCTAGTGTATTCTATTTCATTGAGTTTCCTCAGTCATTCCATGTTTTCCGTCTCACATTTTGCTTTAAAGAATTTGTCACCAGATATCTAAGGTTTACTTCTATGGACTTTATTTGTTTTTCGGTGCATATTTACTACGTCATTATCTTCTAAATGGTACATCAAAGTTGACCCTGAAGATTAGTGTTTAACCTTTCAGCGGGCGCGCTGTTGCAAAATTTGCAACAAATGCACCCTATCGATTTCCCCATTTTTACCACTTAGTAGCAAGCATCCAGCTCCGAGCTATTCGAGGGTCTGTGACTAAACTACAGACGTACCGGGTGTGCTTAGAAGTTTTTGTTATTCATTGATATTCGGAAATTGCCATTGGGCATAAATTTTACGACACGCGTCTTAAAATTTTATTCAAATTTGCCTGTCCAGGAAAGGCTCTAAAGCATCGAAGATTTTCCTAAAAAAATTGGCATTGACCATAATGAAAGAGAATCTTATCTTCAGATCAAATTTCAAACATTTACCGCAAGGTGTAAGTGCTTTTCTCAAAGTGAATTACGGTCGGGAAGTTGAACCTGTAACAGAAGCCCTCCAAAATGCGGTGTTTGTCGGTTATGTGCACTGGAGAAGAAAAGATCCTTAGCATCAATAAAGTTGCTGTTGCCAGTCCTTTACCCAGACCTTTCCTTTAGATTTCTCTAAAATAAAATTCCATTTACATTGAGAAAACTTGATGACTTAAAATTGACGACAAGCGCCCACTCAAGCCAAATTACTCAGCGCGTCCACTGGAAGGTTAATTGAAGCTAAGCACATCATTAAGTGATTTTTCAGATGTGTCATCTCTCCATATTTCCATCGGCCACCAGAGCCAGGTTTCTAAATAACTACATAACAAAGTTGACAATGTTGGGAATACTTACTTGTCAGGAAGCCAACTCCTTTCTAAAAGTCTGCCCTCAACATACACCCAAACACAATACACTAATGATTTCCTTAATGTCGGCGCTGTCATCTGTTAGCTCTCTCGTGTTACTGATGGTGGTGTTTGTTGCAGCCTCCAAGGACCTAGCGCAGACCTCGTACTTTATGGCGTCCAACAGCCTGCACCTGACCACCATGTGCCTGCAGTACCGGCCCACCGTTGTGGCCTGCTTCTGCATCCACCTGGCCTCCAAGTGGAGCAATTGGGAGGTAAATACACCACCCCGTACTGGCAGACTGGACTAGACACCACTACACTATATACATAATAATAAATGTTTTATTATCTTCCCTTTTTTTTGTTACAAGTAGAGATAATGATGTATGTACTCACTGGGGTCTCCCGTGCTGTATGTATTAAAATTTAATTATATGAAGTAATCAATATATTATAAAAGAAAGAGTACAAAAGTTGTGTCCCGCTAAAACTCAGAAACGAGTCTGTACGATCAAGGGGGGTTATATGGTGTGGTAGCTCTCTATCCCTCATCCATGAAGAAGATTCCCGTTTTTACCTGAAGGGTGTGCTTTGGAAGATGTAAGGGCTGGAAGTTTCGCCCTCTAGAAATTTCTAGAACATTTGAGAGCATTCCAAAATGTTCCAGAACATCCCGGAACATTCTAAAAGTTTGGGAATAGTTTGGAATGTTCAGGAAGATCTCAGATTATTGTGAGAAATTCCAGAACTTGTTCGAAGACTTGTTTTGTATGGGTGTGGCTGCCCATTTGTAAGGGGTATATAAAGCAAGATACGTCGTGGGTTCGAACGTCAGTTCAATCTCATATCAACTCCCTGGGCAAAGCCAGGTACCCCAGCTAGTTAAAAAAAAAAAACAAATTAGATTTTGTCTTTTTAATGCAGTTGAGTGGTTTAGTTTTCAGTCTGTTTTTGGTGTCAGTATACCTTCTGTTTCTAATCTCCCTATATTTTTGTCCAGCTTTTTATTTGAGATTTAAATGTTATAATATTGTTGTGGTTTGAGTGAGAGTGGGATTTTATTGTAGTATATGAAGCTTTTTTTCCCACATTTTGTATTTGTAGTTACTTGTTGGAAATGTTTCAGACCCTGAGATCTAGTGTTTTATATATACATGTTCATTGTTAATTCTTGTGCTTTGTATTTATGGATGTAGAGGAGTATAGTATAGAATAAAGTTGTTTAACCTACTCATCTGTGGTTCGACTTGCGTTTGTTTTTTTTTTTTATGCGATTTTAACCCTTATACATAAAGAAACTCTATGAAGTACAAGTTCAGAATCGCTTGCGCCAATTTCAATCTGGGACCTGTGTTCTGTTTGATTATTGTAGCTACTCTGAATGATTTAAAAATAATTTTCTATGAAATTTGCAGGTGGCTCTTAGCAGCTGTCAATGACGAAAAAATAGATATTGTACATTTCAAATGGGTTTAAAGGTCATTATTTCTTTGAAAATTCCTTTTAATTTCGTTTTTTCATGATGGGTATATATTCAAGTTTGTGTAGAAATAATAAAATCGGTTTATACATATTTGACCGGTCAGTGGTTGAGTGGGCATCGCGTTCGGGTCCCACCCAGGCGTTCCGTGTTCGATTCCTCGCCTGGCTAAGTCCTCCAA
This sequence comes from Limnephilus lunatus, assembly GCA_917563855.2. Taxonomy (NCBI): domain Eukaryota; kingdom Metazoa; phylum Arthropoda; class Insecta; order Trichoptera; family Limnephilidae; genus Limnephilus; species Limnephilus lunatus. The sequence continues at coordinate 24,849,065 of OU830596.1, forward strand.
CATGACTCAAGCAATATTTTTGGCTTACTTTGGTGGTAGTAGGAGATTTTCAAATATTGTCGGGTTATTCATAACCCGGGAATGTTTGTCTTTATAATTTTTTTTTTTTTTTTTAATATGTTTTTCGACAATTATTTTCAAAGTGGGAAATTTTTTTAATATTTTTTTTTAGTTAAGTTAACTATTCTGGAAAAACTTCTTATGGTATTATCATGTTATATACATGAATAATAAGATATATTATCTGGTAAACTGAAAACAATTGCAAAAAAAAAACACTGATCAAGGTAATCTTCGTGTGGTTTTAGAAAAACCATCCCACGTTCAACAGGTTAATTGACATCATGTTGAGATTGTTGAAGATTTCGTCAGTGCTGGTTCTTACAGGAATCAGTATAATTTTTATTATGGATTTTAAATAATGGATTTAGTATATGATCCCCACACTAGTGACGTGTTAATGAGTGTGTGTGTATTGCAGATCCCTCAGTCCAACGAGGGCAAGCACTGGTTCAACTATGTGGACCGTACCGTGACGGCTGAGTTGCTGGAGCACCTCACTTCGGAGTTTCTGCACATCTTCGACCGCTGCCCCTCCAGACTCAAGAAAAAGATCATGTCCATATCCAACTCTCAAGGTAACAAACATAAGCCACACAACAACTCGATTCTAATTTCATTATGTTATTTAACCTCCCGCTTGACATATAAACTGACTTGACGTCAAAAAGTTTTGCGGTTTTTGATAGTACATATATTTGAATTTAAAATACTGTTTTTGAAATCAGATAAAAAAAAAACTCTTTCAGATTTAATATTACAAACAGATAATTTTTGAATATAAACATAGATGAAGTTTTTAAAATCGCTTACTGATGTTTTTTTTTTTCTAAACTTTTTTTACCATTTTATACAAAACTAAAAAACACATTTATTTAGTCAAATGTTATTGTCACTTCATTTTTTTTTGTACTGTTTTTAAATCTTAAACGAAATGTCAGATTTACGAAAACTTTGTGTTATTTCCACTTCACAATTAAAGCTCTATTAATAAAACATTTCTGAACGTGGCCGAATACTAAAAACTGTTTTTGAAAGGTTACGAAATAATCTTTCAAATTGTTATATTACAAATAAATATTAACATTTGTAAATATTAAAATTTAGAATGCAAACAAAATAAAAATGTAAAAATGACTCACATGATGTTTTTATGTGAAAACGGATTATGTAAAAAACTATACTTATTCTATTGTATAAATTTATAATGAACAATTTAGTCATCTCATTTTTTTATCATTTCATACAAGAATATTTAATAAAAAAATAACAATGTCTAACGGCGGGAGGCGATTTGTCGGTCTACCATGTATCTGACAGAATAGGTCTTTTTTTTGTATTTCTATGGACAACTTGAATAGTGATAGGTAGCTTGATTTATTATGAAGCTTCTACTTTTTGCTTTAGGGATGTCACTAGAACAATAACGGAGTTATAACGATTTCTGCGGAAACATACGCGTTGACATGAAAACACGCTTATTGCACTTGACTGCTATTGTCATATTAACGTGTATATCTGCTTACGTTGCTGAGTGGTTAAAGTGTATTTGTTCGGTTTTCGGAACAAATCGTATAGGTCTCGTAGAAATCTTTGTATCGCTCTATCATAGTGAGAAATATGATATAAATGGTCTTAGAAACAGAAAAGACAACGCTTTTTATTCAAATACAAAAACTAACCACAAAAGAAATAAGGTGTACCTTTATGAAACCAATGCTTCGAATCGTATTTTGAAATAAATTTATGATGCTTTGAGAATTTTTTTACTAATTATTTTTACATGGAACGACAAAAAAGTAAGGTGACAATAGCGTTTATAATAAATACATTTGTCTAATGAAATATGTATATGTTTTTTCCTTATCAGTAATTTTAGTTAGAAAAAATGTAAGGTGAGCCTTTTTAAAACTTTTTTCAGTTTGCTTGCAAAAATTTTACATTTCAAAACTTACCTTTTTTTTTTAAAGAAAGACAAACATTCCCGGGTTACGAATAATAATTAATAATATGGTTATAATAATAACCGACAATATTTGAAAATCTCCTACCACCACAATAAGCCAAAAATGTTCCTTGAGTCATGTTGGAGGACTTAGCCAGGCGAGGAATCGAACACGGAACGCCTGGGTGGGACCCAAACACGATGTCCACTCAATCACTGACCGGTCGAAACCGAAATTACCTGTTTTACCTTACCTTATATGTTTATTTCAATTTATAAATGTATAAAATTTGAAAGCGTATTTCATCACCTTTCAAAAACAGTTTTTAGTTTTCGGATACATTCAGAAATATTCCATTTATTTGGATTTTATTTTAAAGCGGAAATATTTTGACCCTCTGAAATAATACGGTTGAGGCCTGAGGGGTTAATTTTGAATTACAAAGAGAAAGTTTTCTAGATCTGTTGTATATAACCGTAATAGAAATGAATATAGAAGATGTTTTATGGGAACATGTCATTTGGTGATAGATTTAGCACTACTTTGACGGTGTGGGTTAAGCTGTTGACAAATAAGAATATTGCCAAATAAGATTATTAAGCCAAATGTGTGTGTTTGCAGTTGCGCTCCTGCAAGCCGGCACGGGCTCTCCGCAACAGACCTCCAGTACTGTTAGCAGCGCCCCGTCTCCATTTGTAAGTACAACCCATTTCACTCCCATCATCCTGCCATTAAGTTCTGATCATACGTCAGTTCACTCCAAGAATGTTACTATTATAAGATTTCAATTTAAAGTTACTATCGTTATCTTTTTATTTTTCTGTGTCTTGTTCTCTTTTATATTTTTATTTAGATTATTAGTGTTTTTTTCTTCTTTAATTTCAATTTACTTTGATAACATGAAACGCAGTGAAATTATTTGACAATGAAAACACATAAATTTGTTGTAGACCACTTTTATTTATGAACACTCTACCGGTTTCGGAAGCACCCTTCCTTCGTCAGGAGAATATTATCAGGAGAATATTATAACAAGGAGAATATTATAACAGTTATACTTTTATATTTTTATTTAGATTATTAGTGTTTTTTTCTTCTTTAATTTCAATTTACTTTGATAACATGAAACGCAGTGAAATTATTTGACAATGAAAACACATAAATTTGTTGTAGACCACTTTTATTTATGAACACTCTACCGGTTTCGGAAGCACCCTTCCTTCGTCAGGAGAATATTATAATCAGGAGAATATTATAACAAGGAGAATATTATAACAGTTATAATATTCTCCTGACGAAGGAAGGGTGCTTCCGAAACCGGTAGAGTGTTCATAAATAAAAGTGGTCTACAACAAATTTATGTGTTTTTATTGTAAATTATGGCGAGCCACAAAGTTAATGCTTTTTACAAATATGTGAAATTATTTGATTTTTCAAATTGTCAATGAATATTTTTTCAGGACAAAGAACCTAGAAAAATACCACCTGAAGAACTGGAGAAAGTCGGTAAGTTAAAACACCCAATGTTAAAATGATTTGTCTTTCATCATTCCGTCATTCAGAAGTCTGTTTTATAAAATATGATATAACTAGTGAGTACCCGACATGTGTTGCAATACTATCAAAAGAAAGAAATTGTTTCTCCCCCTTCCCGCTTAGTATAGCTCAGTTATTTCACTTCAAGTGCGCCATACATCAGCATAGAGCAGGGATTCTTAACCTTGTTGGAGGTACTGACCACCACCAGTTTCAATGCGCATTCACCGAACCCTTCTTAATTTTTTTTTTTTCTCCCGTTAAACCGCAACTAAGCAGTTTGTCAACAGGTTTTTAATCTTCAATTACAATTTAATTTCACATACATAATATTATTACTATAACTATACAGATTGCCACAATTAATACACAGACTTAGTATCTCTATTTAGTAACCATATTTTTAGCTTATACAGTGAAACCCTCTTAAGAAGTTCTCTCTTAAGAAGTTTCGTGGCTTAAGAAGTTTGGTTTTTTCGGTCCCTCGTGAAAAAATTGACCAAATTTTTCCCACATATAAGGTTTTCCTGGTTGAGAAGTTTATTTTTTCCGGTCCCTTGGAAAACTTCTTAAGAGGGTTTCACTGTATCTCAATCTATTTGTAGAATCGCAATTTTTTATATACTTGGTAACATGTTAAATGTTTTGGGCACATTATATTCCAGGGTTCGCCGTCCCTAGTTATTGTTATACTTTGGAACAAGCATTCCTTCATTCTTTGTGAACCTAGTATTATGTTCATGTCCCACTTTCCTCTTATATTAAGATTCAGATATATGCTGAGTCATTATTTTGAACCATGATAGGGCCTGCACAGGTAAGTCAGTTAAATTCCTATACAATAATGATATGATTCGTCTCTGTGAAAAAATATATTTTTAAACTAGTAATTTAACCATAGAATTTTGTACTGATTATAGGAGGTTTAAATTGGTTTTGCAAGTGTGTCCCCAAGTGGTTATGGCATACCGTAAAGTTGATTCTGCGATTGATAAGTAAATCATTTAAAAAATATTCACGGGAATGAAACATTTCAATTTGAACATCCTACCCACTATCGCTCTCAGCCGTTTACAAGTTTTGTTTATTTGTTTGTTCCATTTGAAATTACAATCAACAGTCACCCCCAAATAATCGTATTCATTTACCAGTTCAATACTTTCACACATGCAGGGCTGTAAAGTGGTGGAGACCGTATGTGCATCAATTTAGTTTTCTTGGTATTGGAAATCGAACCGAATCATATGAGTTGGGGGTGTGTCTTGACCTCAGCCGAATCCGAGAGACTGACTCACCGAACCCCTGGGATTCGAATCGAACCCAGGTTAAGAACCACTGCCATAGAGGGTAGTAGACAGGCACGAGTTGCCGATATTTTGTAAACTCGTTGATAACGTCCCGCTATGCTAGGAACAATACGGTCAAAAAAATAATGACAGCTACAGCAAATATTTGATTATGAGTGAGGTTATGAAAGCATTCTAGTTTTTAAATTGCAGAATTCAACAATAATGATTGGCAAACGCATCTCGAGATTTCAGTAACGACGGTTACGGACTGTGCGCAACAAACTGTTTTATTATCATTTATTGAGCAGGCCTCATTCTGCTGATGTAATTTATATTTTATTACATTTCATGTGTAATTTCACATTAATTTTATCAGTAATTGAACTTTAAAACTCAGGAATGAGTCCCGGTACGATCAAGGGAGTTATATGGTGTGGTAGCCCTCTATCCCCCCATCCATGAAGAAGGTTCCCGTTTTTATCTGAAGGGCGTGCTTTTGAAGATATAAGGGCTGGAAGTTTCGCCCTCTAGAACAGTCCAGAACATTCAAGAGTATTCGAGAGCATTCCGCAACTTTCCAGAACATCCCAGAACATTCTGAAATATTGTGGAATGTTTGGGAATTTCCCGGAACATCCCAGATCATTATATAACATTCCAGAACACTCTCTTGTGGAATGTTCTGGAACATTGTGGACCATTAGAAGTCTTTTTTCTATGGGTGTGGCTGCCCATTGGTAGTGGTATATAAAGCAAGATCCGTTGTGGGTTCGAATGTCAGTTAAATCAACTCCCCGAGTGCCCTGAGTGAAGCGAGTACCCCAGCTAGTTTACAATATAAGTATATTCTTTCTTCTGTCCAAATGAGAATCCAATGTGTAGGCTTTAAATTGGTTTATATTAGTAACGATGACATGTTGTGGAAGTTTGTTCCATGCTTCCACTACTCTTGAATGAAGTGTTTCCTAGAATTGGATACAAAAGGTGTTGTGTTATTTATTTTTAGTGCCAACAGAGATTTTCATTTTTGTTGGTGGTGAAGATTTCTTAGAAGCTAGGGCAACTATAATGTTTGTTGCATGACAACTCCATAACCACTGGAGCGATCACGCGAAATAAATAAATTTCCCTCGATAGCTTGAGATTTCCCAGAAGATCATTTTAAAAAATTTTCACCGACGTTAGAAAACCGTACCTTTGAATTTTAACATGGAGACATAAAAACTTATTATAGTGCTATATAGCCAATGAATTAACCTGTATTTTACCGTTTATCTCATATTTATAGGATTTATAAAAAAAATCGTAAAGTTTATAATCGCGCGAATTCTGGGTATTTTTTACTTGAAACTGCCATGAGGGATACTTATTTGGGTCAACATAGAATATTTTCAGTTTCTGTATGTTGTCTGTGGTTATACTTGATAATGAAAGGTGCATATCTATGGAAAAGGGACTTAATTTTATCCGTAAACAGCTGTCGGAAAAAATATTTTAACAAATTACGTTTAACATCGTTTTAAAATAGTCTACGAAGTCCGGATTTGCGACATCTATGGTCATAATAGATATTCCAATAGCTTCGTTTTAAAATAAATGGCTGGCCATGGAAATGTTTTAAATAATTACAATAATTTTTTTACAAATGGTTGGAAAATGTGGTCCATTTTTGGACCGAAATCAATCGCAGAAAAAAAAAGTGGTCCATTTTTCGACCGAAATCGCTCCAGTGGATAAGGTGGCATTTCGACACCCCTTTGGAAAGTCGTCAAAAATTAAAACGAAATTTAAAAATATTATAAATACAAGGTTTTTTTTTCATCACTTTTTGACTTTTCAAAGGATTTATAAAGTTGCACATTGTTCAGTTGTCCGGTCACCATAATCTCCATATTTATTTGCATATCCCGTAGAAAAAGGGTCCAATTTTGTTAGTTGCTTTAGTTTGTAAATTAGCAAGCATTAAAATGATACCCAATTTCCAGACCTGGACAAGCGCCAACAGGCGCTTTTCTGCCCCAGCACTTCTGGCGGACCCAGCAAGGTGGACTATCGGGAGTACCGCGAGCGCCAAGCCAACCTGCGCCGGGCCGCTCCTCCCCCGCGCCATCCTCCTGTCTCCGTCGCACCCAACGCACTCCCCTCCGCCGCCCCACAGCCCCCGCACAACAACAGCACCAGTAGTAGTGCCCCCGCCAGCGTGTCGGCTCCGCCGGGCGCCAATCCCGCTCCCCCGGCTGGCGGGGCCCCTACGGCCGGCAGCCGGTGGGCCCCCTCTAACGGGGTACGTCAGCCCCCGCGACACCCGCAGCCTAGGCACCCCACTAGACATTCTCAACGTGAGTATACTAATACTTATCTCATACATAGTCAGATCAAATACCCATTTCATTATTATATGGGGTGTCCGGGGATAAAGTACATTAACTTAGAGAGGTGATTCTACAAGATATTATAAGTAAAAAATATAAATAAATTTTTTCGACATTCCAACTATTAGGGGTAGTTTTGTGGTAAAAATATAAAATTAGACCGGCGTGTGTGGCCAGCTTTATTATATTCCGCTGTTACGATACGGGCCAATCACAACCAATCGTGCCCGGCAGCAAGTAAGATCGTACCTATAAGGATTTTTAGTAGGTATGTCTTTTTGTATGGGAAAAAAAATGTTGGAATTTCGGAAAAAGTTGTTAATCTTTTTACTTCTACCATCATGTAGAATCACCTCCCGAAGTTAACGCATTTTTCCCCCGGACACCCTGTATAAAAAGAATCAAAGATAAACTTCAAATCTTTCAAACCTTTTTAACCTATTGATTATGAAGGTACCCATTGATTATAAAAATATCCTACTTTAAATGATGACACTAATGTTTGTAAAAACTTAACCGGTCAAGTGCCGGCCCCCTTCAGGCACCACTTTCCTTTTTTCTAACAAAGCATCACTTCGAATTTTGAATTGAATGTTTTGTGAATTAATTTTAAGCTATCATATATTTTATTGACCGAAACACATTCCTAGAACAATAAACTATGTACCTACTAAAACTTCATTACTTATAGGTTTTACGATGTTTTCGTCAAGAAACACGCAACAGATTTGTGCTGCAAATTTGACATTTCAATTCCACAGATAAAATCATTTAAAAATATTCTGGTGCTGCCAGGTGAATGAAACTAGTGGCTATATCATCTATGATATTGGCGCAAGCTATTCTGACCTTGTTCTTCATACAAATCCTGTACACAGAAGGGTCAAAATCGCATTCAAAAATATTTTTTTAGAAATTTTTGCACACATGGCCTGCAATTTCGCGTTCCTGGCAAACAATAGGTTAAAGATTGTGAAGCAAGAAATTACAACAGATGTTAGTTGGAGCAAAGTTGGTTTAAGACTGACTCTTGTCACATCTCGCTGTAATTGATGTTTGCCCCATACAATGCTTTGTTTATTAGAAAGAGAGAGTGGATACAAGCAAGCACCAGCAATATGTTCTGTTTTTTAATCGTTTGACTTGTTTCAGCCCCGCCCCCGGAACAGCGTCCTCGACCTCCACAGGCCGTCCCGCCCTCCATCCCGCCACCCTCCGCCACCCTCCCTCCTCCTGCTGCAGTGGTCCCGCCCGCCGCCCCCGCGCTCGTTCCCGCAGCTCCCCCACCCGCCCCTCCCGCTAGACCCCCCTCGCTCTTCTCTCCGGAGCAGCGCAAACCCTCCCTGCGTCCGCAGCCCCTACCCCCGCCTCTCTCGCCCTTCAACTCTCCTCCCACATCCCTGGCCACCGCCCCCCCCGCTTCCCGCCCCCGCTGCCCTGGAGACCGACCCTACCCTTGTATCCTCCCTTCTCAAGGAAGCCATCCCGCATAGATCAGACAAGAAAAAGAAGAAGGATAAACACAAGCATAGAGATCGCGATAAACGCGACGACAGGAAAAAGCACAAGAAGAGTAAAGATAAGCGCCGAGAATCGGACGCCCCTAGTAATAGTAGCAGTTTGCAGCCGCAGCAGCACCCGCTGTTGTTGCCCGCTGCCAATATCTCCACACCCATCAAGATCACCATCCCGCGCGAGGCTATCGTCAATTCAAACGTGGCCGCCGTGCACAATATGTCTTCTAATCAATCCTCGCAAGAGTCGGGTGCACCTACTCGCTTGAAAATTAAAATACCCAAAGAAAGGTTGCGGACGGAGCCTCCCGTTCCTCCGGTGCTGAAGATCAAGATTCCCAAGGAGATGGTGGAGGGGGCCCGCAAGAGGCCCTTGCCCCCGCAGCAAGGGGACAACCCGCCGCCCGCCAAGTCCAGGCAGGTCAGTAACACACACCCACAGTCACAGTCGGGTCACACAAACACATTTACCAATCAGAGTCAGGGTCAAGGTCAAAACCATCAGAATCCCATTCAAAATCACCAGATTCAAAGTCAAAATCAAAACCACCAAAACCAGGGTCACAATCAAAATCAAAGTCAAGGTAGTAGCCATGTTAAAAACCCCAACACCAAAGCTCCGGCCTCGAGCCATCCGAACAGTAATGGCCAATTCAATAAACAAAAGTCTTTTGCTTTCGATCAAGGAAACAATAATAATAACAACAAAGATCATAGGTTCGGAAATAACAGCGGCGGAGGGATGCACCATTTCGGTGGTAACATCAACATGAACAATTCCCCCTTCCCGGGCGGGGCAAATGCCAAGAAGGCGGGCAGGCACCCTCCCCCGCAGTTCAACCCCATGATGGGTGGAGCCTACAGGCCTCCGCCGCCCTACGGCATGTACCCCCGCCCGTATCTTCCGCCACCCATGTACTTTGCGCAGGGTGCCCCACCCGTGTTTGGCAGACCCCCCCCGCCTCCTCTACCGCCACCCCTGCCGCCACCACCCCCCCCCTCCACCGTAGTGCAACAATTATCACTAGACTAATTATTACTACACCCATTCATTATTTGTCAGACAGAGTATATTGCACTTCTTTGATTTGCGGTGGATATAGTATATTGAAATTCGTATTTCCCAACATTCCAATACAACAGAGATCCCTACTCTGGTCATAGTGACAACTAAACTTGGGTCTTAGAGTGTGGTATGAAACAGTGGGTTTTTTTTATTTCCTATGCTTACCCATAATATATATTATGTCCAGGGTAATTATGTTTTTCCAGTATGTATATTGAAATTATTGTTTCCCAACATTTCCATAACGGAGATCCATACTCGGGTCAAAATGACAACTATACTTGGGTCTTAGAGTGTGGTATGAAACAGTAAATCCGCTGTTGATTTCCTTTACTTACCCATAATATATATTATGTCCAGGGTAATTATATATTAGTCCAGTATATTGAAATTACCAACATTTCCATACCACAGAGACCCTTACTCGGGTCAAAATGACAACTACAACTTGGGTCCTTGCAGTGTGGTATGAAACGGTAGATTCTCTGTTGGTTTCCTTTGCTTATCCAACACGTGTTGAGGGTATAGTTGATATTGAAGGCAATGTAATAATTTGGTCACTTTTATCTTTCCATCGCTAGCCGTTAGCATAATTTTCTTTGAAAAATATAAATAATGCAGTTTTACAAATATTGGAATAGACATTGCATTGCTGGCTAATGTTTTTTTTATTATTTAAAAAAAAATGTCTAACGGATATTAGATTTAACACGGGTATTAAAAGTAAGTAGATTATGTTTTCCAATTCCTTCACCTTCTACTTTAATACTTGGCTCATGTTGAAACAATTTCACATTTCCATAGTTAGCGTGTTTAATATATGTATTTTTTTTTATTTCTATGCGTTTGACCATGATTTGACCCTGGCAGATAAATAATATTGTAATACCCATTTTGTTTTAATTACAGTCAGCTTTTTATAAAATGTCAACCGTCTTACTCATAATCGCAGAATAAGATAATACCACGATAATACGAATGGGTTAGGTAAATTTGTATATATGACAATTTCACATAACCTGTTCGTATTATCGTGGTATATTATCTTATACTCATAATCGCAGAATAAGATAATACCACGATAATACAAATGGGTTAGGTGAAATTTGTATATACGACAATTTCACATAACCTGTTCGTATTATCGTGGTATTATCTTATTCTGCGATTATGAGTAAGACAACAAATGTATATTGACAAGTTTGCACTTAAATGCGTAATTGCAGAGCGTATTTAAGTCTTCTGTTCTTTAACATTTTTATAATTGTCGATTAACTGACTGTATTTATAACTAATAATTTAACTGATAGTTTAAGACCACTTGCATAATATACAAAGTAATTTCCTAACAATGCGTATTTAAAAAAGTAAAACTATGTAGTTTATGTGTTTTTAGCATAGAAAGTACCATATTTTGATAGAGTTATCAATTTGTTTGTAGAAAAATACAAAAATATTACTTACGTAGTTTTGTTTGCATGAATTAGTTTTCAATGCAAGTTTTTAGAATTTCTTCGCCTGAATGCAGAAACCTAACCAAATTTTACAGGGCAGCCATTCATTTTAAATGTTAAAAATATAATTTTGTATTTTGAGTGAATAAATTTTGATTACGTCTGCAATCAAGTGATGATTTTTTTCTGTGAATGATTTATAATATATAATTTAAAAAAAAACACAATTTACATTGTGTAAAAAAAGTAATCATACACATTATTTTTAGATATAATAAATATGTATATTTTTAAAAATTTGTTTTGTGGCTAATAATTATTGTTTTTAGGTTTAGTTAAATAATTATATTTAAAATATCCACTGTGTTCTTAGTTTAAGTGTTTTAATTTTTTTTTTTAAATTGTAGATTTTATATATCATTTAGTTTTATTAAATGTCAACATTTTTGTAACGATTTAATTGCAAATGCAAAAATATTAAAAATACATTCATTGTAAGATGTAGGTTTACTAGCTCTGTATATCCCTATGGAAAAGTGTGTTCTACCAATACTTGATGTAGATTAAACTACAAAATAATAAATAAGATCATAGCGCATCGAACATACTATGAAGCTTTTCAGCTGATCACAAATTGAACAAAAACTGAGAGGAGCCGAGAATTGGCATTTAACGTCAAATGTTAAAAAATTCTTAGATGGCGCTAATTGTCGATTTGATGGTCATCAAATAATTTGATTGAGTTTGAAATAAGCCAAGCTAAGCCAACAAACATGAATTAGGTAAGGTAGATAAGATAAATCAATGTTACCCCCTTAGTTTGTTTGAGAAGCACTGATATAATGTAGTCATTTGACATTTTGAATGAATAAGAAGAAATACATTTTCAGTATTCTTACAATTTTAACATTTTCTATTACAAGTTAATTGCTAGATTTCTTTATTTAATATTTACAGTGGAACCTCGCTGTGAGTGATTCGCATAATGAGCAAAACAAATTGTTAAAAAATGCATAACGATTGCCCGGGCCCTGTGAGTGTGCGTTCAAAACATGGGAATGGTTTTTCTTCAGAAACTCACAAGAATGTGATTCTTTAGACAATTTCCCAGAAAATTAACGAATGCAATCGGAACATAGAAATTATTTCTCCGGAAACTCAATTTTGCAGTAATGTCATTTAGAAAACTTTTGAAATTGTTAATAATTGCATTCGCAAAATAGAAATGGTTTCTTTCCAGAACTCGCAAGACTGAAATTCTTTAAAGATAATTTTTAAGAATATTAGCAGTTGCATTCTAAACAAAGGAGTGGTTGCTTTTCAGAGCTTGCAAGAGTGAGATTCTGTAAAGATATCTTTTGAGATCATTTAATTGCACTCCGAACAAAGGAATGGTTTCTTTCCAGAGCTCACAAGAATGAAGAAAATATACCTTTTGAGATCATTAATAATTGCATTCCGAACAAAGGAATGGTTTCTTTCCAGAGCTCACAAGAATGAAGAAAAGATATCTTTTGAGATCATTAATAATTGCATTCCGAACAAAGGAGTGGTTTCTTTCCAGAGCTCGCAAGAATGAGATCCTTTAAAGATGATTTTTGAGAACATTAACAGTTGCATTACAAAGGAGTGGTGTGTTTTCAAAGTTTCGCAAGAATGAGATTCTTTAAAGATATCTTTTGAGATCATTAATAATTTCACTCCGAACAAAGGAATCATTTCTTTCCAGAGGTTGCATGAATGTGATTCTTTTTTCGGCATGGAATGTATTATTTTATTTTACATGGGAAAATTGGTTTAACTTTAGTGTTTTACATTACAAGTAAAACCTCCCACTCATTACACAGGGTGTTAATCCGTCTGCTTGTTTAGGAATAAATACATCCCAAAACATGTAATCGCGCTATACTTTCATAAGACCAAAAAGGTCCCGAGCGACCTTAAATTTTAAAAGCTATATATCTCTCTTCCTCTCATGCAAACATATGTATTCTTTCTTTTAACCAGAAAGAGAACGAAATAATGCTTCTAATTGTCTTCGAAATATGAAAGCTATCTTGCATAGATATTTTACAATCTCGATCCAAAGTGGTTTGGTGCGAAAACCGAGCCTTTCGGATTGTGAGGTGCGAATATATTGAACGAAGCAGACGGGTTAAGGGACATACTTGACATGCTTTAAGCAGTGATTCCTTACATTATTTGGAGTAAAAAATGTTAATGAAATTTTGGTCTCCGGTGATATTTTTGATGGTTTTTTTTTCTCTACTAAAACAAAAAAATCAGTAGGTATTGGATAGTTAGGGACGTGGTGGGGAGCTGGTTGATTACTCGGCTGTGACCAGCGACCAGCGACTACATGTTGTTTAATTTTAAAGATTTAAAAAAAAAAATAAATAGACATCCAAAAAGTCACTGGAGACCAAACTATCATTTACATTTTTTACTCCAAATAATGTCAGAAATCACTGGTTAAAATAAGCCAAGTATGTCCCTTAACACCCTATATATCCCAGCTATGCGTTTTGCTTGGACCAAAATGTAGTGTGGAGTTAAATTCGTTGATTTTTTTTTTAAATCATCTCCACACACTGTACATTGTGGCTGGCTGCCAAGCAAAACGCACAGCCGCGATATATAATGAATAGGGTGTTTAAAATTTTCGTACGATTTATGCACATTAAGCAAGGTCCCACTGTATTATTCTTATTTTTAAAATCACATTTATTAGTTTTTACTTTATGTTTTGTTTACCTATTTGTTAATGTTTTTATTTCTTTAAGTGTCCCTTTAAAATGGTACATAACATTTTTGTAAATACATAATTCTTTATTAGCTACATATCTGCATAGATTTTATAATGAATTTTTGAACTTCCTTTAATATTGTGACTTAAATTTCTTTATGATTTGAACTTCTATTAGGTTGATGAAGAAATCTATATTTTTAGAAATATTTATTTTAGTGTACAATTGAAGACAATTCTCAGTTTAAAAAAAGCATTGGTTAAATACATTTTATTTTAGTAACTAGATTTAACCCCTTAAAAATGTGTGGGTTTTTACCGCATTACAACGAAAGCTCGGCGAAGGAAATATTTACCATAAAAGTTAGGAAAAAAAACCTATTTTGTGGTATCTGATATATGTTGTCTTTCCAAGGTTTATCTCATTTTACGGTATGCACATAATTTTTATTTGCAGAATTGAATTGCATTTCTGATTTGGTTTTTTCAGTTCGTTTGATTGAAATATGAATTTAACACATTTTATTTTCCTATCAAGTGTGACCTATTATGTAATTTCTACAACACATTTAACTACGTATAATAAGCACTCTTTTCCCTCTGTCACAGAATTCCGCCAATAATCCACCTTTTCAAACACTCTTTTATTTTATCACACATTCAAATACGAATGAACATTTACTTAGAAAATACCCACCCCAATTTCAGTCAATAGGTACTTAATTATAATGTTATTTATTGAGGAGTTATAGTTTATCATAGATCCTTATATTTTTAATAAAACAATCTTTGTTTTATTGTTTTCCAGAACCGAAATTAATAGTTTGAACGATTTTCATAAACTTAACTTCAAAATATTTTGAGGAACGTTGAATACTTTTAACATTAATTCTTCAACCAAGAATTTATGGGAATATTTGGCACATTTCTAAATTGTTTGTGATTACATAATTATTTTTTATTGTTTCTTGATTGTATTCTTCTAGATAATTACTTTAGTCTGAGGGGTAAAACTCGCAATTTTGTAATTGTATAATTTTTCAAATGCAATTATTTAGTTTGTGAAAAGCGTAAGCGATATTATACATTTTGTTATATTGGATATTAATTCCCGAAATACAACATACCTACTGTCTTATTTGTTGCATAATACATTTTTTTATTTAAAATTTATTTTGACTTTTATTGTACTCAGAATTTACATCGATTTCAAAACATTTCTAACTGATATTTCAAAAAATACACAGCGTCATATCACATTTTACAACAACTTCCAATAGTTTGTAATAGGTACATACTTACGTAATAATCACTTGAAAGTGTTAGTTTTTTGGAATTCTTTCTTAAATTTTTTTTACTATTATTTTTGCCTTGTTTTTTTGAAAATATTGTTTCAGCTTGAAGGTGATGGCAAATGCAACAATTTACCCCATTTATCATTGAAATGCCCTCCGTACTGTACTCACCTGCAAATCTTACTTGTGACTTTAAATAAGATATGGATATTTTCAAGATGAATCTCTTCAAGATTCACATTGGTCAGATAACTTGTCAAGGATCAGATTGCAGATGAAGTTGTACGTTCGTCACGTCAATGTTCTGTGCCCGATACATTATCTGTTACGCATTTTATTTATTATTATTATTATATATTATATGCACGACGTAGAATACATAGTTGATTTTTTAATATGACGTAGTAGTTAAGGTAGAATTTTTGTGAAAATGTCATTTATAACATTTTCCATTTCCCATAATAATTTGTTAGGTTGTTAAAACACTAACTATGTACTAATTTTCAAGGGATTAATTGTATGTTTATTTTGTTTGAAACTTGTTATAGCATTTTTAACCCTTTGCTGACTGGTGGCAAAATTTTTGCCACCTAATTTTGAATTTTTTAAATTAGTCTTCATAAAAGGCTAAAAAAGTCGATTGTCGTTGAAATTAGTGCTTTTTGTCACCATTTGAAGGTTGTAGAGGTGAAGTACCCCACTAACATAACAAAATCTACAGTCTGCTGCAAGAGTGAATGAACATTTGGATTTGGTCATGTTCCCACACTTGCGCAGCCGACTGTGTATAAAATGTAAATATATATTATAATGATCTCACTTATTGTCTATTCCATGTGCGTAGGTCCCGGGCGGAGTATTCTGGTCCAATGTTGGCTTTACTTTTTAGTGAAAACTTAAATTTTTTGTTTATACTGTTTATTCCACAACCTCTGCTAAACCCAATCATGATTGTATGTCAAATGTTATTACCTGCTCACTAGGCTTGGTGGCTGAACTGATGTGCTTTACAAAATATGTGTTGAACTGCCATTTGTGCTAGTTCAATCCCGCCTCACGACAAACACTCTGATACTTGCTGTATAGTATAGTTCAATACACAAATACCAATATATCCTTCTATTTCACAGCACAACATAATCAAAAGTCTGCGAAAAAAATCGCTTAACCTTGTGTACATTTTTGATCCGTTTGTATAATTTTTTTGGTCGACGAACATACATTTTTTTTGGTATATTTCTTACTTGGTTGGTATGGTATATCTATCTTAACATTTTCAGGGGTTTTACTAACATATTTAACTTATTATTTTTGAAAATGATTATCATCATTCACAAAATACATGTAAGATATTTTTGGCCAGTTTCCCAGTCTTGGCCTAATCAACTCGTGCTGTGAAAGAAGTATGTATTAACTTTGGTCAGGCCAAATGTTGAACCATGGACTGTTCTATTTCTATCTCACATCAGCCACCAAGCCAATAAATAAATAAAAGCAAACCGAAGAGATAATAAGCCTGGTGGTTACAAACTTGAACTTGTATTCATGCGTGCTGGGTTTGAATCCTGCAGCGAGCACCGACTGTCTACCTCCTTAGAACAAGCTGAACTTATTCAAGAGGAAAGATTTTCTATCTCCGTCTAAGTATAAATTCATATTAAGCTCTTTCCACAGTACATACTTAGTTTTAGACTTTTTACACATATTTTATACTCCTCTGGATTTTGGGTTAACTTTCCTAACAAATCAATCATTTAAATCTTTTGTTGTATTCAATCGTCTTTCATTTCATCTGTTTTCACTCTTGTTTAAGTCCCACCGCTTGTCTTTCACTTCAACTATCTCTTCTCATGAATATGTCTAAATATTGGCTTGGCTTTTATGGCACTGGGATTTGTGGCTTTGATTCTGTAGGGTTTTATGACTTAAAAGTTACTGATCTGGGTTTGCGGCTTCACCTCCATCATTTTAACCTCGGAATTTGTAACCTTAAATTGGAGACCCGAGATTTTTAAAATATTTAAATTTCTTTTAATTTTTTTAATTCTTGGATTCTGGTTTCGAAGGGGCTTGATAACTTCACATTTCATTAATTTAAACGTACAGACCTCGAGTTTTATGACTAGTATATATGTTATTTTCATATTTATAATTACTTTTTATGGTCTTCCAATGATTTCTTCTTTTGTACCTTGGGTTTAGTAACTCTGAAGTCATTTGCCCTCGGCTCCGTGCTTAATCTCCCCGGTTTTTGGTTAGTTTTAATAATAACAACAATTATATTTTATATTGAAAGAACTCCCAAAAATCTTTGTAAAAATTTATCATCCACACTATTTTTCCCACACCGCCAAAATAAACTTGATAAATTACAATCTTCAGATGTATGTTTTAGAATTTGCGTTATTTTTTTTACACGTCAGTTAGAAATGTTTTAAACGATTATCCCAATTTCCTGTTCCCTAAAAAAAGCAACAAAAAAAATCAAATGATGTTGGCACAAAATGTGTTTTCAAAAAAAGTTGCAATATATTATATTGTACGATGATCGGTAGACCATGCCAACCCAAGGGTGATATTTACCAAGAAAAGTTGTAATAACATTAAAAATATGGTTTATTTGTGAACCTCCTCTACTTACATGTATTAAAACCTTATTATAAAAGTTGTTAAGCTGCAACAAATAATTTGCGCACTTCGGCCGACTTTGAAAACAAGGTAAGTGATGACTGCATTCATTATTGGTTATAGCAGAAGGTTGTGTTTAATAAACAGTAGCACAAAAGTGAAGCTACTCTAAAAAGAAAAAGTAGTTTTTGGCCAGAATACCTTTCATTTACCGCACTGTGCACCAAATGCCTGCATTTTAATGTTTTCATTAAATAGGATATCTTACCGAATGGTCAAAATATGTGCTTTTACATAAAACAGTACATCTCGTTTATTATGATTTGGGACATAATGATGAGTGAAAACTAAATCATACTTCAAGGATAATTTTACCTGAACAAGAGAATGTCACTACTTTTTAAATGCATTATGCCAATAGTTGGTCAACAATGAAGTCTTATACAATTTAGATTTGCAGACCTTCTGCAAAAGTAACACTCAGTTGACATTTCATGAATTGAATATATCATAATATTCTGTTTAAAAACATTGAATTAGTCTTTATTTTTCGTCAAATGAGCACTTTTATTATTACCGTGACGATCCACGGTTACGCTACTGTGACAGCATAAAAAAGGCAATAAACATACATTCCTTATCACAATAATGCTGCAGCTTTTTCAAAAGATGTAATACACAATGTACGTAGGTCTGTTGCCTCCAAAGGAAAAAAAGTAATCATTTTCTTGCATCTCTCTCACACACCACATCGTGATGTCTCCGTAGACCCCTAAAATATTACCAGCAGTGATGAAAATTTTGAAAGTATGGAATATAGTTACAAGGATAGTATTGAAGTGTGAGTGAATTCCAAATATTCAAAAATGCGCCTACGGTTTTGATTTTGTTCTTTAAACATATAATGCTTCAGCTCTTTCTTACACACTAAATAACAACAGTCAAAAATAAGACAAACAGTGAATGTGTGTCTGCACCCTCCCAAAGCAAAAATACAATCATTATCGTACATCTCCCTCACACATAAAGAAAATGAAAAGCAATTCCCGCCGCCATAGTTGAGCCGTAATAAGATATATCTGTTTCCTACAAGGGAAAAAAGTAGTACTTTGGAGGACACAGACACATATTGTGTGTCTCATCTTTTGTCTCACCATTATTTAATGTGTTAGAAAGAGCTGCAGGATTATTAGGATAAAGAATGTACATTTTATCCTTTTTTTGTGCTGTCATGGTACCGTTATCATGGATCATCACGGTAATAACTAAAGCGCTCAAAGGTTTTCTTAGTACTGATTGAATATTGATTTAATCTAAAAAATTGTTTCATATTTTATGGCCGCAAACAATGAGGTTTTATGAACAATAATTCAGAGCTGTGAATCGGCTGACAAGAATTTAAATAAATGGACGACATGAATTGAGACATGTTTTGAGATTATAGTTAAAATCACAAGCCTGGTAGCTTCTATGTCACTCTAATAAAGTTGTACTGTTTTCATTTGAAGGACGTAGATTTGATTTGAGTTTTATTTTTTCTTTACTTTATAATATATTTTTTTGGCATGTGGTAAAGTGCGGCATTTTCATGGAGGTATTTTGGTTATGTTTACAGGGCTTGAGTGGCATCGTCATGGGGAATGGACAACACCACAGTTATCAGAAGTGACCCGGGTGTGCATAGCGAATCTTGCCCCTTATGGCAGGCATAAAGTATTCCCACCTGGAAAATATGCTTCGGCACAAAGACGATTAATAATTGTGAAAAATCGCCATTGAAGTTCTTTTTTTTTTAATGAACAGCTTTGTGCTTTTGAAAAGTATTGTTAATTTGTTTTGAAAATACCTCGAATAGATACAGAATTATTAAGAAAAAAAAAATTTGTTAAATATTAATGACATGAGAATTTAAAGAATTCAAATTCAATCTTAATTTAGAAATATTTTTATTCGAATTTTTGTGCATTTCACACAGTTATGTACATGCTTTGGATATTGATAGGTATTTCCAAATATTTCATCCCATTTTGCAGTGGCAATAATATTGCCACCAACATCCAAAGGGTTAATACTCATGAAGTCAATATTATTTAAAACCACAACATTATTTGTCAATAATCCCGCTTGCATGCGGTATGATCCAAAAGTGGTTCTTCACAAAGAGACATTTAAAGTGAAAGTTATATTTTCAGTTTAGTTGTGACTTTTCTTACTTTTGACCGGTTTCCAAACAAGTACCCTTCTGTTAAGTGGTTGAAATACTAACCACTACATTGAAAAAGCCTTGACATATTTAGAGAAATGGTTTTGTGACCCAACTTGTTTCAGATGGAATGGTAGTTTCCAACATTTTGGCAAGTTATTGAATATTGCATCACATTTATTTTTATTTTAGTAAATAATAGTGGTGCGTATAAAATGGACTGGAATCTCTAGAAATTGTCCCCGTATAATATACTAATTTTCAATATACATAATATAACTTTCTATGGAAGTCATTTAGGAATGTAAAGTGGTTAGTATTTTTACCATTTTATAAGTGCAGTGGTATGATTTTATTGTTTTTGTAATAAATGTTTGTAAATGAATGGCAATTTCTACATCTTTTTGACCATTCTTTTGGTTCTCAAATTGTTGTCAGGAATGAAAGAATGCGGTGCGTTCAATTATGAGTTTCTCAAAGTTTAGTGTAATTATTTGTTTTTGTATAAAAGGTGGAAAACATACAAAATTAGTATGAATTTCCACATTTCCTTGAGTTCTGTCACACCTTTATTATGTATGATAATTTGAATGTTTTATAAAAGAGCAATATCATTTGGGACAATAAAGTAGAAAACCAAAAATTATGTGCAATTTAAAAAAAAAAAATAATTTGCAAACAACCTACGAAAAAGATATTGTGTAACATATTTTTAGACACCTAAGCGATGCGGGTAAAATCAGCGCCCCGAGTATAAAGTGACCGACTTTTGGCTCAGTAGCTTTAGTGACATTAGTCAGGCGGAAGCTTTCTCTACTCGGTGCTGCCTGATATGCCTGGGACGCGGGGCGGACCCACTTGGCTGGGCCCAAACTAGCTACAATTTTTTTTATTATTATTTAATTTTGTATCTTAAGTATTTTTTAGGTTTTTTTAATGATTGATATTTAGTTGAATATGTTCAAATATTATGTTATTGCGAATGTGCTCTCGTTTAGAAATGCGAATACCAATGTGGAATACCTCTGCTCATTGAATCAATGAACACAACTTACTTCTTAGTAAACTAACATTCAATACATCAACCATTTCTCTTCACATTATCTGATCTTAATTAAATTATGTACAAGACAATCGCTTTGTATAAAAGTTTAATATATTTATCGCCGACCGGATTGTCAATACTCATCTTGAGGAATCTTTGGTAAAAACAAGGCGACAAATATATCAATAAATTAGTGGTTTGAATAAAGTGATTGCTTTCTATGAAAATATTAATTTAAACAATTATTCTGAAATTTTCATATACTGGTAGACAGCTGCTTCATTTGCTTTGTTTGTAATTTGAATCTACCATGTTATATTTGGTTTTAGACGTCTGAATGTAATTTCAACCAAAATTATGGATTTAAAATTAAACCATCACAAAAGTACATTTTTTCATAAATTTAATGTTTTAACCCAGTGATGCACAACCAGACTGGGGGGCCAATTTGTCCATTATTAATTTGTTCGCTTGACATGTTTAACTATGCAATCTGTGGCGTCCAAGTAAATTCAATGAATTTTGAACGAAAACATGCACAAAATTGTTTGTAATTTTGGGGGACTGATTTAAAATTGACAGACAAAAGTTTGACATTATCGCTTTCGTATTTTGTAAAATTAAACGAAAACGTTAATATTTGATAATAGGATCACTCGGAAACCCAAACGATTGCTCTTAAATAAGTTCTGTCAAATGTTTTCAGAAACAACATTTGTAAGCTTACCCTTGTAAAATGCAACTCTGTTAAAATAATAAACAGAAAGCGCCATAGGCAAAAATTTTGCTATTTTGAAGTTTAAACCAAAAAATGATTTTGATTTTTGACATTAGGAGAATCAGATCCCACTCAAATTTTTTTCTAGAAATTAGATATCAACAAAAGAAGTGCTTTACAACACGGTTAAACCACAAAATTCGATCTTTAAGAATATTCAAAAATTAAAAACTTGAAGATAGACTAAATTTTACCGCTATACTTTTTTTGCAAAACAGATCAGAAACTAACTGTTGAATGTTTTTACCACTTTTTATTATTTTTGGAAAGGCTCGCTGGTTGAGGGTTGTGCGTCACTGTTTTAATTGATCCTATGAAATTTTTCCTCAACATAATTATAGTAAATGCCGCTAGATTATCATGTGAAAATGACATTTGGCTAATTCAACTACATTTAAATTTATTGTATCATTTAAAATCGTAACGCGTCCATAAAAATATTTATGTAAATAATGAAACTTGTTTTTTCTAACTGAGATCTGGGCGAGTTCAAAACGCAACTTACAGGCATTCAAAATGTGTTGCAAGCACATTGCTTGTTCCTTCAATTTGTTCCACCTGTCTCGAGGTTACACATAACCGCCCAGTATTGCTGATGGAGATTTTCTTTGAATGTTATGTGTTGTGCTAATCCGCATGTTAACATGTGAAAAACTGACTGTGAATAAAATAAATAAAAATCAAATATTGTAGTATACTATGATGTAAGCTAGTTGTAAGCAACATCTGACTTAAGTCACGGACAAATTTAGTATTCTAAATTATATTATATATTTTTTTTTATTAAATGAAAGTGTTGTTGAAATTTTGAAACCGAGTTGTTTTTTATTTGATTTTTCATTTTAGTTTGGTTAATTTTTATAAAACTAAAAAAGGTTTGGTTTTGTACTTTTTCATTGAGAGTATCGCTTGGTTACCCTGCTATAGTGTTATCATATACAGTATCTCTTATAAGTAGCGTGAAAACTTAGCTATGGTATCGTCAAATACTGTGGAACTCTGCTATAGATACATCAGATACAGTGACAACTTAACTATAGTGTCATCAGATACTGTGAAACTCTACCATAGTGTCGTCAGATACAGTGACAACTCTGCTACACTGATGTCAGATATAGTGACAATTCTGCTATGGTGATGTCAAACACAGTGACAACTCTGCTATAGTGTCTTCAGATATTGTAAAACTCTGCTATAGTGACGTCAGATATAGTGACAACTCTGCTATATAGTGACATCAGATACAGTGATAACTCTCCATAGTGTCATCAGATACCGTGAAATTCTGCTATAGTGGCGTCAGATACAGTGACATCTCTGCTATAGTGTCATCAGATACTGTGAAACCCTGCTTTAGTGACTTCAGATACACTGGCATCTCCGCTATAGTGTCATCAGATACTGTGAAACTCTGCTATAGTGACTTCAGACACACCGACAACTCTGCTATAGTTTCGTCAGATACAGTGATACTTCTACAGTGTCGTCAGATACAGTGAAACTGCTGTAGTGATGTCAGATACAGCGACACGTCTACTGTAGTGACTTCAGATTTTGTGACACAAATTCTTTAGCAGAACTTCTAAGAAACATGTTGGATGCAATGGAACGAGTCCGCTAATTATCCGTATGTATACATAGTTGTACTGTTATTTGTAGATCCAAGGTATCTAACTGCAAAATATATCACTTTTGGGCAGAAGTTGTTCATAAAATTATATCTTTTACCATAAATGGAAGAAAAAAACTATTATTCAACACCCTAATTTTAGTATTCCGTAGTTATTTTTTTAACTCATTAAATTATTTGGCAAATAAAACTATAAAATCCAGTAAAAATAAAATGCACCCAATACTTGTTTAACCAAATTATGTTACAGAAAATGTTTAAAGCATGAATAAAATATAATCTTTTAGATAGGTAGGTATTATGAAGATTTTCGATTTTAACCCTTTGACATTAGGTGTCAAATTTATTGCCACTTGGCCCGCGCTTCCAAGCGGTCAATTATTTAATCACTGAATTGCAAATGGGTTAATGATCGTTTGTAGATGTTAGATCATTACATTTACATGCCTTCTTAGTTTACGAAAATAAAGTGAATGAAATGAAATGAATAGTTAGTTGGTGGCAGTAATGTGATGACAATCCAAAATCGAAGTAGAAATCCCCTTAAAAATAGGTGCCGTAATATGGGGTGACATTGATCATCTTTTATTCTTATCTCTCGAATTCTCGCTATCATTCACAAACAAGATGCTTCGAAAATAAGTGTTAAATTACTTGGTTTCTAGTTATATTCAAACATATCAATGACGGAAATTTGAAAAGCCGTAAAGGACAAAGGAGAGCGAAAAGAAAGTTTTTTATTTTTTCTAAAATATCATCTCCTGTTTTTGTAGACCTATAATTATAAAATAATGTTAAATTTCAGAATACTTAACATTTGTGAATTTCTTTAATACACTACGAAACAGTTCGAAAGAGAAAAAAAAATCAGAAAAAAATTACATTTATCTGACGTTATTATTACGCTATTGTCTGTATTACGAATCCGACTACGAGTACAAATCTGACTACGTGTCTTACGCAAAACCGTTTTCGTATGTTGAGTTTTGTTACAAATCTACTTTGGTAATAGAACCGAATTAAAGCAATGCCAAAAGATGGCGCCACTTACGTTAACAGCTAGTGTGAGGAACGTTAGCCGGCAGGCATAAGTACTATTGGATTCGTACTATCGTAAATCTCTCCGGGTATGGAGAGTTGGATGGTATGATTATTATTGTAACTGGCAGTTATGAATAATGACACCACGTTGTGATTTCTACCACGCGTCTACATATTATATATGAAGTCATTGTCTGTAGCGGTTACTTTGACCCAGTGACTAGCTGTCACTGGATCCGAGAATCTGGCTATTTTTGGAACCAGTTCCTATTGGATTTATAAAATGGTCACCAACACTCCAATTGGGCGAAAGCCGCCCACAGGGCCTAGCAGCAAAAACCTGCAGAGCGGGTTTTTAACTGCTATTTTTTTTATTATTGTCCTTTGCAGCATTTTAAATTTCCGCTATCGATACTGATGTGTAAAGCTGTTTTAATATAACCGTTACAAAAGTTCTGTTTCGTTTATATTGCAAAGTATATCATTGTCTATTGATATATATTGCATATTCTAACTCTCTTAAATATTTTTAGGATTGGCGTAGTGACTTTGTCACAATGTTTTTTTTGTTTGTTTCCCCAAACATATTTATACATAATTAAATGAAGACAATATTAGCGAAACTCAATTGAAAATCTGGAGACAGAAAAAGATATTGGCACCACTGAGACTCGAACCCAGGACCCTTTGCTTACATGGCAAGTGCTCTACCAACTGAGCTACGGTACAGTTAAAAGTGACCGAATTGGATTCCACTCCTGGGTTCGAGTCCCAGTGGTGCAATATCTTTTTCTGATTTTTCTGTCTCCAGATTTGCGATTGAGTTTCACTAATATTTTCTTCATTTAATTAAATATTATAATTTGAGATTTTACTAATAAAGTTAAAAATAAAAATAAATGTGCATAATTTTTTTAAAGGTATATTTTGATACATGTCCAACGAATATTACATAAAATTTTCCAAAGCAAATGATTTTATAAAAATGATATCTAGTTTCAAAGTTGAAAATTGAAGTCACCTCATTTTACACTAATGAATTTCCACCCTGTTTCTCCACTGAAAAGATGATAGATAGTTGGTGCTCTGGGAGTTCAGTTAGAAGAAAGCAGTCGCAAAATTCAGTGGTTCTCAAACCAGGGGTACTATGTGACACAATGTGGAACGCCGGTTAGTCATGCCTTCCAGATGCCTTCGGCTCTATTCTTGTTGTAAAATTATATATTTTACCCTTCATTTGAATGAGTAAAGTTTCAAGACTGCAAGGTTTATTTTTATTGGATTTTCATTAATATCTTGTTTATGATCCTTTTTATTAAGGTTTGGCATTGGGATGGCAGAATGCTAGTCAAATATACTGTAATTGACACAGTGTATTATCTCGGATGAAGATGATAATGAAGATATACTGGACAACCATGTGTGTACTCTATATTATACCTAAACTTGTCTAGTTTTCATGCTGACTCTCATACAACACTTCAGTTGTGCATTCATTATATTTTCAGTCCTGAATTCTGTGGAAATTTATTTTAACTTGTTGTGGATAGAATATCGAAAGGGTCGTTTAGTTTTTAAGACGAATTGAAGGAAGATATACGAAGAAGAAGAACGAAGAGATAATAGAATGCCTCTAATTATTTTGTATCACAAAAATCACAGATCGTTGACCAGATCTGAATAGCCAGCTCTCAAAACATAGGTAGGTACTCTGACCGACGGTGAAATGGAGAACAGACTCTGCAGTGAAACTTTAGCAGTTAATGTAAATATGAAAATGGATTTGAAATTACTTTTTTTTTATTTGACGGACGGCCACAGCTAAATTGCTAGAATGCTCCACTCCAGTGAGGTGTAGTTTGAATCCCACAGTGGGTACTTCCCACCACCATCTTTTTAGTTAGGTTTGTATTATAGATAGATTGGCACTCTATCCTCTGCTAGCTCTTATAAGTAGTTGTCTGAATAGCTGGCTATAAAGCATAGCGTAGCATTCTGCACATTTAGTGAAATAAAATATATAATATCTGGACGTTATATATTAGGCCTTTCAACCGCAATCTACCTCTTGGGTTCCCGCAGATACTTTCGGGTTCTCTAGAAAAATTAACATTTTTACTCTGCTTTCGAAAGATTGTTTTAAAATATGTTAATAAATAATAAATTCATTTGTGAGAGTGAAATGTTTTGTTTTAATTTTATTTTATTTAAAATTTGTCACCAACTGACAATTAATTTTTTGATGTTTCAACATTCATCACATATTAAAACGGTCAAATTGACAATCAGTGCAATTTTTAATTTTTGACATTGAACGGTTTCTGTTAAATGCTGATTCTCAAACTATTTTAGTGTTTGATCAGCCGTCAAACACAACAATATTGCTGTTACACTTGGCGTCTCGTCATAATTTTATTAAAAGCTAAAATGGGCCGAGTAAAAACCTAACCCTAGTTTGTCAACATTTTATTTATAGCTAGATTAGTTACTGTATGTATATATTGGCAAAATTTACATTTTAAATGTCGAAATGCTGTCACTTTTCTAATTTAGATTTTTTTGCCATAATGGAAGGGGAGATTGTTATGAAAATGTTTTTTCAGCACTTAATTTCTAGCATTATAAAAATTTGCAAGGTTTGCAAACATTACTTATATTTTTATAAACCACTTGCTACTAGCATAAATAATCTAACATAAACAACTCTGCCTAGGTTTTAAACTGTACATAACATATTTTATAGGGTCACCACTGCGAGATTTCCCCATTAAAATCAGGAACTGACGATTTCAATGTACATTTTAAAAATATTATTACTACGAAACAAACTGTAGTTCCCGATTTAACCACAATCTCTTATTAACAGCAATATTTAGAAATACCTTAAGGTTCCGTTGTTTCACAGAAATTCACATGTAACAAAGTCATCAAATGGTTATTCAGCGCCATTTTGTTTTTTTTGACATTTGAAAGGTTCCCGTTAAACTTCGATTCTAGATGCATTTCACCTTTCTATAAAATTCTGAAGATTAATGCTAAATTTGAATAACCCTGGAGTGGTCGCATGGATTACATATGTAATCCACTCATGCAAAATTAAAGATTCCTCAAAAAGGGGTGGCACGAATAATTTTATCTTCCGTATACTTTAAGTTGAATAACTCACGGACACGTTCAGCTCAGCGCTGGTGTCGGGCACGCATTGGTTGTATTACAGGAGCTCCGCAAAGTCCATGGTCTACACCTGTAATCCGTGCGACCAATTACGTAACACATTTTGCATATACGAAGAATGTATGCAAAATATTCTATTTTTCTGGTCATTCTATAATTTTATTTTATGTTAATTGTGAAAAACATAGAAGTTATGTTTAATTTATGTTGCTTGTTTCTAATAAACAATGCTTAGATTATAAGATTAAAAAATAAATACACAATATTTCTAAATGATTTCACAAATTTTTTTTAGTTTAAAAATGGCCTACATATGTAATCCACGCGACCAC
Source organism: Limnephilus lunatus (assembly GCA_917563855.2). Classification (NCBI taxonomy): domain Eukaryota; kingdom Metazoa; phylum Arthropoda; class Insecta; order Trichoptera; family Limnephilidae; genus Limnephilus; species Limnephilus lunatus. Next base: position 24,877,174 of record OU830596.1, read on the forward strand.
TGCCGTTACTTTAAGAGCGCGACCATTGCACGGTTAATCCTTGCTACGAATCGGTAAATATTATAAATACCAAATTTGGATAAATTGAAGCTTTTCTTACCGTTTCCACTGAATACAATTGAAATAAAACGGTTAATTACTTAATAAAAAATATAAGAGCAAACTGCTCAAAATTATGCTTTGAAGTGAAAACTTCTTTAGCACTGTTGTGATTTGAAACTTGATGAAACGAAAAATAGTGACACTAAAAAGAGACAAACACACATCTATAAGATTTAGCCTGCGAGAGAATAAGTTAGTATAATCGTCTCCTCTTTGTGCAGTGCTTTGTAGCCTTACCAATCTTTTCTACTTTAGTTTTCTGAAGGTTTCACTTTTACAGATTTTTTTCATTAGAAATGTATAAAAGCATATAAGAATCAACTTTTAAAAAATATTATTTTATGAATAAAATTATTTTCGACAGTTTCTGTTGTTTTTTCTTTCTTATTAAATTATTCACAAAATAGTCCATTAATCACGTGATTTTTTTTTTTTTCAGAATATTATCTTTAAATACAGGTACAATCTGATTAAATTTTGGAAAATTAAGCATCGTGATAAAAATTTCCAGAGAGACATTAAGGTTGCAGGTTGTTTTTGACTGGCATTTGATTTAGAAATCGTGCGTTCAACGAAAAATAAATACACGTGATATGTCATTATATCCCCCCCCCCTCCTTGTGATATTTCGTGATTTCTTCCGAACTCCCCCCCCCCAAAGCTGAAACAGACTTTTAATCGGAATTTAACAGGATCCTTTCAACTATCAAAAAAACAAAATGGCGCTGAATGGCCATTTGTGACATGAATTTCTGCAAAATAACTGGGCCTAACTCTTCAACATTTTATTATGTACAAATCTTTTATTACATGCAGAGAACACTGCATTATGACATATTATTGGATGTTTCCAAGTTAGTATGCTAGAATTAGAAAATTGTGATTATTTTTAAAGAACTGAATTACAAAATACGAATAATGTTGCTTTTTTCTACTTTAAATCATTTTAAGAGCTGTCCATTCATCATACCATGTTTAATAATATGAAAATTATAAGGGAAAAAAATTGAAAATGTTTATACTGTAGATTTGATATATATTTTTCAATTGATTCAGAACTGTTTAGGTATGTATTATAATATTCTCTGAGTTTTTTCTAAGGTATTTAAAAATATGTAATATAAACTGGTTTTTCTCTACTTCATAACAACTTTTAAAAATATATTTATCTAAATTAATAAAAAAAAACATTTAAATACACTCCTAAAATGTAGTGTAAAATCACAAAATTCTACTATAGAAAGTAATTCAGAGTTTAAAAGCCTGAAATTTATTAGAAATTAGCAACTAAAATCACCAAATTTCTTGGCAATACGGTCCCATCGGTAAAAATTAGATTAAACAAAATATTTAGGTACACATATTATTTATTTACTATGTAATGTTATCATATTTCTCTGATATTACAATATAATATTATGTACATTACATTATATAATATGTTGAAGTGTATAATATACTCAAGGTTGTCCCTATAGCTTGCTGTTGTTAATACGCACGCAAGACTTTTTGTAGCATATTATATTTAATATTTAGAAATAGCTCTAACATCCTAAGTGTTTGTCCTATAATTTATACTATAAATATTAAATATATTTTTTAAACATACTAAAATTGAACATAGTAGAACCAGTAGAAACCTAATCTTGTCATCCTTTTTGAAGAAAAATGGAATATATTACCCAACATTAAAATTCCTTCGTAATATTACTTATGTGTTTTAATATAACTTGTCATAACAGCAAAATCTTTATATCACTTAAATACTAACTCGTTTCTTTCAAAATGTATATTAACTTTTAGTTTCATTATTTTATATTAATTAATTAATTCTAAAGACTTAAAACAAAGTTTAAATAGTATCATTTTAAAAACACAGAACTGTTATTTCACTACATTTTTAGCAATGATCAGTAGGCAGTAGGCTTAAAGGAATAGCTTTGCGGCCTTTTTCATACAGAACTTAAATTTGATTTGAGGTCAAAATACTTGGCCGATTTTAATAGTTATTTTTTAATCAACAGATGTAGCCATTACCCAGTATGGATATGTGCCACTTTATTTATTTGTGTTTCAAATTATAAAATAAAAGCCTTTAAAGAAATCTATTTTCCACAATTATTTGTGAGTTAATTATTATATTTAAAAAAATATTATTGCCTTACCTAAACTATGTAAATATAATGAAAATCAAAATATGCTTGCTTGTATGTTTCTTATGCGTTGCTAAATCATTCATCTGATCGCGATGAGACTTTGGGGATTTGATGTGCCCTTGCCCGCAATGATTTCTATACACAATAGTTAGCTCTGAAGTAAAGAAATTATGCATTGCTAACCATTCATCCGATGAAACTTTGGGGATTTGATGTGCGCATTCCCACATTGTTGGTGGGGAGGGGAAAAGGGGTTCGCGGGACGCAGGCGCGTGCACAGACATATTAGTGAGCTAGAGGGCTAAGATTGGAAAATACAACATTATTGATGTTGTTGTAGCTGAAAATGATTTTAATTTTTTTTCGAAATTTCAATTTTTTGTATGAAAATTATTATCCAGCAGGCATACCTATAGGTATGCCTACCCTGAATAAAAAATCTTCATACAAAATATTGAAATTTCGAAAAAAACTAAAAATTATTTTCAGCTACAACAATATCATTTTCGTCGAATTTTTCAATCTTAGCACTCTAGCTCACTAAAAACTCTGTGCACGCCACTGGCGGGACGGGGGAAACGGAGTGGAATCGTGTGAAGGGAAGGGGAGGCAAAAGTGTATCGGGACGAATGGGAAAGGACACTCAGGGAGCAACCATTTCTTTATTAAGTTGCATTGCAACGCATGCTGGGAACTTGCTAGTATAAAATAAAAATATAACTTATTAAAAAAAAATTTTTACAAATGACAAATTTATGTTGGAATAAAAATTTTTCCTGCATAAATTAAAAAATTTTACCCAAAAAAAACGCCTTTTTACTATGTTTTATTTACTTTATTTTATATTTCATTATATTTGCATAGTAAGTTTAGGGCAAATATTTAATTTTATTATTATTATTATGTCACACAAAAATGTCAAAGTAGCATCTAAAATCATGAAAATCTTATTCCTTATTAGCCTATCTTACTAATATTATAAACGCGAAAGTTTGTACAGATGTATGTGTGTTTGTTACTCTTTCACGCAAAAACTACTGAATGGATAATATAGCTCATACATCAGAATAACATGTAGGCTATATATAATGGTAAGCTCTGGCGTTATGAAAATGTGTGTATTTCATATATTTTAGCGGCAGGGAGGATAGGTAGGGGGAATGGGAACGGAGGAGGTGTGGTTCGCGGAGAGGGAAGAAACGAGGGAGGGGGAAGATCGAAGGGAACGGGGGTGCACAGGAAAGGACATGCAGGGAGAATCAATTTATTTATTTGAATGGTTTTACAAAGCATGCCAGGGACCAGCTAGTATTTTATAATTGAAAACACAAATAAATAAAACTAGATATTTGCTACACCTTTTGATTAAAAAAAGAACCAGGTATTCAGTTTGGTTGAGTATTTTGATCTCAATTTGAGTTCTGCATGAAAAAGGTCACGCAGCTTGTCAAGTTTCCTACCAGCCGAGCTATTCTATATCTTTTGTGGGACCGTTATTAGATAACAGACGTTATCTCCTGTCAGATTTGTGTGATTTTTATGGTTGTTATTTGCTTTTTCTATGTACAATGTACATTAATGAATAAATAGTCATGCATACTTGCAGGAATTTGTGTTTAAAACGATCTAAACTAAAATATGTGACAGTAAATATGTAAAAATCACACAAATCAGACAGGAGATAATGTCCATTATCTAATAACGATCCCACAAAAGATATAGAATCGTTCGGCAGGAAGCAACTCGACAAACATAAATTTGTATCTCTCATAGTGAGCTTAGAGCTACTGAAATTTAAACCCATAAATACACAAGCTTATGTTTAAACCATGAATCTTTTGATTGGCAAAACTGATGAATTTTACGATAAATATATAAATTAAACTGGTATGATATTGCTAGCAATCACATATTTGTGTTGAAATCTTGCGTTTCATTCTTCATACAAAAACCTACTTACTGGTACAAGTTTTTACACTGAGCATAGAAATGTATAGAATTGCTGGGACTCGATTATTATTGAGACCGCCTGTGTACCAACCATTTTGTATAATCATCTACAATACTTATATGTTAGAAACTGAAAATTGAAAAAAAACTGGCTTAAATATAGAAACCTATTGTTAAAAAAATATATATATTTCGTAATAATAACAATATGTTGTATCTTTGAACATAATATTCATTATGTTAAGCATATAAAATATTTATAAACTTCAAACCAAATCTGCAGACTGTATTATAAAAATATTGCGTGTAAAAAGTTTAAAAAAGTGTAAAAAGTAAAAAAAAAAATGTTTCAATTTAATTTTTTTATCTAGAATAATATTAATATTAATGTCGCCGCCATTGGTTTGACTATCAAATATACTATCTAATGCCACTTTACGAAATAAATCAAAACTTCGCAAATAATGGCACATATAGGCCTGTTTATATATTTTTTCTTCTTTTAGGCGCTTAGAAAATATAATATGTACACTATATAAAATTATTATTGTTCTGTCAATCGGATAGTTTTTAAATTGCTTTTTGTTTGTTTGGTCTTATTAAAATGGCGGCCAAATTAACATGATTGTGTATAATATGGTATTGAATCTGTCAAGCAAATGTAAAAGGATAGTTTGTTATTATATGTATAATAATTATTCAGATAACCTACCGTAGAAGGAGATAGAATTGTTGGAAGCGTGGAGGAAGTCCTTATTACTGGAGAAAGTTGAAATAAATTTGTCTTTACTGACTCAAATCATTTGTGTATTTGATTTTTTTTTAAGTATACCCCCACCTACTCACCTCTTTTCCTGTTACTTTTACTGTTAATATATTTTCTTAATTGAATGCTTTTTGGTTGCAAAAATATCGACGGTCCCAAAGAACAATAGTAGAGTTGTTCAAAGTTTTGTTTCAGTATTTTTATTGTTTTTGAGATCAAGTGGTTTTGATATTTGGCATTTCATATCATTTTATTGAAAATTCATAAAATACAGACTTTTAAATCAACAAAATAAGCCAATAAATAAATAAAATAAAATTCTATTTCTACAGATCCGACATTGTTCTTTGGGACTGTCCATATAAGTCAAATCCGTCTCTCACCCTGTTTGAACAGAAATCGAAATATAGATTCGTTTTCTGTAATTTTTTTTTTTTATCGAAGGAAGCAAATACTTTGTGGTGTGAAATTATATATTTAATGAAAAAACACACTTTGTAATACACCACTTTATTTGAATTAATATTTATTTAACAGCCAACCAGGTTTCGCTTAGCTCAAGCTTTATCAGGGCTTATTATCTCATTTTTTTTTTTACTTTAGCACCACACAGGAGGCCCTTAGGAAAATAATTTCCCTCAGAACCTATGTCATCTTAGGGGATGCTGTGTGGGTTTTTTTTTAAGAAATAAAGATCTGGGAAGGAAATAGGTATGATGGGTGGGTAGGAATCTTGTAGTCAGTGTGTCTAGCAGTGACGGACGTACGAATCCATCCCTTCAACTGCATTGCAAGGCGATGGGGTGAGAGACAAGGGATTCTGGCTGTAGAGGTCATAAGAACTCTTCAATCAGTCTCTCTCAATCTGGTCTGCTACGCAGCAGGTGGGCAGACACATCGGTCGCCAAGACCCTGACAAACCTCACCCCATGAACCCGGGCACCACTGCTAAGTGACCAAACGTAGCGAAACACTTGGGGTGACCTACGGCAGAGGTGTTGGTTATCCAATATGTTCCTGGGGCGGCGGTACCCATACCCACCTCCCAAAATGATAAATGTCAGCATAATTTCACAATTAATTCATTTAAAATAATGTACAGTATATTTACGGCATATTCCAAAGTGGAAGATACTCAGTATCGCCCTGGTGTAAGACCACCGTTGCTTAAAATGGCTTTAGCCGTGGTTTTGGTGTGGATTTTGGGCTGGCAACGTCATCGGTCCATATTTCTCTGAGAACAACGTTGGCCAGGCCATCACCGTCAACGGCGAGATGATTACCAACTTCTTTTGGCCTGAATTGGATAATATAGACCCCGGCGACTTGTGGTGTCAACACAACGGTGCTAAGTGCCACACAGCTCATGTCACAATGGACATCCTGCACGAGCGATTTGAGAGCAAGGTCATTTCACGTGGAAGTGATGTGAACTGGCCACTGAGATCGTGCAATTTGACCCCATTAGACCTTTTCTTGTGGGGTTTTCTTAAGTCACAGGTCTATACAAATAAGCCGAAAACCACAGCAGCCCTCAAAAGCAACAAAACCCATGCCATCGGTCAAATACAGCCTGATTAATGCGCCCGAGTCATGGAAAATTAGACATTTCAGATGCACGCCACCCAGAGAAGTCGCGGCGGACATTTGACCGATATTATATTCCATACATAATGGCATTGATAGGCCTTTCAAACGAAAAAAAAATTTCGATGATATCTCATATACACTCTGTTTTATTTAAATTTAAAGATAGGAAGCTCTTAATGAAAGACCTGTAGTTTGAATACGGAAAGAACTCGTTCACTTAGCATCCATTAATTAAGTGAGCAGTTTTTCTTCCAATCTACCCCCCTCCCCCTCGGTGAGATAAATTTGGGCCAATTCGTATATTTTTTTCAAGTAACGTGAGATTTTGCCCCCCCCCCCCCCCGTTTGTGCTCACGTTATTAATGGATGCCCCCTTATTGGTTAATTTAGTTTATTCGTTAATTGGTAAACAATATCGGTGACACCCGGAAGCGTAGTCCCACCCAGTAAAAACTGCAGATAGCACATCTCTTGTATTTCAATATCTTTGTTCCCCACCTTCCTCTTCCCCTCCCCGCTACCTTCAGCCTCACAACATACCCAAACTGGGATGCCATAGTCTCACTGACTCCAGACGGGAGCAGTTAGAACTCTTGTTAGGTATTCACATTGATAAAAAAAACGAGTGTGCTTTAGACCACACGACTAAAATAAAACTTCACTAACGCATGCCGGGTACCCGCTGTATATAATGCAGGTGCTTGCATTATAATGTAGTTTCGTTGACCATTACAGTTTAGTTGACCCCGAGGTTACAGTTGCCTTGCAACGCATGCCGGGTACCCGCTGTATATAATTTATTTATTTATTTACGGACAAATAGTCCATTAACAATAACATAAATTAAAAACCGTTTGCCTCGCCCGATCACCGTTCGCATCGATTACCGTTCGCATTACACTTTTCGTAACATCACCACTTTTTGTAACGCATTCACCAGCTTACCCCCCAAGTCGAGCATGTTAAAGAAGTCTTACTTCAAAAATCTAATTACAAGCAGTATTTTTTTTAAAGTACAAGAAGAAAATTTCCTTGACCTACCAATTCACATCATGTAAAGCCGGGTAGACTCAAGGGCATATTCAGGCGGAGGGGGGGGGACTAGGGGGCTCAACCAAAACCTCCTAGACTTATACCATGGGTGACGGCTCAACCCCCATTGGCTAATACTATTGTGGTTATCTGCTCATGTAGAGAACATGCTGGATCACCAAGTCAATTTGTGATAGAATATTTTCACTGTGTATTGACACATTGTGATGCAAGTTACTTTCAGGAAGGTAATGATAAGAAGACGAGATACAAAGAAGACACGATTTTATTGTGTTACATCAAGCTATCTCATTCATACACAAATGTCTCTTTCATAAATGTACCTTTAGATATACATTCATCACAATTATTTGCACCATCTGTTTTATCAATGTGATATAAAAATGAGTTGTGGAGATCTCAAAAAACCTTATAATAAAATTTCAAACACACCCCATTCTGAGTGAATGCTATCAAGGGCGGATCCAGGATTTTTTTCTGGGGGGGGCACAAGGGGCGGAGGGGCGCCCCGGGTGCCATTTAAGAGCACATTCCCCCCCCCCCCCTGGGACGGATCAATTTTTTATGAAGTCGAAATTTGTGTTTGGGGGCGTTCAAGTATTGCGTAATGCAATTTTGAAGATTTTTGACCCCCCCTCCCCCCATGTAACGCCCAGTAACGTTTTCTTATACCCCCCCCCCCCCCCTAAACGTTACGTAGCGCCCAAGTGACAATTTTTACCTGAAAGTCACAATTAAGTTGCGCAAAGCACTGTAAAGTCGCTTAAATACCTTTTTTCTTGTTTTAATCGCGTTTGCGGTAATAAATAAAAGAAGAGATTTTTAACTCGCGATAATAATAATAATAATAATAACTTTATTTCACATAAAATTGAACGATAAAACATATGTGGAAACTTTGACTAGCCAACTAGGAATGGATCCTGTTTTAGGCCAGTCAAATTGACAAATTTAAATTCATATTACATTGTTTACTAACATAACATGTTATTTATAGCAGGAAAAGGTGTTAATTATGTATTCCTAACAGTATATAATTTTGTACTCATAAGAAAAAGAAGACAAATAATGATATCTTAACATCAAATTCAGATATTTTCCCCTAGAGCGCTTAAAAACAAAAACAAATACAAATAAAAGATAAAAGATAAAACCGGTAAAGTAAACAAAATCGGTAAAGTAAATAAAACCGGTAAAGTAAATAAAGCAAATACAAGCCAGATGGTAATAATAAGAAGCCTATCTCTTGGTCAACATATCTTCGCTTTTGACCCTCCCTAAATCAAGGAGCCAGTCGTTGATTAATTTGCGCAAAACATTAGTACTTTTCGTTTTCCAAGCATTAGGAATGATATTAAATAATTTAGGTCCTAAGTACGAAAATTGACGTTGTCCAAGGGACGTCGTGGTTTTTATTGGGACTATTGGATTGTTCCTTGAATGTCGGGTGTCGTGAAGGTGGTCAATGGAAGGGTAGTGCTGGCGTCGTTTTTGAGCATGTAATACAATCTTTCTAATATATAATTGTCTAACATCGAGAACTTTAAATTCCGTGAATAATGCATCACTGGGGTACCTGAATGGTTTTTTAAGGATGACTCTTAGTAAAGATTTCTGTGCTTTAGCCAGGGAGTCCAATATTGTTTTGGCACATCCACCCCATCCTAGGGATGCATATTCAAGTAAAGAATTACACATGGCATAGTATATTGATTTCATGTCTTTTACAGAGAGAATATTTCTGATGGTAATAAAAAGGTGAGTAAGTTTTCTGACTTTTGAGGCAGTTGAGTTAATGTGTTCTTCCCATCTCAGATATTTATCTATGATGATTCCTAAATATTTTAAACTATCAACGCATTCTAGTTTATTGCAAGTACAAGTGTTCGGTTCATTGCAAATGTGAATAGTAATATTAATAATTACCTTGGGTTGTCCCGCTTGTGTTGCACTAAAACGTATAAATTTGGTCTTATCCGTGTTAAGAGTAAGGAGATTATTGTCTAGCCACTGTTTGACATTGTTTATTCCAATTTCGGCTTTTCTATGCGCTTCGTACCAGTTTTTGCCCTCAAATATTAAGACCGTATCGTCAGCAAAAGTGATGATATGATCGGCAAGGTTACTGTTGCAAAGTTCATTGATATAGATATTAAACAATATCGGTCCTAAAGTACTTCCTTGTGGTACACCAAATTCGATATTTGCTGGATCGCTTAGAGTATCATTAATATTAACTCTTTGGCTCCGATTTTCTAAATAGCTTCCTAACCATTTAAGTAACTGCCCCTGTATACCGATTAGCTGTAATTTTTTCAAAAGGATTTTGTGCGATACATGCGTATATTGTTTATTTTATTTATGCAAGTTGCTATTTATAAAAAAATTGGGAATTATTATTATTATTATCCGCCTTGTATTCCTTCCGGATCTCCACAATTTAACAGTCTTTCCTCATGTTCCAAATTCAGTTTTACAAGTTCTCAAAAGGAAGATTTAAAAATCTACAGTATTATTCACAGAAGAGAAAAACCTTTTTCATGTCCTGACTGCAACTACTCGTGTTCTCAAAAGAGATACCTAAGAAGTCACTTGCTGACTCGTAGTGGAGAAAATTCTCTTACTGCAACTATTTATGTACAACGAAGTAATTACAACTATTCATGTACTTCGAAGTAAACGAAAATCTAAAATTCACATTTTTAACCACAGCGGAGAAAAACCTATTTCATGTCCTGACTGCAACTTTTCTTTTTCTCGAAAAAACTAAAACGGCAATTGCTGACTCACAGTGATGAAAAACCTTTTTCATGTCTCGACGGCGACTATTCATGCGCTACAAAACGGTATCTAAAAATTCACATACCCATACTGGACAAAAACCTTTTTCATCTCCCAACTGCAAGTATTCATGTTGTACAAAGGAACTTCTTACAATTCATTTTCTGACTCACATTTACATAAAACCTTTTACATGTTTCTACTGCGAGTATTCACGTTCTTCAAAGAAGTACCAAGAAAATCACATGTTTATACATAGCGGACAAAACCATTTTCATGTCCCGAATGCAGTTATTCAAGTTCTCGACAGGGAGATTTAAAAATCCACAGCGCGATTCATAGTGAAAAAAAACCTTTTTCATGTTGTGAGTGTAACTATGCTTATACGAAGAGAAATTAAAAAAATCGCATGTTTTCCCATAGGTAGTGAATAAAAACCCCTTTCGCTGCAAATATACATGTTCTACAAAATAACAAATGAAACGTCACATATTTACCCACAGAGGAGAAAAATCTTTTTCATGTCCCGATTGCCACTATTCATTTTATCGCAAGGGACATCGAATCACGTGTTAACCCACAGTGGACAAAAACCTTTTTCGTTTCCCGACTGCAACTAATCATGTTCTCAAAAGGGACGTACAAGAACGCACTCACTGATTCACGGTGGAGAGTAACCTTTTTCGTGTTCTGACTGCAACTATTCATGAACTACAAAGGGATATCTAAAAAATCTTATATTTACCAACACAGGAGAAAACCCTGTATCAGAAAATTTTAATCCATCAAAATTTAATCACTGAAGAAGTTCAAAATATTGCGAGTAAGTATGTTTTTTTTATTTTAAATACATAAACGGCTATACTGCCTTTTATAAATAAACATATAATCGAGTACAAAAGTAAGAAAAATAAAATCATTACATAATAGTAGTTTTAAACTTAAAAATAACATACAATCATTTTGTGTATCACAACAAAAAATAACAAAAAAAGAACAATGAGAAATATCATCATTTCATTTCAATATTTAATGAAAAATAATTTTTGAGTGCATGTTTATATTGCGCTAATTTTAAGAAATAAATGTCGCCGATGTTAGCATGTTCATTTCCCAACATGTGTAATCGACTGATTGGTGAGTAATAATGTGATAATGTATGTGTGTTATTATAGTAGAACGGTAGAGTGAGTCTATTGTTAGCGCGACCAGGGCAATGAAATCGTATTAGTTCTATTAAATCAGGGGTATCCAGGACCGAGTGAATTATTTTATATAATATTAATAGATCACAGATTTTTCTGCGATCTGATAAATTTACGAGATTAGTCCAGTTTAATAACAAATTATAGTCCACGGATTCTCTTGGAATACCTAATTTAAAATTAATATACCTAAGGAATCTATGCTGGACTTTTTCAATCGCTTGAATATGGATATTGTAATGTGGAGCCCAAATCGTATAATTATATTCCAAAATGCTTCTCACTAGCGTTATGTATAAAATGCGAATAGTATCAATGTTACAAAATTGTTTGGTTATATTGCTCTATTAATAATATTAGTTATATGGCTAATAAATGTAAGTTTTGAGTTAAAAATAATAACTAGATCATTTATTGTTTCTACTGAGTTTAATATAATTTTGTCAAGATTATATTCATAAATGGTCGGTTTCTTTATTTTATAAAATCTTATTATTTGACATTTACTAATGTTAAGTGCCAGTTTATTGCTTATACACCAATTAAACAAGTTGTTTAAATTTTTTTGTAAAATTATGCAATCAGAAGTATTTTTAATTTTTTTATGTAATTTTAAGTCATCAGCAAATAACAGGATATCAACATCGGAAAAAACGTCTACAATGTCATTAATAAATAAAATAAACAGTACTGGTCCTAAATGCGAGCCCTGTGGCACACCACTAGTGGCAGAAAAGGCATCCGATATTACGTCATTTAACTTTACAAACAGTTGTCTATTTGTTAAATAACTCTCTACCCATTAAAGAAAGTTCCCGGTTATACCCATACTCCTTAATTTATTTATCAATATTTTAATGCAAACTTGATCGAATGCCTTGCTGAAGTCAGTATATATCGAGTCTACTTGACATTTATCTGCAAAGGCATTCGCTATAAAGTTTTCATATATCAGTAGATTTCATTAGTAACGACATAATTTTGGGGAATTAGAAAAGTGCTTTTCTGATAAATGTATCCATCTACAATCTTATTTAACAGCGATAGCTTGAGATGGAGAACTGCCCCGAAAAACCAAAGCGATTTTACATTTTAGGTTCTAAGACATAAAGAACTTAAAACAATTTACCCAAACATTGACGTAGCCTTAAGAGTGTGCATTAAGTTTCTAATTCCTATTTCTTGTTTAAATAGAAAAAAACATGTTACGTAACGCATTGTTCGACCCCCCCCCCCCCCTCAAGTGCGTTACATATTACTTGAACGGCCCCTTTGTCAACTTTAATCAAGGGGGGGGGGGCTTTTCCGACCGCGCTTTTCCTCGACCGTACCGCTCTCGCAAACGCTGATTATCATATTCCATTTGCAAGTGCATGAAAGGGATGCAACGAACGAAATTCGAAATTCCGGCCAGAAATAGACAAGAGTTTATCTCATGTTTTTTCTGTTATTTTGTTCATATATTTTAACAACTCTGATAATTTGATTTGCTTCCAAAAATGTACTGTGATGGAATCTCAACAGTACACAAAAATACCGTCCTGGGGGGGGCACGTGCCCCCGTGCCCCCCCCCTAAATCCGCCCTTGAATGCTATAGCTATGCCCTTGGATCTAAATGGTAAGTTGTGATAAGTAGAGATCCCAAAAAGCTTTATAATAAAATTTCCAACCCCCCCCCCCCCCCCATGTGAGTGCTATAGCTACTCCCTTGCGGATAGTGTTAAGTTTTAGGGTCTACACATGATACAATTTGAAGTAATTTCTTGCCGTTCTGCAAGCAGTGCTGTAGATTGGAGGTTGCCACCAGACTATCCGATTTGCAGAGTGTACGGGACGGGCACTGTAGTCGCCAGCTGCACAGACGATGAAGTGGGAAGGGACCGGCTGGCCGCTTCGACGCCTAGGGAGAAATTGAGCCAACCCTGGAAAATGGGGAAAAGTAAGGTAGAATGGGGGAAAATGTAGGGAAAGGGAGAAGTGGGGATAAAGGTCGAAGGCGGGGGTTAGGAAGGTAGGGGGGGAACCTGCGAAAGTCTTGAGAAAGGCGAGAAATGTGTCATGGCTCTGTCACTTTCGAAATTTCAACGTATTGGATTAGCGTTGGCTTTATTGACAAAAGACAATAATCTGATTCGTAAAAGAAAATATTGGGCAAAAAAAGATTTATCGAAAGACGTAAGTTTAGCCACATAAACATCACAAGGGAATTGACCCCTGTTGAATTTAGGAATTTTGTGCCAATGGATTGTGATAGTTTCAGTGAGCTGCTCAGTCTGGTAGCGCCATTAATAGAAAAACGAGACACTGTAATGCGAGAAAGCGTGACTAAGATTTTTAGCTACCAGAGCAAGTTACGAAGAATTGAAATTTAATGCTGCAGTATCCCCACCGCTTTTATTTAAACTCATTCCAGAAACATGTTGGGCTATTTACAAAAGTCTGAAGCAATATAGGGTATATATAATATAATATAATGGTAAGTTGGTTATTGATTTTTTTATTTAACATTTTCAGAGGGTCAAAATATTTCCGCTTTACAATAAAATTCAAATAAATTAAATATTTCTGAACGTATCCGAAAACTAAAAATTGTTTTTGAAAGGTGATAAAATACGCTTTAAAATTTTATAAATCGAAATAAAAATACGGGTGTAACAGCACGTACCCAAGGGATTTTAACCAGCAATACCTGAGTATATTTGGAGTAAAAAATGCAGATGTCATTTTGCTGTCCGGTGATATTTTTTTTCTATTACATTATTCACATGTCGCTACTGATCCCATCATGACGGGATGGGTTTGAGCAAACTAGCGCTGTTTTGTTTGTTAGTGCTGCTAGAACGAGACGCAACGCTTATCAAATGACCGCTAGGCTATAAACGCGTTACTCTCCTGAATAGTCAGTTCCAACACGTAATGGAATAATATTTTAAATGTTTTTAATAGATAAAAAAAATGTCATCGAACTGCAAAATGACATTAACATTTTTTACTCTAAATAAGCTCAGGAATCGCTGGAAAATCTCTCGGGTACGTGCTGTTACACCCTGTATAATTTTTGAAATATAAAATTTTTGCATGCAAACACAAAAAAGTTTTAAAAGTGTCCCACCTTACCTATTTTTGTAACTAAAATTACTGATAACGAAAAAAAATAAAAACAAACACATATTTTATTAGACCAATTTATTATAAACATTATCTTCCACTCACTTTTTTGTAGTTTCATGTAAAAATAATTTACTAAAAAATTTCCACAGTTAAAAAATATTAATCCTTCTGCTGGGAATTACAGACAAAAATAATAATAATAATGCAAAAAAAAACTATTCTTCCTTCTTCTGAGAATTACAGGCAAAAATAATATTAAAAACATGTTTATTTTTTGCGAATTAAAACATAAAAAATCTTTCAGTTCTTCATTACTGTCATTTTTAGGGATACTCGTGATTGGGAATGTTAAATCAGATATGATAGTTATTGGTGGTGAGGGACCAGGTTTTGCAATATTGCTTGATAAGTAGCTTCGGTTGATGAACTCGGCTGGAACCGGGGGGACGTTAGGTGTGAGGTGGTCGTATGATGAGGTGATAAGTAGATGGTATGTAGTATGGTGGCATGGAAGTGGTTATGGTGCATGGTTGGTATGGTGTATGGTTGGATCGTAATGAAATTAAAGAGTCATTGTTTAATTTTTTTTGTTTTCGCATAAAAAATTATATCTAAAATAAGTTTTTATGCAATTATGAGCTGATCAACATTGACGTCTTTCAGTTGCACCGAAATTGACTTGCCGATTATTTCCCAATCTTCCTCTTTGGCACTTATCATTTTTTTCGCAGCTTCGTAGACTTTATCTTGGTGTTTCTGCAATGTCCTACGCTGCCTTTTAGCAGGCGGGTGAAAGCTGGCTGTGTCCGTCGTAGTCAAATTTACGCTGGAATCTTGGCTTGATGACTCGAGCATATCCTTGAAAAAAGGATGCATTTCACTCAATAATATAAATCAAATGCTTTCCCTGATCAATATTGCGCTAGATTAATAAATTTGTCTATGACCCTGCCTCGATAATATACTTATAATGTATAAATAAATAAAAGTTTGAGGGAACAAGAAACAATCATTCCGAAAATGAACAAAAATTCTGATTTATGTCTTTGAGATTGTATACCTTATTATAGGCGTTTAAGATGAAGCCATACAAAATAATGGGGTAAATGTTCCGCTATTGAGTCCACGCTCAAAACACACTTTAAAAAATTAAAATAAGTTGTACTAGGTAGATAATAGTTAGTAATAAGTAATTCAGTAACCGGAATTTAAAAATATTGTGTTTTAATAATTATTTTGTTAACTTTAAAAATGCGAAATGTCATTTTTCAAGGACCGCCATCTTTTTAATTGTGCCCTTGCATTGCCCATGCTTGGCCGTGTGCATAAATAAACCAATCATGCCGTGTGTGTGAAACTGCCAGAAACTGCGATACGCAAATTTGCGCAAATTGTAAATACACGTCAGTGTTACCGAAGCTCCCGATTTTACGGGAGATCTCCCGACTTTTCACTTCATCTCCCGATCTACCGGAATGGCTTCAAAATCTCCCGATTTTTCGAAGTTTTGAGCGAATTCGTTTCTCCTCGATTCTTTGATTATGGTCCGCTCAACAGGCAACTAATTGCGTAATGTTAAAAAAATCTTTAGATTCGAGTATTGACTAGAATAATTACAAAATACCGCAATCTGAGCATATCTCCATTATAAACCCATGCAAACCGATCATCTTTGAATTATGAGGTGGAATTTATAATTTATTACGTAACGCCTCTTCGAATAAGAAGGTTTTTAACTATTTTTTTTAAATTATGACCACCTCAGACCCTGCAGGCGCTGGTACGAGTAGAATAATTGCAAAAAAAAATATTCCCAATATTATAAATAAGAGTGGGAAATTTAGTCCGATTATGCAGGTTGGCCGGCTCGTAGCAAAAAAGTTGCAAACAAGGACATCAACGTTGCCTCTGGAAGAGATGCACAAACAAGGCGCTCAAATTCTTTTCATATCCTGACTGCAACTATTCTTCTCCTCGAAAAAATAACTAAAACGGCACTTGTTAACTAACAGTGATGAAAAACCTTTTTCATGTCCCGACTGCAATTATTCATGTTGTACAAAGGAACTTCTTAAAAATCATTTGCTAACTCACAGTGACATAAAACCGTTTACTTGTTTCTACTGCGACTATTCATGTTCTACAAAGAGGCATAAAAAATAACATATTTACCCGCAGTGGACAAAAACCATTTTCTTGTCCCAAATGCAGTCATAAAAGTTCTCAAAAAGAAGTTTTTTAAATCCACAGTATAATTCACGGAAGAGAAAAACCCTTTTCATGTCCTGGCAACTATTCGTGTTCTCAAAAGGGATATCTAAGAAGTCACTTGCTGACTCATTGAGAGAAAAACCTTTTTCATGTTCCGGCTGCAACTATTCTTGTACTACGTAGAGAAATCTAAAAATCACATGTTTACCCATAATGGAGAAAAACCTTTTCATGTCCCGACTGCGATTGTTCTTGCGGTACAAAACGGTATCTAAAAATTCACATGTTTACCCACAGTGGACAAAAACCTTTTCCATGTCCCGACTGCAGTTATTCATGTTGTACAAAAGAACTTCTTAGAAATCATTTGCCGACTCACAGTAACATTAATCCATTAATTTTGTTAATGTTTTACAAAGAAGCACCAAAAAAAATCACATGTTTATCCTCAGCGGACAAAAACCATTTTCTTGTCCCGAATGCAGTTATTAAAGATCGCGAAAGGAAGTTTTTTTTGCAGTTATTAAAATCCACAGCGCGATTCATAGTGGAGAAAAGCCATTTTCATGTTTCGAGTGAAACTATGCAGGTACTACGAAGATAAATCTAAAAAATCGCAAGTTTTCCCATAGTGGAGAAAAATCTTTTCATGTCCCGATTGACACTATTCATGTTATCGCAAGGAACATCTAAAATATGGCATATTAATCCATAGTGGATAAAAACCTTTTTCGTGTCCCGACTGCAACTATTCATGTTCTCAAAGAGGTCGTCTAAGAAAGCACTCGCTGATTCACAGTAGAGAGAAACCTTTTTCAGGTCCTGACTGCAACCCTTCATGTTCTTCCCTTGTCACAAGAGCCTTTATAGGCCAAGAACAGTTGATGATGTAAATCTTTCGCTTTTGAGGACATTATAGTAACTCACTTTAACAACACTGACTACAGCAATTTGTGTTTATGCGTATTTCGTGTTAAAACACTAACTAATACTGACAACAAAAGCAAAATAAATGACGTACAATACAGTCGAGGGATTCCCTGTAAAACATCATCGAAAAGGCTTGCCAACTTGGGCATTCCCTAGTTTTTTTTATTTAAATAAAAACATGTTACGTAACGCGTTTTTCGAATCCCCCTCCCACACCGATAACGCACAATAACGTTAAACAAGACCCCCCAGGGTACAATCACATTTTTTTTTTGTTTTACCAAAAATTAAAGAAAAAAATTACAAACTGGAATATTCAAAAAAAAATTTTTTACGATAGGAAATAGTCCTTCAATAACGTTTTGAATATTCAATTTTCAAATTAGCGCTAAAACGCCCTTTTCGCGCGGTTTTGGCTTGTGACGTCACTGCGCACTTCTTGACAGATGTCATAAGTCGCAAGTCGTAATCCAGTAATCAGTCTGCAGTTGATCATTTGTTTATCGAAGAAAATGTCCGTAGATACCGTTTATAAATACTGTATTGTACTAAAGTGTACAAATACAACATCTTCAACACAAAACAAACTATTTATAAACGTCACAAATAATGTTATTATGTGTAAAAAGCGGTGTCATGCGATGAAAAGGTACATGTAACTGCCATTATAATCGCGTCGATTTTTGGCAAATTATCAGACTGTCTTTGTAGAAAACCACTGTCTGTCATGATAGTATGTATTTACAATGTATGTTTTACACAAACGAATGGGCTTAGGATGCATAACTAAACGATTATGACTATCAAACTTATTCAAACCAGCATAGCAGAGGGGGGTATAACTCCGACTTATTTTGTGACCAAATCAATGTCTATGGCTCGTGACGTAATAAATATCATTTCTGCCATCTTTAGATTTGATCCACCAATCATACGGACTTCCAAGTCCAAAGAAAAACTGAGTGGTATGCAGTGGGATATCTATGGTTATATTATGTCAAATAGCACATGGCCGAACAATCAAACGCCAACGTAAATATTTTGAAATGCCACCTAAATACTGTTCTAGTGTCGAAGGCTGCAAGGATCTGACATCAATTCGACATAAATTAACGCGAAACGAAAGTTATTACAGGGAATGTGCATGGAGAATTGGCAGAAGTGACTTCGTTGTTCATACGATTTTGGGAAGTTGTGGATATGTTTGAGGGTCCCATTTCGAATACAAATGCAAACATTCCAACTGTTCGTTGAAAAAATATGCTCTGCTGTCCCTTAATCTTCCGTCGGAAAATCTAATCAGAAAACATCGGACTTTACCCAGTGAAAACCTAAACTTACGTAGGACGTGGTTGCCACCAAAATACAGGTTAGAATCTCTTTTTTGTGCAGTGTTCCTAATGTAGGTACTGTGTAAATTATCATTGTTCGCCTCAGAATTGAATCTATTTTCGTTTTTAGATCGTGTTCTACCAGCAGTGTCCAGCATAAAAGTACCAGAACCAAATGTGTTCCGCCAGCAGAGTGCCTTTTGCTGTCAAAGTGATCCTTGAAGGTATACTACATCTGTATTTATATTTCGTAGGAAATAATATTCTATATTTTGTTTGCGAACTTTGGTTAATGTGATGAATATATTTATTTCAGAATCAAATGTGTTCCCTGAAGCGGAAGGGACGTGGGACAGGAATGGGACGAATAGTGAAGGACACGCAGGGAGAAACAATTTCTTAATTAAATGGCATAGCAACGCATGCCAGGTACCAGCTAGTAATCCAATAATTGCAACTCCTTTCTTCAAAGTCTTATTTTCACAAGATATATTGACATCAAAAGACATCACAACGAACATCTTGTTTTTGGAAATCAGCAAGAATAATAATCCTAAAAATGGTTTGTGATGAATATATTTAAACACCTTTAAAATGTGTTTGTGTGATTTATATTTCGTGTGTGAATGTAAAATATAAATGTAGTATAAATTGATACAAAAATAAAAAAAAAGTACTATTGACATTTCAGACGTTTTATTTTTAAAATATATTTTTAGGCTAATAAATTGGGAAGGTTTTTAAATTGTCTATGGTAGTACCTTTTTTTTAACTTTCCTCTATCTTTGTCGATGGTGTGTGACGTCATAAATTTGAAATTGATAATCTTTTTTATTATTTATGGTTAAATAGTGTTGAAACCTGTTCAGTACTAAAAGCCCGAAGATATCGATCTAGGTATTAGTTCATTTATGATAGCAGCTGGAACAAAAACTGTCAAAAACAATTTGACGTGGGACTAGGTGGGTGCGTTGTGACGTCACAATCTCGCAAGTCAATGATGACTCGTTTTTGATATATGAATTTTCATACAACTTTAAAAGTGAATTAATTAATTTAATAAATTTTTTCGGGGGTTTTAGGTGTGATATTCGAGTTTAGTTATTTTTTTTACTTGTATTAAATGCATTGAAAACACTATATTACATATACTGCATGTACCCTATTGCGTTACGTACCTAATACTTGAACGGCTCCCAAGGTCGAAGTTTCACAAAAATTTGTGCTGATTTTCCAAATGTAAAGTAAGTCCCCGTTGAACGTTAGGGAAAATAGCGTTATTCCACGGGCAACATCTACAATATTCGTATTGATGGCGCTGCTTATGGGTTTTTTCATTCGTTGTTAAGGTTCTGCATCGGAATTATAAAAGGGATTCGGAATATTGTGACAAGGGAAGAATTTTATTATAATAATTCTAGTCATCTCCCGATTTCTTCAAAATCCTCCCGTTTTCTCCCGATTTTTAGGCGAAAATTCTCCCGATTTTGAAATTTTGGGTTCGGGAACAATGCCGTGACGTCACGAGACACAATTCACAACTGCTCGCTGCGGTTCTTCGCGAACAGTCTGCTCTGATTTATTTTCGTTTTGAAAATCATGACAGGAAGAGGCAAATGTTATAAGTACTGCATAGTGCCTAAATGCAAAAACACTACTTTGAAAACGCCAAATAAGTTATTTTTCTTGGTTCCAAAAAATACAATGCTGCGAGCAAAATGGTGCCGCAATATGCATCGCAATGATCTAGTGCCGTTATCAAGTTCAACTAGTCTCTACTGTTGCGAAGATCATTTCAATGTAAGTAAACTTCTATTACATGTAATACCTATTTACACTTTCAATTTTAAAAAATCATCGTGAAAATTATTTGCCGTGACAATGTATCATAATTATACAAAAGATGGTATTCTTTCTGATATCATTTTATTCTTTTTTTGGCGTCCGTTGACAGTCCAGTGATGCCATGTCACAAAAAGGAAAAACCGTGTTTGGTAAAATAACAATGTTTTTTTTTTTTAAATTGAAGTTTTGTAGGATAAAAACCATGTTTTCGTAAGCTTTTTATTGAGAATATTAACAATAGTGTACATTTCATTTTGCTGTCCGATGACATTTTTTTTCTATCAAAAACATTAAAAATATTTTTCCATCACACGTCTCAACTGACTAGTTAGGAGAGTGGCGCGTTTATAGCCTAGCGGTCATTTGATAAGCGTTGCGTCTCGTTCTAACAGCATGTTAATACACGAAAAAGCGTGCGTATTGCTCAAAACCCATCGCGACGGGATATATTACATAGCGATGGGAACAGTAGTGACATGTGATTGAATCATTTTTTTGTTTTAGAAAAAAAATATCATCTGACAGCGAAATGACAAGTACATGTTTTACTCCAAAAATCCCTCGGGTGCGTGCTGTTACACCATGAATGAAAACAAAAAAAGTTTTATTTACTCTTTTTATTGGTACCAAGTTTAATTTACAGTACCTACTCCAGTTATAAATTTTATAATAATGATGTTATTCAATATTCAAGAAGAAAAAAAAATTTCTCCCATAACTCTAATATTTTATTTTTTCTACATTTTACAGTATGTAGTTAGTGTAGGTACATAATTTAAGTTACAAGATGCATTAATTAAATGTATTACATATTATTATTTGAAAAAAGATTATAGG
Organism: Limnephilus lunatus; assembly: GCA_917563855.2. Lineage (NCBI taxonomy): Eukaryota > Metazoa > Arthropoda > Insecta > Trichoptera > Limnephilidae > Limnephilus > Limnephilus lunatus. The sequence goes on from OU830596.1 coordinate 24,899,043, forward strand.
CATTTTGAACCCATACTGAAGTTCAAGAATTACATTCCTGAATTCATTGTTTCGCCCCCGCGACCCATGCTAAAAAATCATAATATCTCACTCAAAAGTACACACTTTTGGTAAAAAATATGGAGGTATAAGTGATCCAAAACACCATGCAAACATGGTAAAACCATGTATCTGGCAGCACTGGTTGACGCTATATGTGAGTAGTGATGTGAACTCGACAACTCGTTCAACGATACATCTTTCTTTACACCCAAATATTTCGATAATTCGAATAAAGTAAAGCTTGCCTTTCGTAATTGAATACAATATAAAGCCTCGATGACACACAGCGAGTTTACAAGCTACTATCTGGGAAATTCACTATCTGTTAGTAAACTCGCTCAGTGTCATCATGTTACTTGCTAACTAGCAGATTGTTGACAATCCACGGAAAAAGTTGAAAGGTCCTCAACTTTACACGCTACAAGCCGACTCGTGATTGGTTTATTTGTGTTTCCAATATGGCTGCCAAAAACCAGCTGATTTCGACTGTCAACTGTCTGAAGGATTAGTTCACGTTATTTCCGCTATTGGCGCTAGCAGCTACGTGCGAGTCCAGTTTCCTACAAAAATGTCGCGAGGTACTGAGCGAGTGGACAGTTTTGTGTGTCAACATGACAATCTCACTCGCCGATTCACCCGCTTTTAAATTTAGTAGATAGTAGCTTGTAAACTCGCCGTGTGTCATCAAGGCTTAAGCCTCAAGAATATTGAGCGAGTTTACAAGCTACTATCTACTAAGTTTTAAAAGTGGATGAATCGGCGAGTGAGATTGTCATGATGACACAAAACTGTCCATTCGCTCAGCAGCGTAGGAAACTGAGGTCGCTGTTGCTGTTAGCGCAAGTAGCGAGAATAACGACGCCTGCGTAAACTAATTCTGTAGATGTTTGACATTCGAAATCAGCTGTTTATTGGCAGCCATATTGAAAACATAAATAAACCAATCACGAGTAAGTGAGTAGCAAGTAAAGTACCTTTCAACTTTTTTCGTAGATAGTCAACAATCTGCTAGTAGGAAACTGAGGTCGCTGTTAGCGCCAGTAGCGAGAATAAAAACGCCTGCGTAAACTAATTCTGTAGATGTTTGACATTCGAAATCAGCTGTTAATTGGCAGCCATATTGAAAACATAAATAAACCAATCACGAGTAAGCGAGTAGCAAGTAAAGTTGACGACCTTTCAACTTTTTTCGTATATAGTCAACAATCTGCTAGTTAGCAAGTAACACGATGACACTGAGCGAGTTTACTAACAGATAGTGAATTTCCCAGATAGTAGCTTGTAAACTCGCTCAGTTTCATCGACACTATAGTGAACATTTTCGGCTTTTGCTTTTATTTTGCAAGATACTTACAAGCTCTTAATATCATATTATTTTCAGGTTGAAGAGGATATGCAAAACTACCTGCAGTATAAGATGATCGGTGGCTTATTAAAACTGAAGAATGGTGTTATTCCTCACAAATTTTGCTGTCAAAAAGAAACAAATGAGATTTTACCAAAACGGAGGACGCGGCGGAAAAAATATTTTGGAAAAGTCTTATTTAAAGACGTCCACACTTCATTTTCAACTGAAGAAACTGAATTTGTCGATTGTGGTCACATTGCTTATGTAGCTGAAAACGTAATGACTTTACCGTCAGATGTTATATGGTAGGTAATAAAAGCAACAAATAAAAACGAGTGTGCTTTAGACCACACGACTGAAGTAAAACTACAAGACAAACCTCGCCCCATGAATCCAGGTATCCCTGCTAAGTTACCAAACGTAGCTAACGGGGTGACCTATGACCTAAGGGTGACATGAAATTGGGGTGAAATATGACTATGGGGTGACCTACGACTTTGGAGTGATCTACGACCTTGGGGTGACCTACGACCTTGGGGTGACCTACGACCTTGGGGTGACCTACGACCTTGGGGTGACCTACGACCTTGGAGTGACCATTCTTATCCTTATCCTTAACACTCCCCATGTCAAGCGTGCGTAAAGGTTCGCCTCACCCGATCATTGTTCGCATCGATCAGCGTTCGCATCGATTAGCGTTCGCATTTAATTAAATATATATATATATATTCTTTTTCGTAACGCATTCATCAGCTTACCCCCATGTCGAGCGTGCGTAAAGAAGTATTACTTCAAAAATCATAATACATAGAACATATTCGTACATTTTATTATTATAGGTAATGGTAATGTTGACAAATTAGTTGCATAGATAACTAATGACAACGTTTCAACAAATAATACCCCAAACATTACCACAAACATTGGGGCAGGGCAGGGCAGGGCCATAATGTTTTTTTTTTCTATCGGCCAAGGAAAAAGAAAACATTGTGGCCCCAACTTACCATCCAAAAAATGTGCTCGGGTTTTTGTCAAATGAAACCTGCCTTAAGAGGGCCTGGGTTAATGTGCTCGGGTTTTTGTCAAAGGAAACCTGCCTCAGGGCGGTCGTTCTAAACTATTTCGAATCAATTTGAACCAGTATCAGTGTTCACAAATTCATTCAAACATGCGCTCTGATGATTTACTTGTAGGAACATTTGACGGCCGGCGTAGCGCAGCGGATAAGACGCTTGATTCGCACACCGAAGGTCGCGGGATCGAATCCCGGCGTGGCAAATAAATTTTATTTGATTAATTTGTGTTATTTCACAATTTATTCATTTAAAAATAATATATAGGATATTTGCGGCACGTTCCAGAGTGGAAGATACTCTCCGTATCGCCCTGGTGTAAGACCACCATTCAGAATTGAAACGTTGCTTGAAATGGCATTAGCCGTATTTGGTGACCAGATCTGAATAGCCAGGTACTTTCCCACCTTCCTCTTCCCTATCTCCTTCCCCTCCCCACTACCCTCAGCCTCACAACATACCCCAATTGGGGATGCCATAGTCTCACTGGCTTCAGACGGGAGCAGTTGGGACTCTTGTGCGGTATACATATAAAAAAAAAAAAAAAAAAAAAAAATAAGAGTTTAAATTTAAAAAAATCATCCGCATACGAATCTGTCTTCGGAAAATTGTCAGACTGACCACGCGCATATCAGTTTTCCATTTTTGAGAAAATATTTCAATTTGACCACCACTATCGCGTGCGAGATTCTTCTAAAATTTTAACATTTTGACGGCATACATACTTTCTTCGGTATTATTCGATATTTTCCAAAAATTAAAAAGTTCTGTCGTCAACAACATCTAATTAATATGACACATTTATTTTGTAAATAACATGAAATCGAGTTGTGGAAGACAACATTCATTCTTATTTATTTGACTTCTTTCATAGCTGTTAACCCCGGTTTTCAAAATTGCCCCGTGGCTCAAAAAACTGAACATTCATTGTTTTTGGTTATTTATTGTTATATTGTCTCTGTCCATAACTGTCAAATGTCACTGTCATTATTGCATTTTAACGATCGTTTCTAAACATAAATAAAGGACTACAAAAGTGTCGTCTTTGGAAAGTAAACAAATGGAACCGTAAGTCATTCTGATATAGTTTAATCACAGTTTATAGATAAAGCAACGCATCTATGGAGTAATTTTGCTCGGGCGGCTTCACTAACACGAGAGGTCCTGGTTTATATATTTTGTGTTCAAAATGTTTTGTATTCAAACTATGTTATAAGTTGTGTTGTTCAGTACTATGGGTCAGTAGTATCAGTAGCCCCCTTGAGGACTGGCTGAGATGTTTTAGAGCCACAACCCACAGAAGATTGTGGGCTACTTTTGGCTACTATTCTTACCTTCTCCATAGCGCAATATTAGCCCGCAAAAACTTATGGTAAATGTTCCGCTATTGAGTCCACGCTCAAAACACAATTTAAAAAATTAAAATAAGTTGTACTAGGTAGATAATAGTAAGTAATAAGTAATTCAGTAACCGAAATTTAAAAATATTGCGTTTTAATGATTATTTTGTTAACTTTAAAAATGCGAAACGTCATTTTTCAAGGACCGCCATGTTATTAATTACGACGATGAAATATGCACTTTTAAAAGGAAAAATCACTCTCTGTCAGTTACACAATAGTAAGTACGAATTTCAATCTTCGAAAATGATAAATAATGCGTATTAATCATTATTTTGTTAGGTTTCGTAAATTCAAAAAATCATCACTTATTACGCGTGCATTTCGCGAGACGCAAGCCTATATGAAATGTGAAACTGTTCCTTAAATTTTATAACAGAAGACCATGGAAAGAAATGTCACTTTCTTTTGTATTACAAACCATGTTACACAAACCTAGCGTAGCCGCTAAACTACTTGAAAACTGGGATGTTTTTCTTGCCTTGACGCAAGCAGGCGGTATAAAGGGGCACTTTCTTTTGTATCACAAACCATGTTACACAAACCTAGCGTAGCCGCTAAACTACTTGAAAACTGGGATGTTTTCTTGCCTTGACGCGAGCAGGCGGTATAAAGGGGCACTTTCTTTTGTATCACAAGCCATGTTACACAAAGCCGCTAAACTACTTGAAAACTGGGATGTTTTTCTTGGTAGGTTATTTTAAAACAATTAATTGTTATTATATTATTTGAAACAACTGGTTACGTAAATGTTTTTGAATTTTTAGGTTGGTAGTGTGTATTTACAATTTGCGTATTGGAGTTTCACACGGCACAAGAATGGCCTTCTTATTTAAAAAGATGGCGGTCCTTGAAAAATGACATTTCGCATTTTTAAAGTTAACAAAATAATAATTAAAACGCAATATTTTTAAATTCCGGTTACTGAATTACTTATTACTAACTATTATCTACCTAGTACAACTTATTTTGATTTTTTAAAGTATGTTTTGAGCGTGGACTCAATAATGGATGGCGGTCCTTGAAAAATGACATTTCGCATTTTTAAAGTTAACAAAATAATCATTAAAACGCAATATTTTTAAATTTCGGTTTCTGAATTACTTATTAGTAATTATTATCTACCTAGTACAACTTATTTTAATTTTTTAAAGTGTGTTTTGAGCGTGGACTCAATAGCGGAACATTTACCAAACTTATTATAGGTAAATATCCAGATACGCTGGACATCGGTAAAACTTATTTTAAAAACACTTCGTATCATTTTAATAACAATGCGGAGCATCTATTTCAATACCGGATTAGCATAATAATGCATTTAAATAGCTATTTCGTTGCGTAGCATATGTGTTATAAACGTTATTGTCATCTCACTTTTTTGTCGTTTCAGGTAAAATAATTAATAAAAAAATCTCAAGTTTCATAAATTTATTTCAAATAAGGATTCACAACACCAAAGGTGTAACTTTGTGGTTAGTTTTTGTATTTGAATATAAAGCATGGTGTTTTTTTCTTCTTTCTAATACTGTTTATATCATATTTCTCACTATGCTAGTAAGGGAGATACAATGATTTCTATGAGACCTGTATGAGTTGTTTCGAAAATTAAACAAATAGTCTTTGAGGATTAAAACTTGTGTTAATCTTTTAGGATTCCTGACCACGCTTAATATGTACATTTTTTTTAATTAACACTTTGATTCAACTTAATTACTATAAAAGCCAACTAGAGAAAATACTAAAGCATAGCATTGCTGGCAAGTTGAAGTCCTGATATTTCTTAATAAGTTGAGTATTTGTTCTCCAGTTCCTCTACCCTTCTGCATAGTAGGGATATTCAGCATACCTGGATGTTTACCCAATATTAATCTGCAAAAATCTTCTGTAGACTAGAAGCTTCTGAACTGTTTCGATCGGCCCGTGGGCCGTAGTTTCCCCATCCCTGCTTTAGGGGTTAATGACATTTGTGCTACCTACTTAAAGTATATATAAATAGTATATAATGTATCTTTTTCCAGTCCCGATGTGCGTATTAAACAGGAGCCGCCAGAGGAAAACACAATCACCATAGAAGTACCTCCCATCCCTGCTACAGAGAAGGTATATTATTGCCACTTCCTAATAAACTTCCTATATCCAATTCTTTTACACACAGAAATTTGCATCTTTATTGTGTGCTGCTAAAAAAATCTCAAGCTTTTCTCAAAGATACATAATTTGTAAATCTTTCGTTGCAGTTATATTTTTGGTTTCCCAGTTTATATAGTGTTCCTTGAGGTGATCAGCCAAATATTGTTAATTTGTATTATACAAAATCATGAACATAACATTATTTACATATTTCTGGTTTATTTCTGGCACATCCAAATTATTATTTTCTCCATTTTATACCTGGATCCTCCTTTTACAGTGTATTTGTTAATACTTGTTTATTTTCAGATGGAACAGTCAGCGTTGAAATCTTCACCTGATGATGACATCAAAGACGGTCAGGTCAAGTCAGACACAGTGGAAATCAATCAAAATGAAAAAAATGTTAACAACGTCACTATTAAGAAGGAATGCCAAGATTTGAATGTTGTAGAAAACAATGAAGAAAAAGAAACCAACTCAAACAATATATCATTGGATGAAATCAAGTGCGAAATGGACAGAAATGAAGATGTTTCTAAATATACAGATTTAGAGCCGATGGAACAAGATTACGAAGAAAACTCTGAGAAGAATATTCTTTTCTGTAAACTGTGCCCATTCAGTTCAGAGGACATAACGAAATATGATAACCATGCTGATGCACATAAAGGCCTGCGACTGTACGAATGCAATATGTGTACACACACTTGCAAACGAATTTACGATTTCAAACTGCACCGAATGACGCATGAAGGTCTCAAATTCGCATGCTCTAAATGTTCATACGTCGGCTCCACTCCCAAGAACTTGAGAAAGCACGAAACTAGACACTTCAGAACTGAGAAATCGTTTTTCTGCGACGAATGCGACTATGCATGTCGTTATTACCACAATTTAAAAATTCACAAATTAACGCATTCGCAAGAAAAACCATACTCCTGTGAATTGTGCGAGTACACCTGCAGAACATCGGGTAACTTGCGGAGCCACCAGGTAAAGCATACCAACGAGCGTAACTTCTTCTGTAAACTGTGTAATTATTCCTGTAAACAATCACGCACCTTGAAAATACATTCCATGAGTCACACGGACGCCAAACAGTATTTATGCGAAGAGTGCGATTACGCTTGCTATTTCCCGAAGCAGATGAAAAAGCACATGGCGGTCCATTCGCCTGAGAAGAAATATCCGTGCAGCGAATGCAGCTATGCGTCCAAAACAGTAGGGAATTTAAAAATACACAAATTGGGACACACAGATTCCAGACCGTTTGAGTGTAACATCTGCAATTATACTTGTAAGATGGCGTCTCTTTTGAAGAAACATATGTTGTCACATTCAGATGATCGGCCTTTTCGTTGCGATGAATGTTCTTATACTTGTAAGCGGGCGAGGAATCTAAAGAGCCACAAAATCCGGCACCTGCAGGACAAGCCGTACGCCTGCCCGCAATGCGACTACACCAGCAAGCGGCTGGATAATGTGCGCACGCACAAACTCACGCACACCACTGCCAAACCCTTCTCTTGCGATCACTGTTCCTTCTCTTGCAACCGGATGGATAACTTGAAGATTCACATCTTGATGCATTCTCGAAAAACTGAGGAATCTCCGTAATTTACTATTTGCTTAGTATATGTATATAGATATATGCGTCTATAATCCTTGAAGTTTCACTAAAATACTTGCAATGTGTCACGTACTGCGCGTTGGGATATATTGTATTAAAAAGTCCAACATTGTACAGGTTAGGTGGCACTTTCTTATCATTTATCATTATCATTATCATTTTAAATGTGGAAATGCCAAATATATATTATTAATGAAAGGTCTTATTTGATTAGTTTAATTATCAACAATCGACTTTGACAACCTCTGTGAAAGGTTAAGATCATTGCCTCTAAATCCGAGGGTCACGACTTTGAAACCGTACAGGGCTTTGGAACGGGCGCAAATAAATTAAATATATATATATTTTTTTTTTTAACTTTATGAGTACAATCTCAAATTATAATATTTAATTAAATGAGAATGGGTTCCATAGCTTAGTTGGTAGAGCACTTGCCATGTAAGCAAAGGGCCCTGGGTTCGAGTCCCAGTGAAACCAATATCTTTTTCTGATTTTTCTGTCTCCAAATTTTCGATTGAGTTTTGCTAATACATATTGTCTTCATTTAATTAAATTAAATATTATTTATTTATCATTCTTAATTTACAAACATAAATAAGGCAGACATTGACAACCACATTTTTCAATATATTTTAATTTAGGTACATAATAGGCCACTTGCATGGATTACATAACGACTTGGAAAAAATCGTGTGGATAGATTTTTTTTACTAAGATTACGAAAATGTTAGTAAAAATTTTTAGAAATGTATAGTTTTTTTTATTTTTAAATAAATAAATCCATTATTTGAGCTCGTGACGTCACTACATGAAAATGTCCCGTCTCCGATTATGTTCCCTTAATTTTGTAAAATTCCACACTGATTAATTTTTTTTAATATGGCAACACTTTGATTTCCGGCGAATTTTTGAATTTGCGTTTAACGTTCACTAGATTTATTGTTTGTTTTATGCGAACTTATCCTTTGGTTTGATTTTTTAATAAAGATAATGGTGTTTTTACAGATGTTACGAAGAGAACCCCCCCGTATAATTTATTGCTATTCGTGTGGAAAACGTTCTTTTTTTTAAATGATTTTCGGCTACGTAATTATCGTTTTTTCGCACCCATAAAATTATGTCCCATCTTTCCGGTTTATAAAAAATGGTCTGATTTTTCGGATTGAAATTTTCAAAAAATCGCCAGGGTTTCAAGGATACGATTAAAAAATAAATAAAAATACAGAATGTCTTAGAATATTGGCCTAAACCGGAAAAAAAATTTAAAAATGTGATGTAAGTGGCCTATTATGTATATTCCTTGACACTCATGTAATTTGTCAATGAGAGCATCATCATTTAATCATCAGTTGGGTGACCTCTGGCTGTTATAGAAAACATCAAATATTTTGTTATCTTGACATTAAGTGTGAGTTATTTTAAACTATTTTTGCAGAAGTCAAAGTCTTCTTTTTTCATGGTTATCCAATCGCTTTCATTTAACAAAATTACTGTTGGCATAACTAATGAATTTTCCTTTGGTGTATAAGATGCAGATATCATTGATATGTTGACCGGCCAGTGGCTGAGTGGGCATCGCATTTGGGTTCCACCCGAGCGTTTCGTGTTCGATTCCTCGGCTGGCTAAGTCCTCCATCACGACACAAGCAACATTTTCCGCTTACTGTGGTGGTAGGAAGAGATTTTCAATCTTTGTTGGGTTATTTGTAACCCGGGAATGTTTGACTTTCTTTCTAAAAAAATATACTTATATCAGAAATAATAAAGGTCCTAAGTCACTTCCTTGTGGTACACCTTATTTGATTGAGAGAGGTTTACTTTTTCGTTTATAAATTTTAACATACAGTGTGCTCTGCCATGTAACTTAATAATAGGTTTAGGTAGTGGCGGATTTAAAATTTTCATAAGTATAGGCCACTTCATTTGCGCCACCCCTTCCTCCTTCTCAGAAGTTGCCACCTATCATAATCACTCACTTGTAGGCTTGGCGCCGCCCTCTGAAATCTGCCACCGCTGGGCTGCTTCTTCCTATACGGCATATTGACAAATCCAGGACTGGGTTTAGGAGTTCTGTTTGTTAAAATCCCAAAGTTTCAAGTTAAGGTCTTTTGCAGGTCTATAAAAATTGCCAAAGATTTATTTCCCCCGTCTAAGCTATTTGTGATCATATTCATAATTTTGTCTATGGTGTCAGCAGTACTTACGTTTTTCCTAAGACCATACTGAGATTTCGATATTAAGTAGGTGGTTAAATACATTGCAAGTTGTTATGTCGAGATTTATTAGTCGATAGCTATTTTTACATCCTTGGTTTAAACGGGGTGTCTGGGGGTAAAGTGCATTAACCACTCAGCAACGTAAGCAGATATACACGTTAATATGACAATAGCAGTCAAGTACAATAAGCGTGTTTTCACGTCAACGCGTATGTTTCCACAGAAATCGTTATAACTCCGTTATTGTTCTAGTGACATCCCTAAAACAGAAAGTAGAGGCTTCATAATAAATCAAGCTACCCATCACTATTCAAGTTGTCCATAGAAATACAAAAAAAGACCTATTCTGTCCGACCGACAAATCGCCTCCCGCCGTTAGCCATTGTTATTTTTTTATTAAATATTCTTTTATGAAATGATAAAAAAGTGAGGTGACTTAATTGTTTATTATACATTTATACGATAGAATAAGTATTGTTTTTTTACACAATTCGTGATTTAGTACTGTTTTCACATAAAAACACCATGTGATTCAATTTTACATTTTTTTTATATTTGCATTCTTAATTTTAATATTTACAAATGTTAATATTTATTTGTAATATAACAATTTTAAAGTTTATTTCGTAACCTTTCAAAAACAGTTTTTAGTATTCAGCTACGTTCAGAAATGTTTCATTTATAGAGCTTTAATTGTGAAGCGGAAATAACACAAAGTCTTCGTAAATCTGTCATTACGTGACGTAAACTGTGCATATTCGCGATAGATCGGAGTGGTTAACTTCATTAATTCTTTTCCATTTCAGAATCGAAATATTGCTTATGACTCTAATTGTATTTAGTGACCAGATCTGAATAGCAGTGGCGTGCATTGATCTATTGTTGATGACCAAAGGTAGGTTGTGTAGGTTCTAGTTCGGTTTGAATTGTACACATCAGCCTTGATGATGGACACTGTAACTCTATCTGAAACGTTAGGTAAAGAAGGAGGAAGCATAATAGCATAATTATCCAAAAATGTATCCAATATTTATTGTATGACTGATATTTGTTCTTATCTAAAACATCAAACTTATTCTCTATTCTAATTATGTGCTAGTATTTATTTATTACGTAGTCACGAATATTTAATCATTCATATTTATTATATTGTATCTACCTACTTAAGAATATAAATTCAAATGCTATGAAAGCACTGAATTACAATTTCCTAGCAATTCTTCTGCTAATCTGCTGATTTTGAGCTCATTCATATATTTTCTGATGATCTTTAATGCTCTTTATCAATGCATGAGAAACATAGAATGGGTAATCATTTGATTGGTGATCTATAAGTACCGATTTAAAAGAAAAGTGATGTCACCATTTTACAAAGACCTTTAGACTCCAATAGGTCTTACGTAATATGGCGAAGTTGAATTGTCCAAGTAAGAATTTAGATGTTTGAAAATATGTATTTGTTCAATTTCTCCAGAAGTAAGAAAAAATGTGCTTAGATACTCAGTGATGCGATAAAATATGAATTATTATTTCAAATGTAAACATATCATAGAACAAGATGATAATTCTAAATCTAAACAAAAATATGAAAAAGAACAAGACATAGAAAAATAAAAATGTAACAGTGACTCGAATCCAGGATCTCTTGCCTTACCGGGCCAAACGCCTGAACCAACTCGGCTATTGGGGCATCTAATTATTTTTAAGTCATTTTTGTCAATCTCATATTTTAAATTCAGAATTAACAATATTATCTTTGACCATTTACCCATATTTTTGGCTGCTACCTTTTTTAAATGATCATAAAATTCTAAAGAATTGGTTTGTTACCTATATAGTGTCTCGGATAAACACATCCGATTTTATCTATATGCGACACCTATTGACCGTATTCTAAAAGATGAATATCAAATTGGAATAACTGTAATACATATACCAATGTTATATCATTGAAGCAACAACTGTAATGTTTATTATAATTTTATTCAAGTATGCAATGTAGTATGTAAACAGTATTACAATTTTATAATAGTCTTATGCGCTAGTACATAAATATATAGTCATTATTCATAAACAAAAATAAGCCTTTATTGATCCAGGTATTATTGTAATATTTTATTTGGTTTACAGTGTAACAATATTTAACTTTAACCTAATTGAATACTAGTACATATTCATCATCAAAAATATAATTTAAATATAACCACTGGAGGGTTTCGCTATATAATCAATTTCAGCTTCGAGCGCTCGGAGATTTTTAAGCATTCAGTTTGGAAATTTTCCTCTTACAAAAATCATACCTCCGAATTTTAATATGGAGACATATAAACTGCTTGTAGTGTTAAAGAGCCATTGAATTCACCTACATTTTACTGTTCATTTCATATTTTTAGGATTCATAAAAATTTTATAAAAAAATAGTTTAATTTATAAACGCGTGAATTCTGCGTTTTATTTACTTTAAAATTGCTGTTCGTGGTACCTACTTGGAGTAATATTAATTATTATGACTTCTGTGTGTTATCTATGGCCTAGTTGATCACAGATATAAGTTAAATTCGAATACGCATTTTTATTATATGTATAAATACATGATCAAATGATTTGTAAAAAAAAATATTTCATTATCAAACACTTTGCGACTTACACAGATGAAATATGTTCTTTTTTTAAAACCACTTTTTTCTATATATAAAAGTCGACCAGTTTCGGTTCATCGCATCCTTCATCAGGACGTAGATATTCTAGGTTTATAAATAAAATAAAGTGGTTTTAAACAAAGAACATTCTTCATTTGTAAAGATATATTTCAATAATTTCGGTTCACGGAATGTCATTAACAAATAATTCAGAAGAGATGCGAGACATCTCTTGTTAAATTGTGAAACTACTAAGTTAGCTTTGTGATTAATCGAAGATTCCAACGCGCGGACTTTTGAAACAATTCCAATAAATGTTTTAAAATATCTATTAAAATCTGCCACATTTTGGCCAGCGAGCATTTGCAAATCAGCCAAATTGTGGCCAAAAGCGCCCCAGTAGTTATGTAACCACCTATTTATAATAATATATTATGTAAGGAATGAATTATGTAATTACTGCTTAAAATTAGACTCAAGATAAACATAAATGAAAAAAATTCAATTTTATAATACATATTGTAATAATATAACTTAATTGTTTTATTTTTTCAAATATTTCAATTATAACATGTTTTGTTGGCAGCGCAACACAGAGATGGTGAAAATAAATATATTTTCAAAGGTCTTGTTCACAGATAGATTTTAATTTAGTATAAATGGTGCGCTGCAATCTAAAGACCTCCTTTCACGGGGATATGAAAGTATCCGATTCTCAAAGATTTAAGTATCTTGGTGCCTATCATCATAAATCTGCGGAGGTTCGCACACAGGTACATGTTTGCCGATATTTTGTAAACTCGTCAGCGATGGCAGTCTCCCGGGACCAGCCTGGCGACTCATGACGTCGAGACTTTAAGCATGGCATCACTAGTGTCAGATATTTTGTATTTTTTTGATTTTATGGATTCTTTCATAATCCTCTAACTAGCTAGGGCTTATAGCAATACCCTTCATGTTTCTAGCTGACTAGTACTGCGGCTCATTTGGCCTTATTACTATTACCATCTGATGGTTGTATTTAATTGACTGAGTTTACTACAAATTATTGGCTTTTTGAGGAAAAATTCTTAAATGTATAAAAAACCTCATACAAATTGAAAGGAAAGATATTTTGTAACAATGCGTGTACTTTAGATTGTGCTTGGAATAAAACAGTAAACAAATAATGACAACTACAGCAACTGTTCGGTTGTGGGTGAGATTATTAAAACATTCTGGTTTTGAAGTTTCAAAGGATAGGCCACTTGCATGGATTTCATAACGACTTAGAAAAAATCGTGTGGATAGATTTTTTTACTAAGATTACGAAAACGTTAGTAAAATTTTTTAGAAATGTATAGTTAAATAAATAAATCCATTATTTGAGCTCGTGACGTCACTACATGAAAATGTCAAGTCTCATTATGTTCTATTAATTTTGTAAAATTCCACACTGATTTTTTTTTTTATATGGCAACACTTTGATTTCAGGCGAATTTTTTAATTTGACGTCATTCACTAGATTTATTGTTTGTTTTCTGCGAACTTATCCTTTGGTTTGACGATTTTATAAAGATGGCGGTGTTTTGACAGATGTTACGAAGAGAACCCCGTCCAATTTATTGCCATTCGTGTGGAAAACGTTATTTTTTTAAAATGATTTTTGGCTATGTAATTATCGTTTTTTCGCACCCATAAAATTATGTCCCGCCTTTCCGGTTTATAAAAAAATGGTCTGATTTTTCAGATTGAAATTTTCAAAAAATCGCCAGGGTTTCAAAAATACGATTAAAAAAAAAAAATACGGAATGTCTTAGAATTTTTGCTGTAACCGGATTTTTTTTTTTAAATGTGGTGCAAGTGGTCTATTCAACAATGATAATCAGTTAATGGTTGAGTTGGCATCGCGCTTGGCTCCCACCCAGGCATCGTGAGTTTAATTCCTCGAGTGGCTAAATCCTCTATCACGACACAAGCAACGTTTTCCGCTTACTGTGATGGTAGCAGGAGATTTTCAAATATTGCCAGGTTAATTTTGTCTTTCTTTTTAAAAAAACTACAAATTGGTGGTGATGCAGTCTCGTGATTTCAGTAGTGAGTACACAACATGTGTATCGGATACTTGCCTGTCCCTGTGGAAGAGGGGCCTTATTTTGTAAGAGGGATATGCAATTTATAGATGGAATGCACATCGTCACAGTTTCTATTGACTGTACACTCTTGTTGAACATCCTGGTTCATCTTTCTCTACTTCTCACTTCCTTCAGCCCCACAATATTCCCGCAATTTAAAGTACCTTCTGCACTGAGATGTAGCACTGTGACTATATGTCCTGTACCCTGTTGTCGGGTGGGGTTCTGCTGCAGCAGCAGGAAGCGAGGGCCCCAGCGGAGGCTAGCACCAGGCATAGGGCTCCCAGCCCCCATACGGCCCCCTGGATGAGGTCTGCCGGGGTGCCCACCAGGGCTGTGCCCCCCCACACCAGCAGGGCCAGCAACGCACCGCAATTCAGCAGTGAGAAGACTGCCAACACTATATAACCTGCGATACAATCAACAAATCTATGATTAAATTAATTTTGTAATACTGAGAAACTAAATTTTACATATTCAAGAGAGGGCGATTCACAGGAAAGAACTTGTAATTTTCATTCGCATACAGGCAACTTGTTAAAGACTAGTTGTCAAGGGCGACACGGTGACTAGCAGTGCTGCAGCGTTTCAGTTGCCATGTTGACAAGTTGCCATGGTAGGGCGTCCCGACCTGTCAAGTTTTCAAGTGATTTGCGATATGTCAGATCAGAAAAATATTGATTTTGTTCAGGAGGTTCATGGAGGTTGGCCGTGAATTGAGTTGCCAACCAGTTTTGGTTTCTCCATGAGCGAAGGCCCTTAGAGTTAGCTTAGGAGTAAGAGATGTTTACCTGAGATGTAGTTCCTGTTAGGCAGGAGGGTGTGGGTACGGGACCTGAAGCCCAGCAAGCCCAGCAGAAGGCACGTGAAGCCGGATAGAACTCCGATGTCCAGGTAGTAGTGACGCCCTATCTGCAAACAACATAACACACGGACATTGGTTACTTATCATTAGACATCGGATTATATGCATTTGCATAATTGCATATGCAAATGCATATAACTCTCTAATTACGGCGTTAATGCATATTTTAGCCTTTTTTCCCCAATCGTGCATATTTAGCATTTGAAGACGCATCCATTAAACAGAATATCGCCCTCATCTCAACACATATTCACAAGTTACCAGATGCCATAGAAAAATTGGAAATAAAAAACCTTCCTCTATTTAAATCAATAGAAATACTGGAAACAATGATTGAACTCGCCAACGCCCTTCCCAATTCAATATCAGAAAATATTCGTGAAAAGTAAGATGCTATTTCGTTTAAAAACCCGAGTCTTGAAGACATGAAGAACATTAATGCCTACATCAACAGCACTGGTCGTACATATCCTGCCTAAACAGGTATCTCCAGAATGGCGCCAAATTTTTTAAATTTTGTCGGATGACGTCAGTTGACGTAGAAAAGTCGTTTTCGGCGTTTTGGGTGACTAGCATTAAAAATATTTGCTAGAAATTTAGGAAAAATACTTAATTGTATATTGTCACAAAAACTATGTATAATTTTAAGAATATTTCGCTGTTTTTGTATCGTCTTTAATTAAAATATGTCAAAATAAAAATGGTTTTTTGATTTTGAATTGTGCACATTTTAGGCAGATCAAGAGTTTTTAGTGCATATTTCAGCCTTTTTTAGTGCATATTTGCATGCATATTTTGGCACTTTGTTAATGCATATAATCCGATGTCTACTTATCATACTATGTACATACTTACTGTGGTCTACTGTTATATCACATTTCTTACACTGTCCTCACTTCCACTTTCACTGGTCACTCAGCCGAGTAACCGCCCAACCCCTCTCCCCGACCCTAACGGTCCAATACCTACCGTTTTTTTATGTTAAGTTGAAAAAAAAATACAATAATAATATCACACATACATCCATACAAACTTTCGCGTTTATAGTATTAGTAGGATGTTGTCACTAATTTCCAGCAGTTTTTTTTTTACTCAACAGTTTCTAGATATCTCTCCTTTCCCAGAGTAATTAGAAAACAAGCTAGCAATACTCACAGTGCACATGATGTAGAAGCTGAGTGCCGCGGCGAGGCCACCGCACAGGGCCAGCATGGCGGCCGCGAGGGCCAGCGTGGCGCATCCCGGAGACAGGGCCCCCTTGCCAAGCCCCCGCTCCGAGAACACCGTGCCTGATGAGTAGATGGAGCTGCTACCTCGGGAAGCCATCGCCATCCTGTCAACAGAGGTTATACTTCAGTTAGGTCAATTTTATTAGTCTTTTCAGAACTGCTTCCAATATCATTATTCATGCCACATCACATATATAGTACATATATACATATGATAGTATTTAAGCATAATAACTATAACTTGTATTTTTCCCGTTGCACCCAATGGGGATGATTAAATTGTATTTTTATTTCTAGGTAAAGACCCGACCCGTCCTGATCCGTCCTGATCCGTTCCGACCTGACCCCGCATGACACAATCTAAATCATCCCAAAACAAACCAAATAAATTAAAAATATCTCAAAATAGGGCTACACATAATATGAAGATCATGCCGTAATAGAACCTAGTGCGTTGAAAGATGTGGGGGAACGCGAGTCAAAATTGTACAAATCAGAATTACGTTAGATTAATCAAGAGTATTAATATGTCTAATATATAATATAAATATTTGAACATTCTCACCTAGGAGATATGATGGCTGTACTTCTGTGTCCAACAATTTGCTTCTTGCTTCCTCTTCCGACTTCCAAGTCCCTGCTCCTGTCTAGGTCAATACTTCTGTCGTGACTTCTGTTGAAACTTGGTTCCCTGCTTTTGATAAAACTATGCTCTCTGCTTTTAATAAAACTTGGTTCTCTACTTTTAATAAAACTAGGCTCCCTACTCTTCGTAAAGCTGTGTTCTCTTACGAAGAAATCTGGAACTGCAGGTTTTCTCATGCTTGAATTCATATCAGTTAATGGAACTCCGTAATTTAGTTTTTGTTGCGCTTTTGGACTCAGAGGTGATGCAATATCTGAAAGATTTCTTCTAGGCAAAGGGGGAGAAGCCAATAAGTTGGCACAACTTTTTGAAGGGGTCATTTGATGTTGTTTTGGAGTGCTCGAAGCGATTCTTCTCGGAGTAGCCGGGAATGGATTGTTTCTGTAGTCAGGAGATAAAGCTCTATTTGGTGTGATTATTTGTGAATTGTTTCTGAGAGAAGGAGAGCTAGCGCAGCTTTTCATGGGACTATTGTAATTCTTTGGTATTCTTCTAATTTGCTTTTTTGGTGTGGCTAGAAGTTCGTGCAGTTTCTGCGTCGCTTCTAAGGTCTTCCTCGACATTCCAGGTGAAGTGATATGAAACGTTGGCGGGCTTTTTGGTGGAGGTCTAAAGATTTCTTCTTCTTCATCCGAGGCGATGATTGCATATCTGTGCATCTTTCCATTGACGGTTTTTACTATTTCCGTTGGCACCGCTTCTTCCGCAAGTTCATCTTCACTCGGCGCATCCACATTATATTCCTCTGGCCCTGCTTCAACAATTCTCTTCTTAGATGGGGAATACTCATCGAAATCATCAGGGATTTCAGCATACCTATGTTTTAAAACTCTGGAACTTACAGTAGTTCTTTCTACCCTCTCTGTTTCTTCTTCTGCGTTACTATCGGAGACTTCTGTGCCAGTAAATTCTTCCAATTCTTCCTCCACCTTGTGACTGCTAGTCGAATTCATTTTTCTGCGGATGTAATCTTGAGCATGTATTTTTACATGGATGGCATTTTGTCTTCTTAGGCTGCCATTTCTTTGTAAACTGTTGGTTGCAGAGTTAGTAAAGGCCTGCCTGGGCTTAGGACCTGGTTTAGGTGGCAATTCAGGAGTATTACTTCTATTGTTGTTATTTATATATCTCAGAGGTCCGTCATTCTTGCATTGAGTAATTCTCAATGGATTGTCTGAAATATCAGTTCTGACTCTTTGGTTATTGGCATTATATTCTGCTTTGGTTTTGGGGGTAAGTTTTCTTGGGGAATTGGCGCCCAGTGGTGGGAGTCTCCTGATGGAGGTGTCTGTTTTGCCCTTGGGGGAGGTGGTGACTCGAGGACTGACGCAGGGGGCCTGCTGAGTGAACACCACCTCGCTCTGTGCGCAGAAGGCGGGGTTGCTGTAGTACTTGTAGGTGATCTTTGGGGAATCCATGTTGGCGGCTTGCTGTTTAGGATAGTCACTATTGTTTAGAAACCTATCCTATTTTTCACAGCATTGCACCATTGATAGGAACCACACCTGAAGCAAAACGAATAGGTTGACATGTTAATATTTATCTTTACAGTTTTAAGATTTTTACAACTATTTTTATGTAAATGTTAATATAGTTTTCGTAAAATAATTAGTAATTTGGGAAGAAGTAAAAAAAGGTAATTAGAAGTAGAATTTCTGTGGAAACCATTTTGATTAGACAACATCTAGTGACGTAGGTATTTATTGTTTAGTTTTAAAAAAAAAAATTTCATCACTTTTAATAACTTTTCAAAGGGTTGTTGAAATTCAATTTTGTCGAGTTTTCATGGAACCATCTAGCAACCTACCCTTTTTTATGAACAACTGAAAAAAATATAGATACGACAATAAGTAGGTATATAATATATTAATTTACGATGGAAATGACGTTGGTAGGTGAACATTTTTGTATTGACTAAGAAATTCCAGACGGCACAAGTAGTTTGAGATTGGTGCCCAGAGTTCTTGAAGATTCTAGAGTTTTTGCTGCTTTAGTGTACACATTTTCTGCTTTAGATATTTCAGATAAATTTAGAAAAAAATATTTTTTTACATACCTAAAGATAATTTTTTAAATAATCTAGATACATATCTATAATTAAAAATTAAAGAAATTCAACAGCGAAGTGCTTTTCAAGGTGGATGGAATGTGAAAAAATCTTTTATTTAATTTTAATTTTACCAATTCAGAATTCAAAATTGAAATGTTGTTTGAAATGGATTTAGCCATGTTTGGTGACCAGATCTGAATAGCCAGGTACTTCCTCACCTCTCTTTTACCCATCTCCTTCCCCTCCCAAACACCTCCAGCCTCTCAATATACCCCAATCGCGGATGACATAGTCTCACTGGCTCCAGACAGGAGCAGTTGGGACTATTTTGCGAACTCACATAAAAAAACGACTGTTCACCACACGACTAAAGTAAAACTTCACTAACTTATAAAAGAAGAGAGAAAGAAAATGTGCGCGCGCACTGCTCTCTCTTGCTCCTACAGTGTGATACAGACAATAGGCCTGCACTGTGTCTTAGATATACAAAACGTAACTGGCTATGAGAGAAAGAGAGAAAGAAAATGTGTGCTCGCACCTCTCTCTCTTGCCCCTACAGTAATATACGAAAAGTAACTCTCGCTCTTTCTATCTTCACTAACTTATATCTCCATCTCAACTTCCGTTCGCCTCACCCGATCACACTTTTTGTAACGTTCTCGTCACACATTCACCAGCTTACTCCCCAAGTCAAGCGTGCGTACCATATCAATTACATATTATTATCAATTAAATATCAATTAGGGGGCGGTTTTAGATTTATCTTGAGCTAAAGTGCTAAAATTAAAAAAAAAATACGACACTATTGATGTCGTAGCTGAAAAAGATTTTTTTATATTTTCAATTTTTGTATGAAGAATTCGCGGTCTGGAGAGGCGCAGCCTCTCCAAAATAAAATCTTTAAATAAAAAAAAAATATTTGAAAAAAAAAAACATTTTCTGCTACAACAACTACAATAATGTCGAATTTTTCAATCTTAGCACTGAAAAATAACGGACCGCCCACTGGTACCCACATAGAGAGAAAAGTAAAAAAAAAACAGACTGATATGATTTTACATTTTTAGGGTCAAAATTATTTTTGTTATTTACTTTTGGGGTGTTATGCCGTGTTGCGCTACCTCCTTCTTTAGCCGGTGTCAACGTTAGCTAACACCCAAAAAATAAATAACGAAAAAAACATATACGTCAAAAAAGCTGGTTTTGAGCAGAAACAAAGCTTGCCGTTTAAACTCTGCTTCATTAATAATAAATATTTCCCAAATTCTATTCAATAACCTGACAGCTCTCCCCACTGACACTCCACCATTGGCAAGTTAGTCCTGCAGGCTGGAATTAGAACAGTCTAGCTGTCGGTGACGGCGATATCCATCGGGAATATAGAAATGAATGCTCTCCATGATAACCGAGTTTTCGAACAATCCACGAATCAGTCTGAAGAAATAAATATGTAGCATTAAGCACCTGACCCGCAGATCTTTGATTCCGAGCGTATCCAAGAGAAAGTCAGTAGGATAGAGTCATATTTCTATTACGCGTTAGTTGGCAAAACGACCCAACGACCCCATGAGGCGGCTGTTGGAGTTGGTGGCCGGAACCACGCTCCGGAGGACACCCTCGCCCTCTGCCACGCTGCAAGGAACAAGGAACGAGGAGTAAGGACTGCATTTCATTATACCTTCACAGAACTCATACTAATCAAACTAGGTACTCTAACTTAAATAGAACTGAAGAGATCCTGATCAGAACACAGGTAGAACGCTACGCATACCTACTGAAGAAAAATAGATAGGTACCTACCTACCTATACGAAATCAAGGAAATGTTGAAGGAGTTTTTTTTTTAATTTCTTTCTATACCTGCAGCACATATACACATGAGTTAAAATATTTGTATACGTTTACGAACCGAGACGCGAGCCAACAAAAGAATTATGGAAAGGAAAGAAGCAGACGTTAAAAATAACCCCGAAACCAAATTTGTTGGTTCCGAAAGTATTTCACGAAAACATTCATAAAAAAAGTGCATTACTTCGCAGTCAAAAGATCGCAAAAATTATTGCGTTTATCTTTTGTTGTTCTGCCAGGGTCAAAATTTTCTCCCTATACCTACCTATACAGGGTGTTAAGGAACGTACTTGACTTACTTTAACCAGTGATTCCTGACATTATTTGGAGTAAAAAATGTAAATGAAATTTTGGTCTCCGGTGACTTTTTTTGATGACATTTTTTTTTTCAAATTTTTTTTTCTTCAAATTCAAACAACAACAAAAATTTCTTCCGCATGTCGTCACTGGTCACTCAGTCGAGTAACCAAACAACCCCTTACCCCGCCTCCAACTGTCCAACACCTACAATTTTTTTATGTTTTTGTAGAAAAAAAAAATACCAAAAAAGTCACCGGAGACCAAAATTTCATTTACATTTTTTACTTCAAATAATAATAATAATAATTGGATAATTTATAGAGCGCCGTTTTTGTGAAAAATCACCTCAAGGGCGTGTCAGAAATCACTGGTTAAAGTAAGTCAAGTACGTCCCTTAGCACCTTGTATTATTCTTTCGAAGCAAGGCGACGGAATCAGATGAGTTTGGTTACATTGGTGGTTCATATTTTTGACCGCATTTGTACGACACACCGTACCAGAGTTGATATATATGTTCCTTTCTCATAATTCGTGGATAGCAGCAGTGGCGTAGCGAGGGGGGGGGGGGGAACGGACTGCCCCGGGTGCCACCCGACGGGGGGGGGTGACACTCGGTCGGGTGGCACCCCCCAATCACAATTCTCTAGCCACCCCCCCCAGGACAGACCAATTTTTCATGAGTCAAAATTAGTGTTTGTCAACTTTAATGGGGGGGGGGGGGGGGGGGGTGCATCAACAACGTTATCCGCCCTTTCCGCCCCGGGTGCCACTCATGCCAAGATTTTACTAAGACATATAGTTGTGAATGATGAAAACTTGGAGCAGGTGGATGAGTTTGTGAGTTAGTGTATCTGATGGGAAGGCTGATAGAGATATTGAAAGAAGGGTAAATGCTGGTAACTCCATTAATGGAGGACGGTATGCAGTTGGCGCTAATAAAAAAACTACCAAACTAGCAGTCCACAATGGAGTCCTGGTACCTACCCTGATGTATGGCAGTGAGGCATGGAACTGGCAGAGGAAGGATGAAAGCAGACTGAATGCTGTTGAAATGAGATCTTTTAAAAACATGGTTAGTTTGTTAGTTAGGTTCATTTGTACCTACCCATTTAAAAAAAAAACAAATAAATAAATACCCACTTCCTACTACCATACCAAAATAATATATTTTAATAACCCAAGTAAGACAGTAGAGTATTTTTGCTTTTTTAGGGATGTAAACATGTTATTTTAAAGTTAATTTTTATTTATTAATTGTTTTAACATGTTTGGTGCGACAAAATATAAAATTTAATATTCCACACATTATGAAAGTATCCCTCTTTATTTGTAAAAATACCCCATTGTTATTGTTCGCCTGGACTACATGGTTGATAATTTTATACCGAGAAGAGTAGCTAAATTATAAATTACTAGCAGACCCAGCCACACGTTGCTGTGGCTAACGAAACACAACACCATTACCCAACCTTTATAAAATCCACACCACCCACTGCCCGCTGCCTGAAATGAATATTTGAATTTCTCGGCTTTTCTCTACTATAATAAGCATGTATTATACATATAAACCTACCTCTTGAATCACTCTATCTATTGGTGAAAACCGTATGAAAATCCGTTGCGTAGTTTAAAATATCTAAGCGCACAAACATTTTGAGCGACTTCATTTTATACTATGTAATGATGATGATGATTAGGTACATAGGTTTTGTAGAATGTAATTTTAGAAAATTAAAAGATAGTACATTAAAAGATATAACATAGGTATAACAGGTGGAAGGTAGTACATAATATATCATTAGATTTATGAATTTTGTAGTCATTTAATACATTTTAATACACTTTTGATAGAATTTTTATATTTATTTTCGTTACAATTGAAGATATCTATATCAGAGAAAATGTTATTATATGTTGAACACACTCTAATAAGGCAAGCATTTTGGTGTGAATTGGTTTTACAGTGTTTTTCCTTAAAAATATTACACGAACGTGTGTGCCGTGTAGGTACTTTAAAATCTATTCTGTTCAATAATTCAGGACAGTCGGTTATATTATTTACGATTTTATATAGCAACATCGCATCTGAGAATTGTCTGCGTACACTCAATGCATCAATTTTGAAGAAATTTATTGCATCAAGATAATTATTAAATCGATTGTACGATTTGTAAGAAAGGTATTTTATGATTTTTTTCTGAATCGATTCAATTTTATTTATATGTACTGCATAAAATGGAGACATGATATATAACCCCAAGAAGACTGAACTAATCGCATTTCACCACGAAAAAAATAACCCCGAGAAGATTTTTTTTTTTTTTAAAGAAAGACAAACATTACCGGGTTACGAATAACCTAACAATGTTTGAAAATCTCCTACTACCACCACACAAAGCCGAAAATGTTGCTTGTGTTGTGATGGAGGACTTAGCCAGCCGAGGAATCGAACATGCGACGCCCGGGTAGGACCCAAGCGCTATGCCCACTCAACCACTGACATCAGATGCTTGTCGTATAACCATGAGGTGGCATCCATTAATTACGTGAGCTATTTTTTGCTTGAAATGGCGTTAGCCGTTTTTGGTGACCAGATCTGAATAGCCAGGTACTTCCCCACCTTCCTCTTCCCCTCCCCACTACCTACCTTCATCCTCACAACATAACCCAATTTGGGGGTGCCATAGTCTCACTGGCTCCAGACGGGAGCAGCTAGCTGAGACTCTTGTATCACTATAAAAAAAGCTGAATTAAATTCAGTTTTTTAATTAAGTTAAAAATTACACAATGAAGCAATTATCGATGCGCAACTGTCCGTGTTTTGTTTTTGTCAGTATCAGAGATGGCGTTGTGTACCTACGGATTTATATTTTTTGTGATTTTCTTACTTTTCCACTTATTTACTGGAATTGCGTTTCATTTTCTTTATAGATACGTGTGAGGGAGATTTATTTGTTTTATTTTTTAAAAAGACAGACAAATATTCCCGGGTTAAGAATAACCCAACAATGTTTGAAAATCTCCTACTACCACCACAGAAAGCCGAAAATGTAGCTTGTGGTGTGATGGAGGACTTCGAGCCGAGGAATCGAACAAGCGACCGCGACGCCCGGGTGAGACCCAAGCGCTATGTCCACTCAACCACTGACCGGTTATTATAATTATTTTTTTTTTCCTTGGAGGGGTGCAGACATACGATCACCGTTTGTCTCATTTTCGACTATCGACATTTAGTGTGTAAGAAAGAGGGCAGAACACAAGGAAAATACTCAGCGCATTGAAATTTGAATTTTTGGAATTCACTCACTATTCAATATTATATTTATTACTTTTCCTACCCACCCCTCACTAACTTTTGCTTTCCCAGAACATCCTATCTTTCCTGTCCTTGAAAAGACCCCCCCAAACAGCACTCTCAAAGATTAAAAAAATGGAAAACCACCATTCAGAATCGAAATGTTAGGTAATTGAATTGGCTTTAACCGTGTTTGGTGACAAGATATGAGTGGCCAGTTACTTCACGACCTTCCTTTCTTCATCTCCTACACCTCCTCAGTTACTTTTAAATTCTAACGTAGGTATCTCGAATTGGAAGTTGAAATTATTCTGAGATAATCGACTAAATGTAATACTTAAAATTCACAGCTGCGGCAGCTGCAGTAAGTGTAATAAGTAAGTAAAATTGATAAATTAAATACAGGTAATGGGTATTCCCGCAATGATTTGAATAACGTCGCGCGTCGTGGCACGCACAAAATATCTTATGTGGAATTTAGAATATTAGGAGATAATTTAATTTTTTTTTTCAAAATTTTAACTTTTTGTAAGAATCCTGAGAATCTTCATACGAAATATGAAATTAAAAAAATAAAAATATTTTCAGCTACAACGACATCGATAAAGTCGTATTTTTCAATCTTAGCTCACTGAAAACTTACGGACAGCCACTGATTCACATATGGTCAACAAAAACGGCCAAAATCATTTCAAGCAACCTTTCAGTTCTGAATGGTGGTCTTACACCAGGGCGATACTGAAAGTATTTTCCACTTTGGAACGTGCCGCAAATATACCTACTATATATTATTTTAAATGAATTAATTGTGAAATAACACAAATTAATCAAATAAAATTTATTTGCCACGCCGGGATTCGATCCCGCGACCTTCGGATTGCGAGTCAAGAGTGTTACCAATCGACCACGCCGGTCGTCATTGATAATCCACCGGGAGCACACAATTCGCAAGAGTGAAATTTTAAAGAAAATGTATTTATTTTTCAATCTTAGCACTCTAGCACACTGAACACTCACGGACCGCCACTGTTCACATATGGTCAACGAAAACGGCTAAAATCATTTCAAGCAACTTTTCAGTTCTGAATGGTGATCTTACACCAGGGCGATCCTGACAGTATTTTCCGCTCTGGAACGTGTAGCAAATATACTCAAACTTCTAATTAATCAGATAAAATTTACTTGCTCACGATTTGAACACGCGACCTCCAGATTGCTAGTCGAGACCCCTCGACCACGGAGTTTGTTTATTATCTATAATAATAATATTGTAAAACATTGGCGCACGAGTAGAGGTGAAATTTATAATACTTGGTCTTTGTGTTGGAGTGGTTCACAACTTTGCTAATTAACTGCACAGCTGCTATTATGTACTACACAAGGTACCTACCTAACTACCTATACCTGCTGCTAATAATACTAATAGTGTCCATCGGGTAGAGAAGGAAGGCGAGAGAGGAGGATGGAAATGTACATCTGCCGAAAGACAGTTGCTATACAAAACATAAATTATAATTGAACGTAAAGTTCAGTCACATTACATTTTTACGACTTTTTAAATGATTTTATCATAATAATGCTTAATTTGGAATGAAGATTGTTTATCCGTTTCTTGGCGTAAAAAATGCCGAAAAAATATTTTGACTTTTTGAAATACTTTAATACTTTAATATTTTGATTTTTTTTGGAACTTCCTCTCCTACCTTTTCTAAAAAGACCCTCCACACAGCATCCCCAAAGATGTCGTGGGTCATGAGGGGAATTATTTTCCTCACGGCCTCCTCAGGGAACATTTGTAAACGGTTGACATTTGTCACACGAGATCGGATCGTTTCTATGACTCGTTCGTGAGTTCTACAGATCGGCTGTGGACTGGTTTGCCGGCCCCTGTGTTTCCTCCCTCCTAAATCATGGATTTCTGCAAGACCCATGTTCATTTCTTCCTCTCTTCAAAATACCCCCAACACTGCATCTCTAAAGATGACACTCTTATGTGGAGCTAATGAAAAAAAAATATAGATAGGTATACCTATTTTACTCTGTTTGTTGTTTTAATGTAAAAAAATTTATACTTGGTACTTATTTTAATTGCTATATAATTGCTACTTATTTAATTTTATCATATGTAAAAGCCCTAATTGAACATGTACAAATTAATAAATATCATAAATATCAAGGTAGATGACATTAGACTGAAATTGTTAATTTCATTTGAAAAATGAAATAAATTGAAGTTACTCATTAGTTCTGAGATCGTCGTAGGACGGGCGAACCTACGCCACGTTTCCCCATAGAGGTTGGCAGAGAGGACACACCGCCACATAACTGTTTATTGAAACACACTCCTTCCTTCATTCACATTCATACATTTTGTCTTCTTTTTACACTAAACATATGGCCCCTATTTGATTAACTTGATCTATCACGTCTTTCTCAGGCGCATCCGACTTCTTTTACCATTCATATTCGAATCTTATCCTCTCCTTACACTCCTTTCTTCGTCAATACGCTCTAAAATACACGTCCTAACAAAGCATTCCTTTTTCACAACATTTTTCAGCCTTGCATTATTTTCGGATATATCCACGTTTACAAAGCGGGAATAATCGTTTTACCATACTTACGTCTCAAAGATCTCATTTTTACAGTTTTCAGTCTAAGTTCATGTAATGATTTTATGATTTTACCATAAATACGCCTCAAGGATCTTATTTCCACAACATTCCCTGGTGAAAGACCATCATTATAACTAGTGTATTTTTCATTGGTAGAATCAATTCTCAGATATGGAATTCGAAGCTGGGGAAATACAAGCATGACTTATATTAAGTATATACAAAATTTGCAAACCTCTATCATAAAACAAATTGTACCACCAACTATATATAGACAAAGACACAATGTGCAACTCTTATATTGTGCTGAGGGCCTGCTCTCAATAAAGGTATATTCTGGTTCCTTACTATTAAGGATAACTGGGGAGATAGTACTTATAAAAGACCACTGGTACATAGTCACAGCACACGCTTCACAGAAAAAAAAGGCCTGAAAATACCTAAAATATCCAATAAGTATGGAAGTCGGACGCTGGAGTACTGTGTACCAGTGATTTTTAATAAGCTCAAAAATAATTTTGTTTTTGAGGAAAATGAAAATTTAACCATGAAAATTGTAAAAATGTGGCTTATCAATGAAAAATCTATGTATCTGTAAAATAAAACAGAATAAAAAAAAAAAAAAGAATGATTGGTGATGTTATGGCAGTTAATTTTTTAAAAATATTTTGACTTTTTCTTGAATGATACCAAAACTGTTATTTTATTTTGATTCTTCGGGAAGACTATTAAAATATTGTATTCCTTTGTAAATAAAATTATTGTGTATTTTTGGCCTCAAAAATATAGAAATTTGTTGTTTAGAAAATCGGTTGTTATGTTATGCCTAAATGATGAGTTAAGTTTAAACATTTTAATTTTTATTATTTATTACATTTTCTTTAAATATTTGTAATAATTAATCTTTTTACAGAGGTCTTAAATTTTTGGTACGTACTTCAAAATTCTGAACAATGATGCTGGAGAGAATGTTGGTTCTTTTTTATTTTTTATTTTTTTTTTGTTATTACTATCTTTCAACCACCTTCACATTAACATTTTTCTTCATATGCGCCTCCCCATCCACTGATTTCCTACTGAATTAAGGATTGGACCAGTGCGAAATAGACTTTATTTATTTTTTAGATCACTTAATTTGAGTAAATTTCTTAATCTGATAAATATGTAGATATATTTCCTAAAGCGCATATGTGACTGTTCTTCATATGTTGATCTTCATTACACCGAGGTTCATTTTTTTTTGTCGTATTATTTAATATGGTACATGAATTATTACAGACATCTTTGTCACATTTTTTTGTTATGTTTATGTTTAAATTAGAGTAAATTCTATCAATGTTAGGGTAAGTTCTAAACATATTCACTGAGAATATAAAGTTTTTTTTTTTTCTGCATTTTTTGTAAGGTTGTAATTAGATTTGTATCGCATCAGTTTTTTTAAGGATTAGGATGTCATTATTTGCATTTTCCATTACGATTTTTGATATTATACATATATATATTTTTAACTTCTAATATAAACGAGTGTATATTAAGGTAGAACCTGCAGACAAGCAGCCATGTGGCAGCTTCGCGGGACTACCGATAAATTGTCTAAATTATATATTTATGTAATTTGTGTTTTTGTTGGAAATAAATAAAAATAAAAATAAAATTCAAAATTGAAACGTTGCTTGAAATGGATTAGCCGTGTTTGGTGACCAGATCTGAATAGCCAGGTACTTCCCCACCTTCCTCTTCCCACTACCTTCAGCCTCACAACATACCCCAATTGAGGATGCCATAGTCTCACTGGTGGCTCAAGGCGGTTAGGAGCGTTAGAACTCTTGTGCGGTATTCACAAAAACAATAAAATCAGTCTTCTTTCATCCTTGCTCTGCCAGTTCCATGCCTCACTGCCACACTACGCCAGGATTGGTATCAGCACTCCATTGTGAAATTCTAGTATTTAAATAGCGCATTAAAAACAGTTAGAAACCCATCCAATAAATGGTTCCATGCCAACTCAGAATGAAATCAACTCAGAACCACCTCAGAAAGGTAATTAAAAGCTATAAAATATAATTTTAAAATAGCCGGTAACCCTAGCCTAATTTAACCTATTAAACCAATTTTTGTATATTTTTTTATCATCACTCTAATGACCTTTCTGAGGTGGTTCTGAGTTGGTTTCATTCTGAGTTGGCCGGTCACCGCAATAAATTAATACATCGTAGAAAGTGATAGAATTTCTAGCCCACAAAAATAATGTTCATATAAAACAATTACATAAAAAAAACAATACACAATCAACAAACTTACAATTTTATATTGCTTCAATTCCAAATAAAGTAGTATGTATTTAACTTCACAAAAATAACGAAACAATAACACTTAAAAACGACCGTTATTTTTTAACACTTAACAATTAGCACACTGTCATCACTTATCTATAATATTGGGATTAATGTCATCAAGTCAAAAACAATATTAAAACCGCGAATTTTCGGCAATTATTTTTGCAAACTCAACGATATTTCGGTTGTTTATAATTCCGAAGATAAAGGTGTTTGTTCCAAGAGAGGTTTAACTACCAACTGCCAACTGCCGCGATGTTCTATAAAGTAGTATGGGGAGCGATGCAATAAGCATGTGGAAGGTAAAAGGTATCGCGGTCCTTTGATAGCTAGGGCCGCTAGGGGGGTCGGATGTCGGAAGTGTAGGGGCGGCTCGTGCTGTCAAAGTTATGCTTTTATTTAGCTTATTTCAACGCATAACAGCAGGGCCGGATTAACCATGTCGGGGCCCCTAGGCAATGCACGTCTCGGGGCCCCTTTACCAATGGTGGACTAATGGGGGGGGGGGGGGTGGAGGAAGGGGCGGCCTGCCCCGGGCCTCTGGTCCTCGGGGGCCATCAAACGCTTCCATGTCCCGTTTATCAAATCCTTTACAAGGCTTTAATGCCATTTATCAGCGGCCGAGAATTTAAATTTCGTCGTACGATGATCTTGCGATCGTACTCTTACAACTGTACAGGGCGATTCCGATGAGAAAGATTAATTATTCTCCATACCAGCATTTTAACATAATAGCTCAATATCGATATTATTTCATTCACAATTTGCTTTGATACATACCTAAATTCAAAAATGCTCAAACTCGTGATGATAAAACTTTTCAAATTATGTATCTACCTACTTTTTCTAATTATTTTTTGATCATATGTATTTATAATTTTTCAGTAATGTCTAAGCAAAATAAAAATGTATTTTTTTTTTAAATATATGCGCGGATCTTTTTTTAATGATTTTATTTAAACTAAAATTAAAATTCTGAAACATATCTTTCCCAGATAATTTTATTTTACTCCATGATTATATAATTTGAAATGTGTATTGTATAATACAAAATTTAACAAATCTGTAAACGCCCTACGGTAAAACCTTAATGTACTAAAAATAAACATATTTTTAAACGACTTCGAAAAGGGGGAGGTTATCAATTCGACGGTTTTAAAAAAAAAAATATGTTTGTTACCTCAGAACTTTCGATTGGGTGAACCGATATTGATTATTTTTATTTATTAGAAACCTGGTGCTTCCCGTGTAGCCCCATTTTAATTTGGTCCATAAGAAAACCATATATGTCTTAAATTTGCAATAAGTATGTGCACGACAAATGGACGAATAACTCAATATTACGCCAAAAGATTTCGATGATTCTTTTTTTTGAAGTAAAACTTCTTTACGCACGCTCGTCACTAAAAATCAAAAAATAAACAAAAATTTTAACAAAACAAAAAACGACTTCAAAAGTGCACTAAAAAGTAAAAAAATAATTTCGTACGATTGTTATTTTTGGAGTCGGTGTCAGACAAGATCTCCACATCTCACCTATAAATAACTATGTATGTAGTTACCTTGGCTGACACCGACACCAAAAACAACAATCGTACGAAATTATTTTTTTACTTTTTAGTGCATTTTTGAAGTCGTTTTTTATTTTGTTAAAATTTTGGTTTTTCTCAAAATTTAAAACATGGCTTTACTAGATAAAAGAACAATCTTTCGAAATCAATTTATAATTTTGTGGTGAAAAAGAGTTAATACGTCTAAAATTTGATTTAAAAACGACATATTTCCGGTTTTGTCTGGTGATTCCCACTTAAGGCGGACTCTGTAAAAAAAAAATTTTGTAATTTTATTTTTTTAATTCATTTTCTGAAAGATGCATTTGTTAAAAATGCTCTCACCAAATGTTTTAAAGATATTCGAAAAAATGACGGAGATACAGCATTTTATGTGAAACAATAACTTATTAAACACCACTTTTATTATACATACTATATGCCGACCGGGTTTCGCTACAACCGTAGGTTCTTCAGGCGAGTTTGTATGTTGAATTATCCTTCCGCAAAACTTTGAATTTGTTTTTCTCTAAACTTTATTAACACATTTTAACCTCTATACATCCGATTTGCAAGTCTTAAACTGTTTGAAAATCTAGTGTCTATTTCACCACGTATGTGAATTTTGTTTAAAAATAAGGAAAAATGGCGGACCAACGATTTTAATTTCGATTTTTTATGGGAAATTTTCATTGTTCATAAAAAAAATAGAAGGGGGCCCTTTATAAAAAAAAAACCCTAATTGACTGGATTTACTAACAGTTTATGGTGCCATACTGACTGGATTTACTAACAGTTTAAGACTTAGTGCATGCAAATCGGATGTATAGTTTTTCTAATAATATGTTGTCAACCGTGTTGAAAAAAGCAGTTTCGAGAAAAACGCGTTCAAAGTTTTGCTGAACGTTAATTCAACATACAAACTGTTTAAAATGGTTTCATATAAAATGCTGTGGGTATCTCCGTCAATTTTACGAATTTCCTTAAAACATTTGGTGAGAGCATTATTAACAAATGTATCTTCAGAAAATTAATTTTAAAAAATGTAATTTTTTACAGTGGCCTGGTGCCTTAAAGCCTTGTTTAGGATTTGATCAAAAGAAGGCGTTTGGAGACCCCCCAGAGTCAGAGGCCCCTACGAACTGAAGAAAAAGCTTGTAAAAATACATCAACTTCTTAAACTAGGGGGGGGAGAGGGTCATTCAGCTTTTCCGCCCGGGCCTCTGACGGGCTTAATCCGCCACTGCACTTTACCCTTTTCTAACTTCCAAACTTTTTTTTTCTACCACAATGTAATTTTATTCATAATTAATCTGTTTTTTTCTACATTTCGAAGGTATGACTTCACCCCCATTCAATAAAAAAATGAAACGAATACAATAGTACAATGAGCGGTCTTATCACTAAAGTGTTCTTTTCCAGACAACCTTGGTATGAACAGAAACAAAGAATTTTAGCAAGCAGATAGGTAGTGCACGCTAAAGCTTGTACAACATTTATATTTTAAACATTAGAAATAAAAGCAAAAAAAAAAACAAAACAATTGCCAATATAAACCAAACACGGCATCTATAATTATATCCCCTTTGATACTAAGGAAAGTAAAGTAAAATACAACTATGTTTAAATATTTGTTTTAATTATTGACTTTTTATTTATTATTTGTGCGTGATGTGAACAGTTATTGGGTTATAACCTAATTATTATAATTTGTTGTTTTCTTTAATGCATGTAATGTTATTAACCTATAAATTTTCGTAATAAAAAAATAAAATATTTAAAACATCTTGAAAGCTGACTTTTTCCAAAATGGGTGCCGGGGTTGCTCACTTATTGTGAGTCGAACCATTGACGCAAGCTATTTTTTCTTGGGGCGTGGGGCCCCTAGCCGATGCGGGGCCCCTAGGCAGTTGCCTACTCTGCCTTAGGGATAATCCGGTACTGCATAACAGCTGCTGTTTTATTCATAAAGCTTTCAGATAGAAATGTTTATATATATATCTATATATATATATATATATATATGTAAAACAATTTTCTCGGTTTACCCGCGTAACTTAGTCCTTAAAAGGACTTTTTAACTCCTGACGTTTCGGACAGATCAATATATATTCTGAATATTTCTTCATCTTATTTTTTATTTCGTTTTATTGACAGGTATCTATTGTTTAAAATATTATTATTATTATAATTTTTTTAAATTCAATTTAAATATTAAAATAAATGAATACAACTAATCATTTTTTTGTTTTTTTTTTGTTTTACATTTTTTCAGAGAAAAATGTGTCCTTAGTGGGGTACCCCGTTCTAAGGACCAATTGTACAAGTATAATATATTTAATGTATTACTAGCGAGTTCCCGGTATGCGTTGCTATGCCACTTAATAAGGAAATTGTTTCTCCCAGTACATTCAGTTTTGAAAAAGCTCGCGTGCCACCTATTGCAATTTTTTTAAACAAATTTCATAATGCTAGAGCTCACAACAACTCACCAAAATTTCATCGCTATCGGATGAACGGTTTAGCAACGCATAATTTCGTGAAGCCAGAGCTCACTATTATACATAGAAACCATCGCGGGCATGCGCACATCATATCCCCAAAGTTTCATTTCATGAATGGTTTAGCAACGCATACATCTCATGTACTCATATAATTACACCCATGCAAGCATATTTTGATTTTTAAGTATATATGTAGATTGTCAGAATCCCAACTGCGAGCACTGGAGGTAGTGAGTTTATGGCATCCCCAATTGAAATGGGGGTATGTTGTGAGGTTGAATGTGGCTGGGAGGGGAATGAGATGAAGAAGAGGTAGGTGGGGAGTACCTGGCTATTTAGATCTGTTCACCGAAAACTGCTAAAGCCATTTCAAGCTACGTTTCAATTTTAGATTGGTGGTCTTACACCAGGGTGATGCTGAGATTATCTTCTGTTTAGGAACTCCGCAGACAAAAGTTTTTTATTTGTTAAAAAATAGGAAAAAACGTTTAAAAAATCGAAATTAGAAAATTCGGAAAAACATGTTTTTTTGTTTCTCTGTGAGTTGATGTAGATTCGTAAGTTACCCGCTTGTACTACGAATTTCCGAACACCGTGTAGGTATAATATTCCACAAAATTATAAACAGTTGATTTAGCAAGACTAAATAAATAAATATCCGTCACAATTAATCATCCTACGTCCCTGCAACACGTCCGGGTAACTACAAACTACCTAGTACTAGTATACCATCCCCACCACTGCCTGTTTGACTACAAAGAATACAGTTGACTCGTGCCACGCAGCTGCTGTTCCCGCTGCCCGTGCCCTTCCCCTTGGCCTTATCCGTCTCTCTGCCTACCCCTGGCCCGCCCCCCGACACCGGTCTGCAATCTGCAGGCTGCTGTCAGTGTTACCGAAGCTCCCGATTTTACGGGAGATCTCCCGATTTTTCACTTCATCTCCCGATCTACCGGAATGGGCATCCAATCTCCCGATTTTTCGAAGTTCTCATCGATTTATCGTTTCTGGTCGATTCTTTGTTTATGGTCTGCTCATCAGGCAAATAATTGTCTATGGTATTAAAAAAAAACTAAAAAATTCCCCGGATTCGGGTATTGACCAGAATAATTACAAAATACTGCAATCTAAGCATATTCCTATTATAGACACATACAAACCGATCATCCATGTATTGACCAGAATAATTATAAAATGCTGCAATCTAAGCATATCTCTATTGAAGACCCATACACACCGATCATCTTTGTATTATGAGCTGGAAACTATAATTTGTAACGAAACGCAGAGGTGTCAAACTGGATTTTCTTAAGGGCCATTTATGAGATGTAGCGTGTATAAGCGGGCCAAACAAAAAACTTAAACCCATACCCAATTGTTAAAATTATTAAAAGGGAGGGTAAAATGGTAAATTATCTTGAGCCGGATGCCTGACTTATCTTGTTTTTGATAAGCTCATTGATGTCGGGTGTCATATTCGTGGTAGTTATTTTAAGAATCGACTGGAGTTGTTCATCCGTATGCCTTGAGCGATGTTTGTTCTTATTTATTTTCAAAACGGAAAACATCTGCTCGCGTAAATAGGTACTACCAAACAAACACAAGGTAAGTGCTGTATGCTTTCTTTTATTTGTAAGTACATTAACAACACATTTACTGCAATTTTTTAAGGTTAAAATTTTGGCAAGAATTAAAATCAAACTTCCTTTAAAAAAGGTTTTTCTCCACTGTGAGACGGCTTGTGGATTTTTAAATGTTCCTTTAGAGAACATGAATAGTTACAATCGGAACAAGGAATAGGTTTATTTCCACTGTGAGACGGCTTGTGGAGTTTTAAATGTTCATTTTGAGAACATGAATAATTGCAGTTGGAACATGATAATGGTATTTTACTCCACTACTAGTAAACTTATAAGTTCCTTGATCTTATAAGTTCAAGTCTTTAACTTATAAGTTCGTGCTCCTTTCTAGCACAACCATTGCAATCGGAACATGCAAAAGGTTTTTCTCCATTGCGAGACGGCTTGTGGACTTTTTAATGTTCCTTTTGAGAACATGAATAGTTGCATTCGGGATATAAAAAAGGTTTTTCTCCACAGTGAGTGAGCATGTAGATTTTAAATTGTGAATTTCGTGAACATGAATACTTGCAGTCGGAACATGAAAAAGGTTTTTCTCTACTGTGACACGGCTTGTAGACTTTTAAATGTTCCTTTTGAGAACATGAATAGTTGCAGACGGAACATGAAAATGGTTAAATTTAATCAAATATAACTCGTTTAAGTATTTCATAACGGTAACAATTTCAATAATTTCATTAACAATTTTAATTTTGGCCCATGCACTTTATTTTTGTTTTTTATGATTCTACTGATATTGTATTAGTGGGTATTTATTAATAAAGGATTACTAATCAGTGTTCCGTTATCAAGGATATGCCGCCAGGTGACAGGTGTTTTGAAAAAGCCCATGAGGTGGTTGATTGATTCCTAAATAAAATGAAAAATATAAAAAAGGTTTCGTTTCATTAAATTGTACACATCCTAAGGACAAAGGTCGTCGCTCACTTTTAAAAGTCAGTAGGTAAAATGATTTTTGGCGTCTCGTAAAGTGATGAGTGATTTTACGTCTAACAACTCAGCACAAACCTCACAAAAATTTGTGCTGACTTGCCAGACGTAAAATAAGTCCCCGTTAGGGAAAATTGCGTTATTCCATGGGCAACATCTACAATAATCGTGTGTAACGGCGTTGCTTATGGGTTTTTTTGTTTGTTGTCAAGGTTCTGCTTCGGAATAATAAAAGGGAGTCGGATTATTGACAAGAGAGAAATTTAGTTATAATAATTTAGGTCATCTCCCGATTTCTTCCAAATTCTCCCGTTTTCTCCCGATTTCTCCCGATTTTTAGGTGAAAATTCTCCCGATTTTTAAGTTTTGGGTTCGGGAACACTGGCTGCTGTAGACAGTAATAGACACGTGCTATCACAGTATTTCTTATCTTGTGAACACCAATAATGATCTAGGGTAAATATTTATTTTAGTAACTATATCTTTATTTATTATTTTTTACATTTTTATATGAAACATGTTAGGTATATATTATATAAAATAGAAATTATATTCGTAGTTCTCCACACTAGGAGATCCTGTGCTGAGGGGGACTATGCTTTGGATAAGTTTTCAGCGACTTCAATGGTTTAACTTCATGGTTAGGATAAGGTTTTCCAGAAACTTCTACGTCGATGTTTTAAGTATAATAGTAAGTTCATTTTCCGATAGTTCCTTCAGCCAACATTTAATGTCTTTATTAATATAGCTATTTTTTGTTTTAATTTGTTTGATACTAAGTAGGAGTTTGTTATATATGTTACTGCCATAGACATATGTGTATTTTGTACGTCCGTGGTTACTGCTGAAAATTCAGAACTTCTTTGTCCAAACAAAGAGTTACTCTTTGATATGGGCCGGTTGTATAAACATCCGCTCGTCACGCTTGATAACATTTTTACCTTATATTTGGTCTACCGCTTGATTTTGAGGTTTTATAAATATTCGCAAGGCTACCGGTCGGTTATGTAGCGGTTAATGCTTTACGGACCGATTTTGGCCAGTTAAATGGATAACGATCCGTTTGCTGACGTTTTTTAACAGTTGTAAGTAGGAAATTTTATTTATTTTTGTTATTATATATATATATTTTTTGTAACATTAGCTACAATTTCACACGGGGCCTACTTCTTTTTTGGGGATGCAATATGAAAGATCTTTTTAGGGAGATAAAGTACTGGGAAGGAAGAAGGTATGAGGGGTGGGTAGGAATCTAAGGGTGAATGTGTCTAGGTATGACGGATGAAAGAATCTATTCCTCCCCCGATGGGTCAAGAGAGTTTGGCTGAAGAGGTAAAAAGGTCTCTATTAACCAGTCTCTCGAATGTGCCGCAAATACCTAGACAAACCTCACCCCATGAACCCGGGCATTCCTGCTATGGCACCATGGGGTGACCTATGGAAGGGGTGTTGGTTATCCAATTAATCGGTTACCGGTACGGCGGTACCGATACCCGTCTCCCAAATTTTAAACGCCCTGATGAAAGATCAACATTCAGAATCAAAACGTTTATCGAAATGGCTTTAGCTGTGTTTGGTGAGACAATCTGAATACCCAGATACTTCCCAACCTTTTTCTTCATCACTCCTTCCCCTCCTCACTAACTTCAATTCCGCAGTTCGATGGCTCCGGGAAATTGGGACTCTTGTATGATATTGATATAAAAAGAAGAAGACCTACTTACCAAACAGTACCCAATCTTATCTAATCTGTACAGTATTTTTTTGCAAGAACCTTTTGGTTATGCCATGATGAAGAGGGCCATTTTATTATTTACGAAGGTCTCCGACTAGCAATCCGAAGGTCGCGAGTTTAAACCCGGCGTGCGCAAATAAATTTTGTTTGATTAATTTGTGTTATTTCACAATTTATTTATTTCAAATAATATGTAGCTTATTTGCGGCAAGTTCCATAGTTCCATCTCAGTATCGCCCTGGTATAAAACCACCATTTATAATTGAAACGTTGCTTGAAATGGCTTTAGCCATGTTTGGTGACCAGATCTGTTTAGCCAGCCCACCCCACCCATTCACCCACCTTCTCTCTAGCCACCCCCCCCCAGGGCGGTCCAATTTGTTATGAAATCGAAATTTTCGTTTGTCAACTTAATAAGGGGGGGGGGTGACACCACGTTATCCGCGCCGGGTGCCACCCACGCTAGCTACACCACTGCTCCTACCATTTGCCCCTCCCCACTACCTTAAGCCTCACAAAATAGCCCAATTGGGGACGCCATAGTCCCACTGGCTCCAGACGGGAGCACTAGGAAGACACTAAGGTAACTTGTCGTCCTTTCCGATCATGATTGCAGATCGCCAACGAACAAACTAACAAACCACAATTTTATTTAATATTTTTAAAATTTTATTTAATATTTTATTAGAAAAAAAAACAGCTATACACCCTTATCAGGCACAAGAGCTCCTCTTTTCTGATAAGGTATACTTGGCCAAAAACGACCTTTGTTATATTATTTTGTAAAATATATATATGTATTTAATAATATGTAACTCATATTTTATATTAAAATAAAAAAATATATACATATGTATATATTTTATTAGGGTTGTTAATGTTGTTATTACATATTATGGTAGCATGGCGAAGTTAAAAAATCATAGTACATATAGAAAAACATGGATTAAAAAACAAAACAAAGTGGTAGAAAAAGAAAAAAAATAGAAAAGAAATTAAAAAAAAAACACAGATTAAAGTATGTAGGATAGATAAAATAAAATTAAACTATGAACCTATATAAAAATGATACATTTTCACATCATAAGATTATGTTCAAGGATAAACATGATTAAAAAAAGAAAAACAACATAATGAGAATGAAAAAAAATAACACACATCACATGGATAGCAATAAATAATTTGTTTTTAACTTTTTCTATTACACATTTAGTATATTAACCTGAGGACAAATGGAAAAAATCAGTGTCTGAAAAAATATTATTGTATTTTGTGCACGTCCTTCTGAGAAACGAATGTTGTGTGTATATATTCTATTTGTTATCTTCTTTATTATTGAAAATGGTATGAACTATTGACACAATGAATATTAACATTTTGTTTGATCTCTCAACACTTTGTTGTTAATTCTTTTTCTGTTTTTTCTACAGTTTTTCTCAATTTATCATTGTTATTTTAAATTTTATTAATTAGCATTTACTCAACTGTTTGATAATGATTGATATTTTTGTGCGTTACTTTATTAAATTGTGAAATTATTAACCCCGACAGAGGCGAGCCCTAGTGGGGTTAATAATTATTTGTTAAACAATATACTTCAATTGTGAAGAAACAATAAATAAATAAAAATAAATATATAATTTATTTTTAATAAATTGTCTTTACAGGATGTCCGTATTTTTTTTCTCTAAAAGGGCACAGGGATATGGCACGTGCGCAGTGCTCAGCAGTTGAACCATGGTAAAACTATTTCCCTCTATTTACTTTTACCATTGTATAAATAATAACGGTCTAAAGCAGCTGTTGGCGCGCAAGTCGGCGGTGATTTTAAGTACTAACAAATGCGCGATGTTTAGACTAGAATTGCATAATTTTGTTGAAATTTACGGAATTTACCGTTCTGCTACGACGGTCGTCAATATTATAATGATGTATTCAGTTCAGTAAGAAATGGTATTCTCAGTCGATGTCAAAGATATTTCGTTCCAATATCTTTGGACAATGTTCTAAAACTAAACGCCTGTCGTTCTGCAATTTACATAAAAGTTGTGTAATGCAGTTTGCGGAATTCAAACTGAGAGGCGTAGGTATTTTTTCTGATTTTGTGGATATGTTACTGTTAAAAGGCGTTTTTAGTTATAACGCGCTTTCTCTAGTTTTTACTGCCTTTGTTAAAACTGAAATTGGGATTTAAAATACAGATACTGTTTATTAAAATATTTAATAACTGTTATTTAAAAACCTAACCTAATCTAACCTTACCTAACGTGATGCCACTCGACCCATCAGAATAAAGCACGATGAACTTTGACATCGGTTGAAACAGTTTTAACTGAATCATTTCGAGAAAACGCGTTTTGTCTAGCTGGAACTAGTTTTCACTGATATTTAGCAGTTAATTCTAGTTGTAACAAAGGCATTTATTGAAAACTAGTTCATACTAGAGAAAGAGCGTTGTAACTACGAACGTGTTTTAACTGAAACAGATATAACAAATTCGCGCTCTGTTGACCACCCACGGCTAGAAACTATGAGTAAAAATCATCTTCTGTTAATAGTGTTAATCAGACTCGACTCAAGCATTCAATTCACTTCGTCGTGGCACGTTGTCCATGATTTCTTCTACCATTTTTACTATATTTACTGGATTCAGGTCAGTACTATACGCCGACCCCTAACTAATAAAGTATTGCAAGGTGGATTGAATTAGTGAATTGTTTAGGAAATACAAGTTTTTAATTGACCAAAATATTATAAATACTCTTACTATGCACCTATATTACTTTTCTAATATTTTAAACAAGTTGACAAATTTGGTTCTTATCAATTTTTAATCATTATTCAGTATTTTCACTTAATAAAATGTATTTGATTTTATTTCTTGTTTTCATTTTGAGCAGTTTGAAATTCAATTTTTTTTATTATGGTAAGTATATATATATTTAGAACAGATGGTTCATGGATTATTACGGAAGATTTATTTTGGTGGATTATTTGTTCGCAATGTAAATGGTTTTATCGCAGTCGATAATAAACATTTTAATTATGTTTATTTCTTCGGTTGCTTTCAATTTTGCACTTTTCCAGTTTTTCCACTTATTATTAGAATCGTGTCGTTAAATCAATGAAATAATTTGGCCGTGTATTGATTGACTGAAAATTTGTCTTTAAAAATATAGCAAATAAAAGTAGTCGTAGTACAGTACCTTGGGGGATACCAAAATCAGATCTTGGTATTGTTAATTCTAACAAGTAGGGGTAGCTTTTTTGGAAAGGTTTTAATCCACCGAGTAAGGTTATATTTTCAGCCAAATTATTTACTTTCCTAAATGTTTCCGATGTGAAATATTGTCGAACGCCTTTCTGAGATTTATAAATATTCCTGCACATTTAATTCGTCTGTCTCTAATGTATTATATACTAATGCCTATCTCTAATGTATTTTATATGTATTTTGATAATAAATCATGCGTGCTAACTTGTCTTCTACGAATTCTGCCACGCATTCTACGCCTCAGAGATTTGACTTCGATATCATTCAATATATTTTGATCCTTCTTCTGCCAGTTCCACACATCAGGGCTGGTATCAGCACTCCATTGTGAACTGCTGGCTGTGCCTCTTTGTAGATTTTTTTGTTAGTGCCAACCGCGCTTGGTCCTGCCTTTATTATCATTAAATAATTTATCTACCTTTATTCAATATCCTTATTAGCCTTTCTATCTCCGTAAACATACT
This sequence comes from Limnephilus lunatus, assembly GCA_917563855.2. NCBI lineage: Eukaryota > Metazoa > Arthropoda > Insecta > Trichoptera > Limnephilidae > Limnephilus > Limnephilus lunatus. The sequence goes on from OU830596.1 coordinate 24,940,918, forward strand.
TCCCAGACACACAAATTCTCCCACCTGCTTTAAGTATCCATCATTCACAACTATATGCACAATCTCCATCGAACACTTTGACTTCCTTACATTCATCATTAACTCATTCTTCACACATACTTCGTTCATCCTAGACACGAGGGACTCTAGATCTTCCACACTATTAGAAATCAGCACCTCATATCGGCGTGATCTGAAAAGTGATTAGGTAATTTCATTTCGTTTTTCGTTATTTATAAAAAAAAAGGTTGAAATAGTTAATAAACAAGTTCACAAATATTATACATATATTATACACAAAAAAGAACCTACATACAATATCCATTTTGTTTAGGAGAGGGATAAATGGTCAAACTTTCATAATATTCAAGGTTTTAAATAAAAAAAAACAACAACACACAGATTATTTACTTTGTACTCATAGTATGTATTTGAAATAAGATTAAAATGGTACATTTGGACGTGTACACTTTACTTAAGTAAATAATAATAACGTAATTTGCGAATCGCTGAAGTTTTTGTTTTATGCATAATATTCTTTAAATTATTTAATTCGCAGCAATACTATAACAAAACCACGTTAACACCTAAACATAGGTTCTCCTAGTGAGGTGTTTACGAAACACTATAACATAATATTATAAACCATTATTCACAGTAGGTACCTGCCTGGCTTTCTTACCTTTCTTTTATTTACATTAGCTCCAGACAGGTGGCATCTTTGAGGACGCTGTGTGGAGGGTCTTTTTAAGGAAAGGAAGGCGAGGAAGTTCTGGGAAGGAAAAAGGTATGAATCTGGAGTTCAGTGTGTCATTACCTAGACAAACCTCACCCCATGAACCCGGCACCCCTGCTAAGTCACCAAACTCCATAGTCGAGGGGTGAGGCTCTTGACTCGCAATCCGAAGGTCGCGGGATCGAATCCCGGCGTGCGCAAATAAAAGTTATTAGATTAATTTGTGTTATTCCACAATTAATTAATTAAAAATAATTTATAGTATATTTGCGGCGCGTTCTAGTGTGGAACATATTCTCAGTATGGTGTAAGACCACCATTGATAATTGAAAGTTGTTTGAAATGGCCTCAGCCGTATTCGGTGACAAGATCTGAATAGCCAGGCTCTTCCCCTCTTTGCTCTCTCCCATCCTCTTCCCCTCCCCAATACTTTCAGCCTCACGATTGGGGATGCCATAGTCTTACTGGCTCCAGACGGGAGTAGCTGGGTATTCACATAAAACAAAATAAAAAAAAACTTAGGGAACCTTTTGGGTGGTACCCATACCCGTCTCCTAAAATGAAAAGTATTACATTTAGTTTACTTCTGGTACATGAATTACAATATAAACATTTTGAATTATTACATCTTACAATATGTATTCATTTTAAAACTGCTTTAGTATCGGTGTTACTGTAAAAGCCCGAACTACGGTAAATCCTAAGATTTTCCGGTAAATCCTAAGATTTACCAACTCTTAATGGTAAAAGTCCGAACCGTTCTACGAATATTTAAATAAGAAACGATTTTTTCGGGCTTTTACCATTAGAATTTAGTACATGTTAGGTTAGGTTAGGTTACGAATATTTAAATAAGAAACGATTTTTTCGGGCTTTTATCATTAGAATTTAGTACATATTAGGTTAGGTTAGGTTAGGTTAGGTTAGGTTGGGTTAGGTTGGGTTAGGTAAATGAACGATGATTATAGAACGGTTCGGACTTTTACCATTAAGAGTTGGTAAATCTTAGGATTTACCGGAAAATCTTAGGATTTACCGTAGTTCGGGCTTTTACAGTTACATCGGTAATAATTTGCGGCTCCCAGAATAAAAGTGATTTGAAAACTTAATTGGAAGAGCTAGAGCCATTTTCTTCGGAGTTGTCGATTTGTACATTATAACGATTGTCCGATGATCCTGCCACTGGGTGGAGTATTCGATCCTTTAAAACTTCTTCTCGAGCCTCCATCACCACATTAAATATACTTCGCTGAACTCTCATTTGAAGCCGCACAGACAGATTGCTTGTGGTTTGGCACATGCTCGAAAAAAAAGTTTCTAGTGCGATTTTCTGTGAAGCTGCTTTTGCTTTATTATTCAGCTGTTTTCTTGTTTTTCTCGTTTGAAATTGAATATTTGAAGAATCTGTTTCCTCAGATCTTCTTTCGTGTTCGATGTCTATCGGTGAAATTAACTCCCTTTTGACAATAGGTGAATCAGTTAAACAATTGTTATCAATTTCATGTCTTTCCATATCATTGTTTTGTTGGGTGTCTTGTTCTTGGGGTGTGTTAATATTCGTCATGCAAGGTAGAAGGATTGTCATTATTCCCATATTACCATCTTTTTGTTTAAAATCTTGTTCTTGGGATATGTTAATAATATTTGATTGGTTACTATCGTTTGGTTTGATACCTTGTTCTTGGGGTGTATTCGTAATGTTTGATTGGTTTGGAAGTAGGAATTCTGTCATGTCAATAGTATCGTCGTTTTGTTGATTTCTTTTTGTCATCCAAGGAAGAATGAATTCCATCTGTTGTTCGTATTTCCATTTTGCGGAAGAAGTTCCTTTTCTTGAAACAGCTTGTCGGTGTCCATCTCTGAGGTTTTTCCAAAGGCTCTTGGCCTCTTTCACTGAAACAAAAATATCGTGATTTAAGGGGACTTGGTAACAACTTTCAGATCTTTAACCTACAATTGTTATAGAATTAGTGGATCAACAGTTTAGGAAATTGTAGAAGTACCGTGGATCGGGGTAAAGCGGACCACCTAAATTACATTGTTTTTGTTTGTGAAGACATACACAGTACATTTTGAAACAAGTTATAAGTATTTAAAATTAAATTATTACATGGATGTAGAATCCATTACGTAAGTCCATAGAATATCTTTAGGTAATTTCGCCTGACATGTAAACGGTTTTAAAAAACTTAACTAACTATAAAAATATATAAAAAGGAAGAAGGTGTGTCGAGAAATAGAGAAATTTTGATATCAAGAATTTTATGTTTACGAATTGTAATTGTAAATTAAGCGTAATATTAATTAAATTGAGCGTATAACCAGAGAAAACGAGAAATATGTCATTTTTAAATCAGTGTTTAGACGTATTGACTCTTTTCCACAAAAAAATATAAATTGATTTCGAAAGATTGTTCTTTTATCTAGAAAACGTATGTTTTAAATTTTGAGAAAAAATGTTAACTTTTGGTATATTAAGGTTATACCATAGGTCGTTGGCAGATTTGTTAAATTTTCAAACAAAATTTTGTATTATACAACACCCATTTCAAATCATATAATCACGCGGTAAAATAAATCAATACATTATCTGGTAAACATATGTTACAGAATTTTAATTTTGGTTTAAATAAAATCATTAAAAAATATATACGTACATGTGTTTCTTGACGAAAATTGGTCCGTTTGTGTATTTATTTGCGCACTTACAGACAAATATATTTCAGATTTTTTTACATTCTTATTTTGCTCAGACATTATTAAAAAATGATAAATACTTATGATCAAAAAATAATTACTAAAATTACATAATTTTAATAGTTTATCAGCACGCCTTTCAGCATTTTTGGATGTAGGTATAAATTAAAGCAAATTTGGAATGAAATAAAATCGATATTGAGTTATGATTTTAAAAAGCTGGTACGGAGAGTAATTAATCTTTCTCATTGGAACCGCCCTGCACGATCGTAAGAACATCTTTCGACGAAATGTGGATTTTCGGCCGCTGGCTGGTTAAACGCTCTATAAAAGTTTAATGAAAAATGAAGCGTAAGCATTTTTAATATACATTTTTTTTATATATATTTAGGGGGTTTCTCACCTATCTCTCAAAATGTGACCTGTAGCCACGGGTCACATAAATTTATAGGCAGGAGAATCCTGCCTGTAAACCAGTCAGTATCCGCCAGCATATCACCACACAAAAAACGGTGTCAAGTAGCTATTGCGATCTAGAGCCACGCCTGTCGTTCGCCCATCTAAAATTCTGTCGTTTCTATGGAATCACAAATGTCAAAACGAGTATTTGTATTTGACAGCGTTGGGGTTAGTATATTTATGACAGCGTTCTTTTTGTTGTTTACGAAATTATAAGGTAAGTTTAACAGGCTTTTTTTATTATTGAGTGATTTTTACTAAAGGTTTTAGTTGAATTTATAGATTTGTCTTGTTTTTCAGGATGAATAAGCGAAATCGGTGCGCGAATTTTGGCAAAGAAGATTGCGAAATTCTGGTGTACATATTTATTGACAAGCTATTCGAGAACAAACCAGCAAGAAAGAGGCCTGGAATGTTGCAGATAAATTCAATTCTTGTGCGTCAGGTATAGTTTGAAAAATGTCAAAAATGTTTTACTCTTTCTTTCTCAAATGAATTAATGCTATCTAGATGCCTAATGCAACCTATACATTTCCTATTATTCATTAACGCCCTTTTTAGGGACTCTTACACAGGAATAGTAAAAAATATACAATATTATGTACAACGAACTACTTCAGTAACAATATTTTGTATTTGTTTAGGTAGTGTTCAATTCTGGCTTTCCATTGAATTAAAATCATGCATGGTTTCATAGTGCTTTCACACAAAGAAGCATTATATTCCGTAAGTCTAAACATAAACTTAGGATTGTACGCAACCCATGTTGTGCAAGCGGGTTCCCTACAAAGCGTCGGAACACCCCAGCATAAATTGAAGACTCGACATTATTATTTCCCTCCATTCTAGTATTCTGGGCAATGAGAAATTCATAAATGTGGTAGTTCTTAGTCGCAGAATTAGTGCACTGAAATAAATGTATGTATACATCTAATAAGCTACAGAAACACACGCCCATTAGTCGCATTCTCTATTACTATTGAGCAAATGCTACCTAGTAACGCTGTCCTGCCCAAATGAGCATGCTCATTGATCGGCAGTTGAAAGGGGTAATGAGCGTGCTAATTTATTAGCATATGTGTGTCAATACCATCAGTATTTCATGAATGTTTCATTTTGTGTTATTATTTCTTTCAGGTAAATTGACTGCAAATGAGGAGTACATGGCTAGGAGTTGTGGAAAGACTACTTGGATAGACATCAGCCCTCCAGAGCCCCCAGAGCTTCTACTAACATAATGACAATACAAAACAGAATGCATGGTTTACTTTATAATCCGGAATATTCATTTAAGTAAGATGTTCAACGCGAAGCATATTATGTTTTTTATATTTAACCTCTGGAGCATTGTCATTTTTGTAATGTTTACTGTAGTTGAACATCTACTAAATGCCCTTGCAGGGGAATTATAAATAATATTCATTTACGTGTATGTACCATTGAGGCGAATATGTGGTAAAACTATGTATGATCGTGTGGGAAACATGGAGATTCGCAAAGCATGCAAGGCTGATGTAAGCGTATTCTTACTCTTTCTGACTATTTGCCGATTTTTCTTCTTAATTCATATTCAATTTTTGTAATAACTTACTTGTTTGATGCAAAATGATTTTGTAAATTGCACAATTATCATGTATAATGTTTTCATTTATTTATAAAATCAAAATATAATCTACCGTAGTAGGTATGTACTTACAAAGAGAAATGTTTTTCTCTCGCATGTTATTAAATAAATATATTGTAAAGAAATACCGAAATATTCTGTAGTTTTATTATAGGTTCCATAAAGCTAAATATGTGTTTTTCGCATTAAAGTCCAGGTACATAATAATATAATACTCTACGAGGGTTTACACAGGCTCACTTGCACGTCCACCCGAAGAAGACAGAAGAAGGTTTTTTCTCCGTCTGAAAGAAGAGAGTCATTTCAGTACTTGATTTTTTCAGTTAGGGAAATCGAATACTGTTTGAATATGGACATGAAAACTGTAGGTATAAATTATATACCTTCCTTGTCCCTATAAACTCATTAATAGTACAATTATTCATTATAACAACTATCCATTATAGTAGTATGATATTCAGAGGTACTTACTTGGTCACATTGCAACATGAGTCCATAGTCTCAACGACCCTAGGGGACCGGGACAAATTATAAAAACCTTTTAAAAGAGCCAAGTCCTGAGGGAAGCAAATATATTATATTGGACAGTGATATTCAATATCCTCCGACCATCCCTTTATAAATCTGCAAGCAGACATCAGGTACAGCATTATTCCTGATAACTATGAAATTATTATGGTACATCTATTTTGGTATTATTTATACAACGACATAAAACCCAATACACTTGTTATTTTTGTTAAAATATGATTTAAATACTACAATTCTGTATCATTCTTCAATATTTATATTTAAAATAACATACCAGGTGGTCCTTTGAGAGTTTTTGTCTTTAATCTGGTCATGGATTACAAAAACGACAATTTTCGTAAGTAAAATCGAGCGATGCTAAATACGTTTTGACAGGAGCTGTCAGATAATATTGAATCGATGGTTGAAAACTTAACTAATAAGGTATAAAACTTTGCTTTAATGTGCCCAGTAAACGTTACTGGCTGGTCAGAGTACCCATTAGTCAAGGCAAACTTTATCTACCCACATAAGCGTACTTAAGGGATGGTGAAAGCGAAAAAATAGTTTATCCTATTGGTAGTGCTACTTGGAGCTTGTTGAAAAGATGGTGAGAAACCCCCTATGATAATTACATATATATAATTCAAAGTTTGTCTTTATTTTTATTTTAACTTTATGAGGAACACCTCAAATTGTTATATTTAATTGACTGAAGACAATATAAGCGAAACTCAATCGAAAATCTGGAAACAGAAAAATCAGAAAAAGATATTGGCACCTCTGGGACTCGAACCCAAGACCTCTCGCTTTCCGGGCAAACGCGCTACCACTGCGCCAAGGTGTCGATATCCAATTCGGTCATTTTATCTATATCATAATTTTTTGTGGAAAAGAGTCAATGGGTCTAAAATTTGATTTAAAATTATTATTTCCCTCTGAAAGCGCCTTCAACCTTTTATTTATTAAAAACCTACAGGTATTAATTAAAAGAATCAACTCAGGAAGGCTGGAAGAGATAAGTTGTAAATTTTAAAGAAACGTTCATACATATATAATGAATATAAATTAATTCCTAAATGTATCTCGTAATGATAAAATTCATAGGTCCACTATTTTTTTTTGCTCTGTAAAGTTGACAAAATGAATTACAATAATTTTGATTGACTAATTGCACTTGTGCTATTAATTCTAAATAAATAAATAAATTGTAAGGTGGAACTATAATATAACTACACGAGGAAGCTATAATATTATGAAGATAATAATATTAATTAATTTCATTATAATGTTCCGTCATTTTACACATCTATGGTTCAAATTACAAGCGCTAGAAATATTTGAAACATGAGTGACATCTAGTGAACAGTTTACACACTAAACAAACATTTTTCGATGACATAATTATTTTACGGTGATAAGACACTATATATTTTTTTCTTAGTGTTAATTAAGTTGTTAAGTAAGTAATTGTATTGATTTTAACTATTGTTTGTTTTGAGTTGTATAATTATTAGAGGTACCTAGGTTTGAATATGTGTAACGTTGTTTTTGGGATGTTAAGGTGTTATATGTAGTACCTGGAAGGGAATGGCCGAAACAGATGTCGATGAGGCTCGCTACCCATCACATCGCCAACCCTTTGGTAGCGCAAAGAGGAGGACGGAACGTGAACAATGTCGAATTGGTACATGGAATATCAGAGGAGGAATGGAAAGAAAGATGAACGAATTATGCGATGCAATGGATAGTAAATTTTTGGATATACTTTGTGTGACAGAGAGTATGAAAAAGGAGAGCGGTACAATGCAGCATAATGATAAGTTCGTCATCTGGTCTGGGAGACCGGATACGGAGAGGGCTTGTCAGGGTGTTGCAGCGCTACTGTCTCCCAGAATGGTTGAATGTATGTTGCAGTATGAATGTGTAAGTTCGAGAATAATGTGGATCCGATTTAAAATTGGGTTGACAAGGGTGTTTCTTGTTATCGGCTATGCTCCTGTTAATTCTGAAAGCGACGAAGTGAAAGATGATTTTTGGACTGGTGTGAATGACGTAATGAGATTAAAAAATTTGAATGAAAGGATTATAATGGCGGGCGATTTGAATGGGTGGGTGGGAATTAGACGTGATGGATTTGATTCAGCCTTAGGTAAGTTTGGGGATAAAAGAACGAATGACAATGGGAATAGAATACTTGAAGTATGTTTAGAGTGGAACCTGTTAGTATCGAATACCTTCTTCGATCATAAAGGTATCCATCAATATACGTGGGAAAGAGGAAATGAAAGATCATTAATCGATTTTGTGGTAATTGACTCTAGGTTGAGAGCCGTTACTGAGGACACAAGAGTTTTCAGAGGGGCTGAGGTTGAAACTGACCACTTTCTGGTGGTGTCAAGAGTAAACCTCTTTCGCGGATGGCGCTCTAAAGTGAAAAAGGTATCAACTCCTACCAGAGTCAAAGTAGAAAAACTGCAAAACGCTAATGTCAGAAGTGAGTATGAGAAGCGTGCAGAGACGAGATTGAATGAGAAGGAAATGGATGGTCTAAGCATTGATGAAGCATGGAACCACATAAAGGTTAGTCTTTGTGAATCTGCTAGAGATGTGTGTGGAATAAGTACGCAAGGTAGGAAGAAAGGTGACGCATGGTGGGATGACGAGATTAAAGCACTGGTCTCAGAGAAGAAGAAAGCATGGTTATGTCTGATAGCGGCTGGCAGTGCTTCTAGCGAAGAGAGAGATAGAGCGAAAGAAGTATATAAGGGATGCAAGAAAAGAGTAAGTGTTGGAGTGAAAGTACGAAAGAAACGTCTGGAAGAGGAAGAGGGAATAAAAATGACAAAAAACTTCCAAGAAAACATTAAACTGTTTTGGAAGGAGGTCAAAAAGTCCCGGAGCGGTCCAGAGAATGGGAGCCTAAAAGTGATAAAATCGAAAGATGGAAGAATGTTGACGAATGAGGAAGAAATAAATGAGAGATGGATGAAATATTTTGAGGAAGTCTTCGAAAGCAACCCGAGTGATAGTGAGGCCAGCGGCGAATCGGGTATGAACGATGACGGAGTGAATGTTATCAAAATCAGCATGGATGAAATTAAAAATTCGATAAAATGCATGAAGAATGGTAAGGCTGTAGGTTTCGACAATATTGCGGCCGAATACTTTAAAGGAGATAGCCATATTATTCTCACATGGTTGTGCAAACTTTTTAACCAGTGTTTAGAGGAGGGTTACACGCCATTAGATTGGAGAAGGGCTGTAATCATGCCATTATACAAAGGTAAAGGGTCACGTATGGAATGTGGGAATCATAGAGCTATTAGCCTGCTAAGTTCAGTCGGCAAGTTGTACGGAAGAATATTGATTGAAAGGGTAAGAATGGAAACAAAGGATAAAATATGGGATGTGCAAGGTGCCTTTATGAGTGGAAGGGGATGCATGGACCAGATTTTCTCCTTGCGTATGCTCACTGAGAAGTTTCTGGCAAAAAACCAAAAACTTTTTTGTGCCTTTGTAGATCTACAAAAAGCATACGACCGAGTCGACAGGAAAAAGCTATGGAAGGTGTTGTCCAAGTATGGAGTGAATACAAATCTCATACAGGCAATTGCGTCTCTGTACGAGGGAAGCGTTGCATGTGTTAGGGTGAACGGTGGTTTTACGGGGTGGTTTGACATCACAAAAGGTGTTAAGCAAGGCTGCGTAATGTCACCATGGTTATTCAATTTATACATGGATAATTGTATGCAAGAATTGAAAGAGATGGGATTGGGCGCGAATTTGAGTGATCTGAAAATATGTTGCCTGTTGTATGCTGATGATGCGGTGCTGATTTCTAACACTATGGAAGATCTACAGTCTCTCGTGTCTAGGATGAACGAAGTGTGTATGCAAAATGAGTTAATGATGAATGTAAGTAAGTCTAAAGTCATGGTATTTGAAAGGGAGAGTACGAAAACAGTGTGCAATATAGTTGTGAATGATGAATACTTGGAGCAGGTGGATGAGTTTGTGTACCTGGGTAGTATGTTTACGAGAGATGGGAAGGCTGATAGAGATATTGAAAGAAGAGTAAATGCAGGTAACTCCATTAATGGAGGACTGAATGCCGTTGGCGCTAATAAAACACTGTCAAAAGACGCGAAGCTAGCAGTCCACAATGGAGTCCTGGTACCTACCTTGATGTATGGCAGTGAGGCATGGAGTTGGCAGAGGAAGGATGAAAGTAAACTGAATGCTGTCGAAATGAGATCCCTGAGGCGAATGTGTGGCAAAACCATGTATGATCGTGTGAGAAATGTGGATATCCGCAAAGAATGCAAGGCTGATGTAAGCATAATGAGTAAGATTAAGAAAGGGACCCTCAGATGGTTTGGACATGTAGAGCGAATGAAAGAAGAAAATAATGTGAGAAGAATATATGACGCAAATGTGAATGGAAGAAGAAGTAGGGGACGCCCGAGGAAGACATGGCACGATCAAGTGAATCAGATACTTGAGTCGGGCCATGTCAAAAGTCGGAATAATAGAAGAGTATGTATGAGACGATGTATGAATGTGAGTGAAGCAAAGACTGTGTGCCAAGACCGAGTTGTTTGGCGGTCCGTCCTCTCTGCCTACCCCTGCGGGGAAACGGCGTGATGGTTAGTTAGTTAGTTTAGTTTATGACACGGATAAAAATCGAGTTGGCAACACTGTTCGGCACGCTGCGCACTACACCGCCCTCTTCCCTGTCAAACAGTGTCCCTTCCCCCGCTCCAACATCGCTTACCCGATGTACAGGGTTGCCAATGCAAGAGGAATTCCCCGAATTGCGGGGAATTACTAGGAATTTACCCCGATTGGGTGCTTTGCGGGGAGAATCTTGATAATGGGAGAGTGCATGGAATTCTACAATACGAGAGCTGCCATGACTCATTACAATTATACAATCAATTCTTGATTTTCTAAACTAGTGGTTCCCAACCTTTTTTGACCAGGGATCACTATTACATGTATTTGTTTTCACAGGGACCACCAGGTACCTACAATAATGATAAACTGTTAATAGCATAATTAAACGCGTCCTTATTACTATAATTTTGCAATTCAATGTGCTCTTTTTGGGCTTATTCAGCTATCTCTCCATCATTAATACCAAAAGGATTACGAATCAGCTTTTGGATAGTTTTTGATTCCGTTTTGTAATAAATGAATACCTAAATGTTTTGTGGACCACATTTTAGATCTCGCGGACCACTCGTGACCACGCCGGTTGTGAACCACTGATCTAAACATATTATATACGTTCTCGCACCAGGGGGAGAACAATGGCACAACTCAAAAAACCTCTTTTTTTCAGGAGAGCAGTTTGAATATTTCGTTTGAGTGTATTAAATCAGTTTATTAACCAATAAAAAAAAAACATTATTTTACAAAAGTTGAAAAGCAGTATATTAATATTTATTGGGTTAAATATTATAATAGTGTTTACAATGATCATTGTGCCACTATTTTTGCTTGAATTCGAGTAAAATATTATTATGTAATTATTTATATATTTAAAATTTACAAAACAGTCGTATTACATTGAAGAAAGAAGTTTTTTTAATTAAACATAACAATATAAAAAAAAGAAAATTAATTACTAACAACTTAATGAAAGTTTTAAAAGAAACACAATAAAATCAAAAAACTTGTTATGTAGTGACCTCGTTCAAATATGTTTGGCTGAACTTGTTGAACTGTTGTTTGATCAGTACAGCCTCGTATTTCAGTAGGGAAATATTAAATATTGGCATAAAAATTACCAATTGTGTGTAATTTATTTATAACAGAATTGTAGCCTGAGACAGACGTATAATTGTCACAATAATACATACTAGCAGTTAAAAACCCTCTCCCCAGGTTTTTGCTGCTAGGCCCTGAGGGCGGCTTTTAGTTCAGCTTCGCCCGGTTTGAGTGTTTGTGACCATTTTATAAATCCGATAGGAACTGATTCCTAAAATAGCCAGTTAATCGGATCCACTGTGATACAGTGACAGTAGTCACCGTCCGTAACTCGCCTCACCGAGACAAAGTAACCGTGATGAAGTAACCGAGACACGCAATGACGTTATATGTAATTTATAACAACATCGTCAAGTATTGCCGTTAATCTTTCCAAATCCGGAAGGACACATAAATTATATAAATCCGTAGCACTTATACCTAGGGGGAAAACATCCACACGCGAGCTGCTGACGGAAGTAGTGACATCCTGTGTCGAATTCTTGAATTTGAAACCGAATTATAACAGTAGCTTTGTGTGAAATTCTACGTACACAGATGTTGTTGATGATGTGTTGGGATTCAATTCAATATTGTATTTGGGTGCCTTTCTTGGAAAAATTGAATTTCACTGAATATATATATTCAAATTCATATTGCGCAAACAAGCAATTCATCTTAATATTTTAGAAAACAACTTATAAGTTAGTTAAAATAGTATAACTTATAATTTTTTTTTTCCTAAAATAATTAAAATACCGCCATCAATGAACAAGCAAATTCTGAATTATTTTATGTTTACCTTTAATAAATACCTTCCTGCAGCCCCTTTCTGCAGTCTCACAACGCTACCCAAACGAGTAGCGACATAGATCCATTATGTTTAGAGTTAGGGGGCGCTCTTGTGAAATGTCACATAAAAAATAAAAATAATCAATTATTACTAGCCCGAACGAAAGAAAAATTCCTAAAACGATTACATAATAAAAAAAATACATGTTACACACGCGGTAGAAGTGAAACCTTCAGAAAACTAAAGTAGACAAGAGTGGGAAGGCTACGAAGCACCGCACAAAGAGGACACCGAATGATCTATGTCATTCTCTCGCAGGCTAAATCCCATAGATGTATGTGTTTGTCCCTTTTAAGTGTCGCTATTTTTCGTTTCATCGAGTTTCAAATCACAACGGTGCTAAAGAAGTTTTCACTTCAAAAAAGCAGAGTATGCAATTCTCACGTAGTAGAAGTGAAACCTTCAGAAGAATGAGGAGGCCACGAAGAGGACACCGATAGGCTACAAAGCACCGCACAAAGAGAAGACCGATTACAATATCTCATTTTCTCGCAGGCTAAATCCTATAGATGTAATGTATGTGTTTGTCTCTTTTTAGTGTCGCTATTTTTAGTTTCATCGAGTTTCAAAGCACAACGGTGCTAAAGAAGTTTTCACTTCAAAAATAAATTATAATTTCAATAGTATTTCCTTTAATTTTGAAAGTATGGGAATTTGTGGGGAAAATGTTTTAGAGCATAATATGTTTTGGCAATTGGCATTTGACAACTGGCAACCCTGCCGACGATACCGTGGTTACACGTGGCGATAAATTCCAGCGAAATGTTTTTTATATTATCTTCGTACTTCGTATAGCTTATCGCTTTCGTGTGCAGGTTAGCAAGCTACAAGAATATATTATTATTATCACACATGTACATCGCGGAACATAGCTTGGTATTTTATTACAGTAGGAAGCGTCCCACGACAGCCAGCAACTGTCAAAAATAATAAGCGATACATACCGTCCGGCAAATCACAATCTTGAATCACTTCCAGCCACGCTTCTTTCTTCGCTTCGACATTTTTATAGTCCGGCGAATCGGCTTTCCACAAACACGGATGTTTGCGTACACTTTCGATTAAATACTTCATGATGTGATAAGAATGGACGACTAAACAGGAACAGTGAAGCTAGACTTAGAGGGGAGTGGTACGGTTTGACGGGAGAGAGGCAAAATATAATACAAGCGTGTAGAATAGAGAATACAGCTATACATTTCATACAACAGATGTCAGATAATCTCGCTCGGTCTACCTAGCAAGCTATAATATAAAATCTCGACCGCGCCGATATTTAAATTCACATGTATATTTTTTTTACTAGGTACCTACTTGATCGAAAGTATGAAGTGCGAAATATTGTAATATGGCGTATAATAGGTGCCGTCTATAATATTATCTATTGTTATCAAAAACAATGACATTATTTATTCTGGTACTACAACAAATGACGCTATAATATACAAAGAGGGTCATAAAGTTTTGCGGATTTGAAAAATCACAAAAAACTAATGGTCCTATTGATAAATAATATTTATTAGAATAAAAACATATGGGAAATTTACTTTTTAAAAATGACATCATCAAGGTGTGATCCATCTCGACGCAACGACTCGTCGAACCTGGAGCGCAAATTTCGTTGCTCGTGGAATGGTAGACATTTCTTGGTTGATGATTTCTTTCAATTGGGCAATTATTGATGTTGGTTTACCTATGTATACTTTACTTGTCAAGGATCTCCATAGAAAATGGAGTTAAGTCTGGACTCCTGGGAGGCCATGGAATATTCCCACGGCGCGATATCACTTTTCCCGTGAACATCTCGTTTACAACTGCCCATAAATAAACCAATCACAACTGCCACTGATTCGTTATGTAGGCCATACACGCTCCGGTATACCGGAGAGGCGATTTGTGCAGGTCTGCCTGTGCAGGTTCGTTTCGAAAGAATTGATTTTCGATTTTGCTCCGGTCGCCTGCGCAGGTTCAAAAAACTGCCCAGATTTATTCCCACACACGCTCCGGTCTACCTGCGCAGGCATAGTACGGTAGACCGTAGTGTGTTTGGCCGTCTTTAGAAGTATGGCAGGTCGCGCCATCTTGTTGAAACCGTGTCCTAGTTCCTAGTGTTATGAAATATAACCTTCAAATTGATGCAGCTGCGGATAGTAAGGACCGTTGATTCCGTGGGATGAAATTGATACTCAAACTTTGGAGTTTGACGAATGTAGGGGCTTTTGATGTTTCGATTTTTCTGCTGCCCATTAACGACAATTTTACTTGCAAATAATATAGGTGAAAATGGGCTTCGTCCGAAAAAAATATGTTATTTAGACTAGACATGGGCATATTCATTCCCAAGAGTGAATCGATTCAGTCTGATTCTCCTGGCCTTTTGAATTGATTCCTTGTATTCATTCATTATTCCTTTAAATCAATTCCAAAAAAAAAAAAAAACCTGTTTTAATATGTGTATATATTATCTACACGCGGTTGAAGTGAAACCTTCAGAAAACAGAAGCAGACATGAGTAGGGAAGCACCGCACAAAGAGGAGACCGATTATACTATCATACTAATCTCATTACCACGCAGACTAAATCTTATAGATGTATGTATTTGCCTCTTTTTAGTGTCGTTATTTTTCGTTTCATCGAGTTTCAAATCACAACGGTGCTAAAGAACAGAAAACACTGCTTACTAACTTTAGTAACTACTTATCAGTAAACTGCTTACTTTCTTTAGTAACTACTTATCAAATAGAAAAATGAATGTAAAAATATTGAATGTGATGAGTAAATCTAAATTTATAAGGTCTGGTGTGCCACAGGGGTCAATTTTGGGTCCAAAATTATATATAATTTATGTTATAGCTATGTCGAAACTATTTAGAAAAGCGCGTCGATTCATTTTCGCAGACGACACCGCACTTATTGTATCAAATGAAAATCCACAAATAGCGATGCAAGAATTAAAAACCGACTTCGATGAACTGCTGAAATGGGCACATGATGTAGGATTAGTTATAAATGTTAAAAAAACAAAATGCATGTATATCACATCACCAAGTTTGAAAATATGGAATATTCCGAATCTAACCGCACATAACCTTGAATGCATTCATAGGAAAATAACAATAAATTGGCAGTGTGAAAAAATTGAATTTGTCAACGAGTATACTTACCTGGGATTAAAAGTAGATAACACATTTAAATGGGATAAGCAAGTTACTAAAATATGTAACCAGCTAAGAGCTCTGGTGAGCAATTTCTATAAATTAAAATTTGTCTTGCCTCATAGCACACTCAAACTAGTGTATTTTTCATTGGTAGAATCAATTCTCAGATATGGAATTCGAAGCTGGGGAAATACAAGCATGACTTATATTAAGTATATACAAAATTTGCAAACCTCTATCATAAAACAAATTGTACCACCAACTATATATAGACAAAGACACAATGTGCAACTCTTATATTGTGCTGAGGGCCTGCTCTCAATAAAAGGTATATTCTGGTTCCTTGCCATTAAGGATAACTGGGGAGATAGTACTTATAAAAGACCACTGGTACATAATCACAGCACACGTTTCACAGAAAAAAAAGGCCTGAAAATACCTAAAATATCCAATAAGTATGGAAGTCGGACGCTGGATTACTGTGTACCAGTGATTTTTAATAAGCTTAAAAATAATTTTGTTTTTGAGGAAAATGAGAATTTAACCATGAAAATTGTAAAAATGTGGCTTATCAATGAAAAATCTATGTATCTGTAAAATAAAACAGAATAAAAAAAAATAAAAAAATGATTTGTGATGTTATGGTAATTATTTTTTTTAAAATATTTTGACTTTTTCTTGAATGATACCAAAACTGTTATTTTATTTAAATTCTTCGGGAAGACTATTAAAATATTGTATTCCTTTGTAAATAAAATTATTGTGTATTTTTGGCCTTGAAAATATTGAAATTTGTGGTTTAGAAAATCGGTTGTTATGTTATGCCTAAATGATGAGTTATGTTTAAACATTTTTATTTTTATTATTTATTACATTTTCTTTAAATATTTGTAATAATTAATCTTTTTACAGAGGTATTAAATTTTTGGTAGGTACTTCAAAATTTTGAACAATGATGCTGGAGAGAATGTTGGTTCTTTTTTTATTGTTTTTATTTGTTATTACTATCTTTCAACCACCTTCACATTAACATTTTTCTTCATATGCGCCTCCCCATCCACTGATTTCCTACTGAATTAAGGATTGGACTAGTGCGAAATAGACTTTATTTATTTTTTAGATTACTTAATTTGAGTAATTTTCTTAATCTGATAAATATATGGATATATTTCCTAAAGCACATATGTGACTGTTCTATTTCATATATTGATATTCAATTACACCGAGGTTATTTTTTTTTTGTCGTATGATAATATGGTAAATTAATTATTACGTAAGTGCTAAACATATTCATTGAGAATATAAAGTGTTTTTATTCTGCATTAATTGTAAGGTTGTAATTAGATTTGTATCGCATCAGTTTTTTAGGATTAGGATGTCATTATTTGCATTTTCCATTACGATTTTTGATATTATACATATATATATATATTTTTAACTTCTAATATTAACGAGTGTATATTAAGGTAGAACCTGCAGACAAGCAGCCATGTGGCAGCTTCGCGGGACTACCGATAAATTGTCTTAATTATATTATGTAATTTGTGTTTTTGTTGGAAATAAAAATAAAAAAAAATAAAAATAAACTCTAGTCCTGGGTCGATCGTGAATGACCTGATTGTCGAAACCCGCTCACGAGCCACTAAAGAGCGAGTGGGTTATTTATTCGTCAGCACCCGGGTCGCGTCAGCACCCGGGTCGCACGTCGCACGATCCGTGACTCGCGCAAACCGAGACACACTCCGGCGACCCGCAAACTACGGACACATTCCCCGCATTCTCGCACCCCGTGACTCACGACACCCTTACGATCGGTCGCCGGTTGCCCATGTGGCGAGCATGTGGCTAGTGGGACGTGTTACATTATGACGTGTTAGCTCACAGTCGCAAACTGTGAACTGCGACACATTCGGTCAGTTCTCAGTTGTCGATCATCACACACGCGCGTAAAATTATCCTGCTTCCTGCTCATTTGTCACGTCATCGCGGGAGTGTGTCGGTTTTAATTTGAGTATTGTTAATCTACGGGTGAAGTGCATTTCTTTTAACTTTTTGTTGGTGTTGTTTTTGTAAGTGTGAATGTAATTGTACATTTTAATAGAAACTGTAAAAGTGTAAAATGTCTGACCTAAATAAAAAGAGAAGCCAAATATGGAAACATTATTCCTTAATAAATAATGAGAAGGCTAAGTGCGAGTATTGCTCGAAGGTGTTGAGTTACAATGGAGGAAGAACAGGAAATTTGACTCGGCACATTAAAAAATATATATTTATATCCTTCAAAACATGATAAAACATTATTTTTTTTACCCCTGAAGCATTTCTTTTTTGAAATTTTTTTCTGGGACATGACATTACTAGTTACAGGTGTGAGCTATGAGCGAACGTTCACACAATTATAACCTGGGTTTCGTGTCGCGTATAACTTGACCGGTCCGAGCGGCGACCGGCGCGCGGCACGCTCGTGGAACGTAGCTGGGTGAAGAGTAATCGAGTTTCGTATTTTGGGTCGTGAAAAGAGCGGGTCTTCGCGACCCGCTCATGACGCCAGTGAGTCGTGAGCGACCCGGGTCGTGTAAAACGATCGATTGACCCAGGACTAAAACACTCTTCTTAGGGTCAATTATGTCGTTCTGAAAAAATGTACTAACGACGCGCGAAGGGGTTAACGTAATATTTTAATGTGTCTTATATTGACAACAAAATGTTTTTTTGACAAAAAAATAAATTACATTGAGCTAAAAATTAAATTTTTAAATTAAACAGTTTGTGGTTTCACCCCTAAAGTTTTACTAATTTATTAAACTTAAAATTGTTCCAATTTAAAAACCACTTCACGTGATCTAATATAAATAAACATTTTAACAATATTTTGTGACGGCTGACCACAGCCGATTGGCCTTATAATATCTGCAAATTCATATATTATATCTACCTAACATCTGCGTCTAAAAATATGTAGGTAAATATATTCCAATAGTTTTGGTACGTACCACAAAACAACCAACAATGTAATGAAATTGACGGCTTGGCGCGCGGAGAGGAACGAATGATAAACCTCACAGGCGGATTCGCGGCAGGCATTCAAGAATGAATTAGTAACTTTTGACTAGTGTCTGCAGTAACTCGCTAGCTGCGGACCAAGTAAAGACTTGCGATGATCGAGTCATGATCGATTCGTTTGAACATTTGGTCATTTTTGTTCGTTTGGTCATTTGTCTGTCAACTGAACAAGACGCTAAAGTTAATTCACGAATAGAGTGCTTCAGACATGACTCGATAGCGACAGACTAGACACGCGGATCTGGAACGGGTGGGACCTCAGATTGATTGATTCTTCGCACAAGTGAAAGGACACAACGCGTCATGGCTTGGAACTCGGCTGACTCGCTGCCGGTTTTTGCTTATGCGGGGGATAATGATATACATACGCGTGATTTTATGGCGGCGCGGGAATGGGATAGGTATTTTACTTTAGGCAAGTTCGCGGCGCGCCGCCCATATAATAATATTTAAATACCTACGAACAGTGGCGGTTCTTCACAGGGGGACAATGGGGACAGTCCCCACCAGTTACACTCAAAACCTACTAAAGAAAATAACAGTCGATGCTTTGTCTTCACCAAAATGAATTAATTATTTAAACATACATACAAGTAATTAACATTTGCAGAAATAAAATACAAACAATTATTCCGGATGATTTTAATAAGACCCTATGCGCGTACAGCAAACGATGTACGGCGCAAGAAACAGCGGGTCTCAGTGCGCAGAATCTAATACGCACTTGGGGGACGATCCGAACTATCCCCATACTTTCCTTGCGTTGTTTCGCGATCGTATGCAACTGCGCATGCGCAGTAGTACGTGAATTCAAGTACCCACGGGGACAACCCTTTGGATCCTCAGAGAACCATTTGTTTGCGAAGTTACGGGCGGGAATCGCTCGCGTTTAAATTACTAATATATATTATTAATTATATCTTGCAAGATAAAGCCTATTATACTATATTGTAAATCTATAGACATTTTTTATTATTTTGTGTTAAATATATCCAACTAGCATGATAAGACCATCAAATTTTTTTTTTGAGAAATTTTACTTTATGTTCTACGTACAGTACCTACGTAAAAAATGTCGATCCCCACCACTAAAGAAGTGCTCGAGCCGCCACTGCCTACGAAACATTATAAATTATAATCTTTTAATTGTTTACGGTACACATCATTAATTGAAATGATTTAACAGTAAATTAAATGGAAAATAAAAAATTAATGTGCCGTTAAAAATCGTAGGATACAAGGCCAAAGGTAAGGAATGAAGAATCAATTCCTTTTGAAATTGAGAATTAGATAGAGTGTGTAACAAGATTGAATTTATTCATTTAATTCAGTCAATCAATTTTGCCCACGTCTAATTTAGACTACATTTTGATCATTTGGTTTCAATTCTTGTACTAATTGAATCTTGTACGGTGCTATTTAAGTTATTCTTTCAAAATGCGACGTAAAGATGTTCGCGGTACGGCAAGCTGAGCTGATCTCTTTCGAGTTGATAGTCCAGGATCTTTTTGTACAGAACTGCTGACTGATTCCTCCATTCTTGTTGACTTCGGGCGCCCTGTTGGCTTCTGATTTAGAGTTGATCCGGTAGCCTCGAACTTTCTAACCCAACAACGAATTAAACTTTCGCTGAGACACTGATATGACTTAGATTTTGTAATCCATATTCAGAGCGAAATAAACGCCGAACAATAATGCAAGAATCACTGTTTTGGTAAAAATGTTCTATACAAAATGCGCGCTGTTCTCCCGTGAAGTGCTCCATTGTGACTGAATTGGACTGAATGCAGAATGAATTGGACTGAATCACTGAATGCGACTGAATCAGTGTTGACAACTCGGAATCTCCGTTCCCGCTATCGTGACTATTTTCGATATTAGGCTATTTTCGCCTTTAAGTATGTAATGGCCTCCAAAGTAAAATATGGCACACCTGTATAATAAATAGACTCGCCATTGTCTCATTAACTGAAGATGAATGCGACATATAAGAAACACTATTATGTGTTCAGAACTTAATGTTATCTTATACTTTTAATTTGTATGGGATTTTTTATCCAGTTAAGAAGATTTCTTCATAATAAGCACAATAATGTGTAGTAAGATCAGTCAATTAAATACAACCATCAGATGGTAACAGCAAAAAGGCCAAATGAGCCGCAGAACTAGTCAGTTTGAAACATGAAAGGGTATTGTTATAAGCCCTAGCTAGTTTTCATGGTGTTTGAAAGAGAGAGGACGAAAACAGTGTGCAGTATAGTTGTGAATGATGAAAACTTGGAGCAGGTGGATGAGTAGAGGATTACGAAAGATTCCATAAAATCAAAAAAAAAATATTTCAGGAACTTCTTAATTTAAAATTATTCATATATGATAAAGATAAACATTCAAATAATGTGTTTGAACGACACAGATATAATAGGGCCGGGCGGTGTTTTATTTGCTAGGAATAAATACTACATTCTACACCACGGGTGTGACAGAGATGCCAAGGTGAAATGAGAGATAGGTAGGAATGTGGAGGTTACTGTGTGTGGGAGTGACGAAGTATTAATCCATTCCTCCCACTGCGGTGCAAGGCAGTGTTCCAAAAGAGCTCTGCTTGAGAGCTCACAAAAAAGGTCTAACTCAAGCAGTTTCTCCCGATCCGGCCTGCCATTCAGTAGGTGGGCAAACGCATCCGCCGCTAAGACTTAAACAAACCTCACCCCATGAACCCGAGCACCCCTGCTAAGTTACCAAACATAGCAAACCACGTAGGGTGACCTATGGCAGGGGTGTTGGTTATAAAATAAACGGTTCCCGGGGTGGCGGTACCCAAACCTGCCTCCCAAATTTTATATGTATAATGCCCGAAGAGATCGAAAGAAATATGTAGGTAAGTAGGTATTTAAAACTCATTCTGGTACGATGAACGGTAATAAAACCTAACGCCTGTCGTTCTACAAACCACATAACGTCTCTGTTATGTAGTTTGCGGAACAATACTTCTGGGCGTAGTTATTGTTTCTCTTATTCAGAGGATTATAATAATATGGTGACCGGGTGACCTGAGAGTTGCTTCCCCGTTTTTTATGTCGAATTTTTTATTGATTTTTTAATAATAATAAATAACTTGCGTGGTTTTACGTGTTCTAAAAATATCATATTTCTACTTTTGTTGACAGAATAGCACTTAATACCAAACATGGGAACACCTCAGCACAGGTTCGCCTAGTGAGGAGTTCATAAAATACTACCACTAACCTATTAACATATAGTTACGGATCATTAATATTTTTTTTCTTATTACTAAACTTATAATAAAAATTGGACAATTTGTAGAGCGCCGTTTCTGTGAAAAATCACCTCAAGGGCGCTTTACAATTTACTATGAATTCTTAGGTTCTATTAAATTTTATTATTTATAGATAGATACAAAAACATACTTGCCTGCAGGTCACTCCCGATAAACACACTTTATTAGAAAGTTAACTATCTTATTTATTAGAAAGTTAATTATCTATGTAAACCAATGTAATAATTATTTGTAAAGTGTATGTTCAAGAATAGATATAAATATTAAATAAATAAACTTACCGAGAATTTATTTCGGCGAATATAAGAATTGTACGATTATTTTTTTTTAAAGTAGAGCAAACAATTTTTTTTTATTCTAATCATTTTCCAACACAAACTTACATTAAGAGCGTATAACCAGAGAACACCAGAAATATGTCATTTTAAATCAGTGTTTAGACGTATTGACTCTTTTCCACAAAAAAATTATAAATTGGTTTCGAAAGATTGTTCTTTTATCTAGTAAACGTATGGTTTAAATTTTCAGAAAAAAATATAATTTTTAGTATAATAAAGTTATACCGTAGGTCGTTGGCGGATTTGTTGAATTTTCAAAAAAGTACATTTATTATACAACACCCGTTTCAAATCATATAATCATGCAGTAAAATAAATCAGTACATTATCTGGTAAACGTATGTAACAGAATTTTAATTATAGTTTAAATAAAATCATAAAAATATATATATATATAAGTACCTACATGTGTTTCTTGACGAAAATTGGTTCGTTTGTGTATTTATTTGCGCACTTGCAGACTAATATATTTTAAATTTTTTTACATTCTTATTTTGCTGAGGCATTATTGAAAAATGATAAATACTTATGATCAAAAAATAATTACAAAAGTACATAATTTTAATAGTTTTATCAACACGCCTTTCAGCAATTTTGGACGTGGGTATAAATTAAAGCAAATTTGGAATGAAATAAAATCGATATTGAGTTATAATTTAAAAAAGCTGGTACGAAGAGTAATTAATCTTTCTCATTGGAACCGCCCCGTACGATCGTAAGAACCGCTGGCTGGTTATACGCTCTTAATGTTCAGTTTATTATATTATATGCTACATGCTTATAATTATACTCCTGAATAACTTATGTATCTATAATAACGTGATATTGTAAAAGTCTTCAAGGCGTGAATAAATAAATAAATAAATATTTCTGATAACTTATAAATACTGTAGATACATAACCAAAAATGGGCGTTAATAATTATTTTTGTAACACATTTGGGCAAAAGGTAATTCGAATGCCGTAGGTCACCCCAAGTGGTACGCTAGGTTTAAATTTTTTTTTTTTTTTTTTTAAATTTATTTGGTACGACAGACAGGTAAGTCCAATTATGTATGCTACAATTTTCTTACAACTAAAAATACAAGTACATAATTTTTTTAAATATGGTATAGTGATATTAAAGACATCTATATCTGGTAGGGCATCTGTAGGGCATTACAATGGGCAATGTAGGGCATTAAGCAATGTCATAGCTGGTCAATGTATAGCTGGTAGGGCATTAAGCAATGTCATACCTCTTGTCATGCTATGTTGAGCCATGACATCTGTCTGACCCTGCGGTATGCAGAATAGGACGTGGCTACGAGTTCGACAGTATTTATCATGAGCGAATAAGCCACAGCATGGCAGGAGATATGGATAATCGATAAGGTTTTTTAGTAACTTTAATTCAAATACCACGAGTCCGGCATTACGCCTGGTCTCCAGGCTTTGATAATTTGTCACCTTTAGCAGTTCGACGTGATGCATGAATTTCGGATATATTCCGTATGATCGCATGTAAACATATCTTAGGATTTTTTTTTTAATTTGTTCAATCAAATTTATGTATTTAAGTTGATAAGGTATCTAGACAGTACTAGCGCACTCCAGCTTGCTTCTGACCACTCCATTAAACATGGCGGTCATCGCTTCTATGTTATTGAATTGTTTGCAAGTTCTAATTACAAAACCAAGAATTTTGTAGCAAGCCGAAGTAAGCTGCACTATATGATTTGAAAATGTCAGCCTGGGATCAAAGATCACCCCAAGATCCTTGATGATATTTACGCGTGTTAGTACTTCTCCATTCATTCTATACTGGTAGAATGACGGATTTTGTGAACAATAAGTCATTACGACGCATTTTTCTGTGTTGAAATTAAGTTTATTATCTAACGACCATTTCATGATTGAATCGAGATCAGCCTGCAGTTTGGAATAATTGTCATCTGATTCGATTTCCATAATTAGTTTCATGTCATCTGCGAATAGGAGACATGAGGTATGACGTATGCAGTCCTGAATGTCATCTATCAGAATAAGGAATAACATGGGACCAAGATTCGATTCTTGAGGAATTCCTGACAGAGCTACGAACTTATGGGAGTCATATCCATTTACATTTACATACTGGCTTCTATCTTTTAAATATGACGCAAAAAATATCAGTAGGGGTTGATTTAAACCTAATTTGTGCATCTTTCCTAATAGAACATCGTGATCTACTCGATCAAATGCCTTTGCGAAATCCGTGTAGATTACATCCGTCTGATGCCTACAGACCCTACAGTCTAGGCCTTTTGCTACTCGCCGAGAGAAAGAGAGTAAGTTGGTTACCGTTGATTTCCTCGGTAAAAAGCCATGTTGATGTTCTCTTAAGAAAGGCGCGATTTGCGGACTGATTTTATTGTAGATAATCATTTTTTGGAATTTTTGACAGTAGGTACTGCAACTGGTCTATAATTTCTGACATCAGTCTTTTCATCGGCTTTGTGAATAGGATTGACCTTCGTTAGTTTCCAACACTGTGGAAACGTGGATGACATGATGCAGAGATTAAATATGTAAGAAAGGGATACACAGATATTTGGAGAGATTTTTTTTAATTATTGAATGAGAAATACTGTCTGGACACAGGCTTCTATTTCCTGGATGTTGTTCAATCCGAGTGAGATATCTCCAACGTTCCAGGGTGATGTTGTTAGGAAATTTGTTTCAAGTTTCGGGGTTGCTTTACTATAAACGGAATGAAAATAGTCAGTAAATTTATTAGCGGGTTAGTAAAAGTTACGCCATCCTCAGTCAAGCATGTTGGTGAGGTTGGGTTAACTTTTCGTGACCTAATATAGTTCCAGAAAACTTTATGTCATCTTTGATCCGATTCTGAACGTTTTTTGACTTAGCAGGGATTCCCGGGTTCATGGGTGAGGTTTGTCAAGGTCTTGGCGGCCGATGTGTCTGCCCACCTGCTGCGTGGCGGGCCGGATCGAGAGAGACAGGTTCAGGAGGTCTTTTGACCTCTCCGACCAGAATCCCTCGACTCATCGCCTTGCACCGCAGTTGAAGGGATGGATTCATACGCACGTCACTTCTCGACACACTGAACCCTAGATTCCTACCCACCCATCATACCTATTTCCTTCCCAGAACTTCCTCTTCTTTCTTTCCTTAAAAACCCCTCCACACAGAATCCCTTTTTTTTACATGAGCTTCACACAGGAGGCCCTGAGGAAAATAATTTGCCTGAGGGCCTATGTCATCTTTGGGGATGCTGTGTGGAGGGTTTTTTAGGGAAAGGAAGGAGAGGAGAGTTCTGGGAAGGAAAAAGGGTGGGTAGGAATCTGGGGTTCAGTGTGTCCTGGTCATCCACCTCCATGACCTGGACAAACCTCATCCCATGAACCCGGGCACCCCTGCTAAATCACCAAACGTAGTGTTGGTTATCCAATAAAGGTTCCCGGGGCGGCGGTACCCATTCCCGCCTCCCAAATTGAAGATTTATAAGATGATACAGGCAATGGAGGAAGTAATTTTTACAGGGTCTCTTGTGTGGAGCTAATGTAAAAAAAGATGTGCGCGTGGTATAAAAATAAAAGAATAAAAAAATATAAATATTAATTTTTTTTTGGAAAAATATAATTATAATGTTTATCCCAATATTTTTTCAAATTAAGGTAAGGTATATCCCGAAAATGGATTACAAGCATATATGTTACAAGTTCTTGATTGATGTTTTAGAGTTTTTCCATCTAGCTTGTATGAAACGATGCACTGTGCGGCGCGAGAAATTTTAAAAGGCCGAGAAATTTTAACATGGCCACTGTCAATAATATCTACATATTAAATTGTGTTTATAGATAGGTAAAGAGATTACTTGTTATTCAGGTTGTGGAAATGCGGTAGGTAGTTTGAAAATCATGAAAATAAACACTCGTACGCACATTGTATTGCTGATAAAACTTTAATATATTGTCCAGTTAGTTGTTACTATATAATAAGTAGGTTACATCTGATACCATAATATGGTTTCGCTATTTGACGGAAAAATAAAATGGAGATCGTAAACGTAACATCAAAAAACGTACGTTTTATTTACATTTTTTGAAGCGAAATTTTTTTTACCACTTTTGTGATTTGACTCGATGAAACGAAAAATAAAGACATTAAAAAGTGATAAACACATACATCTATAGGATATAGCCTGAGAGAGAGTGAGATAGCAATAAAATATTTATTTAATCCACGGCTACTCGGATCCAATATAATACGATAAAACATACATCTATAGGATTTAGCCTACGCCTACAAGAGAATGAGATAGTGTAATCAGCCTCTTTTTTGTGCGGTGCTTCGTAGCCCAATGGTCTCCTCTTTGTGCGTTGCTTCGTGGCTTCCTCACTGTTGTATATTTTAGATTTCTCTTTAGCTTTCTGCATAGCTCAATACAGAAGGCATTGAGGAAAATAATTCCCGTATAGAGAGGAAAACTGGGAAGGAATGGTATGAGGGGTGGGTAGGAATCTGGGGGTCAGTGTGTCCAGGAGTGATGGACTCCCACTGCGGGACAAGGTAAAATTCCGCGAAAGTTCTGCTGGAAAGGTCAATAGGTCTCCCTCAACTAGTCTCCCGAACCGGCCCGCCACGCAATAGGTTATAGTAGACACATCCGCATTAAAGATCCAGACAATCTCACCCCATGAACCCGGGCACACCATAACCGTGGAGAATGAACTGAACGAATTCTAAGATTTAAGGTAAAACTAATGAGAAAAGCATTTTTTTTCTATATTCAACAGAGGTACATTGACTTAGGACAGGTGATTTCACAGAATTCTTAAAATTGCAATGTTAAAATTCAATTTTTTTTATTTATTTCTTGGTCATTAACTATGCAATAATTTCTAGATATTTTGTGTTGAAGAGTTTTAATTCGCATGTACATTTGTTACTTATTTTTGAAGTAAAACTTCTTTATGCACGCTCGACACTTGGGGGTAAAATGATGAATACGTTATGAAACGTTACGAAAAAATATGAAACGTTACGAAAAAATGTGGCACGTTACAAAAAACGCTAATCAATGATATGAGTTGAGTTGAGTTGAGTTGAGAGCTGAGAGCTGAGAGCTGAGAGCTGAGAGCTGAGAGTTGAGAGTTGAGAGTTGAGAGTTGAGAGCTGAGAGTTGAGAGTTGCGGAGGAATCAAATACGGGTGGTACTCAACCTCTGATTGGTCAATATATTATCTTAATGCAGCATACTTTATATGGGCAAATGCATTATAACTACACGTAGTTTTGTATTATTGGTCCACGAACCGGTGAGTGCATTCTCTTCCGTTAAGGGCGCATTCCACTGCGAGCGGAAAAGAGTTGAGCGGAACGGGGTGGGCGATAAGCGAAATAGCTTTGACCTTCCACCAAAAAAGTGGCTTAGAAGATAGGTGTTTGCCTTCCACTGCCCGTGCGAAAATTGAGCGATGTGACCGGAGCGAGGTCAACGAAAAATGAGAAATAGTTTTGCCCTTCCATTGAAAACGAGTCAGTTTCAGGTGTCAGTATCGCTTTGTCGTTCGAAGTGAACAGAGTGATTTTTGTGATGTCAAGTTCATCCCAAAAATTTTAAATTAAATTTAAACTTTCTTGTTTCCGCCAATTTCATCTCAATGATGGTTTTCTAAGCCGAATCCTTTTTGTCGACATTGCGACATTCTTTTCTAGTCGTATCCTATAAACAAAATTAGCGAACAGCTTCAATAAACACCTCCGTCTCAACAAAAATGCAGCGAGGCAACTGAATTGACGACAGTTTTTAAGCGGAGTCCGCTAGAAACTAGTCGGCGATGGTGTGCGCAAGCGGTTGTATGCAGTTAACGTTTGCGAGTCGAGCGGAGTTCTTACGGAGTCTGCTCCGCTCGCATTAGCGGAGCGGACTCGTTAGAACCTATTTTAACTCGTTTGGTCCGCTCCGCTCACCTCGTTCTTGATGGAAGCACTTGTATGCAGTTAACGTTTGCTAGTCGAGCGGAGTCCGTAAAGAGTCCGCTCCGCTCGCAGTGGAAGGCGGGCTTTAGCTATAAGTTGTTATAATAAATTGCCTAGCCGCTTGTGACCCGCAAACTTTTTTGTACTCCGATTTCCTGCGATTCCTTCGGAACCGGTGCACAGTCGGGTAACACGTCAAACGTGCGCCCAACATTTTTTGTACACGGTTGAATTTTGTCACACAAGAACGTATCGCTTCTACTACTCGTTATTGAGAACAACAGCTCGGCTGTGGAACGATTTGCTGACTTCTAGGTTTCCTCCCTACTACAACATGGGTCTCTTCAAGTGCCAGTTTCACTCCATATTTTTCACAAAAAGACCATTCACACAGCATCCACAAAGATGACATAAATAGACTTTGAGGGAAATTATTTTCCTCAGGGCCTCCTGCAATCCTTTTTTATATGAATACCTCACAAGAGTCCCAGCTGCTCCTGTCTGGAGTCAGTGAGACTATGGCATCCCTGATTGGGGTATGTTGTGAGGCTGAAGGTAGTGGGGAGAGGAAGAAGATGGGGACGAGGAAGGTGAAAAGCCATTTCAAGCAACGTTTCAATTCTGAATGGTGGGCTTACACCAGTGCGATACTAATAGTATCTTCCACTATATATTATTTTAAATTAATTAATTATGAAATAACACAAATTAATCGAACAAAATTTATTTTCCCTCGCCGGGATTCGATCCCGCGACCTTCGGATCGCAAGTCTAAAGCCTTACCCCTACCTAGACTACGCCAGCCGTCTTAATGCAAAAAAGGAAAATTTTTAATAAATTTATTTTGCTTTGTTAAAATATCAGAAAGCACTAGATAATATTATTTTAAGTACGCAGGTACTTCCGTTGTCAAACCATAATTAAAACCCAAAATTAGGTAACTAGTTCAAAATTTACGACAATATTAACATTCCTAGAATCCATTTAATTGTTTCTCGTTAACTTCGGCAATTTTATTATACGCTTTTGAGGTTAAGTAGACAATTTGACATAATCTTTATATTTTTACTAATTATTCTAAACTTATATACCTACAAACTGATATGGATAAAGCAAAACATGAATTATATATTCCATTTCCCACATTCTATCGTCAATTCGTTCGTGAGAACCCATAGAGGCATTACACTTCGTAAGAAATTATTAAAAAACATGGTTTTTTATACAGTTGTTCTTTTCGTGTGCATTTTTTCTGCTTTTGCAAGGGAAGATGCGGTGACAATCGAAAGTACGTAACTATTGTTTTTTTTACAACTAACTAACTAACGAATTATACATCATTATCACCCTGGTGAAAGACTACCATTCAGAAACGAAACGTTGCTTGAAATGGCTTTAGTCTTTATAATACAAATAATAAATTGCATTTTTTAAACCATTTTATGTAAAATATTTTTATTAATATTAAAATAAATCAGGTGGGCATCCTTCGAAAAAAAATATATGTGAGAAGATATTTGATAAAACATGACTTACTTAAAATACAGCAAAAATTTCTCGACTCCTGAGTTAAAATTTTAGCCGTGTTGACCATAAATATACTAACCCCTAGATCGATATCTTCGGGCCTTCTCCATACTAAATGGTTTGTCATCACTGTCACCAACTTAACCACGGAAAACTGTTGGTCCGCACAGACAATAACATAATTCAAAGATAGAGGAAGTTCAAGGCCATTTGTCACCATTAGCCAAATAAATTATTTAAAAATAAAAATGCTTGAAAGCAGAAAAATGTTTTAGTTTCCCCAAGAAAACAACGTTCCATCTGACAAAGCCTGAGGGAATGAGCTTTACTTATTTTTTTACAGCTCATTTTCTGCGCAGGGGGCTTTGTCAGATGTTAAAGCATTATTAATTTTACCTGCCAATAACAATGTTATGGTCTGCAAAACAATGTTATAAGGTGTTCCTAAGGTAAAGCTTCAAAATCATTCAAAGTCTGGAGCATTTTCTGAAATAAAATTTTTGAAACATTAACCACTCGTTAAAACAAGCTTATGGGTAAGGTATAATATAACATTAACACACTTAACAGACATTTATATGACGTTCGAGGCGTACGTGATTTATTAGTAAAATTGAAAGCATATTTTTTCAATACAAATGTCATTTAAACTCAAATTGATTTACAGATAAATTAGCTGAATGTTAATATAATTACCTGATTTCTGGATCATTTGCGGACATATTTAAACCATTTTTCCACCTCTGGAATTCATTTAAACGATTTTTGAATGAAATATGCCCATCGGCGATGTCAACAATACAAATTCAAATGCGAATTCACGTCGACATGTTCGTTTAATCCATGGTTTAATCGTTTGACGCATTGATGTGTACATACCTCAATGGTTTGACGCAACACAAAGTTTTACCTATCTATAATTCAGATTTATCTATAAGAATTTGGTTCGGTCTTGGGAGTTTCAAGGTCAAGTCAACATATTTACAAAAAAAGTAAAAACTGATTTCGAAAGATTGTTCTTTTATCTGGTAAAGTTATGTTACCTGGCTATTCAGACGTGGTTACCAAACAACGCTAAAGCCATTCAAGCTAAGTTCCAATTCCGAATGGTTGTCTTCGAACAGGGCGATACTGAGAGTATCTTCCACTCTGGAAAGTGCCGTAAATGGTGACCGAACAACCCATAATCATACAACTTCAACACTTCCTCTAAAAATGGTTAAGAGGGAATAACTAGACAAAACCGGAAATATGTCATTTTTAAATCAAATTTTTGACGTGTTGACTCTTTTAACAAAAAATTATAAATTTGATTTCGAAAGACTGTTGATTTATCTAGTAAAGACTTATTCTAAATTATGAGAATATATGTTTATTTTTAGCATTATAATGTTATACCGTAGCTCGTCCGCAGATTTTTAAAAATTTAAAACAAAATTTTGTGTTATACAACACACATTTCAAATCATATAACCATGCAGTAAAATTAATCAATAATTTTTTTTATTTTTTTTTTTTATTCAGAGAAAGATACATAAATTACAATAAATTCAATATAATAATTAATTACATAATATGTGTACATATTTGATTTATCCCCACAAAAAAGCATGGCTTGTGTGTATGGGGGTGTTATTATATTGGTTTAATTGTTTTATTTTTTAAATAATATCATTAAAAAAGATCCACTCTCGCGTTTTGTGACGAAAATACTTCAGTTTGTCTATTTATTTACGGTCTTACAAACT
Source organism: Limnephilus lunatus (assembly GCA_917563855.2). Classification (NCBI taxonomy): domain Eukaryota; kingdom Metazoa; phylum Arthropoda; class Insecta; order Trichoptera; family Limnephilidae; genus Limnephilus; species Limnephilus lunatus. The sequence continues at coordinate 24,972,651 of OU830596.1, forward strand.
ATTATATTTAAGATTATTTTTCATTCTTATTTGCAGCCAACTCTCCCATTTCCCGCATCCTTCAAAGATTCAACTCAATTCAAACAAGCACAAATACCGATATATTTTTTGATTCCCTTCCTCTATTTAAGAAAAACATTTCTAGCACACTGAATTCGCACACATAACACACACATCCACACCCTTCCACACACACACACACCCTCAAACGTACACACACACACGCACCCTCTCACAAGTGACCCCTCTCGTTCAATAATTTACTAACTTAATTTAGGTAAAATGTATAATTTTATCACATAAAAACATATGTATAAAACAGCGACATGTCATTGGTATCAATAATGTATAAAATTCTAAAACCTTGTAACTATTTTCTACTATGTAATTTAGGGGCTGTTCAAGTATTACGTAACGCACTGGGGGGGCAAGGGGGGTCTTGTAAAACGTTACTGTGCGTTACAGGGGGGGGGGGGGGGGGGGGGGGGGTCGAACAACGCGTTACGTTACATGTTTTTTTTAAAATTAAATAAAAAATAGGTAATTAGAAACTTTATGCACATTCCAATCTTGGGTAAATTAAGTCCTTTATTTTTTAGAACATAAAATGTAAAATCGCTTTGGTTTTTAGGGGCAGTTCTCCGTCTCAAGCTATCGTTGTTAAATAATATTGTGGATGGATACATTCATCAAAAAAGCACTTTTCTAAACCTTCAAAATTATGTCGTTACTAACATATTTACTATCACTATTTCGAACTTCTTCAGTGTTCAAATTTTGATGGAAAAAAAATTTCTGATAAAAGTTTTTCTCCACTGCAGGAAAATATATGATTTTTTTAGATATTCTTTTGTAGAACACGAATAGTTGAAGCCAGTACACGAAAAAGATTACTATCCACTGTGAATCAGCGAGTGCGTTCTTGGACGATTCTTTTGAGAACATGATTAGTTGCAGTTGGGACACGGAAAAGGTTTTTGTCCACTGTGGGTTAACACGTGATTTTTTAGATGTCCCTTGCGATAACATGAATAGTAGCAATCGGGACATGAAAAATATTGTACTCCTCTGTGGGTAAATATGTGACATTTTATTTGTTATTTTGTAGAACATGTATATTTGCAGCCGAGAGACGAAAAGGTTTTTACCCACTATGGGAAAACAAAGATTTTTTTTCGTATGTGAATGGTTACACTCAGAACATGAAAAAGGTTTAAAAAGGTCAACTATGCGCTGTGGATTTTTAAATCTCAGAACTTGAATAACTGCATTCGGGACATGAAAATGGTTTTGTCCGCTGTGTATAAACATGTGATTTTCTTGATGCCTCTTCGAAGAACGTGCGTACTCGCAGTAGAAACATGTAAAAGGTTTTATGTCGCTGTGAGTCAGCAAATGCTTTCTAAGAAGTTCCTCTGTACAACATGAATAATTGCAGTCAGGACATGAAAAAGTTTTTTGTCCAGTGTGAGTAAACTTGTGAATTTTTAGATACCGTTTTGTAGCGCATGAATAGTCGCAGTCGGGACATGGAAAAGGTTTTTCATCACTTTGAGTTAGCAAGTGCCTTTTATTTATTTTTTCGAGATAAAAAAATATTGCAGTCAGGGAATGAAAAAGGTTTTTCTCTGGATAAACACGTAATTTTTAGATTTCTCTAGTACATGAATAGTTGCATTTGGAACATAAAAAAGGTTTTTATCCACTATGAGTCAGCAAGTGAATTTTTAGATATCCCTTTTAAGAACACGAATTATTGCAGTCAGGACATGAAAAAGGTTTTTCTCTTCCGTGAACCATATACTGTGGATTTTTAAATCTTCCTTTTTGGTGCTTCTTTGTAGAACATGAATAGTCGTAGTAGAAACAGTTTTATGTCACTATGAGCCAGCAAATGATTTCTAAGAAGTTCCTTTGTGCAACATGAATAATTGCAGTCGGGGCTTGAAAAAGGTTTCTTTCCACTTTGGGTAAACTTGTGAATTTTTAGATACCGTTTTGCAGCACATGAATAGTCGCATTCGGGACATGAAAAAGGTTTTTCATCACTGTGAGTCAGCAAGTACCGTTTTAGTTTTTTTTCCTAGAAAAAGAATAGTTACAGTCAGGACATGAAATAGGTTTTTCTCCACTGTGGGTAAACATGTGATTTTTAGATTTTCGTTTACTTCGTAGTACATGAATAGTTGTAATTACTTCGTAATACATGCAGTCGGAACTTTTAAAAGATTTTTCCCCACTATTAGTCAGCAAGTGACTTCTTAGGTTTCCCTTTTGAGATCACGAATAGTTGCAGTCAGGACATGAAAAAAGTTTTGTCTTCCGTGAATCATACTTTGGATTTTTAAGTCTTCCTTTTGAGAACTTGTATAACTGCATTCGGAACATGAGAAAAGACAGTGTTAAATTGTGGAGATCGGAAAGGAATACAAGGCCGAAAGAATATAAAATAATTTCCAATTTTTTTATAAATAGCAACATGAATAAATAAAATAAACAATTTACGTATGTATCGCGAGTTAGAAATCTCTTGTTTTATTTACTACCGCAAACGCGATTAAATAATTGTGACTTCCAGGTAAAATTTTGCACTTGGGCGTTACGTAACGTTTAGGGGAGGGGGGGGGGGGGGGGGGGGGGTGTATACTGTTTGTTTTTGCAAAAAAAAAATGTTAAAAAAAACTCTATTATATTAATTTGTAGACCGTAGATAAATAGGCAAACTGAAGTATTTTCGTCCCAAAACACGTGTGCGGATCTTTTTTTTAAATGATTATATTTAAACTGAAATTAAAATTCTGAAACATAGCTTTCCCAGATAATTTATTGATTTATTTTACTATTATGATTTGAAATGTGTGTTGTATAATTCAAATTTAAAAAAATGACAACATTGTGTGAGTCAGAAGCCCCGATAATATAAATCACATAAAAAATAATTCAATATATAATAATAATATTTGGTTAGAAAACCTACGGTAAAACCTTATTGTACTAAAAATAAACATGTTTTCTCAAAATTTAAAACATAGCTTTACGAAATAAAAAAAACCGTCTTTCGAAATCAATAAATTTTTTTTTTGAAAAGAGTCAATACGTCTAAAATTTGATTTAAAATTGACATATTTCCGATTATGTTTGTTTACAAGCACTGTTATCATTTCATGCCCGTAGAATGTGTTTTTATAATTTTCGGAGCCCCCTTTGCGATTATATCTATAGAACGAATTTCGTGTTTCTTGGTAACTTAGCAGGAGTACCCGGATTCATGGGGTGAGGTCTGTCCAGGTCTTAGCGGCGTATGCGTCTGTCCAGCAGGTGCGTAGCGGGCAGGATCGCGAGATGTCGGTTGAGGCAGACCCCTTGTCCTATCTAGCTGGAATCTCTCGACTCATCGTCTTGCACCGTAGTTGGAGAAATGGATCGATATTTCCGTCACTCCTGGACACCCTGATCCCCAGATTCCTACCCACCTCTCTTACCTTGTTCCTGGCCAGAGCCTCTTCTCTTTAATTTCTTTAAAATAACTTCCACACAGCATACCCTAAGATTTATTATTTTCCTCAGGGCCTCCTTTGTGGGGCTAATGCAAAAAAATGTTTATAGATGCCTGATATGAATAGTCACATAACTCGACCATGGAGGCTAAACTAAAAAAATCAAATCTAAACTAACTAACTATCCATCACGCTGTTTCCCCGCAGGGGTAGGCAAATAGGACGGACCGCCAAACAACTCAGTCTTGGCAAACACTCCTTGTCTTGTTTACATTCTTACATTGTCCCATACGTGCTCTTCTATTCTGACTCTTGACATAGGACATGGCCCGGCTCAAGTTCACTTGGTCGTACCATGTCTTTCTTGGGCATCCTCAACTCCTTCTACCATTCACATGTGCGTCATATATTCTCCTTACACTTCTTTCCTCGTTCATTCGCTCTTCATGTCCTATTTACCATCGGAGCTACCCTTTCTTTAATTTTCTTCAGAGAATTCAAATGTCACCGAAAAACGGTCTTGCGATTGTACCCTTGCAACTGTATCTACAGGGCGGTCCCGATGAGAATGATTATTATTCTCATACCAGCATTTTTAAATAATAACTCAATATCGGTTTTATTTCAATAAGATTTTTTTTGTTATATTCCTACATTCAACAATGCTCAAACGTGTAATGATAGAACTATTAAAAATTTGTACTCTTTGTAATTATTTTTTGATCATAAGTATTTATAATTTTTCAATAATGTCTAGGCAAAATAATAACGTAAAAAAAACTGATATATTATTTTAGTTTGCAAGACCGTAAATAAATAGATAAACTGAAGTATTTTCGTCACAAAACACGTACTCGGATCTTTTTTTAAAATATTTAATTTGAACTAAAATTGAAAAAAAGTGGCTTTCCCAGATAATGTATTGATTTATTTTATTTTATGATTATATGGTTTGAAATGTGTGTGGTATAATATAAAATTTTGTTGAAAATTCAACAAATCTGCCAACGACCTACGGTATAACTTTATTATACTAAAAATAAACATTTTTTTTTCAAAATTTAAAACATACCTTTACTAGATAAAAGAACAATCCTTCGAAATCGATCTTATACTTTTTTGTGGAAAAAATTCAATATGTCTAGAATTTGATTTAAAAATGAAATATTTCCGGTTGTGTCTGGTTATTCCGTCTTAATCTTACTCGTTACGCTTACATAAGCCTTGCATTCTTTGCGGATCTCCAAGTTTCTCACACGATCGTACATGGTTTTACCACACATACGCCTCAGGGATCTCATTTCTACAGTATTCAATCTACTTTCATACTTCCTCTGCCAGTTCTATGTCTCACTCATAAATCAGGGTGGGTAGCAGTACTCCATTTTGGACGGCTAGCTTCGCTTCTTTGGACAGTTTTTTGTTGGCGCCAACGGCGTTCAGTCCTCCATTAATGGAGTTACCTGCATTTATCCTCATTTCAATATCTCTATTAAGCCTTCCAATCTCTCGTTAACATACTTCCCAAATACACAACTATATTGCACATCGTTTTCATATTCTTTCTTTCAAATACCATGACTTAAGACTTATTTACATTCGTCATTAACTCAAGCTTATTAATATTATATATTTTTAAGTAAACAAATCTTATGAATACTAATTTATATATGTACATATATTAGATACTTCACAACACACCCCATTTAAGGGTGCCATATTCTCACTAGCTCCGGCAGGAAATACTCTTGCGCAGCATTCGTATAATAAAAGTACATTTTGATTTGACAGATGAAGCGGATGAACAAGGGTTTGAAGCACTGGAACCAGGGCAAGAGAGGACTAATGATAGAGTGGCGGCCGACAGTTCCGATGACAGGTAAACCAACTTCCCACTCAAATATCAATTATCAATCTAATGAATAAAAAAATATTTTTGTTTGTTTGCTTGTTCGTATTTTATGCGCTGCCACACCCTTCATTCGATTGCTATTAAACTTTAGTGATATATTGTGTGCATGCCCGCGAAGGTTATAGGCTATATATAATGGTGAGCTGTGGCGTTATGAAATTTGTTTTTCTTACATTAGCTCCACTTAGGAGGCCATGAGGAAAATAATTTCCCTTAGTGCCTATGGCATCTTAGGGAAAGCTGTGTAGAAGTGTTTTTTAAGGAAAGGAAGGATATGAAGTTCTGGGAAAGAAATAGGTATGAGGGGTGGGTAGAATCAGGCGGTCAGTGTATCCAGGCGTAATAGACGTATGAATCCATCCATCCAACTGCGTTGCAAGGCGATGGGTCGAGAGATTCCGCCTGGAGAAGATAAAAGACCTCCCCCAACCAGTCTCTCTCGATACTGCACACCACCCGGCAGTCAGGCAGACGCATTGGCCGCCAAGACCTGGACAAACCTCACGCACAATGAACCCGGAAACCCCTGCTAAGTCAACAAACTTAGCGAACCACTTGGGGCGGCCAATGGCAGAGGTGTTGGTTATCCAATAAATGGTTTGCGGGGCGGGGGTAAATAAAATAATAAAAATTGTGAAAATGTGTGTATTTTATATATTTTAGCGGCAGGGAGGAAAGGCAGGAGGGGGAGGGGAACGGGGGATGTGGAAGGGGAACACGGGAGGGAAAGAGTACTCGGGAGGTTAAGGGAGACGCACGGGAAAGGACATGCAAGGAGAATCAATTTATTTCTTTGAATCGCATTGCAACGCATGCCGGGTACCAGCAAGTTATTAGTAATTAACAACAATCATTATCATTCAGCCTCAACTTTGATTCCATGAAATAGACTTAATAGACCATGAAGTAGACTTAATAGACCATGAAGTAGATAAGACGGGAACCGAGCATGAGGTGTTTCAGCCCCGCAGGCCTCGGGCATATTTTGTCAGAGGGTCAAAATATTTCCGATTTGATATAAAATTCAAATGAACGGAATATTTCGGAACCGAAAACTAAAAAAATATTTTTGAAAGGCGACAAAGTAAGCTTGCAATTTTTATAATAAGAAAAAAACAAGGAATTTTAAAAATATTAAAAAAGTTTAGTTTTTCTTAAATAAAATTAATTTTTCATATTTATTTTTAAAACACACATATTGTATTAAACAAATGTATTATGAACATTACCGTCACCTTACTTTTTTATTCGTTCATGTAATTTTATATATATATTTTTTTTTTATTCAGAAAAATTTACATAAATTACAATAAATTCAATATAATAATTAATTACATAATTATTTTATTATATTTGATTTATCCCCATAAAAAAGCTGGGCTTGTGTGTATGGGGGGTATAAAAATAAATAATTAATTAAAAATTCCCAAAGTCACATGATATTTTTTTCTCATTACGGTCGGAAACTTTGGCTTCTTAACGGTGTATATTTGAATTATTTTGTTGTTAACTTTTAGATTTTAATATATAGCATGGTTATTTTGCTTTTTAATACCGTTTAGATCACAATTCTCACCACGATAGTATGGAAGACGCAACGATTTCTATGATATCTATGTCAGTTGTTCCCAACAACGAATAAATTATCTGAATGCATTCTTTTTTCAGTTCTTCGTTAACAAACAAGTCCGGGCAGCAAAAATTCTTCGGGTGTTGGAAATGGAAAACGTCCAGCTCAGGGACCACGGCGAGGCCGACCAATTCGACGCACGGTGGCTGATTTTGATGATTTGGCGCGACATCGCTCTCGGCGCTTGACCATTTGGCAGTTCATTGATGTTTTTTTAAGTAGTAATAAGGAATACCACTTATTTTTTGTTAATTCTTATTAGTTGAAATGTTGATAATGATTTTTAATGCTTTTATAAAAAGTATCATGTAACTTAGGCGCTAAGTATTGTATTTTATAGATTATAATTCTTTAATAATAAAAAAAATACAGTGAAAGATAATAAAAATACAGTGACAATTAAATATTTATTATATAATTTAACATACCTAGATAAAAAATGTGATTCCCAGTAGTAACCCTATAGTTATAATTATTTGGGAGAAACTTTTTAGGTGATTAATGTTAACTTAGAATCATTGAAATCTCTAATGACACTGAACCTGATAAAAATCGGAGGAGAAACCCAATCATTAGGCACAACATTATTAATTGATGTACATAGCAATAATACTCGTACTTAGGATTTTCCAGACAGTGGACAATAACAGTTTAATAATGGGGGTAATTAGCGTAATTCACACCCTATACGAATATTTTAACTCCCGCTAATAATGTGTAAAAGCTAATTGAATGCATTTACGAAAATTTTATAGTCGGCACGTACTTAGATATATATAGGTAGGAGTTGAAGATTGGATTCTGAAAAAAAGTTGATGAAAATTACATAATTTCTTAAAAATGCAATTACTGGAGTGGCTGGTTGGTGGTGATTTTTTTTCTTCCATATACAAAAGAGACACCGCAATAATATCCTATTAAAATTGGAGTGAAGACTCGTAAAGTTTTTTTATTCTTACTCCATTAAAGACAAAAAAAAATTAAAAAGTTAAAAAAAAAAACGCAAGCTTTTAACCAAGGCAACAGATATAATTAACGATTTTTTTAAAAGTTATTTTAATACAGGATATATCTTGAAATATATTTTAAGTATTGAAAAAAAATTATATCCAATGATAAGTACACAAAAAACTTGAATCCGCATTCCTTCAAAATCACCTACAGCAGTGTAAATGTGAGCCCAGTGTACCCCTGTTCTGCGACTAATTACAGAATAATTAAGTTTCAGATGTTAATATAAATTGAGAGTAAGTAATTGTGAATAACTAAAAAAAATTGTAATGTTACGCAGAACTATATATTATATTAAGTTGATCTGTCGTTGACATATTATCGGAGTCAAAGATTGGATTCTGAAAAAAAATTGAGTAAAATCATTTCTTAAAAATGCAATTACTGGAGTGGCTGGCTATAGTTGGTGATGATATTTTTTTCCATGTACAAAAAAGATTCAGCAATAATATCCAATTAAAATTTGAGTGAAGACTCGTAAAGATTTTTATTCCTACTCCATTAAAGTTAAAAAATTGGAAAAAAGTTAGGAAAAAAACGTTAACTAAGGCAACAGATATAATTTAAGAAAAAATACTTTTTAAAGTTATTTAAATGAAGGATGTATCTTGAAGTATATTTTAAGTATTGAAAAAAATGTGTATCCAATGATAAGTACACAAAAAACTTGATTCCGCATTCCTTCAAAATCACCTACAGCAGTGTAAACTTGAGCCCAGTTTATCCTTGTTCTACGACTAATTACAGAATAATTAAGTTTCAAATTTTAATTTAAATTGACAGTGAGTAATTGTGAATAACTTCATATTTTTCTAATGGTACGCAGAACTAAATATTACATTAGTTGATCTTTCTTTGACATATCGGAGACAAAGATTGGATTCTGAAAAAAAATTGTCGAAAATTAAGTACAATCATTTCTTAAAAATGCAATTACTTGAGTGGCTGGTAATAGTTGGTAGTGATATTTTTTTCCATATACAAAAAAGATCCAGCAATAATATCCTATTAAAATTGGAGTGAAGACTTGTGAAGGTTTTTATTCCTACTCCATTAAAAGCAAAAAATTGGAAAAAAAATTTGGAAAAAAAACGTTAACTTTGAACCAAGGCAACAGATATAATTTATGAAAAAAATATTTTTTAAGTTATTTAAATAAAGCACGTATCTTAAAAAATATCTTAGGCGATTTTTAAAATTACTTTTTTTGTATAATACTAATTATTTGTATACAAATAATTTGTATACAAACTCGCCTAGATACAGCAGCGTAGTTGCGCGCCCGAACATCTCAGTTCTGTGACTAATTACCGAGTAAGTAAGCTTCGGATGTTATTTTTAATGTTTTTTAATGTCAGTGGTTAATTGAGAACACATTAGTAAAAAAAAAATCATTTCGGGAACATGTCGATCTGGGGTCAACGTCGCGCCAGCGCTCAAATTTCAGCCACTGTGCGTCGGCGTAATTGACCTATTTAGACTAGCGACGAAGCCTGGCACCATTGATCACATATGGACTCAAATTTTAACTGTCTTTGGACTTTGTTTGAACTTAGCTTGGTATTGCTTTTAACATACTGTTAAACCACCGCTACCCGAATGTCTACCGATTTCTTACATATCCCCTTTAAACATTTGAAATTTTTAAGCTCTTAAAAATAATAACGTTATTTTTGAAGATAGTATCTATACATTCCCCACGCCGAAACGCAAATTATATCAATTTCCCTCGATAGAAAAAAATTGCAAAATGTGCTCCGATAATTATTATTTTAATGTCTGTTTCAGTTATTTTACAAGTTATATGTATGAAAAAATTCACAGTGTTTCTTTAAATGCTGTTTTAGACAGCGCCTAAGAGATTTTTGATGTATTTTAAACAAGTCGTGTTTTATTAAACCTTTTCACAATATTCGCTTCAATTTTACAGTTTTAAATAATAGCGCAATATCTCCAAAATTCGTAATTACACATCTCTCCATCTTATTATTTTTGTTTGGATGTGGCTTGGACACAACTTGAACTTAATCCCGGACTTAGCTTTAACTCAGTTTTGAACTTTGTTTGGAATAATTAGTTAAAAATAGTTTTAACTTAGATTAGACTTTGAATTTAACATGAATAACTTGGACTTGTTTTCATGTGTTAATGTATTTTTAACTTAGTTTAGGACTTGCTTTGGGGTTTGAATTTAGTTTTTGAGTGGTTTGGACCTTGAATTTACATTCCTTGAACATCTTCGACTTTTTTAGAGTAATTTTGAATTAGATTGAACTTAGCTTGCTAGTTACAGCTTGAACTCAGTTTTAAAATTTATTTGGAATACTTTGGAACTTAACATGAATAACTTTGACTTGTTTTGTTGTTCTAATGTATTTTTAACTTAGTTTGGGACTTGACTTGGGGTTTTAACTTAGTTTTTTGTATTTTTTGGACCTTGAATTTACATACCTTTAATATCTTGGATTTTTTAGAGTAATTTTGAAATAGCTTGAACTTAGTTTGGACTTCTAGTTCCTCAATTCTGAGACTCTAAAACTTCTAAAAAATCTCACACATTTACTAATTATGGATACCTTTCCCCTTTGTCCAGATAGTTGACAATTGTCAACGCAAGACCAAAGCATTGAATTTTTTGGTGTAAGCCTAAATAACTTTCGGCAATTTTTTGTAATTTTTAAAGTCTTTTAAATCCTTCTCTTCTTTGACTTGTTGTTATCTTTTTTATATTGTTATTGCTCTTCATTTATACGTAATCTCCTTTCACTGTCATATCTATTTCTTATTCGTCTTATTATATTGTAAATGGACTATGTGTCCGTAAATCAATAAATAAATTACTTTTGTTAGTTTTGTGATTTTGTTTAATGTGTAAGAGACGTGGTTATGATGATGAAATCTGTAGCATTATTAGTAAATGATTGTAAATTTCATTAGCTGATTGACCTTCTAATGCTAATGTAATGGTAATTTACCGAAATTAAATTTGTTTCTGGAATGAGCTGGTTTTCGTCTTTCAGTCACCTTTTTTCACTCTGCTACTCTTGTAACGATAAAATTATTACACAAAAGAAAAGCATTTGTAACAAGGAGTGTGAACACTTTTATAAACACCATGCTGTATGTGACACCTCCAGTACTTATTATTACATAAAATAAAAGCATTTGTAACAAGGTGTGTGAACACTTTTACAAACGCCATGCTGTGTGTGACACCTCCAGTACTTATTATTACATAAAAGAAAAGCTTTTTTAACGAGGTGTGTGAACATTTTTATAAACACCATGCTGTATGTGACACCTCCAGTACTTATTATTACATAAAAGAAAAGCATTTGTAACAACGTGTGTGAACACTTTTATAAACACCATGCTGTGTGTGACACCTCCAGTACTTAATTATTGTACATTGACAATTTTTATTATTCAGATTGCTATTCCTGGAATATTTTGGAGTTGAACTGTTGCCAAACCTCAAACAGGATTCAAATCGTGAGAAATCGAATGAAGCTTGGCTAATTCTTTGTGAGGCAGCCCAGAGTTTTAGGGGACTCTTTGGACTTACATCGACGGATCGACTTCAACTCGCAATTATCGTGATCATACACATTGAAAGTCAGTCGCTATCATTGGAATTGACTGAAGGTCACCCTGGAGGGAGCATTTTTGGAATTTCATCGTAAGACATCAACTTGTCCTGCACCTGGACGGGCACTTTTTGCCAGCCAGCATTAGATTTAGGATGTCTTTTATTTCTAATATAATTTTGCCAGATATATCCACTAACTTCCCTCGCCCACTCCATTCAGTCCACAAAAACCTTAAAATAGATGATTATTATTATAAATTTGTACAATTATATGGACACGCAACGGCGGCGGCGGTGAGGGGCACCGCGGCAGGTTTCGTAAGTGGTTTGGCGTTGAAAGGCTCGCCCAACGGACGGGGTACACTCGGAACTCTCCATTTTTTTTTTTTTTTTTATCATTATCGCTTATTTTTTTAAAATATAGCAATCTAAGTTTTTAAAACCATAATGAAATAAAAAAATAATACTTAAGATAAATAAAAAAAATAATAATAAATAAAAATAATAAAATAATAAATAATAAAATATAAAAAAAAATAAATAAAAAAATAATACTAAAGATAAACGAAAAAAAAATAATAATCGTACACAAAAAGCTGCCAGGCAGCTGGTCGGCAGACCAAGAAATTCTTAAATGGAATTATTAGGACTATAATTATATAATGAACTAGCTGGGTTACCCGGCTTCGCTCAGGAAAACATTTAAGAGTGTTATGGAATGTTTCACAATGATGATCCCGATTCCCTATTCCCGAACATTCCACGACATACTCCGCCACCCCTTCCAGAACTTTCTAGAGTTCTATAGAACCTTTTTGAACTTTCCGAAATTTCAAGAGGGCAAAACTTCCAGCCCTTATATCTTCAAAAGCACGCCCTTTAGTTAAAAACAGGTACCTTTTTTCCCGAGAGGGGACAGAGATCTACCACACCTTATAACTCCCTTGATCGTACCGGGACTCGTTGCTGAGTTTTTGCGGTCCGCGCGTTTTTTTGGATTTTCTTTTATAATATATAGCTGTTTCCCGGCATGCGTTGCAATGCCATATTCAAATAAATAAAATGTTACTCCTCTTGCATGTCCTTTCCCGTGCGTTCCCCTCCAGCGTTCCACTTCCACCTTCCCCGCCACCGCTCTCCCGCTCCCCCGTCCCGCCAACCCCCCTGGCACTTCATTTCTTGACTCCTCTCCCGCCCGGCCCGTAGCCGAAACTTTTTTCTAATACTAACATAATTAAACTCGTGATATCTTTCTAATTAAATATCCGAATTGAAAAATTCAAAAAGATAAATAAAGGTATTGAAGCTGTCTTGAATATGAAGTAATTTATTTTGATAAGGATTAACACCAAGATACAAATAAAGAGCCTTTTCAAGCAGCGACATATTAATTAATTTTTTAAAATAAAAGAATACTTATTGTGGCATAACCATAATAGTTAGACATATGCTGTCGCAATCTGTTTTGTGAATAATGATGTGTTCTACAAAGTCGTAGTACATTATTTTATTCTATCATCAATAGTTTTCGCAGCGCACGCGATGTAAAGAATATTTTAGGAAATTTTTTCACACCTTGGGTTGCATTATTGGAGTTTTAGTAAGGATCCCTATTTTTTTTGAAAATATAATATAGCTTATGTCACCTGGGGATAGTGTAGCTTCCCAACAGCGAAAGAATTTTTCAAATCGGTTCAGTAGTTTCGGAGCCTATTCGATGCAAACAAACAAACAAACAAATCTTACCTCTTTATATAGTGTATGTAGTAGATAACAGATCACAATGTATAAACCACTATATTATAAACAATATCTACATGTTTCGATAACAATGTTCTTCATCAGGATATGTTAATATAAAGAAAAATAAATGACAAACAAGTATAGACAAATTAGAATAAACTAGAACATAGACAAAATATTAGAAAGCAGAGGTGATTAATTGCTTAAAAATCATAAAAATAGTTATACAAAATTAAATATAAAAAATATTTATTAATTACATTTAGATAATAAAAAACTTTTAAGAACAAATAATTAAAATAATTAGTCTTAATCAAAAAATAAATAATTATAATTATTGTAAGTATTAATAGGAAAATAATTTTAAAAGATCGCTATTTTTAAAAAATGTTTGGTTATTTATAATATTTAATTTACTATTAATGCTTTTTCTAATTTCTAAAATTTCTAAATTATCCAATTGTATGCCCGTAGTGTTAGTATGTAAAATTTTAAGACCTGTATTAATATCAAAAGAATGACTTGTTTCCAAAATATGGTTGGTAAATTCAGAATAATAATTATTATTAAACATCTCATATGTTCCTTAACTCTAATGTTAAAATTTCTAGAAGTTTTTCCAATATAAAAAAAAGTTACACTCATTACAAATTAATTTATAAAGCTCAGATCTGTTAAAAAAATCACATTTATCCTTATTATTTAATATATAATTTTTTAATTTGTTATTTGTATAAAAAACTGGCTGTACATTATTTGGCATGTTTTTAATTATTAAATTTGAAATGCTATTATTTAAAAATAAAAATTTTCTCCAATTATTATAATTTTCTACAACGTGTGGATAAACAAAAGATCTAAAAAACTTTTTCTTATATTTTTTGTTTAACATGTTGTCTATTAATTTTGAAGAATAACCGTTATTAATTGCAATTTCTTTAATAGTATTTAATTCCGTTTTAAAATTACTCAAAGATAAGGGATCATTAATTAATCTATGTACTTAGCAAGGTATGAAAAGCTGCTAATTTTTGTGAAAATGGATGATTAGATGTTTCATGTATAATGATATCTGTATATGTATCTTTACGAAAAATGTTAAATTCAAATTTATTATTAATGATAGAAATATTTAAATCCAAAAAATTAGAGCTACACTTATTTCCAATTTCTAGGGTAAATTTAATTTTTTTGTTGAGTTTATTAATGAAATTTAAAAACATATTTAATTGTCTATTAGTGCCAGTCCATATACAAAAAATATCATCTACATATCTTTTTAAAAAATAAACATATTTTAATAATAACGCACGACTTTTAAAAAGATTATCTTCAAAATTGTTTAAAAAAAATATCTGCTACTAGGGGACTAGTGCTTGAACCCATTGCTAAGCCGTCTTTTTGTTTGTAAATAATATTGTCAAATTGAAAATAATTTTGTTTTAGAATAACATTAAAATTTTTATATAAATCTTCTGAAAAGTTTTTGGAAATGTTTGAAGAATCTAGTAATTCTTTAATAATAAATTTAGTTTCAAAAAGAGGATCACTAGGAAATAAGTTAACTACATCGAATGATATTAACATAGCATTTTTATGTACATCCAAAGATTTTAATTTTTCAATTAATTCAAGGGAATTTTTTATTGTATGTTTAGGATTAAAAATTTTGTTATCAAGAATTAATTTATTTACTGTAGAAGCCAACTTATAACTAGGGGCACTACAATTGGATACAACCGGTGTAATAGGTTTTTCTAATTTATGAATTTTTATCAAACTGTACAATTTAGGAACTTGTGGATTATTAATTGTTTGTTTTTTGTTTTTAAATAAACTAATAATGTTATCACTTTTGCAAGATTTTATTAATGATCTGTTATTCATTATATAATTAATGATGCCACAAAGTAATTTTGCGAAGTTTGAAGACGGACTATAGATATTCATTGGTTTAATTCGTGTACTCGATGACGTAAGATTTACTATTTTTTACCCCACTTTGACGCCGGCTGCCTGCGAACGTGCCAGGCTGCCGGTTGGCAGTTTTTCCTTTTTTCTCATTTTCTAATCGACCTTTATCATATGAAATAATTCCCGTTCGTGTACTCGATGACGTAATTTTTTCGAAAAAAATCGCACACTATTTAAGGGTTTTCTAAATGTCCATTATCACTACAAAGTAGTTTCATCCGTGTACTCGATGACTTAGGGTTTACCTATCTCGTCTCCTAGTCTACTAGCCCCCTGTGTCATTTATGCTACCTGACATCTTACGTTCCATTCCATTTGATTTTTATTTGGACTAAGGAGATTGCGCCTGTTAAACTAATCACGGTTAGGATAGCTGTGATATGTTGTTGGTGTATGCAGTATGCATTTATTATTTAACAGGAGGAAAAACAGTGGTATTATGGGGTTTGCAGCAATCACTAAATAATATAACATAATATTTTAAATATATCAAATAGACAATGAATAACGCAATGTCAAATAAATAACTTTCACCCATTCCCAGAAGCCGATATTGACAGAACTATTTCGGAACTAAAAGGAGGTTCTGCCCCCGGCTTTGACAACATAGATGCTAAGACAATAAAAGCGATGAAAACATGCTTAGTTTTCCCCATAACACATATAATAAACCTATGGCGAATTTCCCAATAATTATAAAAAAATAATTATAACTCCTATTTATAAAACAAACTGTAGTAAAGATCCACAAAATTACCGCCCGATTTCTCTTCTATCAAATATATCAAAAATATATGAGAAAATGGTAAAAAAACAAATTTGGACATTCTTAGAAGAAAATAAAATAATTAATTATAACCAATTCGGCATAAAAAAAATACAAGACGCGAATATAAATCATGACGCGATAGCAAAAATAACCAACTATTTATTTACGGCCCTAGATTCCGATAAAAAATGTATCGGGATATTTATAGACATGAAAAAAGCTTTCGACAGCATATCACATAAAAAAAAATAAATTAAAATCGATAGGAATTAATGGGAATGTATTGGCATGGATAACCAATTATTTACATCAAAGACCTCAATAAGTAAAATTACTCAATCAAATTAGCGATTCAAAAGATAGCGACTTTTCAATACCCCAAGGTACAGTCTTGGGACCATTGTTATTTTTTATATGTGTCAATGATAATATATTGATCAGCGATCAGACACGATCAGATCGATCAGGACTGCCGCCTGCGACAGTCGCCTTTGAGACGAGCCCTTTTTCGCCCCCGATTCGCTTTTGTCTGGCTTGTGTTTACACGGCCAGACACCTGCTATTTTATCAGCCGGCTGGACCCCGACCAGCCCACCGCCTAGGCCTCCGCGCCACCAACTGCCTTTATCAAGGCACCGAAGAAGAGGGAAGACCTGGCCCCACCGAGACGAACCCACATTTCAATTTCCATCCAGAAGAGGAAAAATAGAATCCCCGCCGTCCGGATGTTCCCCGGGCGGATGGAACCTGTCAACCCGGAGGATTCGCCGATCGAGATCCCCCCGGGAGCCCGCCAGTACAGACGACAAACCAAGACGGGGTCGATCCTGTTTACGATCCCTGCCTCCCAGCCCCAGCAGAGCCACCCTGACCCGAGGACGCAGCCGGCTATCGCCCTGCCGCCCCCCGAGATGCCCGCGACCGGCCCAGCACCCGCACCCGGACCCAGCCGCCACGCAGTAGGCCCAGCTTCGGGCTACGTCCCACCCCCCAGACCCACGCTACCCCCCCAGGACATGGAGACGACCAGGCAGGAGGAAGGTTGGACGAGGCCGTCCAACCCCGTTAAGAGGCCCCTGTCACCTCAGGAACCCCGGGCGGTTGTTGTCGGCAACCGCTTCGGAAATCTCCGAGAGGTAAGCGAAGGCGGCGGCGCACCGCAACCAAAGCGCATTAACACTAATTCTGCTTTCTCTCCCGCAGGTACCAGTGGCCAGCCTGCCCGGAAAGATCGTGTCCCCCCGGTTGTGATGACCCTGGGGGCTCTCACCCACGCCCAAATCACCTCGGCGGTGCAGGGCCACATCGGGCACCCGAATTTTACGTTCCGCTACAACCGAGGCGGAACTGCAAATATCTTCGTGCGGAGCATGGCGGACCACCGTGCTCTTACCAACGGGCTGCGAGCGGAGGCACGAGGCTTCCATACATACACGGCGGAGGCAGAAAAGCTGAAGAAGGCCGTAATCAAGGGCCTACCGAATGTTGACACGGAGGACATCGCGGCCGACCTGACTGAACAAGGCTTCCCCCCGGTGAAGGTCGTCAGGATGACTACAGCCTCGACCGAGTATCCCATTTACCTGGCCAACTTCGATAAGGAAGTGAATATGGGCCAGCTGAGAGCGGCAGTGAAGTACCTGTGCCACTGCAGAATACGCCTCCAGAAGCACAGGAGCAATCACCTCCAACATGGGACGCAGTGTTATCGCTGCCAAAACTTCGGGCACGGATCCCGAAACTGCGCCCACACCGCGAGGTGTGTGAAGTGCTTGGTGGAGCACGCCTCGGCCGAGTGCCCCAAGACCACCAGGGACGAGCCCGCCGCGTGCTGCAACTGCGGAGGCCCCCATCCCGCCAACTTCAGAGGCTGCCCGAAGAGGGTCGCCTACGTCGCCTCGCTCCAGCAGCACCAGCGACAGCCCCAACGTCAGGCCCCAGGAGCCAGCAGGCCACATCCTCAGGCGCAGCAGGCGCCGAGGACAGATGGACGCAGCTGGGCCAACGTAGCCGGCGGAAGGAGCGAGGAGCGACACGAGGAGCAGCCCCGCTCACAGCCCCGCACGCAGCCCCGCACGCAACAGCCCGCAGGAGAGGCTAGAAGCGATGCCCAACTGATGATGGCCCTGCTCGAGGGACTAGATCGCCTGCGACCGGAGCTGGCCGCAGCTTCCAGCGAAGCTGCGAGAGCCTGGATCCTTATGGGTCTCATCACGTCCACCATCGATGTCTAATCCCGAGATGGTGAACGTTCTCCTGTGGAATGCCCATAGCATCCGCTTCAAAATTGACGAACTGCTCGCTCTGACAAACAATACTGACATTGACATTTTTCTCATTACAGAGACCTTTTTAAAACCTGACACACCCCTGAGAGTGCCCGGCTTCGAAGTACATCGAGACGACCGACTGGAGGGCGCAGGTGGAGGCACCGCCATATTCGTTCGTCAAACCATCACATCTACAAGAATCCCTACTCCGAAGCTAAAGTATACTGAAGCCACAATTATCGAAGTCACCATAGAGGATAGAGCGCATACCATCATCGCCGCCTACTGCCCCAAACTTCTGGTAAGAGAAGATTTGGATAAATTACTTAATTTGCGCCCCATTGTTGTTTTAGGAGGAGACCTCAATGCCAAGCACAATTATTGGAACAACTACCGAGGCAACGCGAATGGGAAAACGCTCTTTTCACATATGCAGACGCACAACTACACGATTATGGCGCCGGACAAACCGACTCACTATCCAGCATACGCAAAGTATCCAAGTACTCTAGATATCGTACTTGAGAAAAACGCCAAGACCATCTCGCCACTGCGTACGCTGGATGAGTTATCATCAGATCACCTGCCCGTGAGCTTCAGTATTGGAGGGACGACTTCAAGGAGCCCCAGAAAATGGCGAAATTACAAGGAGGCCGACTGGGAAGGATTCAAGAAAGAGATAAACGAACGAATATACCTATCGTCGGCAACCCTGCGCTCGAAGGAAGAAATCGACGAAGCCGCAAGCACTCTGACCGAAATCATCCAACTTGCACAAGACAACTACATACCATACAAAGACGAACAGACTTTTACGATCAAGCTTCCCGAGTATGTCCTATCGCTCATCAAGGAGAAAAATCGCCTGAGGCGCATCTACCATCAAACGCGCGACGGCTACTTCAAAACCGCCTACAACCCTCTGCAGCGGGAGATCAAACAAGAAATCACCGATCTCAGACGCGAACTATGGACGAAGAAAGTTACGTCACTCACGCCCAAAGATAACAGCCTGTGGAAAATGGCGAAAGCACTGAGACACGAAGATAACACGATCCCCCCGCTTGAGAAGTTAGACGGCTCAGGGCTGGCACTTTCACTAGAAGAAAAGGCAAACGCGCTCGCCGACGGATTTGAGAGAGCCTACGCAGCCACGGACGGCTTATGCGACCCGGAAACGGATCGACTAGTAGATGAGTCTCTACAACATCTTGATCAAGCAGAGCAGACGGACACCGCTGACATACATTTCTGCACGCCGAGCGAAGTAGCCGTCATTATCAGGCGATTGAAGACAAATAAGGCGCCGGGAAGCGATCAAATACATAACATCTTACTGAAACATCTACCGCAGAAAGCAATAATTTTCATCACAAAGCTGTTCAATGCCTGCCTCATCACCGGACACTTCCCTCAGATCTGGAAAACGGCAACCGTGCTGCCCTTCTCGAAGCCTAACAAAGACAAGAGGCAGCCGACGAACTACCGGCCGATAAGTTTACTATCCACACTGAGCAAGGTATTTGAACAGGTGATTCTCAACAGACTTTTACCACATCACGAAGACACATTGCCAGACGAGCAGTTCGGATTCAGGAAAAGGCATTCCACTACCCACAAGCTCTCCCGAGTAGCGGAATTCATCGCAAGAAGATTCAACGAACATCGCTTCACCGCCGCTGCGCTGATAGACTTGGAAAAGGCATTTGACACCCTTTGGATCAGAGGGCTACTGCACAAGTTGCACATACTCAACACGCCCATATACCTAACGAGAGTGATACAAGAATACCTAAAGAACAGATCCTTCAAAGTCTTTATCAGAAACGCGCTCTCAACACTACGTGAGATTCCAAAAGGCGTGCCACAAGGGAGTCTACTGGGACCTCATCTTTTCAACATCTTCACACATGATATCCCCCGAGACGAGAGATGCAACTTATCCATATACGTAGACGACGTCAACGTTTCCTCGCTGAAAGCAGACATGGCGGCTATATACCTACAGAGGGCGCTCGACGCTCTAGTAGAGTTCTACAAGAAATGGCGACTCAAATTAAATGAGGCAAAGACCGAAGTGATAATGTACACGAGGAAACGAAAAAGAAGAACACCAGACGTCAACATCGAAATGGGAGGACACGTCCTAGAATGGAAAGATGAAGTTGTTTACCTGGGCCTGACAATGGACTCACGTCTCAATTGGAAATCTCACATAGCCAAGATACAAGCAAGAGCCAGAAAGTCAGTCGGCGCGATGAAGCCCATCTTCAACAGACGAAGTCCGCTGCGTCCCAGAACCAAGCTCCTGATCTACTACTCGCTCATCCGACCGGTACTGACATATGCTATTCCCGTGTGGAGTAGTATTTCTCATTCTGACCATTTGAAACTACAGACGCTACAAAATCTCTGCATTAAAATCGCATACAACACTAGAATCAGAACGAATCTAAAAAGACTACATGCCAGAGAATACAAACCGACTTTATTTGAATACACGCACAGACTGACAGACCGATTTTACAAATCTCTGAGACATAGTAAAAATAGACTTATCAAGGAAATCGGTCAATACAATGCACCCAGTGACTTTACTTTCAGATATACACACAGACTACCCAAACATCTCCTGATGGACCTGGACCACATCTGGCATGAACCAGATTCAGACGCGGACGACTGAGCGAGCAGTAGGTATTCCTAAACACCAGCCCCCCCCCCCCAAAACTTATGTTTACACATCTATGTATATATCTATTTAATATTGTATAATATGTATGTTTATGTAAGTTTATTATAAATTTCCCATATAGTATGTATATTGTATATATATCTCACATAAAAACAGACACACACACCCCTCACCACACAATGCAGGATTTCATATATTGAAATCACTGAAGGCCGACAAGTTTCATGTTGACTTTCGGCCGACTCTTCCCGGATGAGGTTTTTCATGGTTTCCTCATTCCCGAAGGCAAATGCGGAAGAGATCCAAAAAATAAGGACATGACCGACTCCTTCCCACTCCCAACATAACACTAACAGACACGTATGTATGCATGAGCGCCTGCCGGTGGCGTGGCTGCTTGATGATGATGGAGCTTAGCAAAACATGCAATTTTAGTAGGGTTTTTAGATAACAATTTTTCCCTACCGATGAAATACAAGGCCTTTAAGTCTATAATAGCCAGGTAACATTTTTAAATACCCACATGAGGTAAAAATTGCAAGGCGCATATGACGCCGTTCTATTTATAAAGAACATTAACTTTAAATTCAGTAAATTTAAATGATTCATCTCTTCAAGAAACATAAGAATCTAGTAAATGAAAAAAAAAAAAAAAATCAATGATATATTCCATATTTCCAAATATGGAGACATTGCCTCCTACGCTGTCGATACAGTCCTACTACTAAAAGCAAACACCTGATCTGAATTAAATAAAATGGCAAATACAGATATCAATGCAATAAAATTATGGTTTGATAAAAACGTGTTAACTTTAAATTCTAAAAAACCTGTTATTTACCATTTTTCATTAAAAAACAAGAAACACCTACAGAAATAAACATAATAATCCACTCTGTGACAAATACAGAAAACCACAAACGCAATATATTATGTACAAATAGAAAGCAAGACCGATATTAAGTACCTGGGCATAACAATAGACCAGCGTTTAAAATGGTCCCCACACATAAATATTCTAAACAACAGAATAAGGAAAAATATATATTTAGATGTTTAAGAGATATTTTAAACGAAAAATTACTTAGAACCACATACTTCGCTTTCTGTCAATTAATAATACAATTCGGCATTATAGGATGGGGCGGTACATATACAAATCAAACACAAACAATTAACATATCACAAAAACTAATAATAAAAACAATTTTAAAAAAACCTTACTCATATTCGTCAGAATTTTTATTCAAACAATAATTTAAGGTCAGAAAATTAAGTGCATTATACTTTTATCATGCACAGGGCTGGGCAAAATACATGCTTTGCTGTAATAAAAATAAAAATTACAAAATACTTTTTCGCATGTATTTAAAATACAAAATACAAAATACTTTGAAGTAGTGTATTTGAAATACAAAATACAGTATTTTAACCATTTTTTTATTTCAAATACAAAATACAAATTACAAAATACAAAATACATTTAGTTTTGGTAGAACCTTTGGTTGCAATAAATTGTCGTAAGTGCCCTTATCTAAGGGTGCGTTTCCATAGAAGCAAAGCTGAGAAGAGTGAAACAGAGGCGTGCAAAAATTGACCAATCCTATTGCTTAGAAGACACATCTCATCTCCGCTCCACTTTTTTATTTTTTTTCTTACATTCTTTACCTTTACAACTCCACGCAGATGAAAATTCACCAGTTTATCATTCAATTCATTAAATATGTGATAATTTCCTTCGGGGCCTATGTCATCTGAGATGCTGTGTGGAGGGTCTTTTTGGGGAGAGGAAGGAATGAATATTGGTCTTGAAGAGACCCATGTTGTAGGAAGGAGGAAACACAGAGGCCGGCAAATCGTTCCACAGCCGAGCTGTTAAACATAAGAACGAGTCGGAGAAGCGAACCGTTCTCATGTGAAAAATGTCAACTAGTCAATGAAACTAGATTTTTATTTCGATCCCTTTAAGATATAATCAGACATGATTTAGTCTTTGAAACATTGAATTCAACGAGATTATTTTTACCCCAAAAGAAAACTTGTAAAGTTTTGTGGTATAGGACCCAGGTGTTAGATAATAATAATTATTATTTGTGTTATACATTTTTGTGTCATGTTATTAGATCCAGCCCTATAGGAATAATTTGCTGAATACAAGATTATATTATTATTAACATGACATTTGTATGGCGCAGTTTTGTGATATTTAACTTCAAATGCGCTCTATTGTAAAAAACTTTAAAAGTAATCTTGTATTCAGCAAATTATTCCTATAGTGCTTGATCTAAAACTATGACACAAAAATGTACAATACAAAGCAATGACAAGTATAATAATATAGTGACCGACCGAAGGTTCCATTTCGGCAAGTTTCCGCAAAAAAATCTAGTTTCGGCAGAAAATCTGCCTAACTTTCGGCCGAACCGAAACTCTGCGTTCGTGAATTATCGTGAGTTCGTGGCTCGTTCGCTAAATTTTTGTTCCTATAAGTAACATGTTTGTTAATTTTAATTTTTTTGTTTGTTTTATAGCAGTAATATACCAGTAATAATACCCGGCGCCCCGGGAACTATTTATTGGATAATCAACACTTCTTCCATAGGTCACCTAAAGTGGTTTGCTACGTTTGGTGACTTTTCAGGGGTGCCCGGGTTCATGGGGAGAGTTTTATCCAGGTCTTGGCGGCCAATGCCTCTGCCTGCCTGCTCCGTGGTGTGCAGGATCGAGAGAGACGGGTTGAGGGAGGTCTTATAACTCTCGACCTATCTTCTTGCACCGCGGTTGGAGGGATGGATTCATACGTACGTTATGCATGGATACACTAACCCCCCCCCCCCCCCGATTCCTACCCACCCTCCATACCTATTTCCTTCCTAGAACTGCCTCTCTTTCCTTTCCTTAAAAAAACCTCCACACAGCATCCCCTAAGATGACATAGGTCCTGTGAGAAATTGTTTTCCTCAGGGCCTTCTATGTGGAACTAATATAAACTGTGACAGACATCGATTTCGGTGTCGTGTCGTTGTTTCGAAGATTCAATTTCGGTTTCGGATTCGGTAGAAAGTCCTATTTCGGTCGGACACTAATAATTTAATATGATACAAATAGTGTTGCCAACTCTAAATATTAACATATATTGCTCTGGATTCTAGCGTTTTTAGTCTATGTATTATCTACGTTAGTTTATTTTTCATTATCATTATTAAGATCGCTAAATGTATTTGAAAATGTATTTTGAAGTATTTGAAATACAAATTTCAAAATACATCAGCATCGGGTAATTGAAATACCAATTGCAAAATACATTTTTAGGAAGTAATTGAAATACAAATACAAAATACGTATTTGTATTTCAAATACGTATTTCAATTACAAGTATTTTAAATACTGCCCAGCCCTGATCATGCAACATTACAAATTTATAAAGATAAAATTCAAAATAAAAATAACAGAAATCTTAGACAAACATCATTACTTCCTACTCCAAAATGTAAAAAAAACAATAGGACAGTTAAATCATAAATATCTCGGGGTTAATTTTTTTAATTCACTACCTGAAAAAATCAGAAACATGAACAATAATATAAAAAAAATTAAAACTCAGCTTAAAAATTATACCGAAAATTTGAACTGAATAAAAAAAATAAACCAATATAATAACTCCCCCATACACACAAGCCCTTCTTATTTATGGGGATAAATCAAATATGTAATTAAATAATCGTATAAAATTTACTGTAATTTATGTACGCATCTTTTACTGGACTAAAAAAAAGTTATTTTTACACCACGAGCTAGCAAATCTGGGATCTAGCACGATCACATTGATAACTTAACAATATCGGATCGATTTAATGATAGATTTCGGCGATCGAAGCACGGTTGCGCCGGCGGTATTCGAACCAATATTGACAAGAAAAAATGATTGACATTCCTAAACGTAAAACGGTAAAAATATTAATTAATTTACAATGTTGATAGGAAATAATAACTTTAACTTTAATTTAGCACTGGCAGTGAGGAGATAAATAGATAATGAGGTCTTTAGCCGAAAGAATTCAGTTGATCGCATTTATGAATCTTTAAATTCTAAGAGCTTCCTTAATTCACCTCCGTTCAATTCGTTATAAGAATTAATTCATTATAAGATTATAAGATTTTCAATTCATGTTAAGGTTTTAGAATTGAAAGAAGTCGAATAAGCGATCCTCAGATTTAAATAATGCATCTAACATCAATTTAATCCGTTGTGTATCTAGATTTATCGTTCTCTATCTATCGTTCAATATTCTGGATCGGCGGTTGTCAACCTTTTTAGTGCGTACCCCTTGACTCTTACTACAAAACTGTTGTTCCCCGTACCCTCTATCTATGTATCTTGTGTACACGTGTAATTAAATATATGTTTCGTTTTGTAATTTTTTAATACTCTCATTATTACATGCATTTAACAATCAAGTCACACAAATACAATGTTATACGGAAATACCCCAAGGAGTACGCGTATCACAAGTTGAAAACCGCTGTTCAGATCATTAAGAAACAAAAATGGTTGAAATATGACCAAAGACCCCATTAACTAATCTCCTGTTTAGTGTCAATTAAAAGTAAATGCAGACTGCCAATGCATGTATACCTATGTTAGTATTATTTAAACCCCATTTTTGTTAGGTTAGGTTAGATTTTAAGGGGTACGCGTATCACAGGTTGAAAACCTCTGTTATCATTGAGAAACGAAAATGCTTGAAATATGACTAAAGACCTCATTAACTAATCTCCCGTTTAGTGTCTATTAAAAGTAAATGCAGACTGCCAATGCATGTTTTGGGTAGTATTATTTAAGCCCCATTTTTTGTTAGGTTAGGTTAGATTTTAGTAGATATTTTGTCAGGGGAGGTTTTGCAAATTTATTAATATTTTTAAGTGATTAATTGATTGGCCTTTAAAGTTTCGGAATGTGAATTCGTAGACAGATCCGCGTGTTTTGTCAGTGTATATCGATTTCTTATTTATTCCCTGTCAATATCGGTTCGGCCGTCAATAGTAAAACCGTGCTCGATATATCGATAAAAATCGATACGTATCGATCCGCTATTGTAAAGTTATCGATATCTCTGTGCTTGACCCCTAGGACGTGACCGTGACCACTGACTTGCCCACTGTCTAGTGCGTTTTTTATTTTATTTTTTATTTTGATACAATATTTTACATTTTATAGTTTAACTAGCAGACCCAGACACACGTCGCTGTGGATAAAGAAACACAACGCCATCAACTGACAACGGCATTACCCAACCTTTGTAACCAACGCCATCTGTTAATTTGCATACATATCAAATCCACACCGCCCGCTTGCCAGCCCTTTATATATTATATATTTCAACCAATTTACACAAAACCTTGACAAATTATATACCTAAACCTTCCTCATGAATCACTCTATCTATTGGTGAAAATCGCATGAACATAGTTTAAAAGATCTAAGCGTTCAGACAGCTGGAACGACTTAGATTTATACTATGTAAAGATTTAATAATGTTGGCCTCACTTGGTGGCTTACTCGTGCTGAAGCCCATTCTGTCCCGAACCCAGATACTAGGTACCAGTAACTAACACGAAAACGGTAACATACACAAGCTGTAATTTAAGGAACGAGTTTTGGACATGCTGTGAATTCTTTTCTCCTGCTACAACATCCGGTACACTGTTATGAACAAATAGTAATAATTATTATGAACTTTAAATCAGAGTTCGAAGTATGTAATATATAACAAATATAAAACATTTTGTTACATAACATTGGATGAGTTTGTGTATTTGGGAAGTATGATACGAGAGATGGGAAGGCTGATAGAGATATTTAAAGAAAAGTAAATGCAGGTAACTCCATAAAGGCCCGATGTAGTACCCGCTCAAAAAGAAGAAGATGGAGAGCTATGTGAATTCGAATGTTAGAGAGAGCGTGCTAATATTAAAATCGATAATTTTTAAGCGAAAATTGTGAAAATGTTTAATAAAACACGACTCATTTAAAATAGGGCACAAATCTCGTGGGAAATGTCTATAACAGCATTTGAAGAACACTGTGAATTTTTTCATACATATAACTTGAAAATAACTGAAAAAACATGTTTATAATAATTTTCAGAGCATACTTTGCGATTTTTTTCTATCGGGGGAATTTCATATAATTTCCGTTTCGGCGCGGCTTGCGGCTTGGGGATTGTATAAGTATTATCTTCAAGAATAATATTTTTTTAAGAGCTTTAAAACTTGCGTTTAAGGAAAATATATAATAAATCGGTAGAAATGTGGGAAATGGGAAATGGACGATTGAACGCCGTTGGCACTAACAAAAAACTGTCCAAATAAGCGAAGCTAGCCGTCCATAACAGAGTTCTGGTACCTAACTGACGTTTGGCAGTGAGGCATGGAACTGGCAGAGAAAGGATGAAAGTAGACTAAATGCTGTAGAAATAAGAAAGGAGTGTAAGGAGAATATATGACGCAAATGTGAATGGCAGAAGAAGTCGGGGACGCCCGAGAAAGACATGGCACGAACAGAATAGAATCAGAATAATGGAAGAGCATGTATGAGACGATGTATGAATGTGAACGAGGTAAGGAGTGTGTGCCATGACCGAGTTGTTTGGCGGTCCGTTCTCTTTGCCTATCCCTGCGGGGAATCGGCATGATGGTTAGTTAGTTAGTTAAAAATAATATATTATTGTTAGTCCAGTCAATGAAGTAGGTGTAGAGTGCGTGAGCAGGAACCTAAGCGATTCCTTCGGAAACTTGTTTAGGGTGCTTGTTTTTGAGTGTGGGATGTGGAATAGTTGGTTTGACCTTGTATTTCTTGTTGGACAGTGGAAATTAATGTGTTCTAGAAGATAGTTGTTGTCAACAACGTTGTTAATAATTTTGAATAAAAATTTCTGGTCGGATATATTTCTTCTATCTTCTAAGGTTGATAAATTATGGAATGTTAATGAGTCTTGTAGGTTTTCAGATGTTCGAAAGGATTTAAAGTCTAGGTGTTTCAGGATCTTTTTTTGAATTCTTTCTAACCTTAAAATATTAACTTTGTATTGGGGATTCCATATGACTGATCCGAATTCTAATATTGAGCGGACAAAAGAGACATACAGTATTTTGATTACATGTGGTGACCTGAATGGTTTAGTCACTCTTAAGATGAATCCTAGAAGTTTGTATGCCCTGTCACAGATAGAATTTATATGTGTTCGGAAAGACATTCCAGAGTCCATTATTATTCCTAAGTAAATCACTTCACAACATCTTTTTATTTCTACGTTTGACGTAAGGACACCAGACTATACTATTGAAGAATTAGGCATAAAATTGTTCATCGCGACAGTAGTACCTTGGAGACCTTATTTTACGGACAGCCCTCGTAGATATTTTGGTATTCTTTCGAAATTGATGGACACTAATAAGCGTACCATAGAGACTGATTTTCGAATAGTTTAAGGCTTGTTACATGCAAATTAGATGTATAGTTCTTTTAATACGTTGTCAGCCAGGTAGAAAACATAGTTTTGAGAAAAACGCGTTCACAGTTTTGCTGATGGATAATTCAACTGTACCATGACAGTTGATCCGGCGACAATTATTATTGATCCTGCGACAGTCGATCCGCCGACAGTTGGTCCGGCCGACAGTTGATCCTTCCGACAATTGATCCATTAGAAGATTTTTTCTTCAAGTAAGTATGCAAAGAGGATATACGGCCGTACAATTTATATCTGAAAGCATCTTGAGTGAAAATCCGCTGTAAAAATATTTTTACTAACAATAATTTCGACTCTCCGAAGAAATACTAATACGTGCAGTCGGCTTATCAAAAAACCGCTAAAGATTCCTACTTGCACATAATATAACTTTTTAATCTGAATGTAACACAAGAGTCCCAACTGCTCCCAACCGTATCGAGACAGTGAGACTATGGCATCCCCAATTTTGGTATGGTGTGATGCTGAAGGTAGTGGGGAGGGGAAGGAGACGTGGAAAGTGTACCTGGCTATTCATATCTAGTCACCAAACACGGCTTAATTAATTAATTATTTATTTTTCATAAAACGACAAAAAAGTAGTTGAAGATAACGTTTATAATACATTTGCCTAATAAATTATGTATGTTTTTACATATCTTTTCGGTATCAGTAATTTTAGTGAGAAAAAACGGAAAGTGAGCCATTATAATTTTTTTTTGTTTGCAAGCAATTTTTTTATATTTCAACAACGGTATGTTTATTTTGATTTATAAAATTTGAGAGCGTGTTTCATCACCTTTCCAAAACAGTTTTTAATTTTCATATACATTCAGAAATATTCCAATTATCTGGATTTTATTGACCAATCCGGTCGAGGCCTGAGGGGCTGATATATTACAATATATAATATTGTTAAGCTAACCAAATCAATAAATAATTCGTAGAGCCTATTTAACGAAACATTTATTTGGTGCTAACTAACCCCCCGAGCATTATTCGAGGCGAGTGTTATTTTATTCGACTTTTTTGTGTATTTTTTTAATGTCTTAAAAACTTATCAGAATGTTCACTAAGCAATCTGAAAATTTGCTGTTATATGCTGATGATACATACTTCTTCTTCTCGAATCGGTTCCTCATTGCTGAGGATTGTGATGCCTACTCCAATTTCTACGGTGGACAAGGCTCCTTCACTCCAGCCAAGGACTCTCCAGCACATTGGTGACCTTTCTCTGCATCTTCTGCCTTGACTATGAGTTCTCCAAGTAAGAGTCCTCAGTTTGGCGAGCAACGTTTCCAACGTATCCGCTTACTTATTACTGTAGAAAAAACCTATTTGTGTCTAGGATAAACGAAGTATATAGTCATGGCGATTAACAGCTAGAGAGACAGGGATGACGCAGGGAGGGACGCAGGGATAGAGGTATGGTGATCCCTCTATTTTTGAAATACTGACATGATTCTCTTAAATATTTTTTAAGCCCGGAAATTTCCTTCGTTTTCCGGACGAACGCAGCTCTTACGGCGACAGTGCAGTGGTTGTTTGAACTTCCAGCCACTATAGACTATTAGGTAATCTTTAAAAAACTATTATTATAAATTTGTATAATAATATGGGCATGCGATGGCGGCGAAGGGCTCCGCGGCCAGTTTCCAGTAAGTTGTTTCGCTTCGAAAGGCTCTCCCGTACGATGGGCACTCTCGGAAGACTCAAAATTTATTTTTTATCATTACCACTTAATTCATTTAAAATCTGGCATTCTAAGTTTTAAAACCATATTGAAATGAAAAGTGGTAGTTCAGGGGGAGTGGGCAATTTTAAACACGATTTAGTCTAAGTAGATATGCATTATTTTGCTATTTGGGAGACGGGTATGGGTCTACATACCATTGCCCAGGGAACTGTAGGGGAGACCTAGGAGAGTTGTGACAGTTTTTAATTTAAGGGACATATCTCTTTCAAGAAACATTCCACAGTTATGACTTATGTGCATTAATGTAGCACCATTCCTTACCTTTCCAAAAAAATCATCAAAGCCAATTAAAATATTACGGTTTCCGTGAAAAACAACAAAAATAAAAACTACTCCCTCTGTCACAACTCCCCTATCACCGAGGTAAGTGGTGACAGGTACCGAGGTAAGTTGTGACAGCTTTGTATTCAGACTATTTGAGTATTTCGACACTAGCAGTGCCTTTATCAGTCTTTCGTGTATATGTAGTTATTAGGCATTCTGAAACAAAAAAGTAATCATCCAGCATGAAACCAGGGTGAAAGAATCATGAAATTTGTGTGACGTAATTTATATATGGCCCCTAATGACCCGAAGAACCGAGGAAGGTGAAGGCCCGATATTTCAGTTCAGTAAGCCCACCTTTACTAAATATTCAGTAGAACGGTAAACCTGTAGGTAGGGTACACATAAATAACTATAAGAATAAATTAATATATTAAACTCTTATGGAGTGAATAAGGAAAAATACCAGCGAAGTAAAACCTATAAACAATGAGCTTTGTTTTTCTAACCTGTCTAGGAGAATTGAGGCGTTCTGATTTTTTTATAACATCTGTGAAGTATTTTTTAATTTTCTTTTACATCAGCTTCACACAGGAGGCTCTGAAAAATATAATTTCTTAGAGTATTTTTAAATAATTAGAGTATTTTTTAAGGAAAAGAAGGAGAAGAAGTTCTGGGACGGAAAAATGTGCGGGGGGTGGGTAAGAATTTGGGGGTCAATGTGTCCAGGAATGACGGACGTATGACGATGTATCTATCCCTCCCACTGCGGTGCAAGGCAATGTTCCGAGAAGATCCTTCTGGAGAGGTCAAAAGGTCTCCCACAATCTGTCTCTTCCGATCTGGCCTTCCACGCGGTTGGTGGGCAGACACACCCGCAGCCAAAAACCTGGGCACCACCGATAAATCACCAAACGAAGTAAACCACTTGGGGTGACTTATGGCAGAGGTGTTGGTTATCCAATAAATGGTTCCCGGGGCCGCTCCCAAATCCAAATTGTTATCAGTGTTACCAGGATTTTTCTGGTCATAAATCACGAATCCGTGATAGACGGGTAGGGCTCTCAACTAGCAATCAGGAGGTCGTGTCGTCAAATCCTGTGAATTTTATTTGATTAAATTGTATTATTTTAAAATTCATTAAATTAAAATAATACGTAGTATTCTAGAAGTTACTCTTAGTATCGCCCTGCTGTTATACCACCATTCAGAATTGAAATTTGGCTTGAAATAGCTCTAGCTCCTTCCACTCCCCTCTAACTTCAGCCTCACAAAAAACCACAATTGTAAATGGTCAATTGCCATGGTCTCACTATCTCCAGATGTTTTTTTTCTTCTTTTTTTTTATTATTATTTATTGAGTTAGTTTGTAGGTACTACATGAATATGAACTAATAAGCACAATGTTGCATTTCATTTGATAAATTGAACTATTTTTACAGTAAGCATAACTTTTCTTTTTAAATACATTCATTCATTCTTCATACTTTCAGGCATTTCATCATATATCTTTAGTCCTCTATACATTAGGCAGTTCTGTGATTTTGATTTCTTCATTTGTGGCAATCGAACTCTGTTTATATTTCTTGTTTCGTAATTATGTACGCCTCTATTAAAAACAATTTCATCCTTAAAGTATTTTGGCATTTGGTTTTTCATACGTTTATGCACAAAAATTATTGGAACTATGTGAATCTTTTTTTTTATTGGAATCCAATTTAGCTCCTCTCTCATTTGATTAATCCTTTCGTATTTGCCTTTCCCCAGTATACACCTCATAGCTCAGTTCTGTATAACTTCTAGTTTGTTTAAATTTTCTTCATTGGCCAAATATAACATCGTAGAGCAGTAATCCAAATGTGGAGCAACACTAGTTTTATAACTGAGCTCAGTAGTTTTTATATTTAATTTATGTCTTAGCCGTCTAAGAAAATTTACCTTTTTTCATACCCTTTTTAGCACATATTCAAAGTTTGCTGTGAAAGTCAGTTTTGAATCGAGTATTACACCCAGGTATTTGATTTCATTAACTTTTCCAATTTTTTCACCGTGTCAAACTTAACCCTGTGTTGGTATTTGGTTGGGAGCAGTTGGGACTCTTGCGCGGTATTCACGTTAAAAATATATAATAAAGGACTGTTGCACAAGTTGCTTATAAATACAGAGTATACTCAGTATAGTGTTCCCTTCAGACATGATCAATCTTCACCGAGACAAAAACATACTATATTATAGCGTTAGTATTGAAACAGTGGATCAGGCTTGCCCAACCAGCGGCCCAATTGGAGATTTTTAGGGACCTAAAATAAAGCTTTCTGTGTTTTGAATTTTGCTATCCATTATTTTTTTCAAATATCGTTCTCGTATCAGTTTATGCTTTCAAGCATTAAAGGTATCATATTATGTTATAAATACCTTCAAAATTTTCTAATCGCAAAAAAAAATTCACATTTCAACGAAAACTACTCGTATATGGTTACACGCAGATGGGGTGTTTAAAAAAATTTGAACAATTCATGAAATATTTGATGAATTTTAAAAAAATTTTGAAACAACCCGTCCTAAAGACTTAATCTTCTTCGAAAAAGGTTATATCTTTAACTAGCCGGGGTACCCCTATTCACTCAGGGAGCTAGCAAGATCTTTTTTTTTACCTTTGGGCATTGCATAAAATATAAATCAAATCAACTTTTTATTAAGAAATCCACTAAGTACACATTAAATAATTTTCATTATTTATTTTCCGTTTATATAAGTCACTGTATCACTTTAATTACTGAACACTTCACTGTTTGTTTTTATTCATTCACTGCACTTTACTGATAAAAAAACTGACGTTCAAACCCACGACAGATCTTACTTTATATACCCCTACCAACGGGTAGCCCCACTCATACAAAAAAGGCTTCGAATGGTCCATAATGATTCAGCACAATCCACAACATTCGAGAGTGTTTTGGAATGTTCCACAATACTGTTTCCGATTCCCTATTCCCCAACATTCCACAACATTAAATAATGTTTCGGGATGTTCTGTAATGTTGTGGAATGCTCTCAAATACTCTAGCTGGGGTACCCGGCTTCGCTCAGGGAGTTGATATGAGATTGAACAGACGTTCGAACCCACGATGGATCTTGCTTTATATATCCCTACCAATGGGTAGCCCACACATACAAAAAAGCTTCGAATGGTCCACAATGTTCCAGACCATTCCACAGCATTCGAGAGTGTTGTGGAATATTCCACAATAACATTCCCGATTCCCTATTCCCGAATATTCCATAAAGATTCTGGATGTTTTCGAATACCCTCGAATGTTCTAGAAATTTATAGAGGGCGAAACTTCCAGCCCTTATATCTACAAAAGCCGTTCAGGTAAAAACGGGAACCTTCTTCACGGATGGGGGATAGAGGGCTACTACACCATATAACTCCCTTGATCGTACTGGGACTCGTTTCTGAGTATTATCGGGAAGCACATTTTTTTACAATTTCTTTTGCTCCGATTGATTGGTGAACAAATGTATTTTTCTGTCGTTAAACCCACCACGCTCTTCTTAGTTCTATTAAAGTAAAAATAACTTGTATAGGGTATTTTTTAGAGGTATGCAAATTCAAAATGAAAAATAAAACCCATTAAAATAATGTTAATGTCTATGATATTAGCTTTATTTAAATGATAATTTTACGCCATTATTATTTAAATATGATTTCGGTCATATGAGCGCCACGGCTAGCTCGAATGAAGCGCAATCGTGAAGTCCAATTTTCGATAAACATAATTTTAATGTGTTTTTTATTTCATTTAAATTTGTATACCTCTAAAAAAACACTCTTCATTTTAATAATGTCCGTCTCTTGAAAAGGTCACTTGTAAAGTAAATATAAGTATTTTACGATAAGCATTACGCTCCTGCACCGGTAAAAAATAACAGTAAAATCCGCTATTTATATGTAATCATGGACGGATCTAACAGTCAGCATTTCAGCTGACCGCCCCCCCACACCCCTAAGGGTTATACTTAGATAGCCCATCTAAGCTCAGTATATATTTTTGGGTTTGGCACCCCTGCAATAGATGAACACCGTTATACTAATTTTATCTATAAGCATATAATTGTGACTGCCAATTCAAAGTACCGATCGATGTCAGAAAGTATCACCCAATGAAATCAAACGACCATTGAATAGAGAAATAATGTATATATTCCCTGCAGATAAGTGGGACATTAGTTTATATGGGACCATTATGCATAATTTAAGGTGATTCAAAACCGGTATATATATTATTTCGGAAACCTAATCTACAACGTAATTTTAGAAAATAGATGCATAATTATCACATTACTATAATTAATTTTTTCTTTATTTTTTTCAACTATTTCTACACACAGTAATATGGGACTTAAAGAGATACCCGTAAAGCGGAACGAATGGGGAAAATCAAGAAAAGCTGACTTACCCTGTTTTTTTAGTTCGCTTGTCTAAATTTCACTGGTTCATCACATTAACCACCAAACTCGCGTTTTTGAAGTAAAACTTCTTTACGCATGCTCGACTTGAGGGGTAAACTGGTGAATGCGTTGCGAAAAAGTGTGATGCGAACAGTAATCGGTGCGAACGGTGATCAGGATAAGGATAAGGGCGAGGGCGAGGGCGAGGGCGAGGATGAGGATGAGGACGAGGATGAGGATGGGGATAAGGATAAGAGGGAGATTTAAGTTAGTCGAGTTTTACGTCGAACGTAATCACATAAACACGGCTCCGTAATCAACACTCACAATAAGTGTTGATATGACGATTTTTATTTTTCAAGACAAAATACAATCTGACAAGATTGTATTTTGTCGCAAAATGTAGGTAGGTTTTTGTAGATAGGCATTAGAATTTTGGAAAAAGGTACAAGGATGAATGCTAGTTAGCAACATAAGTAATGTAAAAGTTAACAAAAAAAAAGTATAAATACAAGACAAAAGTAAGTAATGGGAACTTTCTGTGTGTAATATAAACAAAAATGCTGAATACTTGTTGAAGTACAAGTAGAAGTATAAATGGAAATTGTATAGTAACGGTATAAAAA
This sequence comes from Limnephilus lunatus, assembly GCA_917563855.2. Taxonomy (NCBI): domain Eukaryota; kingdom Metazoa; phylum Arthropoda; class Insecta; order Trichoptera; family Limnephilidae; genus Limnephilus; species Limnephilus lunatus. The sequence continues at coordinate 25,008,353 of OU830596.1, forward strand.
TATTGGTAACTATGAAAATATTATGGTAAAATATTATAGTAGAAAAGTTTGTGGATTTTTGTTACATGTAGTTTTAAGAAATTAAATAAATTCGATTATCCCGAAGAACAATGTTGGATGTGCGATTTTGTAGTATTGCAGTAGAGCTATTTAAAGTTTCGTTTCTGCTTTTTTACTGTTTTTGATAGGATTGCTTTGTTTGATATTTGGCATTTCATTTAATTTCACTAAAATTTTCAAAATCACAGGCTTTAAAATCAACAAATTAGCCAATAAATAAGCCAAAAGAACGAATTTTAATTTTTAACAGATCCAACATTGTTCTTTGGGACCGTCAAAGTTAGTCTTGAAGTTACAGTAGAATTGAATTGAAAAGTGAAGCACGAAGGTTTACAAAGAGTTCAAAGGTAAAGTTTTTCAACATCTGCATTTAACACTTTTATGTAAAGTGGTATTTTATCATTTGAATGTATTTTGCTAGAAGATTAAATTTATCAGGATCAATAAAACTACTGCTATGTGTTTGCATCAAGTATTGGTATTGGTTTGTCAAGTCAACTCAACACCACTTTGAAAAATCACGAAAAACTATGAAAAAAATAAAATAGCCCATAACCCCAACCTAACGTAACCTATTTAACCTTTTTTTCATCACTTTTACTTCTTTTCAAAGGAGGTTCTGAGTTGATTTAATTAAATTTACGCATTTTGAATATTTTAGCCTCTTTGTATAATAACTCGGTCGAGAATGTTTTATTTCTAGTAATCATAACTTTAATAATTTATATATTTATTTATTTCACGCCCTAATGGGCTTTTACATTCTAGTTTATAGGTTGAGTATCACGGTTATTTTAAATACTTCAAAATTAAAACAATAAAGAAAATATAATACAATGAAAAAAATGTAAAGACAAAAGCATATAATAAAATAAAATGCACCGGTAAATATGATAAAAAGTCTCACATAAATAAATATTCAATATAAATAATATAAACCAAAATTGCACAAAATCATTTTATGTCTTTTTGTGTCTATATAGATATATAAACAAAATTATAAAGAAAATGAAACGAAAAACGAAAACTAAAAAAACTAAATTAAAGAAAATGAAACGAAAAACGAAAAAATTCTCGTCGCCGTGGCTGAGCCGTAATAAGATATATATGTTTCCTCCAAAGGAAAAAGTGGCACTTTGGAGGAAACAGTCGCACGTATTTTGTGAGTCTCATCTTTTGTCTCACCATTATTTAATGTGTTAGAAAGAGCTGCAGCATTGTAACGATAAGGAACGTATGTTTATTGCCATTTTTTGACCCACGGTAAATCTATAAATGTTTGTGTGTCCGCTATGCGTTTCTAAACCATTCATTCGATTGCAATGAAACTTTGGGGATTTGATGTGTCCATGCCCGCGATGGTTTCTGTATAGAATAGTGAGCTATGACATCATGAAATTACGAAAAAATAATTAATTAAATAAAATTGTATCGCAGATATGTACGTACGCACATAATTTTAGAGTTTTGCTTATGAAATTTGAATAAAAAAAATTGCAAAAGGTGGCACGTGAGCTGTTAGAAGACTGAATATACCGGGACTGAATGTAATGCGGGATGGGGGAGGGGAACTCGGCAAGGGGTTTCGAGGGAGGGGGGGGGAGGGGAACTAGGGATCGGGGAGGGTAACCTGTGAGGGGGGAGGGGAACTCGGGAGGGGGGTTCGCGGGACGGGGGAAAGGGAGGGTGGAGTGGTGAGAGGGAAGGTGGAGGAGGCGGAGTTGGAACGCGAGAGGGGAAGGGAACGCGGGAGAGGAAGGGGAGGCGGAAGGGGAATGAAAAGAATGGGAAAGGACACGCACGGAGAAACAATTTCTTTATTAAATGGCAAAGCAACGCATGCCGGGAACCAGCTAGTATAATATAAATAGCGTCTATTCATGAGATATGGAAATGCTGAGAGGGACTCTGAAAGAAGAGTGAATGCGTTTCTAGAAAAGATGTTTCGTATCATTTGTATTTATACATAAATAGCTCTGTTTAGTGAGAAGATTTAAAAAAAAAAGTACTTGGTTCATTCCCAGTTGTTGTGAATAAATCACGTATGAAAAGTCAACGACCCGCCGTAGCATTCCTTTGATTATATCAAAATGATATTATAGCGCACGATGTCTTGAACCTAAAATAATTTACATTAGGAGTAGTGAGGCAAATGGTCCAGCAGGTGAGTTTTGCTGATTACAAAAAAATTTAATAAACAAAATTATTTCTTTTTTCTTTTTTCCGTAGATTTTATTTATCATTAAGGGCTTTTAACCAGCAAGCCGGTGGCTGAGAATTCAAATTTCGTCGAAAGATGTTCTTTTCTTTCTCGTTCTTACATTACGTTCTTAGCTTTTTTTTAAATAGTAACTTAATATCGATTTTATTTCAATCCTAATTTGCTATAATTTATACCTACATTTAAAAATGCTGAAAGGCGTAATGATAAAACTATTAAAATTATGTCCATTTTGTAATTATTTTTTGTAATTATTTGTCTTAATAATTTTTCAATAATGTCTAAGCAAAATAAGAATGTAAAAAAAACATTAATATATTAGTTTGAAAGATCGTAAATTAATAGACAAACTAAAGTATTTTCGTCACAAAACACGTGCGCGGATCTTTTTTTTAATGATTTTATTTACTAAAATTAAAATTCTTAAACATAGCTTTCCCAGATAATTTATTTACTGGATGATTATATAAATTGAAATGTGTTGTATAATACAAAATTTGGTTTGAAAATTTAAAAAAATCTGCGGTTTAACCTTATTATGCTAAAAAAATATATTTTCTCAAAATTTAAAACATAACTTTACCAGATAAAAGAACAATCTTTCGAAATCAATTTATACTTTTTTGTGGAAAAGAGTTACGGTTAAAATTTTATTTAAAAATGACATATTTCCGGTTTTGTCTGGTTATTCCCCTTAATGTAAAGAACCAAGACAAACATTTTTTATTATTTTTTTAATATTTAAGCGCCCTTGAGGTGATTTTTCACAAAAACGGCGCTCTACAAATTGTCCAATTATTATTATTATTATATTTTTTTTCTCTCCGATGGTTTGGGCATGTAGAGCGAATGAACGAGGAAAGGAGTGTAAGGAAAATATATGATGCAAATGTGAATGGTAGAAGAAGTCGGAGACGCCCGAGGAAGACATGGCACGACCAAGTGAATCAGATACTTGAGTCGGGCCATGTGAAGAGTCGGAATAATAGAAGAGCATGTATGAGACGATGTATGAATGTGAACGAGGCGAAGAGTGTGTGCCAAGATCGAGTTGTGTGGCGGTCCGTCCTCTCTGCCTACCCCTGCGGGGAAACGGCGTGATGGTTAGTTAGTTAGTTAGTTAGTAATATTTTTTTTTAAATAATAATAAATTTACAATAATTACTACACACTTAATCACAAATAAACACGTAAACTCCTCAGCACAGGTTCTCCTAGTGATGTGTTCACGAAGCATACAACAATACCCATCCACAGTTTCACCCTCACAAACCTACCTTACACAAAACATAATAAAATTGCTAAATATATTATGTAAAAATGTTTTCAAAATATACCTATTATATATAAATGTTAATAATTAGGTTAATACTGTAATGTATACAAATAAATGAATAATAAAAAATTTCAAACACCACAGATACGTGAAAAATCAAAATTTGAAAATGGCAATCGTCAGAGGATTTTTTCATAACACAGTAGATAAAAAATACAAGAAATAAGAAAATAAAAAAATTAACTATTTTTAACTCATTTTAAAAGATATCTTACAATATAGAAAACGTATAACAAATATTCATTAATTCATTTACACAATTTTTTAAAGAAAATAAATTAAATAACTCACATGCATAGTATTGCTCACATGTTAATATATCTTAAAGGAAGGTAGGTACTTTGTCGCTTGTCTCAATTCATCAAAAAATTGGTTCTAATTCCGGTCACAAGATGTGACCGTATCTTTTTCTGATTTTTCTGTATCAGATTTTCAATTGAGTTTCGCTAATATTGTCTTCATTAAATAAATAGAAATAAAAACACTGTTGAGAAAAGATGGCATAAAAATTAAAAAAAATACACAAAACCTAGAAAAATAATGAAATAAATAAAACCCTTGCAAAAAATTAAATCATTACGTAATTAAATAATTCATAATTTTATATTCATTTCCGATGTCCACTTCTCCCACTGTTACCCTAATTAATTCGCAAAACCATGTCCCGTAACCAGTCAGAAAACTTACATTATTTATCTTACTTAACAATACATGTTCCGCAACTAAAACTTGGCCAAATCAATCTTTCTTAAATGCACCGTAAATAATAAAAAAGTATAATAAAACAATTTATCTAGTTTTTTGTAAAAAGGCAAAAATCGGCAGAAACCTGCTCAGTGATTAAATTACCCATTGTCCTGGGAAAGTGTCGCCCAATGCGAACTGAGATTAACTAGAAACGGTAATATAAAAAATAATAATACGTTATTTATTTCAAAGTAAGTTTTAGTCATGTTGGAGGTATTAAAAAGGGTTCGCACATTTTGAGTCACTATATTGTCGGTTTTTAGAAACGCAATTTATTTTATAAAAACAATTCAAACATTTTCTACTTTTTGAAGTGAAAACACATTTGACGAAAAACGAAAAAGCGATACTAAAAATAAACAAACACATACATCTATAGGATTTAGACTACGAGAGAATGAGATAGAATAATCGGTTTCCTCTTTGTGCGGTGCTTTGTAGCCTTCCCACTCTTGTTTACTTTAATTTTCTAAAGGTTCGTGTGAACTGCACACTTGTATTTTTTTTATGTGAGTATCGCACAGTCTCAGCTGTTCCCGTCTGGAGCCAGTGTGACTATGGCATCCCCAATTGGGGTACGTTGTGAGGCTGAAGGTAGCAGGAATGAGAAGGAGATATGGAAGAGGGAGTAGGGAAGTACCTGACTATTCAGACCTGGTCAGCAAACATGGCAGAAGCCATTTCAAGCAACGTTTCAATACTGAGAGTATCTTCCAATCTGGAACGTGCCGCAAATGGCGACCGAACAACTCATAATCATATAACTTCAATGCTTCTTCTTAAAAATCGTTAAAAGTGATAAAAAAACGGTTGAATTGAAAATTGAAAATTTTCAAAGTGAAAATATTATTGATATTGCCTGTAGAACATATCTTGCTCTTATAATCGAGTAAATTGTTAATGTATTTTTATAAGCCTAGAAAAATGAAGTACCAAAATCATAAAAATTACTTTGAATTGTGAAATCTCCTACTTACAAACTCTTTTTCTTGTTTTTCACAAAATTAAATTAAAAATGCATTTTAAAGTTTTTTTTTGCATAAAAATAGGCAGTCAGTGATAGAAGTATCTAATGATTTCTGTGTAAGAAGTAATTATTTCGCCCGATTCCGAATATTACAACGTCGAGATGGTCGAATAGATCGTTCAATTTTAGGGCTGACATAACATGTGATTTTGGAAAACACAAATTGTTTTTTTTTAAAATGTGTTTTAAAAAAATGTCTGAAGACTAGAAAGCCTTTCTGGATGGAATAAGACTGACTCTTTTGGTTAGCTTTTATTAGATAAGAGTGATGGACGACAGATATACCCATATTACCCATCTCGTACACGACAGATATGCTCATATTGCCGATCTCGTACACGACAGATATACTATATTTTAACCATCTTTTTTTTAATTTTTTTATAGTGAATACCGCACAAGAATCTCAACTGCTCCCGTCTGGAGCCAGTGAGACTATGGCATCCCCAATTGGGGTATGTTGTGAGGCTGAAGGTAGTGGGGAGGGAAAGGAGGTGGGGGAGAGGAAGGTTGGGAAGAACCTGGCTATTCAGATCTGGTCACCAAACACGGCTAAAGCCATTTTCAAGCAACGTTTTAATTCTGAATGGTGGTCTTACACCAGGGCGATACTGATAGTATCTTCCACTCTGGAACGTGCCGCAAATATACTATATATTATTTTAGATGAATTAATTGTGTAATAACACAAATTAATCAAATAAAATTTATTTGCGCACGCCGGGTTCGAACCCGCGACCTCCGGATTGTGAGTCAAGAGTCTTAGCCACTGGACTACGGAGGTCATCTAGTGCCCTTCTGAGAGAGCCTGGTTTAACACTCTCTCGTAAACTCGGGTCCTTCATCATTAAGATGAGGCGCTTCCACAGGAATTGTGATACCTATGTAAAGATGACCCGACAGTTCACCACCCAATAATTGGTCCTTCAAAGTTGTAATTATTTTAAAATTATAATTATTTGGACAATATTTACCAATTTCAACCGTAAAATCGACTTAGTTATATTTTGTGTAAGTAAGAATACCGTATTTTGCCTAAAATGACTGCAGATTGTGTATATAAGTATGCCGGGGGGCCAACCGTTGGGGATTAACTGTCGTGGAATCCTGTCTAAATGGGTTGCGGTGCAGACCACAATTATTTGTTCGACTATTGCTCGCTCCATTTATTTCACAAGGAATTGATAAAGTGCATAGAGTCTTTAGATCAAAAATCAACAACAAATTGTGCTACGACTGACAATTGTTTCCCCTTTGAAGGCATTATCAAACTGTGGTAAGGCCACTTAAAGATCTATTTATATTACTTCTATATAGTTACTTATAAGGAAAATCAAATTGATTTTAATTTTACGAACACTGTTCGTATTGATTTCCGAGTAAATTGTCAGAAATTATTTTTGATTATTACCATGTAAAGTTTCCTTACTTTATTACCGTATTGTTTAAAACTGAGTATAGGTCTTTAAAGTCAGTCGTTTCCGAATAAATGTTGGGATGACCCAATTGGGGGTATTTTCCCACTAGTGCTTATTCCTTCTTTTCTTTTCTTGGTCAATGAATCTTATAGATATTTATTTATTTATTTACTTTTTGAGGTTCTTAAACCATCGGATGTGTTCTTTTGGGAAGAAATTCATACACACTTTAAAAAAATCATTCCCAGCAAGACCCTACCAGCTTCCTGCCAAATTCAAATCGATTAAGTGGTCCACGATTTGTAAAAAAACCAGCCCGGATGATGCCTATCTAGTGAGCAGGTTTTGTTTGCGAAAAATGTGGATTACTGTTAGCCATTTCTTTACGGTCACGACAAGATAAATCTCTTCACAGGAGCCTATAAAATAGAAGGAGATTCCCCCAACTCACCCAGTCTATGGACTTAACCATTCCTGAACACAGTTTAGATTTTATATTTTATTTATTAATCGTGTATATTTTTATTGGAAACTTTTCCGGTGAAAATAAACTTTTCTCTGTTTCAAAATATTCAAATAGGCTTAAAGATGCCACTGAATAATTTTGGAAGGGTTTTAACTTACGTTTTCTTGTTTAGTTTGGTTTTGAATTTGGCTTATGCAGACACTAGTATCTGGGACTCCTTCAGAGGAGGAAAAGGTAAGAATTATTATTTTATTATGATTTGTGATTTTGCAATTTTTTTTAGTACTCGTTCAACATTGTTTTTGGATCTAAAAATGTTAAAAATTGCGCTAAATGCAAGTTTTCGACTTCTAAATCGTTTATTATTTGCAGTGAATAAAAACCGCATTTTTTAATTCCACGACATTCATACTGAAATGCTTAAGGATTCGTGCACTTGAATATCATTGAAGATAACTTTGAACCAAAAGAAGGCCTCCGTCTTCAAGGGGTAAAGCTCTCGACTAGCAATCCCGGCAAGAAAACGATATTTTACTAGCGAGTTCCCGGCATTAGTTGCTATGCTACTAATAAAGAAATTGTTTCAATTGTTTCCACTAATAAGAGCAATCAATCAATTTTGGTAACTAACATAGGTACCTATTTTAAAAATCTTGATTCGGTTCAAAGTATGAGGCGAGTACCCAAATACATCCGTTAATTTAAAGATGTTCGAAAATAGAATTTTGATTTAACAATAATTGTTTCGCAAAATGTCATTCTCAAGTTTTGACATTTTTGACAGTTTTGCAAGGGTTTTTGTAATGATTAAAAAACTTTTCAGGTGTATTGTCATGTGGTTGTAATAATCCAGAAACTTTCGCGGGGGTTTAAAAAAGATATTTTGAAAGTTTCAAACATTTCCTGTGCTTAATATAGCAACGCATAGCGGACATACATACATACATAAATACAAACATTTTTAGATTTTTATATAATATATAGATTAATTTGTGATGATTTAACAATTTACTAATTTAAAATAATAAATAGTATCTTAACGGCATATTCCATAGTGAAAGATACTCTCAGTATCGCCCTCAGAATTGAAACATTGTTTGAAAATAAGAAGTGTTGGTGTTAGCCGTGTTTGGTGGCCTGATCTGAGTATCCATGAATTACAATACCTTCTGTTATTCTGACCCTTAACATTGCCCGACTCAAGTATCTGGTTCACTTAATCGTGCCATGTCTTCCTCGGAGGTGTCCGACTTTTTCTACTAGACCCTTAACTTATTTTTATTTATTTAGGTACCTATCTATAATTTTTTTGATCATTTATTTTTAACGTTAAATAAATATTACGTGTGAAAGGGAAAACCATATTTTTTCCTAGCAATATATTTTTATACGAGGGTAGTCTGAAAAGTAATGCACACATGCTTGTACAGCGCGAAGAAAATGACTTGCAGAAGCGTGCCAGGTGGAATATGGAAGTGACACTCCTCCTCTATACGTACGCACAAGTTTGAAGTCGTTGAATTCATGCTGTGTATTTTGAGAAAAGGAAGTATGGAGACATGTTTTAGTGTTACGTCAACGCAATGTAAACAGCGTGCTGTTATTGAATTTTTAACTGCTGAAAAAGCGACTCCTGCTGAGTTTCATCGTCGTTTAAAGGACGTCTATGGTGACGATGCTGTTGATAGGTCTACTGTAAATTGATGGGTGATAAAAATTCATGGTTGTGAGCCTGGAAAAGCAATAATTATTGATGAAACAAGCAGTGGACGTCTGATCATTGATACAAAAGATAAACAATCCAAACTCGTCCACGATTTGATTCAAAATAACCGGCGAATCATTCAAAAGCTTATCACAAACCATTTTGGTATATCTAAGGAACGTGTTGGCTTCATTGTTAAAATTATACCGTAAAATCTGTGGATGATGGGTACCACGCCGTTTCATAGACGAGAACAAACAGCGTCGATTAGACTGACGTTTGAACCGATTCCACACCCTTCTATTTCTCCTTGATCTTTCGCCTTGCGATTTTTATTTTTCTCCTCTACTCAAGAGACACCTCAAGGATAATCATTACACCTCGGACGATGAGGTGAAGGTAGTTGTGAAGTCCTGGATTCGAGAAATGTCGAAAGAATTTTTCAGTTACGTAATGAAAAAACTTGTTACAAATTGGTAGAAACGCGTTAGCCTTAACGGTGACTATTTTCAAAAAAATATTTTATTATTTTGAAGTTTAAGAATTGTTCTTCAATGAATTTTTTGCCTTATCTTGCTATTTATTTTTGTTCGTGTTTTACAAGCATGTGTGCATTACTTTTCAGCTTATCCTAGTATATTTTGTAGCTAGGCACGGTACAAATTAATATATCATATTACGATAAATATTAATCGGATAAATTTTTTCCGAGTTTCATTTACATAAATAATAACCTCCCGATTAATACTATCTAAATTCCTCGACTCACATGCCAAATTTTAGATCAATATTTACAACGATTCGGTTTACATTATTAATAGGTACAAACAAAAATTACTTTGGATAAATCCAAGCTTTTCCTACCGTTTCCATCGAGTAGAATAAAAACAATTTTTTTAATTACTTTAATAAATTCGCCGGATCGAGAGAGACCTTTGTATCACTCCAGTCTGACTGACAGTTTTTTCCTTACCAGAAATTACTCTCCTTTCATTCTCTAAAAAGACCCTCGACAAAGCATCCCAAAAAATTACATAGGCTCTGAGGGAAATTGTTTTCCTCAGGGCCTCCTGTGTGAAGCTAATGTAAAAAAATTAGAGTGTGCAATTCACACGCGATAGAAATGAAATCATCAGAAAATTACACCTGAGTGGGGTGGCTACGAAGCACCGCACAAAGAGGAGACCGATTATACTATCTTATCATCTCGTAGGCTAAATCCTATAGATGTATGTGTGTGTCTCTTTTTAGTGTCGCCATTTTGGTGCTAAAGATATTTTCACTTAAAAAATCAGAATGTTCAATTCACACGTGGTAGAAGTAAAACCTTCAAAAAACTAAAGTAGACAAGGGTGAAGAGACTACGAAACATCGTATAAAGAGAAAACCGGCATGATACGAAGCACTGCACAATGAGGACACCGATTAGTTTATCTTATTCTCTCGCAAGCTAAATCCTATGGATACATGAATAGTGTAGCTGATTTTCGTTTCATTGAGTTTCAAATCACAACGGTGCTAAAGAAGTTTTCACTTAAGGCTCCGCAACCGGGCTCGAAAAGAAGAAGATGGATAGATACGAAATTACGAATGTTAAAGGAGCGCGCTAACATTTACAGCGACAAAATCGATGCGAAAATTGCGTTTGCAAAATGTTTAATAAAATGTTTAATAAAACACGACTCGTTTAAAACAGTGCAAAAATCTTGTGGGGAGCATCTTAAGTATCATTTAAAGAAACATTGTGAATTTTTTCACAAATATAATTTATAAGATAATAGAAACAGACTTGTTTTTAATAATTTTTGGAGCAAACTTGGCGAATTTCATACAATTTGCGTTTCGGCGTGGGCAGCATCTAGAAATTATCTTAAAAAATAACATATATTTTTAAGAGCTTAAAAATTTCAAATGTTTAAGGGAGATATGTAAGAAATCGGTAGAAATTCGGGTTGCCGACGTTGCCGAGGCTTAAAAAAACAGTTTGGTAAAGAATCGATTATTGAATTTTCACGGCGACCGTGTTTCCTATTATTGACCTCCATTGGATTATTATTAAATAAAATCTACCGGTAAAAATACAAAAAAAAAACTCATTGAAATCGAAGAACATCCAAAAAAACTTGTTTTCATGTTGTGTATGGGAAGTAATTGTACCCCTTAGGAGAACAAACCGGTTTTTAATGAAAAAATCATAACTTACAAATTTAAGAAAAAAATGTAGGCGTTCCCATTGTATTTTATCGTGACGGCTTGATGATTTATTAGTCAGATGGTAGCGTGTTTTATGAAGTTATCTCAACTAGCATGACATGATATTTTTTTAAATAGCCAATTTAGAAACAGTAACTTTATAATCGATTGACAGTAACTTTATAAGTATTAGTATTTTTAAACATCTTCGATGGCGCTACAGCCCATATCAGCCCATGGCGAGTGCACTCGATAACAATAAGCAGGTTGACACATCATACCTCTTACCACGACTTTGCGAAGGCTTTAGATAAGGTGGATCACTTAGTGCTCCTAAGTAGGCTCGAAGAAATTGGTTTTTCCGAAAACTTACTGAAACTCTTTATTTATATGAACGAAAGGGAATAATTCGTGTCCTATGGTGAGTTTAACTCTAACACGTATCCTACAAACTCTGGTGTGCCACAGGGATCCAATTTAGGACCCTTATTGTTTTTAATTTTTATTAACAATATTCGGGAAAAAATCAAATTCGTCCGTTTTTTACTTTTTGCAGGTGACATCAAACTCTTCTTGAAAATAAGATGAGATTGAGAGATGTCGCATTACTGCTGATGGCTTAAAGGCTTCTAAATGGTTTTATATCGGCACCAGATATTCTGGCTGAAATAGGATTCTATGTCCCGTATAATTTCACGCGAGACCGTTAACACAGGCTTTTGGTTCTTCCTAGATGCAAAACTAACTTGAAATGGTGATGCTCCTGGGACTCACTAGATTAATTAACTGCCTCACAACGATTTTAAGCGTGAAATAGCACTAATGTTTTAACTAAATGTATTACTTTAACTGTAAATGTATTTATTGTGTATCTTTTCTTACCGTTTTTGCAATGTATTGGTTGTATGCTGTTTTTGCACATAAATAAATATCGAGCTTTGGCCTCCTGCAACATTCGCCTCCAACTCCTCCTGTCCTCAGTGGCTGACTTCTAGTTTGGTACCTGGAGAAGCTGTGCTGCATCCCTTCTTACCTCGTCTTCCAACCTCAGTCTGGGTCTTCCCACTTTTCTCTTTCCACCTGGGTGTCCAGTCAAAATTATTTTTGGGACGCGTGTATCCGACATTCTCTGTACATGCCCAGCCCATCTCAACCTGATTAGTCTCATATGGGCTGAGATGCTAGGGGCATGATATATATCATACAGTTCTTTGTTCTGCCGGATGCGCCACTGTTCGCCCTCTTTCACGGGTCTCCATATTCTTCTCAGTATTTTTGTTTCAAAAGCATCTAGCATTTCAGCCATCTTTATCGTCATTGTCAGCGCCTCACCTCCATATGCCAATTCAGTTCTAACAATGGTCTTATATATGGGTAAGGTTATTTTGGTTTTTTTCGACGAGAGCCTTCCCCTCGGTCACGCAGACCGTTAAAGTTAATAATATATAAATGTGACAGAACACTCCACAAACTTCAGCCATAACCAGTCTCATTTGGGGGTGATATAAAAATAGTAAAATTTAGAATTTTAAAATTTTATTAATACAACTATTCAGATTTTAAAAAATGTATATATTTATTTTTAAATTTTTATTATAATTTTTGTTTGTTTTTTTTTTTTAAAGAAAGACAAACATTCCCGGGTTACGAATAGCCCGACAATATTTGAAAATCTCCTACTACCACCATAGTATTAAGCGGAAAATGTTGCTTGTGGCGTGATGGAGGGCTTAGCCAGCCGAGGACGGGACACCTGGGTGGGACCCAAGCGCGATGCCAACTCTGACCGGTGTATCTATTACCTATATTGAAAATAAATCTAAAAGCTGTGAATAATCACTCTACGGCGTAAATAAAAAAAAAATCACTCCAATATTTTAAGGCATAACTTGCAAAAAGTGTTTTTTCGTAAATTAATTAAATCTGTGAAAGATCAGATTATGAATTCATTTATTTATAATTTCTCACCATACATTTGTTGTTGTTTTTTTTTTTTTTTTTTTTAAATAACCTCACTAGGACTAAAATACTGTAATGAGGTTAACATTTTTAAATATGAGGAAGCATTACATATAAAACACTACTTTCAAAACACTAAAATATTACCTACATGGAGAAATAAATAAATAAAAATATTACATTAGTGACCAGATGGGTAATTTAAGATTGATTTGTAACATAAATAAATCCTTTATCTGCCAAAAGCAAAGTAAGTTCAAAACTACTAGGGTGACACTTTGATTTGTGCAAATGGAACTCAAATATCTTCTACATATTTAAAAAAATCTTATTATTTAAAAAAGGACAAGGATGAAAAAATAGTATGCCAATCCTTTGACGATACAAATATATTAACATTATTTTTAATTTTAGCTAATGAATTCGAAGACTTAATGTAATATGGCAGAATATTAAACATAAGTGTAGCCTGATATAAAAAGTTTCTTTGGCCAAAAGATGTTTTAGTATATATGGCCACAAAGTTCATTGTTGAGCCAATTCTAGTGGTATGGATTTGTTGGGTTCTTTCTTCAGATTTAGTATTGATAAAAAAATCTACAAATTATTTTAGTGATGTACAGCTGTTTTATACACATTACATTAGATTCCTTGTAAAGTAGTTTCGATGGATAAAGAAATTTTTTTTGTACATGACTTTAAGAATTAATTTGTGAGTAATATTTAGTGGTTCTACACTGGACTTTAGACATACTTAGGACTTGACTCGCACACCGAAGGTCGCGGGATCGAATCCCGGCGTGGCAAATAAATTTTATTTGATTAATTTTTGTAATTTCACAATTTATTCATTTAAAATAATATATAGTATATTTGCGGCACGTTCCAGAGTAGAAGATACTCTCAGTATCGCCCTGGTGTAAGACCACCATTCCGAATTGAAACGTTGCTTGAAATGGCATTAGCCGTGTTTGGTAACCAGATCTGAATAGCCAGGTACTTCCCCACCTTCCTCTTCCCTATCTCCTTTCCCTCCACACTATGTATCTTCAGCCTCACAACATGCCCCTATTGGGGATGCCCTAATCTCACTGGCTCAGACGGGAGCAGTTGGGATTCTTTATTAAAAAAAAAATCATTTCAATAATATTTTAGGGCATTCTATCTTCTTTATTGTTTCCCATTATATTTTGATACATAATTTATAAATATATAACATAACATAAGATATAAGTAATGTAAAAGTTAGAAAAAAGTAAATAAATATATAAAGGACAAAGTAGATAATGGGAACCCACTAAGGCACTGCCTGTGCGTAAGTAATTACAATCGTTTTTTTTTATCATTGTTTTAAATAATCGTATACAAACAAGTAAGTAACCCACCTCACTAGACTATGTCTGTTCTGGGACGGGTACATGTTTAACTCAAATTATTTAATACTAACATGCAAACATTGATCTGACCCTGTGTAAACATTTATATGTATATAATATGTCATTTTTACGAGAGTGTGTAAGAGAATAACTTGCAAAAAGTTTTTTTTTCTTAAAATAATTAAATTGGCGATATCTATGAAAGATCAGATTATGAATAATTTTAAGCATACCCTTAAACCACTCTGGTTTTTCCATTTAAAACAACTTTAAACTATAAAGGATTGCGACGCCTTCCATTTTTTTTACATTTTCTTCTCTCTTGCTATTGCCTAAAAGGCTGCCACCAAAATAAACTATGAACTGAACGTTTGTTCCAGGTCTGTTTTCTGATGATTCGGGTCTGGTGTGCGTGGGTCTGGACCAGTCCACCAGAGGGGTGTGCATGACGCGCAGGAACTGCGGCAATCAGGGGGGTAAAGTGGTGGGCTACTGCGGGGTCTCCTCCACCTGCTGCTCGCGTGAGTACTAACCTAGCATAATCCTCTACCATACTTACTATGCCAGTTATACCACTATGTGAAGGCACACACTCCTTGCTTCATTCAAAATCCATGCATCCTCTCAATAACCTTGGCCCAATCTTATTTGTTTTGTTTATAAATGATCTAATAAAAATATTTCATTATGTATTTTTCTTGCTTTTTGCCGATGACCTCAAAATGTTTAGAATTATTCAAAATATTTACCATTGCAACATTCTTCAAGATAATAACACCAAATTGTTAATTTGGCGTAATGAAAATTTACTTTACTTAAATATCTCAAATTAAAGATTTAGGCATCTCTCTAATAAGGGCTTAAAAATGTTGGAATTTATAACTAGGCTAACTAGAAATTTAAAAAATAAAAAGTGTATTAAACTGTTATATTTTGCATATTTTAGAAGTCAACTTGAGTACAGTTCTCCCGTCTGGAACCCATATTATAATATACATGTACAAGCTGTTGAAAGAATACAAAACAAATTCTTACGTTTTATAAATTTTAAAATGGGTATTCCAGCAATTATGTTGAACTACAACACTATTTTAAATGTTATAAATATGCTCAAATTGTCAGACAGAAGAATTTTCACTGATTTGGTATTTCTGAATAAAATTTTAAATGATTTAGTTAATAGTCCGGTATTGCTTGAATTGATAAGCTTCTGGATTCCACTACGTAATACTAGAAGTCAGGATTTATTTCAGTGCAGAAAATCTGGAACTAACTACCATATGTATTCCTCTTTACCCAGAATACTAATGGTGGGAAATAATTATACCAAGTCAGTAGACATCTTCAATTTATCTTTAAACAATTTCAAAATACTGTTACCGAGGCAGTTCTGTTATGTACAATAAATACTTCATTTTATTTAATCACAATGTAATTTAATGTCATATTATGTAAAAGCCCCGAAAAAGATAGTAAATAAATAAAAAATACTTCCTTATTATCTGACCATTCACATGACTCAATTATTTTATTTTATTTGTCGTGCGTCTACCTCGGTCGTCCCCATCTTCGTCTACCATACCTTGAAGCAGTGGCGTAGCGTGCCTTGGAGGGGCCCTGTATCAAAATTAGTTGGAGCCCTTATTATTGCTCGGTAAAATACGTGATCAGGTTTTTTCATGTTTTGAAGGTTGCCATTGTTCTTTCAAAAAACAAAATTCACCCTTCGCTACTGGTAGATTTTTTTTTAAAAAGAAAGACAAACATTCCCGGGTTACGAATAACCCAACAATGTTTGAAAATCTCCTACTACCACCACAGAAAGCCGAAAATGTTGCTTGTGTTGTGATGGAGGACTTAGCCAGCCGAGGAATCGAACATGCGACGCTCGGGTGGAACCCAAGCGCTATGCTCACTCAACCACTGACCGGTCAACCATATTTGTAGATAAATAGGTATTACTAACCTTTGCAATCTCAATCACTCACAGAAGCTGATTGCTGAAAAAAATTATTATTATTTTATTGTTATAACCTCCTCCCTTTTCTGTTTACTTTTTCTTTATAACCAATAAATAATCAGAAGAACAAGATTGTATCGTATTACAATGTAATAAATAACGTTTGAACCGGAATTTTCATTGTACATTCGTTATTGCGGGATGTTGCTTTTGGGCACACGCTTAACCCGAGAAAAAAGAAATTGCTTTTTTTTTACTTTTGTCATTTCTGAAGTGAAAAATCTATATATAGGCACGTATGACAGTTTTTTTTATATGTTTTTTCCCGGGAAGGACGAGATTAAGTTAAATTGTAGATAATATTTTACTAATTTTTGCTTACATACGGCTGATACGGCAGTAGTTCCTCCCCTACCTTGAAATATTCCGCTCCTGATGTTGTTCATCTCTTGTATTTATTTCAAACATACAAATACTAATGACTATCTATTATCTATACCGTATTTGTAGTGACGACATGCGGGTACTCCATATCCAGCAAGGAAGCCATTCTGAACATGCCAAACGTCGGCAGGAACTTCCCTGGACTAGAGTGTTCCTATAACATCGTTCCCCACAATCGCCACGTCACACAGATCAGGGTAGATTTGGAGATCTTGACCCTGTCCCAACCCACAACGGTAAGATATTTATTACAAAAGCTCGTTATTAAAAACTTTACTTTACTTATTAAAGGTCTATTGCGAAAATTGGTTACCCGGACACCAGAATGTAACAGATAAGTAACTAAGGAGTGCAATCTGCAAGTGATGTCAGTTCAAATAAGACCTTTCCTATCTCTGGCCTCCTTACAATTATGTTTAATTTATTCACCAGATTAAACTATTTCAGCTTTATCAGGACACGGACACGCCTTCGGTGGGGGATACCAAGATAAAAATATTTTTATTTTCTTAATAAAAATTATTTGAACCGTTATTATTATTATTTGTTTTTTGTGAATTACAGAATAATATAGTCCTATTAAAATACACATTATAGATACTAAAATTTAAACTAAGATTTTTACAATAATATATTTTACAGTTCTTGCCTAAAATGACTCTTGAAACCTTTAAGGCCCATGTTGAAAATGTCAAGAGACCTAGAAATATCATTAAGCATCACCATTTTAAATTTTTTTTTTTAAATTTTAATTTATTTTATACACTTTACAAATACAAGACAAAAAGTCCCGATAAACTACTTTTTAGCAGTTTGTCTAACGGGTTCTTTACAGTAAAGATCTTATTATAGTGATTTAATAGTTACATTTTTACAATTACATAAAATACAAATTAAATTTTTACAGAAATATAGATTAAAAAAAATTTTTGAAAACATAAATAACATTTTTAAAGTCTTTAGAATAATATGTCATTGTAAGCTAAGACAAACTAATTCTTTCCGTAAGCCAAGTCTTCAGTAAATTCATTAATTGTTTGTTTTGGGCACAGATTTTAATTTCAGCAGGTACCATATTTAAACAAGTGGGAATCATGTAATTTAACGTTCTTTGTCCATATTTATTTGTATGATTAGGTGCAATTACTCCTTCATTAAAGTTAAAACGAGTATTATGGTTGTGTTCCCGCCTGTTTATATATAAAGGATTATTTATGTGCTGAAATACAATTTTATACCACAGAATTGCTTTCACTGAGAGAATTTTGAAACTCTGGGAATATGGAATATTATGCCTTTCTTTGTACAAAATTTTTTCAGCTAATCATTTAACCAATGAATACCTCTTGTCCTGCTATGCTGGGCCAGAACGCCTGTTCTGCCGTGTGGAATACAGAGCAAGTGATGGTGACGTCCCTGGCGGTAGTTGTTCGGTACGAACAATTTATAGCATTCCAAGAGGTATGGGCTATGGGTTTCAGAGTGAAAATCCAGGTGATGCATAAATCGCGGGTATTCACTATGCATTCTCATATAATGATACCTTAGAAACTTTTTTTGAATTTGTTTCAAACAGGGGCCCAAACAGCAGAAGCGTATTCTAATATTCATCGTATAATGCATTTCGGGCTTGGAAATTTGTTTACTAATTCTTATCACAAAACGAAGAAGTTTGTAATACGATGATGTCAACTCCACTATATGATCTGAAAAAGTAAGTTTGGGATCAAATGTAACCCCGAGGTCCCTTATGGATTTCACTGATGACAATATTTCATCATTTAGTGTATAATCAAATTTAATCGGGTGTTTAGAAAGCGTATACGTCACAGTGACACATTTTTTTAGATTTAAGAAAAGTTTATTCTACAGTTTGAGATCTTCAGCAAAAAGAAAGCTAGGATGCATTCTTGAATATCATCTATTAACATCAAGAATAGTAGAGGTCCCAAGTTTGACCCCCGAGGTATTCCTGAAAATGCAGGAAATTCAATGGACTCATGGCCACCGATGCATACATACTGTGTTCTGTTTTTTTAAATACGTCACAAAGCACTGTTTTAGAGGTTGGTCAAAGCCTATTCTATGGATCTTTCGTAAGAGTACTTCGTGATCTACTCGGTCTAATAATGCCTTCGCAAAGTCAGTATAAATAACTTAAATCAATTATATTTTGATTTTCAGGATAACGACTGGAATGGACACGGTGATGGGAACGGATATTGGAATGGTAATGGAGGATGGAATGGAAACAATGGAAATAATGGAAACAATGGAAACAATGGAAACAATGGAAACAATGGAAACAATGGAAACAATGGCAACAATGGCAACAATGGCAACAATGGCAACAATGGCAACAATGGTAACAATGGCAACAATGGCAACAATGGCAACAATGGCAACAATGGCAACAATGGCAACAATGGCAACAATGGCAACAATGGCAACAATGGCAATAATGGCAATAATGGCAATAATAATGGCAACAATGGCAACAATAATGGCAACAATGGCAACAATGGCAACAATAATGGCAACAATGGCAATAATGGCAATAATAATGGCAACAATGGCAACAATAATGGCAACAATGGCAACAATAATGGCAATAATGGCAACAATAATGGCAATAACAATGGCAATAACAATGGCCCCAATTCTCCAACTACTAGTACCATTTCCTCCCCCGTCACTCAGCCCGGCACTGGCAATGCTTTCCGCTCCAGCTTTGGCAACCACCAAAGGTACCGCAGAGCCGTTGAAGATAGTGAAATCGAATCCGATTATGACGAGGCAACCTTCTTTAGAAACGGAGGACTCGAAGATGTAGTGCAGACCAGAGGCGGCTTTGGTGGGGAGTATGATGAAGGATGGAACGCCGAAGTAGTACACTCCGAAGATTACAATACATGGAACATAGATCGTTTTGGGGCTGATGACTTGAACCACAAACCAAGACAAGGTGTACCAGGTGGATCAGTTGGACCAGGTGTAGCAGTTGGACCAGGTGGACCACCCACACCAACCACAACAACTACAACAACAACAACGACAACCACCACACCAGCCCCCACAACAACCACAACAAAGGCCCCCACACCAAGCACAACCGCCACTACACCAGCCCCTACAACAACCCAACGAACAACCCACAGACCAAACCCCGACGATAACGGAAACCATGGAAACAACGGAGGCGGGTGGTGGAATGGAAATGATAACGACCATCATCAAGTGAGTTTACCCATTAAATTGAGAGTTTTTTTCATGATTTTTCGAATAATTTCAGTAAAAAATTAATTTTTTCCTCCTGCAAGCTTTTGAACAGCGTTTCGTCATTTTAAACGCATTTTAATTTTGACTTCACTGACTGGGGAATGTTGCTTAACTTAGAGACGAGGGGTCCTAGCATGGTCGATCGATAAGGATTGACAGGATAACTTTCGGTAACTTCTCATCATTCCCTAGGACAACTGCAGATCGCAAACGTAAAAATATAGTTTGTATTTATTTATTCTTAATATTTTTAAATTACAAAGGTATAGTATCTATATTGTCCTCCACGCTAGAAGTTCACCTGTGCTATGGAGGACATTTTTCAATAGTAAATTAAAAATTGTATACCTATAGTAATATAAACAGTGCACTTAGTTACTGTATATAAAAATAGAGAAACAATAAAAATAAAATTAAAAATATACAATCGACTTCTACACAGTTTCAACAAAATATATGTGTCTTATAAGTTATGAGTGAGGTAACACAATTATAAATTAAAAGTTATAAGGATTGTAACCAGTTCATACGTGTTTTTTGTATTCTGTAAGATAAGATTAGAATAAGGAACCTAGTCCTTTTTTTTTTTACTTTCTAATTTAAATAACTGCATAGGTATTTTATTTTATTTTTGGAGTTAGTTTTAATAGTTAAAATAGTTGTCAAAGTTTTTAATTTTTCAAGATCCCGCGAAAACCACAGCATGTATAGTGAATCGTGTGACGTCATCACTCACTACGAATAAGTTATTTTTATTTTCAACAGGTGTTCATTTTGTATGACAGTTATATGGAAGAAAGTATGATAGGTACTATTCGATAAGTTAAAACATTATTTAAGTGGAATTATTTATTTATTATATTATATTATTTTTTTACGGTGCTCCAGATTTTATGTCCGGGTTGAATCTTTCCCAAATGAAAGACTAAACCCTTCCACACACTTTTCCACAAATGAATATCTAGTAAATTCACGCAATGTAAGTGCACTATATAAGATAATAAATACAAAACAATACAAGAACAATACGTCAATCCACCAGAAACATAATGGGAAAATATTTCACCGACTCCAGATATTTTCATATCAGAGGGTTCGGCTCTGATGAAATCCTAACTGGTCCGATAAATCCTACTGATCCCTCATATATTTTATATTCTTATTATATTTTTCAATATTATTACGAGCGGTATAAAAATTGTTTGAAATTATTATTTTTTTAGCTTTTTATCAATATTATCGAAAACGAAGCATCACCTGCACAATTGTAGGCAAATAAGATACGGCGCCGATCAGCTGTTCGATGTCGGCCATTTTGGATTTCGAAGTTCGCAGAGTTGGCCGTGGAGTAGGCAGCATTATGATATATCATATTATACGATTTTTGTTTACTTCTTACTAATATTATAAATGCGAAAGTTTGTATGGATGGTCCTTACTCTTTCACGCATTATATATCGAATGGAATTTAAAAATTCTTTCACTAATCGAAAGCTACATTATTTGCGAGTAACAACGGCTTTATATATTGGTAAGCTCTGGCGTTATGAATGAGCTGTGGCGTTATGAAATTATGTCCCTATTTCTGTTCCCAACAAAATCGAGTTATTACAAACATCAAACAAATTGTTACCTTGGAAACAATGTTTTTTTTTAAATTTTAGGCTTAAAAAGAGTGCTATGTTGTGATTAAAAAGAGTACTTTTTTGGTGTCGTAGTTAATATCTACATATCTCTAAAAATGTTTATTCTCCGAACAAAAAGCATAACGTTGCTATAAAGCATAGCGTTTGAGGTGGACTGTCGTTTTCTTATTTTTTTAGGTTACTCTGGATTTAAATATGAATAAAATACTAATAAAGGGAGTAGGTACTTAAAATAAATTTCTATTTCTATAATTTAAATATTTTCTAAAATAGAATTTTTATTTGCGAAATGTCATTCTCAATTTTTGAAATTTTAAACAATAATTATTTTCTATTAGACAAAATAGCAATAATAATAACAATTATGCCAATAATTATGCCAGTAATTTCCCACTAATACTATGCGAGCGAAGCCGTGGTCAGCTAGTCTTAAATAATAGAGATAAACTAATAGAGATACCAAATATTATGATCAATAATTATCAGCCTGAAACACTCATCTACATTGAAAAAATCTTCCGAGAAAAGATACTGGCCGCCAACGGGAATTGAATCCGTGGCCCTCTGATTGCCGGTCAGGAGCTCTGACCACTGAGCTATGGCGGCTTATCTAATACCCGCCAAATAATTCAATATATACTAGTGTTTCATTCGACAATTACTCATTATTACATTTTTCCAACTGAAAACAACCAACTTTATTTTTGTGAGAGAGGTATTGTTAAGTACTAAATCTCCCGCTAGGTGGCGTCGAGACTAATTACGTCTGCATTTATTGCTGAAATACTTTAACTTGTTAAATATTAATTATTATTTTTAATTGATAAACTAACGTTTAAACAAGATTTTTATGCATAGCACAAAGGGTAGATAACAAATATTATAATCAATAATTATCAGACTGAAACACTCATCTACATTGAAAAAATCTTCCGAGAAAAGATACTGGCCGCCAACGGGAATTGAACCCGTGTCCCTCTGATTTCCGGTCAGGAGCTCTGACCACTGAGCTATGGCGGCTTATCTAATACCCGCCAAATAATTCAATATATACTAGTGTTTCATTCGACAGTTACTCATTATTATATTTTTCCAAAAAATTCACTTTTTAATAATTTTTTTAAAACTCTACGTTTAATATTATTAAATAAAACTTATATATTCAGAATCAGCGTTTATTGGTCTATATAAAAATATTTTTTTAAAGCCATAATATTTTTCACTGGAGTTCCTTATTACATAGTTTTATAGCCTGGTATCTCTAGTGTTTTTGTCCAAAGGATGTATTTGTTTTATGGTATTTGTAGTTGGTAAGAACACTTAGTCATTATGATCTGTTACTTATTCGTTGGTGATCTGCTATCATGCTAGGGAACGATGAGAAATTATCGAAAGTTATCCTTTCAATCCTTATTGATCGACTGTGGTAGACGGCCTGACCTGCTTTATTACTGATATTTATTCTTCCCAATATTTAAAAATTGATAATACCTCCTCTTTTCTGGGCACCTATTTTGGACGACTGAAAGATAATTATCAACCTTGCCGGTGATTAGTCTACCTTTACTAAGCAAGTAACACACGCAGAAAAAGCAATTGACATCCATATTAATTTATTGATGTCAAGTCTTGCCGTTTAAGAAGAAAAACTGAAATTAATCATTAAGGCGACAAAGCAATATCTGTATTTTAAACTTTAATGCAATATTACAAAACCAGTTATTATTTATTTATTATTTATTAAAAGTATACAATACAGAATATAATATATTATATAAAGCATTGTACTCCCAAGAGTTAATAAAGTTGGCCATCTAGTAAAAATAAAGTTGAGTCTTGCGACAGTTTTGGAATTTTTATGCAGAAATTCATGTTGTCAATGATTTAGTATTTAAGGGACCTAGTTTAATTTTATAAATATAACCTTTGTTCTGTGATATAAAATGTTATATTTTCCAGGAGTACAAGTGTCAGCACGATGTGTTCGAGGTCACCAACTATGTCAATTCCCGCACTATCATCCCTCATCTCTGCGGAGAGAACTCCGGACAACACTGTGAGTACCAAACTACCTAATTTATTTATTATTGTTATACGCCCATGTCGCCCATAGGGGCTTTTACATAAGTTTTACATAAGTTATTGAGTTAGAATTATACCAAAAGTTATAAAAGTGAAAAATTAAAAAGTAGTTTTTGAAGAACATGGCGTAAAGAAATATTTTAAACAATATAATATTTGACAATAACATTACAATAACACATCAAATCGTTAAATATATTATACCCACATTACGATAATTTGTAGGATTTAAGTTAATTTTAATTTGCATTTAAGATTATAAAGGGAATCAGCAAATATATCTATAATACCACCAAACTTGTTGCCCAAATCATGCATCCTATTGGTAAGTGAGTGTGATTGATAGTTGGTTGTGTATGTGTCGCAAAAGAATGTTGTATTTTGGCTAGTATTCCTTGTCGGTACATAGAGTTTAATAGCAGAAACGATGGCAGGGCTGTCAATAAGGTTGTTCATGACTCTGTATAATAAAATTAGATCTGAAATGGTTCTTCTGTCAGACAGCGTAATTAAATTAAGTCGATTCGTCAAATTTACATAATTAATGTTCTCTATTGGAATTTCGAGTTTGAAATTTAAGTACCTAAGAAATTTGTGTTGAACCCGTTCTAATTTGTTAGAGTGTACTTTATAGAAAGGAGACCAAATAAGTGAATTATATTCCACTTGGCTTCTAACTAGTGAAATGTAGAGTGTTTTTATGCAATACAAGGACTTACAATCAGTTAGGGTTCTACAAAGGAAGCCAAGAATCTTTAAAGCCTTATTAGTTATATCATCTATGTGTGCTGTGAATGTTAACTTTGATTCGAATATAACTCCCAAGTCACGAATTTGTGATACTGGTGTTAATTTAACATTATTTAAATTATATTCATGCAAGATATGAGAATGAGTTCTGGAAAATCGTATTACTTGAAATTTCTCAATGTTCAAAAATAACATATTTTGTTCTCACCATTTAAAAAATTCATCTAAATTAGCTTTTAAAATTAGGCAATCATATATATTTCGTATTCTTTTAAACAATTTTAGATCATCTGCAAAAAGTAGGACTTGTACATCTTTAAATATGTTTACAATGTTATTAATGAATATTAAGAATAATATTGGGCCGAGGTGGGACCCTTGCGGGACACCACTTGTGGCCTCGAATACGTAGGATTCTATAAAATTAATACTGACTCTAAGCACTCTATTACTGAGGTAACTGATAATCCATGTCAATATACTCCCTTTGATGCCTAACAGTCGGAGTTTGGATATAAGAATGTGATGTCGAACCTTATCAAATGCTTTACTGAAATCGGTGTATATAGAATCTACTTGTTGTTTCAGACTAAGGGATTCGGATATGTAATTATTATAGATAGTTAAATTACTTAAGGTTGATCGACCTCTGATAAAGCCATGTTGGTAAGGAACAATAATATTGTTGATAGGTTTTACAATGGTATCGATGATGGTATTAATGACTATTTATATCAATGGTATTAGAGATTGATGTGGTTGATTAGCTCAGTGGAACGGAGTACCGGCAAGTTAGGTTCTGGGTTCAATTCCTAGATGTGTCCGAATCTTATTCTGATTTTTCAATTTCATTTGAGAGTTGTTCTTCATTTTTTTAATATTGCAATATTAGAGATTTTACTAAATAAGTTAACGCACCATGAAAAATATACCAATACTGAAATCTGCTTTGTCTGATTTTTTTCTATTTCTATTCAATCTTTTTTCAAATTCAGTGCAACGGCTATCAAAAATCCTCCGGTGAGTATTACAAATTTCTGGGGATTTTTGACGATTTTGCTATGGAGATTTTTTGTTGATCTGGAAACAATAGAATAATTCATTGAAGAAGAAGATAACACTAATAAACTTAACGAAAAAATTATTATTACCATTAGATCAACACCACCCACCGTTGGACATTATCATAACAAATAGGCCTTTAACATCTTCAAAAAAAACAAGTGCCCCATCGTATAACTTTTCCAAAGCTGAATACCATCATATTACTGAATACCTTACCCAAACAGATTGGTCCTTTTTAGATGAGGAAAATAATATAAATGATCAATTAGAATACTTTTACTAGATTTTAAATACCTCTATAGAAAAATTTGTTCCCAAGGTTAGCTTTACATCATCTAATTATCCGAAATGGTTTACAAGGGAACTAACTAATTTAATTAATAAAAAAAAATGTATCCACAGAAAATATAAACATACCAGAAATCCTAACGATTATTTAACATTTACTAAACTACGAAAACAATGTAAGGAATTATCAACAAAATGCTATAGTGACTATATTAACGTAATAGAAAATGAGGTACATCATCACAATGTGAAAAAATTCTGGAATTTTACTAAATCTCAACGAAAAGACAACTGTGGATATCCTAATAGCATGTTCTTTAAAGAAAAATGTGCCGACAGTATTGAGGGTATGGTTAATCTTTTTGCTGACTCTTTTAAAAGTGTTTACGACAAAGATATTCCCGTCAATTCAGCCTTCAGTACTTCAGTGGAAGAGTCATTAAACCTAAGCCAATGTTTTATAAAATTAGAATCCGTAGAAAGAAGTATAAAAGCATTAGATAGTAATAAATCTGCTGGGCCGGATGGTATTCCTCCCATATTTTTAATAAATTGCATTGATAGTTTGATATATCCCTTACATAAACTTTTTAACAAATCCTTAGCATCTGGCTGTTTTCCGGCTCTGTGGAAAAAGAGTTATTTAACACCCATTCATAAAAAAGGCGACAAAAGCGATATATCAAACTATAGACCTATTTGTATTATGTCTACTTTACCCAAACTTTTCGAGTCATTAGTATTAGATACCATTGTAAAACCTATCAACAATATTATTGTTCCTAACCAACATGGCTTTATCAGAGGTCGATCTACCTTAAGTAATTTAACTATATATAATAATTACATATCCGAATCCCTTAGTCTGAAACAACAAGTAGATTCTATATACACCGATTTCAGTAAAGCATTTGATAAGGTTCGACATCACATTCTTATATCCAAACTCCGACTGTTAGGCATCAAAGGGAGTATATTGACATGGATTATCAGTTACCTCAGTAATAGAGTGCTTAGAGTCAGTATTAATTTTATAGAATCCTACGTATTCGAGGCCACAAGTGGTGTCCCGCAAGGGTCCCACCTCGGCCCAATATTATTCTAAATATTCATTAATAACATTGTAAACATATTTAAAGATGTACAAGTCCTAATTTTTGCAGATGATCTAAAATTGTTTAAAAGAATACGAAATATTTATGATTGCCTAATTTTACAAGCTAATTTAGATGAATTTTTTAAATGGTGCGAACAAAATATGTTATTTTTGAACATTGAGAAATGTCAAGTAATACGATTTTCCAGAACTCATTCTCATATCTTACATGCATATTATTTAAATAATGTTAAATTAACACCAGTATCACAAATTCGTGACTTGGGAGTTATATTCGAATCAAACTTAACATTCACAGCACATATAGATGATATAACTAATAAGGCTTTAAAGATTCTTGGCTTCCTTTGTAGAACCCTAACTGATTTTAAGTCCTTGTATTGCATGAAAACTCTACATTTCACTAGTTAGAAGCCAAGTGGAATATAATTCACCTATTTGGTCTCCTTTCTATAAAGTACACTCTAACAAATTAGAACGGGTTCAACACAAATTTCTTAGGTACTTAAATTTCAAACTCAAAATTCCAATAGAAAACATAAATTATGTAAATTTGATGTATCGACTTAATTTAATTACGCTGTCTGACAGAAGAACCATTTCTGATCTAATTTTATTATACAGAGTCATGAACAACCTTATTGACAGCCCTGCCATCGTTGCTGCTATTAAACTCTATGTACCGACAAGGAATACTAGAAAAAGTACAACATTCTTTTGCGACACATACACAACCAACTATCAATCACACTCGCTTACCAATAGGATGCATAATTTGGGCAACAAGTTTGGTGGTATTATAGATATATTTGCTGATTCCCTTTATAATATTAAATGCAAATCAAACCAACACTTTGTGGAATCCTACAAATTATTGTAACGGGTTTAATATATTTAACGATTTGATGTGTTATTGTAATGTTGTATATTATGTTATTGTCAAATATTATATTGTTTAAAATATTTCTTTACACCATGTTCTTCAAAAACTACTTATATATTTCTTTTAATTTTTCACTTTTATAACTTTTTGTATAAATTCTAACTCGATAACTCAAATATTATATTGTTTAAAATATTTCTTTACGCCATATTCTTCATAAACTTCTTGTATATACTATTTTTAAATTTTTCACTTTTATAACTTTGGTATAAATACTAACTCGATAACTTTTGTAAAACTTATTTATAATCTATGTAAAAGCCCCTATGGGCGTATAACAATAATAAATAAAGAGGTTTGTTGATAAAAAAAAAATATATATATATATATAAAATAGAACAAGACACAGACAGATAAAGATAACGGTCGCAACTGGGACTCGAAACCAGAACCGCTCGTCTGGCAGGGACAAACGCCTTTCAACTTCTGCAACTGCCACCTCTAAAATTAAAAAAAAGTAATAGAATTTTCATTTACATTAAATTATTTATATTGTTATTTTGTGGTATTAAATAATAACAACTCATCAGTTAAAAATTATAAAATATTATTATTAGGCCATTTGGGTAGACGGTAGACTGCAAGTTAACGAGTGACAGGAACAGATAGGGGTAAACATTCACAGCCAAAAAATGGAGAAGTAAAGCATTATAAAATTAGAGAAATCGACTCTTGGACACTCATTCAACAGTAATATTATTTGGTTTTCATGTTTATTAATTTTCCAGTCTATATTTCCCTGGACTCGTTCAAGAGCAGTGGAATCAGGATCACGCTGAAGATTGCGGACAGGGTGCACGATGATCACCTAGCCACCCCCAATTGGAGGATACGAATCCGGCAGATCGAAGACAGGGGAAGAAGGTTTGCGCCTTTACATTATGTATCATTTATGACTAACATGATCTGATCATCTTTATAAATTTATCTTCAGAGATATATATAATCTACTCATAAATAAAACCATCCAATTTTATAGCGGATTTGAAATCGAGGTGCACAATTTATACAGTGCAAAGTTACAAATAAGAAAACGTAACGAGGACCTCCAACAACCTACTAATTGCCTTCTCAAAGATCGTGAACAAATCTCCACCTTGAGTAACATCAATTAAACATGTATTTGAGTGAAGTGGGTTAATGTTCTATTGATTGAAATCAACTGAATGTATTTAAGTGACCTATCAATACATTAAAATTCATTGATTGCGCATATGAGTGACGTGGGCTAATCATACTGGTCTGGTTTTTCAGGAACGAAAGGAACCTGGATAACTTCAACCGTAGGGATGAAACCATCAACACTGGAGTTGGCGGTCTGTTCACGGCTATCTCGGGAAGAAGTCGCTCAGATGATATTGATGAACAACTCTTAGGTAAATAACACAACTCTGCCGAGGTTCCGCAAAATCTTGCTGAATAACAAAATACTTAGGAAGTTATTTGAAGCCAAGCTTAACGCATACTAGATTCTTCCTTTTCTTCTTGTGCCTTTTGCCTTCATCAGCTATGATGTACCAAATTGGAACTATTCTTGTTAAATCCGAAACTGCCAGTATTGTCCTACTTGAGGTTGAAGAGTTGGTAATTTTGGCGTCCTTTTTTTCATTGGATACGCTGCATCTTAACATGGCAGTTACTTGATGTATCATTATTGACTTCAGAATTTATGAATGCATATCGGTTTAAAATGCCTTTCCAATAACAAGCATTTGGTTCTGATCCTATTCCATTTCAAAGAGAAAAGACATCAAATCGCTCAGTCAAAATATTTTATTATTTTGAGCTCTTTCCAAAGACTCGTGATAAGTACTTGTTCATTTCTCTAATGACCAATGACTGCTACCTGTAACCTGACAATGGGGAAACAATCAATACGCCTCAGGATCGCCACCTTCCCCTTTGGCAATAACCCTTTGCTGAAAACATAATACTTTGTATGATTTATCGACTTTTCTAAGTTGTCTGCAATCGTGAAACTATGTATAACATTACCATGCTATTGTTTGTTGCAGCTCCCACCGGGTGTCTGCAGTACCACCCCGAGAGGACTGGCACTATTGAGTCCTTCAACTATAACTCCGGTAATGGGCCCTATCTGCCCAATCTGCGTTATGCTATCTGCTTCAAGAGGACCTCTTCGGTATGCGGAGTCAAGTAAGTGACTTTGTAGGGCTTTTGTTTTTTGTTGTTGTTAGGTAAGACTTTTTGTTAAAAAGGAGAGGAAGAGATGCCGTTCGAACCAAGATCGGGACGACAATAAATTTGGAAATAGGAGCCAGGGACAGCCATGTTGATTGTAGAGGTATCCCGTGCAAACTGTAGGCTACTGCGCGCACTTGTTTGCAGCCTAATATGGCCATACATATAAACTGTTTTCCTACAATGTGCCTTAAGGTTTTTGGACATTATAATTACCACACTGAGAATTCGAAGTAGACTGGAAGGCAAGAGAAAATCACTGATTAAGTATTACGATCCTCGACAATAAGGACTCAATTACCACATTCCCCACTTGTGCACTGAATTAGCCACCTATATCCAAATACCGTGATCTAACCAATATTGTAAATTTGTTCCAGACTGATGGCTAGAAAGTTCCAGCTGTCGAGCTTAAGAAACAACAACAATCAGGTAGACTCGGACTGCGAAGCGCCCGGCCGCGATAACCGTAGGGGCGACTACCTGCTGATCCCCGACGGAGTATCAAAACGTGGCCTCCGCGGGACCAAGTGGTGCGGCGACAGCGCGCAGCGCTCTGTCATAGCATGTAAGTATATCTTGTTTGGTTACTTTACATCCGTAACCATTGGCCAGATTATGTCCATTACCATCTTTTTTGTTTCCTCCCTCTCATACAAAGAGTTTCTTGAGGAACAAGGGTCAATAAATCCAACATTCATTAAAAAAAACCTTCATGCAGCGTTCCCAAAGTTCAGTTGTTGTTTTATTTTATTTTTTTTATTTTTTATTTATTAACAGAAACAAACAGTACATTATTTACATTGGTGAAAAAAGTTTACAGTTAATAAGTATATTTCAAGTTAGGTACCTATGATATGTTTCATTGAAGTATCTTGTTTATATTAAATTTTTACCGGGTGATGTGCGTTGTGGGATGGTGTGTGAGGGTGTGAGAGGGTGAGGGAGGGTGTGAGGGTGTATTTATGTGTGTAAGTATGCGCATTAAACTATATGATTGACATGATGCTCTTTTTAAATTTGGGCAGTGAATCGGAGAAAATGTCGATGTTATAATTTAGATTAATATTATTGAATACACGAAGAGCACGATTGATTGGCGAATTAGTTGCTGCATTAGTCTTGTAATTAAGCGTGTGGAATAGTTCTGTATGGCGTGTACGTCTTAATGGTATGTTAAAATTAATTAGGGAAAGTAGTTCGGTACAATCGATGTTATTATTTAAAATTTTGTGTATAAATGTCAAATCAGCAATTACTCGTCTTTGTTGTAAAGTTTGAAATGTGCGTTCATAATTATTGTTGAATTTGAATTTAAGATATTTTATAAATTTGTTTTGAATATGTTCAATGCTATCTATGTATAATTTGTATTGCGGGCTCCAAATTGGCGTGGCATATTCCAGTATACTTCTGACTAATGCAAAATATAACATAACTACTGTGCGCGGGTTACTGAACACTTTACTTATACGAAGAACAAAACCAAGCATTTTATATGACCTGTGAACGATTGAGTCGATGTGAATATTAAAAATAAGTTTGCTATCAAGGTAAACACCAAGGTCTTTACATTCCGTTTAGGAGATGACAGGTTCATTGTTGAGTGAATAAGAGTACTTAATTACATTTTTATTTCTGGTGAATGTCATAGTATGACATTTGGAAACATTGATGTCTAAACAGTTAACTTTACAATACTTGCAAAGCCTATCTAGGTCACTTTGTAACGCTTCACAGTCAGAGAGAGAATGCACAACTTTAAATATTTTCATGTCATCAGCGTAAAGCACATATTCGGAATTTTGAAAGCATGATCCAATGTCGTTTATATAAATGTTGAAGAATAGCGGGCCTAGGTGGGAACCTTGCGGGACACCAGATATTACCTCTATAGACTTTGAGTAAACACCGTTTATTAATATTACCTGATTGCGATTACTAATGTAGGACTTAATCCATCTAAATAGGTCGCCATGTATACCAAGTAGGATGAGTTTCTTCAAAAGAATTGTGTGAATTACGCGGTCAAAGGCTTTAGAGAAGTCTGTATACATAGTATCAACTTGCTCCTTATCGTCCATCTTGCTATGCAAGAAGTTAATGAAAAGGGCAAGGTTGGATGTTGTAGACCTATAAATATTTCTTAGTGTAAATTTACAAGTAGAAATACAGTATCTATTTTCTCTCGGCAATTGGCTCGTTTTCCTCCAAATGGTTTAAAACAAGGAGCAATGATGACCAGAGAAGGTGGGCAAATGCATCCACCGCCAACACCTTGAAAACCCTCACCTCTTGAAAGATGTAAAGGTTTATTCTCCTTTATTTTTAAAAACTTTGGTCCATGATGTCTTCGTAAAAGTGATGTAATTTTCTTTGTTGCAGTTGCACCACCAGGACCTCTGTACGCGTTCTTCAACAGTGACAAGTACATCTCTCGGAACGGTAGAGAGATTGGCTTCAAGATGTCATTCGCTGTCCTTAACAACTGTTAGAACTGTTTAATTTCTAAACTATATTTGCCATTAATTTTGGTAGATTACAAGACCCTATTTATAAAATTGTTTGCAGTAGAGAAAGAACATTAAATTACGAGGACCCCAAAAGCGAGCCTTGAGGAAAGCCATTTATTGACGCTTTCAATTAGAGTTTCTTCTTGCTTTCATTTTCAAAAGTTTATATATTTATTAAATGTGTCATGTAATGAATGTAATTTCACAAATCTTTGGTTCTTTAAAGATATTACAAAAAATGAAGGTATCTAGTGTTTTTGAATGCGAAATGATAAATTGTATTAGTTTTAAGATAATAATTTATTTAAAATAAAATATATGAATAATATTTTATCTATATTTCTTGTTTATCTACTGTTGGAAACAGCCAGCGGTTGGAAAACACCTTTTGTACGTTTTTTTTATTTCACTCTAGATCCCTCGGTGAAAGACAACCGTTCAGACTTGAAGCATTACTTGACAAGGCTTTAGCCATTTTTTATGGTGACCAAATCTGTTTCCTTTCTCTTCCTCATTTCCTCCCATTTCCCACTCACTTCACCTCAATTGGGAATTGGGAATCATGTTTCAATTGGCAATCCAATACTTTTATAGGTTCCGTACATTTGGGACTCCTACGAGATATTCACATAAAAATCTACTAATCCATAAACAGGAAAAATGCTTGTCCCCTTAAATGCGCATGCCACTTCCATTTATATTATGCGTCTTGCGGTGTGATGGTTCACTGAGAAGGAGGAATCGTATAAAAATCTTTGATCATCACATTCAGAAACGAAATAGGTGTTTTATTACCACTGAAGTTTGAAAGTTTGGTATGATATAAAAATAATTGTAGTTTATACTTTAGTTTTTAGAAAAAACGTAATTTTTTAAAATTAAGGGACGTAAAGTTACCAAACAATACCATTATATCAAACTGCCGCACAGTACATTGAGGTGTGTGGAGGAGAGGACTAAAATCATAACTCCAGTTACATGCAGAATTAAATGTTTATTTGTAGTTTCATAAATCTAAGCCATTAGATTCGTATTTGGTTCGTGTTTATTCTAAGTATAAAATTAAACCACATTTCGCAAATAATATTATTTTGTAATCTTTGAAATAATACTATAATAATTATGGTTCACTAAATAAATACTTTATAATAATTATAGTACCTATTTCGGTACCAACTAAGAAGAATGAGCGAGCACTGGACGTTTTTGAACGGAAAAATTTGAGATGTATCTTCGGACCGGTTCTAAAAATGGATTTTGGCGCAGTTACAACAATGAGCTCTATACTCTGTTTAAGGAGCATAACGTCACAACACTTATAAAACTGGGAAGACTTCGGTGGCTGGGTCATGTGGAGAGAATGACCGAGCATTAAGCACCAAAGTCCCTGCTGAACTCAAGACCGATAGGGCGAAGGAGCCTGGGAAGGCCAAGATTAAGATGGAGCGACAACGTTCTCAAAGACATATCTACCTTGGAGCTTCTAAACTGGTGAGAGCTAGCACAAAACCGAGATGAGTGAAGGAAGACTCTTGAGGAGGCCAAGACCCACCAGGGGTTGTGGAGCCAAGAGTGATGATTTAGATGACCCATTAGGAGCTCCTATCAGGAATTTATACAACATATAATTTGTGTATTGTATAACAAAATCATTAGTCAGCATCTTACTAATATTATAAATGCGAATGTTTGTATGGATATTTGTTATTCTTTCACGCAATAATTACCGAATGGAATTTAAAAATTATTTCAATAATGGAAAGCTACATTATTTGCGAGAAATATAGGTTATATATATTGGTAAGCTCTGGCGTTATGAATAAGCTGTGGCATTATGAAATTATTTATTATAAGTTTATTGGCAAAGCGTGTTGCTAAGTAAATGTTTGACGTTGTGATGAACCTGTTTCACTCCGGTATAGGTGGGTAAAATTTTTTTTAAATGTAAAATATGATCACACTATCGACATCTTTCGGGTGGTTTTAAAATCAATATTAAAGGAATCTTCTTTAAACTTTTGGGGGTTTCCTTGCCACGAAGGGGTGTAAGCAGTTAGGAAAAAAAATCGACTATCCAATCAGAATAGAGATGAGGACAGTAGGTGCGTCTTAAACCAATCACAGGCTGGGGGCGTGGGATGAGGGATTTGAAAAATTAAGATTCAAAGATTATCTCACGGTTTGGTCGGGCAGATATTTTAAGAGGATAGTACCACTTCTAACTTGGTCATAAATCGCGTTTTTATGGGAGCAGGAGGGGATCGACAACAGTTGATTTCACGTCTGGAATCGGAAAGTTTTGCGAGGATCTCGATGGCGGAAAATTCAAAAGGACAAATATCATGCACTGATAAGTAAAGTAGCAAGCGATCTCGATTACTTAGTAATCGTGAAACGGGAGTGGACATTGACGGTCTTAACCGCTTTTTCCAGACAAATATCTAGCGGATTCTGCAGGTAGACGATGGGGGAAAGTGTTAGACGTGGAAAACCCACAGGAGCCGATCTCTTCGAGGTAGTCGAGGGAAATCAATTCATGTTAGTGACCATATGAAATCTAAGATTTTGTATTGGATTTTTGTCCGTTAGTTTAGAGGGGAGGGAAGGTTTACGATCTCTTGTTACTTAAGTGGGTCTTGAGTGTGAGACATCCGACATGATTTTGGGTCTCTAAGGTACGCATTAAGCTGAAATCACCACTTGATTTTACATACAGATGATAGGAGAAAGAAATTAGTGAAAAAGCATAAAAATTAACGACCTGTCAGGATTTTAAATTATTTGAAAACTCAAGTATTTTCTTGATCACTAGGCGAGAAACTACGGGAGATTTATCGGTTTTGGTGCCAGAGAAGAATGTAAAATGTAGGAGGAACTAGGAAAAAGGAAAAAAAAACGTTCGAAGGCAGGATTGGAATGGGATCTTGGCAGTGGTTATAGCCATAGGAAAGGAGAATCGAGGTTATAAAAGTTTAGATTATTATAAAATAAGGTTCTAAGAGCATCACGACTTTGCGGGGAGGTAAATCAAGGGGTTAGAGATTGCACATGAGCGTTTGCAAACGCGAGAAATATTAAAATTGTATACGAACACAAGAAACGCGACATGTAGCCAGAAACGGACACGGCTGAGTGTGCACACTAGCGGTACGTTCGATACAGGATATTCAGTCACAAATTTATTAGAAAATCCATAGCCAAATGTTAGAACGTCGGAATATCTAGGCAGTGACGTGTTGGGAGAAGTTTAAAATAATGAATGCTTAATAGATAACTGTCGGGATATGTTGTAGGTTAAAGAGTTGAAATTGGATTTGAGTTAAGCCAAGAAAGTAGGGCAGTTATATCGAATATTCAGGATACACCGTATTTGGAAGCAAATTAAAAAGGAGTAGAACGGACACTATAGATTTTCGAGAAAAGTTGAATTAATTATTCACACGATAAAAGGTGGATTATATCCACTAATCATGCGGAGACTCGAGTGGGAATTAGATGTTTAGACCCAAATACGCCCCTGATCGATTGCAACAGAAGAGTATCATCGTACGAAGGCGGGTCGATCAGAACGGGACCTTAGAAGGAAAAAAGGTGAACCGACGGTATGGGATATTGGTGTGGAACAAGGACGATATTACGCGTTCATAAGGTTGTAAGTTGCAAAATTTAAATTTGATTGATGGGAGAAACGTGGTATTAAAAGGGGTAGTTTGGGCGGGGAAAGGAAGTTCGGTGCTAGATTTCAGGAAAGGAAGGCTGAAAATCGTGCGTGTATCGGAAATTGATTGCTGGACTTAGAAAAATCGAGACTGTTGAATTGTGGGATTAACCTTTTTGATAAGAATGATTGTGTTAGTGAATTAAATTCAGTGGAAAATACATGACTTGATTCACGTGTCAGTGGTGAAAAGTGTTAATTGATTGAAGAGGATAATACTTAAATCAATACATTCTAATAATAATATTTAACCTATCGATTGGACGAAATAAAAGTCAGTAAATACGTATTATGAGAATGACGGTCTTATATCTTATCTGGTGTTGTGTTAATTATTCACAAAAATAATCGTCGGTAAAAGTTCGTGATTGTTATCGTTTATTATGTAGAGAGATAAAAGATATCTATAAATATTTACCCTAAAAAGAAAATATCGGCCTTGAATTTTAATAATAATAATAAATGGTGCAAATTCGGATGGGGGAGGGGGACTTAACTAACTTAATTTAAAGTAATAACGGGTCAACGAATAAACAGTCGTTCTAGGTTTACAATAATGGCCCCAGTTTTGCGATAATAAATTTCATTCCTTTTATAAAAATGTCGTGATAGACCGCGAAAGAACGAAATTAATAATAAACTTAACTAGATTTAAATAATCTTAGCAAGGGTTCGGGAGTCAGGAATGATATCGAATTTGGTATAATTAAATTTCAATAGTTAGAACATATCTAGTAATCTACGAAAACGTTCAATTTGCGAAAGCTCACATAAACGGCGTCGAGCGGTTAATTACCATATTTAGTTTACAAATAAAAGTTTAGAAGTTCGTAGGAAGTTTTGTTTTCTCCACAGGTCTACGGCATACGTAATTAAGAATTGGTCGTGTATATCTCCGACCGGGATTTTTAGCAATTACGTATTCGGTAAGTGGTTATACCTAATTTAAATTCCCAGGCCATTCCGGAACGCGACGCAGAGATGCCAGAACCGAAGCTGCCTCGTGAAACTGAAGATTTAAATAAATGACAAAATTTCATATTATTTCAGAATACGTTCAACGGTGTTATCACCAAGGACAGTGACCTTTTCTTTCAGACAGCTGATGGCACGGGCGGGGGAGCAAAAAATGAACGAGTGTTGTACCCCCAACCAAATGGAGAGTTCATCGGGGTATACGAAATATCCAATAGAAAGCGACTGCCTGCAACCTAAAGGAACGTAAATTTAAAACTAACAGGTACTCCTTTGAATTCCTATTTGTTGAATTGCGCCTTTTAAACTTTATGGTTGAACAATGTGACGATGACACCGAGGCTATACATATGTGTTGCTACGTAATTACGGTTTTGAACCGCTTGATTACAGACTTATTGGTAAATTAATATAGAATAAGACCACAATGTTATATTTAAATACTTACGAATTCTCACCGCTAGCTCATTCGGTAGATTATCGTGTTTGCAGTCCGCTCGGGTACTTGATTCAGGACAATCATCGCTTCATTGGTAAAATTAATACAGGTAAGGTGTAATAAATTAAAAGATTGATTGTCGCTTGAAATACTGAAGAATTTATTTATGCTTCGACGCTTCTAGGAAAAAGCTTTTGTTATCTCTTTGTGAACGGAAAGTTAATGATTTTAAACCAAAATAAAAGGAATGAATTGATAACATAATGAAATAAGGCTTACGTACGTTATCTCGCACGGGTTACATCTGCAGAGCTGGCTCCTCGTCAGAAATAAATCACTGAATTTATTTTAATCTCTAAACACAAAAACTGTTGTGATATTAAGGATCTCAGAAAACTATGAAGATTTCGTGACCAACCCTTAGGGAGGCTAAAATAAGAAGAAAGACCTGGAGAGAGTGGAGAGCGCCCGAAGCCTCTCGGCTCCGTTACTTACCCCCTCCCACCGAAGTCTCGGCCAATCAAGGCAACGTCGGTGTGGCAAACATTACAAAAAATAATACTGAATTTAGTACCTAGCGCAAATCATCGTACAGGGGTTGGAAGTAAAGATTCAAGAAAGTACTTCATAACACATCCCCGAAAACACCAGCAAAAAACTGCCGTTGTAACGAAGGTTTTTTGGCTTTAAACCCTTCAAAGAATTCCCACAATAAACTTTACAAAAAAACATCATTCACATAGAGATTCAGCATTAAAAAACCTAGGCAAAAAGTTGTACAGTTTACATACACAATAAGTTATAAAGTTTACAGTCTACATAAAAATATTAAAAAACAGCAAAATCAACACGTCCAAGCGGCCTAGCAGGAACATCGTTAAACGCAGCTTTCAGGTAGTAATGTCCATCAGGGCATCCAGAGCAACAGTAACGATCTTCGGCAGCGGAGAACGACTCAAAGAGAAGCGTCAACATGAAAGCAAAAAATAACATAATTAGGAAAGTACAAACATTTAGGCATCGAGGCACATAGAGTAAACAAAATTATCTGAATGGTAAATGTATTTGCAACAAGAGATCAGAGCATAGGGGAACTCCACATTATATGTTTATCGTGATGTATGTATACGAAGAACATCAACCCCCGTTTAAAGGACAGGCAATGTATAAGTGTAGTCAGTATTCCACCTTTTAATGGTACAGATTACTGGTTTAAGACATATTAAAACAAAACAGACAATAAAACAGACAACAAAAAAATAAAAGTATTTCAGTGATCCACATTGTTTCCTATAATTCAGGACAACAATCAGCGCTTCCTATAATTCAGGACAACGCTCATACCTTCCTATAATTCAGGACAGCACTCATACCTTCCTATAATTCAGGACAACACTCATACCTTCCTATAATTCAGGACAACACTGGAAATGAATGAGTCCTTCTTACTTAAGGCCACCCAAAAATTTCCAGCCACACATTAATAATACCACAAGTTTTATCACAGTTCACTGCAAAATAATTGTCGTCGATGTATTGCGTTTTAAGGCAATATTTATAATTATTATACTCAGAGCATTAGGGGTATCTTTTTAATGCTGACAACAATTATAGTAATTCAGATTTTATTTAATGTTGGCTAGAAAATAGTGTTAGAATATATTACATAAGAATAATGAACTACGTCATGGGCGCCAGCTTATTTTTGTACCGAGAATAAGACAAACTCGAATCAAAATAACGAGGGTATCAATGACCCGCGTTACTCCCACCAGAGAACTGCAATATTCAGATTAAGTAATTGTTACTATAAAATACAATAAAAATATTGTATGATATAGCCGTATTATAAAATGTGAAGTGTGGTCATCACATTCGGTTAATTACTCCGATGCGATTGTAGGGTGAATTGTATGTACACACTGTCTCAAAAGCGTCCTTTCAAAACAGTGCTATGTGAAAAGGGTGTGTGGAAATGTGTAGTGTAAATTTCATATCTTATTTTCATAATGCGTTGATTTGTCATGTTCTTACAAAACCACTTGAATGATAAATCAATCGAAACACGATTCACGTCGCAAAACAAAAAAAATTCAAAATTATTTGGAGAATTTTCCACTTGGTATGGGCCAACATTTCTAATTGGATTCCATCTCGATCTTCTTATCAACTTATCAAATTCCTGTAAATAAGTTCGCTCCTTATCACCACCGGCGGGTGATTCCGAATAATCACATTAAAGTTAATTAATGCCTATTGATGTCGTATGCAATCAGTCTTCCCCGTTAGTTGAATAAATCCAGACACTTGGCCTATGCTGAGCTTTATGTATTAATCTAATCATTATAAATCGAATTAAAATCCGAACTATTAATCGAACCCACCTCCTTTGCTACAATATGATTAATTAATAAATACCGATTATATCAGTCTATTTAAAAAAAATCAGCCATTGTACTTCCGTTTTCATTGATTTCGTTTTCCTATCAATTTGGGTTGCGGGTATGGGTACCGCCGCCCCGGGAACTATTTATTCTATAACCAGCACCTCTGTTAATTCCTACATCTGTCACTCCTGGACACTAACCACGATATTCCTATCCGCCCCTCATATCTCTTTCCTCCTTCTTTTCCTTTCCTTAAAATCCCTTAAGATGACATAGGCACTAAGGGAAATTATTTTCCTCAGGGCCTCCTGTGTGAAGCTAAATTTCATCGTAAATAAGTCTCTACTCTTCGTTGGAAAGATCGGTGTGTTTGGAGATATGTAAATTCGCAAGGGATCGAACCCGCGACTGAATCTTAAAGTAAGTTGATTACATCGGTGTGCTTTGCATTATATATTATTTCAGATTCGAACTGGGAAATATTTATATCCTATAAAGAAGGCACTAAAAATGATATCATTGAACACTAAAAATGATATCTCACGGTTATATCACGAGGATTGAACTCGAATTTAGGACAGTTCTTTATTTCTGTCGTCATTTTAACTGGTAGGTATAACTCTCAATATGTAAATACCTATAACATTACCACACATACGTAATGATGTATCGATGTACCTGACCGATTAGATATTATTTGATCGCGTAGCTTTTCTAGACATGGAACGCTTCCAGAATTACCTCAGTCCATATCATACATTGCCAGAAGGTATTATTTTCTACCTCAAACTAAGTATCAAACTTATCTTTTAATATTGTATGTAATCTTAGAGTAACATATATTGTTACTCTGAGTATGTAATACAATATCATTAACACTAGTCAATATATTCACTTTGAAAGGATATCGTACCAAGTACCTGCTTTCCCATATTTGAAATAAATGCTAATCCCAGAAAATAATAAAATGTGCATTTCTCCAATCCTAGCAGACAATAGAACTTTCTATTTACAAATGGACCCAAAATATCCATTAGCCATCTGCCGACGGGTCATAAACTGGTCTGTTGCTTTATCTAACTTTTATGAGGGTGTCTACATTTAATTTTTAAAGAATTTCGAATTCCATTATTTGGGTACTAGCTAGGTACCGACCCGGTCATAAAATAACTCTAAGCTTTATGGAATTCTCCGAAAAATAAGGAATGTGTTATAAATATAAGACCTTTCTGGGGTGCCATAAAATTAACATTGGCAATGGGTTTTTCTGAAATGCCGAAAGCCGAATAATTACAAATAAACATAATATTTGTTTTTACTATTAATCTGGAAATATTATCTCGTTTAAAAAGATTTACATTTAGTTTGTCTTAAACTATATAAATAAATCCATAATATTCAGATTCTTTTATCATTTAGACTGAGTTCAAATCACGTCGATTCTAGCAGAAGTTCACATTATGTGGTCTCCGCATATGTCTAAAACCATTTCGAGGAAGGTTTCGATTCAGAATGCTGGTCTAACACCACTTTCATCGTGATGGGAGACACTGAACCTACAAAATACTTTAATAGTTTTATTTTTCAAAAGATTTAAATGCGCTGTGGTAACGTATTTAATTTACAACCGGCTTCCCGTATTTCTACCGATTTATCGTTTTTTTTTTTTTTTTTTTCGCTCTTTAAAACATAGATTTTATTCTACATTTTTTTTCACGCCAAAACGGCAATTATACCAAATTCTTTCGATAGAAAAAAAAAACGCAAGTAATGCTCGCGCATTTTCTAGTTATGGTGATTCTATAAATGCTATTAGACAATCCCCACGAGGTTTTCGCTCTAATTTAAACAATTCATGTTTTATGAAACACCTTCACAATTTTCGCCTAAATATTATCGTTTTCTATATTGGCGCGCTGTCTCTAATATTCGAATTTAAAAATGGTCTCTTCTTCTTTTTGAGAGGACACACCGCGTCTTAAGTTTCAAATTTGGCGGTAAAACCAAAACGCGTGGGTGGACTAACGGTTTAAAATGGCGTTCTTTCGAAAGACGGCGTGTTTCCAAAACAGAGCCTGTCGATATTGATTATTCAACGGTCAAAACACATGCTGGTTTAAGATAACGGCATTTGAAAAGACGCGCGAACTTTTTAAAATGCGAACACTTGAGATGCGTGATTTAAAATACCGGCGTTTGAAAAA
Organism: Limnephilus lunatus; assembly: GCA_917563855.2. Lineage (NCBI taxonomy): Eukaryota > Metazoa > Arthropoda > Insecta > Trichoptera > Limnephilidae > Limnephilus > Limnephilus lunatus. Next base: position 25,050,873 of record OU830596.1, read on the forward strand.
ACACGTGGGTCAAAATGGATGCTAGCGGTTTAAAATATCTCTTTAAAAAACGGCGTGTTTCTAAAACAAAACACGTGGATTCACAGTTCAATTAACAATTCACAATCACTTATTTACCTATATATTTAAAGGGAAAAAATAGTTATTATTTACATATGTATACATACATCACGAAAAAAATATGGAGTTATGAAAAAAATCAAGGAAGCGATAAATATCCCGAATCAAGTTGGCCTCACGTTGGAGGGCGCCAGTGCTACGTAATTACGGTTTTGAACCGCTTGATTACAGACTTATTGGTAAATTAATATAGAATAAGACCACAATGTTATATTTAAATACTTACGAATTCTCACCGCTAGCTCATTCGGTAGATTATCGTGTTTGCAGTCCGCTCGGGTACTTGATTCAGGACAATCATCGCTTCATTGGTAAAATTAATACAGGTAAGGTGTAATAAATTAAAAGATTGATTGTCGCTTGAAATACTGAAGAATTTATTTATGCTTCGACGCTTCTAGGAAAAAGCTTTTGTTATCTCTTTGTGAACGGAAAGTTAATGATTTTAAACCAAAATAAAAGGAATGAATTGATAACATAATGAAATAAGGCTTACGTACGTTATCTCGCACGGGTAACATCTGCAGAGCTGGCTCCTCGTCAGAAATAAATCACTGAATTTATTTTAATCTCTAAACACAAAAACTGTTGTGATATTAAGGATCTCAGAAAACTATGAAGATTTCGTGACCAACCCTTAGGGAGGCTAAAATAAGAAGAAAGGCCTGGAGAGAGTGGAGAGCGCCCGAAGCCTCTCGGCTCCGTTACTTACCCCCTCCCACCGAAGTCTCGGCCAATCAAGGCAACGTCGGTGTGGCAAACATTACAAAAAATAATACTGAATTTAGTACCTAGCGCAAATCATCGTACAGGGGTTGGAAGTAAAGATTCAAGAAAGTACTTCATAACAGTGTCAATGTCTGGTCCATCGGTAAGGGTCTTCCCACATTGTCCTGTTAGGAGAGGATGCTCACCATAGACTGATCGGGTCACGCGAGATGCTGGAAGCAATTCCCTTTCGCGGAACCGTGTCGAGAGAATGGGCGTGACGAGACGGATATGAAATGAGTTGCCAAACGGTATGTAAGGACGCAGTTTGCTGACGGAGGCGTTTTGGCCAAAAGCATCTCGGGTTGCCGGCAAGGTAGTGTGGGAGGAGCATAGGCAGTACATTTTGTGGAAACAAACCCTGCAGCGCCTGCACATTTTTTAATTCTATCGACCTAGAAGCTAACATAACGCCTAGACAATACTTAGGTTGTATGTTCGCTCCTAGAGGTGGTTTATTCGTTGGACCGGTCACGCAGGGGGAAGGATCTGTCTATCACAAGCGGTAGCCACATGTTCGCGAGTAGAGCCGTGACAAGGGACGAATTGGATTACCCCTTCTAGAGCCAGTAACGTAGTCCCGGAGGTGTTCGATACTGGGGTTGATTGGGAAAGGTTTGAAGGCATGCCGTCCTTCCTTGGTTATGAAAGGGTCCGGGTATCTGGTTGGTCATCAAGAGATCTTCTGGGTGCCATGGGTATAGCCTTGACATGCTTTGGTCGGGAGGTCGTGTCCGGAGAGCCGACCACCTGGTCAATTTGGTCAAGTGGAGGAGCCAGTACTAGATTGCAAAAAATGCATGATCCATTCTATCCATCCCTCCCTTATCCCTTCCATCTTAGGTACGAATTTTGCGTTTACTAACAATATAATATTATCAAAATTATGTATAGGGTTCAGCCATGGAGAGATGCGGAGGAGCCGTCAAATAACTAAATGAAACATTCTAGGTATGTATTTTAAAATCTATTAAGACGTATAGGATCATAGATCAACTTTATAGGCTTCCCAGAATTACAGGGGGTACTGCGAGAGTATTAAAACAACGTAAATTATTAGGGACGTAATGGGGATATTTTTAGGATAGAGTTAGACAATAAGTATCCTTCATACGTTCAAAAGATACAGAGAAATTCTTCCACACCTTACCTAAAAGAACCAAAAGTTACCACATATAGACATTAAATACCTATTCTAGATTTTCTAGAGCCTTTGAAACAAAAAATACACAACGTAAAGGAAAGGGTTTATTGTAAAGTTTTCCCGGAAGGAGAAAGCCTTTTGCTGTGTTCAGTCACAGGGGTGGGAAAAACGAGTCATGATTCAAGACATTATTGGCGAATCAAACAGTACGAGAGAAGGGTCTACCGTCCGGAGATCGAAACGCAAGAGAGGGGAGGTATTAAAACCCAAGTAAGGGCCTGACACATCACAAGTTGGTAATAACGTTTCCTCACTCTCTTCCCACTAGCTTCCCCTCCCCCTACTTTTCGTTTCTTCCTTTTTCAAAATTTGTCGTACCTAAATGTTTTGTATCCCTCCTCCTTGCAGGTAGGTTACTGTCCGTTCTACTTCCCCCCTCCCCCCGGGGTTTTTTTTTTTTTCTTCCACAACTCTAGACTTTTCACAACCTTTCTATTATCCTACACCCCGATGGTCATCGTATTTAAATTATTTATCTTTTTTACTTTTAAGAATTCTTGAGCGTTTTTTCCCAATTCGGCCCTGCCTCTATCGGTCCACTAGTGCTCTCCCCTATACCTGTTTTCAAACTGTCGCCCTGCAGTCCTTAAGTAACCATTTTTTTCGCATTCTTCGGTATCCGCTGTTATCTGTTATCTGGCTTTAAGAGGCGCCCGGGCCACATTTTATTTACAATTTTACCCTAACACTATTGTAAGTAAACCTTTTCAAATCCGGACCGTATTTAACATAAAACGTCTTCTCGCAATGTAGTTGAATTTTCTCATCGGCCCGCCCCAGTTGGAGTAAGAAAAAATATCAAATTTCGGTGACTATGAACTCATCCGTTTACCAACTAAACGTGTATCCTCTTAATATCTCCATGGCCTACATCTGTACGTACCCTGCGCTCTGTCGGGTCCGTATTTTTTTGTTTCCGCACGCAATTCTATGACCGACCCTTTTTTCTATGGTTTGTTTGTGCCCCTTTTTTTTTGTTAAACTATCTCTATTCAATATAACGATTAGAGTAGATATCTATGTTTACTCCGGTAAACAGAACTACTCAACGCTGGTTCGATTGCATAATTTTTAAACTAATCGTCTGGTCACTCCAATCTAACAACCCTTCAAAGCCTATTGGAGGTTGACTAACATCAATATTATCACCCCGGCGATTTGATATTGAATGCATTATTGGAGGACTATCTCACCTAATACGTGACACACTTTCTCGCCGCTTCTTATCGAAGGTTGGATACCATTAAATACTCTTGATTATTTTTGTTCAAAAATTTTTTTTTTTTTTTTATTTTTTTTTCTACATAACTCCAACTGACTTCCAACCCGTTTGAACCTAAATCTCTCCTACCCGTGTGGTTCTAACCCAACCCATGTCTAAATCCACTAACCGTTAGCCGATTACGTTTCCTCCCTAAGCAAAAAAAAAACCTTTTCTCCCTTTAACATGGTAATAAATTATTATATTTTTTCTTTCCAGGATGGCTTAACCCAAACATGTCTAAATCCACTAACCCTTAAGCTGATTACGTTTCCTCTCTAAGCAAAAAAATTCCTTTTCTCCCTAAAACATGGTAAAATTTATTATATTTTTTCTTTCCAGTGTGGCTTAACCCAAACATGTCTAAATCCACAAATTGTTTAGCTGATTTCGTTTCCTCCCTAAGCTAAAAAATTCCCTTTCCTCCCTAAAACATGGTAAAATTATTATATTTTTTCTTTCCAGTGTGGCTTAACCCAAACATGTCTAAATCCACTAACCGTTAAACTGATAACGTTTCCTCCCTAAGACCAAAAAAAATCCTTTAGGTACTCACTTAAACATGGTAATATTTTTTCTTCTCTAACTAACCATACGTAGGTATTCTAACAATGGTTGATCCTATTTCCTCCCTAAGCTACAAGCACCTTCACAAAACATATACATGTATAACGTGTCTACACAGGTTTTTTTTCTCAACGATTCAATTCTCTTCCGAGTGATTATAACGGGTGTTTTTAACTATTGTTTTTTTTCCCACCCCGGTTCGTTACATAACTGACCTAGTTGTCGCAGTCGAACGCAAAGTCATAAATCTTCAATCTTTATGATGTATTTGCCGGACCCTTTTTTTGTTGCATCCCATTTTTTTCTCCGCACTCTGACTGAAAAGGCAATGACCTACATTTAAACAGATGAAGTGATAAATCTTCGTTAATGGTTTGTTGACATTTTTTTTTTCTTCTTTTCCGTATTATCTACCTGTCTAAGCGGCAATGACCTACATTTACAGATTTAAACTCTTGGCGTGATAAATTTTGCTACTGATTTCTTTATATGTTTTTTTTTTTTTTTTTTTTTTTACCCACACAATAATTAGTAACTATCCTTCGAATTGCACAAAGATACACAGAAACTCCCCCAGCTTGTAAAACCTTACCTCCTGGTTTCGCGGCAACACTTGTGATGTGTCAGGCCCTTACTTGGGTTTTAATACCTCCCCTCTCTTGCGTTTCGATCTCCAGACGGTAGACCCTTCTCTCGTACTGTTTGATTCGCCAATAATGTCTTGAATCATGACTCGTTTTTCCCACCCCTGTGACTGAACACAGCAAAAGGCTTTCTCCTTCCGGGAAAACTTTACAATAAACCCTTTCCTTTACGTTGTGTATTTTTTGTTTCAAAGGCTCTAGAAAATCTAGAATAGGTATTTAATGTCTATATGTGGTAACTTTTGGTTCTTTTAGGTAAGGTGTGGAAGAATTTCTCTGTATCTTTTGAACGTATGAAGGATACTTATTGTCTAACTCTATCCTAAAAATATCCCCATTACGTCCCTAATAATTTACGTTGTTTTAATACTCTCGCAGTACCCCCTGTAATTCTGGGAAGCCTATAAAGTTGATCTATGATCCTATACGTCTTAATAGATTTTAAAATACATACCTAGAATGTTTCATTTAGTTATTTGACGGCTCCTCCGCATCTCTCCATGGCTGAACCCTATACATAATTTTGATAATATTATATTGTTAGTAAACGCAAAATTCGTACCTAAGATGGAAGGGATAAGGGAGGGATGGATAGAATGGATCATGCATTTTTTGCAATCTAGTACTGGCTCCTCCACTTGACCAAATTGACCAGGTGGTCGGCTCTCCGGACACGACCTCCCGACCAAAGCATGTCAAGGCTATACCCATGGCACCCAGAAGATCTCTTGATGACCAACCAGATACCCGGACCCTTTCATAACCAAGGAAGGACGGCATGCCTTCAAACCTTTCCCAATCAACCCCAGTATCGAACACCTCCGGGACTACGTTACTGGCTCTAGAAGGGGTAATCCAATTCGTCCCTTGTCACGGCTCTACTCGCGAACATGTGGCTACCGCTTGTGATAGACAGATCCTTCCCCCTGCGTGACCGGTCCAACGAATAAACCACCTCTAGGAGCGAACATACAACCTAAGTATTGTCTAGGCGTTATGTTAGCTTCTAGGTCGATAGAATTAAAAAATGTGCAGGCGCTGCAGGGTTTGTTTCCACAAAATGTACTGCCTATGCTCCTCCCACACTACCTTGCCGGCAACCCGAGATGCTTTTGGCCAAAACGCCTCCGTCAGCGAACTGCGTCCTTACATACCGTTTGGCAACTCATTTCATATCCGTCTCGTCACGCCCATTCTCTCGACACGGTTCCGCGAAAGGGAATTGCTTCCAGCATCTCGCGTGACCCGATCAGTCTATGGTGAGCATCCTCTCCTAACAGGACAATGTGGGAAGACCCTTACCGATGGACCAGACATTGACACATATGTATAGCCTCGGTGTCATCGTCACATTGTTCAACCATAAAGTTTAAAAGGCGCAATTCAACAAATAGGAATTCAAAGGAGTACCTGTTAGTTTTAAATTTACGTTCCTTTAGGTTGCAGGCAGTCGCTTTCTATTGGATATTTCGTATACCCCGATGAACTCTCCATTTGGTTGGGGGTACAACACTCGTTCATTTTTTGCTCCCCTGCCCGTGCCATCAGCTGTCTGAAAGAAAAGGTCACTGTCCTTGGTGATAACACCGTTGAACGTATTCTGAAATAATATGAAATTTTGTCATTTATTTAAATCTTCAGTTTCACGAGGCAGCTTCGGTTCTGGCATCTCTGCGTCGCGTTCCGGAATGGCCTGGGAATTTAAATTAGGTATAACCACTTACCGAATACGTAATTGCTAAAAATCCCGGTCGGAGATATACACGACCAATTCTTAATTACGTATGCCGTAGACCTGTGGAGAAAACAAAACTTCCTACGAACTTCTAAACTTTTATTTGTAAACTAAATATGGTAATTAACCGCTCGACGCCGTTTATGTGAGCTTTCGCAAATTGAACGTTTTCGTAGATTACTAGATATGTTCTAACTATTGAAATTTAATTATACCAAATTCGATATCATTCCTGACTCCCGAACCCTTGCTAAGATTATTTAAATCTAGTTAAGTTTATTATTAATTTCGTTCTTTCGCGGTCTATCACGACATTTTTATAAAAGGAATGAAATTTATTATCGCAAAACTGGGGCCATTATTGTAAACCTAGAACGACTGTTTATTCGTTGACCCGTTATTACTTTAAATTAAGTTAGTTAAGTCCCCCTCCCCCATCCGAATTTGCACCATTTATTATTATTATTAAAATTCAAGGCCGATATTTTCTTTTTAGGGTAAATATTTATAGATATCTTTTATCTCTCTACATAATAAACGATAACAATCACGAACTTTTACCGACGATTATTTTTGTGAATAATTAACACAACACCAGATAAGATATAAGACCGTCATTCTCATAATACGTATTTACTGACTTTTATTTCGTCCAATCGATAGGTTAAATATTATTATTAGAATGTATTGATTTAAGTATTATCCTCTTCAATCAATTAACACTTTTCACCACTGACACGTGAATCAAGTCATGTATTTTCCACTGAATTTAATTCACAAACACAATCATGCTTATCAAAAAGGTTAATCCCACAATACAACAGTCTCGATTTTTCTAAGTCCAGCAATCAATTTCCGATACACGCACGATTTTCAGCCTTCCTTTCCTGAAATCTAGCACCGAACTTCCTTTCCCCGCCCAAACTAACCCTTTTAATACCACGTTTCTCCCATCAATCAAATTTAAATTTTGCAACTTACAACCTTATGAACGCGTAATATCGTCCTTGTTCCACACCAATATCCCATACCGTCGGTTCACCTTTTTTCCTTCTAAGGTCTCGTTCTGATCGACCCGCCTTCGTACGATGATACTCTTCTGTTGCAATCGATCAGGGGCGTATTTGGGTCTAAACATCTAATTCCCACTCGAGTCTCCGCATGATTAGTGGATATAATCCACCTTTTATCGTGTGAATAATTAATTCAACTTTTCTCGAAAATCTATAGTGTCCGTTCTACTCCTTTTTAATTTGCTTCCAAATACGGTGTGTTGCATCCGAAGCTATCTTCGAAAATGACAGCCTCAAATGCAACTGGCGATATGGACTGTAAATTACGAAAATACGAAAAAGAATTGATTGCAGCTGAATGCTTATATGTGTGATGTTAAATTGTGGACTACAAGGAAGTAAGGAAAACCAAGGCACTTACCAAATTAGAAGGCGAACACATAACTTACAAAAAACACTTCCTTCCAATGTCACAAGTCGACTTGTAGTAACCAATTGTTGGTTGTTATTGTTGTCACGGTTTCCAGCTTTCTTCAGCAATGTGACATGGTTGGGGAAGGTAGGAAGGATAAAAATGACATCCCGGTAGGTACTGTGCACATTATCACTTCAAAACCAAACATTCCCGCCCCCGAGAAGAGATTGAAATCTCTTATCTACGACCGATGGTAAATCACACACTTCCGAATACTGACAACAAACAAATGAATCTAATAACAACCTACAATTAACAAACGACAAACAATCATTCAATCTTTGTTCAACGAAAAACTTTAACGAAATTAAAAAATAGGAACGTAAGTCTAAAATAAAGCTAAAATTAGTACATAACGAATATGTTCCTAAGATAAGTTATCTAAGAACTATCTTTTATAGCAACCGACACTGCGGTAAATCGAACAAAAAGAAAGGAGAAAACAAACGAGAACGAAAACGATAAATATAAAATTAAAAATAAAATTACGAGTAAAATGTTTCAGAGTGGTAATGGATAGAGTTTGACAACTGGTCGACGAAAAGTTCCTTGTGCAGTTTTAACTGTCACAACCCGTACGATTTGATCAGGACCCGGATGACATTCCTCGATGCGTCCCAGTGACCAGTGCATAGATGGAAATCTTCCATCATTTAATAGCACCAAATCTCCAACATTAAGATTAGGTGATGAAGTTATCCACTTTCCACGTTGTTGAAGGGTGTGCAAATATTCTTCGATTCCAAAATGCCTGAGTTATTTTTTGCAACAATTGCCAACTTGATAACCTATTCATTGGTACTTCAGACCAATCAGGTTCCGGAACCGATGTAAGAGGAGCCCCTATCAAAAAATGACCAGGTTTCAATGCTTCAAGTTCAGATGGATCAGAAGACAATTGAGATAATGGACGAGAATTCAAGATGGCTTCTATTCGACTAAACAATGTTGCTAATTCCTCAAACGTGAGTACTTGTTCACCTATTACTCGTTTTAGGTGATATTTTGAAGATTTTATTCCTGCCTCATATATGCCTCCAAAGTGAGGAGCAGAAGGGGGGTGAAAATACCATTTGATTTGCCGCGTGGTGGCAGCAAATGTGAGGTAATCACGAGCTGATAAGTAAAGAACGAAGTTTGTGTGGTTATCACTAATGATACAAGAAGGTAATCCCCTTCTGGCTAAAAAGCGATCCAAAGTCACTAAAAAGGCTTCTGTGGATAATTCAGATTCAACATCTAAGTGTACTGCCTTAGTACTTAAACAAATGAATAAGCACAAATAAGCCTTCAAAACTTTGGCTCCTCTACGCCTACTTTTCTTTATTGAAAATAGATTACCAAAATCTACCCCAAGATTGAGGGAAGGATGACCTTCACTAAACCTAATTTGGGACAAATCTCCCATCATAGGCTGTACACCAACAGGACGAGCTTTAAAACATGTTACGCATTTACCAAGATGCGATCGAATGACGTTTAGAGTGTAAACAATTAAATGTTTTGATTGTGAAATTGAAAATAACGTCCTAAGCCCCACAAGTAAATAATTTTTATGGTACGAGTCAATAATCAAATTTGTAAAATTACTTTTCTTGGGCAAAAGTTCAAGATGTTGGACATTAGAGGCGATATGGACATGCTGCAATCGCCCACCACCTCTGAATAAACTAACCGAATTCAAAAAAGGTATAATCTGCCAAACGTGAGACAAATTTTGACAAGTTTTACCTGTAACTGGATGAAATTGCACGAATTGCACTTTCATAAACCACGATTTTAGAACTGAACGAAGTTCTTCAGCAGTTAACTTACAGGCAATTTGGTGAGCTCTGAAATACAATATTAACTTCACACTATCTTGTTGAAGTTTAGGCTCAATCAAAAATACATCATTCAACGAATGGTTAGAAGATGTTTTTATTCGATACGAGAACGAATCAGTTTGGGAATCCCAAACAATACCTAATAACTTAATGTTATTGGCATGATCTAAATCAATTTCTATAGGTGCTTCCTGGTGTGAGATTGGAATATCAGAAAGCAGTTCACGACAATTACTCGACCACTTGCTCAATTCAAAACCGCCAAGATTAAGTAGTTCCACCAAGTCTCGCTGCAATTTACGTGCCGATTCAAGTGTGGATGCTCCAGTTAAAATATCATCAACGTACGTATTTTCTAATAAAACTTTTGATGCTGTTGAAAATTTGGCATCTACTTCCGATGCGAGTTGCTGTAAACTATGTATCGCGAGAAACGATGCCCAAGCCGTTCCGTTTGTAACAGTTTGCAGTTCAAATTCTTTAATCATTTGTTCTGGGGATTCACGCCATAAAATATGTTGATAGGATCTATCCTCTGGTCGAACCAATATTTGTCTATACATTTTGCAAATATCTGTTGTAAAGACAATTTTGTGCGTTCTGAAATTTGAAATTAACTTCACAATATCTTGCTGAAGTTTAAGTCCTACTAAAAGTATATCATTTAACGACTGGTTAGAAGATGTTTTTGAACTTGCGTCAAAAACAACTCTAAGCTTTTTAATGGATCCAGTATCCTTAATCACACAATGATGAGGAATGAAATATTTTCCAGTCGAAACTGATGAACTTGTCACATCTATCATGTGGCCCAAAGATTCATATTCTCTCATTAAGTGAATGTAATCAGATTTTATATCTGGATGCCGAGAGAAACGGCGCTCCAGGTGATGCAGACGAGATACTGCCGAATGATAAGAATCACCAAGAGCCGATTTAACTTCCCTGAATGGAAGTGGAACAACGTACCGTCCCGCATCGTCTCTATAATGCTGAGTTGAAAATATTTCATCACAAAGCAACTCTTCTGTAGATAACGGTGAAGGATGATTTGGAAGGTCTTCGATTTCCCAAAACGTTTTCAAAATAGTCTCAATCGTCGATTCTGACGTCGTCACAAACGAATTCATGGAAGGAGACACGCTGTGATCGACATTTCCCATTAAAATCCATCCAAAAGCCGTGTTCAATGCTATCGGTTCATTCACTTTTCCTACCACCCGCCCTGAACGAAGAACGGATGAAAACAACCCAGCACCCAATAAAATATCTATTGTAGAGGGCTTATCGAAATTTGGATCTGCCAAAGTTAAATTTCTCAAATGATCCCAGTCTCCCCGATGAATGGGAGAACTAGGCAACTGTGCACAAATGCTTGATAACACGACGAAATCCGCATCAAAAAGCTCATTCGAACATAGAGGACGGATCCGACACTTGACCAGTCCCTTCTGCGCGATGGCCGACAACTGTCCAATTCCTCGAATAGGAATTTGTTTATTAGAACAGTCGAGGCCCAAACGAATTGCACAATCATTTGAAATAAAATTTGCCTGACTTGCACAGTCCAATAATACACGAACCTTGTGGAAATTACCCTTTTTATCACGAGCTTCTACGATAGCCGTAGCTAACAAAACTGATGATTGGCTAGAGCTCGATAACACGTTGGGATTATTAAACCTCTCCAAATGAGGTGTGGTTGCCGCGATGGCCGATACGATTGGTTCGATGGTTTCAGGTGGGGAATCAAGTATCTCTTGTCTAGAAGTGTTATCGAAATTGTTGCTATTTGACGCCTGTACTTGGCTGTTTACGTCACGAGAAAAATGCAACAACGAATGATGATTTTTATGACACCGAAAACAATTAAAACGCGACGAACAGTTCTTGACCAAATGCTGACCGGAAAGACAATTCTGACACAATTTATATTTCTTCACAACATCGAATCTAGCACGTGGTTGTAGCTTTAAAAACTGGTCACACTTTGAGAGAAAATGTCCACCTTTACATATTAAGCACACCGATTTTTGTGTACTGACAAAAGAATTTAATAAGCGATTTGGTTTTGCTTTTGGCGCTTCATTTTTCACACCGTACCCATGAACTGATTCATAAATTTTAGATTGTGATTCTAAAAACAACAATAACTGCGAAAATGAAGGAATTTCGTCCTTGTGACCCATTATCTCGAAGTTAGTTCTGAGGTCATCAGGAATTTTCTTCAAAACAATATGTAGTAATAAAAATGACCACTGATCTGTTGGAAAATGTAAGGCTTCTAACGCCTGAATATTTTCCTTCAAAACATTAACGACAGATCTGAGCGAATCCTTTTTTATTATGGGGCATGAGATAATGTTCTCTACATGTCTGTCTGCAATTATCCGTTTGTTATGAAAACGATCTCTCAACAAATTGTAAGCAATTGGATAATTGATTGCGGAAACCGGAAGATGCTTTATAATATTCAACGCGTCACCCGATAGCGCTCCTAACAAATAATGCAGTTTATGTATGTCACTTAGAGACTCATTATTATGAATAATTGCATCGAACGTATTTATAAAATTTATCCATTCAGTAATTCCACCCGAAAAAGTTGGCAAGCTAATTTTTGGAAGTGAAAAACCGAGACTATTTGATGTTTTTATTGAATCTTCCTTTGGTGGAAAAACTGCTAGATAATTCGTATGAATTTCAAAATACATGTTCATAAAGGTTTTATATTTATTTTCCAAATCGGTTAAGTCTAGCTCTTTACTCTTTGACGTTTCTAAGATCACATAAGATTCAACAAAATCATTCCTTTGCTTTTCGATATCTTTGATTCTAACCAGTAAACTATTTCTATCTATTAAATTACCAGAAATAACTGCTTTGATCGATGAATCATGAATTTCCCGAAGACCTAGAATGGCCAATTTATTACGGACAATAGCAGAAGCAGCCATTTTATACAAAGATTGAATAATAATAATCCCTTGCTAATATTTGAAAATAGAATTCAACAAACGAAAAATGCGCAATTTACCACGAATTTTATCCCCTTTGAGGTGACAATATTCGAAGGCCGAAATGCCAGGAATATTAGGAACACGGGATCAAGGTTAAAGGAAAAACACATACAAGCATCCAACTCCAAAGGCTCACGAAATCTGGCTCGAAGGACCAAAAATGTTGCATCCGAAGCTATCTTCGAAAATGACAGCCTCAAATGCAACTGGCGATATGGACTGTAAATTACGAAAATACGAAAAAGAATTGATTGCAGCTGAATGCTTATATGTGTGATGTTAAATTGTGGACTACAAGGAAGTAAGGAAAACCAAGGCACTTACCAAATTAGAAGGCGAACACATAACTTACAAAAAACACTTCCTTCCAATGTCACAAGTCGACTTGTAGTAACCAATTGTTGGTTGTTATTGTTGTCACGGTTCCCAGCTTTCTTCAGCAATGTGACATGGTTGGGGAAGGTAGGAAGGATAAAAATGACATCCCGGTAGGTACTGTGCACATTATCACTTCAAAACCAAACACGGTGTATCCTGAATATTCGATATAACTGCCCTACTTTCTTGGCTTAACTCAAATCCAATTTCAACTCTTTAACCTACAACATATCCCGACAGTTATCTATTAAGCATTCATTATTTTAAACTTCTCCCAACACGTCACTGCCTAGATATTCCGACGTTTTAACATTTGGCTATGGATTTTCTAATAAATTTGTGACTGAATATCCTGTATCGAACGTACCGCTAGTGTGCACACTCAGCCGTGTCCGTTTCTGGCTACATGTCGCGTTTCTTGTGTTCGTATACAATTTTAATATTTCTCGCGTTTGCAAACGCTCATGTGCAATCTCTAACCCCTTGATTTACCTCCCCGCAAAGTCGTGATGCTCTTAGAACCTTATTTTATAATAATCTAAACTTTTATAACCTCGATTCTCCTTTCCTATGGCTATAACCACTGCCAAGATCCCATTCCAATCCTGCCTTCGAACGTTTTTTTTTCCTTTTTCCTAGTTCCTCCTACATTTTACATCCTTCTCTGGCACCAAAACCGATAAATCTCCCGTAGTTTCTCGCCTAGTGATCAAGAAAATACTTGAGTTTTCAAATAATTTAAAATCCTGACAGGTCGTTAATTTTTATGCTTTTTCACTAATTTCTTTCTCCTATCATCTGTATGTAAAATCAAGTGGTGATTTCAGCTTAATGCGTACCTTAGAGACCCAAAATCATGTCGGATGTCTCACACTCAAGACCCACTTAAGTAACAAGAGATCGTAAACCTTCCCTCCCCTCTAAACTAACGGACAAAAATCCAATACAAAATCTTAGATTTCATATGGTCACTAACATGAATTGATTTCCCTCGACTACCTCGAAGAGATCGGCTCCTGTGGGTTTTCCACGTCTAACACTTTCCCCCATCGTCTACCTGCAGAATCCGCTAGATATTTGTCTGGAAAAAGCGGTTAAGACCGTCAATGTCCACTCCCGTTTCACGATTACTAAGTAATCGAGATCGCTTGCTACTTTACTTATCAGTGCATGATATTTGTCCTTTTGAATTTTCCGCCATCGAGATCCTCGCAAAACTTTCCGATTCCAGACGTGAAATCAACTGTTGTTGATCCCCTCCTGCTCCCATAAAAACGCGATTTATGACCAAGTTAGAAGTGGTACTATCCTCTTAAAATATCTGCCCGACCAAACCGTGAGATAATCTTTGAATCTTAATTTTTCAAATCCCTAATCCCACGCCCCCAGCCTGTGATTGGTTTAAGACGCACCTACTGTCCTCATCTCTATTCTGATTGGATAGTCGATTTTTTTTCCTAACTGCTTACACCCCTTCGTGGCAAGGAAACCCCCAAAAGTTTAAAGAAGATTCCTTTAATATTGATTTTAAAACCACCCGAAAGATGTCGATAGTGTGATCATATTTTACATTTAAAAAAAATTTTACCCACCTATACCGGAATGAAACAGGTTCATCACAACGTGGGCTGTCATTTTGTTATTTGTTTAGGTTACTATGGAGAATTCTTTAGCAAAAATTCAAATATAAGTATTCTAATAAGAATATTTATTGTACAAATATAAAATAGGTACTAATCTACATTTTGACCTAAGCCGACTGCTATACTAATATTATGAATGTGAAAAGGCGCGTATTTGATTGTTGATTGATTGGGGGAATGTGAGCTTGGAGGGGGGGGGGGGGGGGTGGTGAATATGCTAGCGAAGCCGGGGGGCAAAAGCTAGTTACTAATAAAGTACATAATATTAATCTAACTCATGTGAAAATCATTCCAAAATAAACAACATACGTCCTTACATTGTTTCACTAATCTGTTTATTAATTATGTTTCGGAAGATTTTTTTATTATATTTAATTTTTTTATTTAACGACAATATAAAAATACAAAGTAAAGCAGTTTGTTCACAGTCCTCCTCACTAGGTATTCCTGTTCCGAGGCGGACTGAATGTTGTTGTAAGGGTGCTTATCACAATTGCCTCATCTTTTCTTGATTTTCACAAAATAAACAATAAATAAAAAATAAAAAGTATTTATGTTTGTTGTCTGCAGGTTGCGTTGGCGTTACTGCATAATTTTGATTATTTCCTCATCTTCATGTTTACTTAGCCCTAATTTGAAGTCAAAAACTTTTGTGTCTCCGTGGTGCTCTTAATTTCAATTGGAAGGCCATTATATAGTTTTGTAGCACGGAAATTATGGTTTCTCTGGCCAAGAGATTTAATTTCGATTTGTTCGGTAGGTTTGAGGCTTTCGTCCTTGTAGGTGTACCTTGTCAGCAAGGTACTCATATTTTTCTTTAAATTTGAAAAGTACATTTTTTAGTATAGTTTAGTAATGCTGAATACATTAGGGTTTTTAAAAATTTCTTTTGATGGAGTTCTTATGGGTACTTTCAGAATTATTTTTATTATTGCCTTTTATGTTTTAACTAGCTGCTTTATTTGGACGTAAGAGCTTACTCTCGATCATTTGCGGGTATATTTACGCTTGAAAAAAAAATCTGCGGTTTTTTTTTACAATTTTAACCTCCTATTTTCTCGCTTCTTTAGATAGATGTGCGATTGGCAAGGAAAATGTATGGATTATTTCACACCTTTGAACGCACCTTGCGTAAACACTACCAGGCAAATAAAAATTGGGGTTCCGAAATGAACTGTACTTGGCCCGATTCTGTTTTTGATGTATATAAATGATTAATGTAATTTTGTAATCCCTGGAAAAATTATTTCTTACGCCGACGACACGGCAATAATAGTAAACAGCGATTCGTGGATCGATTATTTATTTTTCTAAGGAAAAATAATGTATTGCACTTGTTTCAACATGGCTAAAATGAAACAAACTTATTTTAAACTACAGCAAAACATTTTGTTTAACTTTTTATAAAAACAAACATAATTATAACTTTAAAACTAGAATCCACAATACAACAACAAAGAAACATGTTCAATGTGCAATGAACTCACACTAAATAGCAAATCACAAATTTGATAAAACCATCTCGAAATTAACATGTCTTACATACGCATTTTATAGACTTAAGGAAGTACTCAATCTTGAAAAATTGAAAATGATCTACTACTCCCTGATACCATCTTCAATAATCAACGCCAATCTACGGCATTACAGGATGGGGTGGTGCGCTTGATGAATATATAAAGCCTTTACAAAACACTCAAAAGCGCATTATTAAAGTTATGTATAATACTAAAAAAGCATTCTCTACAGAGTTATCATTCAAAGAGACTAAAATATTAAATATTTGTAAATTATTTATATTGCAGACTATAAAATATGTATTTAAACACTAAAATTGTTTTGTATAAAATGAAAATAGAATTAGCAAAGGACTAATAATGCGTTTTACCCAAACCATATACCAAATTAATTGCAAACATAAAACAGTTTTATTGATTCTTGTACATTTATAACTAAATAAAATACACTTTAAAAACTTGAATAAATAAGCTGCGGTTTAAATAACAATATTTTTAATACATCAAACACAATCTTGAAAGAGTAGATATTTTATCATAATCGTTGAATCTAATTATAATGTAAATAATCAACAAAAGTTTTTTTGTTCTAATATAGGTATCTAGGTATCTAAGTACCTATCTACAAAGTAATTAAATAATTCTAATAACAAATTAGTAACTGTATTATGTATGTAGATGTTCTTAGTGCTCCACTATTTGCAGTTGTTGAGGAAATTATAGTGGAACCTGTAGCCCACCTCAGGTTTAGTGTGATCTATCTGGTCGTCACTGTTGAACAACACCGCCAGCTGACCGAAGGGGTAGGCTGAAACATTCACATCAGAATACTATTTTATAAATAATAAGGCTGGGCATATGCTGAGATGCAGACCGTGCAGCACAGTTCAAAGCAGAGCAACGCAGATTTTTTAATGTATAAATGAACACAAGCGCATGCGGTGCAGGCACGATTGGGGTGTGTTGTGAGGCTGCAGGTAACGGCGAGGGGAGGGAGACGAGGAAAAGGAAGGTGGGGAAGTACCTGGCTATTCAGATCTGTTGAGCGATTCTCTACGTTTTCTGAGATCGATATAGACCTCGGGCGAGGTTTCCTGTCAGATTTCTGTGACATTCTTTGGCTGTCAATTGCTTTTTCTATGGGCCAATGTCAGAATTTCAGCTGTGAGCTGTCACTTATTTTAGTATAGGTCGTTTTAAACACGAATTCACCCAAAGTATGCATGATTATTTATTCATTTAACAGCCTTAGAAAATCACACAAATTTGACAAGAGATCCGATATCTGTCTGAAATAATCAAACATACTTGCGTGAATTTGTGTTTTAAACGACCTAAACTAAAATAAATGACAGTTCACAGCTGAAATTCTGGCATCGAGAAAAGCAAATATCAGCAAAAGAAATCACACAAATCTGATAGGAGATCTTGTCAGATAGAGAATCGCTCGGTTGGTCGCCAAACACGACTATAAAAGCAACGTTGCAATTCTGAATGGTGGTCTTACACCAGGGCGATATTGAGAGAATTTTCCACTCTGGAGCGTGCCGCAAATATACCTTGTATTTTTTCAAATGATTAAATTCTGAAATAACACAAATCAATTAAAATTAAATTTACTTGGACACGCCGGGATTTGAACCCGCGATCTTCGGATCGCTAGTTGTCCTGCGCTCAGTTGTGGCCGCGGCACAGTTTCAGTAGGACACGTGCGCAGGCAATTGAGTTAGCATTATTTTTTCTTTCGGCTTCTGGATTACTCCAAAAAGTGGCAAAGGCAGCGAATAAGCCGAACTAAGCAGTGTAACCTGTATCTCAGCACATGCTTGTCACTGATTTGGTCTCGTCCGTCCTGCGCGATATTCCTGCTCTGCACTGAGCGGTCTGTATCTCGCATGTGCAGTATGTGCACATTGTTGATTGAAACGAGGCGTCATACGTCACTGCGATTCCTTTGATTTATAAAACGCATGGGGTACAAGCTGCCTGCAGTCACTTACTCCTCTTTTCTTATTTATTTTAAATGCTCATTTACTGTTACACATAGCCAATAATAAACATACATTTTATTTTATTAAGTAATAATAGCGTTTGGTTACGCCAATACATATACCCACACATACACACACCTACATAGCACACATACATACTGTTACTGCTTGGGATTGGTATTAATATTGTTGCAAATCCTGTCCTACCTTGTTCCCAAAATCCGCACCTATAACTACCTTCACCACGTCAGTCTGCAATCAACAGCCCGCGCCGCAACATACCTACTATAGCCACCGTGCTCCCGCTACCTGCAACATTGACGTAATTCCGCCGTGTCCGCCGTGTAAACGAAACGCACGCTTATTGCTGTTTTCAGTGCCAATTGGACGGGGAGAAAGAAGACAAAATTGCCAGCATACAAGTTCTTTATCCTGTTTCGGTGAGTCCTTTCCTTTATATGCAGCATATGTTTTTTCCTCATTCCAAGCAGTAAACAGTAACACAAAATTCAAGGTCCTTCGTCAGTCAATCTTCGCACATATCAAATCCACTCTAAACACAATCTCATTCATCTTGATCCAAACGAGCCGGACATTTTTGAACCATAATATTAGTAGATAATAATCCAGCAGAGTGTGAATACGTTTTTACAATACCGCATATAAATAATTACCCGCATTCCCGCAGTTTGATATACCTACATGAGTAATTTTGTTTCTTTATACCTATCGTATTATGGTTGGAAATAACATATTTACCCGCTATTAGAATAAATAGATACAAGACACTGCTTTGATATTTATTTCTGATAACTCATGTAATTATATCTTGCTAATCAAATCGCATTACCTACCTTATAAATAGTACGATTATTTCCTAATATTCGTATTGTTTATATTATTGGATTACATTACAAATAGAATAATACGATCGTAATATGTATAATTTGTTAATGATTTACCGACGTAGTGCACGGCGCATCTGTTAACCTTTCACAGCTCACCAGTCAATTTAACCCCGTGCGGTTATCACTGTGAAGTAATTAAATATTTATTAAATATTAATTAATTAATTCCGCATAAATAATACAGACATATTATTTTAACCGCAGTTTTAGTTGTTTATCGTCTCATATTTTGGAAAATATAACCGGAATAAATAAAATGGCTACAAGCGCGTCATCCGGGTCGTCTCGGGACGAAAGACGTCTCAAACGTTTAAATGCTAAACTATCAGCTAGCTTTGCAAGCTTACAGTCGGTGTATGACAAGATAAGGAAAGCTTCGGAAAGCATTAGCAATCGCCAATCTTTTTTGTCAGGCGCAACTACTGTTGAAAAAATTCGTTCTGAATTTATAACAATTTTAGATGAAAAAGTGGATTGCGAACTGGAATTGAATCCGGAAGCAATTGCTGAATACTCTCAATTAAATGCATTTGAAGAACTCTTCGGGGTTATTAAATATACCGAAGCAAATATGCTGTCCAATCCAGTTGCGAAACCTCGCCGTCAAATTAAGTTACCGCCTTTGGAAATAGCGTGCTTTGACGGAAAATTAGATAATTGGCCTCTTTTCTATGAAACATATAATTCGGTTATACATTTGAATGATTCTCTGGATAATGCTGAAAAGATGCAGTATCTGATGTCTAAATTAACCGGAAAAGCATTAAATATTTGCAAAACTATTACGCCTACTGGTACAAATTATCAAGTTATTTGGGACGCATTGTATACTAAGTATAATGATCAACGCGTTCTTGCTGAATCATACTTTGACCGATTGCTGAAATTGCCTCCAGTTAACTCGGCCACGCCCGCTTCTTTAGAGAATTTCGCAGATGCATACTCCGCTAACGTCGCCGCGCTGAAGCAATTAAAAATAAAAGACCTCGCAGAATTCATATTGCTACAACTGGGTCTTAAACGGCTTGACATAGAGACTGTAAAGGCTTTCGAATCTTCTATTAAAAATAATGAAAATTTACCTTCCAGCGCGGAACTAATCGACTTTGTAAGACAACAGCAACGAATTCTCAACCGCGCGCAATTCACGCAACCGACCTCGAGCCGCGTTGGCTCAAACATTAATTATACCGCTAAACCGCAAAAAACTAATTCCGCCAAGGCATTTATTAATGTCGAAAAAATCGATAATCACTCCATCGAAATTTGTTTTTGTTGTCAAAAGGGATCGCACCCTTTATACCAATGTACTAAATTCACAAGTCTAGAACCACGCGATCGATTTAACTTTATTAAGTCATCGAATATTCGAGTTTGTGTGAACTGCCTCAGTACTAGGCACATCACGAAAGCTTGTAAATCAAAGAGTACATGCAAAACATGCGCGCTCAACCATCATAGTTTATTGCATTTCAAACAAACTGATGGGCGAAAGTCACAAACAGACCCAATACCATCTCCCGCGTTACAAGCAGATGCCGATAATGATAACTTAAATTCTTTGAATCCGGTTTCGCTATGTGTAACAAATTCATGCCCTAGTGCAAATACTACTGCACTCTTAGGAACGGCTGTTTGCACTACCAGAGACGCTAAGGGCCAGGTACAGACGTTACGGGCTCTAATAGATAGCGGCTCCCAAAGGGACATAATTACGCGCAAATGCTGTTCACGCTTGAATCTTACGGTGCGGTCATCTCCAAGTACTTACGTCACGGGAATAGGTGACGTAAGAAATGTGACAAATGGCGTAACTTGCTTAAAGTTACATTCCCGCTATGACATCACTCAGTCGTATACGATTAAACCATATGTAGTAGAAACTATAACCAGTGAGTTGCCTACTGTTAACATTAACCGTTCCTCTTTGTCGTATCTTGACAATTTGCCCTTAGCAGACACAACATTCTGTACGCCCGGTGAGATTGATATTATCTTAGGATGTGACATATTTGCTCGCATTCTAAAGGCAAACAAAATATCAGGTTCTCTCGGCCAGCCATTTGCTATTGAAACCACTTTGGGATATCTCATCTTGGGTACTGCCCCAACGATGATTGAAAACCCAAGTATAAACGCCACGCAATCATTTTGTACGTTCACGCAAAATAATGATTTTTGCCTGTCGCGCTTCTTCGAATTGGAAGACATTCCAGATGAGAAGTTTTTAACGCCTGATGAACAAGAGTGTGAGGACATTTTTAAACTCACTACCTCTCGTGACACGGCAGGTCGTTATATCGTCGCGTTGCCGTTTCGAAACAGTCCCTCTGTTCTCGGTGAATCGTTACCCGCCGCCGAACGCAGGTTTCGATCTCTCGAACGCCGCTTGATATCTCAACCCGCAATAAAGTTAGAATATGACAAAATATTACGCGAATACCTACAGAAAGGGTACATTTCGCCGGTCGACAATTCTGACTTACCTCATTACGTTATACCGCATCATATTGTAGTTCGTGAAGATAAACTTTCTACTAAAATTCGCATGGTGCTAGATGCGAGTATGAAATCCGATTCGGGTTATTCGCTTAATGACATCCTACATACCGGAAAGAATTTACAAGGTGATTTGTTTCGCATTATCCTCAATTTCAGATTGTTCGCAATAGCTATAACCGCTGACATAAAACAAATGTACCTACAAATCGTAGTGCAAGAAGAATGCCGTCGTTATCAGCGCATGCTGTATAGATTTAACAATAGTGACCCTTTACAATTGTTCGAATTTAATCGCGTCACTTTCGGCATGTCTTGTAGCCCATTTTTGGCTATGCGTTCACTGCGTCAACTCGCAACGCATGAAAAACCTCGTTTCCCACTCGCGGCAAACTTGGTGGAAAATGGCTCATTCTACATGGATGATTTCGTCACCAGTTGCTCATCAGTCGAGGAAGCTACCGAGTTGTCGACGGAATTAATTCAGTTATTCGCTGCTGGAGGATTCGACCTTGTAAAATTCTCTTCTAATTCTCCAAAGTTTTTATCCACGATTCCTACAGCTCGTCGTGTTAAGGAACATGTGGAATTTAATCCCGATGAAAACCTAAAAATACTAGGGCTTCATTGGATACCCGCTTCTGATCATTTTGTATTTGTCGTACACACCGACGAAAGAACGTGTACTAAACGAAATATTCTCTCGACGATTGCTCGTCTTTGGGATTTGATGGGTTTCGCCGCACCAGTTGTATTATTGGCTAAGCTGATAATTAAATCTCTATGGGAGCATAACCTGAATTGGGACGATACTCCTCCTGAAACAGTTGTCACACTTTGGCGACAGTTTAAAAAGGAATTGCCATTACTGCAATCTATTAAAATTCCTCGTTTTTTAGGAATCGAACCCCAATGTGTATTAACGCTTATCGGGTTTTCAGACGCAAGCGAACGCGCATATGGAGGTGTTATTTACTTACATGTTTACTGTCCGAATACCGATAAAACCACAATTAATTTATTATGCGCTAAATCCAAGGTCGCTCCGGCTAAGACGATTTCACTTGCGCGATTAGAACTATGTGGAGCGCTAGTACTTGCACGATTAATGCATACGGTCAGTAATACCTACACATCAAATTCAAAAGCTCATACGACTTTAGCTTTTTGCGACAGCACGGTTGCACTAGCTTGGATAAATTCACCGCCTGCAAAATGGCAGACCTTCGTTGCCAACCGTGTCTCACAAATACAAAACCATCTTGGGGCTGAATGCTTCCATTATATAAGAGGTCAAGACAATCCCGCCGACTGCTTATTGCGGGGTCTTACTCCCGCTCAGCTAATAGACCATCCGTTATGGTTTAACGGTCCCGTATTTGCCCAATTACCTAAAAGTGATTGGCCTTTACAACGTTTTGATACGAAATCGATATCTGATCCACCCGAATTAAAAACAAAAATTTTGATGTCCGTTCAAGACAATAACCGCCCCAAAACAATTGCTCCACCGTTATTGTGTGCACTAGCTTCTCGTGTTAGTTCATGGCCGAAATTAATTCGAATAGTAATTTATGTTTTTCGTTTCATTAAGAAATTACCACGAGCATTCGAATTAAGCCATATCTTAGTTGCAGAAATCGCTGTTATAAATTCTATACAGCAAGAACATTTCTCCGAAGATATAAAGGCAGTCAAAGATGGGAAGAAGGTTCGGCGAGCGATTGCAAAATTGAATCCGTTTCTTCATGACGGAATTCTAAGGGTAGGAGGCAGATTGAGTAATGCTGAAACAGAATTTGACAGTCGTCATCCCATTCTATTACCCGCTCGTGATAATGTAGTCAATTTAATAATAGACTACTATCATATTAAGAACCTACATACGGGTCCTACGTTACTGATGTCGCTGCTAAGACAAAGATTTTGGATACTTTCTTCGCGCAATTTGGTTCGGAAACGTGTGCATCAGTGCAATACGTGCTTCAAAGTCAATCCTAAACCACAATTCCCATTAATGGGAGATTTACCCGCATGCCGCGTCCGCGAAGCTAAGGCTTTTCTTCACACGGGGGTTGACTACGCTGGCCCGCTTCAAATAATCCCTTATAGACGTCGGGGGGTGCGAAGTCAAAAGGCATACATTTGCTTATTTATTTGCTTGGTGACCCGAGCAGTTCATATTGAACTCGCTTCGGATCTTTCCACCGAAGTCTTCCTCAACGCTTTCAAGCGTTTCCTTTCTCGTCGAGGTCCTGTGAGTATAATGTACTCCGACAATGGGACGAACTTTGTGGGAGCCAAATCCCATTTAAGGTCTTTATTTGCACTTATAGAGTCACCCAATTACAAAAAGGAATTCTCAGACAATCTGTTGGAGAATCGAATCGAATGGAAGATGAATCCACCGCAAGCTCCTCACTTTGGTGGGATCTGGGAAAGTAACATTAAATGCCTGAAAGGTTATTTAAATAAAATAGTAGGCACCTCTCTACTGACTTATGAAGAGATGCAAACAGTGCTTTCTCAGATTGAAGCAATTCTAAATTCACGCCCGCTATCTGTACTTAGCGTTAACGATGTTTCGGCTCCATTGCCGCTAACCCCCGCGCATTTTTTAACGCTCACTCCCTTAAAATCTTTACCCGCTGCTGATTTGTCAGACGAGCCAGTCAACTTGATACAACGCAAACATCTCGTGGATCGTCTTGTTCAGACGTTCTGGAACCGATGGCGAATTGAGTATTTAAATACTTTGCAAGCTCGCCAGAAATGGAATACAAATGCTAATTCGGTAAAGACAGGCACGGTAGTAATGATTAAGAGTGACAACATCGCGCCCCTTCAATGGCCTATTGGGGTAATAGTCAATGTCTACCCCGGGGCAGATGGGGTGATCCGGGTTGCGGAAGTTAAAACTAACTCCGGAACATACCGCAGGGCAGTCGTTAAACTCTGTCCCTTACCGTCACAATAGATTTAACGACATCTTAGAAGTTAGTTCATAATACTTTAATTTTTAAAAATCAATTAGATTAGTTTCATTGTTAAATAGGTACCAAACCCTACTAGTTTTATCTACCGCAGGTTCAGTATTATTTATTGAATCCTTTCAAGTCATATTTTTCGTTTCAATGTTTTTTATTCATTTTATTTCCTTGCTATATCAGTCATTTTGACCATTTGGTAAAGCATTTATATAACTTACATAATATTTTCGTAACTTTTACATAATTTATTACATTCTACCGCGTGTCATTATAATTTTGTTTGCGCATTGAAACGTATTGGCACTCTTTTGGTTTATGGAAGTGGATTCTTTCATCCCCTTCCAGGCGGGGGGCATGGTTACGCCAATACATATACCCACACATACACACACCTACATAGCACACATACATACTGTTACTGCTTGGGATTGGTATTAATATTGTTGCAAATCCTGTCCTACCTTGTTCCCAAAATCCGCACCTATAACTACCTTCACCACGTCAGTCTGCAATCAACAGCCCGCGCCGCAACATACCTACTATAGCCACCGTGCTCCCGCTACCTGCAACATTGACGTAATTCCGCCGTGTCCGCCGTGTAAACGAAACGCACGCTTATTGCTGTTTTCAGTGCCAATTGGACGGGGAGAAAGAAGACAAAATTGCCAGCATACAAGTTCTTTATCCTGTTTCGGTGAGTCCTTTCCTTTATATGCAGCATATGTTTTTTCCTCATTCCAAGCAGTAAACAGTAACACAAAATTCAAGGTCCTTCGTCAGTCAATCTTCGCACATATCAAATCCACTCTAAACACAATCTCATTCAGCGTTTTTGATTTTTTAAATATTTAGTTGAAAAATATCTATGTCAGGGGATAGGTAATTTAGTAACAGAATCATTTTTTCCGAGCGGGATTACTAATGGTAAGTTCTGCATCTCGGAACAACAAAAGTCTGCGCGCTCTTGTGAAGTTGTCGGGGACATAAAACTCAAATTTTTGTATTATTTCGGGAATACAGATGTTACCGTTTAAATATGATGTTGTCAGTCAACTTTATCTAAAATAATTAAATTAAAAGCAGTTTTCCTTATATCGGCGAGGCTACCAATACCCAGCATGCCGGGCAAAAAGGCTGATGGATATAACCAGGGATAATATCCGAAGTCTCTAAGATATAAATATCTCAGACACTTCTTTTGCACTTTCTCTATCATTTGAGAGTAAGTTAAATCCACTGATCCCATATAACTGAACCATTTTCCAAAATGCTACGTACTAGACAATAGTATAGCCAAAGATATTCAAATATAAAAGAGATATGCTATGATGTCCCGCGCGACTGTCGTCGGACTACTACCTAATCGGAGTAGTTTGCATACAAAAATAATTTGTTCATTTCGTTGATTTTTTAAATTTGTGCATTAGTATTGGTTAATAATGTAGTTTGAATACGGAAAGAATTCGTTTAAGTCGAATTTAGTATTTAGTTTAACGTTAGCTTAGTTTATTCGTTAATTATTCTTTCATTTAGTTCATTCGTTAATTGGTAAACAATATCGGCGACACCCGGAAGCGCAGTCCCACCTTGTAAAAACTGCGGATAGCACATCTCTTATATTTCAAAGTATTTGAGTATAGCACACGAATCGCGGCCGAGCTGCAAAAATGTCTGGAGTTGCTTAGCACAAATCCTAGCATTCTTAAAGCTTTGTCGAATATCGTTTCCATGTAGACGTGAAATGTTAGGTGCGTATCAAATGTGATTCCCAAATCTCTCGAAATAACAATGTGCTGAAGAGATGAATAAGACATTTTGTAGTTATAGTAAATCGTTTTGTTTGCCTTGGTTTAGCACATAATAGAGCATTTCTTAATATTAAATTCTAATTTATTGGTGTGACTCCATTCGACGATTGAATTTATATCACTTTGTAGCTGCAAGCAATTTTCTAAAGATTTTATTAAAAGGAATAGTTTAATGTCATTTCTTGAAGTCCCGCTCTGATAAATGCTGTCCCGTGTGAGCTGTACGACTTGTAGACTTTCCAGGTTTCTTCACCCGTCTAGGTCTCCCAGCTTTTCACAATCAAATAGCAAAATAATTTCCTTGGTTTTACACATTTCAAACATCTAAAATTAGGTGTCATGTTGTATATAGTGAATACTGATTTTCACACATACTAATTAGAGGCAAAACATTTTAAAGGCGACACTTTTGAATGTGTTTGTGCACACCGAAAGTTCCAAAATAGTTTATTTAAAATGAAAACAATACAATTGAAAATTTAAAACAGAAAGATCAGAAAAAGACACGGTCACGTCTGGGACTCGAACCCAGGACCTTCGCCTTGCCGGAGCGCAACTCTACGAACTGAGCTAATGTGTCAATCCGATTCGGTTATATTTAACTGTATCATACTTCGACTAAGAACTACCAACACTATCTTCATTTTCTTACATTGTATCTACTAGTATTATGTTTTTTTTCTCATTGTATGATATTTTCTTTATTGTTTTAATTTTGAAGTATTTAAAATAACTGTGATACTCAACTTTTATAAGTTGAGTATGTGATAAACCCCCCCCCCTACGAAGTATTGCCTATAAATTTTTTTTCTAATCTTTTCATGCTGCTACAGCTACAGGCGCAACCCCGCTCGGCCTTTAGAACTCGTAGCTCGCCCGTTCTCGCGTCTCTCCCCTGCATTTCTTTTGCAGCGCTTTCTCAACCCCATCACGTAATACTTTTATGCAAACGTGACGAGATGCTTCTAATTAATCAATTTGTAATTAACCCCACAACGTTGTGTACTTTTTTGTTTGAGTGGTTTGGTATAGTTAATCCAATTTAATTAATAATTTATTTGTGGTAAACCCTTGTTCTTTTAGGTATGGCGTGTTACAATTTGCAAGGCTTCGAATAACAATGACTGAGTCTGACTAACTTGAAAATTAACTAATTATCTATCTATATTCATTCAGCTTCCTCCCCTAACACCTGTCATAACCCCTACGCTCGTCGACGACTATTTTTCTGGAAGTAATCCGCATTTCCCTCCTAGCATCTAGTATGTAAATGTACATTTATACGGCGAATTAAGAAGATCCTACCTTTCGATGCGATGTCGCGTGCTTGCTGCGGCTCTATAAAATGCTATCATAAAAATAATTTGACAATTATGTATATTTTAACACAAGATTTACAATCAAGCAGTACGGAGTGCAATAATTATACTCTCACAGTACTAGATGCAGTTTGTTAGTTAGCTAGCTTGTTTTATTTTGTTAATTTGATTCTACGGGTAGGTAATTTGGATTAACATGAGACAGAACATGTGCTGTTTAAATAATTGGACTCCTCCATAGCCCAACTGATAAGGTGATGGTCATAGACCGCCAAATCAGATTCCAATTCCAACGCCTCCAGATAAAGTCGCGTGAGATACTTCCTCATGGTGGAATAGGAAAGCTGGACCCGTAAATCCATTCGACAACCGCCGTCCATTCTCGAGTCGTAACCCGCTCCATTAAGTTTGAAGAAAAAGAGTTTGTTAATTATGTAGAGATATAGCGCATTACGCTAAAATATGAATACCTACCGACGGCTTCATTCAACCGACAATATGAAAGTTTTTGCTAAATCGAATACATCGAATGAATTATACCTAAGCGTAAACCCAAAAGGTGAGTACCTATACGATAAGATATCGAACCAATTTTATGTAAAGTCCTATGTAATAGATTTGTTGTGATACCTAAAATTTGGAATAGGTATGGGAAATTTTAGGAGTGGGAATTTAATTATGTCAGATTTTGTTAGTAAACAAAGGTGCCCATGCTACGCACCTTCCATAAACTGTTTGCCTAAAACCCTTTCCTAAATATAGTCCCCTAGCTACGTTTAAAATATTATTGCGAGACTCGTAAATAATAATTATCACCTCAAAGGCGCTTTACACATTAATTTATACCTATATTCTATACCTATGTGTTTTGTCACCCGTTATACCTAGTTTTCTCGTTCACCAACAAAGCACGGATTTTATTATTGTTTTTGTGGTTTCAATATCCCGTCCTTTAAATGAAGTCCCTCGTCTAAGATTTATGGCCCGAAAGTGGATTTTGTGTTTCAAATAGTATTTAGTTCATTGTACCCCAAATTATTATTTTACAACGGTCTTGTCTCAAGAAATCGCCGCCGGTCAACCCGGAAACGTGCAAAGCTCCTTGTTCCCCAACGCTCGACAAAAAAAGGTCCTAGATTCCTAAGGCTTGTATATAAACCCTAATTGACTCTTTCCTGCAAGGCCCGTACTAAATATGTTAATAATTTTATACAAACTTACCAAATTCGCCATGTTGCACAAAACAATAATATTTAATTCAAACAACCACTTCTAAAACACAACCCGTCATGCAGTTATTTATTCCAAGATGCAGCCGTCAAACATAATTCTCGCGTCGATTTGTTTTAAATTTTATCCTGACCCTGATAAATGCCCCGAAAGTACGTCCCGTATTGAAAATAAATGGATATTGACCGCCTCAATTTACAAATTATATTACTTAACTTCACAGATATGAACTCGCAAGCCGCAATCTCTGACTTCCTTATTCGCGCGGACTCTCTTTTTTGTTTAATAAAACGAAATATCCTTTGTTTAATTAAAATGAAATATCCCCGATTTAGACGCACCAAACCGTTCTCCTCGCGACTATCGGACCTCGATCCTTTAATTTAAACCTTGCTTCCCAACGACCAAATCTTGACTCCCCTCAATCGCGTGAACTATTATCCTTTAATTAAATGAATTATTCCCGGTTTAGAAGCACCAAACTATTATTCTACCGTTAATCAAAACTCGATGATTTTTATCTCGACCGTGCGCCCCCAGAATCCCTCCCCGACTGTCCTCTAACCTGACTCTTCCCCGACTGTCTAGTTCCAACCCCCTTCCCACTGACTCCCACCCATCTACTTGTGTGGTTTCAATAATTTTTTAGTCACTTTTTAAAACCTCAAGTGGGCACATCTCCCAATACGCATATTTCAACGTTTAATAGTCAAAAATGTCACATTACATCCCAACTTTCAAGAATTCAGTGCAATTTTCATGTTTGCTATTTTTTTGTGTGTAACCTTAAATAACAAAATACAAACTAATTTTGTCTGCGCCGGAGTCATAAATTATCCCTGGACCTTCTAAAGCAGAATACAGTGGCGTAGTTTAATTTATTACTCGTCTTCATTACTTGCGTCAACTTTATTGGCTATATAATAATATTATATATGCATTGTCTGTACACGTTTTCGTTCTTTCTGCGTGCGTCACTATTTAACGAATTCTGCAATCTTATTTTGACAAATATGTTAAATATTTTAACCCCTAATCGGCGCGTCGCTCTAGTATATTTAAATGCACCAACGATTAATCTTTATTGCCTAATTTTCAATTCCCTACTGCCATAGAAAATTCACCAGATAACTGTTTCGCAAATCAATTTGCTCGCGTTAAAGTCAGTCACCACTCGGGTAAATATTCATCGGCCGCCCCTGACTTGATAATGACATATCCTTTAGGATTCCTCCTTCAACCAAAGTGTTTTGGCACACGTGTTTATCGTAGTAATGGCCCGGTTTCATAAATCACCCTTAAGAGTTGGGAACAGAGAATCGTATTCTGAAACCATACCCTGTTACAAAATTAAATATATTTCTAAATCGATCTCTCAATTTTAAAAGAATTATTTCGTAGGCCCAAAGGCGAGATCATCACAAGTATCACAGTTATTTAGCTTATGCTAGAATGAAAAAGCCCATTAGGGCGTGTAATAAATAAATAAATAAATAAATATTGTTTATTTGATAAAATAATGTTTAAGACAAGATTTTTATGCATAGCACAAAGGGTAACAATATTATTATAAGTAATAATTATTAGCCTGAAACACTCATCAACATTGAAAGAATCTTCCGAGAAAAGAGTTTTAAAAATTAGTTTATCAAAATCATTTGAGTGCCGATTGTCATCCGGGTGACAATATTTCAAGCATATGCGGCCACATTCGGCACACAACAAGTTAAAAAAAAAAATTATAATATTTGACGAGTTAAAATATTTCACCAATAAATGTAGACATAATTTGTCTCGACGCCACCCAGTGAGAGAGTTATCACTTACAATGCCTTTCTCATATAAATAAAGTTGGTTGTTTGCAGGTGGAAAAATGTAATAATCATAATTGTTGAATGAAACATTAGAATATATTGAATTATTTGGCGGGTAGAAGGTAAGCCGACGTAACTCAGTGGTTAAGAGCGGTTGACCGGATATCACATATCAGAAGGACGCGGGTTCAAGTCCCGTCGGCGGCATGTATCTTTTCTCGTAAGATCCTTAGAATGTAGATGAGTGTTTCAGGCTAATAATAATTAATACTTATAATTTCAAACCCGAACTAAATGCTATCTATTCTCGATCCAAAATAAGATCAACCCGTGTAAGCGCAAATTTCCACCCATTACCTACAGCCGAAGACATACTAAATTTTTAGCGGAATGACTCGGGCGAGCAGAGCGCGGGTGTAGGGACCGTAGCGGGGGGAGTGGTATGCGCAATACGAAGCAAGTTTCGTACCATCACGGGTTGATCTTATCGCGGACAGAGAATAGATAGTGTCTTGGATAATTTTTTATCGAGATGTTTTTCTGATTTTACTGTTTTCAGATTTTCGATTAAGTTTCGCTAACATCGTCTTCATTTAATTAAATATTAAAATTTATATTATTATACTAACATGTGATGATCTTGCCGTCAGCGCTGGTACCGCACCACTTGCTTCCCGCTAGTCCCCCTATGGCCTCCCCGTCGGGCACCAGCAGATAGTCCTGGAAGCCCCCGGCCAGGCCTGCCACCGCGGGGGCCTCGCAATCCTGGTCTAACTGGTCACTCGTGGCAGTCGCAAAGGATAACTTAAAGCTGGTTGAGGTAAGCCTAGAAAAGACAGTTTGTTGAAACTCTGAAGTCAATTATTTATTTTTATTTGGTACAAGAGTGCATTATTTGTAAATTACTTGATATATCTTTTTGTTTAGCAAGTGAAAAAGAAATTCTTTTTTATTTTTATTTTTTTTTATTTAATGACAACATAAGATTAAGTAAGATTACAAAATATGAAAAATACGGTGACCCGATAATTCGTCCGGCGACAATTCATCCGGCGACAGTTCATCCGGCGACAGTTCATTCGCCGACAGTTCATCCTGCCGACAGTTCATCCTGCCGACAGTTCATCCTGCCGACAGTTCATCCGGCCGACAATTCATCCGGCGACAATTCATCCGGCCTGATCATTTAGAAGATTTTTTCTTCAAGTAAGTATGCAAAGAGGATATACGGCCGTACAACCAAAATCGATATACTTATATCTGAAGGCATCTTGAGTGGATAATATTTTTACTAATAATAATTTCGACTCTCCGAAGAAGCATGCGTGAATAACAAAATACGACATACATATATGTGCAGTCGGCTTAGCAAAAAACCGTAAAGATTCCTACTTGCATATAATATAACCTTTTTATCTGAAATTAACACCATCTTTTTAGGGTGAATTGACTAATGTGTTAGGTTAGGTTAGGTTAGGTTACAGCGGATTTCCACTCAAGATGCCTGTTATGTGGCCTAAAGCACACTCGTTTTTTTCAATATTTAAATTTTATGTGATTTTTTAAATTGAACAAAAGGTTATACATTTGATATACAAAGTAATATTTGTCATTTTATGTGAAAAACGCCCTCTGACACCCAATGTTCTGTCAAATACAAGTAGTATTAACTTCTAAACTATGAATAAAAAACCACCAACTTTTTCAAAAAAACAATTATCATAAGCATCAAATATTAGACTTACTTTAGTCCACATATGTCGTCTCCCTTCCCGAAGCAAGCGGTGTACCGCAAGTTCCCCAGGTAGGGCCCCTTCCCTCTGTTATAGTTGAAGGATTCGAAGTTCCCAGCTCTCTCGGGATAGTACTGCAGACATCCAAGTGGTGCTGGAAACACTCTTATTACAAAAATAATTTTTTTTTTAAATATTGTCGTCTTTATTCTTCTTTCTTATAGTGGGGGGTCAGAGGGGGACATCTAGGTCTGCGAGCAAGTATAGGGCCTCAGGTATTGCCGTCTTTATTTAAATATAGTTTTTTATTTTATTTTAGTAACATTTACTTATTATTTTTTACATTTTTATGTGAAAAATGTTAGGTATATACATAAAATAGAAATTATATTCGTAGTCCTCCTCACTAGGAGATTCTGTGCCAAGGGAAACTATGTTTTGGATAAGTTTTCAGAAACTTTTATGGTTTAACTTCATGGTTTGTATAAGGTTTTCCAGAAACTTCTAAGACTATGTTTTAAATATTCCAGTAAGTTCATTTTCTGATAGTTCCTTTAGCCAACATTTAATGTAGCTATTTTTGGTGTTAATTTGTTTAATACTAAGTAGGAGTTTGTTATATAACTTTACTGCCAAAAATTCAGAACTTCTTTGTCCAAAGAACTGTTTATTTGGCTCTGGTTTTATGAGCATGTGAGGTGTCTGCCTCTGAATCATTTTTTAGGTGATGTGCCTACTAGAATGTTTTTGGCATAGATTTTCTGTATTCTTGGAACATGAAACTGTTTAAAAATTTCTGTTGTTGACGTCCTTATAACGTTTTATGTGTTTAGACGCTGCTGAGCCACATCCTATTACTCCATATTCCAATCGAGAGTGGCATAAAGCATAATATACTCTCTTTAAATCCCTCGTTGACAAGAAAGAACTATAAAATATTATTTTAGAGCAAAACTCGTAAGCTTTTCTTGAAATTTTACGTAAATCTAGTCTCCTTCAACCGAAGCAATCTTCCGAACAGGCCACCATTGAAATGCTTGGTGTAACTCTAAGTGACCAGCTCAGCTATGGGGGCTCTATAGAAGCCAGAGTTAAATTAGCCTCTCAGAAACTGGTCGTACTGTTCAGGGCCCGTAGGTGCTTTAATTGTACACAACTGCTAACCCTGTACAAATCGCAAGTGCGTCCCATGGTTGAATTTGGCAGCCACTTCTGGTCTGGAACCCCAAAGTACCTAAAAAGAACCATTGACTCTGTGCAGAAACGGGCGGTTCGTTTGATAGATTCTCCTAGCTTAACAAACGGGTTGCAAACTTTAGAGCATAAGCGTCAGGTGGGAATGCTGTCCTTCTTCTATTGGTATTACAATGGACGATGCTCCAAGGAACTAGCGTCATTGATCCCCTCAGCACCGGTGCATAGTCGGGAAACACGTCAAACACACGCCCAACATATGCGCACGGTTGACATGTTCACATGAGAATATGTCATTTCTACGACTCGTTCTTGAGTTCTCCTACAACATGTCAGGTCAGGTCTTGAAGAGACCCATGTTTGCTCCTTCCTCTAATCAAAAAGAAAATCCACACATCATCTTCAAAGGTGACATAGGCCCTGAGGGAAATCATTTTCCGCAGGGATTTCTGTGAAGAGTAAATGTAAAAAAAAAATTGAAGTGCCATTTGGACTCGTCCATGTGCTCGGATGGTATAACTGTTCTTGTTTAACGAAACTGTAAAATTAGTACTAAAATAAGTTCATACCAATATAGAAGGCATCCTTAGCTGCAGTTCCGTCGACGTTTCTTTTCTGAATCTCATGAGCCGGTGAAATGTCACTCTTCCCAGAGAAGAATGGGTAATACACGGGATAGTTTGAGGCCAATACGTCCAGCAGAGAATGCTTATTCTGTACCCTAGAAATCAAAAGATTTACTTCATCCACAAATTCATTCTTCAAATTTTCGGCTGTCCTGTGATCTGATTTTGTCATAAGCGGGAATCTAACTCTATTTATATTATTTCTAGTTTAATAATTATGTTAATCATTACTAAAAATAATTGCATCCTTAAAAGCATTTTGGCATTTGGTTTTTCATTTAATTTTTGGAAAGTATATGCACAAAAATTAACACATTCAACAGCAGTCTCTCTTTTTTGGATTCCTATTAAGCTCCTTCATCATTTGATTAATCCTTGTGACTTGTATTTCTCCATCTTCAGTATACATCTCATAGCTCTGTTCTGTATAACTTCAGGGTGTTCAAGTTTCCTTCATTGGCCAAATATAATATCTAATCTAAATGTGGAGCAACAATAGTCTTATAAATGAGGTCTATAGTGTTTCCATCTTTATTATTTCTTAGGGATATAGATATAAATATTGCACTACCTCTGCATACATTCTGGACTAAACTATTATTATTATTACTAGTCTTTTATGAGAATTAACTTTTTTGATACTTTCTTTAATACATATTAAAATTTACTTGTGAAAGTTAGTTGGGAATTCAGTTTTTATTTAATTATTTCAATTATTTTATCATTAGTTGTCAAATTTAACTCTGCGGTATGCGTTTCATTGCATATTTTCGTATGTATTGTTTTGTTTACGTTCAGTTTCAAATTTGTTTAATTTCAGCCATTTTGCTATTTAGTGTAGAGTATTTTAGAAGGATGGTAACTGTGATAGTTTGAGTTACAAGACATAGGTGGCTCTAGTACAGATAAATAATGGAGGTCCTAGAGTTTTCCGAGAGATGTTGGTAGAATCTGGTCGCCCCTCTATGGTTTTATGTGTCAAAAATACCAACGTACGGGGGCATTTAATATTTTTCGAACACTTGAATTTAAAAAAAAAAAAAAAATTATATTTTATTATTTATTGGGTTAGTTTATACTACATGAATATAAACTAATAAGCATAATGTACAATTTCATTTGATAATTTTAAACATTTTTACAGTAAGCATAACATTTCTTTTTAAATACATTCATTCTTTCTTCATTCTTCATACTTTCAGGCATTTCATCATACATCTTTAGTCCTCTATACATTAGGCAGTTCTGTGATTTTAATTTCTTCATTTGTGGCAATCGAAATCTGTTTATATGTCTTGTTTCGTAATTATGTACGTCTCTATTAAAAAACAATTTCATCCTTAAAGTATTTTGGAATTTGGTTTTTCATAATTTTATGCACAAAAATTAACACATAAAATAGTAGTCTTTTTTATTGGAATCCAATTTAGCTCCTCTCTCATTTGATTAATCCTTGCGTATTTGCCTTTCCCCAGTATACATCTCATAGCTCTGTTCTGTATAACTTCTTGTTTGTTTAAATTTCCTTCATTGGCCAAATATAACATCGTAGAGCAGTAATCCAAATGTGGAGCAACAATAGTTTTATAAATGAGCTCCGTAGTGTTTCTATTTGAGGATCTCTTTCTAAATCAATATTTAAATTTAATTTTCATTTAGGTTTCATTAAAACGATATTAGATAGTAAAATATTGTAAAATATATTACATTCAATAGTATCATATAATAAAATATATACTTGGGCGTAACCGACTTCTTCTACAATTCACATTTGCGTCATATATTCTACTTACACACCTTTCCTCGTTCATTCGCTCTACATGCCCAAACCATCGGAGTGATCCTTGTGTTTTCTTATAAAAAAGGCTTTATTATTTCAAGAACCATTCAGGGGCAGTAACCTCCACTTATGAATGACTACTAACCTTACGTGGAAAACAAAATGGACAACAATCTAAAGACTAGAAATCGAACATTGAGAACCAGGAGAAAAACAAGAGGTCTTTGGTTCTTCGATCACAGTTCTAAACTATTTCTTAGTCTTCTTACCCAAGAGTGTTGTAGCATTCCAGTTGGGTTATCCTGATCCTCCACGTGGGTTGTGCTAAGTCCCTTCTGTTAGTCCTGTCGGCTATCTTGAAATTGATTCTAGCAGCGCGGCTGTTGACGGAGGCGTTCACCCGCAAATACACTGCAATAGATATCCAAGAGATACTATTAAAGCCGTGAAGGTATAAGAAGTAAAAATTATTGGATGTACCTTTAAGTTATAAATTTTGCAATTTCTGTATTTTAGTATAATAATTGTTTTTAAAAATTTGAATTTGAATTTTATTGCACAACCACGATTATCAATCACTTTAACGGGACTCAATTTAACAAATGTTAGAAAATGTAAATACATAATGAAGGAATTTATGAACTAAAAAAATTATATTCCCGACTAACAAGATATGGGTTTTCAAATGTAAAACTTACAAATATACTAACAGAAAAGAGTATATTGAAGATACAATAATTGTAATATACCAAGGGGAGACAGATAATCAAATAGACATAACACAGTAATTTTAAACCGGAGAGAAATTAAATCAAATGGAAACAATACTTCCAAAATGACTAAGTAGAGCCAGTAAATCAAATAAAGTCAATAGGAGATAGTAAATTAAGTATAAAAAGAGAAAACAGTAAACCAACAGGAGACAGCAATTTCATTACATCAAGAAACAGTAAATTAAATAGAACAACAGGAGACAGTAATTCCAATAGGTCAAGAGGAGGCAGTAAATGAAATATATAAATACGAGAAAGTAGTTTAAATAGACAAAGAGGAGATTTTAAATCCAATAGACCAACAGGACACAGTAGTAATTTAAATATATTAAGATTCAGTAAATTAAATAGATCAAACAGAGATAATAATTCCAATAGGCCAAGAGGAGGCGGTAAATCAAATAGATGAACAGTTGAAAGAAATTTAAATGGACAAAAAGTTGACATTAAATCAAATAGACCAAGAGGAGACAGTTTAGCGGATACTCACCATGTTGCCCACTGTTCTCCCCGCACAGGGGAGGGATGATCTCGCTATAGGCCTGCAGGTTGGTCACTTGGAACACGTCGTCTCTACAAGAATATGCCTGGAGGTGAAAGAAAAAAAATTGCCTGAGTCAATTTTTTGTGCTAAAAGCTTTTTCCGTGAATAAGAAGTTTTATGTAATCAACACTTTGATGACAAATAGCAACGTATCCCGCCGAAATCTAATCAATCCAAACATTCTCCATAGATACGCGTGTACTGAATACTACGCGAACCTGTTTAAAGCCAAATTAGTTATTAACTCGGTAGTTTGGTCTCCATCTTACAAAATTCACGTTAATAACATTGAGCGAATACAAAAAAACTTCGCCTTTTTATAAATTTTAAATTAAATATCCCACTAGAAAACTTAAAATATAATCTATTACTAAAGATTCTAAAAATACACACACTAGAAGACAGACGTAAAATAAACGACTTAAAATTTTTATTAAAAATACTTAACTCTAAATTCGACTGTTGCAAACTCCTGCAACTCATAAACTTACGAATTCCGACAATAACCACATGATAAATACACCATTCTACTGCAGCATTCATAAGCAGAACTACATTGCACACTCTCCGATAAAACGATTTTACACTATGGGAAATCAGTACTTAGGTGATGTCGACATATTTAACCCTAGACACCTAACGTTCGTGTGTACCCTAATAAACCTAACCATTCGTCGAATCGACTAAAAATTTTTTCATCAGTATTTTATCTATTTAATACTTATTTTAAAAAAAAAATATTTTCCAAAAATATGAAAAAAAGGTTATATTGATAAATAAAATTATTTATTTAAATGTAATTGGAAAATATATTGGTTTTTAATTTTTTTAGTAAGGGACTAGGTATTTATCAGATTAGATGTGACATCATATTTAGAAAATTAATATTAAAAAAATAATAATAAAAACAGCCTCTTTTCTTTGGCAAAACAAAATAAAAATATCACGATCCCTTATGTGAACAAAATAAAAACTAGTCTTTTGAAGCGCAACTAGTGCAAAAATCAATTTTATGTTCACAACAAATTGCAGTGCTGCACTTTGAGCTATAAGTCTTCGTCATACGCCTTTTTTATACGGAGATAATACACAAATTTTTCTTTTTCACAAATTGGTAGTCTCTGTCGATCCAGGGTCATTTCTGGAGGTAGACTTACCACTTTGACCTTGAACTTCAGTGCTGACACGTAATATATCTTGTATTTTATTTTTTATGTGTGTTGGCGTCTTGAACATGACTAACCACATCATCAACCTCCGAATCGTCTTCTTGTTCACTGACAGATGACTCTTCCGATGAATTTGTGTCCTCTTTCATCAATAAACGTTGAATATTTGCAACAGACAGCGGTTTTTGCGAAGCCATAGCAAAAAAACTGCAAAAAAAACAACCACAACAATATACTAAAAAGTCACACAAACCCTAACCATTCGTTGAAACGACGACTTTGCGCGTAATTTATCAAAAAATACTGTACTTACCTGCCGAACACGGCTACTCCCCGTAAGAGTTTTACGAGTACTGAGTTGACAAGGAACGACACGATCATCCGCGCACGCGTTAAAAAAGGACAGCCTATTTTGTGTCGCGTATTCGTCGAATCGACGAAGGTTAGGTGTCTAGGGTTAACATCAACTTGGCAAAATTTGTGGATCTTGTAAAAAACTTATTCCAAAACTATTCCTAAACATATCTGTAGTTTTGTAAACCTGTCAAATCGCTGTATTTTTGTTTTTTTTTTTGTGACTTGTATGCATTCTTTATCTAATTATATTTTTATTAATTCTTTATCCGTTTAAAAATCATCTGTCATGAATTAATTGTACTACCAAACATGTAAAAGCCCTCTGGGCGTTAAATAAATGAATAAACCTGTTGGCCGTAGTTTCGGGATCTGAGGCATGGAAAACACGACAGAAAAAAACGTACTACTAACTCTATAATGTTTTTTTTTTAATATCTTAAGTGATAAGCCTCACTTGCCAAGTAAAATGCCTTTGTTTTAGACTGATTTCCTAATATGATAGACTAATTAAATACTCTTGAATGGCAACATATTTTGGTGGTGAAATCCAATAGAAGGGGTGATTATTCCCAGTGGCTTATTCCTAAAACCCGTAATTAGAAAAATTAAAATAAAACCAAAAAAATACCCTTAACTAGTTTCACGACAAACCTGCGAAGTGAAGTCCCTCTTCACCCTTTCTTGTTTCGAAGAGCGACCCCCGCCACCGGTGGGGATAGAGGTATCGGAACTTCCTGAAGGATCCTGAAAAAAAAATTCAGTCACAGATTTGAAAACTTCATTCCTTTTATCTAACTTCTTATTAAATAAATTTAAATTTTAATGTGCCAGCCAGAAACACAAGGTCAGTACTACCGTTTTATTGTGGCAATACTATGACCATGCCCCATTTCAATATACCACTACACAGAATTCAAAACTTAGGCAATATGTTTTCACACACAGATGTATGGAATGTGTCGCTTATAAAATATAAGCATGAAATAATAAATCATTTATCCTCTTTAAGTTTAGTTTTTTGCATTTAAATATATTTTTTTCATTGTTAAAATATTGTAATATTTAAATATCTTGGCATTTATATTCGTTTTGTTATATATTATGTCTTTCTCAACTATTTTCTTTCTGTTTTACAAACTCACTAGAGCTGTATTTTTCATGTTGTTGCTATATACTATGTTATATTATGTAAAAGCCGAAAGGCGTTAATACTATAAATAAATAGGATAGTTTTGTTATAATTTTAAAATATTTTTTTCCAATAAACGATGAGGTATATAGTAATGTTAAGAAAGAATTTGAAGAATTCAACAAATTTCAAAGTTAATTTTAAATTTTGTCAGATTCTTATCAAGCTCTGTCATTATTTCATTATTGGCCAGGTTTTCGCGTTGCTGAAATAATAACAGAATTTGGATAGAACTTGAAAATTAACCTTTGAAATATGACGAATTGTTAAAATTCTGTGAAACAACTGACCCTTAGAATCAGTTGACGGCTGCCTTGGTCGAGGGATAAGGCTCTAAAGACTCACAATCCGTAGGTCGCGGGATCGAATCCAATAATTTTTATTTGATTAATTTGTGTTATTTCCCAATTAATTAATTTAAAAATAATATAAAATATATTTGCGGCACATTCCAGAGTGGAAGATACTCTCAGTATCGCCCTGGCATTAGACCATCATTCAGAATTGAAACATTGCTTCAAATGGCATTAGCCGTGTTTGGTGTCCAGATCTGAATAGCCATGTACTTCACCACCTTCCTCTTTCCATCTACTTCCCCTATTCAGCCTCACAACATACCTTATTGGAGATGCCATAGTCTCACTGGCTCCATGGGACAATCAGTTTGGACTATTGAGAGGTATTCACATACAAGAAAAAGTTAACTCTCATTCAGTAAAATAATCGGCTTCAGGCAGGCTGATGGAACGTAAGCACAAGCCAAATACCATGTTTGGAGATCGTGCTTTCGGAGTATCGGGGGCTAAGGCTCAGAATGAACTCCCTTCGGAAATGAAGATAATGTAGTTTTAGCGATTAGTCTTATATAATTGTTTTTGTTTCTATTTTATTATATGTTACTATTAACTTTTCCATATTTTACAAATATTGTTTTATCTTTTAAGTAATTACTAGACATCGGATTATATGCATATGCAAATGCATATAACTCTCTAATTACGGCGTTAATGCATATTTTAGCCTTTTTTTCCCAATCGTGCATATTTAGCGTTTGAAGACGCATCCATTATACAGAATATCGCCCTCATCTCAACATATTTCCACAAGTTACCAGATAACGTCAGTTGACGCAGAGAAGTCGTTTTCGGCGTTTTGGATGACAAACATCAAAAATTTTTGCTCGAAAATTTGGAAAAATACTTAATTGTATATTGTCACAAAAACTATGCTTAATTTTAAGAATATTTCGCTGTTTTTGTATCGTCTTTAATTAAAATATATAAAAATAAAAATGGTTTTTTGATTTTGCATTGTGCATATTTTAGGCATATCAAGAGTTTTTAGTGCATATTTCGGCCTTTTTTAGTGCATATTTGCATGCATATTTTGGCAGTTTGTTAGTGCATATAATCCGATGTCTAGTAATTACAATAACAGAGGTACAAAGAGCTTACAAAACGGAATGTGAAAGCCATTAGGGCAATAAATATTTCTCGCCGTCCAATATAAAATAATGTATAATCTGTGCATTTCAAGAAGAAGAAGAAGAAAAATATTGTGGGAATCTTAACGACGTAAGTTCGAATTCACTCTAGCTGGCCTGGAGATTCGACCTTTCCGCCGTGTTCATTTTTTGAAGAACATGTTACTAATATTTAAGATGTTTCTAAATGAATACCTACCGAAGTAATGAATTAATTGCCTAGAATCTAGAAAAATAAAATCTTACGCTCACCGCTAACTTCATTTGTACAACGTATTACAATTTTTTAAAAGCGTTGTACGTTAAAAAAAATTAAGGCAACGTACTGTTTTTATTAATCTAAAACATAAATAACTCGCATCCCTTGTGAGGCATGGAAAAAAAATAATAATACAATTACGAATTCGCCGAAATAAATTAAAATGTGGACCTCGGGCAAACCCCAGATAAACGTGGTTATGTCTCGCCTTAAAGTTTTATGTTTTCAACCGATGTTCTGGTGGAAGCAATTTTTTAACCTTAAGTAATTAATAAGCTAAAAAAGTCATTATGCAAATCATCAAATTAGCAGCCGCTTTGATTATGAGCTCAGTTTTCAAGGCTCCTATTAATTGAGATTGTGATTTTAATGTTTCACTTTTACTGCGGGTGAACTAACTTCACTTGATTTTTTAAAAATTATTATTTTTAAGAAAAAGAAGAAGAAGAACTCACCGTAGGCAAGGACAGTGAAAAGATCTCCAGGTCGACCCTGATCTGACAGACAGCAGGACTGTTTATCTCCACGTTGTAAGAGCACTCCAGCCCAGTGAATGTGACGCCAAGTGGAGGGTTGGAGAAAACTGCGTCTTTGGCGTTTGTCACATAGTCGCAAGCTGATACTGAAATGGTAAATGGAATCGAAAGTAGAACCTAGTCAGAAAGATGAACTACATGAAGATAACGGCGATAAATAACGGCACGAAACCTGGTAAAATATTAAGAAAGTTAAGTTTGGCTTTTTTATTTTTATTTAATTTTTTATTATTATTTTTTTATTGAAAGAATAGTTAATACATATCAACAAACAAGTCCTGCTAAACCAATTGAATTGGCTTGTCAACAGGTGGCTTATAGTATAGTTACCATATACATTTTAAAAGTTACAATTTACATCTTATATCTACAGATTCAACATTTTTTGATTCAACAAATCAATATAAATAGTTTTTTTTCCGATAGCCAATTTTTGTATCAAATATTTAACCTTATTAACAGAACTACATTGCTTTATAGTGTCTTTTTAATGAAAAGAAGGAGAGGAAGTTCTGGGAAGGACAAATATTTGTGGGGTGTGTAGGAATCTGCGGTCAATGTGTCCAGAGTTACAGATGTATGAAGCCATCCCTCCCACTGCGGTACAAGGCGATGGATCGAGAGAGATGGCCGCAGAGATAAAAAGGTCTCCCTCAACCTCTCAAAGGTCTCTCTCGATCCTGCCTGCCATTAGGTGGGCAACCCCAAATGCCACCAAGACCTGAACAAACTTTACCCCGTGAACCCGGGCAACCCTTCTAAATCACCAAAACGTAGCGAACCACTTGGGGTGACCTATGGCAGGGGTGTTGGTTATCAAATAAATGGTTCCCGGGGCGGCGGTACCCATTCCTGCCTCCTAAATTGTTTGTTCTTTTTCTTCAATGTATCGTATATCACGGCTCTATTTTGTTACGGTTCTGTATTGTAATGAAAGCAGTCAAGAAAAGAAAACAGGTATTGAAAGGTGAAAGCTTAGAATCAGAACCGATAGAAAACAACCTTGGGTTTCCGCAAGGATCGGTATTAGGTCCATTCTATTCAGAATTTATATAAATTATATAATTGAAACCATTAAACATTGCAAAATTAGATATTTGCAGTAGAAGTGAGTCGTTCGCAAACGAGTCGGCTCAGTGAACCGGATTATCACACGGATCCGTAAGATCCGGATCCGAACGAACGATCTTCGCGGTTCGCGGATCTTTGCGAACGAGTGATGAAATGAATGGACGAGCCAACTGACCCGCCAGATCCGGTGAGCCGACTGACCCGTGGGAGCCGGAGCAGTGTATCGTTCAACGGTTCTCGCGGCTCGCGGGTCGCTACTGATACGGATTGCTCGCTCGTTCGTTCGTTCACAGCCACTCCAGTCAGCGACGCAGAAAAGTAAAATTTGAAAGTAAGGTAACGGCTTACAGCTCAGTTCACTATGAGACTTTTCTACGCGGTGGAATACCGTGGCTGCTCAGTGTGCATGTAATTGCCGAAATACAATTAAT
The DNA here is from genome assembly GCA_917563855.2 of Limnephilus lunatus. Lineage (NCBI taxonomy): Eukaryota > Metazoa > Arthropoda > Insecta > Trichoptera > Limnephilidae > Limnephilus > Limnephilus lunatus. The sequence continues at coordinate 25,094,748 of OU830596.1, forward strand.
ATAATAATATCGGAATTCAAGCGTGTGTGCGTGCATAATAACGTCAGTCGTGACGTCAGCGCTCCCGCCACATTATTTTGTTTATTATAACAGAATGAGTGAATGTTAGAACATTACTTGTAAATAATGGAACGGGATTATTCAGAGTTTGAATTATCTCAGTTGACATTTGTGGCATTTTGCATGAGGGTTTGAACAGTGGGATGCTTCGATTTCTTAATTAATTTCTTCGATTTTCTTATTAGTTGCGAACAGTACGTGCATTTGGCTTTATTATTAGTGGCAACGGAAAAATGATTCCAAATTTCACCCGTATTTCTTGATGACATCATGAAATTTTAAGTTTAAACTACAGTCACAAGACTAACAAGTCAGTAGTAACATCTCTTATCGCCCCCCCAACATTTCATAAACTCTACTCTCCCTACAACGTTGCTATTCTATATGTTTTTAATTTATCTTTCTTGAGTTTCAACCATATTATGAAATCAGTTACTTCCCTCTCCCTCATATTTTATAATACCACAATTTCAGATCATTATTACTATAAAGTTAACTTTTTTTCAAAAAATCTTATTATAATAAGATTTTCTGGTAATACTATTCACATAAAAAATAAATGTAGTTTCACTATTAACAAATGCAAATCTCCTATTCTTGAAACGGATTCTAACTGTAAAAAAATCTGCTGTTATTGTAAAGGTTACCGAACTGTGTATTATTGTCATTGCTCTGAGTTACTGTCAAAACCCTTCTTTTCTATTACGAACAACAAAAACCAATGGCACAATTTACCTTAATTATACTCAATATATTATTATCTGTATGCAACATGCAAGAATTATCTATTATTACAATTTTTATCACACAAAACATGCATTTATTACTGCAATTATTATCAGGATTGAAATTAACTTTTTAAATTCTAATGATTTTTATTTTAACAAAAATAGATACTTATTATGTTACTGTAACCATTATAAAGTTCAATGTTATTACTATTATTGTTATTGCTTTTAATAACAGCTTCTCTTCTTCATACAAAACCCATCAAAAATCCAACAATCTTTTATGTAATATATACTACACATTTTTTTTTTTTTTTTTTATAAATGGATGTTAATATAACAAATCTTTTGGACAACATGTCGCAGATTCCGTATATTGAAACCACTAGTTTTATAAAAGTTCAAAAAACCCTAAATAAATCTGACTTAAAAATCTTTTCCATGAACATTAGAAGTATGAACAAAAACCTCAATGAACTTATGGTACTACTTACAGAACTTGATTCAGACTTTGACTTGCTTATCTTGAGCGAATGCTGGATCAAAGATAACTATTTTCCCAAAAACATAAAAAACTATAATCATTACAACACACATAATAACCAATCACAAAATGATGGCGTTATTATTTACATAAAAAATCATATACAACACTCTATAAAGGAAATAACATTAACAAACTCAAATTGCCTAAAACTCGAAATTGAAAAAAGCGTTACTATTCTATGTATGTACCGATCACCGAGCACATCCAACATAACACCATTTTTAAAAGCACTTAATCAAATTTTAGTATATATTAAAGATCGTGAAAATGTCTTTATTATTGGTGACCTTAATATCAATATTATAAATACAATGCATCCTCAAGCCAACGATTACATAAATCTACTAACTTTGCAAGGATTTCTACCAGCTATTACAGTCCCCACTCGTGTATCTGAGTTATCCGCCAGTTGCATAGACCACGTTTTTGCCAAATGCAAACTAAATATCAATTCTCTAGTATATCAATGCACTGTTACAGACCACTATGCTACTATCACCTCCATTTCCCATAGAATACAAAAATCACCAGCATCTACTATACAACTAAAGAAAATTTCATATGATACTCTCTTCAAACTGGTTTCCGAGGAAAACTGGTCAAATTTTTATAAACTTAGTGACCCAAATTTAGCCTGTGAATCTCTCATCGACATCCTTCTTAAACACCTAAAAAATGCTACATCCAATACAAAAAACAACTAAAGTAGACGTGAAATTAAACTAAAACCTTGGATAACAAATGGCATTTTACATTGCATTCGTAAGCGTGACAAACTTCATAAATATTGTAAAAATAATCCTACTGACTATGAATCTCTCTTATTTTATAAACGTTACAGAAATTCTTGTAAAAAAATAGCCTGTACGGCCAGAGAAGACTATTATAGGAAACAGATAGAGGAAGCTGCTAATGACAATAAACAAATCTGGAATATCGTCAAAGAAATATGCTACACCGAAAAAGTGACCACACCTATTAACAAGATCACCATCGCAGATAAAACATTTAATGCAACTGAAAACTCTGAAACAATCACAAATCATTTCAACCAATTCTTCTCCACTATCGGATCAGACCTAGCAAATAATATTCTAAATAAAACTAAATCATCTGAAGATAGCCTTGCAAACAATATCTCTCTAGATAATATGAGTTATAACCCTTTCATTCTCACTCCAACAACAGAACAAGAAATCGATGAAATCATCACTTCACTCAAAAATACACACTCCACGGGAATTGACAATATATCCACTAAACTAATTAAACACCTTAAACCAATCATCACTAAACCCCTTGAACATATCACGAATCTAAGTTTTCGAACTGGCCTTTTCCCAAACACCCTAAAACATTCAACAATTATTCCTGTCTTTAAATCAGGGGACAGATCATCCGTGAACAACTATAGGCCAATATCCTTGCTGAGTCCGATCTCAAAAATAATTGAAAAAACGGTAAAACGAAGACTCTACAAATTTCTTGAAGACAATAAAATCTTGTCAAGAAATCAATACGGCTTCCGCAAAGGTCGTAGTGCCTCAGATGCAATTGCAGCTTTTACTAAATTAATATCCGATAACCTCGATAAAGGTCGCAAAACGCTCGCTGTTTTCTTGGATCTAGCAAAAGCCTTTGATACTGTATCTCACCGCATACTTCTGAAAAAACTCCTGCAGATAGGAATAAAAGGGATTCCGCTTGAATGGTTTAAGAGCTATCTAACAAACAGATCCCAGTCAACTATTATCAATTCCGCTAAAGAGTACAGAAGTTCAAGTTTACAAATCACGTATGGAGTGCCCCAAGGCAGTGTATTAGGCCCACTTCTCTTTCTTATATACATTAACTCTTTATGCAATTTGAATACTGGTGGCACTATAATATCCTTCGCTGATGACACGGTTATCGTATTTGAAGGTGAAAATTTGAATTCAACCTTTGAAAAAGCAAACTATGGCATAAATGTAGTAAAACACTGGTTAGATTCCAACCTCCTCACTCTTAATATTGATAAAACAAAATACCTACTTTTTTCTATACGGAAACCAAATCTCCCCCAAAACTATCATAAACTTACCATACATTCATGTTCACAGAACCCTAACACGCCTACATCACTTCACAAGAATTGCTCATGCGATGACCTAAAAACATCAAACGAAATTAAGTACTTAGGGGTTATTATTGACGATCAACTGCGTTGGGAGGCACACATCAATTCTACAACAAAAAGGCTTTGCAAATTATGCTACATTTTCTACTCTCTCAGATCTGAGATGTGTTTACTTGCACTTTTCCAATCAATTGCTACATATGGTATTGTGGGATGGGGAGGGTGTGCTATGTCAATTCTTTATCCCATGGTCTTAATTCAAAAACTTCTGCTAAGAATAATATTCAAATGTAACCCATCACACCCATCAGAGCCACTTTTTAAAAAACTCACAGTGTTAGACATCCGACAACTATACATAAAGACAATTCTCACATTCTTATGGAAAAATGATTTGATGGAGAAAACACAAAAAAAAATTCACACTCGGTACTCTTCACACCTAAAATGCATAATTCCTACAACTAAAACAACTTTTGCACAGCGACAGTTCTCCTATATTGCCCCCAAAATGTTTAACTTACTGAGTATTTATACAAGGAAATCGAAAACTGACAAGCTTTATGTCATAAATGTACAGGATTGGTTATTTACAAAGGGGAGAAACTACTTTAAAGAATGCCTGAAGTCAACCAATTAAGTTAATTTGTTTTATTATTATTAATTTTAATTTTATTTTACATTCAAATTAAAAAAAAAAAAAAAAAAAAAAAACCTTTTGATATTGATCATATTAATATTTGGATGAATTATTTTCAACATCTCCACAAGAAGAGTTATTCATTTATTTATCTATCTATCATGTATTTATGTACCTATTTCATTTAAGCGAAAAAGCAGCCAACAATAAGAATGGTTTATTGCTATCTATTATTTTATATCTATTATTATTGTTTATTGCTATCTATTATTTTTTATCTACTTAATTGCGAAATCACTTAAAGAATTCGTTGTTATACAAAAATATTGTACCTAACTAAACTATGTATTAACCAATAACAATTCTTACATTTATATAATTATATATTCATAATTCGACTACCATAATACGGGCATGTGCCTAGCGTGGTAGTTGAATCACTGTAAAACTGTACACAAATTATATAATGAATAAAGAAAGAAAAAAAAAAAAAAATTTAAAAAATACGTAATTATGTATCCCGGGTACAAACCAACAAAAGCAACAAGAGACGTGCATTATGGGATTACCTTTATTATTGAGATTTCGATACTGACGTTTCATAACAAAACTCAACTAAACAAAGGATTTCCGAATAAAAAGGGAACCCCAAAATATTGGGGTTCCCTTTTTAATAAAGTGAGGAGGGCCGAGGGAGGGGAGGGGGGAGATGGACTAAATTCAGTCGTTCAATCGAGCCGGTTCACTGACCCGGATCTTTTCACTGAACGAGACCTGGTGAAGCGGCTCGCTCAGCTCAGACGCTTTGCCCGCCTCTAATTTGCAGACGATTCTATATTTCGTGTGAAAATTACATGGATACAATTAACAAAATGAACAAAGACCTACAAAATATATCAAAATGGCTGATATTAAACAAGTTGAAACTGAACGTAAACAAAACTATACATATAGAAATAGGCAATAAAACGTGTAACACCGGGTTAAATTTGAAATTAATGACGAAAAAATAGAAAAAATAAATGTAATCAAATACCTGCGAGTAATATTCGATTCAAAACTAACTTTCATGGCAAATTTTGAATATGTGCTAAAGAAGGTATCAAAAAAGGTAAATTTTCTTACAAGACTAAGAAACAAATTAAAAAAGCACTACAGAGCTAATATATCATTCTATAGTTGCTCCACATTTAGATTACTGCTCTACAAAGTTATATTTGGCCAATGCAGGAAATTAGAATAAGATATAAGATAAATGAAACAGAGGTATGACATGTATACTGGGGAAAGAAAATACGCAAGGGTTAATTAAATGAGAGAGGAGGTTAATTGGATTCCATTAAAAAAAGACTTCTATTTAGTGTGTAAAAAGACTTCTAATTATTGTGCACAAAGTTATGAAAAACCAAATGCCAAAATACTTTAAGGGTGATGGTGTCTCGATACTGCGACTCCACTGATTGGCGGTTAAGTGTTGCAGAGCAAAGCCCTATGCATCCCCGACAGTCCCGAAAAAAGTTATACGAGACGATTAAATACCATACACTCGCCAAACTTGACAGTCCCAAAACTAAGTGATCGCTAAGTTATATGGGACGATTACATACCATACACTCGCAAAACCTGATGGATAGTCAGTCGATGGTTCAGATCTGGGCTATTGGACAGTATGATAAGCCCAGATTGGAAAACGGAAAATAGGACTCACCGTGGCAGATAGGGCCTCTCTGATCTCCAGATTTGATGTACACTTCACTAGATGTAATATTCTTATTCCGAAATCTTAATATTCTTATAGCAAGATGTTATGATACATGCGCCCTGTCTGAAATATTATTTTACACTGAACTTCAAATAAGCACACTGTCACCTCTTCTCCTTGCAACAATTGCCTTTTTTTCATGGTGACATTTAGGATGGGAATATTAGGTCGGTGGGATAATTTCAGGATTTTGACACATGCTACCCATTAAGTCTGCGAATGCAATTCCCAACCAATCCCATATAATAATGCGCGAACAGGTGATTTTTTGTTTTTAAACAGATGTACATAATTACGAAACAAGAAATATAAATAAAGTTAGATTGCTACACATGAAAAAATCAAAATCACAGAACTACCAAATGTATAGAGAACTGAAGACGTATGATAAAATGCCTGAAAGTATGAAGAATGAAGAAAAAATGAATGTATTTAAAGAAATTTTAAGCTCACTGTAAAGATAAATAATAATAACTCACGCGAGCAACACGAAGAGAACAGCCCGCATTGTCCTACAGCCTTGCCGCCCTGTCTGGAGCACTGTAGGCGGCCTAGGCACACGCCCACTGAGGAGTCACTGCCCACGCAGTGCGAGCCTTCATCTGGCCCCAAGATGCCTGCAAGAACGTATTTATTTAATAGTGGACCTAACTGGGAGCCTTATGGGACACCTACTTATATCGCTTCGAGTAAAAATAAACATGAAGTAATCAATTGTTTTTGTGTTTAATTCGTATAACTTACTTTAATTTAAATAAAATAATTACATTAAATTTCATAATGTTATTATCAAGCTCTGCAGGTATTTTAGTATGTCTTTGGTTTGGTTACACGGTCAGTTTCAAACAGTTTGAAAATGAGATTGTTAAGTTGAAAGAGCTTTAATAAAAATACATCCTAAAATTCTTGCAGAACTTTTACGAACTCCTAAACTCAATAACTGTGGCGTATATTAATTAAAATGTGACCACGCCGACTGTAAAGCTATTTACATCGGACAAACAGGAAGGGCATCCTCAACTAGATTCAAAGAACATCTACTATGTTATAATAAAAAAAATACTTCAAAATTCGCAAAACATCTCTTATTGAATAATCACGTTCCACTTAAAAACAACCAGCCTAAACCATTACATCTGGAAAAAGAGGCCTTAAATTAAATTGAAATTAGAAATCAATAAACGAACGAATGACCCCAATGTGACTCTAATTTATAAAGTAAGGTAAATTATTTATTTCCCACTACTTAGTATATTTACAAAACCTAAAAAAAATTACGCACTTAAATGAGTCAAAGCAGTAACGTCATTATAAAACAATTAAGAAAACCCCAACTTTTAGTGCGTGGGAAAACAAATCCCGAATCGCACATAATCACCCTCTCAATTAGTTAAGTGTCTCTGCAAATTGGTTTAACTGGTAATAAATCAATTTAAACACCTTCAAATATTGACATTTAAAATATTATAAATAAGCCGTCTGAATGTAGCTTAACCACACTTTAAAAATGACATTGCAAGTCAAAACAGCTGAAACAAAAATACATACTAAAATACTTGGAGAAATCGATAATAACATTATCAAATTTTAATTAAATTTTAAATAATCAAAATGGAGTTCTACGAATTAAACACAAAAACAATTAATAAATTAAATAAAGATGGCTGATATAGCTACCATTGTGATTTTATATAGACGACTTAAACTCAAACATCGGAAAATAGTTCAAAATTTGTGGTTTAACCAAAAGTGCTTGAAGTGTAATGTGATTCCAAAGTGCAGATCCCCACCAAAAGTACATCTACGGCGGCCATAGCCACTGTGCTGAGAGAACCGAGGATATGGCTGAAGGAAGATGAAGACATAATTGAGGGTTTTTTCCTATGAAAACATTAAAAAAAATAGTATGTGTCGTACAGTTGAGGGCGGGGTAAGAGGTTGGGCGGTTACTCGGCTGAGTGACCAGTGATGACATGCAGAAGAAAACAAAAATTGGTTGATTTTGAAATAAAAAAAAAAAATCATTGAAAAAGTCACCAGAGAACAAAAGTTCATTTACATTTTTCACTACAAATAATGTCAGGAATCACTGGTTAAAGTAAGTCAAGTACCTACCCACGTCCCTTAACACCCTGTATATACCAGTAGTTTTATCCTTGATGCCTTCGAATTAAATTTATTTTAATACTTTTTCATTCGAATGTAACAAGGTTATAAATTTCTGACCGGTCAGTGGCTGAGTTGGCATCGCGTTTGGGCCTCACCCGGGCGTCGCGTATTAGATTCCTCGGCTGTCTAAGTCCTCCATCACGACAGAAACATCATGTCAAAGGTTACGTGGTAAATACTTTAAAGGGTATATAAACAATGAAAATACCTTAAAGGGTTTAATATAAACGATAAAAATAATTTAAAGGGTTCAATATAAACAATGAAAATTCCTTAGGGTTCAATGAAAATAGCTTAGGGTGAAGATGTTAATACTACATTATACTTGTGTTAATATTGTATTTGCTTACCTTTTCCGCCAACTTCGCTTGCCAAACCAACTGATGACCAAAATAGCAAAATTGTAAAAACTTCAATGGGAAAGGCAGTCATGTCTGCTGTCTTCAATTTTTTGTTCTGCTGAAAACATGTATTATTTATTACTGAGGGAAACGCAAAAATATTGAATTTGAGGCCAAAATACTAAAACAGATCGAATAATAATTTTTTTAATCGGAAGTTATAGCAAATATGTGGTACCGGCATAGAATAATATTTGGATGACTTGTACAGCGCCGTTTTTGTGAAAAATCATCTCAAGGGCGCTGTACAAACTTATAATACATTTCTACTTCTTACTTCTAACTACAAATTAGACAAACCACTACAACAACTTACCTGGGAGGTTACTAGAGATTAACACTGTTATTGTTTAGGTATTTAGGGAAATTTAGGTACAGTTCGCAGCCAGAGGATATAATTGGGAACTATAATATATAATATGTTCTTTTAATGAGCGTATTTTGAAAACAAAAGCAAATTTTATGATGGGCCGTACAATATTACAAGGATTTGATCAGAATATTTATCTTCCTAAATGTGATTCGTTCCTTGGTAAGAGAAAGATTGACCTGATTTATTTTCTTGTTTTTTTAACGATACCTATATCAGCCATTACAAATACGTCAAATCGATTAAAATTGGTCATTTGTAATTTAAATTTACGCCCATCAAAACGCTTTTTTTTAATTAAAAAATATTTGTGTAATAAATATAGCAAAATTATTTTTTAGAAATATTTATTATTAACTCACAAATAATTGCCAAGTTTCCTCAAAAATCATGAAAATTTAAATTCTGGCCTAAATCTTATAATAAAATTAAACACCAAATAAATAAAGTAGTATATACAAGTATGTGTACCTTTACTAGATATTTGCAATACCTACCTTTTGAATGGAAAATATAATTACTTTTTCAAACTTCACAAATATATTTTGTGGCATGTATACATTGTATACAGGAGGCCCTGATGAAAATAATTTCCCTCAGAGCCTATGTCATCTTAGGGGATGTTGTGTGGAGGGTTTTTTTAAGGAAGGGAAGGGTAGAAAGTTCTGGGAAGGGAAACGGTATGAGGGGTGGGTAGGAATCTGGGGGATCAGTGTATCCGGGAGTGACGGACGTATCAATCCATCCCTCCAACTGCAGTGCAAGGCGATGGGTCGAGAGTCCGGCTGGGAAGGTCAAAAGGCCTCCCTCAACCAGTCTCTCTTGATCCGGCCCGCCATGCAGCAGGAGGGCAGACATATCCGCCACTAGGACCTGGACAAACCTCACCCTATGAACCCGGGCACCCTTGCTAAGTCACCAAACGTAGCGAACTACTTGGCGTAACCCATGGCAGAGGTGTTGGTTATCCAATAAATAGTTCCCGGGGCGGCGGTACCCATACCCGCCTCCCAAATTTAATGAAATAAAATAACATCGTAAGCAACACTATATTATTAACATTATTAGACGGCCGGCGTAGTCCAGCGATAAGGCTCTTGACTCGCAAACCGAAGGTCGCGGGATCGAATCCCGGCGTGGCAAATAAAGTTTATTTTATTAATTTGTTTTATTTCACAATTTAGTAGAAATATTTGCGGCACGTTCCAGAGTGGAAGATACTCTCAGTACCGCCCTGGTGTAAGACCACCATTCAAAATTGAAACGTCGCTTGAAATGGCATTAGCCGTGTTTGGTGACCAGATCTGAATAGCCAGGTAATTCCCCACCTTCCTCTTCCCCATTTCCTTCCCTCCTCACGACCTTCAACCTTACAACATACCCCAATTGGGGATGCCGTAGTATCACTGTCTCCAGACGGGAGCAGCTGAGACTCTTGTGATGACAATAAAAATATAATATTTAACATTATCGACATGTTTCAAAAACAATGCTTTCTTCGTTGGGATAAGAGATTAATAAATATTGATTAGTGTTGCTCAAAAAAAACCTTGTTTTAATTACATAAAAAATAATTATTCATTTTCAAATTTAAGATTTGTATGAAAAAGGCAGCGCTGCCTCAAACTTTCATGACTCTTAAACCATTGCCAATTTGCAAATTGGATCGCCAAAAGCCCGTAGAAAGCGATAGAAAAAACATGTTAACAATAAATATTATTTTTTCTAATATTTGTTGGTATTATTAATATTATTAGTAAGAATAGATCAACATGGATTACCAAACTAAAACACGGATGATACCCGTAGCCCGGCGGTACTTGCGCACTTTACACGTGTGACCACGTGGGTTATCTTAAATTAACTGGTTCCCCGTGGATTACGTATGTATGCATTATTAATGCAACTCAGTCAGCGGTAAGGAAGCTGGCACTACGTTAAGAACTGGTCTTAACGGTATAATATAGTCTCTAAATCGGAAGAATTAAAAACCGAGCCCACGAATATTCGGATTATTGGAATCTTTAAGAAACTGCTGCATTCTCGGAACTTTTGATAGTTTGACGTTTTCCGGCACCTCTTCCTGGATGCTACGAAGTCGAAATTTTTATTAGTTTCTATTCAAAGCGGATTCTGTGTTATTTTGTACCAATGTTTTTTAATAATTTAATTTCTCATTGAATTTCATTTTCCCACGAGAACTAATCGTTCTAAAATCCTTTTTAAATGCAACAATAACCGGACTGAGTATACGAAACACTCGCTTGTACCTAGGTTACATGATGTTAGTAAGAGATATGCAGATGTTAACTGCATATCTCTTAACTGCACGGAATGTAGGTACAAGAGGGCTGTGCTATCAAATCTTTTCAATCAATATTATTTATTTTATTTATTTTATTTTAGGGAAATCAACAGTTTATAATGTGATTAATTTGTACATGTATAATTTACGTAACTGATAAACCAATTATAGATTTCCTCATTATAATATAACATTATGTATCTACTAATTAAACAGTAATCTTATAACAATTAAAAGATATTACTTTAAAAGATATTACATATAACAGGTCATTACATAATATATCATTACATTTTTGCAGTTTTGTACTCATTTAATACATTTTAATACACTTTTGATAGATTTTTTATATTTACATTCATCACAATTGAAGAAATCTATATCAGAGAAAATGTTATTATCTATATGTTGAACACAGTCTTATAAGGCAAGCATTTTTGATTGAATTTGTTTTACAGTGTTTTTCTTTAAAAATATTATATGATCGTGTGTGCCATGTAGGTACTTTAAAATCTATTCTGTTCAATAATTCAGGACAGTCGGTTTATGTTATTTATGATTTTGTATAGCAACATCGCATCTGAGTATTGTCTGCGTACACTCAATGAATCAATTTTGAAGAAATTTAATTCTATTTGTACTATAAATGTTTGAATGTAATTGTCTCTCTGGTGTCATTTCTCTTTTGTTACGATACGCCCCTGTAGCAAATAGATTCAGATTCCAGAACGCGGGACAAGCATACACAACAACTCCCCTCTGCCCCCCTTGTTTCCTGCTTCCCGCTTCCCTCCCCCTTGCCCGGCACTGGCCCATTTTACCGCCACTCCGACAGACGAGATTTGAGCGCCTTTGCGAACAGACGTACGCGGCCTGTGGCCGAGCGGACCAAATTCAATGTAGCCCGCGATGTATTATTGAAATAACCACGGGTTAGAGCCGGCTTCGCCGCGCTGTAATAAGTTCGGTCTGTTCAGACTACGAAAGTGCCCTGGTTGAACTTCCACATGAGGCGAGGATCCTGCTAATCCACATGTAAGCTGTATCTTTGATTTCCTCTTTTGAATGTGTCCGTAATCAGTGAAATGTAGGGCCCCGCGAAAATCACCACTCGGAGAGTTTCGTTTGAGAGAGAGATAATGAGAGATTAAACACTTTAGCTAGGTTTGTGTAATTTGCATTTCTTGTATTGAATTGTACTGTAGAAACCTATGTACTGTGTTTGAGTTTACAATACATGTCCTAATGATTTAACGTTGTTATTATTCTGCTACGGCAGGAGGATTATTGACCAGAGTGTATCCCGTTGGACGCCGGAAGGTAGGGAGAAATTCCATAGCTTTGAGCGACTCACCCCTTGAATAGAGAGTACCATTGTTCCCGCTGAGAGCTAGCCTGGGACATGTTGGGGCCCCCTTGGCCCCAGAGCTGGTGTTGGTTTGGTAGCCAACATCGGGGACCCTAACAACTGGCGCTATAACGTGAGGCTTGGAATTTTTTTTTCTATCCCGGTCGCTTTGCGGGACATTACTTGTCGAAACCCTCCCCGCATAGCAACTGTTTTGTAAACATTAATTATGCCTTGATATTCTACACCCAGTGTACAGTGAATCCTGTGAATAAGCCACAGAAACCAATATGTAAATTAGATCCATAACACAGATCTGATTGAAATTATGAATTACGCCGCAATTGAAAACACGGCCATTTTGAAGCAACTAAAAAGACGCCAACATTAAATCGCGAATCTGACTGCGCACGCGTCACAAAACAACGGGCGGGCAGCAACGGTCATTCGCGCCAATCTCAACGGCCCGATGTTTCACGCGATAAATAGCCACCTATTCTCTGGATTGCGCGCGCAAGTGCTTTGCCCCGCGCCAAAATCCCAACGGAAAAAACCCGTCGGAACGAATAATTAACTGTTGCTAGGCAGCGTTTATAATCAAACCGCCTTTTTTATGACTGAACCGGATAGCAACGGAAATTATTATTATAAATCTGATTCTGGAACCCCAGTTATTTTGCGAATTCCTTAATCAAAATTTCGGACTTACGTATTTTTGTTGTTTCTGCACAATATACCAATTGGCCCACTTGTGTCTGTCAAATTAGTGCAACTTATATTTCACCAAATGGACAAAATAATGACTTTCTTTCCCCATTCTACATTATAGGTACTGCTTTTTTTCAGCATAAGTGAAAGTGAATTGTGTTTTTTCCCTTACATAAGTGAAAAGTGGAATAATAATAAAGCCAATGATTGGTTCCATGAATAAATAAAATAATTTTAATGTGGTTGACGTAATGAATCCCATATTCAGTTATTTTCATCCGGAAGTTTGTCCTTTATTTGCCAGAAAAGTGCCTTTTGTGAATTTTAGTGCCTTTCTCAGTGCAAAAGTGATTTGTGAAAAATAAAAACCTTTTTTCTAAAGGTCAGTCCTGGCAAAATTTTTCAAAAATAAATAAATACTTGTGAATTTCACAGTTTTCTCAAAAGTGGTCAGTGAAACACAAAAAACCTTTACTACTAAGGTCTTTCCACGCAAATTTTTTTTTTCTCGTCTTCCTTCCTTTGACAAAATTCTGGTGTCATGTATACCAAATTGTAATATGGAATCTCTATAACCATATTTTGGAAGTGCCAACTAGTGATTACCAAGTGAAAAGTGCCTCACAAAAATTAATTTTGCGCTCACTAAAGGAAACCCCTGGCCAATTTTTTTTCTCACCACCCAGGAAACTCACAATGGAGGACAATCAAGCTATTACACCATCCAACTTGGGTACCATTCCCAATGTGCATAGTTTATCCAAAGCCCACTTACAAGCTGCTTTAAGGGATAGAGGACTCTCGCCATCAAGCAAATCTAAATCTACATTAAAGGCATATGCACTTTTATTCAACAAAAAGTACATTAGGAGAATAAACCTCGCTCCCTCCAACGAAAATAATTCACGTTCGGCTACGCAAGCTTTGGATAATCTTGACAAAGGACCTATGCCGCATGTAATGATAAAACAAGACGTCGCACCCATCTTGACACAAGATAAAACTTACGATTTATCCTCTTGGAAAGTCAAATATAATGGCGCCTCCGATGTGCTGGATTTCATTGACCGTATTGAAGAAACGGCTACAATCAAAAATATCCCATTCGAGATTCTACGAAGAAACTTTATAGAACTCATCTCCCCAGAATTAATACCGTGGCACCGCATCCAAAAGACTAAATGCAAAGATTGGAGTAAACTCAGATCTGCCCTAATCTCTAGCTTTGGAAAAAAGGAGGCCCAGCACCGGATCAAACTATCTTTACTATCTATTAAACAACTAGTAGATGAACCTGTGGCAACATTCATAGAAAGGGCTGAGTCCATCAACATCAAGCTTTCACATCCTGTTCCGGAAGCTGAACTATTACCAGTCATAACTGATGGCCTTTTAAGCAAATACGAGAACATCATCACCTCACAGAAAATTGCATCCCTGGCCCAGCTAAACGAAGTCTGTCTCCTCCTGGAATCGTACCAGGATAGGAAGAACATAAAGAATGTGTCAAATAATGTGGTTGTGCCAAGCCGTTCGTCTGGTTTAAAACCAGAATTCGACAACAAAAAAGTGTGCTCCTTTTGCAAAAAAGTAGGCCACCTGGCCGCTACTTGTTTCAAGCAAGCAAGACTTCTGGAATCCAAGGAACCCCGAACCTCCAAGAGACACCACTCTAGGGACCGCTCTCCTCCACGCGACGAACTGCGCAACATTTTCAAGAAATCAAGGCACAATGCAGAAAGGTTACAAAACCCAAGCGATGTCAGACCTCAGGTGGATTTCTCCAAGCCCCCACCAAATTTCTACATGAAGAGGCCAAAAAACTAAATAATAACCTCTCAGGCACCCATTCTGAACCAAGGTCTAAAGAATGGACTGATTGGTTATCACACATTAAGTATTTTAACCAGGCCTTAAATGTTTCTTCGGTTTGTTGCAAACAAGCTAAAGATGGGAGACCCTATGCCCTTTTCTCTGTTAACAATGTGCCCTTTTCCGGATTACTTGATAGCGGTGCATCTGTCAGCTGTCTTGGCAACAATGCTCACCTGCCTTTTGTTAACAGTGACTTTAGAATTTCGCCACAAACAACACACCTGACGACTGCGGATAATGTTTCCCAGCCGGTCATCGGTACCCTTGCCCTGCCAATTAATTGTAACAATAAAATAGTTACAATCAATTTTCTAATAGTGCCCTCTATATCCCAGAATTTCATCCTTGGCGTTGACTTCTGGAAGGCATTCAACGTTGCTCCCCAAGTATTTAATACTCTTGGCGAAACCTCCACTGCTGCTCAAATTAGTGAGATCCGCACAATAATACCTCACGAAAATTTAAGCACGGACCAAGCTCTCCAACTAAAGGAAATGGTCAATAAATTCGAATCAATATCTTTCGAAAAATGTGGATTGGGTTTGACAAATTTGGTAGAACACCACATTAAAACCAATGGCCCACCCATAAAGCAACGTTATTACAATTTAGCCCCCCAAAAGCTTAAACTTTTAGAAAAAGAACTTGATGAAATGTTAAAAATGGGTGTGGTGGTTCCCAGCAGAAGTGCATGGACCAACCCAACTCTTTTGGTTTCAAAAAAAGACGGCTCTGCACGTTTCTGTCTCGACAGTAGACGTTTAAACTCTTGCACGGAAGCTGACGTGTACCCCTTACCTTACGTCCACGCAACCTTAGACAAACTGCGCAACGCCAAGTTCATCTCCTCTGTTGACCTAAGCAAAGCTTTTTGGCAAATACCTTTGGACGCAGAATCGTGTGAAAAAACTGCTTTCGTTGTACCTGGTAGGGGAATGTTCCATTTTAAAAGATTACCCTTTGGTCTAAAGAACAGCCCCGCCGAATTACAAAGACTGATGGACAAACTCTTCGGTCCTGAAGTCGATAACAGCCTGTTTTGTTACCTTGACGACCTTATCATCGTCAGCGACACCTTTGAAAAACACCTATTAATGCTGGAAAAGGTTTTTCAACAACTCAAGTTCGCTGGTTTAACCATCAACTTGAAGAAGTCTGAATTCTGTAAGTCCCGTCTACGTTATTTGGGATTCATTGTCGACGAAAAAGACTTTTCCACAATTGCAGCCCCCTTAAATAAAATTACCGGCACCCGTAAAGGTGTCAGCAATTTCCGATGGTCTGCTGAAACTGAAGAAGCGTTTACAACTTTAAAAAATGCCCTTCAAAAAGCCCCCGTTCTGAATTGCCCGGATTTTGCACTCTCTTTTACCCTCCACACGGATGCCTCCAACGTAGGAATCGGTGGAGTCCTAACTCAAGAGTTCCCAGATGGCGAACACCCTGTAGCGTATTTTTCCCGTACATTAAATAAACACGAGAAAAACTACGGAATTACCGAAAAGGAGTTATTGGCTGTATTGGATTCTGTTCACCATTTCCGCGGTTACATAGACGGTAGCAAATTTACTGTAGTCACAGACCATATTAGTTTGAAATGGTTGATCTCTTTAAGTAATCCCTCCGGTAGACTCGCTCGTTGGGCCTCCCGTTTGTCTCAATTCAATTTTGATGTTGTTCACCGTAAAGGCGCGGACAATATTGTTCCCGACGCTCTTTCAAGAATTGAACTGGCTTCATTAAATGTTGACACAATTGCCCCCCCTCCATCTACAAAAGATGAATGGTACTTGAAAATCTTCGAAGGTTGTAAAAATAATCAACAAAAGTTTCCTAATTTTATCATAAAAGAAGGACAACTATACCGTTATTGCAAGGTACCACTATCCATCCTCGAAGATTACTCTTGGAAACTTGTCGTTCCCCTCAAAGGAAGAGAACAAATAATAATTGACAATCATAGTGCTCCCGACTCTATACACCCAGGAACTTTCAAGACGTATAAAAAGATTTCCTTGAAGTATTACTGGCCTGGTCTCTTCAAACAAATTCGCAATTACATCTCTAAATGTGAAACTTGTAAAGCTTATAAACATAGCACGGCAGCACCTGCCGGCCTAATGGGTAATCCCAAACGTGCCGACAGACCCCTACAGTCATTGTCAATGGACCTCGTCGGACCTTTTCCTCGAAGTTATGCCGGACACATGCACATACTTAGTGTAGTGGATGTTTTCACCAAATTCTGTTGGATCTTCCCTTTAAAAAGAGCCAACTTCTGGAAAAACACATTTTTATACCTTACGGAACACCCAGAACCGTAATTGTTGATAACGGAAAACAGTTTATTGCCCAGGAATTCAAAGAATTTCTTGCCAAATACGGAATCAAGGACATTTATTATAACACCTTGTACACTCCCCAAAATAACACTGTCGAACGTTACAACCAAACAATCAACACAGCTCTAGCTATTCTAGTTGATAAAGATCAACGCACTTGGTGTAAAAACCTAGATAAAATTCAGGCCGCTATGAACAACACTGTTAATCTGGCCACTGGTTACACACCTTTCTTCTTAAAACACGGTATGGAACAAGTCGTCCATGGTTCTCTACATAGGGACACAAACTTTCCTACGTCATTTGCCACCACAAGCAACCCTACCGCAGACTATGCCCATCGCCTGGAAGAACTGTCGGCCATTTACAGTGAAGTCACTGATGTTTTGCTCCTGGCTCACCAAAAGAGTGCGGACAGATATAACTTACGTAGGAAACATGTCACCTTCAATACAGGAGACATAGTTTGGAGAAAGAACAACACACTTTCCCAAGGAGCCATGTATTTCTCTGCCAAGCTGGCACCACGTTTCGTGAAGGCCAAAGTCCTAAGGAAAATATCAGACCTAGTGTACTCCTTGTCTGACTCATCTGGAAAGCACATTGGTAATTACCACATTAAGGACATTGTAAAGTCTGGAAGTGAGGAGTCAAGTAAAACTGCCCCCACTATCTCAGCAAACTTAAAATGATCCAGTATGTATCACATTTTTTTGTAAGCTTACAAAGTCTTACTACGTCAGGCGTGTATTGTGTCAATCACATGCCCATCGTTTCGTTAATGAAACAAGTTGTAAATTATTTTGTAAATTAATGCGTACCTACTCTCATTGAAGTTACTTTCAAATGTTGTTTTTGCACTGTTTTTCTTTCCCTCACGGCAATTTTTACTTTTTTCTTTATTTTTTTTTTCACCTGTTCTAAAACTGATCACTTTGGAACGGAGACACTTTTCGAGTTTCAATGTTTGGGAAGTCGCGAGCCCATTTATTGTCTCAACACGTACACTATGCAATGTCCATGCCATGTCATATCCTGCCTTGTCATGTAATTTTGTAACTTTTCTCCTATTTTTTGTTGCATTTTTGTCGTGTGGAAAGGAACTTTCTCACCTGTTTATTTTGTTCATGTAAAGTAGTTGACAATTGCCCATCGGCGTGTCGTTCTAGAAGTCGGGTTTTGTAAATTCCAAAGTGTTAAATTCCGACTCAGAACCAGTTAACTATTTTTACAATTTTCCCCTTTTATTTTGTTCATCATGAGTTGTAAAACCTTCCGAGGTATCTCTAGTATGAAAATCAAATAGCGGTTACTTACATAGTCGCCTCTCGTGTATATAAGTTTTTTCAATTTTTTCTTCTTAAATTAAAAATTGATGGCGTCCTACCCAAATTCATGCTCATGTACCCAAATTGGATATCAACACGTCCATTTTGGAACTCGTATTTATAAAACCAATGATTGGTCTTTATAACCCTGTATATAAATCAATTTGGCTCGTTTCAACTAAAGTACGTAAAACCGAATCATCCGGTCTTTGGTTGTTATAACAAAGTCACCTTTTTGTTATTTTGTTTTTTTTTGCTTTTACGTTACGTACGTCTTGTATGGCACGTTTCAACCCTACGAGACAGGTTAATAAAACCTTATGGTTATCCTGATTTTGGAATTCACAACTTTTAGGTGTTCATTTAACCAAGTATTTGCAACCCAAATTGCACATAACCTGGTATGTTTGTAACTGCACAAAGGGTATGTAAAACCGTAATTGGTCCCTTTTCTTTGGTCTTCCTCACTGTAGGCTGCCACAACAGACAGTATGTAAAACCATTATAGGTCTGTCTTTGTTTTAAATACTTGGTGTAAGTAGAATTATACTCTGCCATCACCCTTGTACTTTGTAACACATGAAGTAACATCAAATTGTCTATCTTCTCTGTCGTACGCTCTCGGGCTACGGAGTTAGTTAATCTAACAAATCTTCATATTATGTGTTAAAACAAGCATCGTTAACGTTTATTGTGTTGTATTAAAACGTAACCCACCATTATAGGAGAGATCCTTAGAACATCCACCATTATATGAGGGATCCTTAAAATACCTGCCATGATACGAGAAGTTCGTCATAATCACTTTTGCTCATAGCTAAATGTTATTGAGTTGGTCGTGTGACATATTTGTCATGAGCACCGTTTTGTACAATCTGTTTTGGTCGTGTGTCATTCATTTGTCATGAGTACCACCCTTTCTGTACAATCTATTTTGGTCGTGTGTCATTAATTTGTCATGAGTACCGCTTTTGTATTTTGGTCGTGTGTCATTCATTTGTCATGAGTACCGCTTTTGTATTTTGGTCGTGTGTCATTAATTTGTCATGAGTACCGCTTTTGTATTTTGGTCGTGTGTCATTAATTTGTCATGAGTACCGCTTTTGTATTTTGGTCGTGTGTCATTAATTTGTCATGAGTACCGCTTTTGTATTTTGGTCGTGTGTCATTAATTTGTCATGAGTACCGCTTTTGTATTTTGGTCGTGTGTCATTAATTTGTCATGAGTACCGCTTTTGTATTTTGGTCGTGTGTCATTAATTTGTCATGAGTACCGCTTGTATGTATAATTGTGTACAACCCTTGTACACGAGACATGGAGACGTTAAAACACTTACCGTGATTCGTGCGAACGACATAATATCGGCCTTGCCATCTTCTTTAAGAGGCATTGTATAAACTCTTGACTTCTGTCTATAATTGAGTTTTATCTTGTATGTACTTACATGTTTTGTACACTATACGTGGAGACGTTAAAACAATATTATCAAACCTTTTGTGTGCGATCTACGAAATGTAGTCCACAACCCTTTGTTGTCATTCAACGCCAATGCCCGTGGACCTCCTGTTTTTTTTTACTTCTTTGCAAAAAGGAAAGAAGCCCAGGAATATCTACTATCCCAAAAGGACTAGTTTGTTGCTTCACTGCTAACTATGGGGCATAGTGCTGTGGGAGTTAATCGATTGAGCACAAAACCACCCAACTCGTTGTCTGGGGAACGGATAAGAAAACCCCCAGGTTTGTGAAATTGGAGCAAGGGTCTGTCTTTTCTCACAATCATGCAGAAGTTTTTTAAAATGACCCCTAATCTTTTGCCCAATACACGCAAAAGATTAGTCTCTTTGATAATGTGTATTCAAATTTCTCCTCATCCTTTTGACAAATGTAAAGAGTCAGGAAATCTGCTGGTTGATCATGTTTCATTCTCACATGGAGTTTGAAGTGGAAATTAGTCCAGTCTCTAGCAAGTTTCGTCACTCAACTCCTTTCCTTTTCCTTTCCTTTCTCCTCACAATTATGTTCTCAGGTATATGTTATGAAGAGGAAAATCTGTTGTTGACCATAATTCGCCCTCACTGGGAGTGCGAATCGGTAAATTGACCAATTATCAGCAGGCTTTCCCCCTCACTCTCTGCATATGTCTCTCCTTTTGTTCTCTTTTCTCAATTTTACGAAACACATTCATGAATGTTGGATATGTACGATATGCACTTGGCGTACCGTCTGTCTCCTTTTGACAACCTTTATTCATGAATTGGTTTCTCTGCTTTTACCGTGACTCATTCACGACTTCTTTGTCTTGTTTTTTGAAATTCTACAAAAAATGTTACCACCTTTATGTTAACATAGGCCATAGAGGGCCGGTTGTTTTTTAACCAAGACATATTGTCACTCGGCAAACGCCAAGTCATCCTGGTAAAGGAAAATGTTCATGTAATCACAATTTAGTTAGAAAACTCTCTCTTCGTCACTCTCTGGGTCGGTGGTTAAAATTTCGTTTATTTCATTATCTGGACACATTTTGTTTCTCTCCAAACCTTTTCTTCATTGGTCCCTAGGCAGGTAAACTTCAAGAATTTTGCTCTAATAAAAATTTCTCCCGGATTAAAAAGAAGCCCAGGCGGATGTCATCACCAACAGCCAAGCTGAGCTCCACTTCCTGACAGCACGCGCTGTGGTTACTAGGTCCCTCCTGCTGCCATTTTTCTACGCATTTGTTCCTGAAAGCACAGACCATACCGCTCATATGTATGTTGTTTTGTCGTGCCACAGCAAGTTGAGTTGTCCCACTATACATTATGACACTCTGAACCACCTTTTGGGCACGCCAGCTCCTAGGTTTGTTCTTACTCTTGCTATCAATGCCAACCATGTCGTCTCTTGCGCTGTCATGCAGTGACGCATATATCGTCATGTGTAAACCATCATTACCTTGACCTCCAGTATTCGCTGAATGCGTACCAATACAAGTTATGTTGAGCTACATTATGCTTCAATAACCATTATATACGATCCGTGTTTACCTTAATAACACTTAGGATTCGTACTGGCATGTCTGCAGACACTGGATTCTCCTTTTCAATGACCTCTGTAACCATAGTCGCGGCACAGCAACCACAGTCTCCACTTCGTGAACTTCGACGTCTTCGACAAAACCAAGGGTTTTCTAAGGCCCAAGTGTACTTCTGAGTGCTATCTCAAAGGGGTCTGATTACAGTGATAATGTAATCCTTAGAATCTGTGAAACCACGTCCTCCTCTTCAAAATTCTCCGAAACCAAACAAATCCACGCTTCGCAAACTTAGCTCCCAGACCAATGAAACCTTAGAATCACACAGGCATTTTTGTTTTTGCTTTTTGTTCTTCTATTGTACAAATATGAATTGTTATTTTTCAATCGCATAACCATGTTTTGTCATCTTTCAATTGCATAACCATGTATTGTCATCTTTCAATTGCATAACCTTGTATGTTGTTTTACGCCATGTACTTTTACCAAAACTGTTCTTTTCCAAACATTGTATGTACCCCTCACCCATTCCCTACAAACATTGTGACCTAAACTATAACATAAATTGCATGTTCTAGCTAGGCATCTCTCAAGCAACGAATCTCTCAAAAACCCCGATGGAAGCTTAAGAGGATTTTTTTTTTCCTACAGCTCCATTGCCACGTCGCTTTTTTTCCAAGCGCGGGGGAAGTGTTACCATACGCCCCTATAGCAAATAGATTCAGATTCCAGAACGCGGGACAAGCATACACAACAACTCCCCTCCCCCCCCCTTGTTTCCTGCTTCCCGCTTCCCTCCCCCTTGCCCGGCACTGGCCCATTCCACCGCCACTCCGACAGACGAGATTTGAGCGCCTTTGCGAACAGACGTACGCGGCCTGTGGCCGAGCGGACCAAATTCAATGTAGCCCGCGATGTATTATTGAAATAACCACGGGTTAGAGCCGGCTTCGCCGCGCTGTAATAAGTTCGGTCTGTTCAGACTACGAAAGTGCCCTGGTTGAACTTCCACATGAGGCGAGGATCCTGCTAATCCACATGTAAGCTGTATCTTTGATTTCCTCTTTTGAATGTGTCCGTAATCAGTGAAATGTAGGGCCCCACGAAAATCACCACTCGGAGAGTTTCGTTTGAGAGAGAGATAATGAGAGATTAAACACTTTAGCTAGGTTTGTATAATTTGCATTTCTTGTATTGAATTGTACTGTAGAAACCTATGTACTGTGTTTGAGTTTACAATACATGTCCTAATGATTTAACTTTGTTATTATTCTACTACGGCAGGAGGATTATTGACCAGAGTGTATCCCGTTGGACGCCGGAAGGTAGGGAGAAATTCCATAGCTTTGAGCGACTCACCCCTTGAATAGAGAGTACCATTGTTCCCGCTGAGAGCTAGCCTGGGACATGTTGGGGCCCCCTTGGCCCCAGAGCTGGTGTTGGTTTGGTAGCCAACATCGGGGACCCTAACACTTTCAAATGCCACAATTATCTATTATACTCTTTTTTATTATTTCTAATATTTTTCCTATTATTTTTTAACGTTTGATCAGTGCTTATGATATATGTATATCGTTGATATAAAAAAGTATTATTTTTTATGTACCTATACCTTGCAGAGTCCCAGCTGCTCCCGTTTGGAGCCAGTGAGACTATGGCATCTCCAATTGCAGTATGTTGTGAGGCTAAAGGCAAAGGGAAGGGGAAGGAAATGAGGAAGAGGATGGTGGGAAAGTACCTGGTTATTCAGATCTGGTCACCAAACACGGCTAAAACCATTTCAAGCAACGTATCAATTCTGAATGGTGGTCTTACACCAGGGCTATACTGAGAGTTTCTTCCACTTCCATTATCCATTGCGACGAATAATGTTGTATACATAAAAAATAAAGTTCACATACCTATCGAAGATTCATTAATTTTCCACTCAGGAACGTGCCGCAAATATACTACGTATTATTATTTGAAATGAATTAATTGTGAAATAACACAAATTAATCAAAGAAAATTATTTTTTTTAATTGATAAACTAATGTTTTAGGAAAAGGTGTAATAGAATTCGTCGACAAAAATATGGAAAAAATCGTCCATTCATTGATAGAAAAAAGTGGTTCGTAGTCTCCCCACTCTTGGTCTATTTTGGTTTTCTGAAGGTTTCACTTCTACTGGAGTCCATGTTCCAGTGAGAGATTTGAATTAACTGCAATACAAGTGGCAGTGTTTTACTTTACTTCTGAAATTTCAAAAGCGGCCCGACGAGTTCTATTCGAAAAAAGCCCGTACAAGCTAACCTTGTTAAATGCATTTTCTACGAACATTGGGTTGAATGCACAGATATAACCAATATTACACGTTTTATATAAGGTTTTAATAGAGAAGCGTGTATGTTTGTTCTTTGTGAAACCAAACTACTGTCATTGCAATTTTCCAAAATGTCAACTACAATAGTTTATTTTTGATAATCAGCTCGATGCTGCATGTGAGGACACTGATTGTAAATTTAATTACTATAAAATTCTTCTTAGGAACATATTCAATTTATTTGATAAAAAGAGCGTATACATGTATACCTACATACAATTATTTAACACAGACTTAAGAGGGAATAACCAGACATAACCGGAAATATGTCATTTTTAAATAAAATTCTAGAAGTATTGACTTTTTTCCACTAAAAAAGTATAAATCGATTTCGAGAGATTGTTCTTTTATCTAGTAAAGGTATGTTTTAAATTTTGAGAAAAAAAGTATAATAAGGTTATACCGTAGGTCGTTGGCAGATTTGTAAATTTTTGTATTATATACTCGTACAACACACATTTCAAATCATATAATCATGCAGCAAAATAAATCAATAAATTTTCTAGGAAAGCTACTTTTCAGAATCAGAAATCTTTAAAAAAAGATCCGAGCACTTGGTTTGTAACGATAATACTTCAGTTTGTCTATTTATTTACGGTCTTACAAATTAATATATTTTAAATTTTTTTACATTCTTATTTTGCTAAGACATTAAAAAAAAATTATAAGTACTTACGATCAAAAAATAATTACAAAAAGTATATTATATTAATAGTTTTATCATCACGCCTTTCGCCATTTTAGAATACACATAGGTATAAATTAAAGCAAATTTTGAATAAAATAAAATCGATATTGAGTTATTATTTTAAAAAGCTGGTACTGAGAATAATTGATCTTTCTCATTAGAACCGCCCTGTACGATTGTAGGAACATATTTGGACGAAATGTGAATTTTCGGACGCTGGCTGATTAAACGCTCTTAAAGCAAATTCTTATTGAAATAAAACCAATATTGAGTTATTATTTAAAAATGCTGATACGGAGAATAATTAATCTTTCTCATCGGAACCGCCCTGTACAGTTGCACGGGTATAATCGCAAGACAGTCTTTCGCCGAAATTTGAATTCTCGGTCGCTGGTTAGTCGCCCTTAAGTTTATCTTCTCATCATAAGTCGGTCCTAATATATTAATTTCTCACGTGGTTTTATCGGAAAACAGGTATTTCTAGATTGAGGAGTTTGTTGCACTTAACATATTACTGTAATTCAAAGGCATGTTTAGGAGAAAGCAGTGTGGGATATTTCTTCTAACCTTGAAAATGAATAGCACGAGTGTGTGCATTTTTTCAGAGATTGCGAGTTCAAACGCCGTCGCAAAGTTAATTTTATTTATTAGTATCTGTTAGTTCACAGACAAAAAAAAAGAAAAATTTGATTGAAAAGTGATGTCTAAATCTTTAATTTGTGTTATATAAGTATTTATTAATTTTCAGGAAATCGACAGTTTACATTTTTTTCAGTGTGTACCTAAGTATTATATAGTCAAAATAAAACCAATTATGGATTTCCTCCTTGTGACTTTACCTCTACCGAGACAGATAACAAGCAATAAGTAAATTAAATGTGTAAGAAAGGAATATGAAGCCAAAAATTATATAAAACAAAAAAATTACATAACAAAAAAATATATTAATACATTGGTAGTATTGGAGACAGGTTGTACATACAAATCAAATCATAACAGAAATATAAATTATAGAAACATAATATTATTCACGAAACATCAGAGAAATACTCTTTTATGGACCTCTTATATTTGGTAAGTTCGCAATAGAAAATGTCCACATTGGATAATGTGTTATTATACCTATTGCATAGTCTGTTCAGGCAAGAATTCTGCTTAGAGTTCGTCTCGCATTGATCCACCCTAAACAGGACAGAAGAGCGTGTTGAACGTGCAAGTACATTGAATTGAATTTTATTTAGCAATATACAGGAATAGTGATTACTTTGAAGCCATGCGAAATAAGTCAAAATCATGTGTTTTTGTTTTGAATATTTGATCGCTTAGAAGTATTATAGATACTTCAATTAAATACTGTGTGTAGAACACATCTTGGCCCTTCAAAATATCGATATTTTTTTTATAAGTCTTTTAATAAACGTAGAAAAATATAAAGTATTATGTCTTTAAAAAAACACTTTCAAGTGCAAATTCTCATACCTATAAACCCCTTTTCGGATATTATTTTACTGTATAATGCGGCAAATTCAGTTTTTTTTATAATAATCGTAAAAAAAAAAAATATAAATGCCTGAACTTCACAAAAAAATGTTAATTTTGGCGAAATTTTTTTCCAATGGATTAAAAGAGGCGTTACCGAACTGCGAATTTCATCCTTATACCATCTACCGAATGGCTGATATCGTATCGTTAAGAAATTTTCATCTTGGATTATTTATAAAGTTCTTAATATACGTTATTTAAGGAGTCATAAAACATTTCATCTCGGGTTGTTTAAAAAAGTTCTTAAAATACGTTATTTAAGTGAGGAGTCATAAAACGTTTCATCTCTGGTTTTTTAATAAAGTTCTTAATAGACGTTGTTTAAGGAGTCATAAAACATTTCATTTCCGGTTATGTAATAAAGTTCTTAATAGACGTTATTTAAGGAGTCATAAAACATTTCATCTCGGGTTATTTAATAAAGTTCTTAATAGAAGTTATTTAAGTAAGGAGTCATAAAACATTTATCTCGGGTTATTTAATAAAGTTCTTAATAGAAGTTATTTAAGGAGTCATAAAACATTTCATCTCGGGTTATTTAATAAAGTTCTTAATAGACGTTATTTAAGGAGTCATAAAACATTTATCTCGGGTTATTTAATAAAGTTCTTAATAGACGTTATTTAAGGAATCATAAAACATTTCATCACGGGTTATTTAAAAATGTTCTTAATTGAAGTTATTTAAGGATCATGTCATCTCTGGTTATTTAATATCAATATTGCCTATTTCAATGCTATGCCTTGAATGTGTAGATTGTACAATGTATAATTCCATAGAATATGACAATATAGACATCTTTAGAATCAGACTTGTATATATAAAAAAAAACATGTGGTAAGTTCATTAGCTTTAAACTAATATGACTTCCCGTTAAATTGGGGTATTTTCTTATCTTTCTCTATACTATATACTAAAATAAAATGTTATTTTTAAATTCTAAGAGCGATAAAAGGGTGCCAAATGGGTTCAAAAACGATTTTATAATTTTTTAAATTTCTGATACGATCTTTTCCCTCCGAATTCACTTCAAAATTTTGAACATTTCATTTTAAGGGGTTATTTCTATTGTGTATAAAAGTTACTATGAATCCTTTAAACCATAGGTTCTCAACGTGGGCGATAACGCCCCCTTGGGGGCGTTTGAGACCTTCAGGGGGGCGGTAGAAGATCCAGAGACAATTGGGGGGCGTTGAGAAGGCACAGGGGGGCGTTGGCAAGTAAAAAAATATGGTCTAAAAAGACAAACAAAACACGCTAATCACATACTAATAAAGCAAAGTAAACTTTAATGGGTAATTTTTGTTATTGTGTGTATTTTAATAATTTTTATCACGTTTGCGAAAATTCATTCGAGAGTTGGGGAAGTGAATGAAAATTGAACTGATAGACTCTGTTACATTCAGATCTACATTAAATTTTATGAATGAAAATTTTAATTTGTTGATTAAAATAAAAAAAAAAAATTAAATTTAAATTTAAAAAAAAAACACGTGAAATATCTCATACATACATAAATACGGGCGAAGTTAATAAAAGCCTGTTAATAAATAGTTTATAGCTATTAAATTATAACGTTTTTTGTTAAATAACGGGATTTTTGCAATCCTGCAAGAATTGACAGTATTATCTGTGTATTGATCTTACTTGCTCAGTGTCGTCAATGCATTCGGGAGTCAACGAGTGAGCTTACACGCGTCGACAAGACAGCTCCTTAGCCCCCGATCCATTCTGTTCCTGCGTCGCCTTTGTCACCGCGACAAGTCCGCGTTTTATTTCTGCGCCGGGTGGAGTATTTACAAAACCTCATTCCTCAAACAATATCTCACTGTTGATTGCTAAAACAGGCAAACCACATATATACTATTGGGGAAGATTTAATTTTACCAGCAGTAAAAGAAGTAATAACCACTGTGTTCCATAAACCAGCTGCAGATATTATCCGAAAAATTCCTTTGAGCAATAGTTCTGTGCAAAGACGAATTGTTGAAATGGCTGAAAACATTGATGAATCTTTGTGCAATCATCTGCAGTCTTGTCGATTTTCAATTCAGCTGGATGAGTCCACTTTACCAACCAATGAAGCATTGTTATTGTCATACGTGAGATTCATCAAAGATGAGAAAATATGTCAAGAATTATTGTTTGTTACAAATTTGGAAATACAAGTGATACAAAAGGAGAAACCACGTTTAATACACTGGAAAAGTTTTGTGACGAAAAGAAAATTCCTTTAAATAATATTTTGTCAGCTGCTACGGATAGCGCCCCAGCTATGACAGGGCGCGGGCGTCATAGAGTGCTTAAAAAATAAAGTTCCTGACTTGCTTGCTGTGCTTTGCGTAATTCATCGCCAGCATTTGGTTGCGAAAAATCTGAGTGAACGCCTCCATACATCACTGCAATATGTTATCAGAGCAGTTAATAAAATCAGAAGTAACTCATTGAATGACAGATTATTTGGACAGCTTTGCATTGCTAATGATGAAGATTTCAACCGATTGCTGCTTCACACAGAGGTGCGATGGCTGTCAAAAGGTTTGACTCGATTTAACAATCTGTTTGAGTCTGTGATAGAGTTCCTAGGAAACAAAGACACAGAATTGCGCGACAATCTCACCTCATCGAAGAACGATATTGCGTACTTGACAGACCTGTATAAATTGTTTAATGATGTCAATCTCCAACTTCAAGGCGACGACTTAAATTTGAATAAGACGTAAAATTGTGTTGCAGCTTTTGTATCCAAACTGATATTATACAAAAAAATAATTTCCCCGATTACTGGTGTACTCTATCGACTTCAAGATGTGCTCCCCATAGCTTTACTGCGTGCCACATATTATGCTCTGATCCACTCTCACCTAAGTTATCTGGTTAGTATCTGGGGCACCATTACTAAGAAACAAATATCCGAAATACAAGTAATCCAAAATAGAGCCATAAGAAATATATACCATTTACCATGGGATACACATGTCAAAGATATATACTCACTGACACAAATACTTCCCTTTACCATTCTGCCAAAATATAGCATCACCACTGCCATCCTACAAATAATTCAACACTCCTCACACACCAACACTAAACCAGCCTTTAATTCCGATATACACCAGCACAAAACACGATCCCAAAATCAAATACACTTAGCATCATCTACCCACACAACTAAATTTGGTATTAAATCATTACAATATATTGCAAATATACAATACAATGCATTACCTAATGAAATAAAGCAACCAGTAGATAACAAAAAAAAATTAGTTAAAACGCTTAAAGAACATTTCCTGAAAATGTTTTTAAACCAGTGAATATTTGCTCGCCTTCATACGTTTTTTTTTTTTTTTTTTTTTATATGTTTTATGTGTATGGATGTCCTCAGTTTTTCTAAAATCTCTATTCTTGACAATGCATTTTTTTCCCCTTTTTATGTTGTATTTTTTAAACATGTAATATTTGTGTAAAATGTACTCTTATGTGTTTGTCCTTCCCGTAATGAGTTTTTTCTCAACTCATTGGGAATAATGTGTTACTCACCATGTTTTTGTAATACATTATAATTAAATAAAAAAAAAAAAAAAAAAATAAATAAAAAAAGTAATTTAATAACTTCCCAAATTTATCAGCAGAATTTATTCAAGAACGACGACTTGCTTGTTTACGGTCAATACTTGGAAAACCTCCACAGTGATTTCAAGGAACGATTCCAGGATATTTTAAACATGGACATACCAGTTTGGGTTTAGGATCCTTTTTCAAATGTCAACACAGCAGGATCATCCCAGTTAGAAGAACAACTAATATAACTGACGACAAATGAGGAATTAAAAATTAAATTTAAGAATGGCTACCTAAAGTTTTGGCTGCAGAAGCCGATTTCGCAACTATACCCAGGATTATGGTCGATAGTTTAACGATTTTTAATAGCATTCCCATCGTCCTATTTAGCTGAACATAGATTCAGTGCTGTAGCAACGTTGGTAACCAAAAAGAGAAATAGGCTCCATATTACTGAACGCGGCGACTTAAGTTTGTTTTTAAGTAAAATCGAGCCTAATATAAACAAACTTCTTAAAACGCATCAAATTCAACCATCTCATTAAATAAGTTATAAATTCAATACCTTTTCTATGTTAATATAAATACTTCTCTATATAATTAATTAATTATTTATTTTAATTAATTCTCTTATATATATTTAATCTCTATTAAAACGCGTATTGATCAATACGCGTTTTAATTAACAATCTTCTTCTCAGAAATAGGATTGGAGCCATAACCCATCGCCCCCCCCCCCCCAAACTAGCAAATGTAGTATATATTTACGAAATCATTTATATAAAGTCCCAAGATTGAGTCTCGCAAAATAATGCCAAAATTTGAGAGTAAAAAAGGATTTTGCTGGTATTTTGAGATAATTTGAATTATTTTCATATATTTTTTAAATAAATAAATCAAAATATTCCATCTATTTCGTGTTTTATTGAAAAATTGTTCATTTTTAATGGTTTATCTAAAAAAAATCAAGATTTAAAAGGGTAGGTTTTTCTCTATTATGTGAGATTTCAAAGTCAATCCAAAGGAAGAAGATGATATCCAAATATTATTAAAGAAATTACGTGAATTTATATCTTCATTTAACACCCTTTTATCACTATTAGACAAATAAAAACAAGAATTTTTTCCCATACCGTCGTAAACCACCTTAATAAGCATCCTCCACTTGTATTATCTGTTTGAAATTTTTGAGGTAGATTTAAGTAATAAATATTTACTTCTTCAAACTTTGCAAATCCACTTAATCCAAAATCTAAATAGAATATAATTACAAATACACTTCCTAAAACCTTACAAATAAATTTTGGAAATTAAAAAAACGTTAATAGTCAATTTACGGTGCTCCAGATTTTATGTCCGGGTTAAATCTTTCCCAAATGAAAGACTTAACCCTTCCACACACTTTTCCACAAATGAATATCTAGTAAATTAACGCAATGTAAGTGCACTATATAAGAATAAAACAATACAAGAACAATACGTCAATCCACCAGTAACGTAATGGGAAAATATTTCACCGACTTCAGATATTTTCATATCAGAGGGTTCGGCTCTGATGAAATCCTAACTGGTCCGATAAATCCTACTGATCCCTCAATATAAATATTTAAAAAATCTTTCGTAATATTATTATTAACCTTTTTTTTTAAATTAGCCATATCTCAAATTTATTTTTATAATAAAACATTTACATATACAAAAATTTTGACTTCCTTACCTTCTATTATTATTTGCTCTCTCTAAAAGTTATTATTTCATAATTGTTTTTGATGATGTTTCTAAGTAATTCATATTTTATATATAGTTCTTATTTGTCTAAACCTACCTACTTATTTGTTTTTTTTTTTTTTTTTTTAATATTAATCTTATCCTGACGAAGAAAACTTAGTTTTAAAAAAACATGTTAATAATATTGATTATTTAGTGGTGTTTTTATAAAGTTATTTGTTTTCATTTAATTTAACAATGAAATTATTTTTAAATTAATGACTTTTGAACCCGCGACCTCCGGATTCTTGTTCGTGAACCATACCCCTCGGCCACTGAGGCCGTCAAGAACACAAGGGCAGTATTGAATAAATTCTGCAAAGTACTTAGATACAACTAAATGAAAAAGAAAATTAGTTTGTCAGATTTTTTTCATCTTCGTTTTTACTACCTTGTTCGTTAATTAGATAGTTTTGGAGAACTTCTTATTAAATTTATTTAAGAACACATTCACTATTATACTTATTTTCACAAAGTTAAACCCAAAATCTTACGAACATATCTACGAAACATGAATGTGCATTTCACGTAAGTGCATAACCGTTACAAAACTTGATTAATGCTCCTTTAATAGGTCCATAAAAAAATAACGCATCGGTGATGCAATATATCTAAGTCGTTTAAAACCGGCCTCTACCTGTTAGAAATCTATAACATCCAAAATTCCTCACGATTTGCCGGTTTCCATCAGATTACATCGTAGTGTCCATACTGCGCAATATCCCTCCGGTGTACCTCAGGGCTCTGGTAAAAGACCTCTATAAAAACCTTTTCCGTGCCCTTTTTTGGACATTTGATGTTACAAGTTCAATGACAACACACCAACACAGTTAAAAAAGACATTGATAATTATAAACAGTGAAGGTTTCAGCTATACACTTTGTGGTTTAGTGGGGTAAATAATAAAAACACACGGTTTGGTTCATAATTTTTATAAACATGGGTGTCTTCGGATTGTTTGGGGTGCTTTTGCTGATGTTGTCTTTGGCGCATTGTAATGCATACGCAGAAAGGCAAGAAAGGGGTGAGTTAAACTTTTTTTTCAATCTCTAAAATATTATTAACATGTTTTATTATTTTTTAAATTTTATATGTAATCAAATTTATTTGAGATCTTCCGACTATAATACTAAGCTTATGCCCGTATATCATGCAACGAAGATCATAGATTAATATTAATGAATGCAATAACTATATTAATATGTAAAAAAAAAATTATCACGTAGAAAATAAACGTGAGACTGAACGATTAAATTATATTATATTTTATGGAAAATGAAGAATAGAAATATTTTAAATTTTTTAAATTGAAAACGTGCGAAATAACCCGCCCATATTTAGATGTTATAATAAGAATATAAGAATACATAAGATTTTTTTAATAATATTTTACATAATATTATAACATCTATATATATGGGCGGGTAGTTACTTTCGCACGTTTTTTTTATTTTTTATTTTTTAATATTTCTAATCTTTATTTTCCATAAAATATGTAATCAATCTACGATTTTGTTTGCATGATACGGGTATGAGCTTAGAACGTGGTCGGAAGACCTCAAATAAATTTTATAATATAAAAAATAAAAATATAATGAATATAATAAACTATTATAATAATAAGAATAGGTATTTTTTGTATTAATAGAGTCATGAATACTAAAAATTATAGGAAGCATATCATCAAAGATGCAAATCAAATTGATGATTTATGTAGAAAATGTTTGGCTTTTCCGGAAACTATAGAACATATTATATCGGGATGTTCTGTATTAGCACCATCCGAGTATACATTTAGGCACAATCAAGTTTTAAAAATAATTCACCAAAGTTTGGTAATTAAACATAACTTGATTGACTGCTTTGATGTACCATATTATGGATATGAACCAAATTCATTTTTAGAAAATGAATTTTATAAAATTTATTATGATAAAACTATTCTAACAGACAGAACAATTAGTCAAAATAGACCCGATATAGTTTTACATGACAAAATTTAAAAAAATAACTTATATCATTGATGTCGCTATTCCAAATTCTTGTAATATTCAGAAAACTGTTTCTGAAAAAAATAAGAAAATATACAGATTTAGGAAATGGGATTAAAAGAATTTGGCATTCTCAGACTATAAAAATAATACCATTTGTTATTTCGGCTACTGGCATTATACCTAGCTCTCTCTTTCAAAATTTAGGCGTATTAGATTTGTCAAAAAAATTGAATATAAAAATGCAAAAGTCGGTCATTTTAAATACATGTATAAATTGAGGGATCAGTAGGAATTATCGGACCAGTTAGGATTTCATCAGATCCGAACCCTCTGATATGAAAATATCTGGAGTCGGTGAAATATTTTCCCATTATGTTTCTGGTGGATTGACGTATTGTTCTTGTATTGTTTTGTATTTATTATACTTATATAGTGCACTTACATTGCGTGAATTTACTAGATATTCATTTGTGGAAAAGTGTGTGGAAGGGTTAAGTCTTTCATTTGGGAAAGATTTAACCCGGACATAAAATCTGGAGCACCGTAAATGAAGGAAAATAAAAGCATAATTCATTGTAATATTATAAAGCGGGTTAATAATTGTACCTACCTAAAAGAGTACCTACATGTTTATGGTTGAATGTGAATTTAGTGACATGAAATAAAATGGAAAAAAATATCGAGGTAATTAGTATTTCTTAAACAGTGTTGAGAATTATCGTAATATTTTAATCTTTTATTTTGTCAGAGGGTCAAAGTATTTCCGGTTTGCAATAAAATCCAAATAAATAGAATATTTCTGAATATATTCGAAAACTACAAACTATTTTTGAAATGTGATAAAGTAAGCTTTCAATTTTTATAAATATAAATAATTATGCAATTTTTAATTAAATATAAAATTTGTACGTGCAAACATATATAAGTTTAAAAAAAGTCTCAACTTATGTTTTTTTTAGAAAAATTACTGATAATGAAAAAAAACGCATACGTATTATATTAGACAATAAATTTATTAAAAACGCTTCTATCACTTCAAGGCCAATCATTATTGGCCAGCCAGCGGCTGAGAATTCATATTTTGTCGAAAGATGTTCTTACGATCGTACAGGGCGGTTCCAATGGGAAAGATTAATTATTCTCCGTACCAACTTTAAAAAGTAATAACTCAATATCGATAAGATGAAGCCATACTAAATAATGCAAAATCATACAAAATCGTATGTTTTAGTTTTGAAAATTTGACCGCTTAGAAGTATTATAGATGCTTCAATTAAATACTGCGCGTAGAACATACTTTGGCCCTTAAAAATATTGATCATTTTTTTTAATAAGTCTTTTAATAAGCTTAGAAAAAAATAAAGTATTAGGTCTATAAAAAACATTTTAACTGAAAACTCTCCTACTTACAAACACTTTTTCGGATATGGTTTTATTGCATAATGTGGCAAATTCAGTTTCTTATATAATTATCGCGAAAAAAAATTATTTACGCCCGAACCTCACAAAATAAAATATAATATGCATTTTCGCGTTGGTATTTTTGACATCACGGCGACAATACGGCAGTTGACGAATTTGCTATATCAAAGTGAACCTTATACCGTCCACCGAAGAACGACTGGCAGCCGCCCCCCTGTCTTCCGTCATTACTCCTCCGAACGGAGCGGAGAGCAGTCGTGTTATGCTCCGCGCCGCTTATTTTCGTGAAATCAATTTAAAAATTCCGTTTTATTGCAATAAACAATGCATAAAAAAGGAATTAATGTTTTTTACAGGCCTTTACGAAATCAACATGTAAAAAAAAATCTCAAATATCTTTTCCAACCTTTCCAAAAGCTTTTTCTCAAGTATTTTTAAACTCCTCCCATAAAAGGGCGTGAATTCCGATTTCGATTTTTTCCCGTACTAGTGGATCGCCTTAATTGATACCTATATTCAAAAATGATGAAAGGCGTGGTGATAAAACTATTAAAATTATGTACCTTTTGTAATTTTTTGTAAGTATTTATAATTTTCCTAAGCAAAATAAAAACGTAAAAAAATCTTAAATATATTAGTTTGTAAGACCGTAAATAAATAGACAAACTGAAGTATTTTCGTCACAAAACACGTGTGCGGATCATTTTTTAAATGATTTTATTTAAACTAAAATTAAAATTCTGGAACATAGCTTTCCCATATATGTAATTTATTGGTTTATTTTAATGCATGATTATATGATTTGAAAATTTAACAAATCTGCCAACGACCTACGGTAAAACCTTATTGTACTAAAAATAAACATATTTTCTTAAAATTTGAAACTTAGCTTAATTAGATAAAATAATAATTTTTAGAAATCAATTTATAATTAATTGTGGAAAAGAGTCAAATACGTCCAAAATTTTATTTAAAAATGGCATATTTCCGATATGGTTTGGTTGTTCCCTCTTCACTTTATGACATTCCATGCAAAAATAATTAATAAAAATTTCCCAAAGTTTCATACATTCTTTCAAAATTGCTATCCGAAACTTTACTTATTTTTTGGTCAACTTTTATATAGCGTTTTTCTTTCTAACACAGTTTTCATATTTTTCACTATAAGGGAGAAACAACGATCTCTATGAGACCTATATGAATGTTCGCCCTTTTTTAAATATCCCATGTTGAACATGGATAGTAAAAATTTATTTTGTACCCAGGTTTTATTTGACTTTATATTAGTGCTCAAGCTCAATGAGTTGCTTATTTTTTAAAATTGTTGTTGAGCGAATGTGGTTCTAGTTTTATGGACCACATAACCCAGGTTTGATGAAAAGCAGGTGTGCTTTATGTAGTGGTTGTATGTAGAGCGAAAGCAAAACGAAAGAAGTGCAAGAGTGAGTATATGAAGCGAAATTGAAAGGTAGAAGAAGTCAGGGATACCCGAGGAAGACATGGCATGATCACGTGAACCAAAAGCTTAAGTCGGGACATGTCAAGATTCAGAATAACCCCATATACGGCGTTGTATGAATGTGATTGAGGCGAGCAGTGTGCCCGAAGACCGAGTTGTTTGGCGGTCCAACCTATCTGCCTACCTGCGGGGAAACAGCGCGATGTTTAATTAGTTGGTTTTTAAATAAAAAAAAACATCGAAATTGTTTAAAAATCTCTAGTAATAACGAGCTTTTTATTTTAATGATTTCAGGTGAAGGCAAAAATAATGTGGTGAAATGATTGTAAAATAGAAAAGAGAGAGAGAGAATGTACCGACACTGAGAATCTATGTTTTAGAGGCAATTTGACATTTTTTTGGTTAGTTCATGATTATTTAAAATAACAACTTTGCGCTACCTGCTACCTAAATGTGAACGATACATAAAATTAAAAAATATTAAATATTACAAAAGCAGTTTGATAGACATAAATTTAAATTACAAACGACCGATTTACGTCGGAAAACAATGTCAAGGTTCCATCTAAAATCACGAATATATTCTGTAATACCCTATATTTTATATCTTAAAACACAAATAATAAAGAAAGGCGTTCTCATCCGTACCAGATATTTGAAATTTAAAAAAAAAAAATAATTATTCTGTTGGTTCAAGTATTTTGTCGTCACGTCTAAAATTAAGTTTTTTTTAAGTTAGCTCCAGGCAGGAAGCCCTGAGGAAAATAATTTCATTCGGGGCTTATGTCGCCTTAGGGGATGTTAAAGCAAATGTTGATGATACTGGTATAAAATAAATAAAAATAAATACTCGGAGTAAAAAGTTTTAAGACGAATCGATATAAAACTTCTTAATAAGGAAATGCGTCTTGAAAAATCAGTATCATCAAACATTTGCTTTAGCCTTTTCATAAGTCTCCAGTAGATGTAGCTTGCTTGATGTGAACGCATGGAGACTGCTCTATTGTTAGGACTAACTTGGTTTTCGTTTTTGCATCATCTGCCACTGAAATATCCTCAGTTTTCTCTCATGCACTTCTCAATACCTTCGAGTACAAGTAAATTTTCTACGGCGAACGTCTATTCGTTGTAATTTTCTTGCCCTTTCAACTTAGGGACACTTGTGAGGTACGAATTCGACCCCATTTCTCTTTAAAAAGAATCCAACACAAAACACTAATATAAGAGTCCGCAATAACTCCTTACTAGCTTATGCCTGTTGCAAATGCAACTAACGGGTTAAAACTAACTTGACTTACTAACAGAAAAAAAAATCATAGTAAGCGGGTAGGTAACTACGGTTAAACATACAAATTTATATAAAGCCACCCACAGGGCCTAGCAGCAAAAACCTGCCATACCATAGTATATAGAAACCATTGTAGGCATGCACACATCAAATCCCCAAAGTTTCATCGCAATCGGATGAACGGTTTAGCAATGCGTAATTTCATGATGCCAGAGCTCACTTTTGTATACAGAAACCGTCGTGGGCATACACACATCAAATCTACAAATTTTCATCGCAATCGGATGAATGGTTTAGCAACGCTTAGTGGTTAAACACACAACTATGTATAAAGCCGCCCGCAGGACCTAGCAGCAAAAACCTGCCAAACGTTAGTAAATAAACACCATTGTAGACATGCACACATCAAATCCCCAAAGTTTCATCGCAATCGGATGAATGGTTTAGCAATGCGTAATTTCATGATGCCAGTGCTCACTTTTGTATACAAAAACCGTTGTGGGCATGCACACATCAAATCTTCAAATTTTCATCGCAATCAGATGAATGGTTTAGCAACGCTTAGCGGTTAAACACACAACTATGTATAAAGCCGCCCGCAGGACCTAGCAGCAAAAACCTGCCAAACGTTAGTAAATAAACACCATTGTAGACATGCACACATCAAATCCCCAAAGTTTCATCGCAATCGGATAAATGGTTTAGCAACGCATAGCGGACATACATACATACTTACTTGCAAATATTTTTTTGATTTTTATATATATTTAGAAGATAGCTGGTACCCGGCATGCGTTGCTATACCATTTAATAGAGAAAATGTTTCTACCTGCGTGTCTTTTCTCATTTGTTCCAATCCCCTTCCCCCCCCCCCCTTTCCTCACCAGCGTCCTCTTCCCCTTTCCACTCCGCTTCCCTCACCTTCTCTCCCCCCACTTCACTCCTACGCTTCTCCGTCTCGTAAACCCCCTCCCGAGTTCCCCTCCCCCCTCCCAGGTTCCCCCCCTTCCTGTTTCCACCCCCCCCTGCCTCATTACATACACTAATTCCCGGTGCATTTAGTTTTCAAACAGCTCGCGCGCCACCTATTCAATTTTTTTTTACAAATTTCGTCAAGCCAGAACTCACCAGTAGTTTTATACAAACCTTGTACTAACAATAACCAACACAACAAAAAAAGAATTTTTCAATTTGTTGCAGTCTTTCAGAAGTTATGAGCGTACGTACATTTTCATACAAATTTTATAATTCCAGAACTCACCAGTAGTTTAACTGCTTAAAAAAAAGCGCTATATGAATTTAATATTTAAAAAATATCCCGTTCAACTTCGAGTAATTTCATTGTAAAATTAGAAAACTAATACATAACTAGCTTATGCCTGTTGCAAATGCAACTAATGGGTTAAAACACTATGCGATTTGACATGTGAATGTGGATGAAGCGAGGAGCGGGTGTTTAATTAAATATATGACGAAAAAACGACGTTTGAATGTGGATAAGGCGAAAAATTAATTCATACTTTCAGTACCTACTCACTGACTGCACCAATTTATTTTGAGACAGCTTTTTCCCGTTGCAAGCAACTAACGGGTTATAACATAAAGCGAGGAGCGGGTGTTATATTGAATATATAAAGATAAAAACTATGTTTGAATGTGGATAAATCAAAAAATAGTTCCTACTTTCAGTATATACTCACTGAGTACATCAATTTATTTTGAGACAGCTTTTGCCCGTTGCAAAACAACTAACGGGTTAAAACTAACTTTACTTATTAACTAACAGATAAAATATTATTTCATAGTAAGTGGCTAGGTACCTACTGCCCTTATTGTGCTTTTCCACAAAATCGACGCTATAAAAATGTATTATTCAGAATTTCATAAAAACTAAAACTTTGATTTATCGGGACGAAAAACATTACAGAATAAATATTATTTTATAGTAAGCGGGTACGTGTTTAGTAGGTATTGTTTTTAATTTCTTACAAAATAAAATTTAATTTATCGAAGTTAAATAATAATAGAAAAAATATATTTCATAGTAAGCGGGTAGGTACCTACTGCCCTTATTGTATTTTTTTTACAAAAAACATTATAAAAATGTGTAAATCAGAATTTCCAAGAAACTTTGATTAACTGCAGTTAAAAAAATTACAGAAAAAAATTATTATTCATAGTATTTCATAACAACTCACAAAAACTCATAAAAACTCATAAGAACTCATAAGAACCCATAAGAACCCATAAGTACCCATAGGAACCCATTAGAACACATAATAACTCATAAGAACTCATAAGAACACATAAGAACCCATAAGAACCCAAAAGAACTCATAAAAACCCATAAGAACTTATAAAAACCCATAAGAACCGATAAGTTTCCATGAGAACCCATAAGAAACCATAGGAACCCATAAGAACCCATAACAACCGATAAGAACCTATTAAAACCCATAAGAACTCATTAGAACTTATAAGAACCCATAAGACCCTATAAGAATCTATAAGAACCCATAAGAACCCATAAGAACCCATAAGAACCGATAAGAACCCATAAGAGCTTTTAAGAACCCATAAGAACCGAAAAGAACCCATAAGAATCCATAAGAACTCATAAGAACCCATAAGTACTTATAAGAACCCATAAGAAGTCATAAGAAGCCATAACAACCCATAATTTGCATAAGTACCTACTCATTTTGGCAAAAAAAAAAAAATTAAAAAAAAAAAAAATCCTTCAATTTTAACGTTCTGTAAAAGTTCTGTTCAAATTCTATTCAAGTTCTATAATTATTTCAGTTTTATGTTGCAACTGGTATGTACAGATAAAATAACAGAACTTGAATAGAACTTACACAGAACGTGAAAATGAACTTTAAAAAAATGTTGTTGAATTATTTAGTGTCGTGGAAACAACACAACCTCAGTATTGCATTTAAACCTATTGTGAATTTGCCTTAAGTAAAACCTATTGTGATGCTGCCTTAAGTAAAAATTTCCACTTCAGAATGTTCTATGGCCACGCGTTTTATTCATTTTTTTTTTTTATTGGTGCCCTTTTTTACTCATTTAAAGTACGCTCTAGCGTGTTTAAATCGCACTTTATGGAACGCGCGTTTTTTAAAGTTACCATGGCAACATCAACAAATCAACAAAATGTGAAGTCTAAATGTCAACTTTTAACTATAAATCTGACAGGAATATTTTAAACGTCAAATGTGACAGATTGCAAATTAATGTTTGTGTTTTTCATTTCCATGACAACAAGATATTGTGATGTCACATCACGAATTCATTAATAGTTTTATTTCCAAATTTTTAATAATAATATCAATATTTATGTTTTCAAAGTGTACCAATAAAAAAAAATAGCGTAAAATATTCGTGGATAACTGGTCTTTAAAACACTTGCTTTATTTCGAGCACTCGGCTACGCCGTCGTGCTCGAAAAATCGCGCGTGTTTTAAAGACCTGTTTATCCACTTATATTTTAATATACTATTGCGATAAATCAGTTCCCACTGATAAGTACGTACTGGCGAATTAAATGTGAATGCAGCATTATAAAATCTTTATCGTTTTATTTAGTTTTCTATGGAATTGAATACCTTCGTAGTAGTACGATTTGGTTTCATATACCTTGGTACTATTTATTTTCTGCATATAAATTATTCGCCTTTCAACGCCGGTAGGTACCTACCAAGAATTCATTTTAACTGGCCGCAAAATTGTTCATTGTCGAGGACAGATTAATTTCAACAAATGTCAGAATTATTTCAATCTTTGATGCAAAATTGTCAAACATTTTGAACGACATGCGGTCATGTCGTGGATTTAAAAGTTTATAAAACTTGTATTGCTTATGTTTAATCAAAAACATGTCCGCCGGAAGGTGTATTTTTAACGTAATCTTTAATTCCGTAATGCCCCTGTAAAATGTCAATTTTTCTCAAGAATTTTCTCGAAGCCGTTTAATTATTTAGTATAAATTCCGGGCAAAATCAGTTTTGTATGGAAAAAATACTTCATTAGATTCCGTGAAAAATGCGACGTTTTTAACGGGTGAACCTAGCGGCAGGAAATAGAACTAAGGCCGAATTTCTTCATAGGTGAAAGATTTGATTATAGTTTTCGCCGTTTGGTGCGCTGTAAACCGTACACCGGTTTTTTGTATGAAAAATGGTCCTAATCGGGACACGATTTCGGTGAACGGCCCTGGATCCGATAATGGTCTCTGCGGTCTTTGAAACTCGAGGAGCGGAGAGGTCATTTTCGGATCCATAAAAAAACTGAAAATGCTTTATCCGAAATTGAACCTTTAGGTTGGTGAAACTTAAGGGGCGGTGCGGTCGATTTTCCCGTCAAGGAGAAAAGTGAGTTTTTTGAAAACTGAGCATTAATATATAACAAGAACCCATAAGAACTTATAAGAACCCATAAGAAGTCATAAGAAGCCATAACAACCCATAATTTGCATAAGTACCTACTCATTTTGGCAAAAAAAAAAAATTAAAAAAAAAAAAAATCCTTCAATTTTAACGTTCTGTAAAAGTTCTGTTCAAATTCTATTCAAGTTCTATAATTATTTCAGTTTTATGTTGCAACTGGCATGTACAGATAAAATAACAGAACTTGAATAGAACTTACACAGAACGTTAAAATGAACTTTAAAAAAATGTTGTTGAATTATTTAGTGTCGTGGAAACAACACAACCTCAGTATTGCATTTAAACCTATTGTGAATTTGCCTTAAGTAAAACCTATTGTGATGCTGCCTTAAGTAAAAATTTCCACTTCAGAATGTTCTATGGCCACGCGTTTTATTCATTTTTTTGCGATAAATCAGTTCCCACTGATAAGTACGTACTGGCGAATTAAATATGAATGCAGCATTATAAAATCTTTATCGTTTTATTTAGTTTTCTATGGAATTGAATACCTTCGTAGTAGTACGATTTGGTTTCATATACCTTGGTACTATTTATTTTCTGCATATAAATTATTCGCCTTTCAACGCCGGTAGGTACCTACCAAGAATTCATTTTAACTGGCCGCAAAATTGTTCATTGTCGAGGACAGATTAATTTCAACAAATGTCAGAATTATTTCAATCTTTGATGCAAAATTGTCAAACATTTTGAACGACATGCGGTCATGTCGTGGATTTAAAAGTTTATAAAACTTGTATTGCTTATGTTTAATCAAAAACATGTCCGCCGGAAGGTGTATTTTTAACGTAATCTTTAATTCCGTAATGCCCCTGTAAAATGTCAATTTTTCTCAAGAATTTTCTCGAAGCCGTTTAATTATTTAGTATAAATTCCGGGCAAAATCAGTTTTGTATGGAAAAAATACTTCATTAGATTCCGTGAAAAATGCGACGTTTTTAACGGGTGAGCCTAGCGGCAGGAAATAGAACTAAGGCCGAATTTCTTCGTAGGTGAGAGATTTAAATATAGTTTTCGCCGTTTGGTGCGCTGTAAACCGTACACCGGTTTTTTGTATGAAAAATGGTCCTAATCGGGACACGATTTCGGTGAACGGCCCTGGATCCGATAATGGTCTCTGCGGTCTTTGAAACTCGAGGAGCGGAGAGGTCATTTTCGGATCCATAAAAAAACTGAAAATGCTTTATCCGAAATTGAACCTTTAGGTTGGTGAAACTTAAGGGGCGGTGCGGTCGATTTTCCCGTCAAGGAGAAAAGTGAGTTTTTTGAAAACTGAGCATTAATATATAACTAGCTTATGCCCATTGCAAATGCAACTAACGGGTTAAAACTAACTTGA
Source organism: Limnephilus lunatus (assembly GCA_917563855.2). NCBI lineage: Eukaryota > Metazoa > Arthropoda > Insecta > Trichoptera > Limnephilidae > Limnephilus > Limnephilus lunatus. The sequence goes on from OU830596.1 coordinate 25,138,336, forward strand.
CTTACTTACTAACAGAAAAAAAATAATTTCATAGTTAGCGGGTAGGTACCTACGGTTAAACATTCAAATATATATATAAAGCCACCCACAGGGCCTAGCAGCAAAAACCTGCCATACGTTAGTATATAGACACCATTGTAGGCATGCACACATCAAATCTCCAAATTTTTTTTATTTTACAATATTTTACATATCGTCTTTTCACAAAAAAAATAATTTTTCAATAAATATTTTATTTAATTCAGAACACCTGGTAAAAATAATTTTATCGAGTTTATTTAATTTCTTAACAAATTACCGCAAAAAATGGCAATAATCTTGGCTATTCCTGAGGAAAAAAATAATTGTATCGATGTACAATGTTCCAGTAGGTACCTATGTACATCATTTTTGGCAAAAAAATGGACCATCTTTAGTAAGTTATTTAAATCAACTCATTTTATTATTATCTCAATATTTGAACGATAATGTTCCCACATGAGTAGGTACTGCTGGCCCGTTTCTAATTGAATTTATAGAAATTCACCAACTAAATTGACTACAAATGTGGATGCAGCATTAAAAAAACTTGGCAATGAATTTGATTTTCAATGGAATTAAGTAGGTATCTACGTAAGTACTCATCTTATTTGGTTTCATAACTCTTATGAATGCTTCATTACCTAGGTACTATTTACTTTGTGCATGTAAATCGTTCGCCTTTCAACGCCGGTAGGTACCTACCAAGAATTCATTTTAACTGGCCGCAAAGATTTTTCATTGTCGAGGACAAATCAATTTCAACAGATGTCAGAATTATTACAATGTTTGATGCAATATTGTGACACATTTTGAATGAATTGCGGGACATGTCGTGGCTTTAAAAATTCCTAAAACTTGTATCGTTTATGATTATTAAAAAACATCTCCACCGGAAGGTGTACTTTTAACGTAATCTTTAATTCCGTAATGCCCCTATAAAATGTCAATTTTTCTCAAGAACTTTCTCGAAGCCGTTTAATTTATGAGTATAAATTCCTAGCAAAATCAGTTTTGTACGGGAAACTAACTTTTTTTTACTAACATTTTCGATCCGACGTTTTTAAAGGGGCGAACCTGTCGGCGGGAATTATAACCTAGCCGAAATGAGTGATTTAATTAGAGGTTCCAGTTTGCGCCGTTGATTCGTATGAGAGAATAGATCCCTAGCGACATTAATTTTGTCAGGCTTTTTTTCCGAGGCTGAATTTTTCGAGGCTTAATTTTCGGGCTTAATTTTTATTTGCATGCCAAAGTGAACCTTGAGGTTGGTGAAACTCGAGGGGCGGTACGGTCGATTTTCGCGTAAAAAGTGAGCTTTCGAGGCTTAATTTTCGGGCTGAATTTTTTCCTCAAGCGAGAGTGAACCTTGAGGTGTGCGAAACGCGAAGGCGGTGCGGTCCCTTTTCGCGTGCGGGAAAAAACGATCTTCACGCGAAAGTGAACCTTGAGGTGGGTGAAACTCGAGGGGGGTGCGGTCGATTTTCGCATCCGGAAAAAAAGTGAGTTTTTTCAAAACCAAACAATAATATATAGTACTAGCTTATGCCCATTGCAAATGCAACTAACGGGTTAAAACTAACTTGACTTACTTACTAACAGAAAAAAAATAATTTCATAGTTAGCGGGTAGGTACCTACGGTTAAACATTCAAATATATATATAAAGCCACCCACAGGGCCTAGCAGCAAAAACCTGCCATACGTTAGTATATAGACACCATTGTAGGCATGCACACATCAAATCTCCAAATTTTTATCGCAATCGGATGAACGGTTAAGCAATGCGTAATTTCATGATGCCAGAGCTCACGTTTGTATACAGAAACTGTCGTGGGCATGCACACATCAAATCTACAATTTTTTATCGCAATCGGATGAATACTTTAGCAACGCTTAGCGGTTAAACACACAATTATGTATAAAGCCGCCCGCAGGACCTAGCAGCAAAAAGCTGCCACACTACATACACTAATTCCCGGTACATTTAGTTTTCAAACAGCTCGTGCGCCACCCATTAATTTTTTTTATACAAATTTCGTGAAGCCAGAACTCACCAGTAGTTTTATACAAACCTTGTATTAACAATAACGAATACAACAAAAAAAGAATTTTTCAATTTGTTGCAGTCCTTCAGAAGTTATGAGCGTACGTACATTTTGAATTAAAAATGTACAGCACAATTACAGAACAAATGTATTTCCAGTGTATTATTCAGGTAGGTGTCTACATTTTTTGGCAAAAAAAGGATCATTCTTAGTTATTAACAATATATTATTACCTCAGCAAAGTTCTGTGCTCCTGATACATTTTCAACGGGAGTACAGCGTCCTTTAGTTGATTTTTCACAAAAATGGCGCTTTATGTATTTTTTTTTATGGGAAAAAAATATTTGAAACTTTATTTTATTGCAATAATAATTACAGGAAAAAAAATATTTTACAATGTTAACAATATGTTTGCAATATTTTACAATGTTAACAATTTTATAATATTTTACAATTCGTCTTTTCACAAAAAAAATATTTGTCAATAAATATTTAATTTAATTCAAAACATTATGATATAGTTACTGCTCATATTTCTTTGCTCCTGGTATATGTATCTCTATCCGAGTAGGTACTTATCTGTATTTATTTTTAATAGTGTTCAAAGCGAACGAAGCCACCTTGTTACCTATTAAGATTTGTAAATGAAACATATTTAGCATTGCATTTGAACCCGACTAATTAAAAAAAGTTCCTACCTACCGTGGTTATCCCATACCAAGTTCCTACAGTGGCAAAAAGTGATCATCTTGAGTGAATTCTTTTATTTCATATCATTAATTTTCGATTTAATATTTAAAGGAAAGAATACCCTACAATCTACGTGAGCCGGCACCTACCTGGTAAATACTGAGATAAAGAATATTCGAGTAGGTACCTACGCACTTTCTCAATAAATACTGCGTCAAGATTACGAACTGTATTACTTCTTTAGCAAATTTGTAATAATTCGATGGAACAGTAGGTACCTACCTCGTAATAAATTGTGTTCCATTCTTATGGCCAGCAATATCCACACTCTCGAGGAATTTGAGAACACGATTTTGACATGAATTTTTTTTCCAAAAGTGTAATTTTTGGCAGCTTTTCGTGAAACATTTCGTGTGAATTGCGTATGTTATATTAGTACCAAAAGTTGCGCAATCCTCTACTCTAAAATATTTTTCAAAAACATCAAAGCCGGGAACGATTTTTCGGTCACAATGCCGTTTCCCGTAAAAGACGACGGAAAACTCTGAAAAATCTGTTTTATTTAGGCTAAAATTTGACATCTCAGAGATCCTGACCTAGTTCAACAATCATAGATTTGAATTGAAACTAATGGCCAAAAAGATGACTTTTGTTTTTTATGCGAACCTGTCGGCGGGAAATATAATCTAGCCGAACTGAGTACTTTTATTTGAGGTTCCAGTTTTCGCCGCTGATTCGCTTCAGTTTTCTGTGAATAAAGCGCTAGCAAAAATGTAGGCAAAAAAATGCTTAATTTTTCAAAGTACTGAAACTTGGCTGAATTGAAATCAAGCTAAAACGAACCTCGAGGTTGGTGAAACTTAAGGGGTGGTGCGGTCGATTTTGGCGTGCCAGAAAAAGTGAGCTTTTCTCGAAACCAGACATTAATATATATATACTAGCTTATGCCTGTTGCAAATGCAACTAACGGGTTAAAACTAACTTGACTTACTTACTAACAGAAAAAAATCATAGTAAGCGGGTAGGTACCTACTGCCCTGCAGGCATGGTAGGCATGCGCACATCAAAACCTAAAGTTTCATCGCAATCCGATGAATGGTTTAGCAACGCTTAGCGGTTAAACAAACAAATGTATATAAAGCCGCCCGCAGGGCCTAGTAGCAAAAAACCTACCATACGTTAGTATATAGACCCCGTTGTAGGCATGCACACATCAAATCCTCAAAGTTTCATCGCAATCGGATGAACGGTTAATCAATGCGTAGTTTCATGATGCCAGAGCTCACTTTTGTATACAAAAACCGTCGTGGTTATGTACACATCAAATCCTCAAATTTTCATCGCAATCGAATGAATGGTTTAGCAACGCTTAGCGGTTAAACATACAAATAAATATAAAGCCGCCCGCAGGGCCTAGTAGCAAAAACCTACCATAAATTAGTATATAGACACCATTGTAGGCATGCACACATCAAATCCCTAAAGTTTCATCGCAATCGGATGAACGGTTTAGCAATGCGTAATTTCATGATGCCAGAGCTCACTATTGCATATAGAAAGCATCGCGAGTATGCGCACATCAAATCCTTAAAGTTTCATCGCAATCGGATGAATGGTTTAGCAACGCTTAGCGGTTAAACATACAAATATTTATAAAGCCGCCTGCAGGGCCTAGCAGCAAAAAACTGTCATTCTTTAGTATATACACCATTGTAGGCATGCACAAATCAAATCCCCAAAGTTTCATCCCAATCGGATGAACGGCTTAGCAATGCGTAATTTCATGATGCCAGAGCTCACTATAGCATATAAAAACCATCGCGAGTATGCGCACATCAAATCCTTAAAGTTTCATCGCAATCGGATGAATGGTTTAGCAACGCTTAGCGGTTAAACATACAAATATTTATAAAGCCGCCAGCAGGGCCTAGCAGCAAAAAACTGCCATTCGTTAGTATATATACACTATTGTAGGCATGCACAAATCAAATCCCCAAAGTTTCATCCCAATCGGATGAACGGCTTAGCAATGCGTAATTTCATGATGCCAGAGCTCACTATTGTATACAGAAACCATCGTGAGCATGCGCACATCAAATCCCCAAAGTTTCATCGCAATCGGATGAATGGTTTAGCAACGCTTAGCGGTTCAACACACAAATATATATTAAGCCGCCCGCAGTGCCTAGCAGCAAAAAACCTACCATACGTCCTCTTCCTTTCTCGCGTTTCCAATCTACCTCTCCCACCTTCCCCCCCTCCACTTCACTCTCCCCCTTCTCCGTCCCGTATACCCCCTCCCAAGTTCCCCTCCCCCCTCCCTGTTTCCCCTTCTCACAACTCCCGCGTTTCATACATTAATTCCCGGTACATTTAGTTTTCAAACATTTCGCGTGCCACCTATTGAAATTTTTTGTACAAATTTCTTAATGCCAGTGCTCACCAGCCAATAACCAACACAACATAAAAAGAATTATCCGGTTTGGTGCAGTCGTTAGAAAGCTATACGCGTACATACTTTTTGGCGATTAATTTTATACAAATTTCATAATGCCAGTACTCGCCATTAGTTTTATACGAACCTTGTCCTAACAATAACAATAATTACATAAAAAAAATTATCCAATTTGGTGCATTCGTTCGGAAGTTATAAGCGTACATGCATTTCGGGGATTCATTTTAATACAAATTTCATGATGCCAGAGCTCACCAGTAGTTTTATTCAAACTTTGCCCGAACAATAACGAACATAACAAAAAAAGAATTTTCCAATTGCTTGCATTCTTTCGGAAGTTATGAGCGTATATAAATTTCGGTGATTCGTTTTATACAAATTTAATAATGCAAGAGCTCACCAGTAGTTTTATAAAAACCTTGTCCAAACAATAAAGATCACAACGTAAAAAGAATTATTCAATTTGGTTCAATCGTTCGGAAGATATGTGCGGACATGCATTTCGACCATTCACATATTATAATAATAATATAAATAAATACTCGTAGAAGATATAGTTTATTGGGTCCCTACCTAGTTCATCTCAATATTCTAAAATTATTTTTTCAATGCTGGCAAGACCAACAGAAAACATTGTCAAAACCATCTCAAACCAGGCCTGAAAATCGAATAAAGGCCTAGTTTTAAAAAAAAATTCCATACAAATAAGCTGTCCTGGCCTTGCCGAGGGCTTGAGGTGGTATGTTTCGCATTGGAATATTATTCAATTTTCAGTGTTGCACAGTTGGGGAAAATTTAAATATCTGCCAAATTTTATAAGCGATTTTACAGGCTGCAAACAATTAACATTATCTATGAAAGTGAATATTTGGAAAATGTCAAAAAAATGTTGATTTTGAATGCATTATTGTGAAACATTTTGAATGAAATGCGGTACATGTTATGATTTTAAAAGTTTTTAAAACTTGTACTGTTTATGTTTATTCAAAAACATGTCCGCCGAAAGGTGTTTTTTTAACGTAATCTACGATCCCGCAAAGCACGTTTAAAATGTCATTTTTTCTCAAGAACTTTCCCGAAGCCTTTAAATTAATAAGAATAAATCCTTAGGAAAATCAGTTTTGTATGGAAAAAAGTCTTAATTACATTCCGTGAAAAACGCGACGGTTTTTAATGGGCGAACCTGTCGGCAGGAAATAGAACTAAGGCCGAATTTCTTCGAAGGTGATAGATTTAATTATAGTTTTCGCCGTTTGGTGCGCTGTTAACCGTGCATCGGTTTTTTGTATGAAAAATGGTCCTAAATCGGGACACGATTTGAGCACGCTACCCTGAGTCCGATAATGGTCTCTGCGGTCTTTGAAACTCGAGGAGCGGAGAGGTCATTTTCGGATCCATCAAAAGTCTTAAAATGCTTGATCCGAAAGTGAACCTTGAGGGTGGTGAAACTTAAGGGGCGGTGCGGTCGATTTTCCCGTCAAGGAGAAAAGTGAGTTTTTTGAAAACTGAGCATTAATATATAACTAGCTTATGCCAGTTGCAAATGCAACTAACGGGTTAAAACTAACTTGACTTACTAACTAACAGAAAAAAAATCATAGTAAGTGGGTAGGTATCTACGGTTAAACATACAAATATATATAAAGCCGCCCACAGGGCCTAGCAGCAAAAATCTGCCATACGTTAGTATATAAACACTATTGTAGACATGCACACATCAAATCCCCAAAGTTTCATCGCAATCGGATGAATAGTTTAGCAACGCTTAGCGGTTAAACTTACAACTATGTACAAAGCCGCCTGCAGGGCCTGGCAGCAAAAACCTGCCATACGTTAGTATATAAACACTATTGTAGACATGCACACATCAAATCCCCAAAGTTTCATCGCAATCGGATGAATGGTTTAGCAACGCTTAGCGGTTAAACATACAAACACATATAAAGTCGCCTGCAGGGCCTAGCAGCAAAAACCTGCCATACGTTAGTATATAGACACGAATTTATTTTGAGACTGTTTTTGCCTAATGCAGGCAACTAACGGGTGAAAACACTAAGCGAGGAGCGGGTTTTTAGTTAAATATATGAAGACAAAAAATATGTTTGTATGTGGATGAAGCAAACATATAATTCTTGCTTTCAGTACCTACCAACTGAGTGTATCAATTTATTTTAAAACAGCTTTTCCCATTGCAGGCAATTAACGGATTAAAACTCTGAGGGACGCGTGTTAAATTAAATATTGTTAGAAAAAAACGACGTTTGAATGTGGATAAAGCGAGTGTGCGCCTGCAAAGGGCACCAGCAGTCGACCGCTTAATTTCGTACACCCGCTCTCGGGCCGCTTCGGTCCCCCGGTTTAAGGCGTTCAGTATGGGCTTTTTCTCGTAAAAGGGGGCCAAGGAGCTTCCTGCTCAATTTTTTCACAGTGCCATTCGGGTTGTGCAGGTCGATATGTGATAAGACCACCATTAGGAATTGAAACTTTGCTTAAAATGGCTTTAACCGTGTTTGGTGACCAGATCTGAATAGCCAGGTACTTCCCCACCTTCCTCTTTCCCATGTCCTTCCCCTCCCTCCCTACTATCTTCAGCCTCACAACGTACCCCAACTGGGGATGCCATAGTCTCATTGGCTCCAGTAGTTGGGACTCTTGTGCGGTGTTCACATTAAAATTGAATTAAAAATGTACAGAACAATTACAAAACAAATGTAGTTCCAATGTATTATTCAGGTACGTATCTACACCATTTGGCAAAAAAGGATCATTCTTAGTTATTAACAATATATTATTACCTCAGCAAAATTCTGTGCCCCTGGTACATTTTCAACGGGAGTACAGCGTCCATTAGGTGATTTTTCACAAAAACGGCGCTATAATTTATTTATTTTTATTTATGGAAAAAAAATACTTGAAACTTTATTTTATTTTACAATGTTAACAATATGTTTACAATATTTTACAATGTTTACAATTTTACAATATTTTACCATTCGTCTTTTCACAAAAAAAAAAATTTGTCAATAAACATTTAATTTAATTCAGAACATTATGATATTTTGTAACTGCTCTTATTTCTATGCTCCTGGTATCGAGCACTGGGCTCTTGGTGTGATTTTTTGCAGAAATGGCGTTATAGAAATTATTGTAATGTAAAGTGTAAGAAAAAAATAATTTTATCGTGTTTATTTAATTAACGCATAAAATGGCAATAATCTTAGTCATTCCCAAGGAAAAAAATATTTTTATCGACGTACAATGTTCAAGTAGGTACCTATGTACAACATTTGTGGCAAAGAAATTGACCATCTTTAGTAAGTTATTTAAATCGACTCATTTTATTATTTTCTCTATATTTGAACGATAATATTCCCACATGAGTAAGTACTGCTGGCCCGTTTCTAATTAAATTTATTAAAATTCAGCAATCTAAAGCTTTTTACAAAATGTGAATGCAGCATTATAAAATCTTTATCGTTTTATATGATTTTCTATGGAATTAAGTATCTTCGTAGTAGTACGATTTGGTTTCATAGGTACCTATATGAAACCACATCGTACTACTACGATTTATTTTCTGCAAGTAAATTATTCGCCTTTCAACGCCGGTAGGTACCTACCTAGAATTCATTTTAACTGGCCGCAAAGATTTGCATTGTCGAGGACAGATTAATTTCCACAAATGTCAGAATTATTTCAATCTTTGATGCAAAATTGTCAATTATTTTGAATGACATGCGGTCATGTCGTGGATTTAAAAGTTTATAAAACTTGTATTGCTTATGTTTAATCAAAAACATGTCCGCCGGAAGGTGTTTTTTTAACGTAATCTTTAATTCCGTAATGCCCCTGTAAAATGTCAATCTTTCTCAAGAATTTTCTCGAAGCCGTTTAATTATTTAGTATAAATTCCGAGCAAAATCAGTTTTGTATGGAAAAAAGTCTTAATTACATTCCGTGAAAAACGCGACGGTTTTTAATGGGCGAACCTGTCGGCAGGAAATAGAACTAAGGCCGAATTTCTTCGAAGGTGATAGATTTAATTATAGTTTTCGCCGTTTGGTGCGCTGTAAACCGTGCACGGGTTTTTTGTATGAAAAATGGTCCTAAATCGGGACACGATTTGAGCACGCTACCCTGAGTCCGAAAATGGTCTCTGCGGTCTTTGAAACTCGAGGAGCGGAGAGGTCACTTTCGGATCCATCAAAAGTCTTAATCGACTTTACCCGAATGTGAACCTCGAGGTTGGTGAAACTTAAGGGGCGGTGCGGTCGATTTTGGCGTGCCAGAAAAAGTGAGCGGTCGATCGAAACCAGACAATACTATATAACTAGCTTATGCCCGTTGCAAATGCAACTAACGGGTTAAAACTAACTTGACTTACTAACTAACAGAAAAAAAAATCATAGAAAGCGGGTAGGTACCTACGGTTAAACATACAAATATATATAAAGCCGCCCACAGGGCCTAGCAGCAAAAATCTGCTATACGTTAGTATATAGACACCATTGTAGGCATGCACACATCAAATCCCCAAAGTTTCATCGCAATCGGATGAACGGTTTAGCAATGCGTAATTTCATGATGCCAGAGCTCATTTTTGTATACAGAAACCGTCGTGGGCATGCACACATCAAATCCTCAAATTTTCATCGCAATCGAATGAATGGTTTAGCAACGCTTAGCGGTTAAACATACAACTATGTATAAAGCCGTCCGCAGGACCTAGCAGCAAAATCCTGCTATACGTTAGTATATAAACACCATTGTAGAAATGCACACATCAAATCCCCAAAGTTTCATCACAATCGGATAAACGGTTTAGCAATGCGTAATTTCGTGTTGCCAGAGCTCACTATTGTATACAGGAACCAGGAATCCCCCCCCTTTCTCACCAGCGTCTTCTTCCCCTTTCCACTCCGCCTCCCTCACCTTCCCTCACCCCACTTCACTCCTAGGCTTCTCCGTATCGTAAACCCTCTCCCGAGTTCCCCTCCCCCCTCCCAGGCTCCCCTCCCCCCCTTCCTGTTTCCACCCCCCCCCCACCTGCCGCATTGCATACACTAATTCCCGGTACATTTAGTTTTCAAACAGCTCGCGCGCATCCTATAATTTTTTTTTTACAAATTTCGCAATGCCAGAACTCACCAGTAATTTTATACAAACCTTGTACTAACAATAACGAACACAACAAAAAAAGAATTTTTCAAATTGTTGCAGTCCTTCGGAAGTTATGAGCGTACGTACATTTTCATACAAATTTTATAATGCCAGAACTCACCAGTAGTTTGACTGCTTAAAATAAAGCGCTATATGAATTTAATACTTTTAAAAAATATTCGGTTCAACTTCGAGTAATTTCATTGTAAAATTAGAAAACTAATACGTTTGCAATATAGTTGGATGATATCTAGTTGTTATGTGCAGATGGGTACCTACCTAAATTCCGAGTGCAAAAAGAGTGTGTAAAAAAAACACATATGTATTTACGCTGGGTTGTTTAACAAAATTAAAAATTCTTCAATTTTTCAAGTCAATTTTAACGTTATGTAAAAGTTCGGTTCGAATTCTATTCAAGTTCTGTAATTATTGCAGTTTTATGATGCAACTGGCATTAACTGATAAAAAACCGAACTTTCACAGAACGTGAAAATGAAATTGTCAAATTATTCAGTATCGTGGAAATAACATTACCTTAGTAAATTAAATTGCATTGAAACCTAAATAATTGTCTTACTACCCATTCCGGTAGGTACCGGCGCATCTCCTTACAATATTCCGACAGTGGTTTTGCTTTTTTCATCATATTTGCAATACTACCGAGATAAGTAGGTACCTATCCTGAATTCATAACATTTCAATGTACTGGCCGGTAAATATCCACCCTACTGAAGTGAATCTATGGACACCAATTTTCTTGTTTTTTTGGAAAATTTTATAGGTTTTTCGGCGACCCTGAACTTTTTTACATGGGACGGACACTTTATATCGTTATCAAAAGTTGCCTTATATTGCCGGGTACCGAATTTTTCAAAAACATCTAACCGGGGATCGTTTTTTCGGCTGCAATGCCATTTTCCAAAAAACAACAACCCAAACCGCTGAGAGATCCGTTTTGTTTTGACATCTCGGATAACTGATAACTGACCTGTCTCAACATTCTCTCTAGTATTTTCCATTGCATTGAAACTAAGGCCTAATTTGTGGTTGTTTTTTTAATGCGAACCTGTCGGCGGGAACTATAACTGAGCCGAATTGGTTGATTTAATGAGAAGTTCCAGTTTTCGCCGTTAATTCGTATGAGAGAATAAATCGCTAGCGACGTTAATTTTGTCTACAAAAAAACTCTATTTCCGCGATTGAATTTCACCTCCTCAGTAAACGGTCTCTCAGAAACAATTGCTAGTGCCAAACGAATTCAAAGGATTGTGAACTTTAAATTGTTCCGAAATACCGAGCGCCGAGGTCCATTCTGGCTTGAGATGATCGACACATTTTTTGGCTGAATTTTCCATACAAATTTCCCATACATTTTACCGGACACGGGTATTTGAGGGAGAGTGAACCTTAGAGTGGGTGAAATTCAAACAGCCCGGAGGTCGTTTTGGCGTGCAAGGGCCGTCTTAAAGTTCTTCACCCGAATGTGAACCTTGAGGTTGGTGAAACTTAAGGGGAGGTGCGGTCGATTTTCCCGTCAAGAAAAAAGTGAGTTTTTGAAAAAACCAGACATTAATATATACTAGCTTATGCCTGTTGCAAATGCAACTAACGGGTTAAAACTAACTTGACTTACTAACTAACAGAAAAAAAATTCATAGTAAGCGGGTAGGTACCTACGGTTAAACATACAAATATATATAAAGCCGCTTACAGGGCCTAGCAGCAAAAATCTGCCATCCGTTAGTATATAGACACCATTGTAGGCATGCACACATCAAATCCCCAAAGTTTCATCGCAATCGGATGAACGGTTTAGCAATGCGTAATTTCATGATGCCAGAGCTCACTTTTGTATACAGAAACCGTCGTGAGCATGCACACATCAAATCTACAAATTTTCATCGCAATCGGATGAATGGTTTAGCAACGCTTAGCGGTTAAACACACAACTATGTTTAAAGCCGCCCGCAGGACCTAGCAGCAAAAACCTGCCATACGTTAGTAAATAAACACCATTGTAGACATGCAAACATCAAATCCCCAAAGTTTCATCGCAATCGGATGAATGGTTTAGCAATGCGTAATTTCATGATGCCACAGCTCACTTTTGTATACAGAAACCGTCGTGGGCATGCACACATCAAATCCTCAAATTTTCATCGCAATCGAATGAATGGTTTAGCAACGCTTAGCGGTTAAACATACAACTATGTATAAAGCCGCCCGCAGGACCTAGCAGCAAAAACCTGCCATACGTTAGTATATAAACACCATTGTAGACATGCACACATCAAATCCCCAAAGTTTCATCGCAATCGGATGAATGGTTTAGCAATGCGTAATTTCATGATGCCAGAGCTCACTTTTGTATACAGAAACCGTCGTGGGCATGCACACATCAAATCCTCAAATTTTCATCGCAATCGAATGAATGGTTTAGCAACGCTTAGCGGTTAAACATACAACTATGTATAAAGCCGCCCGCAGGACCTAGCAGCAAAAACCTGCTATACGTTAGTATATAAACACCATTGTAGAAATGCACACATCAAATCCCCAAAGTTTCATCACAATCGGATGAACGGTTGAGCAATGCGTAATTTCGTGTTGCCAGAGCTCACCCCCACTTCACTCCTAGGCTTCTCCGTATCGTAAACCCCCTCCCGAGTTCCCCTCCCCCCTTCCTGTTTCCACCCCCCCCCCACCTGCCGCATTATTAATACACTAATTCCCGGTACATTTAATTTTCAAACAGCTCGCGCGCCATCTATAATTTTTTTTTTTACAAATTTCGTAATGCCAGAACTCACCAGTAATTTTATACAAACCTTGTACTAACAATAACGAACACAACAAAAAAAGAATTTTTCAATTTGTTGCAGTCCTTCGGAAGTTATGAGCGTACGTACATTTTCATACAAATTTTATAATGCCAGAACTCACCAGTAGTTTTACTGCTTAAAATAAAGCGCTATATGAATTTAATACCTTTAAAAAATATTCCGTTCAACTTCGAGTAATTTCATTGTAAAATTAGAAAATTAATACGTATGCAATATCGTCGGATGATATCGAGTGTTTATGTGCAGGTAGGAACCTACTTATATTCTGAGTATAGGTACTTGCATACATACGTAAAAAATAACTCATATTTAGGCTGGGTTGTTTAACGAAATTAAAAATTCTTCAATTTTTCAAGTCAATTTTAACGTTCTGTAAAAGTTCGGTTCGAATTCTATTCAAGTTCTGTAATTATTTCAGTTTTATGATGCAACTGGCATTTACTGATAAAAAAACACAACTTACACAGAACGTGAAAATGAACTTTAAAAAATTGTTAAATTATTCAGTATCGTGGAAACAACATTACCTTAGTAAATTAAATTGCATCAAAAACCTAAATAATTGTCCAACTACCCATTCCGGCAGGTACCGGCGCATTTCCTTACGAAATTCCGGCAATGTTTTTGCTTTTCTCATCATATTTGCAATACTACCGAGATAAGTAGGTACCTACCCTGAATTAATAACATTTCAATTTGGCCGGTAAATATCCACCCTACTGAAGTGAATCTATGGACACCAATTTTCTTGTTTTTTTTGGAAAATTTTATAGGTTTTTCGGCGACCCTGAAATTTTTTACATGGAACGGACACGAAATTTTAGTGTTAAAAGTTGCCTAATATTGCCGGGTACCGTATTTTTCAAAAACATCCAAGCTGGAATCGTTTTTCCGGCCGCAATGCCGTTTCCCGAAAAACAACAACCCAAACCGCTGAGAGATCCGTTTTGTTTTGACATCTCGGATAACTGATAACTGACCTGTATCAACATTCTCTCCAGTATTTTCCATTGCATTGAAACTAAGGCCTAATTTGTGGTTGTTTTTTTTTAATGCGCACCTGTCGGCGGGAACTATAACTGAGCCGAATTGGTTGATTTAATGAGAACTTCCAGTTTTCGCCGTTAATTCGTATGAGAGAATAAATCGCTAGCGACGTTAATTTTGTCTACAAAAATACTCTATTTCCGCGATTGAATTTCACCTCCTCAGTAAACGGTCTCTCAGAAACAATTGCTAGTGCCAAACGAATTCAAAGGATTGTGAACTTTAAATTGTTCCGAAATACCGAGCGCCGAGGTCCATTCTGGCTTGAGAAGATCGACACATTTTTTGGCTGAATTTTTCATACAAATTTCCCATACATTTTACCGGACACGGGTATTTGAGGGAGAGTGAACCTTAGAGTGGGTGAAACTCAAACAGCCCGGAGGTCGTTTTGGCGTGCAAGGGCCGTCTTAAAGTTCTTCACCCGAAAGTGAACCTTGAGGTTGGTGAAACTTAAGGGGAGGTGCGGTCGATTTTCCCGTCAAGAAAAAAGTGAGTTTTTCAAAAAACCAGACAATACTATATAGTATATATATACATATGCAATATCGTCGGATGATACCGAGTGTTTATGTGCAGGTAGGAACTTACTTATATTCTGAGTATAGGTACTTGCTACTTGGCAAAAAAGAACACATATTCAGGCTGGGTTTTTTTTTTTTTTTTTTTTTTTTATTCTTCATTTTAAGCACCCACTAAACCGCCAAGGCAGTTTGTCAGCAGGTCAATTTAACAATATTAATATGACACTAAAGCACAAATATAACAAGAAACCACAACATGCAAAATAGATACAGAAGAATAACTTTTAAGTAGAATACAAAGACATAAAATATACAGACAGACAGATATTATACAGGCAAAGTCATATTTATACATAAGATTACAAGATTACATTCCACTAGAAGTTATTATCTCTAATGTACATATTAATACTTCTAAACTATCGTTCAGTTACCAAAATTTTTTCAAAACTGATTACGCGAAAATTTGTAATTATCTTCTCTCTTTTGATTGGTCATCTATGCAATATGATGATATCAACACATCTACCAATGAATTTTATTCTGTTTTGGAAAAGACTATTAGTATGTATATTCCAACCATGAAATGTAAGCCAAAAACCTATCCAAAATGGTACTCCAAAGAACTTATAAATCTGCTTATCACCAAAAAACTTAAACATAAAGAATATAAATTACATCAAAAATATTCTGATTACATTGAATTTAAAAATATAAGAACCTCATGTAAAAGAATGTCTATGACCTGCTACCGTAACTATATAAATGAAATTCAAAACTCTATAATAAATAATGTTAGTTCTTTTTGGAAATACTCAAAATCACTTAAAGAAGATGATTCTGATTTCCCGAGCATTATGCACTTAAATGGCAGCCATAGCAATAATACTGATGGTATTGTGAACTTGTTTGCAAAATTTTTTAAAAGTGTTTATTCAACAGACTCAAATAATGCTCCTGTTCCAACAACAACACTAGATGAAACCCTTGATATTTCACAGTGTACCATAAGTCTCTCTGATGTAATTACTAAAGTTAAATTCTTAGATATCCACAAATCTGCGGGACCGGATAATATCCCTACAATATTTATTAAAGAATGTATCAAAGTAATTGCTCTTCCATTAACCAAACTTTTTAATTTGTCTTTATCTAGTGGAATTTTTCCCGATAAGTGGAAAATTAGTTATTTGACTCCAATTTTCAAAAAGGGCGATAAAAGTGATATTTGTAATTACAGACCAATATGCATTCAATCCACCATACCGAAACTCTTTGAAAGCCTAATACTTGACAAACTTTTTACACAAATAAAACCTGTAATATCACCTTACCAGTTTGGATTTATGCCGGGTAGAAGTACTCTTTCTAACTTGATTATTTATGAAAATTTTATAACTAATGCTTTTAAAGAAAAACTACAAGTAGACTCTGTCTATACTGATTTTAGTAAAGCATTTGATTCAGTTTCCCATGAAATCCTCATTTGGAAATTAGAAAAACTTGGTATACGTGGCAATTTATTAACCTGGATTGAAAGCTATCTTACTAAAAGACAACAAATTGTTAGAATAAAATCCTCTTTGTCCGAAAAAATTTATGCAACAAGTGGAGTTCCACAGGGTTCACACCTTGGCCCAGTCTTATTTATCTTGTTTATAAATGATCTAACAAAAGTATTTCATGATGTATTTTTCTTACTTTTTGCTGATGATCTCAAAATGTTTAGAATTATTAAAAATATTTACCATTGCGACATTCTTCAAGATAATATCAACAAATTGTTGATTTGGTGTAATAAAAATAGACTCTATTTAAATATATCAAAATGTCAAGTAGTTAGATTTTCTCGAATAAAAAATCCAGTGATCTTTAAATACAACATTGATAACAATACTCTTGAGACATTAACACAAATTAAAGACTTAGGCATCGCTTTTCAATCAAATCTTTCATTTGTTAACCACATAACAGAAATTTCTAATAAGGGCTTAAAAATGTTGGGATTTATAACTAGGCTAACTAGAAATTTTAAAAATATAAAATGTATTAAACTGTTATATTTTGCATTTGTTAGAAGTCAACTTGAGTACAATTCTCCCGTCTGGAACCCATATTATAATACACATGTACAAGCTGTTGAAAGAATACAAAATAAATTCTTACGTTTTCTAAATTTTAAAATGGGTATTCCAGCAATTATGTTGAACTACAACACTATTTTAAATGATATGAATGTGCTCAAATTATCAGACAGAAGAATTTTCACAGACTTGGTATTTCTTTATAAAATTCTAAATGATTAGGTTGATAGTCCATTATTACTTGAATTAATAAGCTTCCGGATTCCTCTACGTAATACTAGAAGTCAGGATTTATTTCAGTGCAGAAATTCTGGAACTAACTACCATATGTATTCCTCTTTGCCCAGAATACTAATGGAGGGAAATAATTTTACCAAGTCTGTGGACATCTTCAATTTATCTTTAGACAAATACAAAATGCTGTTACTGAGGCAGTTCAGTTATGTGAAATAAATACTGTATATTTCTTAATAAAAGAAATATATACATTTTATATTTATTGGTAAAAGAAATATACAGTATTTATATTTTATTTAATCAAGTGTAATTTTTAAATTGTATATGTAAAAGCCCCGAAAAAGGGCGTAAATAAATAAATAAATAAATAAATAAAACAATATCAATATAAAAAGTTTTGATCAATTAGACATTTTTTAATTTTTTTTTTGAGATCGGTGGTGCAATTTGATTCGATTTTTATGTTCATTGGCATCTTATTAAATATGGTAGGGACAAGATAAGTGAGAGTCCGTTGCCCGTATTTATTTATAATTTTCGGAATGGATAAACCCTCATTTTTACTAAATCTAGTGCCATGTGCATGATCAACTTTTTCTTTGTATATTGAATCCGACAATACATTTTGGCATACAATTTTAAACCATAATATCCCTCGAACAGGTAATATGTTAACTGATTCATATAATAATTTTATGTCTCTTCTTTGTGCATAAATACTTTTGCTTACCAAGAGCTTAGTCAAAGAGTTTTGAATTGTTTGAATGTAGCCTATATTTGTCTTGCACGAGTTTCCCCAAGACGTTATTCCGTATCTGATAGTAGATTCCGCTAGTGACAAATAAATAATTTTTAACGTACTTATGGGCATAAAATATTTAATTTTATAAATTCGCCCAGCAATAGCTCGTAGGCGTTTGCAAATGTTGCTTATGTGAGTATCCCATTTCATGTGCATATCTACAGTTATCCCCAAATATACATACGTTTGTACAAGTTCAATGGTTCCGCATTTGCAGGATTGTAACGAATTGTGTATACATTCAAATGTATGCGATTTTATTAAAGGCGTGATGGTAAATTTGGCATGTGGAGATCGTATGTGCATTAATTTTGTTTTTTTGGAATTTATTATAAGACCCGCATCATGTGACCATTTCTGTAGAGAAAAGAAATCATGCTGCATGAGTTTTATTGCAATGCACAATTCTTCATGCGAAATGACTAGTGCTGTATCATCAGCATAAACGTAATGTTTAACGAATGTGAAAATTTTATTCATGAGTGAAACGAATATTATGTATAATGTTGATCCGAGAATTGACCCCTTCGGGACTCCTGTTGACATATATTTAGCTTTGCTGTAAGTTTGGAAGAGTTTAACTTTAATTTGTCGATTGTTTAAATAGTTTTTGAGTAGTTCTAGTAATTTTCCCCTTATTCCTATCGCCTCCAATATCTGTAATAGTTTTGTCGGATCAATGGTATCAAACGCTTTAGAGTTGTCTATGAATAAAACCAGAATATGTTTTTTATTATTGAGTTCTTGATTTACGTAATTCGAGAAGTCTTGTAGTAACATTTCAGTGCTTTTATTTTTTTGAAAACCGTATTGGTTAGGATCAATAATGGAGAATCTTTCTAGATATTTTATTAAATTTACGGAGATGTATTTTTCTAGAATTTTTTCAATAGCTGGCAGTATACTGATTGGTCTGTAATTTTCTATCTCAGTATGTTTTCCCCCTTTGTATATTGGCCTAATAATACTACATTTAAGCTCATCAGGTATAACTGCTTGAGACAATATTTTATTAATTAAATGGGTAATTACCGGACATAGAATAGTTATATGTTTTAGGTTGTTTAACGAAATTAAAAATTCTTCACTTTTTAAAGTCAATTTTAACGTTCTGTAAAAGTTCGGTTCGAATTCTATTCAAGTTCTGTAATTATTTCAGTTTTATGATGCAACTGGCATTTACTGATAAAAAAACAGAACTTACACAGAACGTGAAAATGAACTTTAAAAAATTGTTAAATTATTCAGTATCGTGGAAACAACATTACCTTAGTAAATTAAATTGCATCAAAAACCTAAATAATTGTCCAACTACCCATTCCGGCAGGTACCGGCGCATTTCCTTACAAAATTCCGGCAATGTTTTTGCTTTTCTCATCATATTTGCAATGCTACCGAGATAAGCAGGTATATATATATATGGTCATTCTTCATTATTTAATCTACTTTAGAACAGTGTATCAGAAAGGGGTACACAATAAGAAACTCCAGTCCGTTTTTTGAAAATACTAAAATTCACAGTCAAAACTATTGCAATCAAACTGTACAATATTAAAAACCACAAATAAAATTAAATATCTAGGAGTGATTATCGATAAAAATCTGAAATGGAAGGAACAAATATGTCAAGTAGTAAAAAATTAATAAACATATTTTTAAGAATTAGAAATTTTTTGTCGATAAAAAATTTATATTTAATCTACTATGCCTTAGTTCAATCCACTTTACAATACGCTATTATTAGTTGGGGATCCGCGTAATGTAACCTTATTCCAATAGAAATTGAACAAAGAACAATAGGCCACTTGCATGGATTTCATAACGACTTGGAAAAAACCGTGTGGATAGATTTTTTTACTAAGATTACGAAAATGTTAGTGAAAATTTTGAGAAATGCATAGTTTTTTTAAATTTTTAAATGAATAAATCCATTATTTGAGCTCGTCACGTCACTACATGAAAATGTTCCGTCTTCGATTATATTCCCTTAATTTTGTAAAATTCCACACTGATTTTTTATTTTTTATATGGCAACACTTTGATTTCCGGCGAATTTTTGAATTTGCGTTTAACGTTCACATTTATTGTTTGTTCTATGCGAACTTATCCTTTGGTTTTGATTGAACCCCGTACAATTTATTGCTATTCGTGTGGAAAACGTTCTTTTTTAAAAATGATTTTCGGCTATGTAATTATCGTTTTTTCGCACCCATAAAATTATGTCTCGTCTTTCCGGTTTATAAAAAATGGTCTGATTTTTCGAATTGAAATTTTCAGAAAATCGTCAGGGTTTCAAAAATACGATTTAAAAAAAAAAATACATAATGTCTTAGAATATTGGCCTAAACCGGATTTTTGTTTAAAATGTGATGCAAGTGGCCTTTTATTAAAAGTATATTAAAAAAATCCTTGGACTACCCAACAGAACGCCTATTTGAAAAATTCCAAGTACCTACATTTAAAGATTTAAATATTAAAAATTCATTAATTCAAATTATAAAAGAAATAGATAAATATCAATTTTTACATAAAAACAGAACGCGACTTAAACATGTTTTCTATGCCCAAAACTAAATACGTCTTTTGCCCAACATCATTACACTTACCAGGGAAGAACTTTTTTCAATCGTCTACCAGAAGAAATCAGAAGCATTAATGATAAAACCCGAATACTGCTCTCTAAAAAACTACTGCCACTTAATTAATCTTTTTTTTTAAAATTATTTATTTGGCTTTCACCCATTAAGGGTGATCTTGGCCATTTCTTAAAGTTAGTTACATTTTTTTTAAATTGTTTAAATTTCCAGTTTTCTTAGTTACATTATCAATTATTTAAAAAATATTTGCATTTTCAGTTTTTTTTTTTAAATTAGTTACATTACCAGTTATTTAAATGGAATAGATAAATCCTATTAGCAAATACAGACAATGGGCCAAGACAAATATTCAAATGATTATACAAGTTGTACTAACATACAGAGTTGGTATTAATAGCAATTACAAAATTTTAGAGTAGGAAGATGTACAGGTTCCCAAAAATAGGAACCTGTACATCTGTACAACATACATACAGAGTAACATACAAATATGGTATTAATAATAATTACAAATTGTAGAGTAGGAAGATGTACAGAGTTGGTATTATGTAATGGTAATTACAAAATTGTAGTGTAGGAAGATGTGCAGATTCCCTCAATCTGTTTATCTCAACGGCTGGCTTGTGTCTGTCTGAGGCGCGTGGTTTGTGCGGACCGAGGGCGGAAGCCAAAACGGGCCGCGGGGGGAGAGGGTCCCGCTGTTCGGTCAGGCCACCGAGCGGTGCCAATCGGCGAACGCTTCCGGGGTTGCCTGCTTCGCGAAACACTCTTTCCCGAAAAATTATCATGTACCTACTTGCGTTACATAACAACGTTGTAACTTATTTTTTAAAATAGGGAAAAAATCTCTAACAGTGGTAGGAATACTGCTTAATGGACCATGGACAATGGCTTCCTTAGCAATAGAATCAGCTATTTCATTTCCAACAATACCGAGGTGTCCTGGAATCCAGGGCAAGACCACTGACACTTGAGCCAGCGACATGGAATGCAGGAGGTCTCTGATAGAGCAGGTAAGAGAGTCGCTACTGGAATTGAGAGGGTATGCGCTTATTTTTTGTAGAGAGCTAAAAGAGTCTGAAAGGATGAGGGCATTTCTAATGTTGAGAAATTTGACGAGTCGCAAAGCTTCTATGATAGCTATGCATTCAGCAGAAAAAATGGAACACTCTTTGGGAAGTCTGTGAGGGAAACACAATTTCCTGTGAGGTTCATAGACACTGGCCCCACAATGGGAGTCCGAACTGTGTTTGGAACCATCTGTGAAAATTTTTATATAATTCGGCCAGTTATTTTCAATAATTTTGTTGAATTCTGCATTATTGGATTGAGCTGAGTTATTTATATATTTTTTACATATTTCTATAAATTGGTGCACCTTCGGATAGAAAGTAAGACTTTCATAGGGATATGAGTATAAGGGGAGAGATTCATTACGATAGGAGTTTGAGGATACATCCAGGAAAGAGTTGAAGCAATCATAGAGAAGTGGAGGGGAATGTTTTTTCCAAAAGGATTCAAATTAACCTCGTACTTTAACAATTGAAGTTTGGGAATCAAGGGATGAGAAGTTGACATTGGATGAAACAGACAATATCCGTAATCGAGATGGCTTCGGATGAGAGCATTGTACAGAAGTTTTAAAGATGAGGGTGTGATCCCCACCACACTCCGGACAGAAATCTAAGGGGATTGATGTTGCTTTCGCATTTCATGATGACATGATTAATGTGAGAATTCCAAGAAAGCTTTGAGTCTAAAAACATTCCCAGGAACTTAACTTCCTTAGAGATAGGGATGATTTCATCGCCAAATATCACCTGGATATCTGGGAGCTTCCGACGACGAGTAAAGATGACAACTTTGCTTTTGGAAGGGGAAAGTTCAAGGCCATTACTATTTAACCACGCCAAGAGTTTTCTAAGAGCATTGTTGATTGCTGATGCTGCAATAAAAATATTGCGGGATATTTTGTAGAAAGTCAAGTCATCAGCATATTGGAGTATGTTGCACAAGAATTGAATAGATTTTTCTAGATCATATGTGAAAATATTGTACAGGATCGGGCTTAAGACTGACCCTTGCCGGCAGAGGCGGCTCTAGGGGTCTAGAAGTGGGAGGTCAATCGAAAAAAAATTTATCAGAGTTAAGTACTGTTAATGCGTAGGGAATATTATAAAAAAAATGCCAGTACTCACCTATTCCGAAGCCGGTAGCACAATATGGTTTTATTTAATGTTATTTATTTTATTCACAATTTACTTTAAACTTTAGTGTACATGTTATTAATTAATGTTTTTGACATCGTTTGAGCTCTTATTACTGTGATGAAATGGAATTCCCCTATAATTGAAAAAAATTACAAGAATCTATGTACCGAGATAAAAGCGTTTTGATAGGTACTGTGGATTCTAATAGTAAAAAATAATAAAAAAGCACTCTAACATTTCTTGTATATTAAATCGATCCTCCTTTCTTTGGCTTCAGCGAAATGATCAATGACACGGCTGTAGAAATTATCTATTTTAGAAATATATTTTTTTTCGATGCTAAGCATTGCAAGTGAGCTTAACCTGTCTTGACTCATTGTATTTCTTAAAAATGTTTTAATACGTTTAAGAGTTGAAAAACATCTTTCACTTTCAACTGTAGTCATTGGGATCACACAAATAAATTGCAGTACTTTTATTGTTTCTGAAAATATTTCCTGGAAATTATTGGTCAACAAAAAATTTAAAAGTGATGCAGCACTGTTAGCATGGTGTAGGTCATCACGTTGGTAAAACACTATTAACTCATTTTTTAACTTCGATGAATCAATTTCATCAAAGTCATCCAATAACTTTAGTTGTGCTGTTGGAAAACAGTTATTATATCCAGCAAAATTATCTTTATTAAATAAATTCGATAAAATGAGATGATCGCCATATTTAAATCTATTTTGCATTTCCACTAAAATAGTGTCACAAACTTCTATCGCTACCAAATGACTATTTTCATCTGTGCGCCTTTTCTTATATAAGCCTTCTGGGGAACTGATTGAATCTGCAGGGTTGGAACTCAATTCTGCTCGTATGCCCAAAATATGATGTTGAAATTCACCAATATGTTTTTGTATTAATATTGCATCCAAATTTCTTTTTTGCATTTGCTTAAATAAAATTTCACAGTGAGGCATTATTTTATTGAAGAATGTTAACCAATAAATAAAAACATTTTTTTCTAGGTTATTTATCAAATTTTGTGCTTGACTTAACGTATTTTGATCATTTTCCTTTTCCAAAATTAAATTTAAACATTTTAATATATCAGATTGGAATGTAAATACAGTAATTATGCATTTGGCATTAAAGCACCACCTAGTTGGAGCTGCCTTTGGCAGACGACCTTTAACGGTTTCATCTAAATATTGCATTCGCTTTGGAGATCTAGAAAAAAATACGGAAAATGATTGAACGGTCGCAAAAAAAACTTTTACGCCCGTCGTTATGGTACACGCTTTTTGCAAAATTAGATTTAGTTGGTGAGCATAGCAATGAATGTAGTGAGCACGGGGGAAAGTTTCTTTGATTTTAACTTGAACACCTCCAGTTTTTCCAGATAAAACGGCCGCCCCGTCGTAACACTGCGCTATCAGCTGTCGCGGTTGAACGTCTAGGATTCTCAACTGGGTCAATATTTCATTTGTTAATCCAACGGCAGTGCAAGCCTCTGGATTAACAAATTTCCAAAAACGTTCACACACGAAATTATCTTTTAGATATCTGATCACAAATACCATTTGGGTTTTAGTGGAGCTGTCAGTTGTCTCATCCACCTGAATTGCAACGTACTCAGATTTCTGGATATCTAGTTTAATTTCTTCCTGAGATACTGCTAAAATTGAGTCCAACAGATCATTTTGAATCGTCTTAGATAAACCTTTAAAACTCGAAGACCTTTCTAAATGTTGTTTTAATACGATGTCTATTTCCTGAATAAAGTTAATCAAGCCACGAAATATACCCGGATTATCTGACTCTTTTGTCTCATCGTGACCCCTTAATGCCAGTTCGAAAGAACCACAAAACTGTATGCATTTCAAAATTTTTGTTAAAATATATCTATTTTTATCCACTTTTTCATTATGGTCCACGAGTGCTTTACGATACGCACTATCTAATTGAATCCGAATATCAATGGTTCCTAACAAACCAAAGCTCATTGAATTATTAATATGCAATGTAGAATTAGAATGCTTTTTTATTTTTTCTTTCAAGTGTTTCAAATCATTAACACCTGTACGTGTCCATTGGGTATCACTTGAATCGAATAGTAAACAATTAAAACAAAAGTAAACGTTTCTTATCTGGCAGCCGCAAATCCACTCACAGAAATTATAACTCTTCAAATTAAAGTAACGATTAATATCTTTATTTTTATTTTTGGTAACAGAAACTATTTGCATTTGAGGTTTTGGTCGGCCGAGACACTTAATTTGAATACGTTTTTCATGGTTCAATGAATTATCCGATATGTCTTTCAATATATTATCTACAGAATTAGACATTCTAATTTATTCAATGCAAATCGCGTCAACGTCAACAATGAAACGTGCTTTCTGCTGACTAATGAATCCAAGATGGCCTTGCCCTTTGCCCTTGTTTCAAACTAATAAATCACACAAAAACTGACATTTTTTGACATCTCCCTCTGATATCTTAATAAAATTATCTTCTGTTTCACCGCGGACATGTCCCCAGTTCCTAATAAAAAATATTTGGTTTTATTCTAGGCATATGTCAGACATTATCGTGTTTACTCTTTTGTCTGTATTACAAAGAAAGAGAAAGTAGACCGTTCTGGGTCAAATTTTGAACTAACCCCACGGTGAAAAAAATAATTGCTTCTTAATTGGGCGCAAGATGGTGCTATGATATTATTTTTTATCTGTTCAAAATAAAATAGCTTCTGATTTTGATACTAGATGGCAGTATAATACACAAATGAAGTATTGTTTTCTGAATGTCTGAATAAACTTTAGGGCGCATTAAAATTGATAATTGCGTAGTTTTTTCGATCCAAATTTTTAGGAGGTCATTGACCTAATGACCCTATGGAAGAGCCGCCACTGCTTGCCGGAGACCTTTGAATATGTGTCTTATGTGGGGAGGGGATTCGGACCCATCTACAAAAATAGTTCTCTGGGAGAGCAAATTGACAAAGAATTGGACCAGTTTAGGCGGAATACCTATTGCCAGTAACTTTTCTTTCAGGATGGGGATAGAAACATTGTCGTATGCTCCACAGATGTCTAAAAACACTGCAATACAATATTCATTTTTGGATAATGCTAATTTGATATCTGTAACAAGAGAGAAAAGGTTGTCGAGGGTACTTTTACCCTTTCTAAATCCAAACTGGGAAGAGGAAAGAATTTGATTTTTTTCTACAAACCAGTCCAATCTATTCTTAATCATTCTTTCAGATACTTTACAAAGAGTAGAAGAGAGAGAGCGATAGGTCTGTAGCTTGAACCTATACTTGGATCTTTGCCACTTTTGCAAATGGGAATGATATTTTGAATTTTCCAGTCTGGAGGAATAATATCAGAATCAAGAAAGGTATTGATGAGAGAGAGAAAGTAGGTAAGAGAATTGTCATCAGTATGGAGGATGAATGAATTCAGGATTTCATCCTTGCCCGGAGCTGAGTCATTGAGGTTTTCCGTGGCTCTTTTTAACTCAGCAATGGCAAATGGAGCATCTAACCATGAAGAAGATTTTAGAGTATGAGTTAAAGAAGGAAGTTCATCAAAATTAGGGACATATGGGGGAGCTATTTTATTAATAAAGTCATCTATCCAAATAGCAGAATTATGAGATGGCTTTGGCAGGGAAAAGGAAGATCTAAACCTCCGAATCATGGACCAAACCTCCCCCGCTGGAGTAGCAGGAGATATATTGGAACAGAAATTACGCCAGCTGTTTTTTTTTCGAAACGGAATGTGCGTTTAGCAACAGCTTGGGCATTCTTGGCTTTGATGTAATTATCCATAGTCATCTGTTGGCAGTACGTCTTATTGGCCGCTTTCCTCTCCATCAGGACTCTAAGGCATTCCTCATCTCACCAAGGGGGAGGGCGAGCCTTCGAGCCTACTGGAGATGATTTGGGGATAGACTTGTCAGCCGATTTTAGAATGGAATCAGTCCAAAATTTATAAGAGGAGGTGCAGTTATCAGGAGTAGGGGGAGGCAGGGAGAGGGTGTGACCCTGGATAGAGTCTCTGAAATGGGACTAATCGGCTTTTTTGTGATAAATTTGGGCTTACTTTTAAAGAGGTTGGTATTCAAACGTTGAGCCAAATTCAAAATAATGGGATAGTGATCACTGCCGCAGGGGTCTGAAGTAATTCGCCAGGAAATTAGAGGATAGATACTCGGGGAACAGAGGGATATGTCCACCGCACTAGGATTCTGTCCAGGATGACTAAACCTTGTTGAGGATCCGTCATTTAGGAGACAAATGTTCAAGGAGTCCAAAAGGTCAATTAATTTGATACCCGAGGGATCCGAGGAAGAAGAACCCCAGAGAAGATAGTTTGCTAAGCATGTGGACCCACAATGGAAGGTCAAACGGGGTAGAAGGGGGAATATAGAGAGATACAAATGTAATATTAGAGGCAGTGGCTGCCACTAATTGGAAGGGTGAATTAGGGGATTTAATGGAAATAGGGGAGAAGGGGAGAGAGTTTTTGATGAAAATGGCTGCACCACCCTTCCCATCAATGCGGTCGTCCCGCAGACATTGATAGCCACTCACCTTGAAGAGTTGAGATGGCTTAAACCAAGTCTCAGAGACGGCAGCAATCGATATGGAGTGTAAATGTAGAAGGCGGATGAGGTCATCCTTATTGGAGGTGGCACTTCTACAATTCCACTGCAGAATTGTTGCTGCTGGGGCAGCCATTGGGAAGAAGAGAATACAAGGAGGCGAGTAATGAGGCAGCGTTGGACGGTAGAGAATTATTATTGTTAATAATTGAGATGAGTAACATGACAAGAGTTTGAATTAAAGAAGAATTGTCATCAGAAGAATTGTTGTTTATGGAATTTGAATTTAGATCAGGGTTGAAAGAACTGCTGTTAGTTGAATTGCTGTTAGAAAAGACAGAGTTTTGAGGTAAAAGAGCGCTATTGTTACCATTTGGGAACAAGAGCTGGGAGTTGTGGCCACATTGATCAAATCCAGGGGTTTTAATCGGACGAGAAGCGGATTTCGTCATTACAGTCTTCCTGTAAGACAAATTTGAGGAGGTACTAATTTGGGGTTGAGAGGCAACTTCAGCAAAAGATTTTTTAGAAGGAGCTATTAATTTGGAGGCATGGAAGTAAGAAACGCTATTGGAGGCCATATAACTTTTTATGTTTTTTTGGCGAGAAAGTTCAGGGCAGGATGGATGTATGGCTGTGTGCGAGCCTGAACAATTGACGCAAGAGAGGGAATTGGAAGGGTAAGGGCATTGGTCTGCAAGGTGGTTTTCTGCGCATTTAAAACAACGAGGAGAAGAGCGGCATGATTGTTTCGAATGGCCAAACCGACAACAATTAAAACATTGGATTGTCGGGAATGAATAAATTTCCACCGGGAGAGAGTTGTGGAATAAATATACTTGAGAGGGAAGGGACTGTCCTTCAAATGTCAGAACTACAGTTTGGGAGGGTTTCCAAACTACAGACTCTGATGATTTATCTTTGAAATTAAGACGCCTAGTCTTAATAACTTTTTCCGAAGATGATGGGATAATCAGTTCCGAGATAAGCTCTTCTTCTGACAGGTCTACAGGAATACCTCTAACGAGACCCAAGCGAGAGATATTGAAGGAAGGGATGTATGCTTTAAATTTTTTCGCAGAGAGGGAGTCGATGGAATTAATAAATTTATTGGCATTAAATGCGGATGTGAACTCGACACAAATGCGAAATCTGCCCTCAGATCGGATACCACCTGGGGAAATGCCATGTGGTTTTTTTCCAATGAATTTACCAAATTCAAGGGGATGTAAAGAGTGGCTAGGAGAGTTGTTTTGTACATAAACAATAAAGGGAGTTTTTGCCGAAGTCGGATACAACGAAGGAGAAGCTACAGAAACTGAGACCTGTGAAGTATCAGTGTTTGGAAGGTCGCAAACTTTCCTCTTTTTTGGAGTAGAAGATGGAATTTTATCTACTATCTCTACCTCACTACCAATGTCAAAATTTGGGTCAGGGGGGGGCGGGATCAGGGGGTTTCTTCCCCATGGCAAAGGCCATAGGGGCAAAAGGAAATAAAACTACAAATAAAATAACACTTACTGGAGTTAGACAGCAAAAAATTAACTCAAAGAGGACAAAAAACTATAATTAAAACTGACTAAATGCCAAAAATTAGATATTTCGTTTTTTAACAAAAAAACGCAATAGTGTTTTTCAACTGTCAAAATTCGAATCCCTTAATTAATCTTACAAATATCCTTAGTTTTCCAAAACATTCTTTCTTTTCTTTACGAGGCCGCTATCCGAATTTCTACCAATTTCTATCAAAACTCCCTTACATTTGAAGTTTTTAAGCTCTTAAAAAAGTATATGTTATTTTTGAAGATAATATCAATACATTCTCCACGCCGAAACGCAAATTATATGAAATTGCCCCGATAGAAAAAAATCGCAAAGTATGCTCCAATTTTTTTTATTTTCAAGTTTGTTTCCGTTATTTTACAAGTTGAAAAAATTCACAGTGTTTATATATATATTGGTATTCTTTCGTAATCGATGGACACCAATAAGCGTACCATAGAGACTGATTTTAGAAAAGTTTAAGGCTCTCCGTTCTACAATCTACGTAATTGTGACGAAATCACAAGTACCCTGCTGATATACCACTCTTTAATGCTGGTGTCGTACACGGTGCTACCCGAAAATACTGGACTTGATCATTTTTCACGTGCAGCCGTGGAGTTAACACGATGACAAGCGATGTCAAATGACTTTTTTTCCAACATCAATCCATGCCTTCTCCACTAAATCCTTTCTTACGTATTCTGGAAAAGTATAATTTTATAAACATGCATTTTTTCCACTTCTAAAACAAATCTAACATTACTTTCGTGTTCCGACGCCATTTCTATCAAACGTCAAACGAAAAAGCATCAGACACAAATGATGCGACAATCAGCACCGTCGGTATAGTGATACTCATAAATGAACTAATACCTTGTTAGGGTCGCCGATGTCGGCTACTCAAACCAACACCAGCTCCGGGGCCAAGGGGGCCCTAACATGTCCCAGGCTAGCTCTCAGCGGGAACAATGATACTCTCTATTCAGGGAGCGAGTCGCTCAAAGCTATGGAATTTCTCCCTACCTTCCGGCGTCCAACGGGATACACTCTGGTCAATAATCCTCCTGCCGTAGCAGAATAATAACAAAATTAAATCATTAGGACATGTATTGTAAATTCAAACACAGTACATAGGTTTCTACAGTACAATTCAATACAAGAAATGCAAATTACACAAACCTAGCTAAAGTGTTTAACTCTCATTTTCTCTCTCTGAAACGAAACTCTCCGAGTGGTGATTTTCGCGGGGCCCTACATTTCACTGATTACGGACACATTCAAAAGAGGAAATCAAAGATACAGCTTACATGTGGATTCGCAGGATCCTCGCCTTATGTGGAAGTTCAACCAGGGCACTTTCTTAGTTCGAACAAACCGAAATTATTACAGCGCGGCGAAGCCGGCTCCAACCCGTAGTTATTTCAATAAACATCGCGGGCTACATTGAATTTGGTCCGCTCGGCCACAGGCCGCGTAGGTGTGTTCGCAAAGGCGCTCAAATCTCGTCTGGCTGGCGGCGAAATCCGCGAGTGGCAGGTCAAGCGGAGGGAAGCAGGGGGGACAGGAAACAGGGGGAGGAGGGGAGACCGAGTTGTGTATGCTAGTCCCGTGCTCTAGGGCTTGAATCTAATCGCTACAGGGTGTATCGTAACACTTCCCCCCGCGCTTGGAAAAAAAGCGACGTGGCAATGGAGCTGTAGGAAAAAAAATCCTCTTAAGCTTCCATCGGGGTTTTTGAGAGATTCGTTGCTTGAGAGATGCCTAGCTAGAACATACAGTTTATGTTATAGTTTAGGTCACAATGTTTGTAGGGAATGGGTGAGGGGTACAAACAATGTTTGGAAAAGAACAGTTTTGGTAAAAGTACATGGTGTAAAACAACATACAAGGTTATGCAATTGAGAAAGATGACAATACATGGTTATGCAATTGAAAAATAACAATTCATATTTGTACAATAGAAGAACAAAAGCAAAAACAAAAAATGCCTGTGTGATTCTAAGGTTTCATTGGTCTGGGAGCTAAGTTTGTGAAGCGTGGATTTGTTTGGTTTCGGAGAATTTCGAAGAGGAGGACGTGGTTTCACAGATTCTAAGGATTACATTATCACTGTAATCAGACCCCTTTGAGATAACACTCAGAAGTACACTTGGGCCTTAGAAAACACTTGGTTTTGTCGAAGACGTCGAAGTTCACGAAGTGGAGACTGTGGTTGCTGTGCCGCGACTATGGTTACAGAGGTCATTGAAAAGGAGAATCCAGTGTCTGCAGACATGCCAGTACGAATCCTAAGTGTTATTAAGGTAAACACGGATCGTATATAATGGTTATTGAAGCATAATGTAGCTCAAAATAACTTGTATTGGTACGCATTCAGCGAATACTGGAGGTCAAGGTAATGATGGTTTACACATGACGATATATGCGTCACTGCATGACAGCGCAAGAGACAACATGGTTGGCATTGATAGCAAGAGTAAGAACAAACCTAGGAGCTGGCGTGCCCAAAAGGTGGTTCAGAGTGTCATAATGTATAGTGGAACAACTCAGCTTGCTGTGGCACGGCAAAACAACATACATATGGGCGGTATGGTCTGTGCTTTCAGGAACAAATGCGTAGAAAAATGGCAGCAGGAGGGACCTAGTAACCACAGCGCGTGCTGTCAGGAAGTGGAGCTCAGCTTGGCTGTTGGTGATGACATCCGCCTGGGCTTCTTTTGAATCCGGGAGAAATTATTATTAGAGCAAAATTCTTGAAGTTTACCTGCCTAGGGACCAATGAAGAAAAGGTTTGGAGAGAAACAAAATGTGTCCAGATAATGAAATAAACGAAATTTTAACCACCGACCCAGAGAGTGACGAAGAGAGAGTTTTATAACTAAATTGTGATTACATGAACATTTTCCTTTACCAGGATGACTTGGCGTTTGCCGAGTGACAATATGTCTTGCTTAAAAACAACCGGCCTTTCATGGCCTATGTTAACATAAAGGTGGTAACATTTTTTGTAGAATTTCAAAAAACAAGACAAAGAAGTCGTGAATGAGTCACGGTAAAAGCAGAGAAACCAATTCATGAATAAAGGTTGTCAAAAGGAGACAGACGGTACGCCAAGTGCGTATCGTACATATCCAACATTCATGAATATGTTTCGTAAAATTGAGAAAAGAGAACAAAAGGTGAGACATATGCAGAGAGTGAGGGAGAAAGCCTGCTGATAATTGGTCAATTTACCGATTCGCACTCCCAGTGAGGGCGAATTATGGTCAACAACAGATTTTCCTCTTCATAACATATACCTGAGAACATGATGGTGAGGAGAAAGGAAAGGAAAAGGAAAGGAGTTGAGTGACAAAACTTGCTAGAGACTGGACTAATTTCCACTTCAAACTCCATGTGAGAATGAAACATGATCAACCAGCAGATTTCCTGACTCTTTACATTTGTCAAAAGGATGAGGAGAAATTTGAATACACATTATATCAAAGAGACTAATCTTTTGCGTGTATTGGGCAAAAGATTAGGGGTCATTTTAAAAAACTTCTGCATGATTGTGAGAAAAGACAGACCCTTGCTCCAATTTCACAAACCTGGGGGTTTTCTTATCCGTTCCCCAGACAACGAGTTGGGTGGTTTTGTGCTCAATCGATTAACTCCCACAGCACTATGCCCCATAGTTAGCAGTGAAGCTACAAACTAGTCCTTTTGGGATAGTAGATATTCCTGGGCTTCTTTCCTTTTTGCAAAGAAGTAAAAAAACAGGAGGTCCACGGGCATTGGCGTTGAATGACAACAAAGGGTTGTGGACTACATTTCGTAGATCGCACACAAAAGGTTTGATATTATTTCGTTCGCACGACTCATGGTAAGTGTTTTAACGTCTCCACGTATAGTGTACAAAACATGTAAGTACATACAAGATAAAACTCAATTATAGACAGAAGTCAAGAGTTTATACAATGCCTCTTAAAGAAGATGGCAAGGCCGATATTATGTCGTTCGCACGAATCACGGTAAGTATTGTTATTACGTCTCCACGTCTCGTGTACAAGGGTTGTACAGAATTATACATACAAGCGGTACTCATGACAAATTAATGACACACGACCAAGATACAAAAGCGGTACTCATGACAAATGAACGACACACGACCAAAATACAAAAGCGGTACTCATGACAAATGAATGACACACGACCAAAATAGATTGTACAAAAAGGGTGGTACTCATGACAAATGTGTCACACGACCAACTCAATAACATTTAGCTATGAGCAAAAGTGATTATGACGAACTTCTCGTATCGTGGCAGGTATTTTAAGGATCCCTCCTATGACGGTGGATGTTCTAAGGATCTCTCCTATAATGGTGGGTTACGTTTAAATACAACACAATAAACGTTAACGATGCTTGTTTTAACACATAATATGAAGATTTGTTAGATTAACTAACTCCGTAGCCCAAGAGCGTACGATGGAATAACAGAGAAGATAGACAATTTGATGTTACTTCACGTGTTACAAAGTACAAGGGTGATGGCAGAGTATAATTCTACTTACACCAAGTATTTAAAACAAAGGCAGACCTACAATGGTTTTACATACTGCCTATTGTGGCAACCTTTAGTGAGGAAAACAAGAGGACCGATTGTGGTTTTACATACCTTTTGTATAGCTACAAACGTACCGTGTGATGTACAATTTTTAAGTTGTAAACACTTGGTTAAATGAACACCTAAAAGTTGTGAATTCCAGAATCAGGATAACCATAAGGTTTTATTAACCTGTCCCGTAGGGTTGAAACGTGCCATGCAAGACATACGTAACGTAAAAGCAAAAAAAGCAAAATAACAAAAAAAACAGTGACTTTGTTATAACAACCAAAGACCGGATGATTCGGTTTTACGTACTTTAGTTGAAACGAGCCAAATTGATTTATATACAGGGTTATAAAGACCAATCATTGGTTTTATAAATACGAGTTCCAAAACGGACGTGTCGATATCCAATTTGGGTACATAAGCATGAATTTGGGTAGGACGCCATCAATTTTTAATTTAAGAAGAAAAAATTGAAAAAACTTATATACACGAGAGGCGACTATGTAAGTAACCACTATTTGATTTTCATACTAGAGATACCTCGGAAGGTTTTAAAACTCATGATGAACAAAATAAAAGGAAAAAATTGTAAAAATAGTTAACTGGTTCTGAGTCGGAATTTAACACTTTGGAATTTACAAAACCCGACTTCTAGAACGACACGCCGATGGGCAATTGTCAACTACTTTACATGAACAAAATAAACAGGTGAGAAAGTTCCTTTCCACACGACAAAAATGCAACAAAAAAATAGGAGAAAAGTTACAAGATTACATGACAAGGCAGGATATGACATGGCATGAACATTGCATAGTGTAAGGGTTGAGATAATAAATGGGCTCGCGACTTCCCAAACATTGAAACTCGAAAAGTGTCTCCGTTCCAAAGTGATCAGTTTTAGAACAGGTGAAAAAATAAAGAAAAAAGAAAAAAAATTGCCGTGAGGGAAAGAAAAACAGTGCAAAAATAACATTTGAAAGTACCTTCAATGAGAGTACGCATTAATTTACAAAATAATTTACAACTTGTTTCATTAATGAAACGATGGACATGTGATTGACACAATACACGCCTGACGTAGTAAGACTTTGTAAGCTTACAAAAAAAATGTGATACACACTGGATCATTTTAAGTTTGCTGAGATAGTGGGGGCAGTTTTACTTGACTCCTCACTTCCAGACTTTACAATATCCTTAATGTGGTAATTACCAATGTGTTTTCCAGATGAGTCAGACAAGGAGTACACTAGATCTGATATTTTCCTTCACTGTAAATGGCCGACAGTTCTTCCAGGCGATGGGCATAGTCTGCGGTAGGGTTGCTTGTGGTGGCAAATGACGTAGGAAAGTTTGTGTCCCTATGTAGAGA